>OU611906.1:14981395-16352918 GCA_914767705.2 Tenthredo notha
ATGATGATGACGGTTTGTCACGTTCAACTTTACTTTTCCCTGAGCTTTCTCACCGTGTTTTTCATTCAATATAAAAATATTTTCATATGATCTCGAGGTTTCCGCTTATATATTTACATTGCAATTCGAGGTGGACGTATTTGTTTCACTCATAAGTTTTGCTAACGAATTGGGAGCAGAGTGATAGTTTTAATTCTTTAATGGTTTATATCGCAACGTCGCGTATTTCAAGAGACAGCAATATTTTTTTACTAACTAATATACAATTGCCGCATAGAGCCTAGGTATTGAGAATAAAATGTCGATTGTAGCACGTCTGGCTATAATTCTGATGTACTATTGTTGGATAGAAGAACGAATTTCAATATTTATGACAACGATCGTACCGGACGTGCCGAGATATTTAAACGCTTAATAAATTCTACTACTATATCTCGTTGGCGATAATATCCGAATTCAATCAAAATTTCAACCTAAGTCCCACTGCATACGATGATATTTTCACATTCGTTAATGTCGTGATACGAAGACTCAACTATTAGCATATATTTATAATGATACGTCTACTAGTCTACATCTGTATCACGATCGGATTTAAGATGTAAATCAATTTGTCTAATAAATTTCCCTTCGGATATATTTAGAAATTATAATGTACAACAACGTAATTCGACCTTTTGCGATTTGTAAGATTGATTTTTTTTTACAAATTAGGAACACAGAGACATAAAGCCTATTTCAGGGATTCCCACATCGCCTTGGGCGTCCGCCGCGTGAGTTGCCAGAATCGATAAAGAAGCTACACAGGTTAATTCGATTCCAGCTGGGATTAAAAAATTCACCAGGAGGATGCCAACTTCTCTATATGAACGTGCGTGAACCGAGGAATTATCACATTTACATTAAACCGCAACTTGAGCCTGTTAGACAGGAACTGGAGAACCCGAAGGCCAAGGGCACAAGGCGCAAGGGCATTATAAATAAATTACTTGACGACAAGGATAGAAATTATCAGAGCATAGAAATAACATATCATTTTGCTAAAATACTAAAAAAAAAAAAGAAAAAAGTAATGTGACTTTCGAAAATGCTTAACACACATCTGACTATAGTTACTAGTTATCTGCATGATGCTTCATATTATACCGATCGCACCACGCCTGCAGTTGTAAAGTCGTAAATATCAATATTTGACCTGATCTTACTATTAGAGCAGTCTACAAAACGAAATTGCAATAGAAAAAGAACCATTTTTCTAAGTTGGAATAAGAAATTGAAATATGATACGGTCAGACACATTTAGATACTGTTAATCATATTACAGTTGCCTTGAATGGATTCTTTTCCAAAATAGAACCGCCAATGAACTAATTGATATCGATTATATCATACAAATCAAATATCATATTATAGACGTACACGTTTGTGTTAAAAAAACGATAATTGGTTCTGGTCGCAAAAAGACAAACTTGATATAAAAAAAAATACACATGTATGCATTTTATATAATTAATTCGTATAGAAATGTATTTTATTTTCTTTGAATAATCAGGTGTGGTTTTTAATCGTGTACACGATTAATGTATCGTAATTTCGAATATAATATCAATGAAATGGGGCAAACAACAGAGAATTGGTTCCATGGTGTATTTGAATAATAATTCTTTCTGCAGCCACTGTGCATAGCGGCAGCACCACCCGACAATGGAACCCCTTGTAGCGCGAACTATTCGAAAGTTCGTATCCCTCGATTTAATCAAATTGTTACGGTCGCGATTGGTAAGAAAGAAACAAATAACTTGGTAAAAATTAAAAATCAATTTACGAATGTAATGTATGTATAACTAGCGATAAAGGGAGAGAAATACCAATATCAAATAATAACTGAATTTATTTCATATAAATACAGTTCAAATAACACATTTTTTAATCTCTTGGGCTGTGTTCCAAAACTTTACTCTAGTGATCCGAGTATGTTGTATCTTTCTCTATTGTCATGGGTGAGGAAAGGATAAAGACATACTCGGATCACTAGAGTAAAGTCTTGGAACACAGCTTTGATGTTATCACATATCTAACAGCACTAAAAAAATCAGTGCATAACGTAGGTAGCTACAGCCAATTAAAGCTGTTGGATTAAAAATATTATGCCATAGATATTCTGAAAAATGATGCATCGGAAACAGACGAACCGAATATACAAATTTAGTTACAATTTCTTAATACATACATTAGTGGGATAAAATCCATATAAAAATAGATTGACTTAATTGAGTAGAATTCGACAGATTTTGCACATTGCAATCACTTTTGCCAACATAATTATTTTTCGATTTTAAGATTCATAAAATACTTCAGAGTATGAACTCAATTGCTGTATCGAAGAGATTTGTTTTAATGCCTCGTACAGGCGAACATAAATATCTATTATGTAAGATTTCATCACATATTCTCTTAATTTCACACTTTTCATTATATTCGTAGCCTAGTTACTATGTGTTGAAAGTATGTTAGATACCATAATACTGGTACTAGCATAATTGCGATTCCCGTTCAAAATGAAGATATTATAAACCAAACATACAGATTTTTTATCTCTGTAAATCTTACTACTGAGTGCTAAATAATTGAATTTATAAAAATAACATGCTTAGAATAGAGCTAATAAATAGAATAATACAAATAATAATCAATATTTACGATTTCAAATAGATAATAACACTTGTGCCCAATGAAACAAAAATCATAAATTATGTTCCGTTTACTCCTCAGATAAAAATGGTACAAACTTAGGCAAAATAGAAGTAAAAAATCAAATGGACAGATGAATCTCGAACAAAGTGTCTTTTTAACAAAAAAAAAATAAAAAAATACTGTAACTAAAAAATATCGTAACAAAATCGAAATATTGAAGTACCATTATCTAACTATATTTCGTTCGTAGTAACACAGAGCTCACATTAGATATCTTTATTATGAACTCAGTTGAAGTTGGTATTTAGTTTTTCTTCTTGCAGAAGAAGAATCGGTATTTGTAGTTACAATGACACAATTGGCTGTTGTGAACATTCTATTCCTAAACTAAATCAGACACAAGTTAAATCTTACAAGTATAGAAAGATTTTAGTATAACGGTATGTAATTGCCTCATGACATCAGAACTCAAGGTGCGTAGCTATGATTTAACTAAACGCTTTAATCACATCTAAACCCATAATATAACGAATTCTTGTATCTGGCAGAAGACAACTGTTCGTCACAGTTTTATGAACTATGCTGGAAAATTTCTGATCAATTATAAACAAATTGTTCATCTTGATCCATAGCTTGTGATGCACCTCAAGAATCTAATATTAAGTATCAGCCTTGATGGATATTGCATTATCGGCACAGCGATAACAAGCCAGACTGAAAAATATAACACAACATATAATTAGCTATTAAGGTGTGTAAAGTAGATGCATATCAATGGATATTATCATGAGCATCTAATAAATTGACATAAGATACATTGCGATAGAATATTCTGACGTACTTTTACTTTTTCCCAATCAATACTGTAACTATTGTTAGTATCCATTCTCAGCTGCAGTACTTTTACAGATTTCAGAAAATTCCTGCTTCAACCTCTAGCCTCTGTGGTCTTAAAGTAATCAGATTTTTTCCGTATACAGAGACTCCATCAAATGATTGTTCAACTCTCATAGCATCGTTTGGTGTCTCGAAATAAACGTAACAGAACCTGACATTGATTTCGGGCACAGTTTCAATGTCAGAAACATATATTGGACAGAATTTTCTAAGCATTTGATAAATGTTGCTAACACCAATGTTAGAATGAATATTAGCTAGAATTACGTCGCTCGCAAGTACTACTTCTATTTCTTCATCTGGAACATTTGTTTGACCAAAATGAAGAGAAGATATACCGGCAACCAGAGGTGGCGGCATATCAGTCATCGCTAACCGTCCTTTACTAGAATGATGCGACAAAGGTGGACTAGAGATAATTTGGAATGGTTTTGAATCAGCTGTTACCGCAGGAACATTTGTTGTCACATCATTCCCAGGGGCTTGGAAAGTGTTTGCAATAGTACCGCGCAGTTTGTGTAAATGCGCAAGCTTTGATGCATTCATAGGACTATTTAGATTCTCAATTTGGTTGTTCTTATGATCAGACTCATCAGATTTCGAAAATTGTTTAAAATTTAAACGATTCCTTATTGGGTTTTGGTCCTTGCCAGTCTCACCACTTCTATTATTCAAATTGTTAACGCTGGTGAGGCCATTTTGGACTTGATTATCTGTGTCTTTTCTCTGATAATTATTAGTTTTTGATTTCCTAGAGGATGTACTGCTCCTTATTGAGTTTGCTTTGTTGGTTTGTTCGGCATTACGCGGTATCAGATCATTTCTCTGATCATTGAAGTTCTCCCATTTATTTTTATTGAATTGATCCTTCTGATTATCTTCGTTAAAATCGTTGGATTTTTGTTTAACTGGTTGTAATTGTATGCTGCGATGTTTATTCAATGCAGTTGCACATTTTAGCGCTTCTTCTTTAGTGCGAAATCTTATAAATCGAAAGCCTTGATCATCGCCAGCGCAATTAATGCTCACTATCTTTCCGTGTTCAGAAAATATTTGCGTTATTTCTGCGATTGAGAGTTTGTCCTTGTTGCGGAAACATAAACAAGCCAAACCCTTCGTCGTTGTGTCAATAAGTTTATCATAATTTGACATGTTTAACAGAATTTTTTAGCGATGCTAATTCCTAACCTCGAAACTTTCTACAAATATATACGCGAATAATGAGCTCCGGAATTTCAAAATAAATTAATATTTCGAACACACTGCAACGACTTTGATAAATATAATTCAAACGATATTTCACTAGCCGATAAAACACGGCTATACTATTTTTATTAAATATTTATGTGAATTGAAAAATTTTCGATTACTCGGTTATCAAATCCAATAACAATATAATAGTAAGTTGTTCTTCGGGTTCACTGCTTCCAAAGCTGAAAAGCAGAGGACGCCAATAGTCCTCGAGCAACGATATTAGTGCCCTCTATGCTTGCAGCATTATAAATCGAGATGCTTGTCTTCCATAGTTTATCACTGGCGGCCTGTCTACGTCATATACCACGCTACGTGGTTAATGTTTAAACTTCATGTTGCATTACCGATTTCAACCAATCGCAATGATCGATTACGAGTTCATATTTATTATTCGTCAATCTGAATCTCAGTAATCGATATAAATGATCGAACACAGTCGCTCGTAGTATTGGAATAATTTGTAATAGAAAATTATTGTTTTATATCACAACTCGCTATATTTATTGGATGAAATTATTCTCCATAGCATCGTATGATTCTGACACATAACAGTCAAAGTTATCAAATAAAATCTAACGCCTACATATATAGAATTTAAAAACTTTATGCACGTACATACAAACAACTATACCCTTGTAACATTATTTTGTTATATTTAAGTGAAATAAATTAATAATACTATGGTTAAAATGAATATAAAGTACAACTTGCTATCGAGAAATTTTTATCATTACTTACCTGGCGTCGAATCATTCTACATGAGTTGAAAACATTCGAACAATAAAATATTTACGGACTATTTTCTGACGTCTATAATGGCGGCTTTATATGGCAACTGGTGCGCAGTGATCAGCTGTGTAGCCGCGACGCCATTGCGCGTTGTGCAAGAAACTGTCAAGCACAGAGTTGGACAGTGCTCTATCTTCTTCTTCTAAAACTTAAATTGTTGGAAGAACGAGGCCAAGATTGGGTGATCTCTGAGAGTAGGAGCGTTTAGGACGCATCCGGGTAAGCTTTTTTCATTTTTATAGTATTCCACGTTTATTTCCGATACTCGAAAGCTAATTTGCTCAGAGCCACCGCGAGACGATACTTCAAGAGGAAGTGGATATTGCGTTGTTTTCTTGTCTCAGCGATACAACCGATTCAACTAAACAAAATATCTTAAATTCATACTATTCACATTCACCTAAGCTTTGACAAAACAATAATCCACTTTCTGTATTATTTTTCATCGATTAATTACAGTGATTAAAAGTCCCGGAACCGAACTGTCAACACGATAAAACGAGCGTATATATAGGTATCAAACAAGATCTAAAACCTCGTTCTATTTTCAACTTACGCCCGAGTTAACTTTGGGTTGTATACGCCAATCATTCTGAAATAACGATATTAAATTTTTGAAAAAAAAATCTATTTTAATAATAAATATTACTGCATTTGCTATAGGAAGTATATTATAACAACATTTATGTATACATTAGGACAAAGGGGTATTGAGTCTCAGTATCAAGCTTTATAGATGCAGACTGTATACATTTAATTCAATCTTTACTAAAATCAACCAGAATCTCTTTTTGCCAATCTTAACACTCACGATGATCCTTACGACACACGATTTCTGTATACAATTGTCGAGTTATTCAAACGTCTTACGTCATATGTTCGTTTGAACAATAGTTTCTAAAATAGTAATAATAATAATGATAATAATAATGAGCGTACATTCATTGCCACAAAAAGTGTAATCTGCGCAGAACATAGGCATAAATAAATGATTAGACGACATATGCTATAAAAGTATGGTGATATTGAATATATCGTATTTTTCGTATACTTTGTGTATATTATCGTGGATATAAGTTAACAAATATCTTTGATAACATAGAATGTTTACTGATCGGAAATCGTTTTATTCGCATCGGGTATCCTGTTTAGAATTTCTTGTTATCGTATGCGGGATTTATAACCCGTTATCGCAAGCCTGTAATAGATTGTTTTCTACATAGAAAAAAAAAATATTTAAACTTTATATTTGTTTGAAGTTTGCTTTAACTTTATATAGTTTAAAACTTTGGCTGGGCATTGATCTCACGCACGTGATGAAACTAATCAGCACAATTAAGAGATAGTACATACCACACGTTCTTTAGATACTTTAAAATAACACATACCAAGTTCTTGTATTTATTCTGCAGCAAGGCGACTGAAAAACTAAGGGGGGATAATAATGTCGCATGCGTTATACTCGTACACAGCGCGACTTTCTTCCATTATTCTAAACCCGATCCCGTTAATCGTCTTTTGTTCGGTCAATAACGCTAACCGGTATCCCCCCGGAAGAAACAGAAGTAATTCCTTAGGGAAGGTAAAGACCGCAAATTGTTCGGTTCAGTTTTGTTCCTGAAAAACCACAGACACGATGTTATTTTATTATCTTTATAACTGTTATTTCTATAAGTTTTATATCTATTTTATAAAGTAGGATGTCAGCTTGATAGTTTCACGAGATGCAGATAACGATCGACTCGATGTATTCATCATACCGAATTCTGAATATATACCTACATTGTATATCAATAGGTAGTGTACCGCAGATTAAAATGCAGTAGATAAGCTATGTTAGCATTTTTTGTTATTCAATTCAGCGAAACGCTTGCTTCTATATCTCCGCGAATATTTCGTCATTCGTAAAATCATGTCTCCTCCTGATGCTCCGTAGAACACCGTTAAACGCGTCTATGATACGGTAATTTCTTTCTCTGTCTATGTTTACGGAAATAGAGAAATGAGGATGTTCTTCGATCTCTCATCATAAGATCGACTGTCTTTAGTTACGCGCTTTAATTCTTGCGTGATGTTATATTAGTGACATTTTGGTCTTCCCCGAAGTGCATACGTAGTATGAGAAGTTTGAAGAACCATATGATGCAATTTTCAAACGCATTATAAGACACAATAAAAACAAGGAAATTAACTTCGCTTTATAATAACAAACAATTGTTTTATACTTCCGATTCATTCTGTTATACTTTCTTACAATATTTTTCATTGTTTATACGTAAAGCTAGTAGCAAAGTCTCGATGCTTTAGTAAAGAGCAACAGGGGCTGGTGAGGGAGAGAAAGTCATACGGCGGTAGGGAGGCAAGGTTGCATCAGACTAGACAAACGCCTAGTCTGGCCTCCAAAGGGGCTGCACCACTTGCAAATCGATATTCCTCTCTGTCTCTCTCGCTCTTCCTCGTTCTGTCCTTCAGTCGGTCGACTTTCGTCGTAATCCACCCCCGTCCGGTTCCGTCTACGTTGCACCAGCGACGTGAGATTGAATTGAAAGGCATCTCATATATTTCCCCTAGCAACAGCCCAGAGAAATTTAAGAATTGAAAAGCAATTTTCGTCCTAAATGAGCAGCTATTTTTTTATTTTTTTTCGAAATGGGTTAAAGTACGAAAAGTTAGAAAGAATTATTTTCAAAACTGACAATATGAACTTTTAGATACATTATTTTAGTAGAGGCTGAATAGAAATAGTTTCGTTTTTGACATAATCTTAGGTGAAAATCTTCAAGACAAGCCGTGGCCTACACCCTCCTATGAGTTAATCTATTCGGGCGTCAGATGTTATTTATGGTTTCTCTCCAACCTTGACACTTCAGTAGGCAGGAAGTTAAATTGACAGAGAAGTAAGGCGCTTAAACCTTTGAAATATAGAGTAACGAATATACGCATCAAGTAATTTCACGAGGACGACAAGCTTGGCTTGGCGTTAGCCTTCAGCAACTCTGAAAGTTACCTTTCGAGATTATTTATACATACTTTCAATCGCATATGTATTTGCGCAACGTATAATACCAACAAGTTTTATTAATGAATATTATAGCTACGTATTAACAACGAAAAAATTGCGTCTTATTGTCAGCTCAACAGAATCATCGCCAGAGACGATATTACCACCAACATAAATATATAACATTATATACTTATATAGAGATCCGAAAATCTCGGATATGTACTATCTAAAAATTTCGTCAAAAATTCAAAAAGTTTTTATTTGTTATAGCGCAAATTAAAAAATAATGGCTATAAATATTTTATATATAGGCACATCATTTCTGACAAAATTATACAAAAATAATTAAGCAGGTGAAATTTTAATTCATTTGCGTCACTCGCGGCTGTATACGTATAGTATAGTTATGGGACACAAAGTCGAATAACTAGTCATGGTGTGTAAGTTCGAAAGAAAATAAGATTCGATAACAACGCAAGCAAACCACGTGCACACTCTCCTACTGACCTAAATTTTCATATATAATTCGTTCTTATCGGTCAGTGGCCATATATTTTCTATAACAGCTAGAATTTTTCACGCTATTATCTGATCTATCATAATTTCTATTATAATCAGCATCCGACGATCTGTACGAGATTGAGGGGTGTTTTTTTTCTTTCTGATCTAAAGTCAATGTGTCGTCATTAGGCTTAGAAATATTCATTAATATATTGGTAATTGTTTTAGCAATTCGTATGGGATTGATCTTTCTTGATTTTTTTTTTTTTTTTTTAACGTTAGTAATAAACACTGGCCTGTTTAGTAACTTTAATTAAAGCATTTGAAGTGATATATTTTTAATGTTGCGTATATCGAAATACGCTAGGTGAAAGACTAAACAGAACGAACCGTCACGTAGCTTATATAACTTGCAGATAGGTATATATTATGCAAGTTAGGAACCTCTGTAGATGGAGTTAGATTTCAGTAAGCAATTCTTAATAATCTTGTTTTACGAACGAATAAAGTTATCCGATGTTCCGGCATATATATGCCGAAAGAAAGAATGAATAAAATAATATGATAACGGGGTACAATGCGATGGAATATAGGCAGCTGGACAAACTATTGTGATAAATAATTTATGTATTCGTGCGTTTAGACGATCGATGCTATACGCACTGATATCGATAACAAGGAATTTGAATATGAAAATTATATATAAACTATGCGAGAAGTGCAATGACCTTTTTTTTTTTCATTCAGAATGCAGAATTAGAATGCGTTCAAACGTTCAGGTCAAACAGTGGCAAAGAAACTGTTCCGAGTTATCGCACGTGTCGCGGTTCGTCGCGCAAAAATAATTTGAAAAAAAAAAAAAACAGGATCATGAAAATTGTTACTGACTTATTTGAATAACAATTGGATGAAACTGTTTTTTATCCTATCCTTCTGTTCTTTTTTTTTTTTTCAAGTACGAGGGTAACTTTTCGTTCGTATACGTATACAATTGCTTAGTGTGAACATAGAATAGATATCACGCGAACGAATGTATCATGCAGGGGTGTAATAGGAAACGACAAATGGGTGACAAAACCAATTAAATTTCTTGCGGCTCCTCTTTCATATGAGGATTAATAAGTAATTGCTTATAACTAGATTTTATGAATAAGTTATTTTTCTAGAACAAAATATTCAACAGAAATTCGCCTAGTCGAAATATACATGTGAAAATAAAAAAATAATTAATGAAAACAAATATTATGATTTAGAAATAAAAAATACAAAAAAATTCCTGCGTTAATAACCAACCTTCTGCGATTGCAGAGATATAAAAATGCATATTTCATATAGAGTAGTTTCCTTATACTACATAGCGCAGTGCAGATATACGGTAATGTAATTACATTATAATTTTCCCCTGAAAGTACATTGATAATATAAGTAAGCAGGAAGGATACTGTCGGCATCATAGTAAGCTTGTTTAATGAATACTTATACTATAGTAATCTACTATCATATATCATACGATTCTAAAATAATATACGAACGTTTAAAAACAGTGCGCTCACACGTTAACGTACGATTTATAATTGTTAATTAAATATTTACCATATGTGTAAAAACATCAGGGATAAAACATCTCGTCGTTTAAATAAGTATTCTTCTTATCCGATCTAAAGTCTCCTTAAAATATATGAAATGCCCATTTTTTCTTTTGAATTTCTACGTTTATACAACATCAATATTTATGCTTGCGTATGTGAGATAAAACAATAACTGTAACAGAACGAACATTTACTTGAATTTATATCAAAACTCAACACCGTGATGAGCGCATTAGCAAGCTGTGTCATATCCTTCTAATCAGTCGTCTACCCATACCAAAATATTATTTCACTCTATAACTTTCAGTTATATCCATACATCAAATCATCCGTTATATTTATCTACCCTTCGCGCTCGCATCCCTCCGTAAAACTTTCATACCGGTTTACCCAGCGCTATCCATCCTGGTTTTCCTTGGCCCCTAGACCCCGAGGAATTTTCCACTCAGATCTTGTAATCCCCACGTATAAATATAAATATAGTCAGCTATTCGAATTTCCAACAAATGATCAATAATTTCAAACTAATTATAAATCGAATGATCGGTAATTGAATGAAACTTGAATTTTATTTCTTATATATAGCCTTTCGATTTTCTTTTTTGTTTATAATTTTGTTTTTATTTATGTTCAATTATTCTAGTCTTCAAAAAAATTCGACAGTCACTTTCTATACCGCTAAATTAAAAGCCATTTGCTAGATGCTAATTATAGCGCTTCTTTTATACGAACTTGTTGCTATACATCTTCAAAGCAAAAAATAAAAACGTCTACTCGGTCGCGCACGTGTTCACTGAAGAATGAAACAAATAAAAAAAAAATCTAAGTCTCCTGATAAACCTGAATCTTCTCCAACATATGTAGTGAATTAATATTGACATAAATGTCTACAGCTACAAGTAGGATAAAAAATATTATTCAAAAAGCTGGAAAATATAACAACTATTCATTTTATACAAATATTTGGCTGCGGTTGATCTGTCGATGTAAAGTTATAGGATATTCTAGTTCGTGAGCCCTTCACGTCATGAGTTCTTTCTTTCTTTCTTTCTTTCTGCCTACTGTTCACAGTCGGTTAGTGACGTTCGTATCGCCAGCCGCCGCGCCGGCTCGGCTATTTTCGGCCTATCTCAGATATTATCTAGATAATATTAAAAGATGATTGGTATTATCTGACTGACTGCAACAGCCGTAACTTTGTGTCAGAAACAGCTGACAAGGTTAACTGAAGTCGACCTAGTCGCATGTGACGTTTTCATCGAGTTTATGCAACAACTGGTCCCTGAATTTCATCTAAAATTTAGTTACGAGCTGTAAAAAAAAAAAATTCTGTTCATTTCATTTCATTTCAAACACGCAACATCATTACTACAATAGGTTTTCAAGGTCATTAATTTATTTTTACTTTTACTATAAAGCTTCTTTGATAAAGTACGACTTGTAGTTGACGATAAATAAGAAATATCTTGCATCATCGAATTTTCTGCTATTCATTACTTTATTTCCAGTTCTTTCTACTCAGATTCCTGAAAGTTCTCGAATCTTCGATAATTTTCAAACTTTATTTCCCAATCGCTTTATATATTGCAATCTTTATGATCCTCAACTTGTACAGACCAGTTCAAACTTGCAAAACTATTTGTGACAATCCCCTCCGCTTTGACATCCCCCACTATGCGATGTAGTATACGCAGCCTGCTGTATCATCCGTGTTGAGCATATATAGGTATACGTTTGCCGTGAAGTAAGTAGGGAGAGGAGAGGAGAGGAAGAGGGGAGGGCGACCGGCTGGCAGCCGGAGTTCTCCAACCGTATGAAGTGGAGGATGAAGTCAAATGCAGTGAGAAAACCTCAGCGGACGCACCGCGCGCGTTCTTTTGCTCCGAGTGGAGCCTTCCTATGACCCGGAGACTTGTAGTTTATTGAACTACACGCAACCGTGTCGTGTGTTAAACTATGAGTTATTAAATATTCGCGTATCCTTACCGAAAAGGAATTAAATGAAACAAGTAAACTAATACGCTTATATTTAAATTCTTTATCACTTAATAAAAATCGTCGTGAATAAACTATACACTATAAATATCATAAATAAAAGTATTATACATTCCGCCGTGACAAGTTTTGGAAAAATAATATAAAAAGAATAAATAAAAAAAAAAAAAAAAAAGAAAAGCGATTACCAATATTTATAAAGTAACTTAAAGGCTGACTATTCTTAAATAAAATAAAACATCGAACTTATAATTACTAAATTTATTTATTGCGTGTATGTTTCTTCGTTAAATTAACGTATAAATAAAGTATAATATTGTTAAAATATATAATTATATGATACACTAATAGTGTATCCACGTTAGCGTGTAATCCGTTTAAATTTCAAGATAAAATTCTGACATTTCGTTGCGTCAGCCCAGCAACACACGCGCGCGCGCCTTACTTTTGCCGCCTTTGTTCCGTACGAGATCTGACAAGTTTTTCTTTTCTTTTCTCTTTTAAAAAAATTTCTCACTTTTAAACCAAACTACAACGTCGTTAGATATATACATTGGACTGTAAAGTTTTGTGATATCGACAGCTCTCTATCACTTCGTAACTCAGCCCTACGTGAGTATATAAAATCTTATCTTACGGATACGTTCTAAACTTCTATTACGTACATTATAAGGTATAACAAAGATATACCTAGCCCTATCATTGTTGTTTTTTTTAGTAACTTGAAACATATGATATTTACGAATTATCTCTATCTCTGACTGTGTAAATCAATCTTTATCGCACACCTCGATTCATAAGTTTCGTACATTGCGAAACTAAATCTCAGGGGGAACAAAGCTCAATTTTAGATATCTTATTTCCGTACCTGAAACAAAAAGGAAAAAATCGCAATGTATTAGTGTGACAGCGAACATCGCGAATTGATTATTCTTCTTCTGTTATACAACAATTATTTACACAAATTAATCCGTATTGTATACATTAGTTCTTTACTTAAGATTGAATATAACCAAACGCGGATCCAGGGGGGGCATGGGGGTCATGACCCCCCCCATGGGAAACTCATCGCGTGATATCACCCCCTCCCCCCCCCCCCCGAATTAGAAGCCTGGATCCGCGCCTGAATATAACGGTAATAGATATACAACGGATTTCAGAAGATGTTTCTTTAACAACAATTATCAAACTAGCAATCATTTTTTGCTCTCAACATACGCTCCGTAGAAATAAATGAAACTAAAGTAATACTCAACTTTGTGATGGGGGGCAGGGGGGCACCGAATACATACTGTTCTTTGTTACTACTACTATACCTCCCCTCTTTCGTGACGCATACATACTATACGTTGTTCAACGCACGAAGTCCGCCATAGCAGCAGGACTGTGAGTTGCGACGTGATGTTGAACATGGAGGTGCCGAATCGAGCCTAGGTAAAGCCCGAACCATAGATTAATACTACGGTTATAAATGAGGTTCATTTTTTACACCCGAACCCTTTTTTTTTTTTTTTTCAATTTATTCTATTCAGATCTAGATACTTGAATAATTGAATACCTCGAGGGAAGTTATTGAAATAAATATGTTATATTATGTTGTAAGATTTTGGAAAATAATTACGATCGAAATAGTAATTTAGGAATAAAATTGTTCAATGTTTGAAAAATTTTTATATTGATTTAAATTTACAACGATGATGATGATGATGATGATTATCAAAACGGAAATAGTAATATTGGTACACACATATATATACCTATCTACTAAGAAAATTTTATCTCATACCAATACCGAAGCACAATGATATATATATATATACGAATTTTTATCGCTGCTGAGTACTGCATAGGTTTGAGAATTATTATTCATTTTCACTTTAGTCAAAGGAATGTATAGTTCTTAGACCGAAACCAGTTTTGTGTCAGTGGGTGGTGCCATTATACTCTAATTAGGACACTCTTCTGTATTCTTATCTTATTCTCTCTTCCTATTATTCATTTAAGAAAAATAATTAATTGTATTCAATACAAAAATATTCAAACGAATACCTATGTGATATGGAGAAAGGGAACCCGGTATGACATGAAATATGATTAAATCGTCGAAACATTTGCTTATCAGATTGACGCAATAAAATTTATTGTTGCGTATTTAAATTATCATCTATCATATAATCCGTTTTAAGATACAGATCTATTCCTAACTTAGAGATATGGATATAAAGCGCGTCTAACATAAGAAAAAATGTTTCATCGTTATATCAAGAATGATAGACATATCTAAGACTTTGATATACACACAGTACCGTTTTTTTTTTTTTCTCTTCCTCTCTGTCTATTCTTTTTTAATCGCTACGTAACGAAAATAAACCGCAGATGATTTTACCACTTAAAACTTTCCCAGATCGTGTGTACGGTATAACTATATTATATTGAATTCATCGTAATCCAACGAGAATCTGACGTCAATATAGGGAAGCATGCTGCTACTTGCTTCGCTTCAAACACTCCCTGCAATGACGGCATCTAAATATGGTTAATAATTATCATACGTACAAATAAGGCTCGTAGAATCCAAAGGGAAAAACTTAAATCAGTCATGTAGGAAACGACTACTTCATACTTAAACATTCGAAATTAGAAATGTAACAGCTTCGTTTCTTGGTAGTTAGTACATTTTTTTTTCTTTTTTTTTTTTTTTTTTTTACAAATTAGGTTAAATAATCAGGTTATTTTTCTTCACTTTGCGATATTATCTTTTAGATTCTAGGGGACTTCGTGCTCAGATTTCGCCCCAGAAGTTAAATATATCTTATTGTTTACTGCGACGTTGCATATGTTATACGCATACAGAAGTGTTGCATTACACACGAGAAATAAGTTATAGTTGTGTTGTTTTATTCCACGGAAATGCGAGCCTCGGTATTAGGATCAGTTGACATTATTCTGAGATGTAAACGCACGCGGCTCTTCAAGTTTTGCGCTAGGAGCTGCCAACCGGAGAGTTGTGCAAATATAACTTTTCTTATACACATATTAATCCATTTATTTTCTTTTTTTTTTTCATACCATGCTGCAGTTTCAAATATTATATAAGCCGTAAACTGCAGCTTGGCATCTTTCTATTCGAGGTCAGCACTTAAGACACTTTGGCGATAGGCCTAGAAAAAAAAAAAAAAAAAAGGAAGCAGAACTAAAAGAAGAGAAAAGAAAAGAGAAGAGAAGAAAATGCAGTCGCACAGCATCTAGCCAAATTCTTATTCACGCTGATGAAATTCTTCCGGTAGTTAAGTTCGGCAATCGACAGTGACCCATAAAAATATATTGCCAAACGGAGATGCGTAGTAGAAAGCGATATTTGAACAAGATTATAAAACACGAGATTTTTTTTAGTCCGAGCTTTCTTTCCTCATACCAGTACGCAATACACACCAACAATCCTCTGTGTTATTCAAAATGTTGATAGTTTCTACAGAATAATTGAACGTAAACAATATTCTCACTTATTACATATTTTATTACCATTTGATATAGTATTTATTACTATAAGATATTTTCCATGGAATATATTACTCCAAGATTATTGTCAATTAAAAATAAACAGACACGAAATTTATATGGATATATAATAACAATAATAACATCTTAAACTCAAAAGGAGGCCATGGGCGTTTTCGAACGAAGCCGACCTTGTTCCTATTGTTAGTTCGCGTTTTCGGTATCCTCTTTTTGTTTTTTCTTTTTTTTTAGCAAAATATATAAAGGTATATTTCTAGCCTTGTGTGTTTTCGAAACTAATTTTATGAATTATCTATATTCGCTGCGATGAGATTAAAAATCTTCGATAGTAGAGTCTGATATTAGGTTTTAAGGTTTTCTTTCATCCTGGTGTACTTCTAGATAAAAATGTTTTAGAACAGCTCTTTCCCAGCTGGTTCCACGGGTCGTTTATTTCTTCTAATGCCAGATGCCTATTTTTTACTCTAAGTAGTAAACAATAAGTCAGCACCAACCCGGCGAGCCAGGGGCATTGACCCTTCGTATACTAACAATTAGTACATATTTTAGACTTCAAACAGTTTTTTTTTTTTTTGTTTTTTTTTGAATGGTTCGTTTATATTTTTATCAACTCAATTTCATCAACTTTTAGTTTTTCGATAAATTTATACTTGAAACTACTTTATCAGCTTAGGAGGTTTCGATTTATTTGAATTTATACCGCAGCGGAGCCTATAGTTGAACAATAAATAAACTTCTTACGTAATTATTATTATTCAAATAATGAAAATCTTGAGATTTTCCAAAATTTCATGAAATTCTCGCGTCTCCGCCTCTTATCTTTTACTCGTTTTCCGGCTCTCTATATGAAAGGAAAAATATTAACAACCAACTCTTTATGTGGTTAAAAAAATCTTACGTTTACGGAACTTAGCACATAACGAGGAAATTTTTAGCTATAGTTTTGTTATTTTTTTATTCAAACAACGAATCAACTGCCTCGGGAGAAAAAAAAAATAACATCTTAATTCACGTGGATTAGGCGGGGTTCACCTTTTGAACTCAAAATACTGAAGAACCGACTCCTTCTCTTTCAAAAATCTAATGTAGGCGTGAGTCGTGGTCGTCTAACGTTTCGCAAAAGGTAAAACGAGTTTCGTTAAACTGAACAGAAGTTATTCTAACTCCTTACTGTTATGCGGTAACAATGGTTATTTTTTTTTTTTCTCTCTCAATTGTTGAGTGATTCATTTTTATGGATTCCTTTTTTTTTTCTATACAAACTGTTGACACGCTCTGAAAAATACGAAATCGTTTATCCCATTCCGTTCCACGCAATGGTCAAGCGCGATCGAATAATAATAATAATGAAAAAAAAAAAAAAGTTTACACATTCAAATTCGCGAAAAATCGATAAATGTACGTATAATTTACAGTCACGGAATCGTAATTATCCCCATTACTTACAAGTAGTTTGGATAGTAAGCGAAGCGGGGGTGGGGGTGGGGGCTACTACATCAAGTAATCACGAATGTTTCACATGCGATGAACTCGGCCTTGGTATTTAATACATATCGCGATTAATCTTGATTAGACAATGTTCAAAAGTCATCGGTTTGTTTTCGTAATTAGGGATCGTGTGTTTTGCAGCGTGACGTTCACCCCGTATCATCGTGAAACGTGACTGGCCATCTTCTCTGCCCCACCTTCCATTTCTCCTCAACAAGTTTCACTAAGCGCAGTCAGCTGTGTTTGACGTTTCGTATATATTACGTATTACATACATACAGCTACATTTAAACTGTTTCTTTTTTTTTTTTCTACTTCTTCTTATTTTTCTCTTTTTTATTCGTATATATAGGCAAAATTCGTTTCGCTGCAATATCAAATTTTTCGGTGAAAATTACATCGATCTAATGACGTCGTCCAACACGATAAATCTCCTCCAAAAATCTTGACAAAATTTATCGAGATCTAGCTGTCGATGTCTCATCTGGATTTTTATCTTTTATAATACAAAACGGCTGTGTTATTGTAGATTTGATCAGAGAAACGGTCTACATTGAAACATGAGAAACATTGACAAGTACCGAAGGAAAAATAAAAATAAAAATAAAAACTTTGATATCTAATTGACGTATTTTGTATACGATAAAAGAATCAACAATATAAGGTTACCTATTATCAATCTAATTAAATCAGCGATTGTTTCACGCCCCGCAGTTTATTGCCATAATTTTTGCACAGCGAAAAGCCAGCGGCAAGGTCGGACGTTTGAAAGTACCGCAGTAGAATGAGCGTGTTATGTATATACATAGATTTGACTCAGGAATTGTTAGTCATGAATTTATGACTATTAGTGATTCGTGACGGAAGCGAATCTTATCTGAAACAAAATCGAAGATTTAAAGCAGCAACGGATAGATTTCGGATTCTGATTGATTTTGTGCACTCAACGTACATGCTAATAATGTAAATAACACATCGATAATCACGTGCTTATTCATCACTGTTTACTAATGGGCTCTTGGATAATAATTGATCGAGATAATTTTGCAAGGCAAATATATGTGACCAAAAAAGATTGCTATTTTCAGATTGTACAGCCCAGAAAATATTCTGATACTAATAATTTTGCGGATTTCACAAAGCGGTAGTAGCCCTGATATTATGTATATTTATACCCGAAGCCTTCGGGATTTCGTATAGCGATTATTTTTATGATTCGACTGGTCTGACGTCGTCACTATTAATGGACACAACATTTGCCATTATATAGTTATACAACCGTTTTAAAACAATCAACGAAATTCACAACAGGCGGTATTATAATAATTACGATATGAATATAATGATAAAAATCTTCACGTTTTGAAAAATATTTACATATATATATACATGCGATCATGCAATCGGTAGACATTGTACGCTGCAGGGTCAACGACCTTCACTGCCTATTATACCAACATGACAAGTAACATTATCTATATCTACATCGTTATCTATCTCCTTCTATTCTCCTGCCGCAGCTCTCCAACTTACCCGGAACAATTCAACGAATAGATCACACCTATATTAAATTATTTCGCTACGATCGCATATACATAGTCGTAATGATAATTATTATTCGTTTCGAAATTACTTGTTTTTAAAAATATCTTTATGCCTAATTAAAGCGAGAAAGAAGCAAAAACAGAGAGAGAGAGATAGATAGATAGATAGATAGATAAAGAGGTCAATAACCAGCAAAGTAAAAGTGAAATTTATAAACAGTGTAATATATAATATTTCTGTAAGTAAGTAGGTATTGCGCGTGAATATTACTCAGGCTTTATCATGTAATTCTTGGATTGTGTGACAAATTTAGTAAACATTAATTGCTCATATGAAACAGTTTATTTTATGAACGAAACTAGGAAACCTATACAAAACTATGAGGCGATTACTTAACTCCGCAATATAAACACAGACTTTTATAACTATAGGTTGCGATATACCTACGCTACGCATCATAACATTAACGTTTGCGTAATATCTATGCTATTATGCCAAGTGGTATAGTGTCAACAACTCCGTGCTCTAAATAGTCTGCTAAATTTCGGCCAAACAACAAACTACATGTATTACATTTTCTAAATTTAATCTGACCGGGCTGGGATCATTGACACACCACGCTCATTGCTATTCATTACACTGCATAGATCTTGCTTGATTTTTATATACTTATCAATAATAAGTAATATAATTTTCGTCTATATTATTCGTGCAATAAAAAAAAAAAAAAAAAAATTGATTTTAGGTCTAAGCTTTTTTAGGTCAAGTTCAACTTGTATACAGAGTCGTTGTAGGCAGCCCCGAGTCGATAACGTGACACAGAACCAAAGGGCATAAAGCTCGGTTAGGTTGGGTTAGGTTTGAAGATATTCTTCGTGAATTGTAAGGTTGCTTAATTCCACGCCATCTGCAAGAGCGCTTTGTTGATTTGCAATGTAGGTCAAGACTGATAAATTCCCTGTGCCAATGTGCCTGGCATTTGAAAAACTCAAACCTTTACTTAGGATGACTTGTTCATAATTTATAATTAACAACCTTTTCTTTTTTTCGTTTAATTTTATTTATACGATTAAGATGGATAAGTCTTGTGGTAAATTAAATCTATAATCAGACGATATAATAGGATGAAAAATTGAGTCATTATATTTGTTCGAAAATCATCATTTCAAAGAGAAAAAAAAATAATATATTATATATACGTATCATATTTACGCTAGAATAATTCGATTCGAGGCCTTAATAATATGTATACACGTGATACAGAAGACGCAAACGATTGACGTCATTGATGCGTCCATCTGTCAATGACACTAATCAAACAGGGCAACGTTCTCTTGCTTTATATTCAATTAAATCCTTCGGTCTTGCAATATTTTCAACTACTTCATAACATTTCTTGTTATACTCATGCTACAACTTAAATTTAGTTAATTTTTCATTTTTGCTGCTTCGGACCGTCGACAGACCCCTATAGTCATTTTTAGTGCAAAACTATTCACAATCTTGGCGGTCAAATATTTTAATCGCTTTAAACGATTCCTGATCGTGTAAAGTTACTTAAAGATTATACGCTGCATGATGTTCTTACGTGTTTAGTTTTATTCAATTGGCAAAATTATGTTCAATTTTATGTTCTACCTCAAGGCATTTGAAAATTACATATCAAACGGTTGTATTACATGCTTAGACATACGAGGTGGGTGTTTGATACTACGGAAATAAAATATTAAAAAAAAAAGATTATTAACGGTTATTAATAAGACTGTGATAACGATTTTTGGTAGAAGTATAAAGTACGTTTATAAACATAGAAAAATAAAGTTTGTCTTGGTACCGCGGTTATAGACGAGAAACGACTTCTTTAGAACTACTTGATATGCTAGACACACACGTCCCATTTGAGTAAGTGAGACTGTCGGTCGTAACACTTTCCAGCATCGTTCTCCAATTTTCTCTCCATATATATTATTTTTTTTTTCTTTTTCTTTTTTACCGTAACGCATTTCACCGCGAACGCAAAGATTCAGATATGGTATAACTCCGCGAAACACGATCATTATATGATGATAAAAATAATGACTTTTTATTTTACTGTGAGGATTCTCGCACCGTTTAAAAGTATTTACATAATATAATATTTTGACGTAGGATCCGTTCGGTTTTTCTCTATTTCCTTATTTTATTTCACCGCTGTTATTGAAGAGTTGAAAGATTTGCGTATAAAAATTAAGAACTTTAGTATTTGCGGTATAATTTTCGGGCAATAGAAATACCCGCAACCAGTTTGCTATCAATAGATCTTATCTTATTATCCGTTAAATTTTTAACTTCATAATTCCAAGCGGCGTAGAGTTTGACGAAAACTATAACCAAGCACGTTATTTGCTAAATTTGAAATTTGCTAAATTTCAAACCTACGTTTTCACAATTTATTTGCGTGCTGTGGCTTACGCAACGTTAAGAAAACGCTAAATTAATAGTTCAACTCTTATTTAGTTGGCTAACAAGAAATAAATGCTATGTAACATCTCCATAGTGTATACGCATTCGAAAAAATAGAAAGTCACCGTGTTATTGTTTTTAATTATTAACTATTTATTAATTTCAACTAGATAACTACCTAAAGTTCACATATTGAATCTACAGCGATATCGAACCGAAACTCGAACCCTATAGCATATAACTTAAATATAGCACGTGTATATCTGTATGTAGGTATACGTATACCTAATTATTGACATAATGTCGCGCCATTTTTTACGTCAGTGTCAAAAATCCACGCTTTATATCTTTAATTGTGGTTGTTATTCCTTTTTACATTTTTTTTTTGTTCGACGCTATCCAGGCGTTAAATAATCGAAATCAAATTATTACGAATATCATTATAATATAGGTACAAGTTCTATCTGTTAATTAGTATATTTATTTGTTTATCTTATATTTAATAATTATTGCTGCTCATGTCACGTACTCGTTTTCGCAACAACGCTGTTTTCTCCTTGGAATTTTGTTTCTAAACATCTTGGCCATCCAACTGACACCGTGCTAATTTTTTCACCTTGTATAAGGTAGTACCACCTTGTGCTAAATATTAGCTAAAAACTATATCTTTGAATTTTCATTTATTTGAAACTCTATTTCAAACATGCTTCGCTTTTCAAAACAAATTTTATATTTGCCAACCTAATTATTTCATCGTCATATCGCTTTGAGCTAATGAATATTGAAAAAAAAATTTACCAAATAATTCAAATGACAATATTTATATTCAGTCTTGTCGTCTTCAGTATCTAAAACACGGCGTTGAACAACGCACGAAATATTTAATCGTTATAACTAACACGGTTTCTTCCTTTTTTTTTTTTCTCTCTTCTTTCTGTTTCCTCGCAATGTCTTATGTAAGTCGCTACGAAACGAGAGGCGAATTCAATTTACATTACAAATTATTTAAGCCTTATATTATCACGATATGACATGTTGTGGCGCCTATACTACTCATATTCGATTTTAGGCACACGCATACTTTACACTTCCGAGACTTGACTTGGTTAACCGATAAAAGATCTAATAAATATAAAGATTTGGATTCCATATACGTTCGGCAATATCTCTGGCAATATATACTTCGAATCCTAATATAACTTGAGTATACCAATATTTTTTTCAACTAACTATTTTATATACCTTAAAAAAAAAAAAAATGTTCAAAATATTATTGCGGAATTATGATATAAATTACGTAATATTTAACCGGACCATGGGTCGTTCCATTACTGAAAGTTCATCCGTGATAACGAATTTTTTATCAAACGTTTTGGATTATTATTTTTTTTTTTCCCACAATATTGTGAAAACGAACTATGATTTGTTGCGTAAAAAAATTGAATATATATAAAGTCTGATCTACAAAAGCTTATTTAAAAAAAAATCATATGTTGCTATCAAGACTTGTACATTTATTTTTATGAACCACATTCGTATCCGTAATTAACTTGTATATCATGACTTGCAATTGAGTAAATTCAACAATGTATATCTATATGTGTACATGCGAAAATTATTTGCATTTAAATTCTGTTATCTTTGCATCTTTCTTAACAAACTGATTGTTCGGATGCTGATATGTCAGTTCTTTAACATCCTGGTGTTTGTCGAAATAACCAAATGCCAATTAGTAACCGCAGCATGTGTAGACTATCACTCGATTATATATTTATCTTTATTCTGTCGCCCAGTGAATTATTATTTTATTATTTAGGTATTATTCGCATTCTGCAGTTCGCATAAGATATTCTAGTATATAGAGTCGATACTCAAACAATGCTTTGTTCTTGTTGGAAATGAGTAAAAAATTGTGGGGGGTAAAAATGATCGAATTTATATACAGTTTTATCGTGCTTGCATAACATTTGGCTCATACCAGCGCAATGTTATTTTAGAAAGGCGATGATAATGATTTAAAAACGAGTTTGAAGATGGGCGAAAAGATTTTCTTGTTGCGTAATCGAGGACATCGTTCTAGTGGCACATTCGTCTATTTTTGCTTGTTGGCAAACAGAACCTTCGCATTCTATTGCAAACCTAGATCACGTCCAAAATTGTCTTTGTGGCTTTCTACCAATTACGAAATCAGTTATGTGTATTCGTTTTCTATCGAGAGACATCGCTTCGCTAAATTTGCACGCAATTTTATTTACACTGACATTATAGTGTACTGAAAAGTTCAAACTAATTCCGACACATTTGTAGACATCAGAAATACAGATTTTTGTAATCCCAACGTAGATTTTGAATCGATTATCAGTAGTGGAAAAAAATTGGAAAAAAAAAAAAATGGTAAACGCGATATCATTTATATTTTTGATGTAACGATATGACAGAGCCGAGTAATTGAACCAGACTTAAAGGCGACTTCGTTTACAAAACCCTGGGGCTTTATTCTGACTGATAAAGTGAGCTTAGAAGTGGCTTTATTTAACATACGTCCGACGTTATGAAAGACAACAATCGAATGATAATCTACAGTCTGAATTAAGGACCTTGTTATTATTGTTATCGCTTTTGACTGACGTATACATGTTTACAGTTGTATCTATATAACAATTACTTTTTCCCAACTCTCGCGTAACGTAAC
Organism: Tenthredo notha; assembly: GCA_914767705.2. Taxonomy (NCBI): domain Eukaryota; kingdom Metazoa; phylum Arthropoda; class Insecta; order Hymenoptera; family Tenthredinidae; genus Tenthredo; species Tenthredo notha. Next base: position 15,005,805 of record OU611906.1, read on the forward strand.
AACATTACATTTCAAGCCGGAAGAAATCCATCGTCTAGGAAGCTTATTCAAATTTTAAAACAACATTCGAATATGGAGATTAAAAATCTATAGTCTAATACAATCGGTGTATATTCGTAATTCGTGTAATATCTTTTCAAATGGACAATATTTGCATGTGTATCCTACCTATCCATCATATTGTCGACGTTCTCATGTATCAATGTCTATTTCCTTGAGTGTTGTTGCATAACAGATTCAAGATCTGTCCGTTTTCATTGAAACCATGGCAGATACTAATGTGTTGAAAATTCCTACTGACAAACGTCTCGATGTGTGTAGTAAAAGGGGAATGAGAAGATCTCTAGTTTCTATAGAGGATTTTCGTGGAATTATTTCTTTCGGGATTTTTAAGACTAATTATAATGTCAACGATTGCAAAAATATCCAACATAATGTGGGTTTATTTCAATCTAATCAAAGCATAAGTTTCAACGGATTAATTTATACAATCACTAGCTGTTTATCTTATGTTAGTAACGTTTGTATGTAGTATAAGAAGTGAGAGGGATTTCGAGATAAATCTAGGGTATGGTCAGCACCCGTAACAATAATATACACATACGATCGAAGGTTTTCCGCTCACCATGTAACAAGGTTGTTCAATAAGAAGTTCAATCTCGTCTCCTCCTCCTGCTGCTCTGAAATAATATGCCGAATCATGTTATCAAGAATTGTCGGGAAAACTGCACCGATTGCAGAACGTAACGCCACCTGTTAAGCCAGCTGTTTCCTCAGCTGTTACCCAAAAATATTTTAATTCGTGCATTTTAGCGTTTAATTATACAATTTGCTGCAGATTTATGATATGAAAAGTTCTCTCATACCTTTAGAAAAAAGTATTTTTAATTATAGATGCAAATACATTTTTTGTGAATCCTTTAATCGCATGGTCAAAACCACACGTCTTTAATGCTCATCCATGTTTGGATGTAATTTTGAATTAGGGTCCACCCAGATCCATCCAAAATTGATATGAACTAAAATGAGAAAGTTCGTAAAACGTAAAATAGACTGCGATTGAGAAACGAGTATATGATCATGTATGAAAATATCATCCAATTTATATTCATTAAGTTTTTGAAGTTTCAAAGGTCAAGCGATTGCCTGTTTAGTGTTTACATCAGGTGAACGATGACTATATTCGTTTGTTTGGGTGGTACAATTCAAGCTAGTCGAGAAATTTCCATTGATATTTGAAGGTGATAATCAGCATACTGACTTCGAGGTTTTGGTATTATGTTTCAGATACTAGGCCAGCCAGCTGTTGGGCCATTCTTGTGGTGTGACTACTCCTTTTGGTCAGACTACTGTTTGGCAGTGTTGCTCGGTGCTTACTTCTATCAAAGTAGTTTGACGTCGGTCACACGTAGCAGGAATGGACACATCGGGCTCGCCTGTACCGGATGCAATCCACCCTCTTGTAGAACAGCTGCAAGAAGCCCTGGTGCTTGAGACCAAATATCAACCTAATCTTCAATTACCCATTACCACCCAGGTGAGTCAAAATATTATTCAAATTCACTTAACTTATGTTATCCAAGTCATGAACTACTTCTCTCTCTGGTAAGTTCAAAGATTATAACAATTGTGTATTCAATTTTTTGTATTTTTCTTTTAAAGAACGATGAGATAACCATTGGTGCTCGAGATGGGTCGGCACATGTGTTACGTTGTCTCAAGGTATGGTACGACTTACCTTCGGACGTTTTCTTCATCGCGATCAATTTGATGGATCGTTTCTTGACCAAAATGAAGGCAAGGCCTAAACACATGGCCTGTATCAGCGTGTCATCATTTCATATTGCTGCTGTTCAAATGGCACAATCCCTGGATGCAGACCATCTGGTTTCCATCTCTCAATGCAAATGCACCGGCGGTGATTTGAAACGTATGTCCGAAGTCATCCGTAACAAGCTTGGATGGGCCCCAGGGACACATCTTGTTACGGCACTTACCTTCCTCCGACTATTCAACGTCATGTTTCATGCTGCTGCGGCACAGCTGGGACTCGCCGAGTTGTATGCAAGCATTGTCAAAGTATGTACACTAAACGTGTTTGATTCTGACCAGTATGAAGTTGTCCCCAGAGTCTTCTGTCTCTTACCGTCTCTATGTAACCACAAAGGATAGAAGGAGACAGAAGACTGTGGTGCCAACTTCATACCGGTCAGAATCAAACACGTTAAGCTTACAAGCATTTCTATCATTTTATCTAACAGAATTCAGTAATTCGTTGAGACTTTATTTCCTCATTTCAACTGTGACTAAATTTTTATAGGAATCTGAACTTCTATTGCGATTGGAGATGGTTGCTTGCGATGGAAATTGCGCGAGCTTAAGACCCTCTGAAGTTGCATTGGTTTTGCTATGCACGTATTTAGATGCAGCTGTAAATCGCCTGGACAACAATGCTGACGCCACCATATCTCTTCCGGGGATATCTGGCCCATCTACTTCGAGCTTAACAATGGCTGCTACTCCGGCTCACCAAATGCTCAGACTTGTTGACTTTGCTGCTGAACTGCAGAAAATTTGCAAGGTAAAAAATAGGAGGAGCAAAGTATTCGATGAAGCTTTTGATTACTTTAGCCAGAAATTAAAAGTTCTTCACTTTATGTATTCAGTAATTTTCATTATGGTTATAACACTACTTTTAGATCCCGGATGAAAGCTTCTATCGAACACACGAAGCTGTGGGTGCTATTTTGAGCAAGTACAACGCCCAGGAGCAAACACCTCATAGGCAGAGACTGGTGTGGAGATTGTCCTCAAGAACTGCGCGTCTTTTGCGACCAACGGATAAATTCACATCAGTTCTACCAGCCATTGCTGAACATGCTCCGATTCCGTCACCTAGCAGGATTAGGTATATACTTATAAACTACTATTCAACATTTTTTTAAGTACATCCATGCAGCAGTCTTTTCATACCACTTCGTTTTCAACCTTGAGACTTTTTTGTACTTCTTATTATTTATATTGCATCGTGCGATCTCAAGGAGTTCCCAGAGCTCGCCTTGTCTTTCGAATATTCTATATTATAGAATATAGTATCTGTGGAAAGGTGCAGCTCTGGCCTTGGGACTACGTATGTTAAAGCTATGCATACTAATTTATTAATAAGCTTTTTTATTAAAAAACAATCTACCTATATACAATCATCTATTGACCTTGTTTGAAATGAATCTTAAAATGGTTCAGAATTATAGAATATATGTCTGATAGAAGTTTAGAAGAGAAAAATTTATTGTAAAATATTTATTGTGACTGTCTATAGCCACGCTAGCATTTGTTATAGATGATTGTATTTCTTTTAGTGAAGAAAGAAAAGTGTGAATGAATTGTGTTCATATTATTTGAAGCATTAAATCATATGAACGTCTCGAATCCTACCTTTCTGGGTAAAGTGGAAGCAGCGTTAATTGTTTTCACTATGATTAGTCCAGCAAATTTTACTCTATCAAATAATCTAAAGTATAGTTTGTAATTGGTAGAACCAAACATCTTTTAATCAAAACATATTACTTACCTTTGGTATTTTCTTTTTGATTTTCTTTAGAAAAAATCGGAAATTTGCACGTCGTCATGGCAACAAGAGGCGATAAGATGCCATATTCTCAAAGTGCATCCAAGGTATTTATAAATTGCAGCTCGGGCCATCTTCCCGAAATTCATCACATATTCTTTCAATTTTATGTGTCGTTTTTTTATCCAATAATCCCCATTATTTCCTCGATCAATTTTACTTTATTCTTTTGTTACAATACTTCTACTATAGAATGCAGCATTGAATACACTGATTAACATTTCGTCATAATTTTAGGCAGCTCGACAAACACACAGGTGCAAATTTATTGCCAGAACTCAATTTAGATTGTAAAGTTAAGATCCCTTAGGAGTAAAACTTTTCGGTTTTATTGATTGAAAGATACTCCATGAACGAGATGACAAAAATCAGTGTAACGAGCGTGTCTTGTTGTATTGTGATTAGCAGTATATCTCACTTTATTTTTATACTAACATTGTAGAATCGATCATTACCTATCCATACGTATTGTAGGCTTTTCCACAGGTGTTTTTTTTTCCGGGCGATAAAATTGCTAGATAAGGATGGCGTGTGTTGTAGCTTGCTATTATATGCAAACATTGACCCTGACAAAGAGTGTGGGTTTACCCAGGAAGGGTTGCGTATGTGTGATTTTCTTGTAGGATGTTGTATGTTAATTATATTGTGAAATTAATGATAGTTATATCACAAAGAGAGGTCAATATGAAGAGTTTTTTATTTTACAACGTCGTTGAATATGAATATCAATAAAAATAAGAACAAGAATAATAACAAGAATGTTGACAACTCTTTGTTTCACAATAAATATTCTTGCATATTTAAGGTGAAATACTTTAGCCAATATCCTTCTTATCTCATGTGTGTATTTTTTCTTTCAAGGTGTGGCAGCATAAGTTCATCATCCAGCTGGAGCAGCGAAGATGAAATTGTCATTGACTGGGATATGGAAAGTACGGAGTCACTATTGCATCCTATTGATTGGCCAATTCAATGTTGATCAATTAATGGTATGAATTGAAGAACTTAGAATTACGACACTTCAAATGCCAGTTATGCCAGTTATATTTCAGCTCCTGCCACACCATACGTCAGTTTAAGTTTGCATTTTTCATCCAGAAACACAGGTTTTTAATATCATTTCAAAAATAGAATTAAAAAAAAAAAAACTGAAAAGAAGTTAAGGCAGCGAGTAATGAGATCAGTTACTATTTTATTAAATCAACTCTGTGCTCAGCCTACGAGTTTACTAAATTACTGGTCAATTTGGGATAAATTTCATCATTTATAAACATTAGCAGATAGTTTGTAACTATTCGGACTAATTTGATACTTACTTTTGCTCATTTAGCCGAAAATTATATATTGTACTTGTAACACAGTCCCATAGTTGAAACAACAGTAGTAAATTCATAATACAGGTAATTAACGTACTTGTTAAAGGTGTTAAATTTGATGTAGTTGTAAACTCTGCAGTGCATAGTAAATAAGAATTCTTCTGAACATCAAAGTACATATATTATATAGCTATATATAGTATATGTATATTCACTAATAGCATTAAAAGCTAAGAAAAAAAATATATATATATACAGTAAAAGAAAAAAAAAGAAAAAAAATACAAACAAAAACAAGATAAAAAGAAAGTACGAAAAAAAATTACTATAAAGCAAAAAAACAAAAAAAAAAATTTAATTTTAAAACAAGTAAAAATGTAAAATGTACTAAGTAGGTAAACTTATTAAGGTGGCTTGACATAGCTAAAGTTTGAAAAGCTATTTGGTCAATTTCAATTGTTTGGGTTTTGGTTCCAGAATCGTTTCCTCGCGTAGCCTTGTATATTACCTATAGTATCTATATTCCTTAAATCAACCACACGCAGCTCTATGCTAGAATGGATTACTCTTATGATCTGTTTTAAATAAAGAATTTGTGATACTTCCGATAAGCAGAGGAGAAAAGCAAGTCAAACTATTGCTAAATAAGTTAACAAAATGTATGGTGTATAAGATCGTTGATTCTGGAATCATTCAAACCATTCATCGACATTTACAAGTGGTTCCGTAGTTGGCGAAAGGGTGTCATTGGCTTTTCAGAACAGCCTGTACCGAGGCTGACAGTAGTAGGCTACTAGCGTGGTATGTGGCTGCTAGCGTGACAGTAGTGTGGAGAGAAATATGAAGTCTAGCCATTCTAATCTCATCGAAAAGCTCTGTGGTTACTCTCGAGATTCCAATTACATGTGACACGTTTGACGATTTAAAGAAAATGTGAAAATTATATATTTATTTATTAATTTGTTATGATAAATGAGGCAAAATTATTGATTGTAGCTATATTTTTATATTTGTTTGGTAACTTATTAAATTTAATGCGCATGTCATGGAATATTATGAGAAAATGCCAGAGTTAGAGGATGGATGAATGAGCGTCAGAGTATAGCCAGTTTGTGCTAGTCAAAAGTCACTTTGTTCAATCTCAGTTTTTAATTGCTTGTTTTTAATTAAATCGTCTCAGTTTCTATTGTCGTGATTAATTGAAACGTATGAAAATTTTCTCCATCAGAAAAGATAATACTGTTATTTTATCTTCAAATAAAAAGAGAAAAGCTAAAATAAAACAACAAATTCCAAAATCAACTTAAATCTCAGTGATTGTGAAAATTAGTCACTAAAAAAACGCGATAATAAATACATTGAAGTAAATTAATTAATTAAATAAATATAAATAAATCTATATATCTCAGGGTAATGCTGGCATCGTCTAAATATTCTCTGAGAAACATTACAAACACGCGTTACAATAGAATGTTACAACGAAATCGATAAAATTAGACGTCCGCGTACCAGTTTTTAGTTACATGCGCAACCTCTACGGCTTTCTTACCAACAAAATTAACTGTTTTGGGCCAATTATAGTTATTAGTTATTCTAATAAAGACCATAACATCTACTGAAAGGGGCCTTGATCAATTTTTAGTAATAGAAGTATATTTTCAATCAAAATTCATACCATTCAACGTAGTATGTTCTACGTGCCTGTAAATGGCAGTGGTAATATATATATATATATACACATATATATCATATCTAATCGTTTGAAAGACATTTTTTAAAATAGCTTAAGTCCCGCCTTAATCACAGTTTTTGTGTTCTACATAATATAAGTCCGGTCGTTCTGATAATTGCTGAAATATAAAATTCATTTCATTTGGACATGTGAAATTATTTATTTTATTTTATTTTACTTTATTTTATTTGTTATTCAATCGTAGCATGTTCTACGGCCGCTCGGTCATGGCGGTATCTCTTGCAATGACTAAAAAACAAATATCTCAAATAAATTATCCATCAGACGTAACTGTTTCTTCTTTTTTTTTTTTATCTGTTTTTATCTCAACTTAAATTACCACCACCGTAGTCTTTGTTCTGTTGTTGCCTGAGCACCTCATTAACTCCAATTCGAACAGAATAATTTATTTCATTAATAATTGATTAAATTTACATACAGCCATAACAACGCTTTCGAATCAAAATCATTGGATAAAATTCAAGTATATAAAAAATAGTTGAAAAAATGTATAAATAAATAAATAAAACTGAAATTCTGTTGGTATGAATTGTTGTGGGGGTTCGGGGAAAGGAAGATTTTTGTTTTTTCATAATTACGTGCAAATTGACAGTCGCCAAAATGACATATCATAATCCATCTGAATTGTCGTTATCTTAATCTACTGTTTAGTTTTCAAATTTATTGTTGTTTCACTAGTAGTGAGAATGAAAATTGCCTTTCCCGGTTAGCTGACTCTTGCATCGAACTTGTAACAAGAAAATCTATTAAAGAAAGAAAAGAATAATAATAATAATAATAACCGAGCAACATCTGACGTACTAATGTAAGAGATTTTTCCTAGAATGTAGTTAATAAAGTGATAAACGTAAGTACCACCACGTTGTTACATCTGTGATACATCAGCCAGCCAGCCAAGTATAATCTTAAAAAAAATAAAAATACTGTCAAAAGTACAAAATAATTATTTGAATTCGTTGAAGGAATCAATGTGAATAAAAGTATTTCAAAATACCCTTTAGAAGGGTACAAGATCTCAGTCAGAAAAATTCAGTCGAATAGTGCATTGCGTCATATGTCAGAGCTTAGAATTCATAATCTCACAATTTTTTATATGTAGGATGTTCTTCTTGTTTTGAGTTTATGGAAATATTAATATTTATTTTATCAAAGTAGTCAATTGTGGCTGCTAACTACTGCCAGGTAAACAGAATAAAATGTACACTGTGGACTGTATGAATTTTGACTACTATCCATCTTCAGATTTGAGTTATACGAATCGTTTTAATCTAGAACAACATTTCTAGAACAACATTCTTAGATTCAGATTTACCCAAACATGATGAATTCGAACTGCTAAATAGAAACGAGTTTTAGGCAGCATGAATATACATATCATCATCGGTAATGATATAATATTCATGTGATTCAAGTGGAATCTTCTTTACTCAACTGAACGAATCTTTAATCGTTTCGTACTTGTGTACTTCAGAAGAAAAAAGAAACTAATCAGTCTCAGGAAACCTAGAGAATTTATCTGAATCTTAAATTGTAATAATCATTCGAAAGTCAGAAATGGTTTAATTGTTCCTCGGAATAATTCAAGCTTGTCTTTATCTCATTCCAAACTCAAATAAGAAGATCTCCTAAGATGAATTGAAATCGTGATATCATATTGAGAGCGAAATGAAATGAAATGAAAGTATGTGCTGTGCATTGTTTGACTGAACTTTTGTGATTATATGTGAAGCTATTTCTGAAGCTTCATATTCGAATAAAGTGTAAGGGAGTGTATGTTCATAAAAATATTTAAAAAAAAAAGCAAACGTAATTTATGAAAGATGATTCTGAATGGTGCAAGTGTATCATCTGATAAGTGGGTCGGCAGGGAAGCACATAACTCTTGTATATAGCGAAAAAGTGTATTTTCTGTTATGTGTTCAAACGCCTCTGTCGATTTTTGATGTTAAATATCTTATTATTATTGTATAATATTTGATAAGAGATAGTGCACAATGTTTTGCCCCTTAAATGTTTACAAAAAAAAAAAAAATTAAAAAACAAAATGAAAAAAAATTATAAATATATATATGTATATACATTAATGCATACACAGGGTGAAGCGAGATAACTGTATGCACCTTGAAAATCAAGCACATGGAAAACTCAGACAGAATTTCTTTCCCTCGTTTCCAAATATTAGACAAGATCGACAACCAATTCTGATCGTAGTTGTGGGTGGATAAAATTGCTATTGAGTGGATTTGAAAATGACTGATAACTTTTTCAACTGTACATATTTGTTGTGTAAAAACTTTTATTGCACTGCTAAATTTTTTATGTGTCAGTTTGATGAAGTCTGACCAGTTTCACGACCTCGTAGAATCGCTGGTAATCGAAATTCTGCTCTTTTTTTCTGCGTACATGATCATTCAAAAGGGACAGTCGTCTCCCGTCATCCTCGTATATATGTATATAATTAATATATTATCGAAAGTAATTAAATATTTCGTTTAATGTCATTTGTAGGATTATATCATTCTTTGCAACCTTATTTATATGTGTAATCTACCATCCCTCATCAATGTAAAACATTCACAATTATACTGTTCATATACCGCATGAACTGCAATTAGATATATACCTAGCATTATAGTCTCAAATAAATCATTTGAATTATATAATGCTAAACTTTCGTACCATCTTATAGACTCAAATATTCTAAATCTTTTCATTCTATTGTATGTAGATGCAGCAGAAACTTATTCGAAAATTACATATAGATAATTAAAATAACAGATTAAATATTCTATAAGATTTTGAAACTCAATTCTCGGACTGCATCAGTGATATTCCATTTTAATGCAATTGAACTACCGGACTTGGCAAACTGACCAAAATCACTCACAGATTATCACATGAAGGATGAAGCAAGTCGTTGCTATTTCAATACCATAAGGTAAAAATTAATGAGTAACGTGGATATCTGTGAATCTTATGAGATTAAAAATTGCTTGCCATAAGATATAGATGTGTACAGCAGTTATTGGTCATTGATCAATAATTGAAAATCTCTGCTCTCGTTTGTAATAGCAGGTATTTTCAATTGTATAATTACCAATAAGTGCCTTACACGCTAAATACGTCGCGGTGGTTTTCTTATGCAGTGAATGATAGATATAAGTGTATTTCTATTAATGGTTACAAAACCACCAGCACTTTTTGTCCCTCTTGGATAGTAGTAAAGACATGATGAGTTCTTGAAATGATTTGCTTAAATGTCTGGGGTAAAATAGTTGGATTTGAAAAAGATTTCCGGAACAAAGCAGTCAATCAAATATCATATAATAACTAAATGCTGATGTTGCATCATTCGATATACTATATCTTGAATGGAATTAAACTGAAGTAACTTTGTAATATAAAAAAGAATCAGGAAATTTTTCCAAATTGATAAAATTTATTAAAATCACTAGAGTCCTTTGGCATGACTTCTGTGAATTTTGGTGTTAGAAAAGAAATAGAATGTAAATACGATGAGTTTATTGATAATATAAAAAATATCACATGCTGGTCACACATTAATATATGAATATGTAATTGTTATAAAAATAATATCTGACTGACAGCGACTTGTCCTTTGCATGCCGTTGCCTGATTAAAAAAAAAAAAAGAATAAAATAAATAAATAAATTCTCAAATTGTAACAGTGTAACTGTATAATAATAATACATTAAATTTGTAATGCACAAAACAAAACTCATTCGCAATAAACACAATCTACCATAAAATAATAACCATGGAAAATATTTATTCACATTCATTTATCCATTGTGGAAATATGATGGTCTTGTCTCGTATCTTTCCATACGTATATTAGCTGTACATAAATATTCACTATTGCATTGAGGTGTAGTAGGTCAATAAAATGTAAGAAAATTTATACGTTATAAATAAACTTGTACATACATTACAATTATTCGAGTGCTATACGTTATTATCCAATATATTTTAGGTGAAATGTTACTCCTATTCGATAATTATCTATCTGAAGATTCAGGTTTTCATTCTACATAATGTAGAACATTTGTGACAATGCCAAATCAAAACATCACTCTAAATAGCAACTCAAACAAATCACCTCTAATGTGTTATCTAATTTCCTAATATCAGACCCAGGTATCATCGTAAAGTACTTGTAAGGAACTGATATCGCTATTGTTTAAATAGGTCATTCTATAAATTTACTGTCATACATATATACATGTGTATAATTATGTTGGCCATGACTCCATGACGACTTCAAAAGCAACTTCAGAAGATCAAATATTTAGTTTTTGTTTAGGTAGAAAATTTCTCAATTTTCCAGGTGAAAACCCCATTCTTCCGCAAGCACTGTAATTGTGTATTACACCTGTATCTTGTCAATCTTATAGTCATGTCAAAGAATACACAAAATACTAATCAAAGACTTTTGGAATCTGCAAAACGCAGACAGATTACTGCCAAGGAGTCTGGTCGATCAACTAAAAAGCTTCGTGAGTTCGACAATGCAGACACATAATACTTTCATACCAGTTGATGTCATACAATTGCTTTGCTTTTAGCCATATCCCTTTTCCTAGATTTCGCTAAGCAGTATAAGATTCTCATTTCTCTGAACTTCTTATATTCTACATTCTGTATAGTGAATCATTTCTATCACTAGATATATACAATCGTCATAATTCAGGATCAACTTCTGATTGCACAAGTCAACTATTGCAGTCGATAAACTTTCCGGGATGCCATGAGCCTTTAGAAGAAAACTCTGCAAAACAACGTGGTAAAGCGAAGAAGCAAAAGAGATGTGTAGCATCGGGTATGTGAATGTCGTCTTTTAGAGGGTGAATCAAAGTACGATTGTCACGATTTTTTTGATTATTTGTACTGCGTAAAAGGAATATTCTGTTCTTTTCAAATTTGCTGTGTGGATAGCAAATTTTATGACAATACGTAAGTGATCAACTGGATCATAGTTTTTGTTTGATACTCTTAGTTGGGAGAGCAACAGTTCCAATTACCCCGCAGATGATTCGTGTCGCTGTTAAAGAATTACAAACAAGGAGAGTTTACATTAGTTCTTCATTGATCGCCAGCCATTTGCGCCGCTTCTATCCAATAAAAAATAATCCAACTGCGCTAAAAAAAGAGTTGGACGAAAAATTGGATTGCGCTGTACTTGTAGGACTAATTGCTAAATGTGGAGATGATAAATATTGCATACCGACGTTGCGCCAACAAGCAAGTTTGGACAAAACAGCTCTCACTGCATTTTGGGACGCATATTACAGAGTAAATGATACTTGTTAACAAATATACCAATTACTGCATATTTCTTTATTGTATTCTATTTAATATTTTGTCAAGCAGGAATAATAGAGTGCATAATAGAATGAAAGGTAGAAGAAAGTGATCAAACATTACTTCTTCGAAAGTTCAACTCATGAATTAATTTCTTTACTCTCAGAGCGGGGCACCATCGACCATGGAGCAACTTTTTACTTAAGGAATGATAAAAGTAAGGCGATACAAAAGAAAAATGAAAAAAGTGTTACTCCACAAGGCAGCTTTGGCAGTGAAACTGATAATTATGAAGATCTTGATGAATATGAAAGTTAAAGGCATAAATAACGAAAATATCAGAGTTTATATCATCTTCCAATATACAATCAGTACTGCAGTGATTTCATGAGGGATGATAAGTAAATAAGCAAAGTACTTATCTCTTGATTATTTTTATTATTTTAATATCTAGTGACTAATATTTGTTAGTAGTTCATTCTAAATCAAGAATACATCTGAACGATTGGCTGTTACATACTTTCTGTTCATTTTATATTAATATAAAGAATATAATGCGTACTGCTCTATGGTATAACCTTATTTTAAAAATTATGCGCACATAGGATATCATGTATTTATTTTTTGTAAACGGTAACGATTATCGATTTGTAACTGTTATCACATTTGTAAATGGCACTTGTAATATTATTATGTTACAATTCTTGTTTCCCTGGGCAAATTACACCTCTATCTTACCTACTTACTTTCTAAACTAGGAATTGAGTAATTTTTAAACGCATTGCGACGCTCAAGGGCTTGAATCTCTTTCAAAAGACTGGCTACCGCGTGCCTTAGTTGATGAAATCGTCCCATAGATAATTCAAACGTTTTGCACTCTCCTGAGCTCAGAGTCCATTCCATTATAATACTTGGCTCCAAAACTCTCGATAATACGCTAGAAAGAATAAACAATATTACAGACATTTATTTTCAATATTTAATCATGTGATTTAAGTTTTACATTCTGTTTATACAATGCTTTGGTTTCAAGTGCTTCATTCAATTATCTTGAATTGTAAATTATAGTAATCTACAATATCTTACCTTGAAGAAATGTTAATATCCACTCGCCAACGACACGATTTTAACTCTGGATAAAACTGGGTAATGTGAATCAATTCATTCACCAAAACTACTCTCCTTTGTCCATAAACAACTGTCGATAAATCTTCTATGCAATCTGGAGACAATCTAAATAACAGATAATTTACATAATGCGATATAATTTGACAAATGATACGCAATCCATTATCAGTGCTAATCGAAAAGTATTTTTGGCAGAAATTTTACTCAAAAAGTAGAATTTTTTAAATTTGTTATATTTTTCGTTTTTCAAATGAAAAAATGGATTATGTACTCACTTCAAATCCTGAAGGCATTCCTTGAACTCTCCAGGCTTTATAGAACCTGCTGGAGATCGTAAATGCGTGTGCAAGATTTTTAAAACCGCACTATACCATTGATCAACATTTTCCTGAGATATATTATACTTCTCACAAATTCGATCTAGCACTCCCTCTTCAATGTGATCTCTTTGTATAGACTTGACAGCGACTGTTAGGAACAGAATAATTTTAGTCGGATTACATTCTTGGCGTCTTTGAAATGAATATCTATTCTCTTATCAATACATTGCTAGAAAATTTTGTTTACAATAATAATTAACGAAGGCTCGGGCAAAGAAAGAGTCGAACAGTGTTAGCTGTCACGAAGCAATAAGTAACCTCAAAATACTAAGAATAAACTTTCCTGTAACGCGTCAGGGCTTGTCACTTACGTTGTATCAAAGGGCGAATAACTGGTTTTTTAAGCTCTGCTAAATATTTACTTTTACTTCCTAAGCAGGATATTTGGGCTTGGAAAGTTGTTGACATAGTTAATCAGATTGAATTGGAATGAATAATGTCACAGATCTTCGGGCTGTCTGTTGGGTGAAAAGCGTGCGTTTTTGACAACTGAGAAAACGATTGGTTTACGCCTACGCAGATCGAAGATCATACCTATATTTCATTAGAAATTATACGTGGTGATAGTTGCCATGTCACTTTGACATCGTAGGGCTTAATTGATTGCTAGCAGACAAAATGCTTTTCCCTAATATTGTAATTTCACGGATTTGCCAACTAGGTAATCTAAACTGAACGAGTTGGTTCGTCATATTTTTAGTGGTATAGTGAAGGTGTCTTTCGTGTGCCTAAAATATTTTTTAAATAAAGTAAAGCGAAATTATAAGAATGATTAAATATAACCATTCATTATTTTGAATGATTTTCTTCCGTGATATCGAATAATTAAATTTATAGGTTGGTACCGTTGAGGACGTCATAGATTTTCCATTTTCCTGCGCAAACCGTGCGCAGGAAGTAACTTTTCTCCGCTCATTTCATTCATGATTGTTGACGCTTTTCCGGTGCGTACAGGCTGCCGAGTGTTTTTAAGCTTAAAAATAATCATCATGGTATAATAATAACAAATTTACCTAAAGTGATACAACTGAAAACGACTGAGAAGATAAACAATGAGGAAGATTTTTTTATAACGAAGGTAGACACACATATGCTTCAATGCCTTTTGACCTTGTTCGATATAATTACGAAAATTAAGGTTCGCCATCTTTGGTTGCATTTCATAAGAATATTTTATCCTCATGACAAAAAAAAAAGTTTCTTTACACCTATTTCGTGAATTTTATTATGCGATATATCACCCACTTGTGGATTTCGGTAATCCATTATAGAAATTGTCAACAATGTAGTCAACAATATTTATGTTAAAAGTTTCTTAAATTTAGGTTATCGGTTTTGCAACTAAAAATTCACACTCATTAAATCCGACAGTTATTCATTTTGCGATGTCCTAAGCCCAAGAGCTAAGCCAGATACCGTATATTGGAAAAGTCGCAACGTAAGTATATCGCTTAGGTTATTACTAATTCAAAGAAAATTCATTTTTTTTCATTTTTTATATGTTTTTCCATCGAAAGTACCAATCCCTAGTTTATTTTGTCCAACGATAAACCTCTGTCAAAAAGACTATTGTTTATCATTAGTTATTTAAAAAAAAATTCACATCTCTGTCTTTCAATCAGATTAAACATAACATCTTCACGCCAGAGACAATTTTTTCCATTATTCTATCAATTATCATTAAATTCTGAAACCAACTAGTATGATTGCTCAATATTCATCATGAAATTATACATTATTGCTAAATCAGTCTACTCTCTGTTTGAAAGTAAATTTTGATCTCTTGAGGAGCGTGAATTCTGAAATGGGCTAAATATTTGTATAGCTTATCAGTGAACAACATAAGTATATTATACATTCATTATATATAAATTTATGGTGTAATATACTATTGTGAAAAATATATCTAAATTTTTGATTATCTAAACGAAAAGTAAGAAAAAAGAAAGCAAAAACGAAACAAATATTTTCTCCACATTTCTCTCAACAGATGTTTAGTCCGGTGCAAATAAAGCAGGAATATACAGGGGTGGAGGATGCTAATCAGAGTGGTATTAACGGTGTCCCAGGTAGTTCTGATTACCCGGTTCAATTCACAAATCAAGACGTTGAATACATGTATCGTCAACTTCCACAACTCTGGGGTGCTCAATTACATCAGAATCAAATACCCATAGATATGCCATCGAAGGGTGAATCCTTGGCTCGTCAAGATCTGTCTCAAATGGGAGTAAGTATATTTTAAATAGAAACTTTTTAAATGTCTCATTCATTGCTTGTGTTCGATCGTCAAAGACTACTGAAACAACAGAGTTTATAATGTCTGATCAATCTGCAAGGAACTAATTTTTTTTATAGAGAAAGAAGTATAACTCGAAAGAGAAACCAAGGCTCAAGCATTAGTCAAGTTTTTTGCGAGTATTTCGACAGTCAACAGCTATTAATGTTACTGTGCTGGGACATGCTCGAACTTATCTTATCTAACTGCGTCTGAGCATACCTTGTTCACTATCCGGCCAGCGGTCAAAAACTCTCTGATTACATTTTAGTTGAAAAATTGTCAGAGGGATATGTGAGATATCTCATTCAAACTCTCACAATTATTTTCTAGTCTTCTGAAAAAAAAATTCGAATCCAGGATAGGCAGAGGACTGTGCTAAGTTTTTCTAATTGCAATTTATCGGAACATTTATTTATGAAAGCTTTTCCAACTTGCCTGTTTCTTATGTCGATAAAGAACTCATTCAGAGTTGTTAGAAGCCTGAAAACCCTGAATATATTACTTTCAAATCATCCAAGTCTTATAAAAGAGAAATTTTCATCAAATATGATAGCTAAAGATGTGAATCATCCAAATCACCATCTGATAATGTAAAATATTTTTTCATTTCTATGGCCAGGTTTTACAGACTAAAGATACTCTTAGCAAGGCAAGATGTTGACTATTTGAAACATTTTTGCAATCGATATTCGACCTAAGTTGCGAATGGGTTTAAAAGATTTCAAAATTACTCAAGAATGTAATAAACACGAAATGACGTTCAGATTTATTCATATTTGGTATTCGTATGTTTCTTTACAGCAAACTATGCCTCAGTTGGCCGTAACTAGCTACCTCCAACAGCATGCCATGCCATTCCAAGTTTCTCAACATCCCCAAGAAGCAGGCAATGAAACTCAAACCACCCAACAAAATCAATCACACATTACTCAACAGGCTCAGCAAAGTCAGCTTTCTCAAATCAATCAACAGCAGACAAGTATAAATCAGTCGTTATTAGGCATTCCTTCTACGTCGCCAGCCAAACATAACGGCCCAGGACGGCCACCTAAGTCATCAGGTGGAACTGGAAGTCTAAAGAAACTAAAATGCCAATGCGAAGTTTGTTTCAAGGAGTTTGGTCATAAAAGCAACTTATTCATTCACATGAGGACTCATAATGGTGAAAGACCTTACAAATGTACTCAGTGTGAGAAATGCTTTACCCATAGCGGTAATCTGGCTATTCACATGAGAACACACTCGGGCGAAAGGCCATACGCGTGCCAAATATGCGGTAAAATGTTCAGTCATAGCGGTAATTTGTCAACGCACTTACGCACTCATTCAGGCGTTAAACCTTACAAGTGCAGCGTATGCGCAAAGGAATTTAGACATAGCGGGAATCTCTCTATACACGAAAGGATACATTCTGGGATAAAACCATTTCAATGCAAAGTTTGTGGGAAGGAGTTTTATCACAGTGGAAATTTGACAACCCATATGAAAAAACATCCTGGGGTATCGAACATGACCTCTGAACAGTGCGAGAATAGTAGTGATATAATAGTGAGTTCTGTACGCAATGTGAACAACAGCAACGCAGTAAAAAGTGAGTGTAACGATGAGGGTTCGATAGATGATCCGTCTATTCTTAGGTCTCCTCCGAGTTAATAGTATTCAATAAACAACAAAAATATATCTTCCATCCAAACTTGAGAAAATATCCAAAGCATTTAACACGCGAACATTGCTTCGCTTTTCAATTTTATAAAATAGAAGAAAAAAAAAAACTTATCGCTGCACAATATATAAGACCCTAATTCTCCATATAAATTTATAATACAAAAATGACCATAGTAATTGTTCTTTTAACTGTATCATAAGCATATTATTAGTATTAGACAAATTTTACTAATACTAAGCTCAAGCTCTCGTCACAGAAACAAATTTTCTTAAACATTTTCCAATTAAAGTATCTTTGTTCACGTATAATGCGAATATTTTGACTATTTGTTATTGCCAATGTATACAAGACTGATCACAATCTACAATGATGAGTGACAGAACTTAATTTCCCATAGCCATTCGACTTTGATAACTAAAAAAGCAGTTTATGCTTTTCTTGCTTCTGTAACGCGCATAAATCTCCTGGTTTCCAACTAATTGTCAAACAATTTATCATGCCTTGTATAATCCATCAGAGTTTTTTATTTAATGATATTAATAAATAGTGGGTTTTAAAAGTCATATAAACCTGCTTTACAATATCAACCTGTTACTGAAACGAGACGCTTTTGTTGCAATTAGCTTTACAGAAAAAGCTTTTACTAACAATGGATGTTAATTGTTAGGAGCAAAGTTGAGTTGAATTTTTCATTTGAATGCCGCATGAATATAAAGAAGAACGTTGAATTGAATTAACGCGTTTTGGGAATAAAATATTTTTTCATTTATTCGCACAGAATTTTAAGGTGATACGAATAATCTTTGTCCATTGATAGTACAAGCGCACATATTGTCTTATATATACATACGGTAGGTGAACAACGATTCATCACATTTAATTGAGATGGATGGGAGAAAAAAATCGTGAAAATAAATATAGTGAATATAATAAAAAGTAAGAAGTGAAAAGAAAACAAAAAAATTCAAACAATTCTTCTAGATTATAATGTGTATTATCTATATTGATTTTGATAATTTTTAACACGCATAACTTTCTTAAAAAAAAAAGAGAAATAGTGTATAAAAAGTAAGAAAAGAATTAGAACGGAAAAGATAAAAGAATCGTATGTAAAAATTATAAATTTATCTGTAAAATTATTTGAATAGTATTCATACTTCTTCTCATTTAGATTAAATCAGTGCTATGGTGAGTGCAATATTTACTAACATACAAACAAGGTGAAAAATGATAACGACGGTGTAAAATCGTTGGAACTTTGCTAAGGTAATGTAATCTTTTTATTTAGCCTCTCAGACTTGAACCCTTTGAATACCAAGATTTTATATGTGAAAATCTTAAATGGCAAAATGAAAATGATTTCCCTATCGCAGAGTCCCTACGGCAAGAAGATTTATCGGAGATAATAATATTCTACAAAAAGATTTATGTACATACACCTTATATTGAGAAACTTAAATAATTAATCAACTTTTTTTTTTTTTTTATGATTTGTTAATTTTATAACAATTTTTTTACAGTCAAGTACACCTTTGCTGAGAAATGATTTCCTAACTTGCCACTTAGTTCTTTTTTTTTAAAAAAAGTGTGAGATAATGTTACTAATTTAGGAAGTGTGTCGATACGGATTATATTCTTCACAATAATTCATACGCCAGCATCTGGTGTTTGAAGGGTAAACGAGGTGGAGGATCTATAATATTTATTCCATATTTAAGACTATTATCTAGATATAGTTAATAGTTTACCTCATATCTTAAATGACAGAAATAGTATAATGCAATAGCTTATATTAACTCCATAAAATATAAACCCCGAATCACCACATCTCCAAATACCGACTCTCTATCCATATGGTGAATTTTTTATTTTTATATATCCGAGGTAATACTATTTAAAACAATTTATGGAATTAGAATTCAATGGCGTAATTGAATGCCTCTTCAGCCCTTTCAGTTCTAACAAAAAACTTCCACAATAAAGAAATATTTTTTAGCTGCTCCGTCCAACAAACTATTAAATTTCATACTTTTATGGTACCTCATATATACATAGCAGATGTTCCATAAAATATTCTTTAATTGAAGATTGTTTGAGGGTAGTTCGGTACATGAGTTTCATAAGTGGTAGGTCGAAGCATTCGCTGTAATTGACCTAAAATTAGCTGTTGAATACTATTCTGTAGTTATAGATGGTACAGAAAATGATTTTTGGATTTCTGTGTTAGAGTGTGAAATCGAGGTATGAAAATTAATTTGGCATTTAATGCAAAACTATCCTAAAAATATGTAATTTTACATAACGTGGGGACGTTTGCAAAAATTAGGAAAATATATATATAATAGCCGTGTTCTATTAATGAAATGTTTAAATAATAAAGAATGTGAGGACTTTTAGTTTTTAAAGGTCTGCCTGTAATTTGTATAGCCGATGTACGTCATTTGAGATGTGAAGTAATTTGGTTTAGCTGTGTAAAATCATGATGTAATCCTTATTGGTATTATTATAAATAAATTGATAAATTTATATTATAATCATTATCGATTTGATATATTATTTTTATTAATTATAACTGCATTGATATTAATGTAACTTATTGATTTCATTATTTTTATATTCATCAAGTAAACTTGCATTAGAATAAAAAAAAATTGTCAAAAAAAAAACAGTGATGTTAGAATACCGTTCTTTCACCAGAAACAAAGCTGTACATCTGTATTCGAAATTAAATATGTGACATTTATTTGAGAATTTGGAGCTGAAAGTAATCGGCACAAACCCAATAGTCGTATTTTACAACCAGGTCGGTCTACGAACTTACATTTCCTATAGAAACAGGCTCTAGGAAAAATGAAATGCAAGCTGGCCAATTAGGAATTCTGAAAGTGCGGATAACACGTTAATATTATACAAACGGGGTCACATTGTAATGCGAAAGGTGCTGCATTCTTTTTCTAATTCTTTTGTTTATATTGCATTTTACTATTAACCAGACTTATACATTTATTTATTTTATACTCTTCTTTGAGGAAGTTCTACAAATAGAATCCCATAATTGAAAACATCAAACGCAACAAATCTTCGGTCATAGACTTTGACTTGTTTTTTAATGCAATTTTCTACCATAGCCAACATTTGAGTATTGATATTTTTTACCAGCTACAGGTGCATACTGCATAACATCGAATAATAAATATTTGCCGTTAGTCCAGTTCAATTCGAGCAAGGGATAATAACTTCGGGTATATTTATTTCTCAATCCGATAGATATACAGCTCAATCAATTCCGATGAATAAGTTTTATTCTTAAACGATTATTTATGTATATATTGTTACTTGTTAATTAGATCCATAAATATTATAATGCTACTAAAATGTACTGTTTGTTGTACCGAACGAATGGAATTAATATTTGAAAGTATTTTAGAAATGCCGATACTCACGGGCACGTAGTACTCTTGATTGATGATTGTAAAATACCTTTCTGACTGTAATACGAGTTTCTTTTGAGGTCATTTGATAACTGTAAGCGAATTTAATTATCATTTGTACTGTTATAGGTTTTTCTCAAGCAAGAGAATCTACTGCTACTTGTACTGCGAATTAGTGCGTAATGTTTACTGTGAATAGAAATAATTTTGTCAGCATATAGTGAAAGTTTTTTTGACTTAATTTCCCTGCTGATCCTTGTTTCCTGAATGGTAAGAATCTTGAAAAATTTTGTATGATGCCTCCAACTTAATGTAGAAGACATTGATTATCATTAGACTTTACACGCTTTTTACTCCCGATACACTATTCTTATAAGCTTCTGAAAATAACGCATATTTCTGTCATCAGCTAAAGGTTGAATTATCATTACGTTATAGATGAAATAATCAATGTAAGATTGTTCCACTGTAGAACTACTTTGTGATGAAAAAAAAAATTCTTTTGCAACTTATATTTGCCATCCAAATATTCAAGCGAAAATTGATGCGTCATATACTGGCATTATGTACAATGCTTATTCATTGATAATTCTTTTCATTAGGAGTTGGTACCACAGTATTAGATCTCTGAAGTGTTAGTTAGTGTAAATCGAAGCAACATCTAAGGACTATTAGTCTGACCTGAAAAATCATTACATTTTCAACATCATCCGTTGATATCAGGGGTAGTATTAGATCTCTATGTGATGAAGTAATTCCTGTCTAAATTGTATGTAAGTGGTTAATTACTCCTTCATCAAAACTACTGCGATGTGAAAAATAGAACAGTCTAGCATTTAATAGACCACAAACGACGGCACTACTATCTAACTTCCTGAAATGATTTTGAAAATTCTAGATAAATGTTCTCTAGTGCGGTAACCTCATGCGAAATAAATATTCAAGTTACTAACAATGATACTATATTGATTCACTTGCAAACTGGAATTGGTGTCATATTATTAATTATTGTAGATATAAAAAATGTATACAGACACCTGCGACAATAACCAACTCCTGAATTCAGAGTTGCAATAAAAATAACTAATAAGACCACAGGCATCTATCAGTAAGTCAATAGCTCCGTAGGTATAATTATACATACGTCGAAAAGTTTGATTAGGTTGTACAGAAATAAAGCGTTGAAATTTCTCTTCCACACCTGCACAACTTCATAACATGTAATTTTCATGTAATTCGTCAAACAGATGAATTTATCATATATTCGTATTACCTATGTGTAGTAGAATTACTACAATAATGTACCTACTAGGTCATATTAATTACAATCCATGAATTCAGTGCTATATTGATGATGACAAGAAATATGATACATAAAAATCAATGCGTCATGTTTACAATATTATAACCAGTGGTATTGAGTATCGTTGATTTGTTACAATAACAACACACGTTGTTAGTAGTAGATATTGAATGATGGGTATCGGTATAAAAATATTCTATTCCCTCAATGTCTATATCTTCTGTCAACTATTCATGATAGTTCTTGAATATAGTTAGGTGAAATGATTTGATTTTGAAATTTTCTTGATTAATGATGAGTAACTTGTACTCTGACAGTCTGCTGTTCCCATATCATCTGATGGCATACCTGAGTCACACTGAAAGAAAGTAAAAAACCTTTGCAACATTGTGAGATCTCGATTGGATGTTTAATTAATTATTTGTCAATTCATAATTGTATAAGGAACGATCATCTGTGAAAGTCAAGGTACCAGGTACCTGTGTCATATGATTTCAATACCTTTCCTACTACAACCACTACGCTGCCTTTACCTACCATTCATTCATCTTCATGGTATCATGCGTCAGCAGAAACTTATTAACTTGAAATTTATCTCTGCTGGGAGTATAGTTATGCATGTCGTGCATGCGGTAATTAAGTGAACGGAACTTGATTTCATTGAAGTTTATTGTAATAATGAAATGACCGCGTTTAGGCAATAATGAAGATAGAGTTGATATCATTGAGACAAAATTAATTCTTGATTTAAGGGGGTACAACTATTGATTTTATTTTTGGACATCATTGTTGTAAAATATGTAGAACTAATATAAATGAATCATACATCACATAAAATCAAGGAGTAACAAATATCTACACAAAAAAACGAAATCGAAATAGACATAATTGTTTACAATTATCGGGAGGAAATTCCAAGACTATATGGAGCATAGTGGTATAAGTAATCACAAACGTGTCCTGACTCCTGATTACGCATAGCAGTGCATCATCCGGCATTGGCTGTGAATGTGTACAATCTTGGGGATGCGTAGTAGCAACTAAAAACGCTATAGTTTACAGGGATAATAAAACCAACAGCCTTTGAGGCTGTTCCTTGCACCACACACATACATACACGTCTGTAGTTGCTCAAACAGGCAAGTTATTTTCATCCAACCAGTTTGGTTTCTTAAAAATAGTTAACGCGCGATAGAGATGGCATGGGAACCAACTCTCAGCTATATTGCAAAGTGGTTGTTGGACAGGGACAGACTGTAGCTGCGGTCAGGCAGGGATCCTTACCCCACGACTGCATGCCATGCAAGGCTAATGCATCAAAACAAAATAGTCTGTGAAAAAAATAGCTTACTACCTGGCCTGAAAAAGCAATAAATACCAGTCAGCCCGGTCTTTTTGTCTTACCCTTTTTACAAGAAGCTAAACTTGGATACATTTTATGTAAATTTAGAAATAGCCTAAGGCAGACACATTCTATAAATAGCAAGCCATGCCGTTTGCAAAAATTAATCGCTACCTAGTGGTTCGATGACATATTAGTAATATTTTTAACATCAACTTAGAGCAAGTGATCGAGACTCAAACGTCTAATACTAGATAAATCCTGGATCATTTTGGGTACTCATCTGCTTGCATAAGATAACAACAGACAGATGTACCATGGCAATGAGACTGCACCTCCAGAATAATTAAAAATAAGACTTTATGGAACTGATGTTGAGTTAAGCCATCAGTTATTTCTGTACACATGATCTAATGTTACTGCTCTGATAGCAGGAAATTTGTTTTAAACGTGATATATTACTTCAGACCTTCAATAGAAGTAAAAAATAAAGTCAAATAAATTGATAATGATGAAACAAATATAGTAATCCCAGACCAACAACATGAACTAAGTCCATGTAAATGAAAAGCATACTCATAAATATTCCTACGACAAGAATCTATTAGATATATCAACTTCAGTCAATATGAAAAGAGCCAAAAAGCATAGAGAGAGTGACAGATGCCATTATCACAGAAAAGCTGTAATTACATCACGGATGAAAATGATTAAATCATAGGTTTAAGACTTAGGTGTTCAAACAGTAAGTCAAGCCTGTTGTCGTGCCATCCCTCTTTGGAAAAACTGAAGCTGCCGGTTACACATTGACAGAGAATCAGTCAGCTCTATTGAATAGATACAATGCACAGTTGATATGTGCGATGATGCTGGCCAATATTAGTTAGTGAAGCTTGAGACTGGGTACTGTTCTTAGTAACCATATGAAGCCGACTAGAGAGAAGGGGGATACGAATTGACTCTTAGGAACTAGTGAAGAACTTGGTAGTGGAATGGTTTCGCTGGTGGTGGTTGCCCGGAGAAGAATCTCCCACCCTTGAGCAAACCTACCCAAACCACTGTCTATCGAGTGCTACAGCAAACCAGCCTCCTCAGACACCACATCGAAACTCCAGGTCAGTGCACACTTCATAGCTTGCTTCTATCATTTACTAATTCAATAACCAAGTATATTAATAGTCTAAAAATTTGTTATTTCCCTTATACTCAATTCTTCATTGAAGTTTGTTACATTACATGATTAGTTTCAATCAGAATTTAATCGGTATGTGCAACTTTCAAAATAGAACCAGGTAAATTGGGTAATTGATCATGATTTTATAATAAGTGTTGCTAATCTTTGTCTGTAAACCTTTTATGGTATTATATTATATGGTATTAACTATGGTAAATGTTGAGACATATGATTATCTTATGTGGACTTATAGTGATTCAAAAGAATCATAATTGTGAACAAAAGTTTACACGGATATTAATTTGCGAACAGTATGCTTCAGGGCTTATTCGATCGAAAAATCAAAGATTATGATTCACACTCTGTTACCTTGCGCTAAACAATTTTATATTTCACAAAGTTTATCAGTTACATTAACTTTAAAAATCAAAAGGCTATTGATATTCGTTCTAACACATAATGGTATTATTGGTATGATTAGGGAAGAATACAAGTTATTATATAAGAAATATCATATCAACTGCTAGTTGACTTGAATCAACGTCAGAAATTATGGCTAGAGGCTTTCTATTACATTTATGAAAGTTGAATTCTACATCATGCACTGACAGTACTGATAAGGTGCTCAAAGTATTGGCAATAACAGGCAATAACAGGGACTTTTCCTGGTAGGCTGATATATGTTACTTACTAAACGATAAACAAACATAGTAGTTAGAATGTAGCTGTTGAAATCATAGAGGGCAAAGTAGTATTAGGTCTTGACTATATATAAACATATTTTTGATGCTTAAACTCACTTCAGGGTAACTTATCTCATAATTAGAACTCAGTAAATATCATATTGTCTTGTATGTATACCCGCAGTCCTCATAGATTCGGCAATCTAGGCGTATCCTTCAATATATTGGGCAATCATCTCTTGTAAGTTTTAAAGTATCTTTTTGCACTTGAACAACTTTTAGTCATATGAGTTAAACATTTTCACTGACATGATACTGATTACATTATACAGATGATATTCATCAAATGAATCAATTAATACATTATGTGAGGTGATATTTTTTTCCATATTCGTTCCCAACTCTGACTACTATAATGATTCTCCATGCTGCCAATGTTTCTACATTGTTCGGTTCTGCCTAAATGTATCTTCATCTTCAAAGATAGTAGATCTTGACACATTACATTTCAATATTTGTTCTTTATAATTATAATCTTTCACCTTTTGAGGCATGACTTCCAGGTAAAGTGTGAATTCAGTTATAACAGTTATGAATCATCAGACTTTCTATAAAAAAAACAAACATAACATGATTTTAAATGCCAAATAATACTCTTCTTCATTTTACCTTCAATATGCCCCAATTATTAATAATGCATGTATTTGATAAATTTAACGGGATGCAGAATCTCCAATGTTCATCCATGATATAAAAGTCCAATGGGCATTTATAGTATGCGATTAATCAGAATGCAGGGAACGTATGGATGTCCGTTTTGATTCTATCGGTGTATGTAGGACTTTTTTTTCTACAGAGATATCACAATATATTCTATAAACGCATCACAGGATTAGCTTTTCATAATTTCCAACGTATAACTTCGGCGTTTGGATGAAGGTAGCAAATGCTATAAAAATTCGATTCATTAAACATGTATACGCTGCTTCATAGTTCTGGTACTTCCATTTATGTTCGTAAAATAGTGTTTCAAGTCATAGATCCCTAATTCATTATAGACAGTATAGAGGTATCATCCATTGCTATGCAATGTAACTAACAGATTTGGGTATTAAGTGTACATAAGAAATTGGGTATTGATCGCTAATCACTAGCTATACATATAATTTGTAGTATACTAAATATTATGATATGTTTCATGTGATAACTCAAAGCTTGCTACTGTATCAAAAGATTTATGATCAATTTACAGATTCTGTGAGTGACTATGAGTATGAAGGCAAGAAAAACAAAGCTGGTGGCTCCTGACGGAGGATGGGGCTGGGTAGTTTTATGTTCAGCTCTGACCGTTAACTTTCTTATTCCTGGAACTGTTAAATCATTCGGTGTGCTGTTTGTCGAGTTCTTACAAGTTTTTAAAGCAACACCTACAGCAGCTTCATGGATGCCAGCGCTCTGCTATTTTTTGTACAGTTTCTTAGGTATGTGTGCTACGTCTTTTTGGAATTCTACGACCCTTAGCACGATATTCCAATGAGACCTCTTTGACTTAAGACGTTTTAATTAATATTCAATATGTCAGCTGTTTTAATATAGGTATATATTTTCCAGGCCCCTTATCAAGTATTCTATCGATGAAATATTCTTATAGAACTGTTACGCTTATTGGCGGTACATTCGCTGCTGGAGGAATGATGCTGAGTTATTTTGCAACCTCTGTTAGTTATCTTTATGTCAGGTAAATTTCAACAATGCACTATTTTAAACAAATTGCATAAGTTTGATTTCTGTGGAACGAATAGTATTTCTCATTTGAGAAGTTCAGAACTTATACCGCTTCTAAACATGAGTTTCAGTATCCTCAGCCTCACGCCAAACTGAAAATCTACTCTTTGTTTCAGTTACGGAATCATGGTCGGCATCGGAGCAGGTCTATCATTTCCTCCAACAATATACATAGTTACATCCTACTTTGAGCGATTGCGTGGCTTTGCTAATGGACTTTGCATATCCGGCAGTGCAATTGGTACTATTGTTCTTCCGCCATTTCTACAGTATCTGCTCAATCACTTTGGATACCGGTGGGAGAAATATTTATTGAATGAAAGAATGATTAGTCACCATAATCATAACCAGCACTAATTCTTATTGTATGTAAAATCCTGAACTTTACATTCTTTGTCTTATTCAGAGGTGCAGTACTGATAATGGGTGCGATCACATTAAACACATGGATCTGTGCGCTGTTGTATCACCCTGTCGAGCAGCATATGATAAGGGTTCCTATCACTCAGGATGAAGGTGTAGATAATGAGGCATTAACATTGGACGAAATGCCCAGTGACAAAGAAGCACCAAGTGATGTTATAAAACAACAAAGCTTAGAAATAACGAATGAATCTTATAGATCGATTGCCGAAGGTCTGCCTGTGCCAGATTCGACTCATGCACTTGATGCAGCTCAGAATTCATCGTTTATTAATCTAGTTGACGAAAAATTTCACAAAGGTGAAGAAATAAAACCTAACGGAAGTACCGATCCGACTACAAATGGAGTCCTCAATATGTCGTTTGATAATTCAGATGTAGAACTAAAAGATAATGTCTCCATTGGCAAGAACACGAAGGGTGCTTCTCTTAATACTCCGCAAGTAAGCAGAAATAGTTCAATGCGGCATAGTATTCGAAACAATGAAACTTTTCGCCTTTCTCGTCAGCATAGCATAGTTTCTGAAATGGGGACTATTGCTCTGAGTCCAAGATTGAATGTTCCTGGAATGTTTAAGAGTCTTTTCAAAACGAATACGCCTAAAAAGAAATGTGCTACACCAGATGATTCAGAGCAAGCAAGACAGGCTGGCAACGAAGAATCTGACGGTGAAAAAATAACAAATGACAAAACGAAATTCTTTGACTTCAGCGTATTGAAAGATCCAACTTATTTAGTTATTCTTATTTCCAACTCCACTTCTGCTATTAGTAATACCAATTTCATGATTTTATTGCCATCTTATGCGATCTCACAAGGCTTCGATAAAAATATGTCAGCTCTGTTACTGTCAATTGTTTCTGCATTGGATCTGGTTGGGAGGATCAGCGGTGCATCTTTATCGGACATTGATTTTATACCGAAGTATTACTATTTCATTGGTGGACTTGGAACAAGTGGTATTGCCTTGGCTTTACTACCAATGGCAAACAGTTACACAATGTTATCATTTTTTTGCGCTTTATTTGGCCTTTCTTCTGGCATGTACATTGGGATAACGACTGTAATTTTAGCTGATATGCTTGGGACTGAAAGATTGACATCATCTTATGGTATTTCTTTATTCGTGAATGGTGTACTTCAATTGGTTGGCCCACCGGTATGTGGTGTCATTTATGAACAAGTTGGTTCATACAAACCAATATTTCTAGCATTTGGAATCATACTGATACTAGGAACTGCATTATGGGCATTCCTTCCAGTCATAAAAAGGAACAGTAGAAAAGAAGTAGAAAGTGGATAGACCAAGCTATGCCACAATTGATTATAAGTGATTTAAGTCTGATTTTTTAGTGCTGTAAGAACGATATTATACAGACTTTGGGTGACTAGAGAATATAACTTTTAATTTGCTCGTGTACTTGGGAGAGCGTGAATTTTAATAGCTAGCTAGGTGTGATTCTTGATTTAAATCAACAGACAGTATTATTGACTAATAAGAATCAATCTGGTTTGAAGTTGAATATGAATATACTGAAACAAGATACAGGCATCCTTATTCTTCAATGATAATTTTACAAGATATACAACAAAATGCTGCTTTCATTCTCAGACTTTTCGAAAACTCCCTGTGAACTTTCTAGCTTACTGCAGAAAGTACTTTTTTTAATCATCCGACAAAGCATAGTGTATTGTGCGTCTGAAAATTAATAATGTTGACAGGGTTTTCATTGAATGTTAGCTAGTAATAATTTTAAAGAGATAAGGTAGATTAACATAAAAATTTCTCATTTACTGGTATTACATGTTTATGTTTGTATTTATTTCTAGTCATATAGGTATTTAAGAATGTATGTACAGACACATCAAGCCGTCCTTTACTCGTCAACTCCCATTACCTTTTGTAGTATCTAATAATTAAGTAGTAGGAGATATGTCAAGAAATGAATAATTATTCCATTACGGCTTTACTTATGAATCACAAAAATAAAACAATACTAATTACAATTTCATAAAAAAATACAATATTTGTGACCTCCTTCATTACTACCATACTAACGAGAATCTGAATTATTTCGCCAATTCCAAAATATGCGGAATGTTGAAATAAGCACGCAGGATTACTTCCCAAAGCTATAGTCAAATTTCCTGTGCTTGGAGACCATCCAATTATGAAATTCCATAGACTGGCTTTGACCAGGAAATATTCGACGAATATAATAATGACGAAGGTATTTACTATTTTCTAGAATATAAGTTCATAGAGTTTGTCATTGTCTAGAAGTAATTGTTATTTGTGGAACACTCAGTCTGCCTTAGGTAGAATTTTCGGTATTATCAACAGGTATATAAATCGACCATCGAGGGATTAGCGGTCAGTTTTCACCTGCTACTCGAATATCATACAAATAAATAATGTTGGTAGGGCGGAATTGTATACCCGAATGTATAAACACGTTATTTCAACCGATACTCGGCGAGTGATTGTTGAACGTGACGAATCACGCAGTGAATAATGAATCTGTTACTTTTAGTACTATTATCGGTTGCGCTTTTCGCGAAACGGTTTTCCGCAGTACCGGACAGTTGTACAACATATAAAGACACAAAAGGTGCATGTGTTAATATCAAGCAATGCCCATTCCTACTGAATCTCCTCAAACGTCGAGGGTCATTATCCACCAAAGCGTTAGATCTATTAAATAAATCGCAATGCGGTTTTGAGAGACTAGATCCGAAGGTGTGCTGCAGCAGTGATCTCTCAAATGATGAAGAACCTATACATTTGCAGTCAATCGGATCTACACCAATATTTATGAACGTGATCAGTGATTCTTCAAAGTTGACTGCATGTAAAACCGCGGATGGTGGTGAGGGAATGTGCATCAATGTAAATCAATGCCCATCTTTATATGCAATTCTAACAGAACAATCGACGATTAGTGCAGCCGCGCTGGAAATATTGAAGCAATCACTTTGCGGGCTTGAAAAAACGGTACCAAAAATTTGCTGCAGCGATGAGCTAGATTTCGCTAGAGAATCGACAACGGTATCATCGCTATCGCATCAAATGATTCCTATTAACTCGATTCCTGAGGCGTGTGTAACTCCGCGCGGTGCATACGGCACATGTGTGAATATAAAACGCTGCCAATCCCTGTTGAAAGTTTTAAAACGGTCTAATAAAGGGTCGTATGAAGTTTCGCAGACTCTTAAGGAACTACATTGCGGCTTTGAAAAGATGGATCCTAAGGTGTGCTGCGAGAATGAACAACACAGTCCTCCGACGTCGTCAGATCAGTCAACCGATGAGAAACCGATTCCGATGCCACCGGACGTCACCAATCATCCCAATCTCGGAGTGCTTGACCACGATCTTTGCGGTCCGATTACTGAGGCTAGAATTATGGGTGGTACAGAAACGGGGGTCTTTGAATTCCCGTGGATGGCATTGATAGCCTACGATACGGGTTCGGGAGTTCCAGAGTTTCGTTGCGGCGGTTCTCTAATTACAAAGAAACACGTTTTGACTGCGGCTCATTGCGTCGCGACGCTTCCCCCCGATTTACAACTCGTTGGTGTACGACTCGGAGAACACGATCTTTCGAAGGAACGAGACTGTGACATCGACATTAACGGCTTGGACATAAACTGTGCGGAAGATTACCAAGACTTTTCGATCATAGGAGTAGCGGTGCACCCAGATTATCCAAAAAATAAATACCAAGATGACATAGCATTGATTATGTTAGACGGAGAAGCTAATTTTCTAGCTGTAAACGTACGCCCGATTTGTTTACCTCTAAGTTTAACGTCAGTATTAAAACAAAAAATGACTGTTAGTGGTTGGGGTGCAACAGAATTCGGTCCTCGAAGCCAAGCTTTACGCAAGGTCACTTTGCCAATTGTACCTAATGAAGAATGCACGAAATTGTACAAAATGCGGAACATCAAAATATGGTACAAACAAATCTGCGCCGGAGGTCCTAATCGAACCGATTCGTGCTCTGGAGATAGTGGCGGACCGCTCCAGACTCTAGGGATGTACTTCGGAAAACCAAGAAACATTATTTATGGAATCGTCAGTTTTGGTCCCCGAGATTGTGGCTCCGAACGCATTCCTGGTGTTTATACTAGAGTTGAATATTATCTGGATTGGATTTTAGATACTATTGGGACGGATATATATGTGTATGACGATTGACTGTTGATATATATTATTAAACAATCGACGCGCTTATGGCATAACACTAAGGCTGGATTTTCATGGACAGCAAGTCACTGCTTGTCAAACACCCGTGTATCCGCCGACGGTTCTCATTTCTGTTTATTCTAATTCTTATTATTTGAATGTTTAATAAGTTAATTCGGCGTTCGGGTATCATTTAGCATAAGTCGTAAAAGGAGAGAAAGAGAGAGAGGTATCATTTACCCGAAACGCCATCATAATTCTTATTTTATTTATCCTAGAAAGTAGATTGAAGCGATTAATTAAATATGTAGGGCAATTATTATTGAAACGAAGAACAAAATGTATTATAAATCATTGCAAAAAGAAATTAAGTTGTGGGCTACTCTCGCATCTTTCACCAGATGCAGGAAAAAGGCACACGCCTTATTATACGCAACCCGCGGATCTTTTGTGCATTTTTAGTTCTATAGTTGCCTAACCGACGCGTCACCGGCGTAAAGTGACAGACGACAATGGCGTCCCCCACCCACGCCTCCCGAATATAAACCGCGGACGCTGTGCGCAAAGTTTAGTCTCCCGCGCGGCATCCTCGAGTGAACATGGGTTACACGTGTCGAGGAGATTTGCGCCTCGGGAAGGCTGA
The DNA here is from genome assembly GCA_914767705.2 of Tenthredo notha. Classification (NCBI taxonomy): domain Eukaryota; kingdom Metazoa; phylum Arthropoda; class Insecta; order Hymenoptera; family Tenthredinidae; genus Tenthredo; species Tenthredo notha. The sequence continues at coordinate 15,038,256 of OU611906.1, forward strand.
CATCAATGGAGGAACGTTGGACATGAGTGAGTTTGAATTATTTGGATCGATATTTTACGACGGCAATAAATAATCGACAATTTTCAAAGCTTGCCTCGTAGTAGAGAAATATTTGAATAACGAGGATCAGAATTTAGAGGTTTGAAAATAAATACAAGGGTAGATTGCTGTAGGCCTAATTAGGCATCACATTTATTTTTTAAACGTGGAACATGATTCGATATTGGTGATGAATTACTTCAGAGTCTCAAGTACCAGTCATAACAATTGAAAGATTCATGCATGCACTAGTAATACTAGCTTATTGACATTCTTGATTCTGTTGAAAATAGTTAAAGGTTCATATCAAATTCAAAAATGGTTCAGGTAGGCTTACAAAATCAATCACAAGGAATATATTATAATAAATTTCATACAGATGTATGATCACAATTAGAAATTCTTTGGTAGTTAGTTGAGAATGTTTGCTTGAAAAACACATAAACTTAATCTATCCAATGTATCCTTGAGTCAATTTTTTAACTGCAAATATTTTAATATACATAGAATACTAATGGCAGATCTTTATCATAAGATGAACACAGCTGTTGAACCACCAGAAAATAACGTAACAGTAGATATATTGAGTCAATCAGTTTGTAAACACAAGTGGTATTACTTTAAATCCAATGATATTTAGTTATATCAATGAAATTATCATATTGAAAACTGATTGATGGACAATAATTTCATTCAACCTTCCGAAACAAAATCTCAACTCTACCGATCGTGAGTTCGACGCGGTTTTGACTCTATCTTAATCTCAGTTAAAGATAAGGCATTAATTTTGGTTCAATTCTATGTCGATTAGCTCGTCGAAAATCGACCGCGCACCACAGGGATCCCTGGAGCAGGCTGTACCGACACGCTGCAAGGCAGAATACCGAATGATTTGATTGGCTAATGATTTGATAGAGCACCATCGTGCGGTGCATGGCGCACACTACATGGTAAACTATCGGTAAGTTTCAGTGCTGATTTTACTTTACCATAAGCAACAAGATATTTGAATAATTCACATTTTTCTTATTTCCTATTGTTTTTTGCAACTATGTGAAATATTTATTTCTATCGTTTCGCGAACTTATTCAACTCACTACTCAATGAATGAAATTGAATTGTAGCTGAAAGTATGTGTAACGCTAGTACCAAAAAGACTCTTCTTGTTTTTTCAACAGCCCTCAAAGACATTTAATTATAGTTAATCGTGGTAGAATACATTTTGTTATTGATTAGAATTATTATTTACTGAAATACAGGATATTATTCAATTATTCACTGATTCTTATTATAAAACTTGCTTCGCGCTCTGCGGTACAAGTGCACCGCGCATACGTAGACGTATTTTGGGTTGCGGTCTTTCAGACTCCGCGATCACAACGATTTGAATATAATTCAGCTTTCATATAAACTCTATAATCATATTCCTATCAGCATGATTGATGGATAGTTAAAGTTCCAAAATAAAATTGTCAGTAAAAAAAAACGTATTATAGATCAATATGGCCACGATAATGTTACGTATTTAAGAGTGGCGGAGGGAGGGGTTGACTTACCGCCTGTTATAAGGGGGAAGAGGGTGTCAAAAATGACCAAAAAAAAACGTTCCGTAATATTTTAACGCTCCCTTGGTTTAGAATGTTTACTTGAAAAACACAAACTTCATTTATCCAATGTACCCTATGTTCATCTAGTTTTTATCTTCACAGGCGTTGTTCATCGAGGAAAACCAGTTCCTGCCTATCTTCAACAAAACCTCTTCAAAATTCATCAGGACAGGGGATTCACACCAGGGAGTGAAGCCGTCCAAGCACCGGGGGAATAATCGCAAGACAACTCTCCGAGGCGGAGTGTTAATGAAGTAGCAGATGCAAAGGGTTCGTAATTACAGTACCTTTTGAATCAGTTTTGGTAAAATCTCGCATCTAGTCTAAGAATCGATTCCGTTTGAAACGTTGTACAGAAAACAAGCTGAGCTGGTTGTCACTAATTTTCAGCCAGCAGACTTTGTAACCCAGTTTATGTGTGATAAATAATGAAAAACCTAATTATAATATTTTCTACGATTAGTGACAACCACAAGCTTTTATATCACAGCATCTGCTGCCCGCTCTATGTAACATTAAAATCAACGTCCTACTCGAGACATGTCGGACTAGTTTCAATATTCAACAATAACTTTCAAATCATTTTACAAATCGCTGTACAGATTATTCCAAATCAATTTAATTATAACAGCCATAAGCGGTGATATAATAACTCGTTTTTATAAAGCTCGCCATACTTGATTAGTTTATCCGGTCATATAATCGTACAGGGAAAAGACTTGTACTATTACATAATAGATGAAAATTCGTGATGATATATTATTAACAATATGTTCTCTTGCACGTGGTATATTGTATCTAGCCCTCGGGTACTGACCCGAAGGTCTTGATGCTTTTTATTTGTTTAAACTCGTTGTATTTGGGATAGTTGGGATTACCCATTACCGTACGAAATATTACCAATAACTATTCAGCTAACAGAGCATAATACATGCATATACGATATATATTTGTCAGGTATAATTCACTCTCTTGTAAAATTGTCCATAACGAATAGAGAGTAGAGACTATTCTCATTAGTATCTTTGAGAGAACAACTATATTTATAGAGTAATGAATTATTCTACTATTAAAATTATCTGCTTCTAACATTGTACTTGGCATTCTGTAAAATATACCTTCGTACGTATATGTATGTATTATGGTCGGAACGATTAGTTTAGAGTATAATAATAGTTTTATTACAGCCCAATTATAGTTCTAGCTTATTTTCAAACTGGTAAAGTGTCAAATATGTAGTTTCCAGTGATATGCGTAATATATTACACGTATTATGATCACATCTACAATATTTCCGATCAAATATTCAATGTTGTGAAAATTGTAATTGAATTTTTATTGAATGCTCGTTACTTTCGTAATGTGTAATTGGATTTTCATCTGATTACACATCACTTCGGTAATGACTTGATTCAATCACACATCACCAAAGTGATGTGTAATTGAATCAAGTTCATTACCTCTAAATAACTTTACAATTACTCCTACTCTATCATTACTTTGAATTACTTTACTTGATAATTACTTTTACCAATTGAATCGAGTTCAATTACTCATTACCAAAGTATTGGGTCATTGAATAGGTATTTGCATTAAAAATGTAATCAGTGACTAGCAACACTGCAAATATCCATGTAATAATAAGATCGTTTATGCAATAAACATGTATAATTATAGTAAATTCTTAATTATTATAGTATATTCTTGAATAAATATCTCTTGAAATTGTAAATCATCAATAGTTGAATCATTTTCCCTTGTCCTTTCCTTGCCTATAAGTCGAAAATCATGAAAATCGCACTATTAATTAATGAATATTAATGAATATTAATCCGCCTCACCATATGCATCCCGCATGCCATTCATGTAAACGACAGGGTCCGTGTTAATTTTTGTTGCCAAAATTCAGGCGTATTGGACTGAGGAAAAAAAGCCAGAATTCTCGGAATTCAGCTCGAAAAAAAGGTATGAAAAACACTCTGTTAAGGATTCGGATTTCTGGCAGTTGAGACTTTTTGAGAAATCGATTTTCTGGCAGTTGATACCTCAATTTTAGTCGCTTTATGATGAGGCCAGAAAATCGACCAATCAGGAGGCTGCATTTGCGAAAATTGAGCCTAAATTGGCTCAAGCAGCCTCCTGATTGGTCGATTTTCAAATTAAATTGAGTTACGGCGCTACATGGGCTAGGCATCAGGAAAAATTCTGGATTTCTGGCAGTTGATACCTTATTTTAGGAGTCGGATTTCTGGCAGTTGATACGTTTTTAAGGAGTCGGATTTCTGGCAGTTGATACCTTTTTCGTCTGGCAGTTGATACCTTTTTCGTCTGGCAGTTGATACCTCATTCAGGTACCAACTGCCAGAAATCCGACTCCTAAAATAAGGTATCAACTGCCAGAAATCCAGAATTTTTCCTGATGCCTAGCCCATGTAGCGCCGTAACTCAATTTAATTTGAAAATCGACCAATCAGGAGGCTGCTTGGGCCAGTTTAGGCTCAATTTTCGCAAATGCAGCCTCCTGATTGGTCGATTTTCTGGCCTCATCATAAAGCGACTAAAATTGAGGTATCAACTGCCAGAAAATCGATTTCTCAAAAAGTCTCAACTGCCAGAAATCCGACTCCTTAAGAACGTATCAACTGCCAGAAGTTATTTGAACGGATTTTTTTTGCCGTTTTTTTCGAGTTGTTTCAGAGTGTTTTTCATACCTTTTTTTCGAGCTGAATTCCGAGAATTCTGGCTTTTTTTCCTCAGTTCAATATGCCTGTCGTTTACACGAATGGCATGCGGGTTGCATATGGTGAGGCGGATTAATATTCATTAATATTCATCAATTAATAGTGCGATTTTCATGATTTTCGACTTATAGGCAAGGAAAGGACAAGGGAAAATGATTCAACTATAGATGATTTACAATTTCAAGAGATATTTATTCAAGAATGTGCTATAATAATCAAGAATTTACTATAATAATACATGTTTATTGCATAAACGATCTTATTATTACATGGATATTTGCAGTGTTGCGAGTCACCGATTACATTTTCAATGAAAATACCTATTCAATGACCCAATACTTTGGTAATGTGTAATTGAACTCGATTCAATTGGTAAAAGTAATTATCAAGTAAAGTAATTCAAAGTAATGATAGAGTAGGAGTAATTGTAAAGTTATTTAAAGGTAATGAACTTGATTCAATTACACATCACCAAAGTGATGTGTAAGTCATTACCGTAGTAATGTGTCATCAGATGAAAATCCAATTACACATTACGAAAGTAACGAGCATTTAAGAAAAATCCAATTACAATTCTCACAACACTGAATATTTGATTGGAAAAATTGTAGATGTGATCATAATACGTGTAATATATTACGCATATCACTGGAAACTACATATTTGACACGTTACCAGTTTGAAAATAAGCTAGAACTATAATTGGGCTATAATAAAACTATTATTATACTCTAAACTAATCGTTCCGACCATAATACATATATACGTACGAAGGTATATTTTGCAGAATGCCAAGTACAATCTTAGAAGCAGATAATTTTAATAGTAAAATCATTCATTACTCTATAAATATAGTTGTTCTCTCAAAGATACTAATGAGAATAGTCTACTCTCTATTTATTATGGACAATTTTGCAAAAGAGTAAATTATACTTCACAAATATATATCGTATATGAATGTATTATACTCTGTTACCTGACTAGTTATTGGAAATATTTCGTACGGTAATGGGTAATCCCAACTATCCCAATCCCTACCACTTTTCTATCCCAAATACAACGAGTTTAAACAAATAAAAAGCATCAAGACCTTCGGGTCAGTACCCAAGGGCTGAATATAATATAATATATGCGCGAGAACATATTGTTAATAATATATCATCGCGAATTTGCATCTATTATATAATATTACAAGTGTTTTCCTTGTACGATTATAATATTACCGAATGAACTGGTCAAGTATGGCGAGCTTTATAAAAACGAGTAATTATATTACCGCCTATAGATTTTATAATTAAATTGATTTGAAAGTTATTGTTGAATATTGAAACTAGTATCCGACATGTCTCGAGTAGGACGTTGATTTTAATGTTATATAGAGCGGGCAGCAGATGCTGAGATATAAAAGCTTGTGGTTGTCACTAATCGTAGAAAATATTATAATTAGGTTTTTCATTATTTATCACACATAAACTGGGTTACAAAGTCTGCTGGCTGAAAATTAGTGATAACCAGCTCAGCTTGTTTTCTGTACAACGTTTCAAACGGAATCGATTCTTAGACTAGATGCGAGATTTTACCAAAACTGATTCAAAAGGTACTGTAATTACGAACCCTTTGCATCTGCTACTTCATTAACACTCCGCCTCGGAGAGTTGTCTTGCGATTATTCCCCCGGTGCTTGGACTGCTTCACTCCCTGGTGTGACTGATGAATTCTGAAGAGGTTTTGTTGAAGATAGGCAGGAACTGGTTTCCCTCGATGAACAACGCCTGTGAAGATAAAAACTAGATAAACATAGGGTACGTTGGATAAATGAAGTTTATGTGTTTTTCAAGTAAACATTCTAAACCAAGGGAGCGTTCAAATATTACGGAACGTTTTTTTTTTTGGTCATTTTTGACACCCTCTTCCCCCTTATAACAGGCCGTAAGTCAACCCCTCCCTCCGCCTCTCTTAAATACGTAACATTATCGTGGCCATATTGATCTATAATACGTTTTTTTTTACTGACAATTTTATTTTGGAACTTTAACTATCCATCAATCATGCTGATAGGAATATGATTATAGAGTTTATATGAAAGCAGAATTATATTCAAATCGTTGTGATCGCGGAGTCTGAAAGACCGCAACCCAAAATACGTCTACGTATGCGCGGTGCACTTGTACCGCAGAGCGCGAAGCAAGTTTTATAATAAGAATCAGTGAATAATTGAATAATATCCTGTATTTCAGTAAATAATAATTCTAATCAATAACAAAATGTATTCTACCACGATTAACTATAATTAAATGTCTTTGAGGGCTGTTGAAAAAACAAGAAGAGTCTTTTTGGTACTAGCGTTACACATACTTTCAGCTACAATTCAATTTCATTCATTGAGTAGTGAGTTGAATAAGTTCGCGAAACGATAGAAATAAATATTTCACATAGTTGCAAAAAACAATAGGAAATAAGAAAAATGTGAATTATTCAAATATCTTGTTGCTTATGGTAAAGTAAAATCAGCACTGAAACTTACCGATAGTTTACCATGTAGTGTGCGCCATGCACCGCACGATGGTGCTCTATCAAATCATTAGCCAATCAAATCATTCGGTATTCTGCCTTGCAGCGTGTCGGTACAGCCTGCTCCAGGGATCCCTGTGGTGCGCGGTCGATTTTCGACGAGCTAATCGACATAGAATTGAACCAAAATTAATGCCTTATCTTTAACTGAGATTAAGATAGAGTCAAAACCGCGTCGAACTCACGATCGGTAGAGTTGAGATTTTGTTTCGGAAGGTTGAATGAAATTATTGTCCATCAATCAGTTTTCAATATGATAATTTCATTGATATAACTAAATATCATTGGATTTAAAGTAATACCACTTGTGTTTACAAACTGATTGACTCAATATATCTACTGTTACGTTATTTTCTGGTGGTTCAACAGCTGTGTTCATCTTATGATAAAGATCTGCCATTAGTATTCTATGTATATTAAAATATTTGCAGTTAAAAAATTGACTCAAGGATACATTGGATAGATTAAGTTTATGTGTTTTTCAAGCAAACATTCTCAACTAACTACCAAAGAATTTCTAATTGTGATCATACATCTGTATGAAATTTATTATAATATATTCCTTGTGATTGATTTTGTAAGCCTACCTGAACCATTTTTGAATTTGATATGAACCTTTAACTATTTTCAACAGAATCAAGAATGTCAATAAGCTAGTATTACTAGTGCATGCATGAATCTTTCAATTGTTATGACTGGTACTTGAGACTCTGAAGTAATTCATCACCAATATCGAATCATGTTCCACGTTTAAAAAATAAATGTGATGCCTAATTAGGCCTACAGCAATCTACCCTTGTATTTATTTTCAAACCTCTAAATTCTGATCCTCGTTATTCAAATATTTCTCTACTACGAGGCAAGCTTTGAAAATTGTCGATTATTTATTGCCGTCGTAAAATATCGATCCAAATAATTCAAACTCACTCATGTCCAACGTTCCTCCATTGATGTCAGCCTTCCCGAGGCGCAAATCTCCTCGACACGTGTAACCCATGTTCACTCGAGGATGCCGCGCGGGAGACTAAACTTTGCGCACAGCGTCCGCGGTTTATATTCGGGAGGCGTGGGTGGGGGACGCCATTGTCGTCTGTCACTTTACGCCGGTGACGCGTCGGTTAGGCAACTATAGAACTAAAAATGCACAAAAGATCCGCGGGTTGCGTATAATAAGGCGTGTGCCTTTTTCCTGCATCTGGTGAAAGATGCGAGAGTAGCCCACAACTTAATTTCTTTTTGCAATGATTTATAATACATTTTGTTCTTCGTTTCAATAATAATTGCCCTACATATTTAATTAATCGCTTCAATCTACTTTCTAGGATAAATAAAATAAGAATTATGATGGCGTTTCGGGTAAATGATACCTCTCTCTCTTTCTCTCCTTTTACGACTTATGCTAAATGATACCCCAACGCCGAATTAACTTATTAAACATTAAAATATTAAGAATTGGAATAAACAGAAATGAGAACCGTTGGCGGATACACGGGCGTTTGACAAGCAGTGACTTGCTGCTGCTGCAGGACTCATTTTCATGCGCAGCGGCAGCAACATTGCTGTCCATGAAAATCCAGCCTATCGTGGTCCTCAAAGTCTAGAGAACTGATTTCAATTTATAAACAATGAACATGTATTTTTATATTATTTATAAGTTGTACATTTGTAAATATTATTTTAATTTGTATTCAATTTTTTAATAAAATAATCGTAATTTTGATTGTTTACGTTTTAACGTAATTGTACTACATATTACTTTCGATTGATCAACGCTGTAACGTGTTGAAATAAAATTTTCAAATAGTAAATGCCATCGAGGCTTTTCTACTATATACCTAATCTTCTTTGATAAAAAAAAAAAAGTAGAAGAAAAAAAGATACGAATTTTAAATGATTGATAATAAAGGGCACATATACAGCATAGTTTCAGAGATATTTTGTAAAGGACAATGTGAAAGAATTTAAAAGATATCAACGTAATTGCGATTCGATCTTTATTAATATTATAAATATAAATGGACAAAGAACGTTTACTTTTCCCAACATAGAACAATATGATGTATCAATTAATTACGACAAATGAAATAAGGTATTTGATCTCTGTAAGCAAGTTAACGTTCGTTTCTCTTTCCCCTTCTCTCTTTTTTTTTTTTTTGTTTCATTTCTTCTCACCAACCTCAGAGTGCTAAAGGAATAAATCTGCTCTTTGTGCAAACACTCAAGATTGTAACCAATTACCTCGATTTATCGTGTTACCCAATAAAAAGAGCATAATAATATCACTCAACGGAAAATAGCAAATTGGTTCACCTCTGCTAGTCTATTAAATGTTCGTTCGCAGGCGATCGAACTAATAATTCGGGTTACTTTGGCCTAAGCGCACCAACAATTGTTGAAAGTGTGAAATTCGTTGGTGTTGGTAAAGTAGCAAGAGTTGGAGTAGGACTTGTAGCATCCCCTGATCCAGTACTTGCGACATTAGTTTCATTTGGGTATCGAATGTTGGTATATTCACGACCCAGTTGTGATGCTTTCTGAAATATTTTTCATATCGATATTAAATAGGCTCTCAATGTTAGCTAAAAGTTAACAAACTTCCTTACTCATTCATTTAAAATACATAAATAGTACCTGCTGAGCGAGCATCCGCTGAGATACTGTTTCTATGTAATGCAGAACAGCTAAATACACAAACTTGTACTGGGCCTCGGTCTGCACCATTCCTGACCGCTGACTTCTTACCTTCTGAATTGTGCGTTGAATGTCTATTTCGCATTCCAGTCCTGAAATATATATAGTTCAGTGTGAGATTGATATCTAAATTTTGTCAGAGTAGGAAACTTCAATGCAGAATAATCCTAAATACATATAGCTCGTGTAAAAATTACCATGTCGTTTAATTTGGTCAAGAATCATGTCAATAACGATGAAGGTGCCTGTTCGTCCTATGCCAGCACTGCAGTGAACCAGGACTGGTCCGATTCCTGGAGTAACAGCATTGTTGACACTAGGTATCGCAGCAGCAGCAGTTTGTCTGGCATTTACGTCATGGAGAAAGTTCAAGACGCAGCCAGGGTCCGAAGGGACACCGTGATCCGGCCACGCCTGCCAATCGTTTTCGTCTATTATTTATTATTATAATTTTTTATTAACTATTATTATTATTGTTAATACAAATAATGCTTGTCAAAATAAAGGATATTCTGCAAAATAAAAATCCGAAAATTATAAAGCACCAGGGCTATGGTGCAGTTCTATACTATATATTAAATTATTACCAATTCCTCAATTTTGTTGAATATGAAAATGGTGATAAAGAAACCCCACAAATTGTTTATATAAATAACTCAAATGAACGTTTCATAAGTTGTGAATAAAGTGAAATTCTTTATGTACTTGAAAATGGTAATGGTAGATTTTTCTCGGGTCAGAATGCTGCGGTTTTACTCCACACAATAAAAACTCGCGGAGGGTATAGTCCGCTGTTGATATGTGCCCTAATGTACGCACTCTCCATTCTCCTCCGTACTCAGCTTGCTCACCTTCCTCAGGCCAGTACCGAGCACACTTGTTCTGCGAACATGATAGATGCATAATGACTAACAGATAACTACAATAAACAATAATTTATGTATTGAAAAAGCGAGTATTAATTGTTCTACGATTTTAAAATTAGTCTTATAATACCTTTCCTCTTTCCATCTCCTTCGTAGTCATCACAATAACACGAGTATTTTCTTGGTATACCATATGCCAGAAATCTTGAATAGTATTCGGGAGGCATCCTTGAGTGGCAATATAACATTTGGCCGATGATGACCCAGCATCACTTACAACACTGCCAGCACACCCGGCTCCGTCACCTTCTTCGGTCTACAATAAATTTGTCAATTTCAATTAAGGTAGAACGAACATGCTCAAATCTGTTGGTGAAATTGAACCAGTTTCAGTATCATCAATGTGCTTATTTCTCGTATTTTTATTTCATTTAATACGTAGTGTAATAGACATACTCGTATATAATTCGCATTTATGTAGTCAGCTCCTGGTACTGTAGGGTCAACATCCTTCAATCGCACCCTTGTGTGATCAACTAAAGCAATGTAAGTTGGGATATAATAATATTAGAATTTGTTGATTCAATCCTACAAAAATGAATGATATTTTATTTTGAAAGTGAAACCATGTATCAAAGGGCTTTTCCTTGCGAGAAGAGAATCATTTTATCTATATAAAATTGGACATTAATTAATCAATGAAAGTTTTACACGGTAGTATATTCTTGTAGCGATTTTTCGCACGGTTCTCTGGACGCTGCCCTTCTTTCCTCGAAAATAAATGCCGGCATTCAAGCTGCTGCAACGATTCAAATTCTTCCCAAAATCCAGCTTTGCCTTTCACAGATCCCCCGGCCCCATTTCCAGTCCCGATAGTACCGACTCCAGAAACATTGAACCACCCATTCTCTTTGTGTAGTTGTCTCACCCGGCTCTCAATTCCGCTCGCATTGATACGAGTTGCGTTAAATGGTTGTCTGGAATGCCAATAATAAATCATTTAGTTTTGTGAATGAATCATAAATCGCGGAGTACTGTGGACAAACTATCAATGACTGAGTTCCATCCATATAACTGAGAAATACGAATCTCTTACCGAAGGTGAACAACAGTTCCACTTGTTTCAACCATTGGGTTGCGTTTGTAGTGTTCTATCAGATCGCTAAGACTGTCGAATTTGTCACCGCCTCCCACATCGAATCTGTTGTCCTAGAACATAAATTACTTGCTGTTGGATACGGTCCGAACAAATTACCTAAATTGACTGAATAATTTTAACAAGTACACTTTATATCTAGCAGAGAATAAAATCAACCTGTGAACGAATCATGACGTGAGTTACACGGTCGTCGGTACGAACAGAGAGGACAAAATCCCCAGGTTTACTTTGAGACTCTCTGACAAGAAACGAGCCGTTTTTTCCACGTTCTACCATCAACCGCTCCGCTTCTTTTCCTGATAAGTGTCCGTGAAACCACCTTTGAAAAATTCAATCATAAATTTCTCAGACTCTGCTTCAAAGCAACAACATTCTTACAGCTATTGAATAGACTGAACATAGGTGATACCTTTCGGTAGTGGGATCAGCGCAGTTCAAAGGATACCTCAATTCAATAACTTCTCCGTTTTTCTCTCGCAACTGTCCACCATTCTCCATATAGTACTGCACAAGTTCTGATAAAGTGGCAAACTTTTCTCCTCCATAAAGATCATAAAAATCTCCTGTATTCTGAATTTTTATATGTGTAACTTCCCCATTACGTCTAAACAAAAAGAAAAAACATCACGTCAATCTTTGAGGAAACGAATAGCAATGATAAAATGGATTTCAGACAGCATCGCGACTTGATGAATCATATTTTATTATAAAATAAACAAATTGTTAGATTATGATCACCCATGAAATTCACATCGTATAATAACACATTTCATTATCACTCACCTTACAGACAGTGTAAAGTTTGCAGGATTAGATGAACTAGGACGGGCTAAGAACGAGCAATCATATCCATGTCCCATCAACAATTTTTCTGCTTCCAGGCCTGATATGTTGGGATGAAACCATCTGCGAATAACAATATTACGTCTTCTTTCAACTCGAACTTCAATTCACTCGGTATAAGAAATATTTGAGTTAACAGAACAGTAAAAATGTTCGATGAAAAGGTGATTGTCGATAATAACTCATACATGCAATGTATTATATTATTTGAATATATAGGTGTATATATATTCTACGATTAACCTCTAGTTATAATGAAGTATAGCCAAATTAGGACATGGATGCATCATCACATCATGCCTTGCATCAGAGAGTGATGATACTTGTATGGAAAAAAAGAATTTATATTCAATGAAACTAGATGCCTTCTACTGCACAAGAAAGGTGTTCCTCAAGGCTGACGGATGCCGATAATGTGGAGCTCTAATCATTACAAACCTACATTATATATTCCATTGTAATTCATACAGAATTTAATAAATTAATATCATAGATGCTGTTCACATTTTTTTTTCCTCATATCATTAAAAATGAATAATTTATTTCTTCAGTTATCGATATAATATTGTACAAAATATTTTGCTATATTAACAATTGCGTTTTCAGAGTAGCGTTAGGTATAGCTATAAAACTAGCCTATTATGGAATATTTAAATCGAAATATGTGTAACCTGCCTTGTTAGGTTATGAATAGTTATTCGAATGTAGATGTTGGTAGAAAGGTGCTGTTGAAATATAGACATGCTCGACGATAATTGAAAGTATGTGTTAGGAAATAGGTTGCAGAATAATATCATATGTACTTAATTGTACGTGTTAAAAGTTCGCTAGTATAGTGGTAGTTAGGTTAGGTTAAGAATGTAGGTGAAAAAAAGGTTCGGTGTTTAATGGTGTAGATTGACGAGATTTACTAGGACTTATTTTTTTCAGGGTGTAAGTGTGACTAAAGTTTAATTATCTAAGGGTTATTCGTTGAAATTATATCTGGTGGTTGGCATAATTACGTGTTTTTTTTTTTCTGTTTTTTTTCCCTGTTCTTTTAATGCAAGTGCTATAACATGCCTCACCTGCGAGATGCCATGTCGTAACTATGTATGATTGTAGCCACTCAACAGTTACTAGTACATCGTTTAGCTTCAGTAGTGAAAATTCCAACTTTTAGCGTCATTAAATGGCGATGAAATATTTTTTATAAAACTGACACCGACCTGACATTTTCAAGTGTCAACGAAAACAAAAAAGTAACGGACATATACCTATAAGTCGAAGGGATATATTATCGCTATAGAAGGGTCATCCGAATTCCGGCTTTAAAACTTTCTCGTCGTTGCATTCTCATACCGCTATTAGACGACGGTCGCTAGTCGTTAAAACGAAAAGGAAATTTAAATATCGTTATATTTTCACGCCCAAGTATATGTCAGGAGGCAGCTGAAATGAGATAACCGTTCGAAAATCTGACGGATAAAGCCTTTTGCGTAAATTTATGAATATAGCTACTATGTAAAGATAATGAAGCTCTGTGATCATTAGAAATTGACTTTCACGAGGACTGGCTAGAACGTTGAAAAAGTTTTCCAAACCCTAATTATTGCATCTAGACTACTGCGCCAGCTACCCGTTAAAAGGGGAAGCACATCGCCCGTATTCTCGAATCGTGCAAAGAAAACGGTTCTACAGAAACTCCGTAAGCTTGGTAAACTCCAATCTCCATGGTCTTGATCATAATTATTTAAACAACGTGATCATTCGCCGCTAGCCAAAAAACAAATCTCTTGCTATCGCGCAATACGTATTCGAAGAGAGCGTTTAATAATAGTAAACGTAACGTAACAATGAAGAAAAATGCGAAAAACCTATGGTACGATAGATTGCACAAAGGATTTGTGCTGACCAGTGTGGCCGTAACCGTGGGTGCATCTATTGTAATCGGAATACGAGCCTATCAATATTTCACAGTAGTAAGACCGCTACGAAAACAACTACAACTTGAAAAGGAACAACAATTACTAACCGAAGGGATGGATACGTCGGATAAAAATTCACAACTCACAATTTAGGCGTCTGCAGTTTGTTTATGTACCCTAACCCATCATTCGCTACACCTACCACCTAGTCCAACAAATATTGATAATCAATTGGTTAATAAATTGAAAAACTGTTAAATCTGAAAAAAAAAAGATAGACAAGGTAATTTATTTCAAGTAACCCGTATTCTGTATTATAATATTCGCATTATACCTTCCTCAGGATTATCAAGGTTTCCCGAAGCGTTTAAATCTTTCTAGTTATGTATTATGTAACTTGTTGGTTATTCAAGTGAGGTAACAATCCATATTTATACGCGAAATAGTCAAGAACTGGTTCTAACACACGTTATGTTTGATTATTATACAGTCATTGAAATCCTTGAATTAAAAATGCAATTAATCGGACACTCATGTATTGTTCCGCAATTCTCATAATCGAAAATATTTGAAACTCAGTTTAAACTCACCTTGAAATGTTTTGAAAAACTATTTTCCCCATAACTTTATAGACGATTTTGGATACATACTCTGAATTTCACTAATCGCATCATACACTTGTAAATAGAGTAGTGTTATTATTGACTTTTTAATTGATCCGACTACATCTATGATAGATTAATTCAACTTAATGGAAAGAACTTTGAACAATGTTTCATATCTTTAATGGAAGAGGTGTTTATTTCGTGAGAAAAATAGAAAATAAAATAAGTAACTGAAGTAAATATTTATCATTTGTAGAAATTTTTTTCGTTTTTCTTTTCTCTTTTCTTTACTCAATACTCACAGGAGTCAATTTTTAATTATTAAACAATTTTTGTCTTGATCTTACTCATTTATTACTATATATACTTATGACAAAGTATACATGGGCTAATTTTTTAGAGTATATGAATGTGAATAATTACAAATGACAAATATCTGATCATAATTGAATACCGAAGTATTTAGCCCACGATAACTTTGCATGTGGTTTGCATTTCAGTTCTAGATATCCTGTACATGAGAAGATTGGTTCTATCCTCACATCCCCGAGTTATATAAAACTATTGCTAGATGGAGAATAGATTGGATTGCACGATGAATTGTAAGTACGTATAAAATATTATTTATAAATATTTTTTTTTTTTCTCAATTTCTAAAAATTGTTTGGCGGGTATGATGATTTGAGTACGTTTTAATAATCAATAATTGGTATAAGGTGCGAAATATTCTGTAATAGACAGTCGAGAGCTGTGATTATTTTTATTAGCAATCATAAAACTATTCAATTAATAATTCACGACGACTAATTAAACCTCAATTTTTAATTATACTATATTTCTACAATTTGACGTTATAAAATTTGGTATTTTAAATAAACATAGTATATTTAGTATTAATATTAATATTTACATATATGAGACATGGAATCGGATCATGCTATTCAAGAGACCCGAATGAGATGCCATGCCTGTTTATTTACGCTATGAAAATGAGCTTTCACGCTTTCGTGAGTGAACACGAAATATTAAAATTTATACTCCGCATATCACACTGAATATACAGCAGCTCTCTTTCATTCACTTTTCAAACCACGTCTACAACTAGACTGTTTCTTATACTGTTCATTTCACACCAACTTTAACACGTCCCGAAAGAGATCGAGGAAAATATGGTGGCGAATATATCGATAATCCTATCACAGTCCGTAGAATTATCAGATATGTATTATCATATATTTTAGTTTATACAAATTGAGATTATTCAAGTTTCACAGGGTAACTTATAATCTCATCCACCATGAGTACGGAGTTCTAAAGTTTCTTCGCCCAAAAATAATATCCATTCAATATCAATCTAGACTTTATCTTTTATTATTGAATAACTGTTTCAATTTTCAATTTCTATTTCGGTTTTTGAACACAATCGTTTTGAACAATATTTTTGTACTACCTGATAATCTTCAATACTGCAGAAAATATTGTTCCACAGTGATTGTAGACTACTGTGCAATTGAATTAAGGAACATTGGCCTGAAGGTAGTCGGCAGTGAATAGTTAGCTCGAATACAAATGATCATTATTAATATGAAATACCATTAATCAAATATTTTCTGAACACGTATTGAAAAATTCTTGAATGCATTATCTATCCTTCCGAGAATCAGCTTGAATCATTGAAAACAGTAGATCAAATCTTTCACGTATAAAATACTTTTTAAACTAGGTAATATTATTCTTGAGATAATATAGTACGAACTCCATACACGACCGTGGATCATCACTACCACTGTTTAATGTAAACACTTTCTTCTATTTCTTCAATGACCGCTTAGGAATTGTTGGATGATGGTATTGACGGAGATAAATTCGATTCCAATCTCATCGAGTCAATTTTTGCAACAATTTTCAGTGCTGGTCCTAACTTGATGCTCATCGCCGACATCAAATGGTCTTCTTTTAGCAACATTAGCGCTTGACCATCGATCTCCTGGATCGCAAAGTCTTCAGCATAATCAGCGCATCCGGGTAAACCTCGGATAAAATCGCAGACCTCGCCCACCTGTTGACAAATTTGTTATTATTTATAATATAGAGTGGAGAATTGGTCGGGATTTCACTCAATTAAAAAGCTCTTATATCCTTGTACGAAGAGTTTTTCATATTTTTCTTACCGTCCATTTCACTGGGTTAATTCGTGTCATTGAATCATCTGCATTAACAGTTGCAGTGATATTCGCCACAGACAAAGTCCTGTCTTCTCCGTTCTTTCGTATCGAATCCCCATTATTCAGCTTTGAATCAGTGTCCATACTTGTCCACTCCTTTTCCCCGTGTTCACGATCTCCGGTATCTTTTCTTTTGCTGAAAATTTCAAATATAGTTGAAAAAAAATTGCCAACAGTTTCGTACACCGCTGTCTTAGAAAGATTGAATGTTTAAGAAAACTCACCTCTTTGCACAAAGCACAGAACAGAAGCGTTTAGGTTTCTTATATTTGCCATTATGTTCTTCGAGCATATTTCCACACGCTTCGCATTTTGTCACTATTGGCCCATTCCCATCTCCATCATTCGAGTAATCAGGTGCATGCTTCTTTCCTATAAAAAGAAAAGTAAAAAAGTATAATAATCAGCCCTCATATTTCCGGAATATTATTCCCATATGTGTCCTGTCAACATCTACTCGAAGTCGGAAATTTGTATCATAAGAAAACTCACTGGGAGGTTCATCGATGGACTCTTTGTCAGATAACATGTTGTTCCGATTCAATGAATTTGTCGTATCATGTCCAACTTGTCCTACCGTTCCACTTAGTGACGATCGATTTACGGCGAATGGTTCTGAAGCTGAAAGTCAATGTTAATTTAGTAACCACAGTAATTGTAATCAAGTATTTCCGTAGAGTGAATAATTATACAAAGAGCATAGAAACTTAGGTGTACAGCGAATATAAAAATATACAGATCTAATAAGATTCTTTGAAAAGTAATACCTTCTTGTATCACAAATCCTTCTATTACGTGTGTAAGCACTTGAGGTTTGACCATAGCTTTGGGTGGTGCCTGTTTGTTAGTAACGGTAGGTGCTATCGGTGTAGGTACAGTAGTTTCTTCTGTGCTAACTCCGTTTGTAATCGAGTTTATAGCATTAGCGAGACCTGCAAGCGGATTACTACATCCTCTATCTTCCTGTTTGGGAACTATAGCGGAACTTTCATCCTTTTTACTGCGTTCTCCATCTGTAAAAAAGTTTACATTACAGTCCCATCATACACTCCTAACTTTTCACGAAATTAAACAACATTGGATATTCACATTTTTCTATTAAAGTGCAAGGAATCCAAAGTCTAATACTTTTCAAATACTAACCAGGATTGTCAGTCTGCGTTGCAGTAATCTCAGCTTGATTAAGGATTACAGTATTCTCCTCTTTTTTTATCGCTTTCATAGTTTCAAGCTGTTGTTGTTGTTGTTGTTGCTGCTGTTGTTGTTGTTGTTGCTGCTGCTGCTGTTGTTGTTGCTGCTGCTGTTGTTGATGTTGCTGCTGCTGCTGTTGCTGTTGCTGCTGTTGTTGCTGCTGCTGCTGCTGCTGCTGCTGTAGTTGTTGCTGTTGATGTTGCTGTTGCAATTGTTGTTGCTGCTGGTGTTGAAATTGTTGCTGCAATTGTTGTTTCGTTGGCATTATCAGTGGTTGCCCGTGCGTATTATACAACTGTTGTAATTGATAAGCTTGGTTTTGCATCGGTTGTTGAATAACTTGAACTTGGGGATGAGCAGCCATAGTAGTTATGGTTGTTGCGCCTTGTTGTCCAGACAAAGTCATTGCAACACCCTGTTGTTGCGGCTGCTGTTGTTGCATGGAAACTGTCACAGCACCCTGCAACTATTGAAAATTGTCGATTAAATACTTGTTCTTATGTTCGCTCATTCATTCTTCAACGAAATTCATGTAAATACGTAGATTAACAGACTTAAATCAAAGTATTATTTTTAAACATACTTGTTGAGGCATGCTAACTGCCACAGTCTGCGGTTGGACCTGAACTTGCGTAGGAACTACGCTATGTGGACCATTTCCTGCTTGTTGCTGTTGCACTTGTTGTTGTAATTGCTGTTGGACTTGCTGTTGCACTTGCTGTTGTACTTGCTGTTGAACCTGTTGAACTTGCTGCTGAACTTGTTGTTGTAATTGTTGCTGTTGCTGTTGATGCTGTTGCTGCTGCTGTTGTTGGACGGTCTGCTGTTGCATGATCATTGTGGCATGATGTACGTTAGATTTTGTTTGATTAGCAGCATCCGCTTTGGTAGTCGCTGCCGATGCATTAGGACCAGGACTAGTTCGAATAATAGGTTTCCCTCTACCTTTTCCACCCCCTCCTCCCGCTTTACCACTCTACAAAAATAGCAATTTGTTAACACAAAGATTATACTGAAAAATTTTTTTTTTTTTTTTAAAAGCTAAGATAAAATCAAAGGACAAAGAAATTATTCAGCATTTCACTCAATTCTCTATACTCCAATATTGTGACCAAGCCCATTTGATCGTTAGTCTTGTTCAATAATTACCTGTGCGTGTACTGAGGCCTGTACTCCGTGAACAGTCTGGGTAGAAACGGAACTAGCTGGTCGAATATTTTGACCCTGAACACCTTGTAGCGAAGACGGAAGAATACTGAGCGGTCGTTGGCTGCCACCTCCCTGTTTAGCTTGTTGTTGCTGCTGCTGTTGTTGTTGTTGCAAGTCCATTCCTCTTGGTTTACCCCCTGCGGAAGCTATTTGTTGAACGCCTTGTATTTGCTGTTGCGTTGCCAGAGCTATAACATGAAAATGAATATATTGCATTTAATTAGTTATTGATTATCAGTTAAATAGTAGAGTTATTCTCGTAAAATGTTATAATTCCTGAACGACTTACCATTATGCGTCTGAATAGGCTGCGGGCTTTGGATAAACATATCTTGCTGCGTTGGGCCCCTGATAAAAATCTGATTTGGCGCTGCAGTGAGCAGAGTTGGTGGTTGCAGGCCTGTCCATGCGACTTGTTGCGCAAATTGCCACGGGGCAAATTGCATACCTCCACTTCGAGCCCCTGTTGCAGTTCCCGTTGCACATGCCGTATACTGCAACATGTCAGAGTCAGAGCTGCGTCGGTAATAGCCCACTATATTTGACGTCGGCTAAATCGACAATCAATGAATTGAATTAATTCATATACAGAGCTGTAATATAATTTTAGGGAATTAAGAAGAAAAAAAACATTGGCACGTATCTGCACGTTACTCTAAATTGCAGGCTTACCCCATACTCAAATTAAACTAAAGGTTACAGCGTAATCAATTATATGCTCAAGAAGATAGCAGATATAGGGCTGGGTAGAAATTTACTTCCGTTTAGCTAGGAGACTTTCTTCAATTTTAATTCCTCTCAAGCTTTGATCAATCAAAATATATTCAATTTAAATGCTGATCTTTTATTAATCATTAATCGTGCCTGATAGAATATAGATATTTTTGAGTAATTTGAAAACTGTAAGTTGCATAAATTGATTAATCTATTACCTTTTGTACTTGGTCTTGTTTATTCCCCGACTGTTGTTGCTGCTGTAGAGATTGAGGAGGTTGTGGTGAGCCAAGAACCCCGAGTTGACCAAAAACTAAAGTCTGCCCACCGCCAGGGTTGCCAGATGTAGGAACAGGGAGATACCCCGCAGGAAAGCCTTGAACCTTTGTACCCCCTGCTCCCGGATGACCGCCGCCCTGTCCAGGGTTCGACGATGTGGTTAACATGTGAGGTGTTAACTGTCCCGCAGATTGGAACGGTTTTCCAGCTGTTATTACCTGTAAAAATTTCATTCTCATTTATTACTGCGCACAACAGTTTACTATTAGTTATTTAAACCAGTAGAGATTAGAATGGAACTAATTTTGCTTCGCATTCACCTGAATAGAGGATGGATTTAGTCCCGCCGGATGAAGAGCAATATTGCTTGGCATTAGTAATGGTTGTCCCTGGGTGTTGTAAAGTTGTTGCAAATGATACGCCTGACTCTGCATAGGTTGCTGAATTACTTGAACAGCTTGAGGATGAGCAGCCATTGTTGTTATCGTTGTAGCACCTTGTTGACCAGACAAGGTCATCGAGACACCCTGCTGTTGTTGTTGTTGCTGTTGGTGCTGCATAGACACGGTAACTGCACCCTGCAACTTTTTTTTCAACCAATTTGAATTATAAACCCTGAATATTATAGACTTTCTAAAACCTGATATACATGCATTTTCTTGTCAATTAAATAACATTCTTTATCCACTTACTTGTTGGGGCATACTCGCTGCTACTGCCTGAGGTTGAACCTGGACCTGAGTAGGAACGACACTGTGTGGCCCATTCCCTGGCTGCTGCTGCTGTTGTTGTTGTTGTTGCTGCTGCTGCTGCTGTTGCTGTTGTTGCACCTGTTGTTGCACCTGTTGTTGAACTTGTTGTACTTGTTGCTGGACTTGCTGTTGAACTTGTTGTTGAACTTGCTGTTGTAGTTGTTGTTGTTGTTGCTGCTGCTGCTGTTGTTGGACTTGTTGTTGTTGTTGCACTTGCTGCTGTTGTTGTTGGACTTGTTGCTGTTGTTGTTGAACGTTCTGCTGTTGTATGTCTTGTGATGTCATCATCATTTGTTGTTGGGGTTGTTGCTGCGGTTGTTGTTGCTGCTGCTGAGATTGGGGAATCTCAATTTGCTTGACATCAGTCATTTTAAATTAAGCTTACTGCCAAGCCAATGATGTGAACAAACTTTTTATACAAATTTCTTATGATTATTAAGCGATCTCTAACGATCACTTGCAAGTCACAGCTTTTCTCTTAGCCATTTCAATTTCTTCACTGTTTGTCATCCACATCTTGAATATCTCTCTATTGCATTGTCAAATCTGAAATCATCAAATGAAAATAGAATATTAGTTCAACGGAACATGTATAGCTTGAAACAATACACGTGTAATATTTTTATTTATGAAATACTGATTGAATAACAATAATGCTTCTATAGAAAACATCTGAATGTAGAATAATTTCATTCATGCATAAGAGGCTGTTCCGAGGGGCTATATGTGGTTCGTGAAAGACACGAACCGCTATGTTTTGATATTATTGAGATTTTAAATCTTTCTAATGAAATCGATCATAACTATCTATTTGAATTCTTAATCAGAGACAGCAGCTCCACCTATATCATTTTTTCATTATATAATATGTATAATCAGTAAAACAGTCGTTTTTTACTCTTTTATAATGATGCAATATTTGACTAGAAATTTGAATTGTCATTATCATTGTGCCATATTGTGAGGAAGATCCAACAACTTTATTAGGGGCTTGTAATAAAATTTGGTGAGTAGAAAGTCACAACTGAAAAAACAAAATTCATACTCAAATCGGAAATAAAGTATCATGATAATCTGGTATAGGTTATGGCCGGTCTCGAAATGAACAATTTTAGGATAATTCTGGAGAAAGAGGGTGGGTCAAGGTGTAACGCGTGTAGTGTGTAAAATAGATTGTTGTTTGTTTGTTTCCAGTGACTGGAGGTTAGTCATTTTTATGGAAAACATTAGCGAAGTGTTTAGGAAAATTTTTTGCATTAGAATGATCATATTTTTAATTATCATTCTTGCTGAATTTCTATGGGGATGATAGCATGAAATTATAAATAAGTATTTCATTTGCCGACTTTAATTAGCGTTATATCCGAAATTATACATGAAGCAAGTATCAGAAAAATCAATAAATCTTGGGGTACTGTTGAATCTAATATTATTAAATCAAGAGTCGTAACTTGGTGGAAAATCGAAACAAGATACAGTTGTAACGCATCATTGCATGCAACATGTTTCTCAGTTAACGAAAATGCTATCCAATGAAAAATAAAGAATCTAAAAAAACATAAAGAAAACATAATACAGCTGTGCACCAGTGGTACAACTGCGAAGTTCTATACATTGATGAGAGTCACTGGCATGTGCTGTCTTCGTTCCCTTGGTAGGAACGTGGTAAGATCGAGCGAGACGGTAAAACTGTTGAAATACACAAAGTCGAGAGGGAGAAAGATAAAACCAGTCAGTGAGACTCAACTCGGTGTAGAAATTATCAACGCTTTCTAGTCTTCCCATATATTTCTGCACTATCTAAACACGTAGTTGGGTTTAAAATTTATCAGTGGCTCTGCTTTCGAGTACATAGTTGTTTGAACTCAGAACCGTGTTTACCTCCAGCGTCTTCTATTTCGAGAAGTTTGTATGTGCTTATATGTATACATTTAGATGCAATATACCTATATACGTATATCGGGTGATATACAAATATGCCAATCGTATACATATCGGCGTGTATAGGCGTGTGTGTGCGTGTGTGGTGTATACAAGTGGGATAGCTATCTCTCGTTTCGTGTCCATCTTGGAATAACAAAATACAAAATGTCGCCCAACGAAAACCTCCATAATTAGTCAAGCGGGGTGTGAGTGACAACACGGATCTCGCCATAATGGAATCATAATAATAATAGTAATAATAACAATAACACGCGGCACGGTCTATCACGATAGCGGATAGCACGTATACATATGTATCTTCAGTTAACGAACCGAGAGTAGGTTAGAATCGAGTTGGAAAGGTTGGAAGGCGTCCTACTCTCCGACATATTGGATTGGGACTAGCTCACTGGTCGTCGGCTGCCGTCGAGGGCTATGTAGAAACAACACCATCACACACCAAGGCAAATCTCGATAATTTCGTACTCACCATGTATTCACTAGTTCAGCGACTGCGCAGAGTTTGTTAACACGTTTTTAAACACACCGAAATCACAAATAAACGCGTTAAATAATGACGAGAATTTGAAAAAATCTAAAATGCACTGGAAGAAACATCAGTTTAGAAATATAATATTCGGAGTTGACGTCGAACCTGAAAGCGTTGGTAGTCGCGCTCGCTGTCTGCCTCCCACTTTACGAGTGAAGCACCCCTCGCTTCCCCTTCGGCGAGCTACGACCCTTTCCCCCCTATCGTTTTGCCCTCCAGCTCCAACACTGATTGGCGATTGGTCCAACGTGGACAAATCCCAGAGGCATCGTTCATAGCGCTAAGGGCGGGGCTTGCGAGATTCGGATTATGGGCGCATGCCTGCACACATGCTAACGCGATATGAGGCCTTCGCTCGATACACATGCGCGACGCATATACACACCATCTAGAGTCCATAGTAGGCCTAATGGCATAAACTCTTGGTTCAGGGCCGTACCAATACAGGCATACGAAAGGGGCATTTTTTTTTTTTTTATTACATTTATTTGGTACCCTCCAAAAATGACAAATGAAGTTCGATACTGAAATACCTTTCCTACAAACTAGTGTTAATTGACACATTTGAGAAAACAACGCTAATTTGGGCTCACAATTCCTGTACTCGTCGTACGCCTCGTAAGAAGGCTTTCTAAATCGTGAAACGTGATTCAAACTTTAAAACTTCTTCTGGTACCGACTTTAAGCGTGACGTCAATTCAAGTACCGACTCGAAGACCTGCAGTATGCATGATGCATACAAATTGTGTATAATTGCAACGTTATATGTTGCCACAAACCATGATACCCATCGTAGTATACTATTTGGTACGGTTGGGTATGTTTGTCGTGTACAGCAAGTATTTTTGTAGGTTTTTGTAGCTGGTATTCGTACCTGGATGGCTCGTATGAGACAAGTCGTAGTTTAGATTACGTTCATTTCCATGGTTTGAATCGCAATTGCAAGATTCAGTGAGTCAATAAAACAGGGCACCAGTATCTACTTACGGCCCTGGCCCAGCTGACTATAAGCCGAGTTTATACCTCCGAGTTAAACGCGCCACATGGCAGCGGATTCGTGGAAGGTCGCAGTAGGGGGTATTCCCACCAATCGGCATAGCTTTACCGGAAACCAAACCTTACCTTAAATATAGGAGCATAAATTCTACCACACATCTGTATTTGTTGCATCTAAGCCGTTTGCATGCTTTCCAACATCATGCCTGAATACACTTTGTCGTAGCGGCACAGAACTATATAGTATAGCAAAATAAAGAAAAATATATGAAGACGAAACTATTTGTGTTTGAACAAATTTTTTTTTTTCTCAACCTTAATGAAATTTCCTAAACACGTCATCGTTAACATTCATGCTATGAAATGCAACCAATATCGGATTCCTGAGAATTTCATCAATAATAACAATAATAATAATAATAATAAGAGCGGGACTATAGCACGATGTTATGATACACTATATTTATGATTTTTTGTGCCACCGGTGGAGTGTAGTTTGGGCATAGTGGTGGGGTAAGTAACCAGCCAATGGTTTAGGTCGACCAGGGTTGCCAAGGAAACCGGTTAATGATTCCGGCCGCCACTGAGGAATTGGCTCGACGAGGGTATACCTGCGCATGCGTATACCACTGGGAGACGATTTATTAATAGCGAGCCGTCCCGTTTGTCGATGTGTGCGTTCTGCCGGTTCCCGCACACAGCAGTATCAAATAGATGTCGGGCCGGTCACCTCTCGCCTCCACACAGATAATTAAACCTCTCCACGCACACAGAACCGACTGTTGAAACCTTGACGACGATTGGTGTCTTCCCCAACGTCAAAATCCCCACCCCCCCACTGCTTGCCCCCCTCCGGGCTGCTCTCCTGTTCTATCATATTTTACCAATTCGATGATATACCTATATGTATATACCATTATACAGTAGGTATGTACTACCTATATATCTGTATACGTATACATACGATAGCCAGCACAGAGAAGGGGGCTCGCGTATCCATCCACCAGTGTAAGCAGGGGGATCGAAATACTGTATACATCGGCCACTAGAAACGTAGGTGCGTTGGCACGCCCATGCACCAAGGTCAAAATTAGTTCAGCACGTCACGCTGTGTCAGACTATCATTATACTTGCCTTCCTTTAAAGCAGCTGATATTTGTTATTCTCTTGATCTTTTTGAAAGCAGCATATGGATGTGATTGTTTTTGACATTCGATCCATGACATTCTTGGTAGATCTTAAAAAAAAAAACAGCCAAAGATTCCAAATAATTCAAAGACACATTATTCAACTGGTTTGATTGGGAAAAAAAAATTGAAAAAAATTGAAACATACATTAACGTAATTGTTTGATGCAACACCCTTACCACACAGGAGATATGATCTTCCATCAAACAAGACTTTCGTTTGATCGACATATCTTAAAAATTGATGAATTTTAGTTCACGATTAAATTGACCTGATATGATGAGTTTGATATGCTGAATTGATTGCACTTTTCACCAATTAATTTGGATTTTATTGTGATGTATTAAAAATATTCCTTGCTCCTACAAGTGCTTTCTCCGATCTTCTTTTCATGGTCTTGAACGATCGGTACAAATCAGGCCAACCATTTTTATCGAGTAGTGTATCATGTTACGATACACTGCCATAACAAGTAACTGAAATAAAATCCTCCTGTATGTACGAGCCCACAAGTGCATGGCCATGAGCAGTACATTCCAAAGTATATATTCTTCGCTTGGATGTATCACAGATATATATATATATATATATATATATACCGATCAAGGTATGAACTGCAGGCAAGGTGAGAACATCAATCAGTGTTAGGCTGACATAAGAGAGTCCTACCCTCCCACGCTGAGAACTATACCAGAAGACGTTATTCTTTGCAGGGGATCACTCCGGACACCCAAGGTTTCGACATGTACAATCCCCCTCAGGTCTTACTCAGAAGTATTATACAATGCAGAGCTCTCCTTGATCCGTGAAAATCAGGTCTCCAACAATACGGTGGTACACCAATAAGAATTTTCTCCCTCCAGTAGCTCTTTGTCTCAAAATAATCAAGGATAAAAATTGAATATGGAACACCTATAAGAGCTCTGCTCCCTGCTCAGTGTCGCTGCCGCCCCCTCTTGTTGTCCCGCCAAATTCCATGTTTCCCCTCTGCCCCTTCTGTACCTCTCGCGACCCGCTACACCGACATCGCGCCGTCTCTGTCCTGACCTATCTCTCTTCCTCCCTCTCTCTTTACTTCGCTCTCGCTCTTCGTATCTATCTCTCTCTGTCCCACTGCTTCTCGCCTTCACCCTCTTCTTCCTGCATTCCTTCCTTATTTATATCAGTCTCTCTCGCTCCTTGCCTCTCAATTCTAGACCACGAAGAATAGTGGACTAGAACGCGCTTGCGGGGTGGGCGTTTCACGCTCACGTGACGAGCGACCAGAGACTGCATAGCATGTAGTATGGGTAGGAGCGTGCTGTAGGTATATATGTATGTAGAGAGAGATATATATATATATATACGTACCGATTCGATATATATATGAATGCTACTCGGAGTGCGGCAAGGGGCGAAGAGGGGGGAAGAACCTATGTATAGATATACAGCCTATACAACCAAGCATGAATAATTGTAATGCAACATTCGCGGGTTCGTGTGTCCCCCACCGATTCGCTATCTCCTTTGGCCTTGTGTCGGCGCCTCATACGTTCATCTCTCTTTATCTGCACGCAGCACGCTCTGCTCCTAGAGTCACCCTCCTTTGCAGCTCTCCGTATATGTATATAGATATAATTGTTGTGGCGGGTCCTTAGGCTACCTTGCGTAAATATTAACCAAAGCGATCAGTTGACAGCAGTGAATGCGAGATTATTAAAATCACCGTATTTATAATCTATTCCAACAACCAAGGGAAGATGAGCAGAAAACATGGCGGAGTCATCCTATTTAGCGATCTTCATTTATTCACAGCATTTAAACAGCAACATTTGTTTACACTATATTCTAATTGAGACTACAATCTTTAAGGATGCTAAAATTTCTTAGTGCACTTTCATAAAACTGATGCAGTTTCATTAGAGTGGATAGAAACCAACATCTGGGGTGGAGGCCGAGGGGCATACTCCCAGTTTGTCTTGCTGTTAATATTCATAGTAATAAACAGTGCGACAAGTCAGAGTTTTTTTTTTTTTTTACCATGGACACGTGGGATACATATATGCAGAAGAAGAACACATTCTAATAAAATATTGTGGTGTAGAATTTTTTTGAAATCCTGAGTATCGCGTGAAAAGTTGGGCCAGAAACTCCTGGGCAATCCGACCATTTTGTTTCATTGTGTATAATTTACATGATTGTACCTCCTATACATTCAAATATTACGCTGTAGAAGCTGAGAAATCTCCTTCTGATACAGGTTCTGTTAATTCTCCATAACTACAGGCACGATATAATATAATTATTGGACATTATGCCAACTCTTTACAAACAGACATTCAGGTGTTTATTTGCTAAACTTTGTACGCCTGCAGTTAAACAATCGGATTTCTTGTCGGATTCTGATTAGTAGATTGTCGGGCTACGTCTTTTTTGTAATTCTTTGTATTTTGTAACAAGTGAATAAAAAAAACTTTCAACTGCTGCTGAATATGTGTTTATCTCATTACGTATATCGACATTAATAATGGCCAACAATACGTGGAATCGATGTATTGCGGGGTTCACCACACGTCCTTATATAGACATTCTATACCCATATATAGACTGCATATAATTCTCATTGCAATAATATCGACTAATCTTATCAGTGGAGAGCTTTGTCTTATCCAATTAGATATATAGACCTGTATGTTATCTGTTTTATATCCGAAGATTGTATACAGGTACATGTAAAAGAAAATGTCTCCATATACATATAAGATTGAGACCGCCATATCGAAATAAATCAGTTTTGCATTATTCCAGGAATTATTAGAGGGGTTCTTCTGATACTCGTTGATAATTTATACATAGATAATCATGCATATAACGTATATAATACGTGGGTTTATAGATAAACCATTTGTTACGTATACGTTCTGGGCATGATTGATTGTTTTGATTACATACAAATTATGTATTATGAATTAACTATATGCATGAATACCTATGAATTGAATAACTTGGATCGTATGTATTTCGAATGTGACAATCGCACAATTTGTCGTTGATATGTATAAGCTTTTCTCATCGAAATGAGGGTTTCCTTCAATTAATGTTCACGTAACCTCCCCTCTGCGCTTCAATACGACCATTTGCTAATTGATGTGTCGGTTCCTGGTTGCTATATAGGTACAAGTGTAGATCTTTTTTGTAAAAGAGTGCCTATAATATACACATTACACATATTACAGAGAATGTTACTGTAAATATAAAGGGGAACCTGAAGGCATACTATTTCCCCCCCCCTTCAGAGTTTCCACAGCAAAATTATGGTTTCCACTTCATTTCACCGCCAAGATATACGTACTGATGGTTTTCCGGAACCCACGCATTATTTCTAAATGAAGGCTTATCGCTTATTCTACAGCAAATTGAAAATGACATTACGATCAAAATTTCAAATGAAGCTTGGAATTGGTATAGAAAAAAAAAAAAAAAAATGTAAAATCATATTCGTCAGTTTGAGAAATATTCTCTTCGAACTATATGTTCTCTCTCTTATTTACAATCAAATGCACCTTGGTATCATACTTATATATTGCATTTCTTTCCTCGATTTCAATGCCTGTTTGCATATCATATGCAATATTGATACAATATAGTATAATATACTATTTGAAAAATTCTCACATTCAGTATAGTCTGACCATCTTTTTTTTTTTATTCTATTTTTCTCTCCAACACTTCAATCGACTATAATAGTTCATGGGGAGTCTACATTTATTATCGTAACGTATAAGAAATAATCTACTTCCGAAAAGGTTTATGGATCAGCATAAACAGTGCTTCAAATTATATAGTTAACTGTTTTTTGCGATTACCCTTTTGAACTATTAAATATAAACTATTATTGGTACATAGATTACAGGATTTCGTTTCTTGGATGGCCACGTATACCTAATCACGTATCTATTCCTATGTCATTTGGCTAACGAAATCATTGTTATTGCATTATATGCATAGGGTTTAATTAAGACTCTTAATCTGTTTTCATCTCTTTTGATAAATTTCTAGTTTAGGTTTATTTAGAAGAAAGTTGGCTGGGGAGAATTAATTGTGAATTTCTTTTTATATTATCTCTATACCTACCTAAAGACGAAGGATAATTTATTATGTGTGATATATAGCCCCCATCACACACATAATCCCACCCTTGCGGAAAGGGAGACTTGGGCACTTTCCCTCTACCCACTGCCTTCCACCCTCGATTCTACTGCAGCAGTGCAACCCCTCGCTTTTTGTGGTCTCATCTCTCTCACTCCCTGGCAAACTCTGTCAAGTGTTTTTTTCTTTCTCATCTTAGGCACGTGCACAATCGGATGTCACATTAACGATTTTGACCAACTTCATTATACCTGTAGCCTATAACCCCATAGTTTAATCTACGATATATACATATACGTTTAAGCAACTATATACAACTTGTTGGACATGCATAATTACCTTCATTCATGGAAGGCATGACACGTATCGTGGCCACCTACTTGTTGCTCACACTAAATTCAATTAATCATGTATAGATACTTAAAGTGCTCGAGATAAGACTTTCTGTTTATCATTTATACCTCTAAGCCACTTCAGATTCCCTTTCCCGTATGAACACAGTTTCTTCGAAATTCAAAATCAGCAACATTTGGATTAGCAATGTTTATTGTCAGCCAAGAGATTTCGTCATGTTCTACCTAAGAGAATTCCAATTATTACGCTTATCTAAATAGATTAGACAGTTAAAGTTTCAGCGAAGATTGTCTAATGGCAATTTGCAGAGTTGTGGCAAAATTTGCATACCACGTGGTATCAATTAGTGTAATTATAGAGAGGTAAAGTAATAGTAAGTGAATTCTATATCCCGAGCTGTGAGTACTAGGTATATTAAACGGCGTCATACTTTTTTTTATTTATATTTTTTTTATTTGGTAAATAAAAAACCGAGCGCTGCGGTTGTTCTATCTACAATAATAATATCGTGGACGGTTCGTGCCTGCTGGTGGTATCGTGGCTGCATATTTTTGTGTAGGTATAAAATAAAACCCTTTCCCCCACCCTCCGAGCCCCACCGTGCCACTGACCGCTACCCCGTGGAGTACAGTCGGCTTAAGGAATCCCTCGGAGTTGAATGACTGCTTCATTGTTTGGTACTAAGATTGTAAATCTTTATTGGATAGGTTAGAATGGTAAAAATACCAGACATAGTGGCTATTGTACGATAATAGTGACTTCAAAAATCGAATTTACATTGCGACGTAAAAATACGAGGGACCTTCCTACTTGAAAGAGACGTAATTTATGACGGTGACTGTACACCGTCCCGCCAGTACACTCCCATCGCGCGGCACGACGACGACGACGTGGAGAATTTCAACTCGCAACCCGAGAGAACGCGAACGCGTCGCCATAATTCAGGCCGAAATACTTACAAGTATTGGGTTTTTACCTGTGATTCGTGGAATTAAAATAAGCTTTCTGAATTCATTTCAAATTGTATAAAATATATTTTATTTTTTTTATTTTTGTTGTTACACAGTGAAGCTGAAAATATGTTGAGAAATATTGGAGTTGTCTTGCATCGGTTGCCAAAGCCTCGCAGGGGCCAGCTACAGCCTGCGAAATTGAAAGAGTCGAGAAAGTTCTTCGCCACAAAGGGCGCCGCTTCTTCACTGCAGCCTGAGCCGACATCTGTAAGGTACAAAGTAACACGTGGACCATACGCTACGGTTACCGACAGCCATCTACGATTCTTCGAGGATCTTCTCGGCAAGGACAGACTCCTTACTGATCCCGACGAATGCGAGAGTTACAACGTCGATTGGGTTAAATCGGTCAGAGGTGGGTGGAAGCTGGTAGGAGTATAGCTGAAACGCATCTAAAACCTGCGCGGGTCTACATGGAGATGGTATTCCGTCGATGGGTGGGAGAAGGAAGGAAAAAAGGGGAGGAGCTGAGCGAGAGAGAGACGAAATACCACGTCTTTATTTTTTCTTCCTTGGCTTTCTGATTATTTTTTATTTTTTCCATTTTTTTTTTATTTTCATTTATGCTACCCGCCATTTTTTTTAACCAGTTATCGATCGCTTGTTGTTCAATTACTACGAGACTATACGAGTGATTAGAACCTTTGGCACGTCTCATATAGTATTCGATGATCAAATTTTAAGGGAGGATTAAACACGCTGCACATAGTTGCTGAAATAAACTTATAGAGCGCGCCACTGAACGTTATGGTCACTCAGCGACATCTCTTATTGACAACTTGAATATTCTCTTTCCTAAGATAAGCGGGACTTACAAATTATCCACGAAGAAATTTTTTTTGCCCTCAAAATTCTTCGATAATAAAGATAAACGCAAACTTTTTAAAAGAAGTAAGATTGCATCGGTTTTCATTCCTATCGTTTTTTAACAAATTTCAAAATGCAGTGACTTACTTTCTCTTTCTGTTTCATACAGGATGCAGCCGAGTTGTTGTGAAGCCAAAAACGACCGAAGAAGTTTCAGCAATCCTTCGATTCTGCAACGAAAACCGACTAGCGGTATGTCCTCAAGGCGGCAATACCGGACTTGTCGGCGGAAGCGTTCCAGTCTTTGACGAAATTGTTCTCACAACAAGTCTGATGAATAATATCATAGCGGTCGATGAAATTTCAAGTAAATATCCAGCACTGCTATTTGAATATTATTTCAAAACCAATTATATCGCTTGTTATATGTGAACCATGATTTTAATTGCAAATCACCTTCATTGTTAGGTACATTGGTCTGCCAGGCTGGTTGTATTCTGGAAACTCTGGACAACCACTTAGAAGACGCAGGGCTAATGATGCCACTGGATCTTGGGGCTAAGGGTAGTTGTCAGATTGGTGGTTGCATTTCTACAAATGCTGGTGGTCTTCGATTACTGCGTTACGGGAACCTGCATGGAACTGTATTGGGACTTGAAGCAGTAGGTTAGACATATGTATATGCTGCCAAAAATCGACACTGCAAGATTTCACAGTTTACAGTTCACTCTTGTAACAACTATATTCATCTTTCCACAGGTGAAAGCAAACGGTGATATTATCAACTGTTTGAACACGCTAAAGAAAGATAACACTGGGTACCATTTGAAACACTTATTCATTGGGTCTGAGGGCACACTGGGAGTTGTAACTAAAGTTGCGATCCAGTGTCCGCCTCGTCCAAAAGCTATGAACTTGGCTCTGCTAGGTGGGTATACTTGATTTTATCCTTAATATTTTTCGTCTGTGTATTCAAGTCTCATTTATTATCTAACAGAAATATGTTTACGATTAATAAATCGTATCTTTATAGGTTTAAATAGTTTTGAGAACTTGTTGAAGACTTATCGCTTAGCCAAGACTGAATTGGCGGAGATTTTATCTTCTTGTGAAATGATCGATCAAGCATCGATGGACGTTTGTACCAAGCTTTTGGGATTGAGGAATCCACTAACTCTTGATAACGATGGATATGAGTTTTACATGCTTCTTGAAACAGGGGGAAGCGAGGCTCATCATGACGAAGAAAAACTTAATTCATTTCTTGAGAAGGCCATGGCTAATGAGGTTATTGAAAATGGTACGGTAGCTACTGAGCCTACTAAAATCAAGGTAAATCAACACACATGTTAATGCAAAGAAGTTTTCAAATGTTATTGATTCTTGGTGGAAGCAGTTTACTCTATGAAAATTTAATTTTAACACAGAACTGTTTGATAAACTGAGACGGGATATGGTTTTCA
The DNA here is from genome assembly GCA_914767705.2 of Tenthredo notha. NCBI lineage: Eukaryota > Metazoa > Arthropoda > Insecta > Hymenoptera > Tenthredinidae > Tenthredo > Tenthredo notha. Next base: position 15,072,077 of record OU611906.1, read on the forward strand.
GAATATTTGGGAGCTCAGAGAACGCATTACAGAAGGTATCCTGTTAGATGGATTCGTCTTCAAGTATGATATTTCAATGCCATTACCAGATTTTTACAAAACAGTCTATGCCCTTCGTGAGCATCTGAAAGATCCTCGAATAATACGAATCGGAGGATATGGTCACCTCGGTGAGATATGCTACCGTGTTTTATAATATAAAAATGAAACCTGAGTCAATATCAAATTTGATTCCGAATACTTGAAGAACTTAGAAGCTATAGCTAAATAGGTGTGCCTATAAACTCGTTTTGGTAAACCTTTTGCTTATTAATTTCCAGGGGATGGAAATCTACATGTTCAAATATCAATACCTGAATACATAGAGGAAATAGCTCAACAAATAGAGCCATTCGTTTTCGAATATGTTTCCAAACTGAAAGGTAGCGTAAGTGCAGAGCATGGAATTGGGTTTAAGAAAACCAAATTCTTACACCTCAGTAAGGACCAGTCTGCCATCAAACAGATGCACGAACTGAAACAACTGATGGATCCAAACGGAATTTTGAATCCATACAAAGTCTTGCCTTACTAATGATTCAACAACTCATTTAATTATAAATATTTTATTTCATGTCGTGAGAGTACTATTATAGCATATATTAACTAATTATGTTTATTCAATATTTTTATATGTGTCATACAGTTTTTAAGAGCCTTACTCTATACATGCAGGTCATGTTATATAAATAATTACAAAGGAATCTAATTCAGTGTTAATCTGTGAAAATTAAACTTTTACTTAATTACGTAATGAGAACTAATGTTATACTATATAAACTGATTGAAAATCAGATTGTAATTATACGTTGCAATACGAGAATATACAAATTTCAAATTTTGAGACGTCTTTCGATTCCCCATCCATAAATGAGTATTGGTAACTCGTAAAACTATTGAACCAGGGTCAATAAAGTAAGGCTGCAAATGAACGAAATGAACTAAACTAGATATCATTTGCAGGAATGCAGCTTTCATGTCGCAAAAGTCCCCTCGAGCTAGTCGCGCAATCAATAATATGGTGCGTCAGCTGTGAACTCCTCTTCGCTCAATTCCTAACATATGAAACTGCTCCATCGTTCGCAGCTTTGCTCGGTCTGAGAGTAAACATTATATCAGACTCTGAGCTTAGGCGAGTAAGCCCCATGGCCGATAGCCCATATTATAAATACGTATGGGTATGTAGTTCGCATCGCCTCCGTAGTTCGTCGCCAGCTATCGCTTCGTCACGCGTTTTCTTTGGTTCCCCTGCTCCAGTCGGTTTCGGCCGCTCGGAGTCGACTCCAGCGCGTTGCTCGAGTGACTCTGGCCTGGATACGCCAGTGTGCAACGACGAGTTGCGAGGTCTGGGAGTTCCCTGGGAGCTCGTTTGACAGCTGCTGATGTCAGGTCCTTCGTTGGGTATCAAGTGCATTTATGATCGTGGAAATGTGAATCGGGTCGCTAAAGCGGCGTCGTTTAACAGTACGCCCACACCAGTTATAGGAGATAGATCGATATGCGACGTTTCGAAGGTGGAATAGGATGGTGTTTGTTCGTTATGGCGGAATGCGGGAGTTCGTGAGAATATATTTAGCGATTTTGCGCTGCTAATATAACAAAAAGAAGAGAAAAAAAAAAAATCGTCTTCTCACTAAATTATGCGACGAAAAAAGTTACCGCACGCGTTGTTTGTTAGAGTTATAGATTTCAATCATTAATTACTGCTGAAATTATTTTATGACTACAAAAAGCGGGATTAATAATTTTCTCATATACCTATATATATATATTCTAGAATATATATATATACATATATTATTAATACTATATACTATATTATAAATTATATTATATATATATATATATATTATATCTACCCCCGTGAAGAATATTAATATAAAATAATAATAATAATAATAATAATGAATTTCAATATTAAACAAGTTTAAATATTTGTTGATAGTTGAATTGAAAAGTTATTGACAAGTAGAAGAGATATTATTACGCGAACCATATGTATGTTTACATTATTACATAACCATCGGAGTGCATGGTAACGTCAGAAATTCAACTACACATTGTTGTCCGTGCGAACGACAATTGTTGGTACCGCGAGAGGTGACGTTCAGCGGATGCCATAATCCAGTTAATTAGTCTTAACAACTAACTGAGAACCTAGAGAAAAATAATTGCTGAAATAAACTAAATAAAAATGAAGGAACACGGTAGTGAATCTGGCTCCGATATGCCGAAGACAAAACCATTGAAGTCGTTGAAATCATTGTTGAAAAAGCCGGGTCAAACAAAGCCAAAGGGTCAAAAAAATCGCGTAGTAATAAATGAGAAACTGAACGAATTCTTTGCTGCTGATTATATAATACTAATAAAGGAAGAATGCTGCGCTGACTACGAGGAGGAGTGCGATTGCTGCTGTCAAGAACACGAAATGATAAGATTGGGAAACTGCAAGGAGTGTAGAGCCGAATTAAATTTACAATTTGCTACCGGTGGTAGGATAGCAGACGGTGATACTGCCGGGGGTCATGAACAGGTGTTTACCACCAGCGAGGGGATTACTCTACAGCAGGGGGGCTGCTCCGTAGACGAGGTTGATGGCCGAGGGTCGATCGACGGGGGTATGACACCCCCGAGAAATCTAAAACAACAACGACAACAACAACAACACCACCAACAGCAACATCAGCAGCAACAACAAAAACAACAACAACATCAGGAAACACTAAGTCCGCCTGAGGGTTATAAGGACGTTTGCGAGGAGGGTGAGTCGGAGGAGGTCGATCATCACCATCATCCCATTTGTGCGGAGTGCAACTACTACCATCAACAGACGACAGGTGAGCGAACGTCTGTGAGTTGGACGTTGATATGTGTGTGAGTGCAGTAGGGATGTAATTCAGCCAGTAGGTAATAACTGAGTCACGTGAGCCTGTAAACTAGTATACGGCACCTGATACCCTTGTGTTAATTTTAGCTCCTTGTGTATTATGTACTTTGGGGTCCCCCCTTGGAGGATAGCGTGTAACTAATGCAGCTACGTATACGTATATTGTATACATGTGTTTTTGGTCGGAGCATTAGGTGCACCGCGTGGGAAACCCCGGTTATGCTTCGCGTATCAAATTAACGTACCTATTATCTTTTACAATATTTTACACTACAGGGGATCCTCCTCGAACTGTATACAATTTTCTACCCGTTCATCATACGGGAGAGGGTTCTAAGGAGATACATATACACCATGCGGGATATTGTCCTTTTGTATTTACTTTCATCCGTGAGAAAACACGTGGGTGACTCGATCCGTTTAGCTATAGGAAAATTACTTGAAATTTTCAAACAAATCTTAGAAATATATGATGACGATTACGTATTCCCAGGTACATCGTAGCTGTATAAAATCTTAAGAAGTAAGTATCGGACAGGGAGGACAGGAGCTCAGATTAAAACGATCCTTCCAGAACTTTGCTAATATACTCTGATTTAAATTTTGATGAGATTTTTTTACTCACGGGAATTTTAATTATAAAAACAAATGTAACGACTGGCTTCTCGTCGTCAGTTTGTTTCGTAAAAATATATCAGGTAGAAACTATCGTACGCGAGAGTCTTGAAATATATATGTCTTTGAACTAACGATGAGATGCTTGGCGTGAGCCGTAACGGAGCTGCTCGATTGAAGAAGAATACCGTTTGGGGAGATCCACCCCCCTCGGACAGAGATCCAAGATTTTGCGAAAAGTACTTAATAGGTACGCGGCAAAGTATAAGAGTCGTCCGCATAATTTCACCCGAAACCTTTACAGCGAGCACGTGCGATTCGGAGTATTCGGACTACCCTACCTCTCATTGCCTTTCTCCTGGTTTATCCCCCGTTTTCTATTCTGGTACCAGCCTCGTCTCCCACCTCAATCGTTCCCCTTTCTCTTCCGCCTTCTCTCCAAGGACACGTTTCACTCAGAGCGTAGCGAATCTTTTACTTTTACCGTAGTGAACGAGTACCTCTAACCCCTAACTTCCGCGCGTCTACTGCGCGGGTTTAATCTCAACTTGCTCGTAAAATGAAATGTTTTTAGGATTTTCAATTTATTACAGACCCTGTCGTTATATTAGACACGCCATATGCAACGAGATTATAGAAATATACGAAGTGTTCACGTTCTTCGAGTTAGCCATTTCGCTCTTTTTTTTTGTTTTTTTTTTTTTTTCGCCAACTCTCCGTGCTTTCGTATAGAGAGAAGAGATCGCGGTATTTTCTTGATGCATTTTTGAAAGGGTTAAAAATATGGTTGTTGAAATGGCAACGGTCGATTATAGTAGCCTTTTGTTGCCTTCCTTGCGGATTCTTATATTCCGTGAGATAGATATATGATTTAGGTGGATTATTTATCTTTGGTTGGCACATGACCATATTTTCAATTACTTCGCCTAGACGGTTATTCTGTTCGGTGGTGAACCGGCTCACGGTGTTCTGGCAGACATGGAAGGAACCTGAAGCTCACACATTACTCTTCTCCTCTTGCGTGCTTATATCCTATCCGGGCGTTTGTCTTGATCGCCAAGAAGCTTCTTTATCCAACGAGGAATGAAGACAAAAAAGAAAAGAAAAGAAAAAGAAAATAACATAAAGAAAATCCAATTCAAACTCTGGCGTTAAAAGGATGGAAGATGTGTTCAGAATCGCAACGAAAATCGAACTCTGAATGATAAATGTCCTTTCATGTGTTATAGGTACACACATACGAACTCAGTATAATAAATAATGATACCTTGTCATTGTCAATCTATACAGTGATATACAGATAAGCGTACGAAATTAAGACACACTCATTAAAGTAAAGATTAATAAAATTTTCTTATAATAGGAACAAATCTATATATAGCTGTATATTGATTTTGCGTCAATATGATAATGAATTGTATAATAATTGATTGTTTGACATCGGTTTCACGACGAAACAATATGTTCAAATATAATAATGAACAAGCCGACCGACCATTGTGCTGATTATATTTGATATATTTTCCGTATAATAACGAGAGAAGCGAAAGAGTGGTATTGTTGTACCGTAAATGTTGATGGTCATACTAGAAATCAATTGAAGGATTGTTATAGGAACAGCAGTTAACTGTTGACAATATTCATTTTCTGAGTAGAGTTTGAACGATAAACTCTAAGCCACAAACAATAATCTAGTTCATTTTTTGCTGACCATCAGACTCTAATGTGATATCTATACATATATACAGTTTGAATACTGTATGGTGTGACTTTCAGTCTGCCTCATATAACGATTCATTATTTTTTCGTATTTTGTCTTTTTGTGAGTAAGGTGACATAGTATGTATATATATAGCTCGTACAATTTCTGCGGAAAATACAGACCATGAAATTCACAAGTTTCATGCAAGTCTTCAATGTGATGACCGTCGCGATATTCCGGCTTACATGTAACAAGTTTCCAGACAGAAGTAGTACTCGTAAACTCTTTATGTACCTACATTGGGCCAAAGAAAGTTCTTATGTTATACGTATACGTGTCGCGCGCAAAGCTTTACCAAAAAGTGTCGAGAGTTACTAAAAGACATTGCGCGCTCTTAAACCAGCTGATATATTTCTCGCTAAGAGCAAATTCCTTGAAAACAAAAATCTATACGTTTATTTATAAAGCATTGAAATATAGGTATAAAACTACATAGAAATTAGAATTTACACTCCACGCCAGACGTCTGGTCTGGTCCTCGTCAATTTTGTGTGCAAAAACTATTTGCGGTGGGAAAACGCGTTTGCATTTGTAATCGAGAGTAGTTCGCATATACTGTAAGCTGGCACCCAACGATGTGGCTATATCGTAGTAAAATTATTTACTTTCTTTTTCTTAACTGCACGGAAAATAAATTGCTGTCATTGCTACAACACATAGAGTTAGGTTAACTACAGAATGGAGTAAAGCATAGGACAACACCAAGTTGAGGTTAAATTAGCATCATTGGAGTAAATCCAACTTATCAATGCAGTAACATTCGCGGCATATGGAATAATTTTTACTATTCTTAGAGTATTTTTAACGACAGTAAATTTAACACAATCTTGGAGTAAATAGCGTCGCAATTTATTTTCCGTGTGTTATATCTATGCGTATACATATAGGGGAACCCAGGGCAAAATGACACACCATATTTTTCTTAGGTGTCCGCGGCAGAATGAGACACCATGTTTGAGTAAAAAAAAAAACAATTTTTTTTGGCCCAGGGTTCCCCTATAGATAAACATCTTTATGTAAGGTAATGATTTAATTATGTAATGATCATCGCACGAGTTATTAATATTTACAAAAATGGTTTATATACGATTAATTAGACGATTTTCGGTATGTCATTAGACTGTAATTGATAAAAAAAAAAGATAAAAAGTGAAGACAAAAAGCAGCGCGTACCTGCCGTTCTATTCGCTAGTTGAGAAATAACGAACGTGCAATTCCCCTTGCTGCTGTATCGAGCTGAAAAGCAGCTCTTCTTGGGGCTTCAGACTGCATCGCGGTGTGAGTTTATTGCTTGTGGATGTTTGTCGTGGTATGCATTCAGCGTTATATGTCTTGATAAAAAATTCCGCAATCATTATGATATATAATATAACTATTCATTATACTTAAATATTGAGTTTCGATTAATTTTATATTTGAATTGTGTCACGATATCCGGTGAGATATTATAGTAGTATATAAGTCTTTCTAAAAAGTCTTTGGATTTTATACTAGAACGAAAATCTATACCTCGTTCAGAATCGCTAAAAGTAAACCGCAACCGAAAAAAAACACTACACTAGATGACGGCGAAACGTCAGAAACTCGAGACGGTACGGTACCTATAAGAGTCAAGTGAGTCTGTATCTTCGCCAGTCTGAATATCTGTCTAGGTATGTGTGTATTTAACTATTCTTATGTGTGTAAGTACGGCAAACGCTTCAGTTTTCATCTATATATATATATATATACTAGTTTTAAAAGCTTACTTCTTTTCACATTTTATGTGAATATACCTGGATATACCATATTTAAGGTATATAGACACGTTATACCTATGTATTAAAGACCAAAACCTGGGCTATAGGATAGCGGATTTTCTTGTGCGTGCGCACAGGGCGCGAAACCCACACGTATCCATATACATACGTACTTGAAACCTTCAGAGCTTACAGACCCTCACGCACAGACTAGCAGTTCGCAATCTCGCGCTTGCGCTACAATATTGAACTTGAAACTGTCCAAGCGCTCGACTCCTCGCACCTTCTTCTCTGCCCGACAACCCTCTCTCTACTTGCTGCTGATGCTTCGAGCTTGTTTGTATCCCCGGATGAATGAACGGATGGATATTCTTGGCTGGTTCTAGTATGTATCGATATAGCTGGATCACCATACTACAACCTTTCTCAACGTACAGTGTACGATGTAGAGTTCTTTCTTTTTTATTCATAGATCTTATACCTTGGGCTGTATTCGCACCTATCACATGTGACGAAGAAACCAGACAAATGTTTATATCACAGTTCATTAAAAGTTATCGGATTTGATTTAGGCTTTGAATTAGGTATATTTTATATATAGGTGCCAAGGGTTGCAAGAGACAGGTGAGGGGGTACCTTGGGAAAAACAGCTGACGTGTAATATTATCGCTCAAACGAACTTCTCACATTGTTTGATTCGTTATCACTGAGAATTCTTGTTTAGACGGTAAAAAAAAAAAAATATATATATATATATATATATTTATATTCAGTGAGGCCTCAGGTTATGGAAAGGTTCTGGGCGAAGAGAAGAGATGAAGCTTAAAATTCTTTTGACGCCTGAGGCAATCGTATACGTCTCAGTTTTGGTAAGGGTGTGAGGCTATAGTCCTGTAGATGTATCCTAACTCGAAGGTTAAAGGTCTTATACGAAAGGCTAGTCCCGATATCGACCGAAAATAAAACGTAAATATTACAGGGATATTGGCCTGCTAGAATTTAACCTTGCAGAGTAGGTATAAAGAGATCAGAGGTAAATTGGAGTTCGAAGTATACAGAGCAGAAAATTTGCTTTTCATATTTATGGAGCTTCTGGGAAAATCAAATCTCGATTTTCGGTCGTTATGTGTACTTTTATACGGTGGGGTAGCTATGTGTAGCTATTTACGTCGCGATACTCTGGGACCTTTGAACATTAAAGAGGAAAAAGTGGTGCTGTGATTTACTACACTAATTATAAACCTCGTTTTACTCCTCGAAATTAATTAACGGATAAGGCTTTGATACGTTATTGCGGTAAAATTAAATTAATCCCAGTAACCGACTCGGCTGGGAACGGGTATTGTGTCACTGCAGCTCTTCGAAGGTATACCTAACTGAATAATTCCAACGAATAGATTATTTCATCGTCCAAGCTCTAGTTCGAATAAAGAAAATTCGAGACGATATTCAAAAGCCATATCAAATGGACGAATAATGATCGATGAAAGTTCGATTTCGCTGATGTTAAAGTTGATCAAAGAATTGACTTGGTGGAAGGTGACTGGCTTCCCCTTATTAAAAATGTACTTGAGTGGTATATTATCAACAAATAATTTCTGCTATTACACCGCCAACTACTTACTTAGGGTGTAGCTGCATTCCTAAGATTTTCACTGAGCATAAGAAGAGTGAAATTTTTATGCAACAACTTCGTTTCCCTTCTTTATATCCTTTTGCGTTAGCACCTAATTACTTATGTACATCAAAATTTATTTTTCCCCGTAAGTAGGAGCCACAGCCATTCCACCTTCTTGCACATGAATTTTCAACCTACTCCAACGACTGGAAAAACAATATCGTATGAATCACTACCACCGTATGGATAACAGTTTTTCACTACCACAGCGATTTTCAGACTTTTCCAATTGCGATTGTACCGAAATTACACACATAGTATGTTTAGAGTAGTAGAATATACGTGGGACAATATAGAGTCTGGAAATGGAACGAAATTACGTACCACAGTTTTAGATAACAAAGTTTATTACAATAGAAGTGCGCATTAAACACTTCGATAAACATAATACCTATGAACTATATATAAGTACATAACATCGCATACATATCAATAATGACATGAAAATACACTGTATATCGATTTGACGAGCCAAGGACTAATGATGGTGTCCTTTGAAGTGATGGTGTCCATGTCCTCCATGACCACCATATCCGTATCCACCGTGTCCAAAGCCACTTCCGAAGCCGCCACCATAACCCGCTCCATAGCCACCACCATAACTGGCAAAATCACCACCGTAGTATGGGGAATAGTGTATGGGTACAGGAACCGCGACCGGGTGCGGAACTGGCACTGGAACTGGAACTGGACGGTTGACAGTCACCGGGAAGGGTATGTGGCGGTGGACTACGACAGGTACTGGTACGGGTACGGGCACTGGCTTGACCACTGGTACGTGTCTTGTTACGGGTACGGCTACTGGGACTGGTACTGGTTGTGGAACCGGAACTGGCGTATAGCCTTGATAAAATGATCCGGAGCCGTAGGCACCGAGACCTCCGTAGCCGTATCCTCCGTATCCATATCCTCCATATCCTCCGTATCCTCCGTATAATCCGTGACTCCCGTGTCCTCCGTATCCCCCATGGCCCCCGTGTCCGTGCCCGTGTCCGTATCCCCCATGTCCTCCGTGACCTTCATGACCTCCAAATCCTCCGGGATAATAGACTCCTCGCTTGGCTGCTTGTTTCAGCGTCGACGAACCAGAGCTGTTTTCCTCAGCAACGCTAGTGTCGATTACCTCTCGTCCCCCATCTGTACCGGTGCGATCCTCTTGGGGGTCGTTTGCGTTGCTCGTAGAATTAACGCTTACGCACAGAGCAACCAGCAGCAAAATTGTCTGAAATTAGAAAAAAGCTCTTACTATTCGAGTTAATTGAAAAGCTTCCGCGGATATTTGCGCGAGTAAGCTATATGTTTAGGGCATGTATGCACGCTGCTTTAGAAACGTTTCTAGCCATAAAAAAATAAGAGTGGGTTTCTACTCTTGCTGTATGTATGATCAGAAATGATTAAGGTGATACCGTCCGTACCTACCTATTCGTGTTTCTCCATCGAATTGGAAAATCATGCAATAGGACGAATATTTTCAATAGCAAATTTTTCGCCGGAGAATTCTTTTATATATTATTACCGTGGCATGATTTTACAATTCTCTGGAAAAGCGTAAGATTATGGGATCACCCTAAGTATAGTTTGCTACGGATTGTTCATATAGAGATTTTCATTAAATCTTTGAGAAATAGATTTTAGCAGATTTATTTATGGTTTTCTGTATATGGTATATACAGTTTACATCGCGGCAGTAAATTCTTACGTTTGTTGAAAAGTAAAAGTGTTTGATTGCGTGGGAATCGGCCCACTTATAATAACTACTTTACTTTTCAACCGAAATACTGAATTTGAACGTCTGGACGGTTGTGATTAGCGAACCTTGACACCGGAACCGACACAGCAACGGCTCTAGCCTCACCGCACCCATTCCTGAGACCATTAGCGCGAGACTCTGTAATGTAACAAGTCCCCTCACACACGTAGTGCAGGAATCTTAGAATCAACATTCTTTCTGTTCGTGTCCGTTTGACAAAGAAGGATTGAGATACACGCCTTACTAAATCCTAGGTTCAATACTTGTTTGTGATTCCGATGTCGTGTCTAGTTCCTGATTATATTCTCGATTATATTAGAAAATTTTCTATTCTCGTTGGTAACTTGACTTGAGGATAAATTTACTCCGAGTCAATGAAGAACGGATAGTTTTTAAATCGCGTTTATTTTTTTTATTCACTGTGGCATTTATCCATCGTAATTTTGTTCAAATTGTTTGTAATCGCGGATACTGCTAAATTTTCGCAGAATCTACCTACGCATACGTACTATTTATAGCAATTATCTATAAAGCTAAAATATGGCTTTCGATCGTTCTACTTTTTTACGAGTAGGTAGGTATATATATATCATATATTACCGATATTTCGGATACCTAACGCGTTTCAAGGAATTTCCGATATTATACCTCGCCGTTCTGGTCGCGGAATATTTCAGCTATATAATATACCCACCTGTGCGGGTAACTGGAAGTTGAAAGTAAAACAGCCCTTAAACTTTATATTATACTGACTTTGCACAATGCGAAAACCGTCGACCGCACGTATCCCGCGTGGGTGTAGGTATACAACGAAGGGTGAACAGCTTTTTGCTTAGATTAGCTCTTTCGTACGGGTAGAAAAAAAAAAAAAAAAAAAAAAAAAAACGTAAAAGTAAATGAAAAAAATTCAATTTCTTAGCGGTTTTCTTAGGTTTAACTTCACCGTATATATCGCAGCACACTCACCGAGGAGCTCTTGAGGAACTTCATGTTGCTGTAGTTTGCGAAGACGGTGGTTGTCGCAACTCAAAGATTCTGGTCGTGTGCTGGCCTATTTATCCTCAGAATCAGATCAGTACTTACCTTCCCTGGGGTCTCCTGGGGCGGTGATTCCGGTGGCCTTTCTCTCCTAATTTGTCCTTCCTTAGTTCCGTCCAGATCGGGAGTTTGGTCATTTCCGTTCAGCAACTACACGGTTCGCTCGATTCTCTATATATAATGAGGCGGCGTGACCAGCGGAATGTATGAGTGACCTGACCGGTTCGATATTCTATTTCAATTAAATTGTGTTGAAAATGCTAATCCTATGTCTTGTTTGCGGGATTACTTCCTGCTCTCATATCTGCAGTAACAATATTGTAGTATTTTCATATTTAATTTTTCCTAATAAAAAATCGAACTTCCGAAGGGTTCTTCAATATGGCGATCATCTCGTATAAGAAAAAAAGTGTCAAGATATAATAAAGAAAAAATTCTACCCTGGGAGATTTAGGTATGGCAATTCGGTCCTTCGTAATGCGTCGAGTTTCGTCTTTTTTTTTTTTTTTTTATACATACTAAATTGAATCGCGAGCGACCCATTGGACCCCGAGGGGATTTTAGGGCCAGCTAGCATCGCGACGCATCGCGTCGTCAATACTTTATCGTTGTTACGGCGAACACTTTACCCTGGTTGGAAAACTAACTTCCTTATAGAAAAATATATACGATTTAAATATTTGTTATTCGCATCCAATTGGAAAGAGATTTCCAGCGGTTCTCCTCCCTTTTGTTTGCAAAACTTTATAACCGCATAATATATAACAGGTATACGGGGATAAAACGTTTGCAGGAATAATATTTTTAGCTAGAAAAATTCGCCTCGTTGTAGCTGTAACCTGCAGCAGTTGTCTGCAGTTAATGTAACGCTGTTCTCCCTTCGTATAGGTACCTACCTATATGTATCATACTAGTAGGTATAAAGTTTGTTCTAGTTTCAACAATAGCTCGATGATAACGTAGCTGTTTATCGTACAGTCAGTTTTCTCCTATTTATACATATACACAAACACCTAATACGTACATATACCTACATAGATGTGCAGGTATCATTTTTACTCGACAATATTTTCATACAGTAACGTAAAACACTTTGCGCTGTGAATAAATTTCAATGTTCATATGCATTTCTTACTAAAAGTATGTATGTGGCACCTAGATCGACGCGTAGAGTTGTATGTAATAAATATGTGTATTTCTAGAAGTTTGTACACCTATATACGTGGTTCAAATATTATAATAAATGTGTTTTACTGTTTGTATAGTAAAAAGGGACATATATATATAATTATATATATACATATGTATGTGTGTGCCTGTATATATGTATACGTATCGCATTCGCACCCACCGGATGTACAGTCTTGCGTGACTCCGGTCGGCCCGGTCGCCCTCTGCCCTCCGTGTGATCCGCCTGGAGGGAACGTGACTCTTAACCCTTGGATTCTCCTCCGAGAACACACAATTTAAAAATAAAAAAAAAAATAGAAAAAAATTTCTTTCTATTCTCCCGTCAATTCATTCCGCCGATCAAGCATGCGACAGGTGCAACATTGCATACGTAAACGCGCGTTGATAATATTTCCATAAATATAAACCTAGTATATATGTTGGGGATAATTTTATGATAGGATTATTCAAGCTGTATAACTTTTTCCGAGCTACAAATCATTTTTCAACTACAGAGTTTAACCAGAGTCACATGCTGAAGATGTGGGGTTGTAATCGCACGTTGGCAAGACGTTTGAGGAAGCGGTTTGAACGCGAGTAGAGAATGTCCTCAGTATTGCAGGTTCCCAGTTAAAATTATGTCTGGTAAATTTGTTAGGATTTGTTCAGACGAGAACAAAGAGAAAAATTGTGAAACGCGGTTTACCCGCTCGCCCACTCGCCCACTTGGCCATTAGTCCTACTACCTCCACGTGTTTCCTCGCGCCTCTTTATCCCCCTTGCCTTTGGGCATGAGGTACATCCTTTGTCATTTTTCTTCTTGTCAGTATATAGTACCGTCAGCTTTGTCCTGTCCAAGTACTTAACTTACTCCATGACAAAGTCTTAACCAATTTTCGAAGAACTTTTCAAGTCAAGGATGAGATTTCTTGCTGTAGACGTACACGCAAATGGTATAGGCAAGGTACGACGAGACTTTTTTTTTTTTTAGTAAACTTATCAAAAATTTCAAGAGTCATTTATATAAAGACAAGACCTAAGGATTATTTATAATATATTTAACTTATATCTACACGCTTATAGCTGTATAAATATAAGATTTAGTTACGGGTTTCGGGTCACCAGGTATGCTGCAGTGTTTATACATACAGTACCCGCGCCTTTCTTGCCTTAGCACTTTATATTCAATCCAACGTCCTTCGTAATATCCTCCCGAGTATATATATATATATATACATGTATGTGTGGTCTGAAGTACATGCGGCCGTACGCGGAGGTGTAGGACATCGTGTACCGTGAGCTCGTCTGTCGCATAACAAATTGGAAACAAAGAATGTCTCTTCTAATCACAGCCTTTGTGGTACCATTCAAAAGGTATATGACGCGCAACAAGGACCCGGAGGGCCTTAATCGCCCTGGTTACAATGGATCGTTGCAACCTCGATCTAATTGTACCTTAAGGGGTAGGTATAATCTTCGACGAAGTTTCAGCAACGTATATATTTCAATCAGACATTGTGCAGGGTGTATAATTACATTTTAGTGATACGGTTAATCTTTTTGTCAAATTATTAACATGAATATGTTTTAAATCAATACGATATTCTTATCATATAATAAGTAAGGTATATTCTACACGTTTATCCCTCTGATTATAGGAGGGAAATAATTTTGATACTTTACTCGGGATCCTAATTTTATTTCCAAGTTGCCTCGTTAAGACGCGCTCAACTCCTCAAGCTATTATCGTAATTTTCTTCGTCTCTTCCTCATCTAATCTCGTTCAATTTGAGGACTATTTCCGCGCCGTTGTACCTTGGCTGGCTGTCTTTACCACGCGTGAGTTAACGCGTTATAACTGTCCTCGATAAGATCAATCCTCAGGACCGCCATCTGCTATTTTATCATGCGCGTAACCATGCGTAGCCGTGGGATTTCGAGGCTTGAGTAGTTAGGTACTATAGGACTGAGAAAATTCAGAACTCATTTTTATTTTTTTGAGACCCGTGGCTTGGTGGGACGGTGCTAGAAATTATCCAGACACGAAAATAAACATCATTCGACATTATCCTTATATTTCGTATTAATATTATCGGGATACTTCACATCCGTGTATCTCTAGTATATAAATATCTGATTTATTGTGCAATCATACAGCTACATTAGTACATCCTATATACATATGATTCATGAAAGAAAACTGATGACTTTATAATAAGGATCGATGTTACATAATCAGAGAGTCTTTAAATTTATAAATAAATAATTCGAAATTGTATAATTGCAAAGTCATTAAGTGAAATTAGTATTTGAAAAATATTAGCTGACAGATTCGATTAGAGTACTTCGAGTATTCGCGTATATATGCACGGTGTACTTGAAACAAGTAGTATGGGTATAACTTTCTGAACAATTCTCATCAGATCGTAGAACTTTTCTACTTATAGTAGTGAAAGTTCTGAACATAGATTATATAACAATCGTAACCGGACATTTAAACGCGATTTGGCCCACGCGGTTTTAATTTGTTGATATTTTGTCACACGATGATAACGAGCTGATAAGATATAACAGATAAGTCTTATTTTATACGGATAGTGCATTCCTCAGTCTGATCTCAACCTTCTTGTAAAGCGTATCGTATATAAGGTATAAAAGCAGAAACGCGTTAGTGCGAATAACCTTGTTTCTTGATACTTGATTTATAGATTCACCCACGGGAGTGAAGCATATAATAAAAAAAAATAAAAAAACAAATTCTACCTTGAGACTTGTTCTGCTTTTTCATACGCAATGAAATGGAGTCTTATGCCGTGATAACGTACAAATCCTCTGTTTTAAAACGTAAGTGGATCAGCATCGCCCACGCGCTTCGCTGGAAGAGTTGATTTACTGGCTTTATTACCTTATTTCAATTCTCGCGAAATATAAAAGAAACAGAAAGTTCTGTATGAAGAGACCCCGTACAAAATTGTATTTCTTTATTTTAATCATTTCGTGAAACGTTCTTTAAACAGATATGCTATCTCTAATTATATCTACTATATAACTTAGTATAGATATTAGCCCGCCAAACGATCAGCCAAGTGAACTTGCATGACGTTATCGCCTGATACGAGCTGCTGTCTTGTGTTTGAACTTTAATTTCTTCCGCTGGCTCAAATTTACGATGTGAAATGGAATAGTATACACCTCTATTTCGAACGGTGATATCACATACATGATCTGGAAACTTGATCTCGGTCTAGACAATCCTCTTCGGATAAAATCCAAGCTGTTGGATTATTCCTATAGCATTTCTATATATGCGGTCTTGGAGATATCGCGAAGTTCGGGAGTGAGTAGGATAGCCAATATTTGGTCGGAATCGATTGGGACTGTTATTATTATACCGTCTGTCAAACCGCTACTGCATGAAACCGCAAATCAAATCTTTGACGTTTCGTCCGCGTATATAACTGTCACAACCATTGAAATGCCTCCCTGTGAGGATGAATGGGATCCGTTAGACGTTTCGTGATATCAATAACTCGAGTGAGCTTGGAAAATGAATCTAAGTAAATTTTATACTAATATAGATAATCTCTGTCATTACAGAGCCGGAAGAACAGCCAGGCCCGAACAGCACTGAGAGTGACGTAAAAACCATCAGTCCTGATGCGAATCAGATCGCAGATGAGGATGCTGTCCAGGATACCAATGATCAGGCTCAACGGACAACGCCAGGTAACTTTAAATCTTGTCTTTATATATATATATCTATATATTAGGGTGGTCTGAAACCTACTCTGGCTGGAATCCCTGAAGTTTTAATTTCTTAAAGTGCTACTATCTCAAAGGGTGCTATTTTATGAGAATATTATCCCAGAAGAACTTCGACTATGGTTAGATTTATGCTCGGAGTTCGTCCACGAGCACGTAATGTTATTAAAATGTAAATCATTTTTTTTTTCTTTTTTGAAATTATTTTACATCAGATATAAACCCATAGAGTCCTTTGCCGTGCGGTGATACGGACTATTTTTTTTTTTTTTTTCTAATATAACGTAACAAAACGGCATACGAAAAGAAACAAAAATCTTAATGATTATAACTTATAACCAGCTTTTTTTTTTTTGACTCATTCTTTGATACCCAATGAGGCGGAAGTACTGCACGTACGCACACACATACATACATACATGCATACATAAAATATATGCACACTTGCACATTACGTCTGATTACCTAGCTAGATACGTGGGCGTGAAAGCGCAAACACAATTGTCTCTGGGCGCGTTATGGTATAATTGCCCTACATTAGAGACTCGGTAGAAATTTGATACCTTTGTCACGTGGTTCTTTTCCGCGCGGATCATGCCGTATGCTCGTGCATCGGATTTAGAGCGGAGCGCATAAGTCCTGGGGATTTCAAACTGTCCTCGGTATTCACTTGGAAATTCAATAGTCCCTGCAGACTTGCACACCGGGCACACTGAGGAGGAACCTGAGGAATTACACTTACCTATATACACGCCAGCGTAGTTTCAGTTGGCAAGCCGTCCCGATGTTATCCTTCTCTAATCGATGCCATTCTCCAACGAACTTATCGTTTCCTTCCATCCGAACAAGCTGCGACGTCGCACCGTCACTCCCGTTATTTGATTTCGCTTTGTTCTACTCAACGGAATCTTTTGTCGTATTTCAGATCTTCATCAGCGTTATCTCGTTGAGACGATCACTATGACTACAGTCACGGAGCGTCGTATCGTCCGTGAGTTGGGAGGAGAAGAGGGAACCCCCGGCGTCGAAGAGACTGATAGTGGCGGTAAGAGGGTTTCGGGTATCTTGAAGAACAATAAACTATCCAACAGCCCGCATTCCTCGTCAGACTCTAAGGACGACGGATCTGTGCGCTTCGATGATGTACTGACGAAGCCTGACGGCGAAGAGAGCGTCGGTGGCAAAGTGGTCCACAAACTTATCGGGGTCCCTGGAGCTGATTTTGTCGAAAAGGAAACGGCTGAAGCCGGGGAGTTGTCGCTGACCTTTAAACTCGGCAATGTATCGTTGGTCTCCAATAGTCTGAAGCCTAATTCCGCGGTGAGACAACTCTTTCCTGATCCAAGATTCATCTCGCCGCCACCTGCCCCGAATAAAACGGTCTTGCCAACCGGAAGTGACGAGACTCGAGACGAAGAAGATTCCGAGGGTCAAAAATTCCTCATCACAACTGAAAGTTTGAGGCTTTTTGACGCCGTGAAGAGATCGAAACTTGCCGGAGTTCAATGTGAGACCGAAGACGAACCGACTACTATCAGGAAAACTATCGAACGGAATGCATTGCGAAGAAGTTTGATATGCAAATACGAACCGAATGTGAAAAAGAAGAACTTACGATCAAAGGAGTTCACCTTGGAGGAAAGAATCAGACAGCTAACCTGCTTGGACCTTGATGATCGCGACACCGAGAGCAGTGCATCCGAGAACACAACCACTGGCGATAGTAGCGACTATCTAGATTTTCCTGTGAGGACTTCGCCATCTGGAGAAGAGGCTAAGAGTGACACAGCCGTTCGCAGTGTTACTGCGGCTTCAGTGATAACAACAGTGACCACGATGTCAAATTCGCAGGATATTCTTAACCAGTCGAATCCTTCGCCGCAGGGTAATCAGCATCAGTCTACTTACAAAAAAATCACTGATCTGTTCGCCCAGAAGAAAATTGAGGCTCTTGCTGATCCTAACAATAGAAACTTGCCGGATCTTGGAATTGGCAATAAATCATCGCAGGGTAAGGAGTTCGCGACGAAGACACCCATTGCAAAAATGAATTCAGACGCTCGTAAACAGTTCTTGGCCAGTCTAGCACCCCTCTCATGTGTAGCGGCAACTGGAATTGACAACCGTGAAGATTACTACCAGCTTTCATCGGCGAAAATGACTTCGGTAAACAGCCGCGATTCCGTTGGCTACAATTCGGATTCTTCCTACAGCTTGGAGGACATAGAAGCAGCTTTACGGGGTGAAGAAAGAAACTATAGAAATGCAGGGCCCCCAGATGTGACAAGAGGAACACCGACCAGTGTAGCTGGGGACGAAGACTCAGCTACTGACGAGCTTTTGGCTTTTGTTGAACAGGACAAAACGAGGACCGAGAGAATCAAGAAACGTTACAATGATACCGAGGATCAACATGATCCTGAGGATGAAGACGACGAACTAAACGATTATGGTTTTAATCGGCGACCTTCGGTTCGCGGAATAAAACCAAAGTTCGGTTCCACTAATGAAATTCTACGTCAACTACAGTCCAGAAGTGTAGCTCCAAGCGCGTTGATCGAGGCCGGAAAAGCCGGCTCGCATTTATCTTGGCCTTCCTATTATAGCGATAACGAAAATGAAAAGCCGCGACTATTCAGCGAGGAAGAGGACGAGACGTATCAGACGATAACCGACACTCGCGAAAGCAGCACCATAAACAGAATCAATACCATGCAGCGTCAGATCGATGATATTTATCAAACGATTGCAGAAACTGCGGCAAGTGTTCAAGGTACTCTAAATCGAGGCTCGTACTTAGAAAGCACCCTTCCACGACCGGTGATTCGGGTACCTGGGAACGGGGATTGCCAGCGATATAGTGGTGAACAAAAAAATGGGGTTCGCCCACCAGATCAACACCCTATCGGTGCAAGAATGCTGCGTATAGCCGGAGGCGGTGACCCAGGTCAGGGAACACTGTATAATACTCTGCCAGGTAAACCTCGACGACATTCTGCCGGTTACCAGTGTGAAGTGAGCCCGGTACCACAGCCCGAGGCAAAGTGCTATCGGACGATGTATTTACTTCCGTATAACGGAATGTCCGATCCAACGTACCAGAATATACAGAGAATTTTACCTCCGCATGCAACCTCGGGAAATTACGCTAACCACATAGAGCGGTATCCTTACCCAAGAAACAACACTAGGAAGGAACATCCTACTAGGTACTATGCTAGATCGCTTTCAAACACTACGGCGTCCCTTTACTCCCAATCAGCACTTCACCTTCATTTACATCAGCCACTTCAGGAAGAATTGCGGGTACCCAATACATTGCCCATTCATCACGGGATGCATGCTCTTCAAGTACAGGCGCATCAACATCAACAACATCAACAACAACAGCAACAACAACAGCAACAACAGCAGCAGCAGCAACAACAGCAACAACAACAGCAACAACAACAGCAGCAGCAGCAGCAGCAGCAGCAACCACCGGCGTATAGTCTGCAGCCTGTATCTTATCCTGCTGCAACACCTATGAGGGGATCTGGTCCTGGGGGTGGTTATCCTTACCAACTACATCTTGGCCGTGGCGCAGCTGATGTTCAGACGCAAACTATGAATCTTATACCAGCATGTTCCACCACGTCGTCATCATCCTCGTCGCCGTTATGCGTTTATAATAATGTTGGTATGCCGGGGACAATCGGAAGTTCGGTATTATCGTCGCCTACAAAGCTTCAACAACAAAGATCAGCTATTTGCACTGTGGCTGAACGTGGGGTACCTGAGGGTGCGGCTAGCGCACCGTCTCATGATTTTTTGCAGTCTAATACAACAACGGTTCATGCTCCGAGCCCGTTACTTGGTCATTCGAATAATGGGCCACCACCAAATACCCAAAACTCCGTTTACTACGCGATGAACGTGTAAAGTCCCCTTTACATGCGGCAAAAAAGTCTTTGCTATGATCAGTGTAGCTTGTTCTCTCTGCTGATTAAGTGGTGGAGAGACCCGAACGGGTTGATGACAAGTTTATAACTCTGGGGACAGATCCTGCACTTGGATCTTTGTTCCATTGGAACGAGTTTACAAAGAAGAATATATTATTGCCCATATTTCTTAATTGGTTGGCAATGTAAAGGTAGGTGCGTATGTACCTCGTATATAAATAATTATAATAATAATTATGTTATAGATACCTGCCCAAGCCAAACGGTAAGAATTTAATAGAAATCAAAAATTTCATTGACCATGCGATGAACGTTTGGTCAGTCATTCGTAGAAAATGAAAATAAAAGTTATATATAAAAATGATTATTATGTAGGTACGAGAAGTAATAGCTAAATTGATTGCAGCTATACTGATAGAGACACGCCGGGTTGCGTGGTTGTTACGTATTTTGAATTAAAAGCTGTCAGTCTTGTATTGAAAAATAAAGAGTGCGGGTACGTTGATCCACTCTGCGGGTATAATATTATAGAAAAATTTAAAGAAAATTTATTAAACATGGCAGTTAATCTATGTAAGATTATATATTATCGAAATTGATTGATCGTCGATTGCGATGCGTAATTATTCACAGTACTCATTCACAAACCATACATAAAAGAACTATAGACGTACTACATAGTTATTAAAGATACTAAATTTTCTTTACCAAGTCGAATTTCGATTACGATTAAACCAAAGACTGGCAAAAGGGATAAATAAAATAAGTTATTTATATTATAGCAACAGTTTTACGTATATCTACATTGAACTTTGCATTACGTTATCGTCGTCTGATCGCATCTTTTTGCGTATCGATGCTCGTTTATTTTATTTTTATTTTTTTTCTTATTAGAGAATTGTAAATTACCTATATGCTGTTTAATTACCGTGAAAATTGCAGCACCTTAATGTGTTAAGCTTCAGTTGACAGCGATGTGACGAGGTCTGTGAGTGTAACAAATTTCGCGCAATAGGAAAAATCGAATCGTGTTAAATCTTAATTAATTGGCTTGAATGCCGTGATTTTATTGGATAGTGGATAGAAATCAGCGTGTTATAAGTGATTAATCAATTTGTCTGGTAGAAAAAAAAATGGAGATAAATGAAGCTCGAGTATTAACGCGTACCTGTAGAAACTTCTCGTACTTCTGTGGAGTTAGGCGAGTGTATTACTGTATATAACTGCAGCAGGTCTCATATTTCTCGACTGGATATATAGTTAAAATATAAGAACGATAAATATATGTGTAATATGCCAGTTCTCTGCAAGCAGAGTCGATGCGCAGGGTAAAAAAAAAAAAAAAAAGGCGGTCTAATTAACAAAATAGTAACCAAAGTTATATTATTATTATTATTATACTTAATTAAGTGTTATTGTGATTTATGACGTATTAATTTACATCCTAAGGTTAGACCGTACTAGAAAAAAAAATATTGTTTTACGTATATTGACGATATAATATGAAGTATGCTAATACATATCAGATACATAGAAACATATACGTAGTTACACATTCTGAAAATCCAACCACATAGGTGATAGAACGTCTGATGGCGTGTACAATTATGTTTTTCCGTAAGATGAAACACAATATATACTTATTTTTAATTTATTCTTTTTTTTAGTAAACCTCTGGTTTTTTTTTTTAAATCATCTTCCATACTATACAATAGTAGATGTTATATTTTTACTCTTATTTATTTTTTATTAGAGATTAAGAATCATACCGCATAATGAAATACGGAATTTGGAATTGATTAGTAAACTTCACTTTCAGAAGACGAATTCAAACTGTATGTGAAACTAGATGATCATAGATAGAGGGCCGGTGCAGTAGATGAATAGTATTATATACACGTACGATTTTAATTACCCACATATAAAAATCACACTCTCTTATATTCCCAGTCATCACAGTTAGAAAATTTAGCCGAGTAGTTCAAGTAGAATATAATCTATATCTCAAAAATATGAAAATGTTTATATTTATACTGATGTCGATTCAATTTTTAATGCCCTTTGGCAAATTCGAACGCATGAATGTCATTTTGTAAAAAAAAAAAAAAAAAAAAAGAAAAAAGAAAAAAGGGAATTTTGAAGTCATGAAGACTGCAATAATCATCACACTGGCCTACTAATTAATAATATTGACAGGTATTTATACCAACCATGTAGGACACGTTATAGGCAAACCGACGTTTTTATCTCAAAGGAACAAAATCATCATTTTATATCGCTAATTTTATTTATACATATATTTCGTTAGTTACCTTTAATTATTACTAAACCTCATTCCAAAGATTCATTTCGATTAAGATTTATGTATCAATCTGAAACCCTTTTAATATTATGACAATTGTGGTAAATATAATCGTTGTTGTTTATTTTGTTTGTTATCATTTCTGTTATTATGATAATCCGCATTCGCGGACGTGTCATTTTCTGCATTCTATTGATTTCAAGCGCGACAACCACCGACTGGAAGTGATGGTTTTAAGGGTGGCCCCTGGTAAAGTATACCTATGGCTTGTTGGTTACAATCCAATTATATACTTTAAACGTACAAATCTACTTTACATTTCATCATTACCGGGTCTGGCGTTTTGCTCCAAGCAAGCTTGTTAAGTTTCAGCCTCTTTTTTTTTCTTCTTTGAACAGTACAATTTATACCATCGAATTGTCCTCGGTTCTCGAAAATGATTAATTACGGTTGAATCTAATACCCCTGTAGGTAGAATGTGGGAGAGTTCAGAACACGAGACTCGTGTATGAACGCTTAAAGGATTTCGATATCGATTTTGGTATTATCGTCAGATTCCATTATATCATTATTATCATCATTGTTTTATCTTTGACGTACAGTTGAACGAAGACTTTGTTTTGCATTTTAGATTCATGCGGGTGGAAAGTAACAAAATCATTGAAATCTTGACTGGTGATTGTGTGGATACTGTAGAATTATATTTAAACTGACTTGTAACGGCTAATTAATCCGGCTGATTGTGACTAGATAAGGGAATATATTTCTGAAACGTTGAAACATTGTTTGGTGATAAAAATGCATAAATTTCGTAATTGAAGAACACCACCTTCATCGTGATGTTTCGATGAAAGGTAGTTTCCATTTCTTTCAATAATCAAGAGCACTTCAAAACGTCAGATTATACTAAGCGGGGAAATAAATAGAAATAAAAATATATAAAAAAAGGAGATATGGGTACATACGAATGTGGTAAGAAATATATTATTGTGCAAGTCACATTGTTTGCTCAAGGCGAACAAACGTGCAACAGTTAACGTTGACAAAATCGATTTCTTGAGAGGGTTGGTTTTAAAGTATGTATACGGAGGGAGCTGAAGGGCACCCGAACTTCTTCACCCCAGACAAGAATTCTACCCACGCACATTCTGCGAGCGCATGGGCGTCGTGGGCATGCGAAATGCGCGTATACAGTATATATATGTGTCAGATCTTGGATATACTCTATGTATATGATACATATAATTTCTGCATGAGATTCATCCGAGCTTTGCGGAGTCCTGCTGTATTTTCTATAGCATAATCTCGCAGCGTATAGTAGAACTCTTGAGGGTGTTATATTTCTTTTTTTTTTTACTGATATGCTGGAGAAATTCAGCTGATGAATAATGAGCTAAAAAATGAGTTTTTTTTTTTTTTTTAGAACATTCCGTACAAAACTTCGATTATTGTCAAAGAAACAAAAAAGAATTCATGCGCCTCAAAGAGCGTAATTATATACTGGCTTCATAACTCTGTCCCCTTTCTCTTATAGGGGAGAGCGGGGCAAAAAGGGCACCTCGGCAGAAAAAAAAAAAAATTCTTGAAAAATTTTCGATTTTTTTTTTTTTTTTCAATTAAAATTGTTTCTCAAAGAAATTTTCTATTTTCCGATAATTTGAAGAAAAAAATCGAAAATGTCAGTTTTTCGTTTTTTTTTTGTATAAAAATTGTTTCACGAATAAATGTTTCTTTCGAAAATTTGAAAAAAAAATCGAAAATTTTCGAAGAATTTTTTTTTTTTGGCCGAGGTGCCCTTTTTGCCCCGCTGCCCTTTTTGCCCCGCTCTCCCCTACTTATGCAAGGTTTCCTATATACTTACAATATTCATTGTTAAAGATTATAAAAATTTTTGCCGATAGCTTTTCGGTCGTATTATTAAGCGCCTGAGTCGGTAGTCTTTTTGTTAATCAATATTTTATAAAATCGGGATGAATGTTTGAAAAATATGACGTTAACGTGCGACTATAATAAACCAAATTCATCTTCGTCCACGTTTCCCGTTCTTAAAAGTGAGATACAGTACTACCTCTCTATAAGCGACTGTTAGGGCGGTTAGGGGAATAGGATTCCAAGAAATTCGTCACCGAAGCGTTCCCCCAGTACTGGAAAGTCGCAGATGGGTCAGTGCGTCAGTGAGCATCACCACTGGGAGTACCTTACGTGCACAGGTAGAGTGGGGTAAGTTATAAAGCTTGCTCAAGCGGAACGAAGGGGTAATTCGCTTGTAACGAGGGAGCTTATATCGAGGTAGTACTGTATTACTCGTGAAACTTGTTACAAGTACAAGTTTTGCGCCTTGCTCAATTCCTGTATTTTAAATTCTCCGTTTAGTTCGAGGCTGTAACTGTCACCAACGAAATGTGAAATGGTAGGTAAGACAGGAAAACGGTGCTATCATTTGGACCGTAGATAACAGCGCAATACCTGGGGGAAAGGACCGGAAACTGGAATATTTCCGCGTCACGTTTCTCTTTGAAAACTAAATATTCCACGGTGTTAAATTAGGTTCATGGCCGACTCAGCTGAACCTACCTAATGACACTTAACTTCTGTCTACTTACTTCTTAATTAGGGTCAGAGTGCAAGCTCGAGGAGCGAGGCAGTATTATACGGTCTTCGGGTTTTAACGGCAAATATAAGAAAAACTAAAACCGCATACAAAAACAAAAAAAAAAAAAAGGATAAACTGGGACGATTAATGGCTTCGTCTATGTCAAGGCATGGCTAGTTAGCAGTAAAAAAATTTCACGAGATTCTGCAAGCT
Organism: Tenthredo notha; assembly: GCA_914767705.2. Classification (NCBI taxonomy): domain Eukaryota; kingdom Metazoa; phylum Arthropoda; class Insecta; order Hymenoptera; family Tenthredinidae; genus Tenthredo; species Tenthredo notha. The sequence continues at coordinate 15,097,566 of OU611906.1, forward strand.
CAGTGAGTCTTGGCCAGCATCCCAACTGGGGCTGTGGACCACTGCCAGAAGCGGTTGGATTTTCCAAATTCTGATAGAAATATGGTATTCACGTTAAATTTTTTTGTTTTTTTTTATTCACCTAGCTGCGGTCTGGAGTCTCGTTTGATACCAATTATTATATACTGTAATGTAGTTCGACTCAGGCGCTCGGTAATCCAGGTCCTATGTTTTCATTATACATACATACATACATATACCTATAATGTGATGTGAACGAAGCAACCAGGTACACCATGCACAAACTACATAACACGATGTATACGTCGCAGGCTTAACCTGCGGCAACTAATAATAATAATAATAATAATAATAATAATAATAATTTGAAAGAATATAATATATGAATAAAAACTGTACCGTAACTTTGTTACTTTATGATATTAGAAAAACAGGAAATAGGATTTGGGACCTTCCATAGAGCTACGTCATGCGTGTATATATACATATAACATATATGTAACATTATATAATTATATATATTATATATGTATGTATACACTTATATAATCTTAAATTTAATAAATCAGATCCTTTGGAGTTTATATAGGTGAAGGGGCGGAGTGCAGTCAAGGGATGATGGAACATATTGCACATAGGACATTTAGCTTTCCTTTTGATTTCTGGTCTTTCATCCCTTTGGGAAAAGATTTAGTTCAATACTTTCAAAGTAAAGTTATATTTCGATTAAAAGTTAAATGAAATAATAAATTGACAAGCTTTTGAAACACCTTTGATCTTCGTCCTGCAGCTGCATAAGAACTAAGAATCGATTAAAAATAATATTGTACTATAGATGGCATAAGTAAGATAATATATTGCATCATGCCTCTATTAAAGGTATTATTTTATCTACTACTTATATTAAACAATTAAGCGTATTATATTATATATTATATTACGAAATATTCTGTTACAGTCGTTTCGCGACGGTTCATATAAAGGTAATTCTCAAGTATCGTCTAGTAACCATATTGATATTGGTATTCTATGTGGAAAAAACAACAACAACAAAAAAGGGAAAACGGAAATCTGGTCTGAAAAATTTTAGTACAATGGCTAGTTTAAATTAGTTATGTGTTACCCGTTAACGTATACACATACACACATATAATATATTATATATTATACAAAAAGTAAGACGGCGAAAGAATTACGTAGAAAATAATAGGAAATTGAGTATTAGAAGACCTTCGAAGCACGGTTGACGCTTTTCTGATGATTGATATATCTATGATTAGCTAACAGGTTGCGCCGAAGGACGATCTAGGAAGAGTAGTAAAATTGGGTATTAGTGTATACCCAATTGGAAGGAGTCAAAATGTAATCGTGTTTTAATGATCTGATGACGCGAACGATGTGTTATATCTTTAGATTATATATATATATATATATATATATATATAGTAACCTGAAGAGTGCCAAAATTCCATTAGTAGGGCAAATTAGTGAAAAAATATAAAAAATAAATAAAAAATGGTCCAGGCAAGCCTGCAGCCGTTAAGTGCGTCTGCAGTTTAAATTTAATAATCACTGCAGACGCAAACCGTCCGTCGGTTAAGAAATTAATAGTCTTTGACTTTATAGCGTTACGACGTAATTATTCGTCGTATAGTTATACTTATTATATTCCTCCGTATAACTATTATCACAGACAATAAATTGACCGACGGTCGATTAACTAACTGCTGCTCGTGGGTATTGTTCTACTTCTATTTAGAAAATTATGTCTCGATGTTATACCGCAAACCTTGTTCCACGCGCTAAGATGAATACCGACTGATATTCGCAATTTTTGGTAAGAAAAGCTCTAATTTTCTTTAACATAACGCTCAAAATGAACGCAATTTAAATTAATTAAATATATATATATATGGCTTTACAAATTTTCATTCCCCCCTTCCCCTCCTCCCTCCCTCCTCCGCCCTCAATTAGCTCTTTAGAAATTTTTAAGCTTTTACCATGGAAATTTTTTATACCAACTGCCAGGACATGCATGATTTTAATTAAGGTTCTCTCTATACTTATATACCCAACAGCTTTCTATAAAAGGATGAAATATTCTTCTCTCATTGTGATAATGTCTGGCAATGATTATACATCGCAGTGATGCACTTAATTGTATCTTAAGGTATACAATTATTTGCATGACGTATATATATATATATTATATAATTATATTATATATATACATTATAAACTTGTATCTATGCATTATTATTATTATTATTATTATTATTATTTTACTTACGCGTGGGGCAATTTCACGAGGGATAAAAACGTTGTTTAATTAATCGAGAATTTGGTGAAATTGTAACGAGTCTGTTAAAGGTAGTTAGTATCTAGTTTAAAAGTTATTACGTTAACCTATTTATTTATATATATATATATATATATATATACATAGTATAATACATACGTATATATAGGCATATAACAATTCACATATTCTATATTATAGAATACGATATTGATATTGTTAATTATTAGAAAATATGTTAATTTCAACGTGAATCAGATAATTTTATGATCAATGGCCAAAGATGAGATGAGCTGTATATATCTATATAAATATAAATATATATATATATATATTCGATTTATTGTTAAATGAATTTTAGTCGTTAGATTGTAAATAAAAGCTTTAAGTATACAAAAGTTAAATGGTGCATAATAAATCCATATTATAATATAATTGAAAGTGTATTTAGCAAGAAATAATTCTCTTTCCTTAGAATATACGTAGGTAGATATATGCATATTATACAATCTTAGCGGGTATACGTGCCAGATCGCGGTTCTGACGCTGAGAAATGAGAATCACTAGAGTCAGCTTTTCAATAGCTGAAGCCTCAGAAAGTGGCGGTAGTCGTAGAATGTGGAAAGGTATACTATCTATGTAGCCGTTAATAACGAGAGTCGAGTCATCCTAGGGGATAGGGCAAGAAGATGCAAATATGTTATATAGGGTAAAATGTCGATACTTCAGAAGAGGAAAAATTCCTACATCAAATAATGGAGCTTTAATCACGAAGTGTTGTTATACAGGTGAATCTGATTTTATTCCGTACTCGAGGAAAATTAATATTTCGAATCGTGAATTGTTTTTTTTTTTTTTGTTCAAAACTAATTTCGCACGTATAAGTATGACGCGTTATCTCTTGCAGCAGTGCTCTTTATTTTCACTTCGAATAAGATCCGTCTTCCGGAAATGACCTCATTCAAATCTGAAGAAGAATTCTCCAGCTCATTGTGAGTTAAAAGGATAAGTTTAAATATACCATGCATGTATGAAAGAAAACAAAAAGAACAAAAAAAAAAAAAAAATGATTATGCTATGACATTATATTAAGTGCATGGACCGCCATACATCTATAATTTATCTCATCGTCAAATGGTGTTACAACAGTGAACGAATTGAAGAATTCAACAACGTTATGGGTAAGTAATCAAAGGCGGATTATTTGATTAAACTCGTCTATTGGCTAGAGTGTAATTGTCTATTTCAAAATGCAGAATGTATGATACGTTCGTTCAATTCTGGGCTAACTAACACGGCGCACGACTATACATAGAATATCGAATAATTTGCTAATTCCAGAATAATAATGAGTTGCGGATATTTCCGTAAATAGATCACCCTAAAATTGTTAGTCAGGTTCATCAACGATCGGAAAATGTATATTGTATATATATTTTTTTTTTATTTGTTGGGGGAGGGGGTCCATGAATAGATTTTTACGAAAGAATAAGTTAACGTGTTGTCCTTTTTTTTTTCTTTCTCTCTCTCGTTTATTCGCATATCTTTATTCATTAACCATTGCGACAATTCTTGTTATATGATGTGTACCTTTATCTGTTACATCGCGTGGTTCCTCAAACGTCCACCAACTTCCGGTTATAACGGTTATTTACAAATTTGTTAGTATAAATTTTTTTTTTTTTTTTTCTTGATACATACTATTTAGTTGTTACAGTATAGTATATGTGTATAGTTCACACTGGGGGGAAAAACACGTAAGACATTTCTTTGTTTTTTTTTTTCTTCTTATTATACATATACTAGAATCAGTTATATAACTATATAAATTCATTGTGTTAATAATTACCGCATTTAACACATATTTAATGAATATCTTTAGATATGGCGACTTTCATTTCAATCTATTTATTTCATTATCTGTAAATTTTATATTTCAGTCAGATTATCGCAATTATTTTTCAATTTTCACGCGTTTCTTTATCTTTTTGTTTATCTTTTTTTTTTTTTTTTTTCAGTCATTTCATTATTTGAATAACAAATACAGTGATAAACATTGCTTCATATTAGCCAGGGGTGTTATAATTGTTAGTTATTAAGTTTCGTGATTTTTCTGTCTTCCCTTTTTTTATTCCTTTTTTTTTTCTCTGGTCATGTTCAAAACTTATTCATACCTATTGTGATTTTACAAGCAACAGTACAGATCGATGGATATATATATGACGATGGCATATAAGAGTATCGGAAGTTTGTAAAAACAGAACGTTTGCAGGTATAATGCAAGATAAGCAGAAGATATAATTTAACGGTGCCGTAGATATTATAGGAAAAAATGTCAAATATTTTTATAGTGTTATATTTATAAAATTTTTTTTTTTTTTTTTTTTTAATGTACAATGTATATACGCACTGATATTTAACTAAAACTAATATTATCTTATTATCAAAGTCACGAGATTAAAGCGCTGTGTATATTTGTTATTTAGTCTGGAATTTTCCTGATGAAACCCATGATTTTTCTGGAATTTAATGCAACAGTTATTATTGCTTAATATACCAAGTTGCAACTAAAACAGGATCAATATAGAGGGATGTGGAATGAAAAATGGTGAAGTGAAAGTCTTCTATGAAAAATGCCTCGTAAATTTAATATTGGGCGTAATGTTCGATTTTGTAAATGCATGCGCGCCGAGAATATTATTTTACGGATAAATGATCCATATTTAAAACAAACGAGATTTAATTCATTTTCTCTGGTTGGACAAAGTTTTTTTTTTTTTTTCTTTTTCTTTTTCTTGTTATACAATGCAGATAATATACATGCTGTATTAAATATACATGTTTTATTATTTATAGTTTGACATGGACGTGAAAGGGAAGGACATACACATAATATTCATTGATAAATGAATCAGAATTGTATTGCCTGCAGTCGTTGCCATTAAGATTCGAATAACGACACAAACAAGACAGTATCCTTCGGTCAGTTAAAACCGAACGTAAAAAAATTTTGATCTTGTGTCAAGCAGCCCCCCGAATATCAGAATCATAATGAGAACGGTTAATAACAACTTCTCTTTAGCGTCCGTGTTATTTGATCAAAACAAAAAAAAAAAAAAAAGGTTTTCTTAATTATTTCTTTTATTATTAATTTATTAAAAAAAATTCACATTAGTAACTTATTATTAAAAATGCCTTATTGATTACTCAATATTAGAGTGGCGGGCTCCCTATTTAGAACTCATGGAGGATTACTCCAGTCCAGGATGGCTGTTTCATTGTTTTTTCATTTTTATTTATTTTTTTGTATTTTTTGGTTTGTTTTTATTTTTATGCGATCATTAAAGGTATTTATATTCAATACCATAGTCCATCCTAAACAAAAAGTAATTCATCATCTCATGATAAACATTAACTTAGTATTTTACCTGAGTCTGGTTGCGCTCGGAGAAAAACAAAAAACAAAAAACAAAAAAAGATAAAAAAAACAAAAAATTAGAAACTTTTCAAATAACAATACAAAGTACTAAATTTTCCATATAATGTTTTTGTAAACCAATGACTATCAACGTTTACGTGTTACATTTTTCTTTTCTTTTCTTTTTTTTTTTCCATTAAACGTGAAATACAGTCTACCTCGATCATGCTAAAGTCGACATAGCATTGTGAGAACAACTCACGCAGGTTGTCAACAGCGTTTCAGGATATACTGATCAAATTTATCAACTCTGGGCAACAAAGAACCTTTTACGAGGTCTCCAAATCGTACCTTTTCTAAGCAAACTTGTTAATTATGAATTGAGACGTACATAGGTTTGCCAGACCACACCGCTTGTTTATTCACTCTGAATATCTATGTATTATAGTCTAGTTCATTCAAATATCTTATGCCAATTTATCGATGGATACAGTATGTTTTTATTGTTTGAGGTTTGTACCATTGTATATGGAGAGGATATTATAACTTACAATGTGGGGCACAATGAGCCGTGTTTGCGTAGTGGTGTAAAGAAGGTAGAAAATGCCCTTCCTACAAAAGGACACACTTTCTTCTTCTGACAGGTTCTGGAGGTTCCAGCGCAGCCAGAATCGCTTCGTCGAACACATTCTTTAATCCTTTCTGTTAAATGAACAAAATTTTCATCTTTAATTATATGAACTTTCAATATTACAATGCCTAACGTTTTCACATTATATCCAGTGTACTACAGAGATACTATAGCATCTAATAGTTCAAAAAACGACAATTAAATCATTTTAAATAATTATTCTAAAAGCTAGATTATGTTAAGTGTCATACGTACTTGCGTGAGAGCGCTGCACTCGACATATTTAACGGCCTTTAGTTCCTTTGCCAGTTTTTCCCCTTGTTCACCTGTTATCGGCTTTTGTTTATTTTTTGCAAGCTTTTCAATGGTCACTGCATCATCTCGTAAATCAATTTGTGTTCCGACCAAGAGAAAAGGTGTCTTCTGACAGTGGTGTGTTATCTCTGGTACCCACTAGGAAAAATAAGTTGGATACATTCATGTTGCTGCGAGCACTTGAATGCCTATTAATCGGTGAATAGTTCCCTAGCAGTAAATCGTAAAGAAGCAAAGTTGCATATTACTGATTCCAAAAGTCGTAAAACAGATTCCAATCAATTAATGAGAAACAATGAATATTCATTCTACGAAAAATGAGCAGTAAACTAATGATACTACATGTTATGGAGTAGCACCTGTATAGTGTACATATTTCTAAAAAGTTTATTGATATTAAATTAAATGTTTATTGAGGAATAATTATGAACATCATACCTTCTCCTTAACATTTTCAAAAGAAGACGGAGACACGACTGAAAAACAAACGAGAAACACATCTGTTTGAGGATAACTCAGCGGTCGTAGTCTGTCGTAATCCTCTTGGCCTGTAAAATAGTCAAATTACTTTTGTATTATTTGTGTAAGAAGTTTGAATGCGCGAATTCAACTGATTAATCAAACATTGCTGCATGAAATTACAGATAGAAGGCTAAAAAGTATATAAAATAACAATCTGATGCTATCCAATTCTCCTTTACACTTAGAACATCCATTCGTTACTCTCAGGGTTTGAAGTCTTGTCATTAATAACGAAAATATGGGACAAAATCTTGTTTGAGGATTGAAAATTGTTGTGAATATCGTTTAGATAATTTTGGGATTAAGTATATACAGAATTTGAAGAGTAATAGTGGAGGTAAAGACATGAAATATGAATAAATTTTAATGACACTTACCGGCTGTATCAAATAGTCCCAAGGTATATGGCTCGCCTCCGATCATAACCGTGACAGCATAGTTGTCGAATACAGTTGGTACATACTCAGAAGGAAACTTGTTGGTAGTGTACGAAATGAGGAGACAAGTTTTACCCACTGCTCCATCTCCGACCACCACACATTTTATTGTCTGCATTTTTTTGTCTCGCTCTCTGCTACCTGTCAATACAGCGAATCATGAACTGGAATTTGGAATAGATAATAGATAAGTATATAACGTTTTGTTATGTCCCTTCAGGATCTGATTAAATTATACTTCGAGTATCTAGTTAGATGCGAGAATAGGATGGGTGATTCGGAAGTAAAATAATGTAGAAAATAAAGAATATAAGGTAAAAAAAAAAAAAAAATGAAAAAACAACGAGAATTGAATAGTTTTCAAGTGACAGAACCGACTAACACTTGAAACTGACAAACCCGAGCAAATGCAATCATGTGAGCTCCTATGCTCCGAGAGACATGCAGTGATAGTAGGGGGGTAAATTTATGTGAGCTGATAGTTTTAGTAATAGGTTTTTTTCTGATGTTATTTATGCTCGAAATGAATGGGGGAGCTTATGGGATATTGTTAAGGTGACACACCGCTGTTGGGTATTGGTTTTACTAAGCTAAAAAGTGTACAAACACGCATATGTACGCTGTATGTGTTTTTAGAGTAGCCATTTTGCTGTCTACAGTACATTGTCAATTCCGGTCAACGAACCTATGCTGTTGTAGTAATAGGTGGCTAATGCATCGAATATAAGTGTAATATTGTTACTTTATAAATACAATATGAAGAGGGGTTTGAAAATTGATCAAGGAAATAAGAAAAACTCACAAGTAACTGGGCGTCGACAACACTTCACTGTCAGAAGACTATATTCTTCATGAGAGAAGAAACTATAGCGAATAGAAGTAAACTTAGTTTATGCGTATCAGTTACGCTACCTATTGAGATTACGTTGAAACAAGTAGGATAGTGCGTCATTGGCTAACTATGCCATCGACCAACTGTCGGGAAATTCCTGAACTGTATTACGCCATCGTTAAGAAGCGGCGGTTCATTCGATTCTGATAAGGAAATGAACTTTTAATCTTTTGTTATGATTCAGGATAACATCTGATATAGAAATGGCATTCAAGTAGAACTTGATATCTTTGCGTTGATCGGAGCCTTGTGGTCGCAACGTGACAGAAAAGATAAACGTCATTTCTAAAAGAACTTCGTACTGTGGGTGGCCTACAGTTAGGCGCGTCGAACCTATTACCATGATATTATCCATACGCAAACGATGTGATAAACTTCTCATTATTATCTCTAAGCATTGTGAAAATTATACTCATTAATTTATTCAAAAATATAAAGGGTGATCCAGAATGCGGTACTTTCCTTACACCGGTGGATTCCTGGTAAAAATTTAAGACCAAAATTAGTCATCCTAAAAGGTCTAAGAAAGAGACTCTGGTCTCAAAATCGACCTCAAGCGGACGCAAGATTCTTCGATCACACCTTACACGGTCTCAGATTGACTAAAAGTATCTATGTGCGATCTTTTCTTGAAGGGCGCAAGACGCTCTGTCGTTTGATAACAGATTAATACCCCTAGGACTAATAAATTGCGAGATATAAGCAAAGAAAGAGGCTTTCATCTCAAAATCGACCTCCAACGGACGTCTGACCGTCGTTTTGTCAGTTGGCGAGATCGCGGTGGCGGGTGAAGCGTCGCGAGATCCTGCAGGCCTACGGTAGCGGCGCCTGAGCCATTCTCGTATTGGCTTACTTTAAGCGGCTCCTAGCTGGAAACGGCTTAGCTTTCGACATTTTAGGATGAATAATTTTGGTCTTTGATTTTCACGAGGAATCCACCGGTGTAAGGAAAGTACCGCATTATGGATCACCCTCCCTGTATAATAGAACAGGCTTTTTCTTCCTTCAATCAGCTTATTTAGTAATGAGGCTTATGCATTCGATATTAACTTCATAAATTCCAAATATTACATCGTGGATCTCGTTGAAACTAATATGAGAAAGACGAAGAAAAAATTAAAGTATACAGGAAAAAGAAAGACTGCGTTTAGAATGATAATGTTTTATATTAATGTTTAAAATATATTTTGTACGACGGCACAACACACATTAATCCGATGCAATAATCTCGCAAATTAATTTCTTGAGTATTTTCGTACAATTATTATATTTAAATGTCAGTGAACACATGTGGGTAAATTGACGGGAAAGAAGACGTTTAGTTCAATGAGAGATGCGAGAATTAAAAATACACCATACATAACGAGACAGTATATACCAACTTTACGATCAAGCTTAAACTTGTTGTAAATAAAAGCCCCGTAAAGTAAAAGTAGCGTGGAGAGAAGAGAGACAGAGCTATAGACGAGCCCCTCAGAGTTGATTTTCACGGAATTCTCGCCCGGGACTTGGGGTAAGAAAGCCGCCTTTACAAACCAGGGCAGACCAAGACACAGCAGTACGTCGAAGATGTTTGATCCGATAGAATTGCTTATCCCCATAGATCCATGACCTAAAAGAAATAAGTTATCTACCAGGTTATGCATACATAATATATTATTGTATCATTCCGTTCCAGATAGACTTACGACCTCGTACAGATATCTTTTCGATTAGTATATTCTGTATCTACACGACGCCGATAACTTCTCAATATATTCACCTTGATTAGTAACAATTACGCTTGACACAGCTTCAGGTACGCTCATTCCCGCAGCTAGGAACGTCAGACCCATTACCGAGTCGGGTATTTTCAAAGTGTCACCTATGTAACACCAGGATTGTTATGGTGTTTGCAAAAATCGAGAATATCTAATGTATAAAGACTTCAAAGAATTTGACTGATTTATGAGTGGTCTAAGAACCTCTTACCGACAATAGTTATCAGCCACGATACGATGTAGGACATGGAACCGATCCAGACGATGCACATAGTAAAGGTGAAGGGGTACCAGGCCTTCATGGAAGGTCGCCTGCAATCAGGAACCGTAATTAGGAGCAGCAGGTTGATAGGCCATGTCAGGAGCCACCAAACCTTCTCCCATCCAGCCTCGGGCCATTGTGTTAAATTCACTATGTCGTCCTCTGGGCAATAACAAAGTTTGTCATTAATTTCCAGGATAATTAAGAATTAGCGATTGTGTTCCCTCAAATCGACCTCTTACCATCAGTATTTTCGTCTAAGGTATAATTCAAGGTGTTTCCCTTCTCGACTTTCTCTGCAAAAGTTAATCATGTCTTGTAGCTATAACTAAAATCTATAGAGAATTTGATCGAGTCTTATAATTATGTGCAAATATTTTCACATTGACAAACTTTTCTACCTGTTCCAAGGAGAGGATCTGCTTCGGACAAATTTTTGTACATCCTCTTCTTCCCGAATAATCTTCTTGTAAAGTTACCAAGACGACGATTGAATACCATGGCTAAAACAAAGTTGATTACTAGTTGTTTTTTTTTTTTTTTTCCAATGGGACTGGTTAGTTAAGTCAAGCGTACGCTCGGAAAGACAAATATTTGTTGTAAGTTGTCTATTTGCTATCGGTTGAAAAAGGGCTGAACGTTGTATTTGAAAATCTTTAGTCCCGCATCGATGTAGCGTGCAGACTGTAAGTTTAAACGACGCGACAGCCAGACGACTCGATACCAGTAAGCAGTTTCGGATAGGAACTAACTTGCCCTAGTTACGAGGTAAATTTGGTATTAAGTCAAGGAGGAGTTGAATTTATCTCAGACATCTCCCGAATGAATATTTAATCTCTTTAGTTGAGGTGGCGTGGCTAGGCAATCTATCAAACGTAACACGAATCAATTTCTAACAGGAAACAACGGCCACCGATGCGTTATGTTCTGCCTCTATACTATACTATACTATAACACAACGATCTTGCCTTTATTTACGGGTAAATCAAGTGGTGGTACTAACCGATGATATACAGGATGTACGAGATAACAAGAATCAGAGCCTCGTACCACTCAACGCGACCGTCATGAAGGGTCAGGATGAGAAGTACTACAGTGATCCCGTATGCCAATGAGTCACGGCTTACGGGCCACCAGTCCAGATCTAAAACCTAAAGTCAAAATTTATATTAGATAAAAAGAAAAGCTTTGAGCAATCAGTCGAGGTTGTAACCAGAAAACAAACCTGAGTTGCAAAAAGCCCGCAGCAAGCGGGTACCGCGAGAATGTTGAATACCGCAGATCCAACTATCGTCCCAACCCCTAGATCACCTTCCGTGATGAATGTTCCAACTATGTTGATAAACAATTCGGGGCTGGAAGTAGCCGCGGCCATAAAGGTCGCGCCCGCAACATCTTCGGTCATTTCCAATTCTGCGAACAAAATTTATCAGGCATAACTGTAGCAGCGGTGATCAGAATTTTGATTAGTAATGGAAATTGCATGACTGAATATTCAATGTGTTCGATTTTCTTTAGATTAAGTTCTCGTCTTACATTCTTGAAAATTCAACGGTATAATTGTAATTATGGATATGAGCTGTTATATGGCGAGAGTCAATTAAAATATTTAACTCTCTATAAATAGTTGTAAAACATAATCGATCACTAACTGTCGCATATCATTTTGATCGACGGTACGAAGAAGTCATCGCATACTATAGCGAGAAGAAGAAAGAGGTACGAAGCGATGACAAAGTGAATAGCGATGAAACCATGCTGGCGTTGTTCTTGTGTGAAACCGTCCGAAGGAAAATCCTGGATCGCTGGAGCTGAGCAGTTCCTAATTCTTGGTTCGATATCCGTTTCTGGTAACCAAAGTAGCTTACGTGATCCTAGAAAATGAAAGCGTACAACGTATACCGCCGCGATGAGTTTGCACAGACAATTAATTAGAATATCTATTTGTCTGTAAAGGACGATGGGATAGAAAGATGATTTCAAATTCAGCAATTGAGGATTAAACTTTTCAGAGCGCGAATTTAATAACACAAAGTCGCTGTGGGCGATACCAAATTATTGGACGGATGAAATGATAAAGCTGCAGACAGTCGCGCTATTGTCTTAAACGCCTCTGTTGTGACATCCGCGTTACAACTTACGTGTCCTACCTATTAACTCCCACCCCTCTTCGAGGCAATTTGGTACCGCGCAACAGTGCTCTTATTTTCTTCAACTGAACTTAATTAACACGTTCGGGCTGCCCACGATCGCCTGACGGTGAAGCATAACGACGACTCGCGAATCGGCCGGCTCTTCTTGTCCAGACTAAAGTAAATCGAAGCGAAGGACATCTGGGAAAGCGTTTGATGACTTGCAATCCATCCTTGTTACGATTAGTTAGTAAGATGCACTCAAAACCTACTTTATGTAATGGCTTCTATTGTAATTCCTATCATATTCCTTGTATACCTTATACTCGTTGTTGAATTCACGTAATAGTCATTGCCAATGCAATGCATGATTATAATTCAGTTTGCTGTCTACTTTATCAAGTCTTCGTTTGTTCGTGTATAAGTTAAATAGAAAATTGCATCCTGGGTTAATTGAATTGATGAAAAAATTTAAAAAAATAATAAAGAAACTATCTGGCCGCCTAATGCGTGTTTATACTGTGCATTAATATAATGTAGATTTTTGATACTTTTACTGATATTCGATGATTTCATTGATGAAGGTCTGGTGTTTGATTATCTGATATACAATATCGAAGATAACAAGGGCTAGGTTTACTATGCACTTACACTTGACAAAAATATCAGACAGATAACTATGATTTCACAGAATCGTGTAGGTATAACATTTTTCGATTATGTCGTCGTGTGATTTTTTTTTTTAATCTAACACATTGGCTAAAAGTAGTAGATTGATAGATTATATAGTCTTATCAATATCAACAGCAGATTAAAGCGCATCTTCATGTACTTATACAGTGAAGTGATATAGGTTGTATATAAACGTTATGTAAATAGATAAAATAAACTGTATATGTATACTGTTCAGCTAGCGAATCAGTTTTCGAACGGGATACCTGACATATTGTGATATTCGTGCATGCAATTCGTAAAAAAAGTAATACAAATTGCATTTGAATAGATTTTTAAGTACGACATTATTATTTAACGGTCTATTTCGTACACGATATACGTTTTATCATGCATCTTGGATAAGACATAGATTTTCGAAGACAATCTGCAGAGTAGCGTCGTAACGAGAAATCGACACGTATAATTTATAAGAATAAGACGAATATGATTATACCATCTGCGATTGAACATAGTCGATAATGTGAGTATAAGACATATGGGCATAACTCGTAGTTGAAGGGATTACAGTGATTGTTTATCTGATAGCTCCGATTGCAATGGATGCATTGTTCAAAAATTCTGCTTTTTTTTTTTTTCACTTAAAGATATAATAGATACGGTAATTTTAACTTCGCTTTTATACACGTGGCAATCAAATGATGAGTAACACAGGTGGTGTATAGGAACAACATACAAGAACAGATGCTCATCTCCTCTGATCATGAGTTCGCAGTATATTATTATTATCTACCCTTCAGGGATTTACCGATGCCTTAACGATATTTATAGCTTTTGCAATCACTAAATCAGTGTCATCGGACTCTCGACTCATAAATTTCCATTAATCCGTACGAGAGCCGGGTATGGGAGATTACTCCTATCAGAATTTGATCTACTTTCGCTGGTTATAAAAACAAATTACCATGGTAATATCGACTTTCTTACAAGATTATGCTCTATAATGCTGAGAAATCTCAAACAAAGTTATAAGACACAACTTTACAAGCTAGATTTGTCTCATATGGGGCAATAAATATCATGTTGCAGAAGTTATAAGCAGCTGGCGTACCATACCGTGTAACACATCCTCTTTAAATTTTGAACCCGATACCCCGGCGCTCGACAACGCGTCTAATTAACATTTATGAGGTAATTATAAACGCACTTACCTATACTATCGTGATTTTTTATTCCTGGATCAGCAGCAATGAGACGTGAAATGCTAACGCAAAGAAAATACAATGTTGGAATAACCAAAACTAGAAGTATTCTGAATCCAACCATATGTCTATGTCGTCTGGCCATAATATTTCAGGCGTTAAAATTGTTCAATTAAAATCAAAATAAAAAAAGAAAATAAAAAATTATATCTGCTTCTATTGAAATGAATGCGTAGCTAACTATCGAATCAACGCTACTTCTGATACTGGTAGCCGATACTTCGGTACCTGTTCAATAATACCTTTGAAAATCGGCCTATCTGTGCGATAAGATATCACTCAGGATGAGCCATTTATTAAATACGATACACTGGAAAATATTTACTCCTAGTCGTATGTCGTTAGTTTGTGGACACTAAGTGTAAGTATTATATACACTCAGGAAGGAGATCAGAGATGTTATTTTTTCAATAAAATATTACGAGCCAAAAGATATTTGCAATAAGATTAGATCAATACAAAATCAATATAATGTTATTTTCGCTTGGAAAATAATACACAATGAAAAAAGGCTCTCGGAAAGCTACCGTTCAAGATCTCACAATCAGTTCTTTTCCATCTTTCTGTGGAAAGTTTATGCGAGGTATTACGTACGTATTTAGAAAGGGTAAATCTTTTTATCTCGAAGGAAGGATAAAAAAAAAAAAAAAAAATCTGTAAACATAGTACAACGGATTGAAGATACGTATAGGTATACATCTGGCTATTGGCTGCTCACACGATGCTCTCAGCTTAAAAATGTTCCGTTTAATCCTATATTTACGCAATGATGCGTCTCACGCTTGTTGTTAGCTGCTGTAGATTTCGTCAGAATTAATTGGTTCGGTATATCGGAAATAATTATACATGCATACAACGTGCAGCAATTTTTTAACGAATAATTATAACTATCATTCGTGCAATACGAGAGTACATTTGACCTTTGACCTGTGAGATCCTTTGGTTCATGGTTCTGACATGTGTGCAACAGATAGTTGAAGCGATTAATTTCACGAAGCATTTTATGAGGCCCTTTAAGGCCGAGGTTATAAAAACATTCTCCTATTATAGTTGTGAGGCGGGATGGAATCAGTTGAACTCATTGCCCCGTGTAGAGTATAATTCAATTTACGTCTGACCCTCTGTTGCGGCGAGACAACTATTTTATCATTTTTTTTTTTTTTTTTTTCACATTTGTTTCTTCGTCACCGCAGCTATAATATGCGTATGTGTTACATTATGGATGTTAACTCGGCAGGTTGTTGAGTGCGTAAACAAGCATCAATAAAAAAATAATAAAAATTCTAATGGCAATACTGTAAAGTATAAGTTTCTAACTGGGTGATTGATTGTCCAAGGAAAGTTTGCACATTCCCCTTCCGACTACTATGTGGGCACGCCTCGGTCACTGATAAAACAGTGGTGTACCTATGCCAGTGACCGACGTTGAATCTGTGTAACTCTAATTGCAACATTGTATGTACAGTCTCAACCGTCAGGGACGAAGTAACAGCATCATAAGTGGGGCTTGCAATGTGAGGATGGGCTATGCACTGGCAGAGAAAAAATCGCGACCATAGAATATCTTTTTGAAATTAGTAGTGGATGGCCTTTTTCGAAATATACATATCAACCGAGACATCCAAACTCTCATCCTCTGCATTTACGACCCTTTCTGTGTATCTGGTTATGAAATATTATGATCATGTGTTCAACGTCAGAGTAATCGTTTGACGGTATATATGGTATTGTCCGTTTCTTTGACTCAGCCCTTTTGATCATTAGCTTAGGATGCACTGACACAGCCAAGTGCATGAGCACGAAGCATCTCGAATGAACCATGCGAGCACGCGTGGAGTCGTGCTGATTTATGCATGAGTGTTCACGTTGTGTTAAATGTTTTGGATTCGTTGAAGCTATCGCCTACGTTGAGCTTGGTAACGGGTTACGCCAATATTATCGACGTTGTTGACGATATGATTTCTCAAGCTTCTCGAACCTCGAAAGCTCGCAAGCTCGAAGAATCGAAAACGCGGTAGTCGAGGTTGAACGGATCATCGGGGTCACCCGGGTCATGCAGACTGAAAGAAGATGCAAAGCATGTTGCAAAATAACGAGATCCCGAGTCCTAGATATTCCCTTCATCAGGGATTGAATGGTGGTGCAGGTATGGCAAATCGTACTGAGGATGTACGACTATGGAATCAAAAACGAAACTTCTACGATGAATATCTGCAAATTTCTTGGTGTTTCTCCGATGATATTTTCGAAGCAACTGATTGCAACACGCGTCTATAAGAGCGATTGGTCTGCAATGTTCCAGGTATAAGAAGAGGATTGAATTCCGGTATTATGAGGTCTTAACAACCAAACTTTTTATTATCTAACGGTTTCTGATCTTCGATGATGGTCAACATGAACTTCATTTCATGAATTTATTCCAAGGTTGGTCAAATCTGAACTGAATTCATTGTTGCGTATGAAGTATGAAGTTTGACAAACAAGGTAATTCCGATATGGTAACAAAGTGTCTAGGAAAAGGATCGTTTTCCAGATTCAAGATGATAAAAAATTCAAACAGAGGAACATCGATGCTGCATGTAAAATTACTCTCACCGAGCAATTTTATGCATAGAAAGTGGTAAGCTTCGGCCTTAGAAACTGTTCGGAGCTTATGTCTTGACGACATCATATTTGCCTTCGGCAAACAAAAATACCGAAACAAGATGAACATAGTGAAAGCCGAGTACGAAAAGTACCGCTTATACCTAGTGCAATTTTTACCAAGTTCACCAAGCCGGGAGTTTTCTAATTCAAAAATATAATTCTATGTAAATTGTAATTTATTCCTGAATTTTTTGCAAGAGGGAAAGGGCCCTATGAGAATTTTAGGCTTGGGCCACTTCAGCCTTAAATTCGCCCATCTGTGACTACTCAAACGTTGAACCGGTTATTAAGTTTTGTAAACTTTTACATAAGATTTTGACTTTGGATTTACTTTTTTCTCATCATTTATCTTGACCTGGACTTTTTGTGCGTAGTGTACAGATACGGACACAGTGTAGGTGTTAATCTACCTACATCGCATCGAGTTCTAGAATTATTCTTGTGTTCTTCTAGAACGCGATACAGAGAGAAGAAGAAGAGGTGATAAAAGGAGAGTTGTTTGTAGCAGTGCTTTGGTTTAGGTTCGTTTGGTTTGGTTTGGTTTCATTTCGATTCGTTTGGTTTGGTTTCGTTTCGTTTCGTTTCATATCGTTTCGTTTCGAATTGGTGGGTGCTCGGGTTGTTCAGTAAGCTTATAGTCAGCATGTATCTAATAATGTGACAGAGCAGTTTCATGTTTTCTATGGCAGTGTAAAAGTTTTTTGTAGTATTGAATCGAGTCGACCAATGCGTTCGTTGGGAGGGGCAGACGATTCAACAAACGATGTCGGAGTTCGGAGTAATTGTTAATGTAGTATGTGTGTGACAACGGGATTGACAACATGGATACGTCTGACCTAGGAGGAGGTTGGTTCGAACTTTTTTAAAATAATATTACGTAAC
Organism: Tenthredo notha; assembly: GCA_914767705.2. Classification (NCBI taxonomy): domain Eukaryota; kingdom Metazoa; phylum Arthropoda; class Insecta; order Hymenoptera; family Tenthredinidae; genus Tenthredo; species Tenthredo notha. The sequence goes on from OU611906.1 coordinate 15,115,696, forward strand.
ATTTCTCACCTGATATAGAAGAAAATGTTTAACGTAAGATTTTTTTAAAAGTAGTGTGATTAGTATTGAATATTCGGGTAAATCAAATTCGACCGGGACGACGACGCGGTCGCAGAGAGAGGAACACGACTAGCACGAAACTAAGTTGCGCTGCCGATTGTTTCTCCTATTTATTCTATCACGTGCGATAAACTTCGAAAAACGATAAGCATATATACGCTCTGATCGATGAAGAAAAAGATTGTGATCAACAAAGTGTCCTTCCTGTACAATCGACTCGAGTCCCGATTGCCTGATTTACAAGCTACGATTTCGAACGCCATCGTAGGACGAGGCAGGAGACGATTTTCTAGTTTCAACGAGAATTAATCTAGTCAAATGGGTAAAATTGGTAAGGGATGAACAACTAAATTCTTTTTTTTTTACAAATTTTATTGATTTTATTGACAAAGAAAAAAAAAAAACAAAAAAATTGATGCACGGATCTGTAACAAAATTTAATTTCCATTTAGTTTAGAAAAAAATGTTCAATAAATTTAACAGATCGAATAATTTTGCTTTAGAAAAGAAAAGTTCTTCAATTACATTCGTGCTTTTATGAAGTAATATGGCATTTGCTAATCTTCTAACTGTACCGATTAACGTCCTGCAGAACTATCTTTGTATAACCAAGAAACCTAAATCCGAAATCCAATTTTTCCCACTTTTCTTCTTCGTAAAATCGTCAAGTCTTGAAGCATTTTCAAGTTTTCGCTTATACTAAGGCCTGAAAAAGTACTTATTCTCGTACCACCCTTTCAATCTACTTCACGACTAATGAAAATAAGTGCGAAATACATATCATTCATTGAATTGTCCATTGAATGATGTGTAGCCAGTAGATTCGGTCCTTTGGTAGGTACGTCCATAAGAACTCGAGGAGAGACTTGTACAAGTGGTGATCAAGTCTTAAAATAATAGTCGCAACTAAAGGAGCGCGCAAACGTTCTGAAATTTCGCATGAATTGTAACATCGTAAATTATTGCTAGGGATGATGCAGCTCGAGGAGTAAAAACAACTATAATTAGTCAATTATTAGCCTCTATAACCTCCAGAAAACTAGCTAAGTAGATCTATTAAAGGATTAATTGACCGCGATTAAGAATTACTTAAGATTGTTAATTAAGAAGGGAGGACCGACGGCTGGTCAGGCGCGCGAGTTGAGCGCTGGTGTTATGTGTTACGTGTTATACTATACCTACACTTCATGCGGCGTACATTAGACATGAATGGCATCTACTATGCTCGCTTGAATGAGAGCAATTTAACTTCTTTAGGTTGCTTAATCGGTAGGAAGTCACATCAGTCATGTAGGTATAACCTACACAAGTCATCTATACATCACATCCACGTACCTACTTATGCCTCGCACGTATACCCATGCACACGCATTCGCACGCAGACGTGCTGCAAAAGCCCGGCCATCTACAACGGGGCTAAACCAACTGAAATCGCTGTCGTAGTTATTATTTACTTATTGTTTATCCATTCGTTAAACCTGGCCCAATTTTCACAACGAAAAGATACATGCTATCGCTTTTGCTTTTGCTCTTGTACTCGATAACTTTTGTTTCGTTTTCGCATGCGTGTCTCTCGACTAAATCGTCTTACGGCGACGGTTTAAGCTTAAGCTAGACCCATGCCTACGTACAAGCTCAATCGAGTCTTCTCTAATCGTGTTCCGAGCACTGGCCAACTAATTGTAAAAGCTACACTTCGCAGCGCGGTTGCCTCGAAGATAAAACATGAAACCCTCTGCTGCTCTTCTTGAGCCATCAGACGGAGTCAGACATTAGGTTTTACTATCAGACGATAATAACCTATTCACCGCTTAATGCTCATCGGATTACGTAAAACGTGATATTTTACGACTCTAGTTCTGGGAGTGGTGCATCCGGAACATGGACCGGACTGGGCCGTTAACAATATTATAATTACTTAGCGAACACCGATGTTCGCTGGCAGTTTCCGATAGAACGTTACGGCCATGGGCCACTGAGTAGTATGATAAAACTAAAATGGCATATGTAGATACTACGATCTACACCGACTATGGGCAGCCTTGGTTCTCTGATCGGAAATATACGATCAGACATATATATCTATACACATATATGTATATAGATGAGACTGCAGAATGAATAGACGTACTTAAACCTACTGCGATGTTCTGCCATGTATTTTCTTCCTTTTTTGGATAACATTTCAACTAAATTGACTGTAAAACTTTAACACTTATTACCAATTCACCATAGCTTTGTCATCCCGGTTCTATTGTTACACGATTCTCATTGTGAACTCGACTTCAATTACAGAGTACGTTATAAAAGCCTGGTAAAAAAAATTATTGCGATGTATAAACATTCATCTATATGGTAACTCATATGAAAGATGAAAATATAAACTTTCGATGAGGATATTGTATTTTTAACATGTCTGGCACAATTTCACCTGACAAAGGGGTTTAAACGCCGTTTCTCTACGTTAGGTGTTACTTTGAGTCCCCTAGCTGCTATACATAGTTGATGCGATAAGCTAATGAGATAACCAATATTGATAACGGGATCAAACAGCTCAAAAGCACACTCACGTTGGTGATTGTAACAGACCGTTACTTTGAGAAGATCCTTTTTGCATACGGTAAAATTCTGTGTATAGTTTGTTTGAAAATAAAATATATTGGCATTTTTATTGGTTTACTCAATTATGTAATACACGTGCCTTGTACCTATATCAACATGAAATACAATTCGTCAAGATACGACTGTTTTATCATCGGGCAAGGTCACATGATATCGGATGATCTTGTTCGAAAAATTTAATAGATAAATTTACTCATATGTTCATCAGACGTCGATCAGAACCCAGGTGACAAACATTATTCTTAATAACTTCTTGCCCGAAGTCTAACAGCAAATTATATCAAAATCCAGCTTCGTGTGAGACATTAAACGCCTGATAGACATTTTATTAACTAATTAAATCGAGTTTACTGGATGCAGCAGAGTTTTGTAAAGTCATAAACTATGTGATATTATGTATATATCTTTTTTTTTTCATGATGCTGCCCTTCGCCCCTAGGCTAAAAAATTCGCTTAATTAATTTACAGGTATTAATTGCACACCACCTGCAATCGAAGACTTCCCACATGACCTCTTCGACGAGAAACAACGCCAAGATGGAGCTGTGGTTGTCCATGTCATCGTGTCCTTGTACCTTTTCATCGCGTTAGCAGTAGTATGCGACAAGTTTTTCGTACCCGCAGTAGAAAAAATATGTCATGGTAAGACACGGGGTTTCATACAACCGAGGGAATACGTTTTATGATCAAGCAAGTCCTTCCCTAATTTATTGAATATTAATAACGTTCATTAACTGTAGGTTGTCAAAATAATTTCTCAAGTTGTACGAGAAGACAACTAGATAAGGCCATACTTTACCAAGCTCTTTCGAGAACCCAATTTTAACTGAACAATAGAAAACGGAAGTGCGCGAAGAACGTGGCAATTTCGTAAATTGAATTTTTTTTAAATTTTTTTATATGTCTTATCATTCAGCATTATTCGCGAGTGAACACGGCACGACACTCAACCGTTGTATAATGGACGTAGCTCATCAGAAACAAACAATAGAATATAAACTATTGATTATTGGAACAGTTCAATTCATTATCCCTTATGAAAAGTGATGTATCTTTTTTTTATTGTAAAAGGCTGCTAGAGGTGTTGGCTAGTAACTCCCTGCGTAATTATATGCCTCTAGTTATTGATTCCTATCGCAATTGTTGTTTTAGCACTTTCCATGTCTAAAGACGTCGCCGGTGCCACATTTATGGCAGCGGCGACATCTGCTCCGGAACTTTTCGTGAACGCCATCGGAACCTTCATCACTGAGGGTGACATTGGCGTGGGAACCATCGTAGGGTCGGCTGTTTTCAATATCCTTGCGGTTCCAGCTTGTTGTGGGATCGGAGCTGGAATGGTAGGTAACGTACTATACGTACGGATCCGTTTCATTCCCCATCCCCCATCCCTCATCTTCAACCTCGCATCCTTCGCGTCCGGAATTTCACCCCGAAGAAAACGTTCCTTTTCTATTTTCATTCCGCTCTACAATAAAGTTTTTTTTTTTTTACCCAGAATCATTGTACTTCGTCAATTGCAGCAATTCTCCTCGCAGGTTTTGCCCAGAAATTATATTTCTCATTGTAGCAATGAAAACGAATTTAAGACACTGACAATTGTCCACACAGTTCAAATATAAATAAATAACTCGAAGTCTTATACCACACGGTTCTGTCTTTCTCTCTTATGAAATTGCAAAGATGTAATTGATTAAAAAAATACCAACTTCCTTATTAGGAAGACCTCGTGGAATGTTCGGACGTAGAATAAGATCAGAAATACTTTCGTACATACTATAACGATAAGATTTACGAACTCTGACTTTACTGAACTGAAATCTCTTCAATTTTAGACTTCTCAAAGTCTACCACAGTATTCATTTGGTCAGCGAGTAGCTAAGCTTACAACGAAGAGGAGATATATTTTTAAAGAACATTCAATGTAAGTGGCTACGCAATTTTTTCAGGTGGTTCCTTTGGACTGGTGGCCGGTGAGCAGAGATTGTCTGGCCTACGGTGTGACCGTGGCTATCTTGATCTGTATAATCCACGACGAACGCGTCGAGTGGTACGAAGCACTGACGTTGGTCCTACTTTATATCGTATATATCGCCGTTATGTACTGGGACAAATCCTTTCAACGTTGTGCCAGGTTTCGTACGAAAAACAGCCAGCTTTCGTCAGATGATAGTCACATACCTTCGGGTGAGATAATTATTTATAAAAATCTATGAGTTGCATTTTTTTTTTTTCTGATAGATCTTTTAATATAAAATTTATTATCACGTAGAGGCGACAGATATGATAAGATCGAATATCTGATTGCATTTGAACGTAAGATGAATCAATTGAAAGAAGAAAGTTATATTGAGTGAAAAAGGGAACAAGTACGTACACTTAATAAAATCCAATTTGTTCACAGGAGACGCCGGAGAACTTCACTTATCAAGACCAGACAAACTTCAACCACCAGGAGACCGCGGAGAACAAATTGCAACGATCGAAGTCCCCCTACAGAATGGAGGAACGAAAACACAGGAAGAGAGCATTGAACCGGGTGAGTGAAGCCAATCCTACCATGACATAGATGCCACTCATTTCAGTTCTCTAACAATTCGTTGATATTGACAATGGGCTACAATAACCTATTGTCTGAAATTCGATAGGGAATATTAAAATTCAGAATTGTTATCATCGGGGTCATAGGCACAGTTCCACACACTGTCGAATATACATCGATTAACGATCAATTTTTCAACCATAACATACTTCTTCATAGTATTTCATTTCGAAAATAGAATTTCATTATCTAGCCACTTAATAGTAAAAATAGGTACAGAAATCACGTTATAAAATAGCCGGGTTAAACCTTGCAGAATACGAATACGAACTACTTGTGTGGCCCGCACGTGGTGGTTGGATAAGAAAAACTGCTTGGATACTCACGTGGCCTATACATTTGGTGTTTATGTGCACCATACCTGACTGCGAGAAACCTCGCTTCAAAAATTGGTTCCCAATCACTTTTCTCATGTGCATCATATGGATTGGATCTCTGAGCTATGTAGTTGCGTGGATGATAACTATAATAGGTGAATTACCTCCGTTTTTTTTTTTCTTTTTCTTCAAACCGATGATCATTCAAATGATCTATTTACAAAACTTTAATCATCAAGCTAAATCAGGATATGATCAAAGAATTTCAAATCTTTTCATAGGGGATACTTTGAAGATACCTGATTCCGTTATGGGCATTACTTTTCTGGCGGCGGGAACCAGTGTTCCAGAAGCCGTTTCCAGCGTGATCGTCGCCAAGCAAGGTAATCTTTCGTTTCTAATAGATAAAAAACAGACTTTGACCAATTTTATAATCGTTAATAAATATACTTGGCATGATTTTTCTACGTTATAAAGAGATATCACCGGTTACATTTGTCGAATGTGCATCAGGAGCATCCGAGGGTTGAGCGTTTTAAAGTTTCTGTTAAAGCACAAGTGATTTTTTCGTTCGTTTTATTCATTTTTGCTATCCCTTTAGGCCACGGTTCTATGGGCATCAGCAACTCGATCGGATCAAACACTTTCGACATTCTACTCTGCCTCGGTTTACCATGGCTGATAAAGTCCTCGTTCTCACCTACCCAGCCGGGCAAACATTACATCAGTATAAACTCCGGAGGATTGGAGTACAGCGCGATTTCATTACTTTCGACGTTGATGCTACTCTACATCGCGTTTGCGTCGAACAAATTTCAGCTTGACCGGAAGGTGGGTCGTGCCTGTCTCTGCATGTACGCCGTCTTCCTAATTTTGGCATCCCTTATCGAGCTCAACGTATTCTTCAGGGTGAACCTTCCCACCTGTCAGAGGACGGTCAATTGATCGTATAAATTATATACACGTCGATCAACTTCATTTTCATATATATAGTAATCTTCGTAAGTTTTAACGGGAGCTTACGAGAATGTTTAAAGTGGAGGTGCTTATTATTGACTACATGAGATTTTTTGTGTGTACAGTTTTAATGTTACGTAAAAAACGAAAAAAAAAGAAAACAAAAAACAAAAAAAAAAAAAAAATGAGAAATAAGAAACACAACATTTTATACTTCTGTCATGTAGCGTATTATCGAATATAGGTATTGCATTATATTAAATTATAACACTTTATTATATATTTTAGGTATATATATAATTCTATAATTTTAGAATGAAAAAAAAAACAACAAAAGAACAAAATAATATTTTTGATCAGTTGCTCACACCGGGATTAAAATCACATGAAAAAAAAAAAAAAAAAAACGAATACCACCTTTGCCCGAATCTGTTTTACAATATTCAAACGATTTATCTATATCGTTATATACCTATGCTGAGGTTTACTATACACAGGAAACCTTCAGGCAATGGTAAGGCAGTCTAGGACTCTCCGAGGACACGGGAAGATATAGATTAGGCAGCGTAACTTGAAGGGACAAGAAACACACAGTCGAGGGGGAGAGAAGAGTAGAGCGCCCATTGGAAATCCAATAACGTAGATTCGTAGCTCCTGGGAGTATACATATATATAACTATGCAGTAAGAACAAATTCAGACTGTAATCTTATAGTAGAAAGATTTCTAGCTCCTTTCCAAACTATTCAACCGAGTTTCTGCGTTTCTGAACTGAATATACGATTTCCGCTTTCGTTTTATCGAAAATTCCGTTCACCCTTATCGTGGTTCTTAAATATCTCGCAGACTGATTTTTCAACGGGCGACAAAAACGAAAGGTTGCTGTAGAATTACGTAAAAGTTGCCGGCTGAATAATTCACTAGCGGTACTTCGCCGCATCGTCAATGTGTGTCAGACATTTGAAATATAGTAAATTCGGTTTGGTCTAGTTTGAGTTGAAAAAATCTTGTTAACGGTCGACAGGAGCTTCTGCGATTTGTGCTAAAAACCATCAGTCAATATCGCATCATTTCAATATTTCAAGAACTAAGGTATCCGCGCTAAAGCACGTACGTATAATCAATGAGTACAGCTGTACCATGTACAATGGTTTTGTTCGTGTTCATTTTGTGAAAAATTTATTCTGCCCGATTTCGAAGAAGATAATTTAATGATTTTTGAATTCTTGGGTCTGGTTTTCATTGACCGAGATCTGAAACGGAGAAATACTTTGTTTTATTCAGTAAGAAGTGTACCGTGGCCTTGGCGACGCTACTTTCTGGTTGAAAAACAAGAAAACAAGAATAGCAGACACAGTCGGTCGGTCCCTGGAATTCCTTCCTTCATTCAATTTCTCTGGCGTCAGTTTGTCTGGAAGCTACTTCCCTCGACGCAGCCGGGAGCTATAGTGAGGGGTGAAATGGTAGTAAAGGATAAAGAGGGGTAGTAGAAAAGGAAAGAGAGAACAAGGGAAACAAAGAAAATAGGTAAAGAGTGGATGATGTGAAATGATCAAGGTCTCGGGCGCCTGAAAAATGAAAACTTCAAATAATTCTAGTTTCGCGGAAAATAAAAATCGCGAACGATCTTCAAATGTAATTTTTATGAGACATATGAGACTTTCATAAAGATGAAAGATTAATGCGATCAAGTAAGACCTATATAAAGCATGTACACTTGCCACTAGACATTATAATATTCTGAGATTTAATTATCGATGCCTAGGGCAACACTTCTTCGTTATTTTTTATCTCATTAAATTGATGGGCTCATTGAAAAGCAACTGTTTAATTCTGATCTTCAATTTATTCAACATCACGCACTGACATTAGTCCCCATGGGCAATTATTTAGCTAGTTAATTTACTATTTAAGATTAATATACCTGTAATAAATTATTACAAATAATCAATCAGTAGAAAATATTACTCAATGTGTATATTATTTTCATTATTATTATTATTATTATTATTATCATTACGATTTCATTTGGTATCCTTTTCAAAATACGAACAAAAAATTCACATATAAAATAAAGAAACGCGGTCAATATAGGTTTTAACGATTCTTTGTTTTACGTCGGACCACTTGGCGTTGCTTCTAAGCCGGATCGATATACTAGACATCTTTTCAGCGAGCCCCTCCACTTCCGCGTAACGCCCGGAAGTAATTGAACAAAATCTGGGCAAAGGTTTTTGAACATGAATTTTAAAAAAATTTTAAACTATTATACGGAAGTCGCTTGCGCGGTAATGAAAAATCTGTATTTCTTAGTCTACGAATTCGGAGGTGATAAGTAGTCTTCTCTTTTCTTACGCAGATTTAATGGATGGATGAGAAAGCCTAGACGATATTATAATCGGGAGCCTGTAAAAATTACTGGCTCCCCCTTCGTCGTATGTTTCAAGATGTTCGCGTAATATTTGATAACCAGCAAAGTGTCTGTTAATTAACAGGATTTTCCATTTTTAATTTCACCAGCTCCTCGTAGACTCTACATCCCTTCACCCCTTGATTATCTCCCCTCTTTCGCTTTCCCTTCGACGCCTTTAGGTATCTTCAAGCCCCTTGTACCTACCTACCTTATTTCCCTTAAATTGACCAGCCTTGTATTGCTTAGTTGACGCAAGTATTAAGGGTGGAATTTTTCTGTGAAAACAATCTTCGGGTCTATAATTAAAAAGGAAATTGAGCAACGAAAACGAGATTTCGCGAATCGAGGGAAAATCGTGATTATCGTAATTCCATTTCTCCACTGACTCGTTTTAGACGTACTCTAGTCGATCCTCGTTCCATTTACTCAACGTTACGACCACGTACGTTACTCCACATTCCTCTCTATGGTATACAGTCTTATGTGAAACCACGTATCCATAAGACACAGTATAACATGTGCTTTCGAGGCAAAGCGAATATTTTCATGAAATAAAATAATCAGGAAGCAGAAGCATAAGAGAAAAGGTAAAGAAAGAAGAAAAACAACCGATAAAACAGTAATCAGCTATTTTTAGTTGACCTGGAATTTCGCCAGAAGGTCGGTCATAAAGATCCGGAAGACTCTTGATTCAACATACGAATAGTTCGCAGATGATTATAGTTGCGTAGCAGGATACCTCCTACTCATACTACTAGTATATAAGTATACGTGTATAACTGTATAATCATCGTGATGATCCTCCATACGTATAGTGTTTAAGCTTAATGGTAATAGCAGAGGATTTCGACATCGAAAGACGTCATCCATGATCGACGTATTCTAGTACCTATGGATCTTTGATTATGATCATGTAACGTAAAATGGAAAAAAAAAAGAAATGAAACGCATGCTGTAGCCAATGTGCAGAAAACGGTCACGAGGCCAAACAGCCAAGTGAAACAGCGTAGCTCAGGCACACGGCTCGGTTACATGGCAGCGTTCAGGTCCGCATTGCGGTGCTGCCGCACGATCGTCGGCTCACCCTACCACCTTCAAACTACCTTCCACCTTCTCACCTATACAACGAAATTTCACCTACCGACCTACTCGCAGTGTATACATGTAGGTAGATATCTATGGGCAGAGTATATACGTTGTCATATGTATATATAGGTCATTCCAGTCGATCCATGCGCCGTAGACTGGCGGTCGTCATGCGCCGGGTCATGTGACCATCCCCGTTTGACTACCCTTGGGTCTCGTACCACAACCCTTAGCGGGGGCGTTTGGAGGCGCAGTGTTGCCTACCGCGCAGGGGACACAACACTTGCCGTTAACAATATTTTTACTAAAAATTTGATTTGAAATTTGTGTGTGTTTCTTTCTAAACCATTATCATTATCGTTATATAAATGATTAACATTTACCATACAATAATATGAAACTTTAGCGTGTAAAATAAAGATATTTAAATTTGACAAACGCCAATAGAAACACGTGTTGTTTATTATAGGTGTATTGTATCTATACATATAATTCGTACCCATATTAAATGCGGGGCGTAGTGATACAGAAATAAATCGTGTCACATATCTAGGCTCATATCGACCATTCGTTGTAAATAATTAAATAGGTAAATTTTTAAGGACATAATAATTTTAGCTAAAAAGAGTTCTCTTTGCGGTGCCTAAAATGATTCAATAAACTAGTGCCTAAATCGTACGTGCAATACACATTTGTTCGCTTAATCATTCTTCATAATTATACATACGTGCATACATACATATAAATATATACATACATTTATATATAAATATATATATTATTTATATATATATTATATATGTATATATATATATGTATATGCACACTTTTCTAGTGCTCACATAGGTATGTAAGTCTCAACGATTATAACGTTATAAAAATACCGTAATCAATGCTTGTAACTATTTGCTTGAAAGATAATATTATATTAGTTAATTATATCGATAAATGAGTGCCAGTCAGATAAGGTCAAAGTTAATAATAAAAATAATAAAATCACCAATTATGAGATGATAAATTAAACGGTATATTTGCACCGTAATAATTCAACTTTTTCAAACGTTCAATATCATATTATACCGCTCGTTTCGTTCAGTTTTGATAAATTAATCAAAAATCATCAATTACATAAACATAATTGAACACTGCTAAACAACCATGTCGCAGCTAATGCTGTGTAGCCTTGGAAATAGTTCGAATGCAGGGAATGACACAAATAACAACGCTAATACCAACAGCAGTATGGAGGATGACGATTCTTATCCACTACCTACGATATACAGGTAGGTTATTGTTCAAGGATTCAACGAGGATCTTCAATATTTTATAAATAATAATATCAAAAATCAAATGTTGCTCTGAAAGTGAAACTAATACGAAATTGGAGAAAAACTGTAAAAAAAAACTCAAAAAGTACTCTGCGTGTTCTGAAAATGATTTTATCTCGTACAAGAATTAATGAAATAAGGCACGACTTAAAAACAAAAATCTCACCGAAATATCAGTTTCGGATGCTGCGTTCGCGATAAGCATGCGTGGTTCCCCTAGACGCGGGAACCTCGGCTATATAGTGGAGGCCAAAAGGTCGTCAGGCTATATAAGAGCGTTCGATCGAGAAGGTTGTACCTATTTGGTCTTGTGGCAGATGCCGGGCTCCAATAGCGAGTTTGGACTGCATGGAAGAGTTCAACAGCGGTGGAGGCGGGGGTGGAGGTGACGGGCTTGGAAATTGCGGGGCTACTGCAGGAACCAAGGAACAACTTCTTACTAATTGCATCGCGGCCCAAGCCCAACGACTGCAGCATCCATCGCCCGGGATCCGTTATCGGAACCTTGGGAAGAGCGGTCTTCGAGTCTCTAACGTCGGCCTAGGTATGACCGAATTGGTAATATATTAGATTGATACACCATACCGCGGTGTGTCCTTCGAACGGATTTTAATTCCCTCATCTAGGTCAGTGACGATCTTGGATATTCAGCGCCTAGAATATAACAAGTGAAACGACCTTTTTCCTACACCTCCAATATCGGCGTTAAAGAAACGTCGAAATGATATTTTCAGTCCATATATCCTGGCAATTAAAATCTTCGCGCTTAACTCTTTCGTTTATTAAGACCATTGTTTGTTGTTGATTGTTCGTACGAATGAGCCGCGCGCAGCGAGCTGCTAGGCAGCCAGCTCGTAATCGACACACCCACGATCACACTGCAGAAAACGGAAATATTTACACAAGCAAGTCATACTGTTTGTTCGAGTGTTAACTCCCAGCTGTGAACTATACTGGTACGAACTTATCCAGCTGGCAAATACATTCAAGTATACCTAAAACCGACACATCCGACTACCGTTAGCGTTGCTCTCACGTATACTAGATTTAGAACGCGACTAGATTAACCATTCATCAATGCGGTAGAGTTAGATTTTCCAATTTACGCTGCAAGCATGTTAGTATTGTCTACGTTAACGTTTAATTATTTCAATACGTTCCCATTAATGTTACATTTTTAAATGCAGGCCAAATCTGGAGGATTTTCAAATCACCTATTTTATTACGTTTTAATTAAGAATCAAAGAATTATTACATGAGAGTCTTAATTGATTAGAGTTTCATGATTTTATATTCTGAATTTTAACCAATTAATTTCAATAGGGTATATAGATAGTATAATCGGGTTTTCAGCTGTCGAAATAGTATGGCTTACAATAATTAGTATGTGTCTGACAAGGCCTGAGCGAATCGAGCGCAACGAACGTCACAATATACAGAATAAGGCTTCGTATTTTCTTGCACGAGAGAATTAGAATTTCCTTCCATAAGCCTCTTATCTAGAGCGGCTTAGATTGAAATTGAGGTGGCTGAAGACGTCTGCAAGTATACTACATACCGTATAGTAATGGATGTAGCAACGTGATGAGTGAAATATTGCATCAAAATCCAAAGAAATTGCATGTTCGAGACTCTAATCTACGTAAAACGTAAATAGAAGGTCCCCCCCACCACCAAAAAAAATGCGCGATTGTCTGCCATGTAGTTCCTCATCACGTATCGATATAAATCGGATAGTAAGAAGATTAAAGGTTCACCTCGACGAGCTGTTGTGCTTAGATACTACTTTCGGAAGTAGATTATCTCGTCTCGCAAAGCACGTTTCTCTTTTTTTTTTATTTTTTTGTATTTTATGAAAGAAAAAAATAATTTTCTAAGAACACTCTCCATTTATCGTATATTTTTATCATTTATTTTTTATGCTCATAAAATGTTAACGCCTTGTTTTCTTTATCGCTTTCTATCGAGATCAGTTTGCGATTGTTTTAAGTCTGTGAGCCATAGCGTCTAGTCCGCTCTGTATATATGACAAAAGAGAAATTTTTTTATTTTTTTTTTCTATCTCTTTGATCGTGGAGTCAAGACGACGTGCTTGCAGTTCACACAGACAAAGAACATCGGGCGATGTAAATCTCTTCAACGAGATTTAAGTTCCTCATCCTATACCTTAAAGACTACCTTTTGCCACAGCGTTACTCAACACAGAGATCTACGAGCCTGCCTGAAAGAGAATTGACCCCTAATTTATTCAATAGGTTCTCCAACCCTCTGAAAATCTCGTACAATTTTCTCCTTGGAACTTCCTTGGTTCTTATGTTACCTATATACAACGCGATCTATAAATTTTCCTTATTTCTTCCTTCACCAAGCACCCGATGTTTCAGGGGCTCATATAATAAATTCACAGATCGATATGTTGGTACAATTTAGTCGGAATTGATTGACAGGTACTTGGACTACCTTTGGAGGTGTTGGTGGTAGCGGAAATGAAGAAACTGCCGAAGCTGTTGTCGCCCTTGCATACGACAGTGGGATTAATGTGTTCGATCTTAGCGAGGCCCACAGTGGTCATCGAGCCGAGACCCAATTGGGAAGAATTTTGTCTCGTCGATCATGGAACAGAACCACCTATGTCGTAACCACCAAGATATACTGGAACACCAAGTGCGTTTTGTTGATTAATAAGTTAAAAAAAAAAAATAGAAAAATTCTGTAGTATAGCAGTTTCGGGTCTGGGGGAAGCTGGAGACGATTTGGACGGTTAATTGTCGGCACCGCGGCCATCTTTGTTCTCCAGCTCTGTTCGTTGAACATTGACGAAATCCTCTTAGGTAACTTCAACTTGGGAAACAATGCGACAGACAATGGTTAAACTGAAAACAAAGTTTGAACGAACATTGACTGCGTTTCAAACGCCTTCCCCCAAATCCCAATAAGCCAAAATTTTCGTACAAAGCTGTAGTTCCCGCATTGTTCTCTCGCTGTCGTTGTTGGCAGAACTGAAGGAAGGGGTCTCTCCCGTAAACACATCATCGAATCGGTCCAGGCATCTCTTTTACGATTGCAACTCTCGTACATCGACATCGTAATGATCCACAAAGTTGATCCTATGTGCCCGATGGAAGGTACGTTCCTCATCTGATCGGATTGCGTGACATTTTCATTTTCCTTTTTAAATTTCAGTTTCTTTTTGTATTCTATGTTCACTTTTTCTTCTTCTTCTTGTCTCTTTACGAATATTCTTTCAGAGGTTGTTCGCGCCATGAATTACGTTATAAGCAAAGGCTGGGTCATGTATTGGGGTACATCGCGATGGTCCCCTGTAGAAATAATGGAAGCTTACACTAACTGCAGACAGTTTAACTGTGTCACCCCAATCGTGGAACAAGCCGAATACCACCTCTTCTACAGAGAAAAGCCAGAACTCTACATGCCAGAATTGTACAATAAAATTGGTACGCGGTAAAAATCGTGGCTCCTATTGTATAATCGGTTAAATTTTGATAATTGTACTCTGTTTCATACGATCGATCGTTTTTCAGGGGTTGGACTGATGGCTTGGTCAACCGTTACCATTGGAATGGTATCTACCAAATCCGAAGATTGCGGAATGTCATTCCTCTCAAGATCTTCCTACAAAGTAACAGTCAGTTTTAACTAATAATAGAATAATTAGTTTCGTCGTCACGCGTCACAATAAATTTTTAACACCACTACCATCTGGCTAGAACGAACGTCAATAATAATTAATAGGCTTTTTTGGCTTGATAATAAGTTTTCCTACTTCACTTGCACACATTATTTCTTATAGGTATCGTCTTAAAGGCTGGGAAATCCTCTATCCAACTGTTTATCTCGCGATAATGTGGCCAAATTTAATTATTAACTGTTTTATACACGTTTTCAACAGATATTAATTTATAATGTTAACATTTTACTAGGGATATCGCAGTTTAATTAAATTTTAAGAAAACTTACAATTGATTAGGAATATCGGTCGATGAGCCTCGTTATCATAGATATATGTGTCAGAAATGATTAACGTTTCAAATTATTTTTATCGGGCACCTTGCAGTCATTCCGATGACTAGATTATATAACATACTGATCTCGTCCGTCTGCGATATAAATTTTCAAGTCATTAACGAAGGTAAATTCAGAGTCACGTTCATGGTCACGTTATATCCCTAATCACTGTTGGAAACAGTGTTTCACTTGTTCTTAGAATGAGGCTGAAGATCTTTGATTAAAAATTGCAGTTTATGTAGGTTTTCTGAGTTTATCAGAATTTTTCTCGTTGGCGAGAATTCTCTTAATTAATTTACCGAGGTATTGCATTGTCCCTTTGTTCTCTCAGACTGTTGTCTGACTAAAAAACAACTGAATAAAATCTACCGAGTCTTACAGCGACTGCATTGCGTTTCAGAACAAATATTCCTCCTTCAGTTGGACGGAAGATGAAACCCAGTCTTTGTACAAGGAGGTATGTCACATCGTTAATTAAATCAAATGTTTCAATTGAATTGCATGCTGCTGTTTAATAAAAGTTAACACGAATCTTATAGTGTATGTATCTACCTAGCTGCCTGCTTCATTCTGTCTTCTTACTTTCCTCCCATACTGTTATAAACCAATTTCAAAATGAAAAGAGTATTTGCAGCAAGAATATGCATGGAAGGACAAATTGGTGGATGATGAGACCCGAAAATACTCGGATAAGTTCAGGGAAGTGTCGGCATTAGCGGACAGGATGGGGTGCTCATTCGGACAACTCGCCATTGCGTGGTCATTAAAGAATGAAAGTGTCCAGTGCCTTTTGCTCGGCGCAGCCAACATAGATCAACTCTATGAAAGTCTCCAAAGTTTACAGGTAAAATATTTTCATATTTACAATTGAAAATCGTGCAACTCTAAGCCCAATGGAATAATCCTACACTCGAATAAGTTTATAGGGTGTATTGATAAGTGATAACTGTTTATCGTAATGTCATAATGATTGATGATGATTCGGAGCTTAAGATTTTTTGTCTTCTTCAAGATTAGCGGAAGTGTTGATTTTTATTTAATTACTGACATCTGTTGAATCTTGTGACATTTTAAAAACTTACCTGAATATGACCTGTATCAAGAAGTTTTCATGCTATAGTTATATTGCTCATTATTTTCAGCTAATTCCAAAGCTTAACGCTAGTATGATGACCGAAATCGAACGAATACTCGATAACAAGCCGTCCAGGCCACCGATGGTGTCAACACTAGCGCTTAGATGACAATCGATTTGCCCCCACGGTAGTGGTGGGGGTTCAATTGAGGAGGGTGGCAGTCCAAAGAGCGAGGGTGGAAACAGCCAAGATCAAGAACAGACCAAGGAGGCGACGAACAAACTTTCCTTTTGCGAGATCCAGTGACAAACCGATCCATCCCCGACTCAGGCCTCAGATTCTGCAGCTCAAATTCGACTTCCAGAATTGGCCTCAAACTGCAGTCAATGTATATGTCAGTAAGAATCCTAATTGTTTTAGCCTATACCCGTTCCGCACTTGTACCACTCCGATTTTCATTACGTTCTTTTTCGACCCAATGCAGGAATTTCTAAAAAGTTAGGTTCCTGCATTTTTTTTATAAAAAGTACACTGTGTCATTTCAACACTGAATTCCACAAAGGGATTATATAGATAGAGATTAGACAACACATATGATTGAAATAAACACTTGTTGCTTATGTTTAACAGTGTGTCACTTTAGCCGGCATAATTATCGCGATAAGTACAGTTTACGTATAATAGTACCTAACCAGCTCGGATGGAACATTGATTACGGAACATTTCGGGAAAGGAGGATATCAGTATCTCCAACAACTTATCGATATCAGGATTTGACGACCAGGCAATTTTCGGGGATGGTTGCCAATAAAATTTTAATCGATGAATTTCATCGATATATATCTGATAATACTGATATATTATAATAATACTATGATAGACTTTGTTGCTAAAGCTGCAATTCTCTTATGAAAATTTCACACGAGTTTAAATTAATGTTCATGACGTTAACTGTTAAGGTTTAAAAAACAAAAGCAGAAAAGATAAAGTAACGATGAGAAAAGAAAGAAAGAAAGAAAGAAAAAAAAAACACCGTAGTATATAAGTTTACCTAATTTGCCTATTATTTTAAAACGTGTACAGTACGATCCATCCAATTTAAGCTACTTAATAATACGTCGTCAACAATTATACGAATAAACGCTCAAGAATAGTGTTTATTTGTGCTCAAAGTTAAATGCGAACACGAGAATATTGTGCAGTTTAAAAAGAGCATCGAGAAGATAAACGTTCTTAATACTAGAGACGGAGTTTCTTTAATCCGTGGCATACATAGAGACCCATTTTTTGATTTTTCAAGTAAATGGAGAACCGCTGCGTAAAAGATGAGGCATTTAAAAATATGATGCAATTTTATTGTTATCAAGATGACTAATGATCTCGTTTGGAATACATCGGTCTTCCATATACCGATTAAAATTAATTACTTGATAAATAAGCTGGGTAAATCGATGCATGATAAAGGCTTGTCTTGAAAAAATTCGCAATTTCATGCTAGATATAAAAGAGATTGATAATTCGTTGTCCGTTTATTTATATGTATTTCTTTTTCTTAAACTTTACACATAATGAAATAATAATCTACGGGCAGCGTTGTCGACCAATTTCGTTGAAGAATAGTTATCGAAACTTAGACAGCTGTAAATACGAAAAAATTTAATAGGCTTGTATCTTTGGCCGAGCATATAAGTACATATTATATATAGCGAAGGTTTGGAAGCCTCTAAATTATAGCCAACCGATTTGTAAAGTCGGTTATGGTATTTAAAAAAAAAAAAAAAATCAATTCGACTGGCCTGAAAAAGGTTGGCAATTATTGTACTAGGATCTTGGATCAGAATGAATAATAGTTTATGATACGTGTAACGTATAAAGTTATACGGTAACTTCAATATTTAAACTATTCAACATTTCCTGAATTCGAAAAATTTGAACGGCTAGATTATGGCTTATTAATAATTACTACGATGAAGATCAGTTTAAACGCGAAGGGTGTTGCATTGCCATCCTTCTATGTTCTACCGGTCGTTATACTATATTCTGTAAATATTTCTATAAATATCATATTATCTTTTATCCTTTTATATAGATAATAGTAATATTTGCAAATCGCATCATCATATATTGCCTCTAGCGTATTTTTAAATATCAAGCGCTCACGACTAGAACCAATATGAGAATTAAAGAAAAAAAAAAAAAACTAAAAACTAAAATAACGCAAATTTTAATAACAATAATCCTCATACTTATAGTTTAGTAATTATTAATTAAAATTTCCCACACTCTCAGCCGATACGTACCTGCATGATGAATAATTAATTAAATGAATAAATAAATTAAATAATTAATTAATAGTTATTTCAGAGTAACTTTCCCACAAGATGCACATTATACTTATATCCACTACACATCGCGTAATATATATCCACCTGGACATTAAGGTGATTCTCTACCCAATTCGACCTGTTCCAAAAACATTGAGCTGAATAGTGCTATTGAATGGAATATCTCTAACGGAAAACAGGTCACTGCAGTGCAATTTTATTGACGATTTTGAACACGTAGGTCTCAAAACATGTTTGTTTTTTTCCGTTTTCGGTTCCTGGTTAGAGATATTCCGTTTAATATCACCATTCGGCCAAATGTTTTTAGAAGAGGTCGAACAGGGTAGGTAACCACCTTAAGTAACATATATACCTATGTTTCGTGATTGGTATCAGCGTACAACAGCAGGGCACCTATTTTAAAATCTCTAAAGATATCTATCGTAAAAATGATATCCTCAATAACTTTTGCTTGGCTTTCGATTGCTCAAGTTTAACTAAAAGTTTATAATCACCGTAGCAGAGAGAAACAAATAAAATAAATAAAGTAAAAAAAAAAGAAAAAAAAAAAACCCCGAATGAAAACGAACGAAAATGAGAAGAAAAATAAAACAGAATTGGGCTAGATATTATATGTAGCTGACATTTTGTAAGATTGTTACATATTCATTTATTATTTCTCGTTTCTCCAAATTGTGCGTGCTCTTGCAATAATAATAATTATAAGAATAATAATAATAATGATAATAATGATAATAATAACGATGGTATTATTATATACTTTAATTTACCAATATTGCGCGAACGATTTGATGAAAAAGGGAATGAAGAAAAGGAAAGGAAAGAAAAGAAAGGAATTGGGTAATTTTACCTATACAACAAGAGTTTTGGAGTGCTCGGACGATCGACCTACACGCGCTATATATATATATTATATATTATATGTATATATGAGGTGGCTCCGCACCGGCTGTGATTTAGCGTTTGAGTTTTAATTGCACGATCGATTAAAATGCTGACACGCGTCCTATGGGCTATTTCAAACTATCGCTGCCAGCCAACTGTCAGCTATATTAAAAAGAGCCGCGATCGAACCCCTGAAAAATAATATAACTTAGGGTGTAAATGGATCAGATATATCCGTCGCATACAATTTGTGATTTTTCGGTGCACTCCGTTTAAGATTAAGATTGTTTCTATCTTGTTAATTGGGAATGCAAATTGTTTAATAAAATTTCAATTACGAGATATTCTTGAAATACTGCAGTGATATACACAATTATTTTCTTATTACTAACACCCTCAACTTACTATTAGATGATAAACTGTTTCCTTATATTATTAGCTATAAGTTTGAACTTTTTACAGCTTTATTATTAATAATCATAACTCATAATACCTATACCTGCATATTCTCACCTCAATTATAAAAATTATTCAATCACCTAACTGATCCCGTTGAAAGTCCATATCGTGATATGCTGCAGTGCAGCCGGGTAAATCGGCGATTTAGTTATAGTAAAAACCCATTCCACGTCGCATGTCTACTTCGATTTCAATGTGAAGTACGTCATTGGTCATAAAACTGCATTATTCTATCTTTAGATAATTTATATTCAATTAATTCGTTCGTAATTCCGATTTTGCATATTTCCAAATTTGAGTTCAAACTTTGAAACATTACAGAGCGGATTTATCGTAATATATACTAATCGTAATTTTCTACGCGCAGAGATCTTATATGATTGATTTTTATGGAGTTTTTGACAAGGTCAATCATCACTGTCCATACCACCGAACCTTATCATGAGTAAAAAATGTACGGTGTGCCAAAGTAGTTAATGCACGTAATCAAAAAGCTAGCGCTTAACCCCTGTGCTTGCACAGTATTATATTATCTATTCCGAACCGCTGTCCACCGATAAAATTGGATCCGGTTCGTCGATGATTTTACCAAGAGTCTTCTACGTCGTATAATTTCGCAAAGTAGGTCTGTTATAACCGAAATAATAAAGAGACAAAGAGTGTGTTTTTTTCGTCAACATTTAATCAATTAACATGTTCATCTGCTGAGGAAACAAATTACGCAGAGAAATAACTTCATACTTTAAAAATTAGTCATGATTTCACTTAGTATTTTTACAAAGTCCAATCCTACTAACTTAAGTTATATACTCGCTTAATACTGAATTTTATCACAATAGTCTCGAAAGTATTAAAACTATCAACGCATTATGATAAGCCTATATATATTATGTATATATGTTCTTTTTTTATCATAAAATAAATTATTGTCGTGCTACTTATATAGTATTATATGCCTGATGATAAATGATACGATTTTCAATAGAGTATTATATAGTTTCTGTCGAGTATTTATCAGTTATGTGATTAATTCCTTTTTTTTTTATTATTATTATTCCTGACTTCTCACGAATCTTCTTCAATTATTATTAAAAAAAAAGAAAAAAAATGCGATAATATGAAAATATGGGTGATTCTAAAGAATTAAATTTATACATACCTATATATACATTTATTACAGCTATTACGATTCGTACCTACTTACGGACCTCAACCATATACCTATGCGACTTCACTTGTACCCACTAATGGATTCAAGGAACGCGAACTAATTCCTTTATAATAGGATTTCGTTGAGCCTATAAAAGGCCAATGAAAAATATCTTACGACCCCGTCTTGACCCGAAGAATTACTTTGCAGTGGTATATAACAAAGGTATATATATATACTTAAATGATTAAATGTGATTGAATTTGAAAGTGATACGTACACAGCATAAATATAAGAAATACTGATATGCGCTTTGCTAGTTTTTCGAAATTCAACCTACATAATATATACCTATATGCTAATGATATGCTTAGCGACCGTAATCTTCGTACATAATCAGTGAAGGTATACTTGCTGTTATCAATAACTGATCGTTGAATTTTTTTTCCCCAAATTTTGCGATACCGTTTTTTTTTTTATTATACTAACTCGTAGTTGAGTAGATCAGTCTGTGGGATCGCACATTGGCCAGTTAACGAAAAAGAATACGTTCATTTCGAGAAGAATAGCAACTACCAGAAATGCGGCATACATGATTAAGCTCATGACACCAACTTTCTTGTTCAACCGAAAACCGCTAATTGATACCAGTAAGTAGAGTATGATTACAGTTCCTACGAGAGCTAGCATACTATAATTAATTGTGCTGGAGACAATTTCAATCTCGGTATTTCCGGTCGAGGTTTTTATCAGCCACGGAAGTCCTAGGCATAGCAAAATATCAAGGGTATTTGCTCCTATTGAATTACTAAGGCCCATCTCACCGTGACCTGGAAAATCATGAATAGATTAATGGGAATAAGCATGGAGAATGAATTATTTACCAGTAATTATCAATAATTTAAGGGAACTAACCTTGTCTGGCCATAATTACACTGGATACGGCTTCGGGCAGACTTCCTCCAGCAGCCAAAAATGTCAAACCCATCACTGCGTCAGCGATTCCCATAGTGTCTCCGAGCACTGTGATCATCCATGCGACAAAATACGATGATACAGCTATCCATACTATGCACATGACGAATGTGGCCGGGTAAAAGTTTCGCAATTTTTTATATCTACAGTCAGGTATCGTGATGAACAGCAGGAAACGAAGTGGCCATAAGAAAAACCACCATATCTTCTCGTAAAGTAATCCTTTCGGCATAGTGAACGGACTATCTGATTGAAAAATTAACATTTTTTTTGAGAAAAAGCTTTACTTATCAAGTTTCTTTCGCGATTTTTCATTTGGAGCAGTGAAGAGGTGAAAGATATGTGCAAGGTCTTATTTTTTAATCATTAACTTCGCAAAAGAAAAGTAAATTCGTTTTGAAATTAATCTGTGATCTTTTATGCACGAATGAAAGTATCAAAGAGTTTGCGCCCCATAGAACTGATACGCTTCGGGCAGAATACCCCTTACCTGGTTCCACATATTCTTCTAATGGCATTTCAGCTTCAAGTTTTTTTGTCGAAGCTCCTTTAGCGGCTGCTTTTGTTATTGAGGCTCTAGTTATGCTGTTTCTGTATTCGATCACCAGTTCTCCATGAAAATAAGGCCGATAAGTTCCAAAAGTATCGTCTTTTTCTACGGTATCTTTGACAGGTGTTTCTAGAAGCAAAGATTGCTCATTCATATTACAAGATTTTCACCCATAGCGGTGTGGTGCAGTTTTCTTCATCAGCTATCCTGTTATAGTATTAATTTAATATAAAATATAAATTATTTACCTGCTAGTGTTTTATTTTTCTTGAACATCCCAGCAAATTTATGAGCCCAACGGGATGTAATTTTGTCGCAAAACAAGATGATAAAGTACGTAACGTAGAGAACCATAAGAACAGTTGATTCTTTCCATGTAATTAGACCGTCCCACATCATGGTCACCAACAATACGATGGAAATCGAATAGATAAGACAATCACGTGTCAATGGCCACCACTCCATTTGAATACCCTGTACATACGATAAATTGATATCTAAACATCAAAGGTGTGTGAATCTCATGATTAACTGATATTGTGTACTTTAAATGATGTATGTATCTAATCGCATTAAAATTTGTGGACCGCATTAAGCACAAGCATTTCAAGTTAAATGTAGGATTAATTTTTCGACACCTGTGACTGCTACTTGACAATTTGATTTACCAATCCGAATGAGATTGAGATGTGATAGTTAATTGTAGCAACTAGATAAGATGACATTTATTGATGAAGCCGAATTCGTTTTATCTATCACTGGATTTACTTTTATAACTATTAGGGCCTATAGAGATGAGTTACCGAAACCGTGAAAAGATCAACCAACGTACTATATTGCTTGTAATTTACACCTAAGTTTACTCTATTTATAACAATAGAGTCACATGTCTATAGAATAATGAAATTTTTCTTTTTTTTTTTGTTTCTTCTAAGATTATGTATTTAGAAATGATTATAGATGATCTCTGGACCTGATCAAAGTTGTGTTTGTATTGCTTATGGTTTCGCAAGATTTTTGTGATAGCACCAAATGTTCAAGGAACAAAAACAATCAGTGTGTGTAATGTAGCAAAATTGGTAATATTGAGTTTAAGTATGATATACCCATAGCGATATTTAGAGATTGGACGACTCTCGGCCTCGTCCTTGAATAAAGCATTGACGCACAACAATTACGGTTATTCAACGATCATAAAAATCATATGAACATGATATCAGATTTATCGACAGCTTTGACAATTATCAGGAACAATTCACATTAGCAGTAGCGAGTATTCTGATTTCAAAATGTGATTGCAAATGATAATCTGGTAAAATGATCTCGGACCCTCAGCCTTCAAGATATTGAATGCTAGATATGTCATGAAAATAAAAGAATTTATTCCCCTTTCATACAGTTTTTCATACTTCGCCTATATTTTGGTAAATGAGATGTCTATAATACACCGCTATCAAACGCGGTATTTATAATTGACAAAATAATCAAGATACTGCGACTCTGCCAAAATTCACCAGCTATCTCAGATTTCTAAGGAAGTAAAGCGCGTTACGGGTGAAACCGAAAGTATCAAATTGATTACTGATTTTTTTTTTTTTTTTCAAAAGATCGGATCAAATGCGAATGCATTGACGTCAATGTTCGATGGATTGATTAGATTTTTTCTTTAATGAATTGAGATATTTTTACTGGCCGATGGAAAAGGAAGACATACAATAATCTGCAGTCACAATTAATCTATTGCAACTGCCCTTTAATCTACTCAGCTATTCATAAATTTTTTGAATTTATTTCGTTTTCTTTCTAACAGAAAGCTTAATCACCAAATGATTGAGATCTTACAGACATAAAAATCACGCATGAAAAATGACCAAATTCCAATAATAATTCGACCATCCCGTGTAGAAATTGTGCTGTGGTGCTGGCAGGGTCCTGATAGTGCGTGCCATAGTGCAAATGAGGCCCAGGTTAGGCTAAGCTGTGGCAGCCTGTTAGGGACCCCGCTGGATGTTCCCGTTTTAGATACCGCGCCAGGCCGGGGGCTAGTCAGGCTGCCAAACTCGCACCCCATAAGCTTTAGCAAACCGTAGCTCCTTCACCGTTGTCCTTAGAGTAAACTTCTCACGACGTTTTTTGTTCCTCATTCAATTATCTAGATACGGAATTTTCGCATTTTTTTTTATCGATCCATTTTTTGATTTTTTTTTTTTTCGATTCTAGTTTCCACCGAATTCAAGCTTTAGCACACCGTAGCTCCTTCACCGTTCACCCTAGAGTGAACTTCTTATGACGTTTTTTGTTCCTCATCTAATTATCTAGATACGGAATTTTCGCATTTTTTTTTATCGATCCATTTTTCGATTTTTTTATTAGGGCACGCCGCAGCGGGGCCACTTCAGGGCCTGGACAGTGTTGCAAGTCTGGCCAGCCACGAATCTGCCTGGTCATGCCGATTTCGATATCAAGGCACGTCACAACAGGGCCACTTTAAAGCCCTGGGTAGCGATGCAAGTCTGGCAAGACACAAATCCGCCCGATATGGCCCATGTTGATATTAGGGCATGCCACAGAAAATTTCTACACGAGATATGTCTGCGCACTATTATATTGCTCGAACACTTACGAGACGGCGTCTAGTTGTAGTCATAAACTTTAATCAATCACGTAGATATAATCTTTACCAATTCATTATACCATACGACATGGAATTTGGGTTCGCGATATTTATTCTCCTGATTTAATTACAAAACTTGGGAACTGCTTGCAAATACTTGGGGAATGTAATGCTACATTAAAATGCAATTATTCTTACCCCAATCGCAGCCAAACCGCCACACGCAGCAACGCCGAAAGTATTGAATACTCCGGAGCCTACCACGGCGCCAATTCCAAGGTCTGACTCAGTTAGAAAAGTTCCAATTATATTGACGAAAAGCTCAGGTGAACAGGTTGCAGTGGCCATGAATGTAGCTGCTGCTACATCCCTGCTAATCCTAAGGTCTGTGCAAATGCAATCAACCGAGGGTAAGAAGTAGTCGTTGCAAATGAGAGCAAGCATCAGAAATGCGTAAAATCCACCAAAAAAATGGAGCACGACAGCTCCTTGTTTTCGTTGTGTTCTTGTGAACAGATCTGTGGGAAATTCATAGATGGATCTTTCGCTGCAGTTCTCTTGTTGCGTGTCGGTTTCATCTGCTCTGGGGAAATTGAAGATACTTCGAAGCCCACTAGTATCCAAGTCTGAGAATAAGTTTCCGAGATCACCTGGAAAGGAAAATCTCTTTGAGATTGTTTTGGAGTTAACGATGATGTTTCTAACATCAACAATATTCAGTATAAAGCAATAAATTTGGGTTTATTAAACGTAATATATAAAAAAAAAATGAACTTCGCATTAAATAAGTAATGAATAGTTCAACGTTTATTTTCATATTACCGTTGTTATACTGTGGCGTTGTTAACAGCGCGTTAATAGGGGGATGGTAAATTTATGGGACGTGAAAGGAAATTGACAGCAAAAAAAAAAAAACAATTTCGTGACATTTATATAGCGCCGAGTTCGCGATACGGGCAATTATACAGAATTATCAAAGCATGCAAAGGCGGTATTTTCCTCATTTTATCATCAAGCTGTGAACATCTTGCGAAAGCAGGTAGAAATGAATCTACTGCAAGTTAAGAATTCCACTTTATGTATACAACGTCATTATTTACATTTAGGTCTATTGCGAGAAATGATTTGAGATAAAGGCCTGACATAATATTTGTCATTTGTCTAATCCTCAGCTTAAACATACTCATATTAGAGCGTTAACGAAGAAAAGTCTTTACTACAAAAGTGCTGAAACGCGAAGACAACTGTTGTAGGTATATTGGATGATAATTTTGATCAAATTTATTAACTAACGATACGAAAACAACGGTAATTATGTCTTCGGATCCCCGTGTAACACGTAATAAATTAAATCTTTATCTTCTTAACAGACTTGTCTACTTTGTCCTTGATCAATCGATCTTAGCATCGGATAACAGCGATGATTAAATTTTAAGAATGTCATGTACATTTATATGAAGAAGATACCTAGCCGAATCGTAAGAAGCTTTATCATGATTGATACATGTATTCGTTTAGATACGAGCGCTACGTGGGGTAATATTTTCATAGTTAATTTTTATTTTTTATACAGGCTGAGCCGGTTTGACGATTTTATCTATCAATATTTCTATACGATTTAACTTAGCTACATACATATAAGATGCGAAAGAAAAATTATTCAAGCCATGAAAATTCGGTTTAATTCTGCAGTTAGATAATTCTGTTTGATAGAATATCAGAAGGATTGTAGCCGTGAATATTCTGGCCGAAAAATGTAATCCTATATTATGTTACTCATTCCCATAATCTTTTTCAATATCATAGAAAATAGTGAAGAAATTTAATATTCCGAAAAAAAAAAAAAATGAGCTAATACGTGTAACACCGGTTATTGGTACACACGATTTTGGGTAAACGTAAAGTCTAAGCCGAAAAATCCGAACTGTTTTACAGTCTTTAGAAGTATTTCTTCCAGTTGTTGGAGTATTCTTATTCAACTAAATTCCGTTGAAATTTTGTACCAAATAATACCAGTGCTGCACTTATTGGCATCAGAAATATTTTTTATTCATCTTTTTTGTTGAGGAATTGAAGAAAATTTCATTCTAACATTTCGTGGATATTACACATTTTTTTATTTAAGTAAAATAATGATTAGACGATACGGAGAGATTGTAGAAATTTCATGGTCAAATGGTAAACATGAAAATGATAGCATTCGAATTATTTGTTAGTGTATTAAAGCGATAAAGAAATTGCCATATGTCTATTCAAAAGTGCGTCACCCATATCCCATACAGTATAAAACTGAAAGCAGTACAGCAGACGTCTTATAGATGTTCAATGGACCAGTTTTTGTACTCTAGACAAGTAGACCTGTCCAAAACTCGTCTTTCTGACTAAAGTTCACCACGAGACAACAGAAACTAGCGTATATTGAACATTTATAAGACGCTTGATAGACGGCTTCCAGTTTTATGCTGTTTGTGATTTTTATCGGAAATCGACTCTTTTGCTCAAACAATTTGAAATCTCTGCCGCATGTCCCACACAACACGCATGCGCGAATATAATTCATACGTAATGGTCATCTTGAAGGTTGTCACGCCAAAAATGCCTATCTCATGAGTCCGTAACTCAATAAGCGTGTCATTCTCATTAGGAACGTTACGTTCATTACTTGCTCAATATTACTAAAAAAAAAAAAATGATAAAAATCGATCTGTTATTATTTGATAGCTACATGAATGTTCATTTTAATGAAGTGCCCTGAGGCACGAAGACTTCACTCCAACATCGTAGTTAACTTGCAGATAAGGCTTGTTATAGGTACGCTTTTAAAAAGCTCAAATTCGTAACCAAAATTTCTAGCAACTGAAGCAATGTTTTCAACTTTCGATTCGTTGTACCAAGTGCTAAAGATCCAATCTTTTCCCAACAATTAGACATAAATTTCCACGATTATGATTTATTTCTTTTTTCTTCTCATTCTCGAAAAAATCTATTTTTGACACCCTTCGGTTATTATTCATTCGCATTTGTCATTACTGACACGGAACTCGTCCTGTTATATTGGGCTTTCATACTCTTCGGTTCCAACTTGATTACAATCATGATGTGAGCGTAGGTATTACCTATCTAATGCCTACCGGTAATCTTGGTAGTGGGAACACCTGCTACAGCAGCCTTACAATCAATGAATGTGGACTTGTTTACAGTAAAATGCCTCTTTGACAGTCACCAATTTTTAAAACAAAAAAAAAAGAAAATTCTACCGTAGCTAGAAATATCATAGGTTGCACAGATATAATATTTTGTTATTTTCGAATGTTCAATTATTTATTAGTAAATTTGAATCATTTCGTTCGAGATATCAAGACATTACTTTTCTTTTGAATCGATAAGAAAATAAGAATCGATTGATAAACGAATCGAATCGATAAACTTTACCGAACATTGAAACAATTCTTATTGAATGAATGATGAAAAATATTACAGTGGCTTAGCTTATATTATAGATTATATAACTTAGCTGTTATATAGCTTTGACCACGTGCTCTCAATCACTGTTACTTTTTTTTTTTTTTTCCGAGTATTGGATGACGATAAGTTCTTGTCGATTCCATATAAATACACTAAGGTATACTTTTGAATTTCTAGAATATTCTTGACGAATTAGAAAAACGACTATACACGCCATAAAACGTTAAGCTTACCTTATTTGGCGTAGTTGCCTTATGGTAATTAACTTACCGTAATCAGAAGAGTCCGCAGCCGTTGCCGAAGTAATGAATATAAAGAGGGTGAAGAAGATAGCGATAGCCAAAATTCGAGAATCCATTATGAACAGTTGTGAAAAAAAAAAAATGATTTAAAAATTAAAATAATATTTTACAATGATTTTAAACTTGATGGAAAGCTTCATGTAAAATTAATGTAATTATAACAATGGCATCCGGCTAACGCGTGCCATCGAACTGTCGGCTCTATGAGACTCTACCATTTATGATAAATAAAACTGATTACATCTTCCCCCACCTTTAGCATCTCATACACAATTTTTATCTCGTCTTGCGTATTGTACGCGTAGCTGATATGTGGATAAATAGATTTATAGATAAACAATAATTTATTGTGATCTGATTTTTCATATAATCCATTAAGATCTACGCTTTGTAATGAACTTAATCCATTAACTCGATTACTCGAAGCCGATAAATTTCAGTAGCCCAGGTCGCAAACTTCGTTATTAGATCCTTCCAGGGGTACACGTTTTTACTTTAGCCCCATTACCCCAATTCCGCTAACCAACTGATTCTTCAAATGAAATTTTCACTCATGTCAACTGCACGGATCATTTCGATGGTTAAATAGTTAATTGGTCAAACTTTTTATCTGTTCCCAAAAAAAACACGTTAACATAGAATTCTGCCGATAGTAGTACCTGCACAGTCTTCTATGGCACGAAAGGTAGATATACTGTTTAGATCTTCATACTTATAGGTTTTATCAGCTTCCACGTGGCATGAGTACCTACTGTTATTGCACTATATGTATGTTGATATACCTACCTGCTATCTTTGATGGTCAGGGAAGTGTATGAAAACATACGCAAAATGAGAAGGTAGGTAATATAGCTGTCATGACAAGTGCCGCTACATCGTCTCTAGATATGGACGTACAACAGCGTTGCCAGTTTAAAAAATAAAAAATCAAAAATCAAAATTACAAAAATAAAACAACCGAATAGCCTACCCATGGAATTTAAAGTTTACTCAAAATCTCTCTGTATATTATTCAGATAAATATTTTTGGCCGCAAATGAACAAGCGAGAGAAACGTAGTCAGACAAGATCTCGAAGCTATAATGATCATAGACCTAAAGTAAATCCACGTTGCCAGAAAAAAAAATCATCTTTTTGTTGATATCACAAATCGATGATAAATTATACCTGAAATACTTCACTTTTTGTTTCACCACCGTCGTTGGATTGATATAGTTCAAGTTATAATACGGAACCGAAGTTACAGATCTGGGTGGTGATTACCTGAGATATTGTAGACGTCTACTCAATATTCTTCCTCCGATGATTAGGTATCTGATGTTTGTATACAATAAATAATAAGAAAATACCCTACAGAGGTAAAATTTTTGGGAAATTAAGTTTTCGCCGAAAAAATCATTCAACATTTTAATTTTTTCCGTTTCATCATTATCAATATGTTGGGATCGTCGATTCCATTGATCGGAGTAAACATACAATTAATTTTACTAAAATATTTATACTATACCCATAGTATGGAACTTACACGTCACGTTTTAAAAAATAATTAAATTTAGTTTACATTAAATCTTGAACATTTTTTTTTTTTTTTTTTATCAGAAGCTTCCCTTTATTATCAGAATATTTGATTCATAGCTATTAATAAAAAATTGTCGAGACTGTCTTCATCTTTTGGTAGATAATCCGCTTAAATTTGCAGATCGAGAATTACACCAAAAAGTATTTCTGAAAGCATAGAAAAATGCATTTTAGTTTTCCTAATTTGATTCGAGATCAAAGAGATTTTGCGCTCACGTCTGGGTTTTTGCTGTGATAACACTTTTGCGTTTGAAATACCGTGTCACAGTCATCGGCTCCCTCTGAAATGTGGATAAAATCGTAATTGAGTAATTGATCAAATCTGCCATTCACGTAACTCAAATGATTAAAATGTATACTTACTGACTGTACCGCAACCTCGAATCACCGGTGCAACCTCATCCACCATTTCTTCGGGTAGCATGGAAATTATCACCTCTGCATCGATCTCCCCCTCGTCGGTCATCTGAAAAAAAATTTGACAATGATAACTCAATTTAAGATGCTATCTATGTTACAGAGTGATTGTTCGTGCGCAAGCAAAGAGGGATTTGCAATTATCAATTACATAGATTATCTAGAAGACGCACAAGTAGGATTATAATGATACTCTGCTGACGTATACGAAAATCATTAATCTCATGATCTAGAGTTTGGAATGAGGATAGAATATTTGTTCCAAAGATCAGGTGATGGGTAGAATCCACTAACATGACTCTAGGACTAGGTGTGACTAGCACGTGCGTGGCGAATGTAAATTAATTTCACTTACTGCTGATACTTGTTCCATTAGACATTTCATGTAACACTGGAAAAAGAAATCGATCGTATAATAACAGCAATTTCCATACGAAAAAAGAAATGGGTACATAACATAGCGAGTGATCTGTACATGCGCTGAAAATAAACATATTTTTCAAAACTGGCTGTCTTGGCTTCAATTTTGAATTTGAAAATTAAGGGAAGTACTAGGCTTATACAGAAAACGAAGACAAGTCGAATTAACTAAAAGTGGAAGGCCACGAACTTCTTGATTGAGTATAATAATTCAGTTTTGAAAAAACAGCTGTGGTACTTTGGTAAAAACTGGTTAAACGTCTACTGAAAAGTTGAACGAAATAATAGTGCATTATATGTAACAAGGGTATAATCGGCTTTATTCCCGACTTTACTGTGGCCGCTTTAATGACGTGAACAGTGAGACTCACGCACATATCATCACAAAATACAATAATTAAAAATTGAAAAAAATAAAGAAAGAAAACCAGAACAACTGATAACTGCATTCGCGGGGGAATAGTCAATTTGATGAGTTTTCACTTCAAATTCGATGTATGGATTCAAATCATTGGCATGTACTGTTTTTCATGCAGACTGGCCAGTAGATTGGGTTGCCTAACCATTTGGTGCTATTTTAACATCATATCGATAGATTAATGCCAAACGGACGTAAGCCCCCCCCCAAAAAAAAAAAAAAATCGGTTTTTTAGTGGCAAAATCTTTTTCATGCAATGGAGAATCTTGTGGGCATATCCGCAAAAAAAAAAAAATGTGTCCCTTACACCCGCATGGCATTAGTCCATCGATATGTTACCGATATACCGGCTAAAATACTCTACCTGCCAAATTATCGGTGTATTAGCTAAACAACATAATCTTGCAGTCGCTTCAAGTGCGAGATAAAAATTATTCAAGATCGTATGAGCTGATACTTTGTGTGAAACGAAAAAAATGTATGCCTCACAGATGTACTCGCAATTATGTGAAAAATAGTTTCACTTCCTTGTATCTCTCAAGACCTCAATTAACCGAGCTATCCTAACAAACTGCAACGTACTGATTATTTCAATATTCTTTATACATTATAATATACCTGGGTTTCCACAGGACACCGCGGTAAGTCGGGTTGCCTAATCGTCTGGAGCGGTAAAATGTAACCGATATGCCCGTTAAACACGTGTAAAATTATTGCTATACCGCTACAAGCTAAGCGGTACAACCTTTAAGCCGTATTAAATGCTAGATAAGAATCAACGGTCGCTGGTGGATCATTATGTCAGATCAAAATTAACGGTCGTGGGTGAATCATTTTTTGTCAGTTCGAACGATACATCGTTATGAAATACTTGACCACTTCGATTATATTCAAAGTTCCTGTGCAGATAGAAATTACGATAAAACTATAAGCCTTCTAAAACTGTTTGGCAAAAAAAAAAAGAAAATTGTTAGATAATATATTTTGTATTTTTCCATAGTTTAGCTAACTATGGTATAATAATTGTATGGGATGGCACGTGCAATAATCATTTAAATATTTTGCAAAGAGTGAAAACTAGATTGCTAAAAATCATGAATAAAAATGCTATGACAGGGAACTACTTTCCATTAAATTTGAGACAATATTTTACTTTGGAATCACTATTATATCACTACGCTAATCTGAAAAAAATATACATGAATTCAAATCGCAACACTAGATATCAATCCATATTTAACTGCCTTGATTAAGCAGAGTGATTAGTAATAAAAAATAGTTTTAGATATTAAACCGTTTGATAGCCTTCCTAATGAGCTAAAAGTGCTAATATTAAACAGACATACTATTATAGAAATAAAATAAAGGACTTCGTAGAAGCTGAAATAACATAAGTAAATCAGAAGATAATTACATTTTTTATGCATTACCTTCAATTTGTTATCTTCGGCGAAATCGCCAGAGTTAGCCTTAGTGATCAAGCCTGCAAAATGCAAATATCGATCAATTTTTGAAGAATTGGCAAGATTATAAACAATTTTTTCACCGATCAATTAGGGTTTACTTACCCTCGTCGACGCCTGTCTCTTCGACGCAAGAATCGTGCAGCATTTTGGCCATTTCTCTCATTTCGTCGCTCACTGCCTGGAGATAATTAAATGCAATTAGAGAAAAAAACTTCAATCGTAGCACCAACAAACATTTGACTTATGGTTTATCATGGAATTTTTTTCCGATTAATACCTACTCAGCAAAATATGAGATGCAATTTTGTAATACATACACGTAGAAGTGCTCGTGTATCTACTTGCGATGTGAAAATTTTGAAACAATTTTCAAATAGTGAATAAAAAAAAAAACTCACCAGCGATAAACCGAAACAGAATATTGACATAATAAGTCCACAATAACCAAGGGATAACATTTTATCGTATTTTTTTGTAAAATCAACTGTTACTAGGTATTCATGTAGATTGATAAGGAATGGGACGTGATGGTGTGCTATCCTGAGTTAGATTCAACTCGTATCCTGCGTGCACATATATTTATACAAAGGAAACGTTGCGAGAGCTACCCGAACTAATGAATAGAGATTAAGTTTATGTCATTTATGGATTAATGTCGCATCTTGAGCCAGCCATATCCTACAATTTGTTTAAATACGTAACCCAATAACGTACCATTAGTAAAACGATGCAGACCCCTACCGACGAGGTGATGTTATGTCTACTGATTCCATACTCTAGGATTCCTGCTATTGATGATGAGGCATTAGCTTTGTTTTCTGACGATTACGATTTCATGAAAAACTCACTAACTTCGAATCCGAATAACTAAAACAATTAAGGCACGACGTTATTGTTTATTATTAATTCAGGGATGCTGTGATGGTTTGGAATTTCATTGTTCTGCTTTGCAGTTGCAACTATGCAATACAGCAAAGCGTGAGATTGCGAATTTTAGTCGTAGTTATGCAACTGAAAATACATTTTTAGGGCTAAAACACACAGGTATACAGTTCTGTCATAGCTTCTGTTTGAGGTATGCTTTCTGCCGACTGGGCGACGTAGCAATGACGAAAAGTGAGAAAATTAGTACCTCTTTGACAATGAGTGGCTAATTTGGTTCAGATAAATGGTATATTTCCAGATATGCTCACATATACACGTATACATGTCACTAATTACTGCCCCAACGACTCAAGGCTTGCAAGTTGCAATGGACGTTATGAGTATATGCACGAGAGCCAGATCCTTCTACTCACTTGCATAATTCACAACAGTTACGTGAATATGATTGCGAGTTTGGTTCTCTAAAAGGCCAATGATTACGTATTTGCATTCTGTTTGTTGATATCTGGTAGCGCTTCATGGTTCTAATTTCTGGGTAAGACTGTTACTGTTTTAAAGGGACGTAGTTCCAGAATATTATATTGCGTCCTCGCTCTCATACATTACAATTGTAGTATACCCTGTATTCGCTCTAGCTTACACGTATTCAGAGTTTCAAAAATCCAGGAGCGCCCTCTACTCTCCCGCGCGGCGCCCAGAAGTTCATTATTATTCGTGTAGCGCACGGTTTAGACGTGTTCGGAGAGCCACGTGGAAAAAATTAGTATTTCTTCTTTTTTGTTACGAAAAATTTCTTGATTATTAATAACGATGGGTAAGTCTAAAAAGAGAACTCGCGAATACGACGACAGGCTAGATGAAATAATGGAAAAAATGGCAAAGATTAGTGAAAAGGTTGAAAAACTGTCGCGTAGTCCACTCGCTGAAAAAGAAAAGGCTGCTTCCCCATCGGGTAGCAACAAAGAAAATACAGCACCTAATCCCGATCCAGATTCGGAAAAAATTGTGGCTGAAGAAGAAGAAGGTCTTGAAAAAGACGAGTGTTCTGAATCCCAGGAGGTGGATGAGGAATGGCTACAGATCGTAAGTAAACACGTGGTTATACAGGTTAAGAGATGCAAAAAAAAAAAAAAAAAAAAAAATAGATACATATAATTAAAAATCCCTTATGCCGTGCTCGTTCAAATGACGGGACAAAGGAAAAAACCTAATACGCCGTGCTCGTACGAGTGACGAGACTAGAGCGAAGACTATAGGTCCGTGCCTGTTGTGTTGCAGGACAAGGACACTTGTACATATTCGTGCTTACTGAGTGGTAAGACAAGGATAAAAATATGGTTTAAACTTGTTTTGGTTGACAAAGTAAACAAAGAAGTGCTAGCATATACGCACATACAAATATCATGTTGCCTGTTTCTTTTTCTATCAATATAGAAAATAAAATATATAATTTCTTGTATACAGCTCGGCGATGATCCTACTGAATGCCAAGCATCAAAAATGATTGTGCATCCAGATTTGTTAAAGCGATGGCAATTCCTGTGTAGAGAAGGAATTAAAAAGGAGGATTTAGAATCCTTGGATAAGAAATATTCCTGTGTAGAGGAACTAGAGGCCCAAAATTAAATGCACAGATTTCAACCGCTATGAAGGAAATTGCAATTGCGCGAGAGTAAGCAACGATAATTATCAATAATTAAGAATTGTTGATCTATATCATATAATGTATGATAATAATTATTTTAGCAAGCACATGCTTGAGACGCAAAAAATGGCTGTTACAGCCATGTCCATTGTTGGTAACTTGATTACCTCAGTATATGAGAACAAGGATGAAGGCATAGATCTAGAGGGTCATTTAAGTCATTTGTGTGATGCTGGAAAGATCCTAGCGGCAATTGTACACAAACAGTCTGTTTCAAGAAAAGCCTTTATTGAACCAGGTTTATCAAAGGAGACTAGGGCTATCTTAAAAGAGACAAATAAGAGATGTAAGTTCAAAAGCGGGCAGGTTAAAATTATTTTATAAGTCATGGGCCGAGGTAACTGACGATAGATTTGTTCTCGGGGTAATATCAGGTTATAAGATTCCACTTCTAGAGTGTATAAAAGATCATAGGGCTAGTGATAAATTATATTGCTCAAAAGATAGAAAGGGAGACCAGAATCTAAAGGTCGCAATAGAAGAATTATTGAAAAAAGGAGCAATAGTTCCTTGTACAGAGTGCAAGGGACAATTTCTATCATCCTATTTTTTGATAGACAAACCTGATGGTTCGCACAGGTTCATCTTAAATTTGAAACAGCTAAACGATTTCGTAATAAAACAACATTTTAAGCTAGAAGATTGAGAACCGCTGTGCAGTTAATTTTTCCAAATTATTTCCTCAGTTCAATAGATTTGGAGGATGCCTATTTTCTCATTCCAGTCCATCAAGAAAGTCGAAAATACTTAAGATTTAGAGTCAACAATCAATTATATGAGTTCGGGTGTTTACCTTTTGGCCTATGTACGGCACCATTCGTTTTTACAAAAGTAATGAAAGTGGTTGTTAGATTTTTGCGAAATCAAGGTTACTCTTCGGTTATTTACTTGGATGACATCTTATGTATAGAGAGTACACTAGAAAAATGCGTCGAGAACGTTAATCAAACTAAAAGGTTTTTAGAATTTTGGGTTTTCATGTGAACTATAAGAAGTCAAAGCTGTTACCATCCCAGAGATGTAAATTTTTGGGTGTCATTATAGACACTCAGAAATATGCTATTGAGTTACCAAGAGAAAAGCGGGAAAAGATGTATGAGCTAATAGTAAAATTCTTAAAATTGAATACCTGTAGTATTAGAGAATTTGCACAGCTAATTGGTAAACTCATCTCATGTTCCCCAGCGGTGGAATATGCGTGGTTGTATACAAAGATATTGGAAAAGGAAAAAGTATTCCAACTTATGCTTAATGACCACGATTATAATAGTAAGATGTCAATACCAGGGAAGGTGAAGCAAGAGTTATTGTGGTGGAAGAGTAATATCAAGAGTAGCACTCACTTTATAAAAGATGGTTCTTTTGAGATGACTATATACACCGACGCATCTACTACGGGCTGGGGAGCAAAAATGGAAAAGAAAAAATTTTTTTGGTTTTTGGACACAGAGCGAACAAAAATTTCATATAAACTATCTTGAACTAATGGCAATAAAATTAGCATTGGAATCGTTGGCATCCAAGGTTCAAGATGCTCAAATCTTACTGAGAGTAGACAACTCCACCGCGTTGTCATATAAAACAAGATGGGAGGCGTAAGACTGGAAAAATTTTGCAATATGCATTCCCACCGTTCTCTTTAATTCTCAAAACACTGTCAAAAATAAAACGTGAGGGAGCATATGGTATTATGATAGTACCTCATTGGAAAAACCAACCATGGTTTCCACTTTTTGAAAGTCTCACTGTTGGAAGACCAATATTTCTTGACGCTAATGCTGATTTATTATTATCACCTTGTAGGTCACAGATACACCCGAGATCGGAGCATCTAAATTTGATTGCGAGCAAAGTATCAGGCAAGCCTTTTTGAATAAAAGGATTCCTCCAGAATCTGTTGATATTGTTTTATCTCCATTGAGCAAAGCTACCTTGAAGCAATATGGAAGCGCACTCAAACTATGGAAAGAGTTCTCAGAGAGAAACTCTATAGGTTTTTTAAGCTTAAAACCAAAGAATGTTTTAAAGTTCCTCACGGAATGCTTCAACTCTGGAGCTTCTTATGGCACGTTAAACTCGTGTAGAAGTGCAATCTCCTTAATCTCAAAAAATAAGGTGGGTGACCACCCCGATATTAGTAGATTTATGAAGGGTGTGTCAAAACTCAAGCCCCCAAGACCAAAGTACACATGTACATGGGATGCATCTATCGTCTTAGAATTCTTAGAAGAATTGGACGTTTCTTCATTAAAAAATTTAACTTTTAAAACAAGAATGTTGTTAGCTTTAAGTACAGCACAGAGAGCTCAGACTCTAACTAAGATTAGGTTAAGTAACATACGTGAGACAGAAAAGGGCTTAGAAATAATCATTCCAGATACTTTAAAGACGTCTGGTCCTGGTAGATACCAACCAGTTTTACAATTACCAAAAATTGAAAGCAAACCAAAATTATGCGTTGTATCTGTGATTTTATTGTATGT
The DNA here is from genome assembly GCA_914767705.2 of Tenthredo notha. Taxonomy (NCBI): domain Eukaryota; kingdom Metazoa; phylum Arthropoda; class Insecta; order Hymenoptera; family Tenthredinidae; genus Tenthredo; species Tenthredo notha. Next base: position 15,154,299 of record OU611906.1, read on the forward strand.
AAGTCGAACAAAAGAAATCAGAAATGATATTGAGCAGCTCTTTATAAGTATAAAGAGACCGTTTAAGGCTGTAACAACGTCAACCCTTAGCAGAGGGGTCAAAAAATGTCTGGAAATAAGTGGGATAAATGTAAATATGTTTACTGCTCATTCGACCAGACACGCAGCTACATCGGCTGCCTTTGAAAAAGGCATTGATTTCGATACTATAAGGCGAACGGCTGGGTGGTCTGAACGTTCGCAGGTTTTTGCAAGGTTTTATAAAAGACCAATTATTAATAATGGATATGATTTCGCAAGAACTGTGGTTCACGAAAAGTAAAACAATATTATATGTACATGAGGTGGTTCCTCATATAAAAACCGAAAAAAGGCTGTTTATTCTTAAATTTGCCAGATCACTCTGAACAACTACAATTGTAATGTATGAGAGCGAGGACGCAATATAATTAACCGATCAAACGAACTTACCTTAAGTGATGTTCGATCGTAATTATATGAAGTCCTCGCTCGATTACATTACAACCCACCCTTCAAGAAAATGGAAAAATAGGATTTCTTTTCTTGTTTTTCCCCTACCCTTATGAAATGTATACATATGATGACATTAATTATTATAATTGGACAAGATTGTTGGAAAAATAATTTAGCTGAAGGCCTATAACTCTAAAATATGAACTTCTGGGCGCCGCGCGGGAGAGTAGAGGGCGCTCCTGGATTTTTGAAACTCTGAATACGTGTAAGCTAGAGCGAATACAGGGTATACTACAATTGTAATGTAATCGAGCGAGGACTTCATATAATTACGATCGAACATCACTTAAGGTAAGTTCGTTTGATCGGTTAATTATTAACCATATTTTATTCTCGGCTTTAATATAAATAAAATTTTTATCATTACTCCGGAATGCTGATTACATTTTTCTTTGTTATTGTCAATCGTATGATTTTTATACAGCTTAGGCAATTATGAAATTTGACCATTAATAAAGCTTGGGGATATGATACACAGTTCAGCTTTTTTCAAGACATTTGTTGGGCTTTTACATCCAGGTTTGTGAAAGTTTACTAGTCTATAACTTCAATCAAAAAACATATTACCCTCTTACGATCTTATTAGATTCTTTTCAAACGCGTTCTGCACTGAGAATAGGTATATAAAAAATGATTCCCAAGACATAATATTATAAACTAGCCCTCAAATCCTGTATCTCAAATGCTGTTACATTGGATGAAATCACCTTTAAATGTAATTGATCAGCATCTAGTAGTCCATATACTATAGTATATAGTATATATAGTAATACCGTACGAAATATTCCCAATAACTATTCAGGTAACAGAGTACATAATACATGCATATAAGATATATATTTGTCAAGTATAATTCAGTCTTTTGTCAAATTGTCTATAATGAATAGAGAGTAGACTATTCTCATTGGTATCTTTGAGAGAACAACTATATTTATAGAGTAATGAATTATTCTACTATTCTCGTGGCGAAATTACGTTGTTAAAGTATTATTGTTGACTGAAACCATGGAGAAAATAATGACTCTGTTCTCTATTCGTACAGTGGTCTGGAAAATAAATATAAACAGCTCGTTGTTTTCAACGAGGCCGATATTAAAATTATCTGCTTGCAACATTGTAAATATATACCTTCGTACGTATATGTACGTATTATCGTTGTAACGATTAGTTTAGAGTATAATGATAGTTTGATTAGAGCCCAATTATAGTTCTAGCTAATTTCCAAACTGGAAAAGTGTCGAATATGTAGTTTCCAGTGATATACGTAATATATTACACGTATTACGATCACATCTACAATTTTTCCAATCAAACATTCAGTGTTGTGAAAATTGTAATTGAAGTTTTCTTAAATACTCGTTACTTTCGTAATGCGTATTTGGATTTTCATCTGATTACACATTACTGCGGTAATGACTTGATTTAATTACACATCACCAAAGTAATGTGTAATTGAATCAAGTTCATTACCTTTAAATAACTTTATAATTACTCTTACTCTATAATTACTTTGAATTACTTTACTTTATGATTACTTTTACCAATTGAATCGAGTTCAATCACACATTACCGAAGTATTGGGTGATTGAATAAGTAATTTCATTAAAAATGTAATCAGTGACTCGCAACACTCCAAATATCCATGTAATAATAAGATCGTTTATGCAATAAACATGTATTATTATAGTAAATTGGCGCATTCTTGAATAAATATCTCTTGAAATTGTAAATCATCGATCGTTGAATCATTTTCCCTTGTCCTTTCCTTGCCTATAAGTCGGAAATCATGAAAATCGCTTGATTTCATGAAGCCCCGAACTATTTTTGCAATAAATATTAATTCGCCCTACCACATGCCATTCGTGTAAACGTGAGGGTCCATGTTAATTTTTGTTGCCTATTTGGTTTTTTCCGATTGCCTATATTCAGGCGTATTGAACTCAGAAAAAAGGTCGAAAAAAAGGTTTTGGCAGTTGATACCTTATTTTAGGAGTCGGATTTCTGGCAGTTGATACTTTTTTGAGGAATCGATTTTCTGTCAGTTGATACCTCATTCAGGTATCAACTGCCAGAAGATCCTGAATGAGGTATCAACTGCCAGAAAATCGATTTCTTAAAAAAGTATCAACTGCCAAAGTAAATTGTAGATGTGATCGTAATACGTACAAAATAATACGTATATCACTGGAAACTACATATTTGACACTTTCCCAGTTTGGAAATTAGCTGGAACTATAATTGGGCTATAATGAAACTATTATTAGACTCTAAACTAATCGTTGCGACGATAATACATTTATAATTAGATTGATTCGGACTAATCTGTACAGCGATTTGCAAAATGATTTGAAAGTTGTTGTTGAATATTGAAACTGGTATCCGAGATGTCTCCAGTAGAACGTTGATTTGAATGTTACGTAGAGCGGGCAGCAGATGCTGTGATATAAAAGCTTGTGGTTGCCACTAATCGTAGGAAATATTATAATTAGGTTTTTCGTTATTTATCACACATAAACTGGGTTACAAAGTCTGCTGGCCGAAAATCAGTAGCAAGCAGCTCAGCTTTCGTTTTCTGTACAACGTTTCAAACGGAATCGATTCTTAAACTAGATGCAAGATATTACCAAAACTGATTCAAAAGTAACTGTAATTACGAACTATTTTTGCTTATGCTACTTTATTAATACTCCGCGGTGCAGAGGTGTCTCGCGGTCAGTCCCCCGGTGCTTGGACTGCTTCGCTCCCTGGTGTGAATCCCCTGTCCTGATGAATTTCGAAGAGGTTTCGTTGAAGATAGGCAGGAACTGGTTTCCCTCGATGAACAACGTCTGTGAAGATAAAAACTAGATAAACATAGGGTACATGGGATAGATTAAGTTTATGTGTTTTTCAAGCAAACATTCTCGACTAAGTACCAAAGAATTTGCAATTGTGATTATACGTCTGTATGAAATTTATTATAATATATTTCTTATCATTGATTTTGTAAGCCTGCCCGAACCATTTTTAAATTTGATATAAACTTTCAACTATTTTCAACAGAATCAAGAATGTCAATAAGCTAGTATTACTATTGCATGCAAGAATAGATTTTTCAATATTTCAATCGTTATGACTGGTACTTGAGACTCTGGAGTAATTTATCACCAATATTGAATTATGTTCCATGTTTAAAAAATAAATGTGATGCCTAATTAGGCCTACAGCTATCTACCCTTCTATTTATTTTCAAACCTTGAAACTTTGATCCTGGTTATTCAAATATTTCTCTACTACGAAGTGAGTCTACTATATTTCAATAAGGTAAACATATTCTCTCGAGATCCATCAATCATATTCCAGGTTTGTCATTAAAAAGAGAGAATTCATTGCTATTTCCAAGAATTAAGTGTACTTTCTCTCCTAGGCTTATCCTATAACGAAACGGGCAATATTTTACCTCCGGGTATATCATGACGCGTCGGTATCGTATCCCTTGCAGCTGAGTGAAACCGAGTTGTCGTCAAAGTTTCTGGCGTATACGGGGAGACAGAGGTAAGCCGGAGGCCCCAGTATCGAGTCAAAGATACAGGGTGAGCGTCACGGTTACTTGGCCGATGAGTGTTAGCCATAGAAAATACACAGAAATAATGAAAACGGAATGTAAAAGAAATGTATAAGCAGTAATGCACGCGCAATAAAACTTCACTACTACTACTATATTATAACCTTCATTATATATACCTACCTAAATTACATACCTACATTATATATAACATTATACGGTCGCATATTCATGTAATGTAACATATATATGAGGCATTTCATGACTTCTCGACCAAGATCGGTCGATGATGTTGCAAATCTGCTCTAATTTATTTTATTTTCAGGTTAATTTTTATTTCATTCTATTATATTTATTCTCTGTTATTCAGTTTTATTATTACATATACCATGATATTTTCGAACTAGAAGCATCCCAAATTATAGAAGATAATAAAATATGACAGTATAAGTTTAATAACGAGTTTATAGATTACATATTGCGAATTGCGCCGAAACGCTTAGTCGTTAAAACAACTTATTACTGGTCTAGGCCCAGTTGCGAATAGCGCCGAAAGTATTAGTTGTTAGAACAACTTGTTAATGGTCGGCGATTATAGCCGTGTGAGACATCCCAGGCTGTAGGCCTCCAGTAGCGGTTATCTTCCCACGAGGCTGCTGTTCTCTTCCGTAGTCTCGATGGTTCTCCGGTGGCTGCTCATTACATACAAACGCGCGGCTCGACGCGCGCCCGTTTATATGGCAGCGGAGTTCCCTATACTCGCACCAATCGCAAGCCGGCTGGGGAGTTGGCGGGAACTGGCGCGCGGTTGGCGCGCGGTTGGCGCGCGGTTGGCGCGCAGCTGGCGCGCGCATCGGGAACTCCGCTGCTATATAAACCGGAGCGCGTTGAGTTGCGGCGTCAGTATGTGATCAGCAGCCACCGGAGAACCATCGAGACCACGGAAGAGAACCGCCACTGGCGGCCTGCAGCCTGGGCTGGCTTACACGGCTGTTGGCGTGTTGGGACACTGCTATAATCGCCGACCATTAACCAGTTGTTCTAACAACTAAGCGTTTCGGCGCAATTCGCAATTCGTGTCAAGTACATACGAGTCTCGAAAGATCAACGGACATATCCTGACTCGTTTCCAAGGACGACAGTATACCGGCCGACTATACAAATGCGATGTCAACGTTGAATCATATAAGAGGTAAATAATACTTTTGATTTTATGATATTTTTTTTATTCTTTATTTCTTTATTTTTATTTCATTCTTCTATTTTTCTTTTTGTTATTTTTTCTTTTTAATTTTATATTGTAATATTTTTATTCGATTCTTCTATTTTTCTTTTTATTATTTTTCGGTGATAAACAATATTTTAATTCGATTCTTTTTCTTTCCAACGCAGACGGCCAAGCGGCAAGCAGAGACATTTGAGGTTCTTCTTGGATGGATGTAACCCCTGAGTGCGTACCGACATTTGAGGTTAATTGCTCCCCCGTTGCTTGACACCATCGGTGAGTCGCATGATTTTAATAAACATGTTTCCGTTTATTTGATTATAACTATGATTCGAACCAAGTGTCTTCGCGATTCGTAGAAGTGTTTTATTAAGGTTTCAGAAATGAGTTCGTATATTTATTTCGCGCTATAGGCGACGAGATATTAATTGATGACATACTAGTCTTATTATAGCATTAGGTAGTGGGCTAATTAGGTAAACCGCGACGAATAGATCTATCTTCTCTAAGTTTCAGATTTTAGTTTGTACATCCAGTTTGCGTTACTGGCAACGAGGGATTTATTTATGATATAAGATACGTAGGATATATTATTTAAGATACAGGAACGAGGACTATTTTATTTAACTTTCAGATTTGAGTTCGTATATTTATTTCGCGATATAGGCGACGGGATATTGAATATTAATATAAGATCCGCAGGAGACGATTATACAAGCCACAGGAATTAGTTTAGATCTTAATTAATCGTTATACCGACTGTTAATTAAATTTCGCAATTTGTAGGAGTGTTTTCTGTGAGTTCTAGGTATTAGTTCGAATATTTATATTACTTTAAAGGCGACGAGATATTAATTAATAATATAAGATCCGCAGGAGACGATTCTACAAGCCACCGTGATATCAGATGTTAATTAAATCTCGCGATTTGTAGGAGTATTTTCTATAATTTTCAGGTATTCGAATATTTATTTTACTTTATAAGCGACGAGAGATTGATTGATGATACAGGATCCGAAGAAGACTAATATATAAGCCACAGGAATTAGTCTAGATCTTAATTAGGCGTTACATCAGCTGTTAATTAAATTACGCGATTTATAGGACTGTTTTTTATAAGTTACAGGACTAGTTCGGATATTTATTTTACTTTATAAGCGACGAGAGATTGATAATTGATATAGGATCCGAAGAAGACTATTATTTAAGCAAGAGGAATTAGTTAAGATCTTAATTAGGCGTTACATCAGCTGTTAATTAAATCTCGCGATTTGTAGGAGTATTTTCTATAATTTTCAGGTATTAATGATATAGGATCCGAAGAAGACTATCATTTAAGCAAGAGGAATTACTTTAGATCTTAATTAGGCGTGATATCAGCTGTTAATTAAATTACGCGATTCGTAGGACTGTTTTTTATAAGTTACAGGACTAGTTCGGATATTTATTTTACTTTATAAGCGACGAGAGATTGATAATTGATATAGGATCCCAAGAAGACTATCATCTAAGCAAAAGGAATTAGTTAAGATCTTAATTAGGCGTGATATCAGCTGTTAATTAAATTACGCGATTTGTAGGACTGTTTTTTATAAGTTACAGGACTAGTTCGGATATTTATTTTACTTTATAAGCGACGAGAGATTGATAATTGATATAGGATCCCAAGAAGACTATCATCTAAGCAAAAGGAATTAGTTAAGATCTTAATTAGGCGTTATATCAGATGTTAATTAATTCTCGCGATTCGTAGGAGTATTTTCTATAATTTTCAGGTATTAATGATATAGGATCCGAAGAAGACTATCATCTAAGCAAGAGGAATTAGTTAAGATCTTAATCAGGCGTGATATCAGCTGTTAATTAAATTACGCGATTTATAGGACTGTTTTTTATAAGTTACAGGACTAGTTCGGATATTCATTTTACTTTATAAGCGACGAGAGATTGATAATTGATACAGGATCCGAAGAAGACCAATATATAAGCCACAGAAATTAGTCTAGATCTTCATTAGGCGTTACATCAGCTGTTAATTAAATCTCGCGATTTGTAGGAGTATTTTCTATAATTTTCAGGTATCCGAATATTTATTTTCCTTTATAAGCGACAAGATATTGATTATTGATATACTCGTCTCATTGTAGCATCAGTTAGTGGGCTAATTAGATCAACCGCGACGTAGACATCGGAATATTTAGATAATTTGAAGACACGCGACGCATTGATCTATCTTCTTTAAGTTTTAGATTTTAGTTAAATTAGGTGAACACGAATAAGGCTTCGTGATGTTAGAGTTATTCATGTTCCGGGAATTAGTTCGTATATTTATTTCGCGTTACCGGCAACGGCATATCAATTTATAATCCGCGATTTGTAAGAGTATTTTATTCAAGTTTCGGGAATTAGTTCGATCAGTTATCAGCGCGAGAATCCGAACTTATTTCATTCAAGTAGCCTTTGCTTTTGCTTCTGGTTCTACTTCTGCTTTTTTATCTGCATGCTTTTTTTTTTTTTGTAAACGCCTTGATAAAAGTTAAAACACCATGCTGTGGCGTAGAGGCTACTTCGGGGCTGAAATAATGCCCCTGGCGAAGGGCATACACACACTTGCAATGGTGTAACAACTTTTTTCGAGGCATAGATTGCTTTGCATGCGCTTGGTACATTTTTCTCTTGGCTACTTGCGATGAGTTAGTTCGATCGTATATTTCAGTAGGTTTTCAGTCCATAAGACAGAAATGCAAAGCATATTTTACGTGACGGGCCCCACGAACCTGCTATACCCGAGTTTTGTAGAAACGCACATCGGTGCTATATGTTCTTTAGGTTTCATAAATTAGTTCAGATATTGATTTCACGTTACTGGCAACGGGAAAATAATTTAGATTTATTCAGACATGCAATTATTGAAATTATTAGTTACATAGAAGCGGCAGGGCACGTCATACGTGACGGGATTAACGAACCCGCTGTCCCGAGTTATAGGTCTATCTTACTTAAGTTTCAGATCGTAGATAAAGTAGTTAAACACGGATAAGGCTTCGTGATATTATAGTTATTCATGTTCGGGAATGAGTTCGGATATTTATTTTAATTTATAAGCGAAAAGATATTGATTATTCATATAAGATCCGCAGAAGAAGATTGTACAAGCCACAGGAATTACTTTAGATCTTAATTAGGCGTGATATCAGCTGTTGATTAGATTACGCGATATATAGGACTGTTTTTTATAAGTTACAGGACTAGTTCGGATATTTATTTTACTTTATAAGCGACGAGAGATTGATAATTGATATAGGATCCCAAGAAGACTATCATCGAAGCAAAAGGAATTAGTTAAGATCTTAATTAGGCGTGATATCAGCTGTTAATTAAATTACGCGATTTGTAGGACTGTTTTTTATAAGTTACAGGACTAGTTCGGATATTTATTTTACTTTATAGGCGACTAGATATTGATTATGAATATAAGATCCGCAGAAGAAGATTGTACAACCCACAGGAATTACTTTAGATCTTAATTAGGCGTGATATCAGCTGTTGATTAGATTACGCGATATATAGGACTGTTTTTTATAAGTTACAGGACTAGTTCGGATATTTATTTTACTTTATAGGCGACTAGATATTGATTATTAATATAAGATCCGCAGAAGAAGATTGTACAACCCACAGGAATTACTTTAGATCTTAATTAGGCGTGATATCAGCTGTTGATTAGATTACGCGATATATAGGACTGTTTTTTATAAGTTACAGGACTAGTTCGGATATTTATTTTACTTTATAAGCGACGAGAGATTGATAATTGATATAGGATCCCAAGAAGACTATCATCTAAGCAAAAGGAATTAGTTAAGATCTTAATTAGGCGTGATATCAGCTGTTAATTAAATTACGCGATTTGTAGGACTGTTTTTTATAAGTTACAGGACTAGTTCGGATATTTATTTTACTTTATAGGCGACTAGATATTGATTATTAATATAAGATCCGCAGAAGAAGATTGTACAACCCACAGGAATTACTTTAGATCTTAATTAGGCGTGATATCAGCTGTTGATTAGATTACGCGATATATAGGACTGTTTTTTATAAGTTACAGGACTAGTTCGGATATTTATTTTACTTTATAAGCGACGAGAGATTGATAATTGATATAGGATCCCAAGAAGACTATCATCTCAGCAAAAGGAATTAGTTAAGATCTTAATTAGGCGTGATATCAGCTGTTAATTAAATTACGCGATTTGTAGGACTGTTTTTTATAAGTTACAGGACTAGTTCGGATATTTATTTTACTTTATAGGCGACTAGATATTGATTATTAATATAAGATCCGCAGAAGAAGATTGTACAACCCACAGGAATTACTTTAGATCCTAATTAGGCGTGATATCAGCTGTTAATTAAATTACGCGATTTGTAGGACTGTTTTTTATAAGTTACAGGACTAGTTCGGATATTTATTTTACTTTATAAGCGACGAGAGATTGATAGTTGATATAGGATCCGAAGAAGACTATCATCTAAGCAAGAGGAATTACTTTAGATCTTAATTAGGCGTGATATCAGCTGTTGATTAGATTACGCGATATATAGGACTGTTTTTTATAAGTTACAGGACTAGTTCGGATATTTATTTTACTTTATAGGCGACTAGATATTGATTATTAATATAAGATCCGCAGAAGAAGATTGTACAACCCACAGGAATTACTTTAGATCCTAATTAGGCGTGATATCAGCTGTTAATTAAATTACGCGATTTGTAGGACTGTTTTTTATAAGTTACAGGACTAGTTCGGATATTTATTTTACTTTATAGGCGACTAGATATTGATTATTAATATAAGATCCGCAGAAGAAGATTGTACAACCCACAGGAATTACTTTAGATCCTAATTAGGCGTGATATCAGCTGTTAATTAAATTACGCGATTTGTAGGACTGTTTTTTATAAGTTACAGGACTAGTTCGGATATTTATTTTACTTTATAAGCGACGAGAGATTGATAGTTGATATAGGATCCCAAGAAGACTATCATCTAAGCAAGAGGAATTACTTTAGATCTTAATTAGGCGTGATATCAGCTGTTGATTAGATTACGCGATATATAGGACTGTTTTTTATAAGTTACAGGACTAGTTCGGATATTTATTTTACTTTATAGGCGACTAGATATTGATTATTAATATAAGATCCGCAGAAGAAGATTGTACAACCGACAGGAATTACTTTAGATCCTAATTAGGCGTGATATCAGCTGTTAATTAAATTACGCGATTTGTAGGACTGTTTTTTATAAGTTACAGGACTAGTTCGGATATTTATTTTACTTTATAAGCGACGAGAGATTGATAGTTGATATAGGATCCGAAGAAGACTATCATCTAAGCAAGAGGAATTACTTTAGATCTTAATTAGGCGTGATATCAGCTGTTGATTAGATTACGCGATATATAGGACTGTTTTTTATAAGTTACAGGACTAGTTCGGATATTTATTTTACTTTATAGGCGACTAGATATTGATTATTAATATAAGATCCGCAGAAGAAGATTGTACAACCCACAGGAATTACTTTAGATCCTAATTAGGCGTGATATCAGCTGTTAATTAAATTACGCGATTTGTAGGACTGTTTTTTATAAGTTACAGGACTAGTTCGGATATTTATTTTACTTTATAAGCGACGAGAGATTGATAGTTGATATAGGATCCGAAGAAGACTATCATCTAAGCAAGAGGAATTACTTTAGATCTTAATTAGGCGTGATATCAGCTGTTGATTAGATTACGCGATATATAGGACTGTTTTTTATAAGTTACAGGACTAGTTCGGATATTTATTTTACTTTATAGGCGACTAGATATTGATTATTAATATAAGATCCGCAGAAGAAGATTGTACAACCCACAGGAATTACTTTAGATCTTAATTAGGCGTGATATCAGCTGTTAATTAAATTACGCGATTTGTAGGACTGTTTTTTATAAGTTACAGGACTAGTTCGGATATTTATTTTACTTTATAAGCGACGAGAGATTGATAGTTGATATAGGATCCCAAGAAGACTATCATCTCAGCAAAAGGAATTAGTTAAGATCTTAATTAGGCGTGATATCAGCTGTTAATTAAATTACGCGATTTGTAGGACTGTTTTTTATAAGTTACAGGACTAGTTCGGATATTTATTTTACTTTATAGGCGACTAGATATTGATTATTAATATAAGATCCGCAGAAGAAGATTGTACAACCCACAGGAATTACTTTAGATCTTAATTAGGCGTGATATCAGCTGTTGATTAGATTACGCGATATATAGGACTGTTTTTTATAAGTTACAGGACTAGTTCGGATATTTATTTTACTTTATAAGCGACGAGAGATTGATAATTGATATAGGATCCCAAGAAGACTATCATCTCAGCAAAAGGAATTAGTTAAGATCTTAATTAGGCGTGATATCAGCTGTTAATTAAATTACGCGATTTGTAGGACTGTTTTTTATAAGTTACAGGACTAGTTCGGATATTTATTTTACTTTATAGGCGACTAGATATTGATTATTAATATAAGATCCGCAGAAGAAGATTGTACAACCCACAGGAATTACTTTAGATCCTAATTAGGCGTGATATCAGCTGTTAATTAAATTACGCGATTTGTAGGACTGTTTTTTATAAGTTACAGGACTAGTTCGGATATTTATTTTACTTTATAAGCGACGAGAGATTGATAGTTGATATAGGATCCGAAGAAGACTATCATCTAAGCAAGAGGAATTACTTTAGATCTTAATTAGGCGTGATATCAGCTGTTGATTAGATTACGCGATATATAGGACTGTTTTTTATAAGTTACAGGACTAGTTCGGATATTTATTTTACTTTATAGGCGACTAGATATTGATTATTAATATAAGATCCGCAGAAGAAGATTGTACAACCGACAGGAATTACTTTAGATCCTAATTAGGCGTGATATCAGCTGTTAATTAAATTACGCGATTTGTAGGACTGTTTTTTATAAGTTACAGGACTAGTTCGGATATTTATTTTACTTTATAAGCGACGAGAGATTGATAGTTGATATAGGATCCCAAGAAGACTATCATCTAAGCAAGAGGAATTACTTTAGATCTTAATTAGGCGTGATATCAGCTGTTGATTAGATTACGCGATATATAGGACTGTTTTTTATAAGTTACAGGACTAGTTCGGATATTTATTTTACTTTATAAGCGACGAGAGATTGATAATTGATATAGGATCCCAAGAAGACTATCATCTCAGCAAAAGGAATTAGTTAAGATCTTAATTAGGCGTGATATCAGCTGTTAATTAAATTACGCGATTTGTAGGACTGTTTTTTATAAGTTACAGGACTAGTTCGGATATTTATTTTACTTTATAGGCGACTAGATATTGATTATTAATATAAGATCCGCAGAAGAAGATTGTACAACCCACAGGAATTACTTTAGATCTTAATTAGGCGTGATATCAGCTGTTGATTAGATTACGCGATATATAGGACTGTTTTTTATAAGTTACAGGACTAGTTCGGATATTTATTTTACTTTATAAGCGACGAGAGATTGATAATTGATATAGGATCCCAAGAAGACTATCATCTCAGCAAAAGGAATTAGTTAAGATCTTAATTAGGCGTGATATCAGCTGTTAATTAAATTACGCGATTTGTAGGACTGTTTTTTATAAGTTACAGGACTAGTTCGGATATTTATTTTACTTTATAAGCGACGAGAGATTGATAGTTGATATAGGATCCGAAGAAGACTATCATCTAAGCAAGAGGAATTACTTTAGATCTTAATTAGGCGTGATATCAGCTGTTGATTAGATTACGCGATATATAGGACTGTTTTTTATAAGTTACAGGACTAGTTCGGATATTTATTTTACTTTATAGGCGACTAGATATTGATTATTAATATAAGATCCGCAGAAGAAGATTGTACAACCCACAGGAATTACTTTAGATCCTAATTAGGCGTGATATCAGCTGTTAATTAAATTACGCGATTTGTAGGACTGTTTTTTATAAGTTACAGGACTAGTTCGGATATTTATTTTACTTTATAAGCGACGAGAGATTGATAGTTGATATAGGATCCGAAGAAGACTATCATCTAAGCAAGAGGAATTACTTTAGATCTTAATTAGGCGTGATATCAGCTGTTGATTAGATTACGCGATATATAGGACTGTTTTTTATAAGTTACAGGACTAGTTCGGATATTTATTTTACTTTATAAGCGACGAGAGATTGATAATTGATATAGGATCCCAAGAAGACTATCATCTCAGCAAAAGGAATTAGTTAAGATCTTAATTAGGCGTGATATCAGCTGTTAATTAAATTACGCGATTTGTAGGACTGTTTTTTATAAGTTACAGGACTAGTTCGGATATTTATTTTACTTTATAGGCGACTAGATATTGATTATTAATATAAGATCCGCAGAAGAAGATTGTACAACCCACAGGAATTACTTTAGATCTTAATTAGGCGTGATATCAGCTGTTAATTAAATTACGCGATTTGTAGGACTGTTTTTTATAAGTTACAGGACTAGTTCGGATATTTATTTTACTTTATAAGCGACGAGAGATTGATAGTTGATATAGGATCCCAAGAAGACTATCATCTAAGCAAGAGGAATTACTTTAGATCTTAATTAGGCGTGATATCAGCTGTTGATTAGATTACGCGATATATAGGACTGTTTTTTATAAGTTACAGGACTAGTTCGGATATTTATTTTACTTTATAAGCGACGAGAGATTGATAGTTGATATAGGATCCGAAGAAGACTATCATCTAAGCAAGAGGAATTACTTTAGATCTTAATTAGGCGTGATATCAGCTGTTGATTAGATTACGCGATATATAGGACTGTTTTTTATAAGTTACAGGACTAGTTCGGATATTTATTTTACTTTATAGGCGACTAGATATTGATTATTAATATAAGATCCGCAGAAGAAGATTGTACAACCCACAGGAATTACTTTAGATCTTAATTAGGCGTGATATCAGCTGTTAATTAAATTACGCGATTTGTAGGACTGTTTTTTATAAGTTACAGGACTAGTTCGGATATTTATTTTACTTTATAAGCGACGAGAGATTGATAGTTGATATAGGATCCCAAGAAGACTATCATCTAAGCAAGAGGAATTACTTTAGATCTTAATTAGGCGTGATATCAGCTGTTGATTAGATTACGCGATATATAGGACTGTTTTTTATAAGTTACAGGACTAGTTCGGATATTTATTTTACTTTATAAGCGACGAGAGATTGATAATTGATATAGGATCCCAAGAAGACTATCATCTAAGCAAAAGGAATTAGTTAAGATCTTAATTAGGCGTGATATCAGCTGTTAATTAAATTACGCGATTTGTAGGACTGTTTTTTATAAGTTACAGGACTAGTTCGGATATTTATTTTACTTTATAGGCGACTAGATATTGATTATTAATATAAGATCCGCAGAAGAAGATTGTACAACCCACAGGAATTACTTTAGATCTTAATTATAGGCGTGATATCAGCTGTTGATTAGATTACGCGATATATAGGACTGTTTTTTATAAGTTACAGGACTAGTTCGGATATTTATTTTACTTTATAAGCGACGAGAGATTGATAATTGATATAGGATCCCAAGAAGACTATCATCTAAGCAAAAGGAATTAGTTAAGATCTTAATTAGGCGTGATATCAGCTGTTAATTAAATTACGCGATTTGTAGGACTGTTTTTTATAAGTTACAGGACTAGTTCGGATATTTATTTTACTTTATAGGCGACTAGATATTGATTATTAATATAAGATCCGCAGAAGAAGATTGTACAACCCACAGGAATTACTTTAGATCCTAATTAGGCGTGATATCAGCTGTTAATTAAATTACGCGATTTGTAGGACTGTTTTTTATAAGTTACAGGACTAGTTCGGATATTTATTTTACTTTATAAGCGACGAGAGATTGATAGTTGATATAGGATCCGAAGAAGACTATCATCTAAGCAAGAGGAATTACTTTAGATCTTAATTAGGCGTGATATCAGCTGTTGATTAGATTACGCGATATATAGGACTGTTTTTTATAAGTTACAGGACTAGTTCGGATATTTATTTTACTTTATAGGCGACTAGATATTGATTATTAATATAAGATCCGCAGAAGAAGATTGTACAACCCACAGGAATTACTTTAGATCCTAATTAGGCGTGATATCAGCTGTTAATTAAATTACGCGATTTGTAGGACTGTTTTTTATAAGTTACAGGACTAGTTCGGATATTTATTTTACTTTATAAGCGACGAGAGATTGATAGTTGATATAGGATCCGAAGAAGACTATCATCTAAGCAAGAGGAATTACTTTAGATCTTAATTAGGCGTGATATCAGCTGTTGATTAGATTACGCGATATATAGGACTGTTTTTTATAAGTTACAGGACTAGTTCGGATATTTATTTTACTTTATAGGCGACTAGATATTGATTATTAATATAAGATCCGCAGAAGAAGATTGTACAACCCACAGGAATTACTTTAGATCTTAATTAGGCGTGATATCAGCTGTTAATTAAATTACGCGATTTGTAGGACTGTTTTTTATAAGTTACAGGACTAGTTCGGATATTTATTTTACTTTATAAGCGACGAGAGATTGATAGTTGATATAGGATCCCAAGAAGACTATCATCTAAGCAAGAGGAATTACTTTAGATCTTAATTAGGCGTGATATCAGCTGTTGATTAGATTACGCGATATATAGGACTGTTTTTTATAAGTTACAGGACTAGTTCGGATATTTATTTTACTTTATAAGCGACGAGAGATTGATAATTGATATAGGATCCCAAGAAGACTATCATCTAAGCAAAAGGAATTAGTTAAGATCTTAATTAGGCGTGATATCAGCTGTTAATTAAATTACGCGATTTGTAGGACTGTTTTTTATAAGTTACAGGACTAGTTCGGATATTTATTTTACTTTATAGGCGACTAGATATTGATTATTAATATAAGATCCGCAGAAGAAGATTGTACAACCCACAGGAATTACTTTAGATCTTAATTATAGGCGTGATATCAGCTGTTGATTAGATTACGCGATATATAGGACTGTTTTTTATAAGTTACAGGACTAGTTCGGATATTTATTTTACTTTATAAGCGACGAGAGATTGATAATTGATATAGGATCCCAAGAAGACTATCATCTAAGCAAAAGGAATTAGTTAAGATCTTAATTAGGCGTGATATCAGCTGTTAATTAAATTACGCGATTTGTAGGACTGTTTTTTATAAGTTACAGGACTAGTTCGGATATTTATTTTACTTTATAAGCGACGAGAGATTGATAATTGATATAGGATCCCAAGAAGACTATCATCTCAGCAAAAGGAATTAGTTAAGATCTTAATTAGGCGTGATATCAGCTGTTAATTAAATTACGCGATTTGTAGGACTGTTTTTTATAAGTTACAGGACTAGTTCGGATATTTATTTTACTTTATAGGCGACTAGATATTGATTATTAATATAAGATCCGCAGAAGAAGATTGTACAACCCACAGGAATTACTTTAGATCCTAATTAGGCGTGATATCAGCTGTTAATTAAATTACGCGATTTGTAGGACTGTTTTTTATAAGTTACAGGACTAGTTCGGATATTTATTTTACTTTATAAGCGACGAGAGATTGATAGTTGATATAGGATCCGAAGAAGACTATCATCTAAGCAAGAGGAATTACTTTAGATCTTAATTAGGCGTGATATCAGCTGTTGATTAGATTACGCGATATATAGGACTGTTTTTTATAAGTTACAGGACTAGTTCGGATATTTATTTTACTTTATAGGCGACTAGATATTGATTATTAATATAAGATCCGCAGAAGAAGATTGTACAACCCACAGGAATTACTTTAGATCTTAATTAGGCGTGATATCAGCTGTTAATTAAATTACGCGATTTGTAGGACTGTTTTTTATAAGTTACAGGACTAGTTCGGATATTTATTTTACTTTATAAGCGACGAGAGATTGATAGTTGATATAGGATCCCAAGAAGACTATCATCTAAGCAAGAGGAATTACTTTAGATCTTAATTAGGCGTGATATCAGCTGTTGATTAGATTACGCGATATATAGGACTGTTTTTTATAAGTTACAGGACTAGTTCGGATATTTATTTTACTTTATAAGCGACGAGAGATTGATAATTGATATAGGATCCCAAGAAGACTATCATCTAAGCAAAAGGAATTAGTTAAGATCTTAATTAGGCGTGATATCAGCTGTTAATTAAATTACGCGATTTGTAGGACTGTTTTTTATAAGTTACAGGACTAGTTCGGATATTTATTTTACTTTATAAGCGACGAGAGATTGATAGTTGATATAGGATCCCAAGAAGACTATCATCTAAGCAAGAGGAATTACTTTAGATCTTAATTAGGCGTGATATCAGCTGTTGATTAGATTACGCGATATATAGGACTGTTTTTTATAAGTTACAGGACTAGTTCGGATATTTATTTTACTTTATAAGCGACGAGAGATTGATAATTGATATAGGATCCCAAGAAGACTATCATCTAAGCAAAAGGAATTAGTTAAGATCTTAATTAGGCGTGATATCAGCTGTTAATTAAATTACGCGATTTGTAGGACTGTTTTTTATAAGTTACAGGACTAGTTCGGATATTTATTTTACTTTATAGGCGACTAGATATTGATTATTAATATAAGATCCGCAGAAGAAGATTGTACAACCCACAGGAATTACTTTAGATCTTAATTATAGGCGTGATATCAGCTGTTGATTAGATTACGCGATATATAGGACTGTTTTTTATAAGTTACAGGACTAGTTCGGATATTTATTTTACTTTATAAGCGACGAGAGATTGATAATTGATATAGGATCCCAAGAAGACTATCATCTAAGCAAAAGGAATTAGTTAAGATCTAAATTAGGCGTTATATCAGATGTTAATTAATTCTCGCGATTCGTAGGAGTATTTTCTATAATTTTCAGGTATTAATGATATAGGATCCGAAGAAGACTATCATCTAAGCAAGAGGAATTAGTTAAGATCTTAATCAGGCGTGATATCAGCTGTTAATTAAATTACGCGATTTATAGGACTGTTTTTTATAAGTTACAGGACTAGTTCGGATATTTATTTTACTTTATAAGCGACGAGAGATTGATAATTGATATAGGATCCCAAGAAGACTATCATCTAAGCAAGAGGAATTACTTTAGATCTTAATTAGGCGTGATATCAGCTGTTAATTAAATTACGCGATTCGTAGGAGTATTTTCTATAATTTTCAGGTATTAATGATATAGGATCCGAAGAAGACTATCATCTAAGCAAGAGGAATTAGTTAAGATCCTAATCAGGCGTGATATCAGCTGTTAATTAAATTACGCGATTTATAGGACTGTTTTTTATAAGTTACAGGACTAGTTCGGATATTTATTTTACTTAATAAGCGACTAGATATTGATTATTAATATAAGATCCGCAGAAGAAGATTGTACAAGCCACAGGAATTACTTTAGATCTTAATTAGGCGTGATATCAGCTGTTAATTGAATTACGCGATTTATAGGACTGTTTTTTATAAGTTACAGGACTAGTTCGGATATTTATCTTACTTTATAAGCGACGAGAGATTGATAATTGATATCGGATCCGAAGAAGACTATCATCTAAGCAAGAGGAATTTGTTCAGATCCTAATTAGGCGTGATATTAGCTGTTAATTAAATTACGCGATTTATAGGACTGTTTTTCAAAAGTTACAGGACTAGTTTGGATATTTATTTTACTTCATAGGCGACGAGATATTGATTATTAATTTAAGATCCGCAGGAGACGATTCTACAAGCCACAGGAATTAGTTTAGATCTTAATTAGGCGTTATACCTACTGTTAATTGAATTTCGCGATTTGTAGGTGTTTTCTGTAATTTTCAGGTATTAGTTTGGATATTTATTTTACTTTATAGGCGACGAGATATTGATTATTGATATGAGATCCGCAGGAGACTATTATTTAAGCAACAGGAATTAGATCAGATCTTAAGTAGGCGTTATATCAGTTGTTAATCAAATCTCGCGATTTGTCGGAGTGTTTTCTTCAAGTTTCAAAATGAACACAGGATCAAATCTTAAGCGCCATATAAGGGTTAATTTACCGATAATTTGTTTCGTTCATCCTTTTGATGCCTGTCCGTTTCTCTATGTTTTATGTGTGTCTTGCTCCATGCTGCGTGAAAAAAATCTTTGTGAACGAGGACAAGCTGCATCTGTCGAGGATCCTGGAGAAGAAGGGATGAAAACGAATATCCGAGTACAAAATGCTAGAGATGCTGCTGAAATGCATAGGAATAGATTCCAGAGGCACATTATCAAATCATCCAATCTGCGGGTCTAGAAATCCCAAAAGACTGATGAACCGAAATAAAAACTGTTTGGATTACTCGGGTCCAGGAATCATGAGGTCTGGAGTCCAGAGATTGAGGTGAGAATTGGTATGCAATGACTAATGTAGATTATATTGTGCTTTGGGTTATACATAATATATTCTAGATAGATTTGAGATAAAGTAGGTAAGGTATTCAGAGTATTATAAGTTCGCGACTATGAGGACTCACTAGTCTTATTAAAGCACCAGGTATTGGGCTGATTCGATAATTCGCTAAGCTTTTTCTATAAGTTTCGAAACAAATTCTTGATTTTTACTGAACTTTCATTCACTAAATTGTTAGTAAATTCCAACTATTCTTAAATTAATTTTACAGGAAATGAATTTTGAATTTACAATGAGGTATGAGTATTGGCAAGGATTATTCGTATACATGCACACGAATTCGCAATCCAATGTATTGTAATGAGATACAATGAGGTATGTCTATTCCAAGCATTATTCGGAGACACGCGTGTGAATTCACAAGACATTGCCTGTAAAATTAATTTACAAATGGTTCAACTTTACCAACAGTTTAGTAAATTCAAATGCAATAAAACTCAAGAGATTATTCGAAATTTATAGAATAAGCTCAGCAATTCACTTTGGCTGCACCACATTCGTAATTTTGCAAAACTTTTGTATATCAGATGTTTGTAAATTCACAATCATTTTTAACAGTGTATCTTTCCGAATAGACTATCATATACTTATGGGACTTATACGACTTTTTGTTTCCTGAAGTTCATACTTCAGATGCATCAGGTGAAATACGAATAAGGCTTCGTAATATTAGAGTAGTTTATGATTCGCGATTCGTAAGACTATTTTATTCGAGTTTCAAAATTAACACAGGATCGAATAAGGGTCAATTTATCGATAATTTGTTCCGTTCATCCTTCTGATGCCTGTCCGTTTCTCTATGTTTCATGTGTGTCTTGCTCCATCCTGGAAAAAAAAATCTTCGTGACCGAGGACAAGCTGCATCTGTCGAGGATCCTGGAGAAGAAGGGATGAAAACGAATATCCGAGTACGGAATGCTAGAGATGCTGCTGAAACGCATGAGAACAGATTCCAGAGGCACATTATACAAATCCAATCTGTGGGTCTAGAGATCCCAAAAGTCTGATGAACCCAAATAAAAACTGTATGGATGACTCTGGTCCAGGAATCATGAGGTCTGAAGTCCGAAGATTGAGGTGAGAATTGGTATGCAATGACCAATGTAGATTATATTGGGCTTTGGGTTATACATATATTATTCTGAATCAAATTTACCCAAAGTTTATTTCTTATCTTTTTAATTTTTTTCATTTTCCTTCGGAAAATGGTTTGCCTGTATCCAAATGGGAATCGTTACAGTGTATATTGTGTCGTAAATAATAACTAACTGATATAACACTCGTTCGTTTTTCATCTAACATTGTATTTCTTAAATCTCCTAAATGACTCATTTCTTTTTCAAGGCAGCCAAGTTTACACATCAAGTCATCTGTACCATATGGTTATCGGGCTGTTTGGACATGATATGAGGGCAGTAATGGAGCATCGGAGCCACCTGACTGACAAATCTTCTCCCGTGCGAGTAACCGTTGTCATAGACAAGCAGGATATCTGCGTTTCTTCTCAGCATACTTTTATGCCAACTCGGTTCTACTCAGTTGCCAGGAATGGAATACAAAAGCCATAATAATGTGCCTGAAGGTGAATAGTAATATTTACGTGATGTGTGTTATACTTATAGATCTCATTATAGGGTACGTCTAGGAAATACAGAATTCTAGTTGTAAATTCCATAACTTCCATTTTTCCAACGACCAAGTCCAATGTGAAGAGCAATATGCATCAGGGTGAAACGTGGACATTTCTGTCGAATCGACAAAAGTTGGAAGAGATTCATAAATCTTAATAAAATGAGTATTCACTTCATTCACTCTGATTCAATATATATCGGTAGACTCACCTTCTAGTAAGGATATATTTGGGTAGTAAAATAAGGAGTTCAGAGATTTGGAAATCAATATAGATATAGATTACCGTTGAACTAATTAGACATCATCTTTATTCTTGTTGGCTAGTATAGAATTCAATGTTTGTAATAATTTACCCTCGAGTGTCAGGTGGTTGTTATTAGTTAAAGCAATTGACAAAATTTTGAAATCTGTTCATTTGCACACCGTTCATAATAACAATTTGATGTTCTTGCTCTTGAGAATTATTTGGAGTTTATGTGTATAAATGTTCAAGACAGTCTCGTAAAATCAATCATAAGAAATATATTATAATAGGTTTTGTTAAGAATACCTATTATAATGCTAAAAATGAGGCAGACGTTCGATCACACTTGAAAATGTGATTTTTAGTCAAGAATGTTTGCTTGAATAACACGTTAAGTTATTTGATCATTGTTCTAATGACACAGGTTCCTATAGAAGACCAATGAACTCTATGTTCATCGTTTTTTTATTTTTGCAGGTGTTGAAAAAAAAAAACTTAAAAATTCTAAGGGACAACCACGTCTCACCTGGAACTGTAACGGTCAAAGCACGGAGGAAATGGCTACCAGTCAACTTAATACAGAACCTATACTCCCAAAGGCTGTCTATTTCGATGAATGGAATATTTCATCTGGAATAAAAGAAGAATTTCAGCTTCTCGATACCCACGTTCTAATACGTCGTATCCCACATTTGGAAAAACGTTCAGTAGGCGATGGAAACGGTTCCCTATTACCATTGAGAAGATAGGACTTTACGGATTGGAATATTTATTTAAGAATATTAAATCAACGATTTGACCGCTAAAACTTACACATAAGCTGCGAAACATTATTATCATTCCATTTAAAAAAAAAAAAAGTCAATTTCTCAAATTTTGTGGGTTACGACATATTAGAACGTGGGTATCGGTCTCTAAAATTTGTTAACTTGATTTAAAAACTTTTCGTTCCTCTTCAAGTTTTAATCACCCAATGTATCTATGTGTTAACGGTTTGAATGTAGTATGCATGATGAGAATCAGGAACGAATGAGCAAGTATGGATTGAATGACAGTATGAGAGCGTATATATGAAGGGTACCCGTATGAATGTGAGACTGCTAGAGGATTAAATGAGAACAAAAGTATGTGAAGAATGAGAGATTAGCTGTAAGACCTAGACTAAGGTAGTACGTAGGAGATAAGCAATCGAACCAGACGTGGTTACGCGAGTCAAGCAAACGTTAATATAAATTAAAGAGAAACCTATAATAAAGAATTGAGCCAGAGGCTGTTAGTGATATCTGTCGTGTCGTCTTTATTCATAGAAATAATCAATAAACAAGTGTTTATAGCAATCCAAAGTTATTTTTCTGTTAAATATCCTGACCGGTAGCTCCGGATAACTAGCTGTCACCCTGACTGACTATAATTCTTAAGACACCAGACCAAAGTTCTTGATTATGGATACTTTTAGAATAACTATAGCAGCCTATCGGTTTATAATCAATCTTATTTATTCTTGAAATAAATATTTATTCATAATGTATCAATACAAAATAATGAAATTATATTTTAGGTATATATTGTATACGTGAATATTTATTATATTCAATGATGATGATGATAAGGATGATGGTAATGAAGAGCGATGATCAGTTGTATCATTATACTGGATCCTGAAAAACTCATAAATAGCAGTAAAGGATATCGAAAATCAGACTAGATATAAATATAGATATCAAATCAATTTTTTATTTCTGAGTTCAAAAGTTGAGTTATTGTACAAATCAATGCATTTTCAGCCGATTCAAAATTGCAGCACATCTCCTCGGGTCAGATGTTGTCCTCATACCAGATGGATTGGCTGCCCGCTCTATGTAACATTAAAATCAACGTCCTACATCCAAAGTATTGGGTAATTGAATAAGTAATTTCATCAAAAATGTAATCAGTGTGTTGGGCTGTCAACGCCGGGCCAATTATGTTGCACCTTATTATCATCATTAGCTTGGTTTTGAGTTTATATTATTGTTGTTATTAAGGCCCTTATCTAAAATAAAGTTCGTTTTGTTTTTACACGTTGACCCCGAAAGACCGTTGTTGAATTCTTTATAGTATGCCGATCGGCCGCTCGGGGACAGGGCTTTAAATACCTCAACGAGGAAGAAGATCCACCAGTCCACAGAAAATCTTTGAAAGTAGAAGTTCGATTTCGGGAAAATATTAACATAAAATAAAACCTCACGTGTCCGACTATCCGCCAGTTGTTTGTTTTCTCTTTTCTCATCTTCCCGCCTATATCTGTCGTGAACACAGTGATTCGCAACACTGCAAGTATCCATGTAATAATAAGATCGTTTATGCAATAAACATGTATTATTATAGTAAATTGGCGCATTCTTGAATGAATATCTCTTGAAATTGTAAATCATTGATCGATCGATTTATATAAACAGGTTGCAGCCGTCTGACTTCAACTCCTACTACTATTCCCTATAGAAGTTGAATACGGTGAGCTGGTGATTGTGTTATGAGAATATTAAAGTGATGAAAAAAAAAGGTATAT
The DNA here is from genome assembly GCA_914767705.2 of Tenthredo notha. Lineage (NCBI taxonomy): Eukaryota > Metazoa > Arthropoda > Insecta > Hymenoptera > Tenthredinidae > Tenthredo > Tenthredo notha. Next base: position 15,178,705 of record OU611906.1, read on the forward strand.
GTGTTTGTAGTCGCTATCTATTATTCATCGTCTTCTTCCTATTCTCTTTCCGTTTTAATCGTTAGATAATTTTACTTTGAGTTGTTCTTTCAATTGTCTGTTCGTTCGTTTGTAGACATCGCTAGTTTTGATACCCCCTCGCGCAGCAACTACTCCATTGATTCATAGAGAGCGCTGGTCGCGTATGATAGTGGTGCTGCACAAATATGCGGATAAAAAATTTACTACGTTTTCTGAGAAGCGCTCGTTTATGAATGAAAAGATAGTGGTGCTGCACAAATATGCGGACAAAAAAATACTACGACCCTTTCTTTATATTCTTGGAGGCGTGGCAAATAGCTCATTGATAAAATTCTGAATAGCAGTAGAAAAACTACTAACTCTATATTAGATTCATTGATACAATGAAAGATAGTGGCGCGTGGAAATAATGCGAAGAGGTTGAAGTGAAAAATTTATTATAAACCATTGCAAAAAGAAATTATGTTGTGGGCTAATCTTGCATCTTTTACCAGATGCAGGAAGAAGGCACACGTCTTATTATACGGTACCCGCAAATCTTTTGTGCATTTTTAGTTCTATACTTGCCGAACCGGCCTAAACTGACCTACGACAATGGCGTCCCCCACCCCTCGCCATTCGTAGGTAAGATAAATAGGCCGTGCGCGATGCGGAAATGTTCAGTTACTTGCGCGGCCTCATCGAGTGAACATGGGTGACACAAGTCGAGGAGATTTGCGGCTCGGGAAGGCTGACATCAACGGAGGCACATTAGACATGAGTGAGTTGAAAACAAGTGAAATTGTATTCAATACTTTTCCGACAGATTTCACGCGTCTCGTATTTTAATCGTCGCCCCGATTTATGCTTTTATTCGATTCTTTGACAGCATTATCGGTCGACGGAGATGAGAATGAACATCGCTGATACTTGAACTGCATAGATCCTGCGTGCCACTTGATCGGAGATGGACGCCAACCAACACTGCCCGGCTAGTCCTGGATTAACGGTCGACCAAGATAATGGTGAGCTTCCTATTATATTAGCCAAACACCCAATTTAACTATAAATGTATGTCTGCAAAACAATCATTGCTAAAACATACTTCGCGATCCGATACAGATCTTGGACAGATTACTTTTCCACGTGTATGTACCACAATACTCATCGGCCAAGTAACCGTGACGCTCACCCTGTATCTTTGACTCGATACTGGGGCCTCCGGCTTGCTTCTGTCTCCCGGTATACGCCAGAAACTTTGACGACAACTCGGTTTCAATCAGCTGCAAAGGATACGATACCGACGCGAAATAATATACCTAGAGGTAAGATATTGTCCGTCTCGTTATAGGGTAAGCCTAGGAGAGAAAGCACACTCAATTCTTGGAAATAGCAATAAATTCTCTCTTTTTAATGACAAACCTGAAATATGATTGATAGATCTCGAGAGAATATGTTTACCTTATTGAAATATAGTAGACTCACCTCGTAGTAGAGAAATATTTGAATAACCAGGATCAAAGTTTCAAGGTTTGAAAATAAATAGAAGGGTAGATAGCTGTAGGCCTAATTAGGCATCACATTTATTTTTTAAACATGGAACATAATTCAATATTGGTGATAAATTACTCCAGAGTCTCAAGTACCAGTCATAACGATTGAAATATTGAAAAATCTATTCTTGCATGCAATAGTAATACTAGCTTATTGACATTCTTGATTCTGTTGAAAATAGTTAAAAGTTTATATCAAATTTAAAAATGGTTCGGGCAGGCTTACAAAATCAATCATAAGAAATATATTATAATAAATTTCATACAGATGTATAATCACAATTAGAAATTCTTTGGTACTTAGTTGAGAAGGTTTGCTTGAAAAACACATAAACTTAATCTATCCAATGTACCCTATGCTTATCTAGTTTTTATCTTCACAGGCGTTGTTCATCGAGGGAAACTAGCTCCTGCCTATCCTCAACAAAACCTCTTCAATATTCATCAGGACAGGGGATTCACACCAGGGAGTGAAGCAGTCCAAGCACCGGGGGAATGACCGCAAGACAACTCTGCACCGCGGAGTATTAATAAAGTAGCATCAGCGAATGGTTCGTAATTACAGTTCCTTTTGAATCAGTTTTGATAAAATCTCGCATCTGGTCTGGTCTATAATTATTTTAAATTACTTTACTTTATAATTAGTTTTACTAATTAAATCGAGTTCACTTACACATTACCAAACTATTGAGTAATTGAATAAGTAATTTCATTAAAAATGTAATCAGTGACTCGTAACACTGCAAATATCCATGTAATAATATGATCGTTTATGCAATAAACATGTATTATTATAGTAAATTGGCGAATTCTTGAATAAATATCTCTTGAAATTGTAAATAATCGATCGTTGAATCATTTTACCCTGTCCTTTCCTTGCCTATAGGTCGAAAATCATGAAAATCGCATGATTTCATAAAGCCCCGAACAATATTAATATATATAATTATAACCATATTAATATATATATAATATAAATAATAATGCGCCTTGTCATATGCAACCCGCATGCCATTCGTGTAAACGACAGGGCCCATGTTAATTTTTGTTGCCTATTTGGTGTTTTCTGAATGCCTATATTCAGGCGTATTGTAGTAATTCAGAAAAAAGGTCGAAAAAAAGGTTCTGGCAGTTGATAGCTCGATTTTAGTCGCTTTACGATGAAATATCTACTGCCAGAAAATCGACCAATCAGGAGGCTGCTTGAGCCAATTTAGGCTCAATTTCTCGAAAAGGAGCCTCCTGATTGGTCGATTTTTAAATTAAATCAAGTTACGGCGCTACAGAGGCTAGCCATCAGCAAAATTCTGGATTTCTGGCAGTTGATACCTTTTTCGTCTGGCAGTTGATACCTCATTCAGGTACCAACTGCCAGAAATCGAACTCCTTAAAAACGTATCAACTGCCAGACGAAAAAGGTATCAACTGCCAGAAATCCAGAATTTTGCTGATGGCTAGCCTCTGTAGCGCCGTAACTTGATTTAATTTAAAAATCGACCAATCAGGAGGCTCCTTTTCGAGAAATTGAGCCTAAATTGGCTCAAGCAGCCTCCTGATTGGTCGATTTTCTGGCAGTAGATATTTCATCGTAAAGCGACTAAAATCGAGCTATCAACTGCCAGAACCTTTTTTTCGACCTTTTTTCTGAATTACTACAATACGCCTGAATATAGGCATTCAGAAAACACCAAATAGGCAACAAAAATTAACATGGGCCCTGTCGTTTACACGAATGGCATGCGGGTTGCATATGACAAGGCGCATTATTATTTATATTATATATATTAATATTGTTATAATTATATATATTAATATTGTTCGGGGCTTTATGAAATCATGCGATTTTCATGATTTTCGACCTATAGGCAAGGAAAGGACAGGGTAAAATGATTCAACGATCGATTATTTACAATTTCAAGAGATATTTATTCAAGAATTCGCCAATTTACTATAATAATACATGTTTATTGCATAAACGATCATATTATTACATGGATATTTGCAGTGTTACGAGTCACTGATTACATTTTTAATGAAATTACTTATTCAATTACTCAATAGTTTGGTAATGTGTAAGTGAACTCGATTTAATTAGTAAAACTAATTATAAAGTAAAGTAATTTAAAATAATTATAGACCAGACCGATGCGAGATTTTATCAAAACTGATTCAAAAGGAACTGTAATTACGAACCATTCGCTGATGCTACTTTATTAATACTCCGCGGTGCAGAGTTGTCTTGCGGTCATTCCCCCGGTGCTTGGACTGCTTCACTCCCTGGTGTGAATCCCCTGTCCTGATGAATATTGAAGAGGTTTTGTTGAGGATAGGCAGGAGCTAGTTTCCCTCGATGAACAACGCCTGTGAAGATAAAAACTAGATAAGCATAGGGTACATTGGATAGATTAAGTTTATGTGTTTTTCAAGCAAACCTTCTCAACTAAGTACCAAAGAATTTCTAATTGTGATTATACATCTGTATGAAATTTATTATAATATATTTCTTATGATTGATTTTGTAAGCCTGCCCGAACCATTTTTAAATTTGATATAAACTTTTAACTATTTTCAACAGAATCAAGAATGTCAATAAGCTAGTATTACTATTGCATGCAAGAATAGATTTTTCAATATTTCAATCGTTATGACTGGTACTTGAGACTCTGGAGTAATTTATCACCAATATTGAATTATGTTCCATGTTTAAAAAATAAATGTGATGCCTAATTAGGCCTACAGCTATCTACCCTTCTATTTATTTTCAAACCTTGAAACTTTGATCCTGGTTATTCAAATATTTCTCTACTACGAAGTGAGTCTACTATATTTCAATAAGGTAAACATATTCTCTCGAGATCTATCAATCATATTTCAGGTTTGTCATTAAAAAGAGAGAATTTATTGCTATTTCCAAGAATTGAGTGTGCTTTCTCTCCTAGGCTTACCCTATAACGAGACGGACAATATCTTACCTCTAGGTATATTATTTCGCGTCGGTATCGTATCCTTTGCAGCTGAGTGAAACCGAGTTGTCGTCAAAGTTTCTGGCGCATACGGGGAGACAGAAGCAAGCCGGAGGCCCCAGTATCGAGTCAAAAATACACAGGGTGAGCGTCACGGTTACTTGGCCGATGACTATTGTAGTACATACACGTGGAAAAGTAATCTGTCCAAGATCTGTATCGGATCGCGAAGTATGTTTTAGCAATGATTGTTTTGCAGACATACATTTATAGTTAAATTGGGTGTTTGGCTAATATAATAGGAAGCTCACCATTATCTTGGTCGACCGTTAATCCAGGACTAGCCGGGCAGTGTTGGTTGGCGTCCATCTCCGATCAAGTGGCACGCAGGATCTATGCAGTTCAAGTATCAGCGATGTTCATTCTCATCTCCGTCGACCGATAATGCTGTCAAAGAATCGAATAAAAGCATAAATCGGGGAACGAGTATTATCCCGAAAAATACTTGTCAACTCGAAATAACACGACAAATTAGTTACTCCTTCGGAGTCACGAAATATGCTGTAAAACAAACGACGCTACAGGGCGAGGGACTCGGAATCATATGCCAATAATATAACGGGATGACAATTATCGCCAAGTTATCAAACGAAACACTCTCGCGCATTATATTTGTATTCAAAACTAGATTTTAGCACATTTATTCACTGTTATAAATAGAATGTACTTGAAAATGAACAATATCTGCAGATATAATCAAAGTCTGCCGGTAGCAATACAACGGTTACTCACTTCGACGATTAAAATACGAGACGCGTGAAATCTGTCGGAAAAGTATTGAATACAATTTCACTTGATTTTAACAAGCTTTGAAAATTGTCGATTATTTATTGCCGTCGTAAAATATTGTTCGAAATATTGCAGACTCACCCATGTCCACAACGTTCCTCCGTTGATGTCAGCCTTTCCGAACCGCAAATCTCCTCGACACGTGCCAGAGATCTTTACTCGAGGATGCCGCGCAGATGACTGAACGCTGCGCCCGGCGTTCTCGGTATACCGTCGCGCGGCGCGGGGTGGGGACGATAATAATTGCCCCACCAATTTAATTAATCGCTTCAATCTACTTGCTAGGATAAATCAAATAAGAATTTTACATTTTTAATAACAAAGAATAAAAAAATGAATGTTGAAAATGTTTATACCGGATGATTCCTGGCTTACATCTCGGTGATTTGGGTAGTTGTGAATTTATTTCAACTGCTTTATTTCTATTTGTTCAGACATACCTATAATGCAAACATAAATGCAATAAAATATCAGTAATTCTTTTCAACTTCTTCGCATCATTTCCACGCGCCACTATCTTTCATTGTATCAATGAATCTAATAAAGAGTTAGTAGTTTTTCTACTGCTATTCAGAATTTTATCAATGAGCTATTTGCCACGCCTCCAAGAATATAATAGCGTTTTCGGCTGGGGCTACACCGAGCTACACTGGTGTAGTGTAGCCATCTGTGTCTCTCTCTTCCTCATAGAAAAGAAAGAGATGAAGATGGCTAAACTACACTAGTGTAGCTCGGTGTAGCACCAGCCGAAAACGCTATAAAGAAAGGCTCGTAGTTTTTTTGTCCGCATATTTGTGCAGCACCACTATCTTTTCATTCATAGACGAGCGCTTCTCAGAAAACGTAGTAATTTTTTTATCCGCATATTTGTGCAACACCACTATCTTACCACTCGTTCATTCATCCACGACCAGCGCACTCTATGTGTCAATGGAGTAGTTGCTACGGGAGGGGATATCAAAACTAGCGATGTGTACAAACGACCGAACAATTAAAAGAACAACTCAAACTAAGAATTATTAAGCGTTATTCAATTAGGAAAACTTTTATTAGAAGATTCCACCTGGTATGAGGACAACATCTGACCCGAGGAGGTGTGCTGCAATTTTGAATCAGCTGAAAATGCATTAATTCCAATTCTCCACTCCTGACTCATATGTCCAACGTTCCTCCGTTGATGTCAGCCTTCCCGAGCCGCGTAACTGACACGCGTAACTGATCGTAAATGAGTTTGTTCCTTCCGGAGTCAAACAGATGTATGAATGAGGGGATAACAATACAACTTAAAGCAACTTTATAAATAGATTTTCATTATATGGTTGAAAACATAATGTATTTCAGGAATCAAACATACACACAAAAGTTTGAAGAGAAATTTTATTATTCAATTTTGTTAACTTTTGAATGGAATTCCTTTGAACTTTTCTTCAGGAACACCTTTGTTCTGATGTCTTATTATCAGTGCATTTTTTATGAATTCACATTGCTTGGAAGAAAAACTCAAGCGTGGATCTTTGGATCTTGGTATCAATGGCTCCGTAAACCAACCATAGCTATAAAATTTCGGAAAGTAGAAAGTATTGGAGAAAATAAAGCTCTGCCTATACACAACTTGTCTAAATCATTTCAGTATAGGGTATGAGATCCATATGTAGCTATTCAGGAAGTACATTAGAATTCCTTACTCCATATTTACTGAGGGTGGTCGATATTTGTAAATATTTTTTGGTGAATAGCTCTCTGATTTTGCTATAAGATCAACATATTCTTTCGGGGCATTCATCGACGTGATTGCTTCATGTTTTGCATAAAACTTTCCAGTAATTGACTTAGACTTGACTGTAGGGTAAAAGGTTTCAACCAACTTGGTCTCTCGATTCTCTTTTGCATACTTTTCTATATAAAATCTGAGCTTGATAGGATCCATGGTTGAACTTCAATGGATTTTAATTGTGCGAATAAAGATGTCTATGTATTACAAATAGATTATCATCGATAATCTGTATTAAAAAATATCTTTATAATTTAAATCTAGTATTCCTGATACATTTGTCAATAAATGAGTAAATAATTTCAAATCTGCTTCAGTTGACACTACGAGAAAAACAGTATGTTTTTGTTTTGTGAAAGATAACGAGATTTTTTGTCTGCGGTCACCAAAGAGTCAAGACATTAAAATAAAACATGATTTTATAATATTGGATTAGGTAGATAAAAGACGAATTAATTATAACTCTGCACTTTATTTGAAAATATGTATATCGATAGAAAACACGTACATTACATGCAGAAGACTATGATGAATCAGAAAGAAAACAAAAAAAAAAATTAATTTTTATAACGTTATCTTTACTTATTTTCTTCGCCAATCTCTACTGGCGATGTAAGAAATAAATTTTTCTATTAACTTTAGCAGGATGACGACTGTACTTGCGTTGAGACAAAAGTTTATAGTTAGGCAATACTCTTGAATATCAATTAGGTAAATAGTAATTTCATTAATTCATTGTGTTTCTTACTGTGAACACAATATAATAGTAGTATATATCAGTCAAAAAGAAAACTATGATGTCGTCATCATACTGAAAGGCTACTGTCACAAGGAACTACAGTGTTGTTCGTTTCCCAGTCGAAGTATGCGCAAGCGCTGTTAGTCTTGTGGTAATAAACGTTGATTTTCTTTCTTGTATAATAAGTTTTTATACAGGCAATAATGAGGAACATCTTTACCGCAAGAGGGTGTAAGAGCTAGTTCATCATTCGTTGAAAACGAACAAATTAAAAGAATTGGCTGAAGTACAATGCGCCTTTTGTATCTACGCGGCTATCACAATAAACATTTTTTTTTTTAATAAACAAGGAAAACATTGTTTTTGTAATAGCTGCCAAAAATTATTCATTTATATTCCTATAAACATTGGAGCCAAAATGAAATAAATTATCAATCGTAGGATTTGATGATAGAATTTTTTTCACGTATTTAATATATAATCATATAGGACTCATAATTTGTTGATAAAATTTTTAATTGAAAACGTTAACGCTATACTTTAATAATTATCATGATCACACCTGCTACGTAGCATAAATAATTTAAATAAATATTGACTTGCATACATTTTACAGGAAATATATAAAAGAAAAGAAAAAAAAAAAACAACTAAACACTCAAAACTTGATAATTTATCATACCAAGGATAATAAAAATCAGGCAAACCTGGGGCTAATATATTAAACAATCTGGCAAATGCAGATTTATTAACACATATTCAGACTGTCCTGTGTCAACTATAGCAATTAATAAAATATCACTCTAAACAGTGGCCATCTAAATATGTCCACAAGTCTGCATTCGATTTGCATATTGCTATTTATACTTCATTGCTTATAATCTTTCTGTTACAATTTTAATAAAGAAATATAGAGGCAGCGATATGACGCAAATATTCGATGCAACGTCTCAATTATATCATGTAAAAAGGCTACAATTACATTGTTCTTTAGGTTTATATCCACTTTTATAACTGTGAATTAATTAATTAATTATTTTCTTTGATTTTTACTCCTTGATAATAGATTCTTTAACATACATTCACAAGTTGTCTACAACAATATGACTGGTAGTCTACTGATCCTGATACTGATGAGTCTAGTGACAAATGTAATTCTGATTTAAAAACGCTTGAATACTTTGTTAGGTGTTTCAAGTTTTGGTATATGATTCAGGAATCAATGCGGAGAAATAAAAATAGAGTCTCATTTAGTGGAAGTACTAGGCTGAGGTTCAGAGGTGGTTGATGGCAGCTCCTTAGATTCGTTAGTGCTCTGGCTCTTGTCTCTGTAAAAAGATAATAATGGAAAATTAATATTTAGAGTCCTATTTGTCATCTAGGCTGACCTAGGCAATACCTTATTTGGTCCCCGAGCCTCTCATTATTCATTTCAGTCAGATTCAGTCCTGCCATTTTATCTACCCCTGCAGTCTTCCATTTTTCAGCCTTAAATTCTGGTGATTCTAAATTCCCGTTATGATATCCATTTTCACGACTGCTCAGAGAATCTGCAAATGTCGGAGTCTTCCTTGACGTCAAATAATTGGAATTGTTTGGTGCTAGTAACTCCTCGTAATATTCAGCGGTCTTTGGTTCTGAACTTGATACTGTTGATCCATACTTTCTTGGTAATGTATTGAAATTTCTTTTAGAATAAGATTCTAATGAATTATCATTCAATAAGGAACTTGACAAAGGACTTCTGTATGAAGACAAGTCATTGTCTATACCATAATCAGTGCTATAATATTTTCTCCTAATACTCGAAGACTCCAAAGTTGGAGAACGTGTATATTTTCGCAACGGATCATAAGACGAACTCAAACTACTCCCATACTGTTCTCTCGGTGATCTTAAGTCACTCGTGTAAGATGAAGACGTTCCCAGATCAGAATATCTGTCTCTGTCGATTGGCGATCTTCTATAAGGTTGAATTTCATTGTTATATAAACTGTGAGATTTCTCAGGGTATCTCTTTATCGGTGATATGTAGCTACTCAATTTATCGTGTTCCTTCTCCCTTGGTCTATTGAAGCTATACTTTCGTGGCAGTGTTGTAGTAGCCGGAAGAGACACTCCAGGCGGTGGAGCGTTCAATGATGTTTTTCTCTTTCTGTCATTGAATCTCGAGTAGAAACTCTTTCTTCGTATTCTATCGACAATAGATTCTTGCTGATCCCCGCGGGAAGATGGAGAAAACGTTGGCGAAGTTGGTGACTGTAGTTCACTGCGGGTATGATTCATATCTGCCGAGCAAATTGACCATGAATCAAAACTCTCTGTATCATCATTAGGAGAACACATGTCCTCGAGATGATCGTTAGGACTATCTTTTGGTGGAGGGATTGGATTCGGATTAAACGTAGGCAAATTTAAGTTGAGGTTTGCCTTATTTGTTGTTATTTCCTGCAAATGTTGATTTTCATGCTTTGCATCGTTAACTTCGTTGTTCTGGTAATTGAGCATGTCTGTGGCATTGGCAATGATGTCAGAAGCTTTATCCAACGATTCAGTCCTAGTATCGTTACTTTCTTTAGTTTCATTTTGATCTCCTGATATTTTTGAGCAATTATAAGGTGCGCTAAAGTCGCCCGAAGATTGGGAAGTGCTATTTTCCTGGCTTATGTTATAAGAATCCTTCAATTCTTTTCTGAGTTCAGCTATATCTTTGTCACACAATGGTTTGTCAATAACAATCTTATTCCCAGTTATATTTGCATGATGCGTTATTTTCGACAAGTTTTGTATTAATTTCTTCGCGTCTTCTGGGGAATTGGAAGCTGCTTTGTTGAGTGATAGTTTTGGTAATTCTGCATCTACATTCGGCTCTATTTTGGAAAGCTCTGTTTGTACTGAATCTTTCTTCGATATTTGTGGAGTTCTAAACGTATGTTGTGGAATCTTTGATAAATCTAGTTTGAGGCTATTCCTATTTGAACGTGAATCCGAAGATTTTGCTTGTGGTAAGCGATCAATATTATTATATTGATTATTCTCTGTAATTTTTACACCATGCGATGTTGATTCAGTTACTTCTGCATCATTTGAGCTTTCTTCCAACTTCGATTCTTTGATTGAGTTAACTTCTGCTAACACCTTGCTGTTCTTACTGTTATCGGTAATTATGTGAGCTTTAGGTTCTTTCAAAGGATCAAATTTGCTGATATTATTTTCTAACTTAAGCTTTGAGCTGCTGTCTTGCGACTTGTCAATACTGTTGGATAGCTGCGTATCAGAGTTCGTTCCGTTGGATGAAGATGAGCCTTTTTTGCTCAAAGATTTACGAGGCTTTTCTTTACCGTCAGACTTACTGTCCGAAGTATCCGGAGATTTTTTCACCACCTTCTTTACAACTCTAATAATCTTCTTCTTCTTGGTACCATCAACAGGTCCGGATTCTTTGTCGTTGGATTCTTTCGCCTTGACTGTCTTCTTTACCCTTTTCTCCGTATCATCAACTTTTTCAACATTTTTTACAGACCCATTTTTCACCAGAGAAGGCACACTGCATTTCCGAACTTTCTCAGCCTTTTTTCCATCAGATCCAGTACTGTCTTCTTTTTCTGTAGAAGTAGTCTGTGTAGCTGGAAGTATTTCACTCGAACCTTTTTCATGCGGCTCGGATCGCTTCTCTGCAATTTTTCCCGGAGATTTAGCCTTCGATGAGCTTGTATTATTTTCAGATGAATCACCTTTCTTCTCAATACTTTTATCAGGACTGGATTTCTTAAGTTCTCTATTTATTTTCTCAGGCGAAGCACTCTTAACATGTGCATAGGCTCTATCAGTTAGAGATTTAGATGATTCCTTTGGAGGCGATTTTTTACTTTCAGTTTTAATTTTACCAGGTAATTTTGTCTCTTCAGATTTTTTCTTGGATGATTTCAACTCAGACTTGTTTACTTTCGTAGGTATTTTACTTGTAGAAGCAATCTCTCCATCGGTCATTGAATCAGACCGAGAACCTTTATATGGATTTTTTCTTAGCTTGCTGAATAACATGCTCTGTGGTCGTTGGCCACCAGTGGTTGATTTTGTGTCAATATTTTTAAACAATCCCAGCACAGAACTTACCTTGCTCTTAGTTGGGTTTGAGTTTGTACTACAAAGTTGCAAATCCTCGACACTGACTGCTCGTTTAATCAAACTAGATTCTGTACAAGGACATTCCTCAGGAGGTGCGGAACTCTCGCGCAATGATCGAATTTTCTGTTCAATCAAATTCCCATTATTGACCACTGATTTTGACGCATCATCACCCGATCTGAATTTCTCAAGTTTTTTCTCCAAGGAATGCAGGAAACTATTTTTGGTCGACTGCCTCTCAAACCTTGGTTTCGTGTCTTCTGATATAGAACTAATGTCTCTGTCTGATTTGTCGTCTTTGGAAGAAATCTCTGACTGTTCTTTAGTGATGGAGTTTACTTCATTTTTCAATTCCTTAGGAGGTTTTGCTTCTGAAGACTTGTCAGTCTTCAATTCTTTACTCTCACTTTTTTTCTTGCTAAATCTAGACTTTCTGCGCTCATTCTCTGCCGCCTTCTGTGCCTCTTTATCCTTGACGTATTGACTTTCCTCCCGAGGGGTATCAAAGAAGTCGGGTCTCAAAAACCTAGAGATCCTGCGCTGGCCACTAGGTTTTGGATGCTTTTCTCTAGCTTCACCATCTTTGTTGCTACCAGACTTGAAGAATTTACTCAAAATTGATCTTTCAGGAGTAGGAGCTCTCGCTCCTAGTGCATCCTGCGATCCAGTAAATGATTTACGACGGGTTTTATGTTCTGTTGGTTCTCTGGTTAGAGATCCAGACCTTATTCTAAGGCTTGGGATGTAGCTGCGCCGCCTTTCTGCGCTTGTGGTTTCCGAAATAGATCCCAAACTTTCCTTGTTGCATTTGTCAGTATCCTTGTAGCTTGAATTAAGATTTATGTCCAAGCTAGACGGGCCTAAATTTCTGAGCTTAGATTCTTTTATCAGATTTTCTGCTGCCAGTAGTCTGTTTTCAAAATCTCGTGACGGATCAGATCTGTATGAATAATTATAATCCATGATATTTGATGTCGATTCGTTGGGAGATGTTTCACTCGATCTAGCTGATATGCTGGATGCGGTGTCTACAAAATTGTTATTTGAACTCGACACAGACACCGAATTTCCATCCAAAGTTTCCCCAGTTTCAAACCCATTCTCAATATGCTCGATCTTTATATTAGGTGTTTTTGATGAATCGTCTAAGGTTTCCTCTTGAATTTTATCATTTTTGTAATTGTGGAAGTTCTCTCTGCGAATCGCGCCGTTACTTACTTTGCCTGAATCTCTATATTTCCTGCCAAGCGTCATAACATGTCTAGGTAGTGGTGGAAGTGATTTATCCTCGTCTTCGAACAGGCTAACGCTTCTTCTAGGAGATCTATAATCAAGTTTGTCAGCCGGGTCCCGTGACACTAACAAGCTGTTTGATCTCTGGATGTTTCTCTCCGCCGATTTTCCTCTGTATTCTGTTTGATCCGATGTTGTAGAACTAGGATTTTGATTTTCAATATCAGAACCGTCGAGTAAATTCATCATTTTTTGAGTTGGCGATTGATAATTTTTTTCACGAGGTATAGACGGAGATCTGGGCAAGGATTGCCTGGTTTGTTCAATGAAATGTCTACTCAATCTTCGTGCTAAGCTCGGTGTGAAGTTTTGCTCTAATGTTTCTTGGGCCTGCTTACAAATTTGCGACACCTCGGCCTCGGTGTTTTCGGGTTGATCTTGATCTGAAAAATTCATATAACAATTTTGCTAATGGCATGCAGCTCATATATCAGTCCCATCTGTAATGGATTTTTAATAAGGATACAGAAAAGCAATTAATAAGGTTTTTGAGTATGTACACTCATTTATTTGTACGTACATAAACTCTCCTATAAAATCTGTCGAAAAAGAATTAATGAAGAAGGCAATAAGTCTTGAAAAATTTTATCGCATCTTTAGTTACCTTCAAATATTATTACATAATGACAACTTAAACGATGTATACGTTCTAACATTTAAATGTAATAACGCTAACAATTATTTCATTTAATGATTGCATAGAAAATGGAAGATACCTGTTACTTGAAAACTACTTTACGAAAGTGATTTATTTATCAAAGACATACATTGATATTAGAAAAAGAAAATATGCCACATATTCTAAAGTGAAAATGGGAATTATGATACTATACATAATTGTATTACAATGATGATGACTACTATGTAGAATCGAGATCAAGATGAACGAAAGTGAAATGAATGTCGAATGAGCGCACCATATTTGACTTCTTCACATAAATATAGGTAGTTTAGCACAATATTTAAATAGCATTAATAAAGCATGCCGAGAGCCAATTGTGAAATGATAAAACGTTGTTATTTAAACTCTAAAAAACACAACAAATATTAGCCAGTTCATATTAACGATTAAGAATAGTTAGTCCTTTCTTGCATTACGTAACTATATAACTATCATTACATAAGATTCCTATAACAATATGTATTACTTTAGAAAATTTCAGATGCAATACATAGCTTTATATACAAATGGTGTTTCGTTTAGGCCTCATATAATGATTTATTCTGAAAATTAGAATTTTCATACTTTTTTGTTTTTTTTATATATTATAGAATATTTATATCAATTTTCAATCTAAATAACAAGGAAATATGATACTAAATCTTTCTTCTATTTTTTTTTTTTATTATAAATTTTAAACATGTGGAAAAAGAGTATTATTCATTTCCAACAATTTCAACAATAATTTACTAGATCATATACAATAATATTTTCCAGAATAAATCGGTTTATAAATAAATATTAATTTTCTTTTCAATAAAGATTTACGAACAAAACAGATTTTCAGCTCATACGTTCATAGCAGTTAGCGTTGTGTAATATCTTTTGGTTTTATCTCTTTCTCGAACAAATGTTTAAATCAAATAGCCAATATCTTGTAATTAATTAAATTGAAACATTATCTTTTATGCTCTTTTCTCTATACGTAATATAATCTCTCTAATAAATAAATTCTGCATAAACTATTCAAATGAACAGTTGTTTGAGAAAACGAAGAAGGTGAGTGTATGTGGTACATTGGCAAGGTTTCTGGTATCTTGTGGTCAAATGGACAGATTTACTAAATTAGGTATAGTATAGTACCTAACTTGTTTGTCTACTGGGGATTAGCGTCGGCCCGCCTACGCAGAGTCACTCGCACGGTCGCTGCAACAACCGTCATAAAATACCGTCAATGAATTATATCACAGAGCGCTGTTGCTGACAATTTTTTAGAGTATATTTTCGGTATTGGTTCAGCCGTGTTTCTGTGTGTTAGTCTACTTACTTGATACTAAAATAATCAAACAAACTAACAAGGCCTTCAATACTTTCTTATTCATAAATAACAATTCTCTACTAAATTTGATATACATAATTCGATCTAAACTTATTTTTCAAACAATTATCTATCCAATATTCATCCATTGGTCAAGCAATCAGTTGTGTATATTTTCAGTAAAGTATATTTAGTGTAGAATTTAATATGACTGATCATTTAATACAGTTTCCATCTTCAAACTAACTATGGCGTACCGTTATATCAATGAATTTCTAGTTTCTGTTTTACTATTGGCTAGTTGATAAATGTGTATAATAATTTGACCTCATATGAATGGTCTGAGAAGGCATTGTTTTTAGATCTACAAAATGATTAAGCAAAAGAAGTTGCGTCATTCAAAAGCAGCAAGCACAATATAAACTGTGGCGTACCGAAAATATAGTCTGTCAAATATCAGCGAGCAGAAAATAAAATTACTAGATTTATATAACTGTTTGTAGAGTCGACGATAGACTTTGAGTATTTCGAATATATATATGTATATATATATATTTTTTTTTTCTATAGGAAGTTTTGGAAAAGTGGAAAAAGAGTCTTTGTTCTTCTGTATATATGGGTGTGTGCATCCATGCTTTAAACTTTAGTGAGATAGATAATATTTAACTACTTCAATGTTACTGGATCATAAAAAAATCAACAATTATAAATCATCGCAAAAACTATACAATAATGTTACGAGGTTTTATATCAGACAGGATGGGGGTCTTTGCATTTTATCATTATTTTTATCCTACTATTTATGACTCGGATACAAATTTGACTTCTTATCGATGAATCATGTGCCAATACACATACAGCAATCAATCAATATTTAATGTTACACAGAGTAACGTCAAATATTATACAAAAGTTTTATTGGAATTTTGAGTATTAGGTAAAACCCATAGCTTAAAATTCTAACAATATCTATCGATAAAAGCAGACAGATTTTTATCAAGATTTACGAACCTGTACCAATTACAAGCTATTCACTAATGCTTTGAATAGCAAAGTGTACTAAACTTTCGGAAATATAAGTCACAAAGGATAGAAGACACGGAAGTTTTTTTTTTTTATTTGCATCTACCTGCTATGATAGATTTGATTTCTTATCTTATTACAGAAAGTTATACTCTACCGAGGGTCTAGCGTATTTTCAAGATGAAAGATTCTCTTTATTAAACAAATCATCGCTTCGTAATTAAAAGATTATTGATATACATAGGCAAACAAGGGTTGAGCATGCCTGAAATATCAACGAGTATGTGTGTATACTATCATTCAGATCTAACAATGAGATTACATTATGAAACTAAATCATTATAGTTGGATAGTGAAATTCTACGCTATGAATGAGTAAATAATAATTCAAAGCATTTAATGTATAACTAATGTGTGTAATATAAAAGAATAAAGAACTAATATCATGACTACCCACCTGTTTAGGATATAATCCTCTAAATTTATACTAAAAATGTTAGTACCAAAAAAATCGCAAAAAAAAAAAAATTAATAAATAAATAAAAATGCAAGGCAAAAATCAAATGAAAGAAAAATAATTCCAAGGATAAAAATATAGATATAAACAGGTAAATGAGTAAAATTAACAAAAATATATGCTTTGTCTATCAACGACTCGACAACAGCTAGGTACTAGGAGATGCATAACAAACTTTCCATCAAATTCTTTCGCTTAGTATTAACCAGTTTCTTATTATAATAAGCGATAGAATAAAGTGAAATGCTTTTCATGATTTAATAGTAGCTAATTTATATCAATAAGTATAATGCTTCAAATTAGAACAAATAAATAATTAATTGAATGTTCTAAGATCTAGAATATAATATTCAGCTTCTGTTAAATCACTTTTAAATTCCATATAATTTTCACACAGGCCATATTAAAGTATGTATTCTGTTCAAAGTTCACCGTGGAAAAGAAGAGATTGCATTGAATATTTAGTGAGAGTAATAAATCTGTAAAATGACCAGCTATTAAATTATCAATGCAGTCGACGTATACAATGTTTGAAAGAATGACCGCAGAGCCTTGATAAACGAAACTCTATTCCTTGGTGAACTGTACACACATTCTATTGCACGCTTTTACCTCGTGGAAGAGTGTTGCTACCCATTTCAAAAATGCTTTCTCTTGAAGGAGTGTGGCGTGGTCCAGGACTATTCGGTGATCCTGGAGTCGACGGCTCCTTTCTACCAAATCTATCCGTATCTCGACTCAAAGAACGTCTGAACTGCGACTCTGATAACCGCCTGTATTCACAGAACAAATTTCTATTAAAATCTGTGGGACAATTTTTCTTCATGCATTAATAATTCTAAACGAGTAACAACATTTTTTATCAAATGCTATTTCTATGCGTACTAAAAGGTTAACGATTCAATATATCATATTGATATCAGAAATTGAATGAAATTAATTTTATTTAAATAGTGTAAAGGTAATTTTTCTGTTGCTATGCGAATCGATTGCTAGTGCAGCAAGTTTTAGTGTGAATTTATATCATCATTGCTATGTGGTTTAAATAGTAGTGTGGTGAAAGGTCTGGTAAGGAGGATATCATTTGATTAATGGTGAAAAATAAGGAAAAAGGATGATTGTTTTCTTCTTCAATTGTTGATTATGTGCTAAATTTGTAAAGCACGGTGTATAACGGAGTGAAAAAATATTGGGAAAAAGCTAAGCAAGTCATGGTGATAATATAAAACTGTGCGATCTATAATTCAAAATAACTATTCACCAGACCCTTAAGAATTTCATTGACTGAACTCACGTTGTTACAGTCCTTGTCTCGGTATAGCTCTGGTAGCTTGCACAAACAAGCATTTATGTTAAAAAACGATATATATAACTTGAAGAATTTTCACCAAAACAGTTCAAAATATAAATTCGCAATAAGTATTTAGTCATTGCACAGTTAAGTATTAATTCTGTGAAATATGATTAACATTAGTTCCATACAAGATATGTGAATAATTCTCAAGTTTGAGTAGTAAATTGATGAAAAATTAGGAGCTATTTACCTGGATAATGGTTCATGAACTCCCCAGAATCCTTGCGGTGAATTAGACCCTAATCTTCCGAGTAATCTGCTGCTTGGAAATCCGGTAGTTCTATTATCATCGACGTTAAGTCTTTGAGTCAAGCTTCTAACTCTGGATAATAACGTGGAGAATAAATTTTCTGCTGTTAATAGTTCGAATCCATCGTCATCGTCATCTTCCCCAGATGACAAACTGTCCGCATGTTCAGGGGCCTGTCTTGTCGGCCTTGAACTTCTTAGACGATGCATATGTCGCTGCAGAAGATCGTCGTTGTCTCTACAAAAGAAAATAGATTTATTCCAGAATCACTGGTAAGAAAGGTTCAAAAATGCTTCAATCGGAGGTATAGAGAAGCACTATTGATCACTATTAACTGGCTAAAAGGATCACAGAATGCTATATTCATCTAGCAAGGCTTCACTGATGACTCGACTTCGTAGTCCGCATTTATTGCATTGAACTAACGATAAAACCATTTGAAAATGCTTGTTCTTTGATCCCCTGGATCGATTATTTACCTGTGTAGCGTTGAGAACGGAGATTCATCTTCGCTGGCGTCGGATAATAGAGAACTCATTCTTCTAGGTCGGCCAAATCGTGATCTAGGTGCAGTAGTGCTAGTAGGAGTGCTCGTTTTACTTTCAGGCTCCAAACTACCGGATCTCGGTGTAACATATCCGCCCCCCTCAACAGCGATAGGGATTATATATTCCCTAGGACTCTTTCGAATTGGTTCAGGTCCTACGGTTGAACCTAGTGCACTGTCCGTGTCTGAGTCAACAGTAGATTGTCGGGATAGAGAACCTGATCGCTGAGACATGGAACGCTGAGGCATTGGGGGTTTGGGTGGAGGTGTTGAAGGTCCTTGTTGTGGAAGCTGGCGTCCAGATTCGACCTGTTTGAAAGAGGAGATAGTCGAAAGTTATAGCAATTTTATGTGACTGAGAATGAGTTGTCTGCTTTTTTAGTTTATTTATGAGCATCCATGTAAAGTTTACCTGGATAGGTATAATCCTCTCTTTTGGTATATTCTTCATTCTATTCTCTGGCTCTAAGCTAGAGCTTCTGTTGGCCTGTGGTACGGCAGCTGCAACTGGGAAAGCTACTTCTGATCTTTGAGTTCTTAATTTTTGTGGGTGGAAAGCATCGATCTTGGCTTCTACTTCGGACTTGAATCCTGTATTCTCTGGTGACTTTACTCCAGCTAATGTGATTTCGGCCTTGCTAGTCTTTCGGGGTCTTGGTAACGTAGCACTCTTCAACGTGATCTCCATCTTACTGGACTTCTTTGGCTCGTCTGGTACTGAGCTGATCATACTTGGCGATTCAACTGCTTCTGGCACCTGATAAAACAATAACAAATTTGATAAATACACTTACGTCCTTTTGTATTCATTATACGATATTAACTATTGAATTGTTCTCTGTTTACTACAATATGATCATATCTCATTTTTAAAATGATTCGGATAACCGTGATCCATGCATTCTAGACCGTAGTTGTGTTCGAAAATGACTTACCGCCTCTGCCTGCAAAGCTGGTTTTGATTCGAACGGAAACTTGGTATCTACAGGGGTGGACACAGATACGGTTGCATTTCTTAAGTCATTTGGTCCAACTTGTAATTTAAGACCTAATTTATGAGAACTATGATTCTGTGGCGAGGTCGGAGGTGATCCATTAAGTTTTCTCATAACTGGTGGCTTGCCAATAGCGCCTGTAATGATATCTACGGCCCGTTTCTTCTCTTCCTCGTGTTTAGTTTGCAGATATTTATCCAATTTGTTGTTATTTTCTGCGCTTGAAATTTCGCTAACTTTTTCCTGAACCTTTTCGTCCTTTACAATCGCAGGTACTTCTATAATAACTTTTGAAGCACTTGGCTTTACAGTCTGTGGAATTGTTATCGACGAAAGACTGGCCTTACGTTCAAACGCACGTTTGGCACCCCCGACGTTAACTCCAGGAATGAAAATCTTCTTCGGTTTATCATTTTCGGCACCCGAAGCCAACTGATTAAATTTCTCTGCAGTTTCGAAGATCTTTGATCGTCGTCTTTCTACAGGTCTTATTGGCGCCTCTGCAGCATCGTTAGAAAGCTCAGAATCTAGGGACATGGATTTTTCTTTTAATTTTTTAACATTTCTTTTTTCGTCTTTATTGAAATCTTCGGATTTAGTAATAGCTTTTGAAGCAGGCACTTCATTCTTGGGTACTACATCCTCGTTCTTAGTTTCAGGCACAGTTTGTTCTTTAGTTATCACCTCAGGTTGATTACTTTCAACTTTTTCCCCCTTCTTAGGCTTCAGTATCTTCTTCTCTTCTGGTGTAGTAGAAGTCTGTTCACTTGATCCAGGCGATTCTTCTTTCTTCTGGTCATCCAGAGTTTCAGATTTATCTTCTTTTGTATCAGAGGCTGAAATTTCATTAACCTTGTTATCGGGTAGCGTCTGTTCAGTTTGTTGCCCTTGTACTACCGGAGTTTTACTCCGTTCATGGCTCAAAGCCCTTTCTTTCGACTCTTCAATGAGTTCAAGGCAAGCTGCCGCACCTTCTAGTTGAATAATATCAGCAGTTTTACTCGTAGGAACAGTTACCACTGCAGATGGATCCACTTCCATGGCTTCCTCTGTTATGGGATTTGGTATTGGAGCCGAATGGTGTCTGAAATAAGGTAAAAATCAATAAATTCATCAACCAAGCATTTAAGGACCCTCAAATATCACCCCAATCAAAACTAATCTAATTATCAAGCCACGCCATACCTAGAAGCAGACCTATACTGTCTGGGTTCTCTGTCATCGGTTCTTTCTTTCCTCCTAGATCTTTCTTTTCTTTTAACACCGGCGGCAGTAGTTTCATCCATTGACGGTGTAGTTTCTAACTTCCTTTTGGCGTCCCCAGCTGCAGAGTTTCTTGGCTCTTCATCAACCATCTCTCTTATTCTTCTGTCGGAATTATTCTGATCTAATTCCATCAAACTACCAACTGAATGGCATCTGGTCGGTACCAGAGTCTCTGAGGACATATTGTTAGCTGCCTCTCCAGCCGCTTGTTGATCACCTACAACTAATTTATCCGCACTAGCGGACTGTGGCACTAATGAGAGCAACAGGTCTAATCTGACTGGGGTTTGAGCTGCTAATTCTTCAGCTATATCCAAGCAGTTTTGTTCGTATCCTTCGTTCACCCACCAATGTGTACATATCTTTTCTACGTCAGCTCTTCTCGTCGGACAGACTGTCAACATGTCCTTTATAAGCGGAGAGGCAGCTTGAATTAAAAAAAAAGGGATTTTGAGCATTGAAAGATAATCATAAATTGCAAAATCATGGATTGGCGTTTTCTTCTACTTACGAGATGGTTTTTTTGGCTCGAAGTAATCCGACTGTGAAATCTGTTTGACTAGCCTTTTAAAATTAGAGCCATCAAATGGCATGGCACCGTATACTAAAGTGTATAAAAGAACTCCCAAACTCCAACAATCAACTTCAGGTCCATGGTATGGTGTTCCCTTAACGATTTCAGGACTAGCATAAAGCGGACTACCACAAAATGTGCTGAGCAATCTTTGTTCGTCGAAGACGTTCGATAGACCAAAATCGGCGATTTTAGCATTGCCAATTTGGTCTAATAGAATATTTTCAAGCTTAAGATCTCTGTGGCAAATCTTATGTTTATGGCAATAAAATACAGCCGTTGATATCTGACGAAATATTCTTCGAGCTTCGTGCTCTGACAATACTTTTCGCTCGCTTAAATAATCGTAAAGTTCACCGCCGGCTGCGTATTCCATAACTAGTACCATTTTTTCACGATTTTCGAAAACTGTAATGATTTAATATTATTTTGAAATATTATCTAATATTCCATATATCGGTTTAGTAAGTTAAAAGTAATTGTTTTAAATCTTGAAGAAAATTTACCTTCGTAAATGTGAATAATATTTGGATGCTGTACACTGGACATTATCTGTATTTCTCTTCGTATCCTAATGAGATCTGCCTCGGTTTCAATTTTGCATTTTTTTATTGTTTTTATTGCAACTTCTTGACCAGTCTCTTTGTTTATACCTAATTGCACTTTACCGTATGTACCTTGTCCGAGTTTCTTAATTATATCGAATCTGAAATTTCCACGAATGCATTAAAATAAATAAACTATCGGATTAATTAGATTATTTTTCCGACCCAAATATCGACCAATAGAATTGCACCATTCGACGTCACGTGGTACAACCTACATGGTATTATACTGATAATTTTTTGATTATTTTCTCTGGTAGTTGCTATATATAAAAAACAAAACATAATCCAGTCAAATTAACCACACGTCAAACTGACAGGTTGAATTATAATTCTGTGACTTCCGAATTTTTAATTTTTAACTGTGGATTTTGTCTCATGGTGCAATTCTATCGGCCGAAATTTGGATGAAAAAATAATCCCCCGAATACCACTCGAGCTTCAAAATTAATCGGGTATTTCCCTCAAGGTTCCCTGCAATCAAACGAAGTCGTCAAGTTTTTCAGAAAAATCACTCGCGCTTCGCGCTCGTGATTTTTTAACCTGAACAACTTGACTCCTTCATTTGTTTGCAACGAACCTATCGGGAAATACCCGATAATTTTGAAGCTCTTGTGGTATTATAAGTGATTATTTTTCCGACCCAAATATCGACCAATAGAATTGCACCATTCGACGTCACGTGGTACAACCTACATGGTATTATACTGATAATTTTTTGATTATTTTCTCTGGTAGTTGCTATATATAAAAAACAAAACATAATCCAGTCAAATTAACCACACGTCAAACTGACAGGTTGAATTATAATTCTGTGACTTCCGAATTTTTAATTTTTAACTGTGGATTTTGTCTCATGGTGCAATTCTATCGGCCGAAATTTGGATGAAAAAATAATCCCCCGAATACCACTCGAGCTTCAAAATTAATCGGGTATTTCCCTCAAGGTTCCCTGCAATCAAACGAAGTCGTCAAGTTTTTCAGAAAAATCACTCGCGCTTCGCGCTCGTGATTTTTTAACCTGAACAACTTGACTCCTTCATTTGTTTGCAACGAACCTATCGGGAAATACCCGATAATTTTGAAGCTCTTGTGGTATTATAAGTGACAATTTTCAAGAAGAATTCTCAAGAAAACAAAAAACCTAATACAAAATAGTAAATATTATAACTTTTATTCAGATCTAATGTATGTATGTATACCACGTCCGTATACGAATCTGCCAACAATTAAATTCTCGATAAAATTTCTTGGCACAAAATTCAAGCTACTTAAACAAATGTCAAACAACAGATAAACAAATGGGTCTAACAAATTAAACTAAAATATTTAACTAATTGAAATGACGTTTAAAATTTTCATTATAAATCGGTATTTTTTTTTCTGTTCTTACCGTTGTTTCAATTTTCTCTTGTGATTGTGAAGACGCACTCCTCCCGTGCTCTCCATACCCCCCATTATATTATGTATACTCGCTTCTCCGACAACCATGGTGATTGATTATTATCTATCTGAAAAACAATATATAATTAACGATAATAATTTATGATATTTAGATGAGATGAGATTTTCTTAGTGTATAAAAATAAGTGAGACATTTTTCTTTTCTCCATTAATTACGTGAGTATAAGATAAATTAAAAAGTAATTAATCAAACGAATTTCGTATATCATTATCAATAAAAATGCAAATTTTGAGAATTTTTAATCAACTGATATTTTACATTTTTCACGCTAATTAGACGCAATTCGGTAATTTTGCGAGCGGTAATTTTTTAATCTCTTCGGTCGTTGATTAGAGCAAACGACTCTGTGTCATCTAATGACAATAATAATAATAATGATTATTATTATTAAAAATACCGAATCAAAGAATAATTATTCGACGTAACGTAGTTGAGTGGCTGATTGGATTTGACAAAAAGATATCAGAGTTTTTTTGATAATTTGATGAATTGTATTGAAAAATATTCACAAGGAAATAATATTAATATTGTTCACCGAATTGTAGTCGAATTATAGTATAATTCGGGGTATAACGATGATTCATAAAAAAATAATCTACTGGTTACCGCGGTGAGTCTATATATCTATACATTCATTTGAAATCGTTTATAATTGAAATCACTTTATAGATTTAGATCAGTACCACAGAGATTTGCAAAGTGCTGACGTATGTTTTGCAAAAGCAAACAAAGAAAAAAAAAAAAAAAAAATGAAAAAAAAGAGCCGATAACATCAAAGATCGTATAATTCGGAGTAAAATTTCTTTTCGAAATCGAATAAATAAATATATATTTTTTTTGTCGACGATATTTTTCGGGCGACGAGGGAGGCGAAAAAACATGATAAATTGGTAATCCGTGTTCTGTATATCTGTAAAGGAGAATGACGCGCTAAAAGTCGCGTATGTAGTGGGCAGGCAGGCGTAGATGAAAAGAGAGAATGCGGAGGGTTATTTTCGGCTTTGAGACGCCGTGTGTCGCGCCTCGCCGGCTTTTCTATACCGGCGCGGTGTCCAGGGACCACGGACCTTACTAAAGGCTATCAAAAAAAAAAACAAAAAAAAAAATAAAAAAACCTGAACGAGTCCTACGCACGTTGGACTAGAACAGGAAGTTAAACAGCTAATAGTTGTAAGAAATCGAGAAAACAGTCTCTAATCATTTAACACAAGCTATGGTTAGCCTGGAAAGTTTAAGATCGAAATATTACGCGATGCTGAAAGTCTAACGTTCTGACATTATAGCTATTTACCTATACGTGATGAGATAAAGCTCACTCACCAAAGAGAGAAGTCTCTGAAATTTGAGATTCAATTTTACAAATTCATCAGCAGTTCAATTCTGACGAATATTAAGAAATTAATATAAAAGGGTGAAAAATTTCTCCCTTGATTAAAATAATATTAAACCCCGAAGCGTTTACGTTATATTAAAGTTTTAATTTAATCTTCAATGATTAGTTCAAACGTAAAATAAAAAAAAAAATAAAAAAATGAACGGAACGAACGGATTGTTACAACGAAAAATTAACTTTCGTGTCGCGAAGTATATTTCGCAAAGCTAACTCCCAGCTATAATTATATCTGCTATACATATTTTTTCCTGTATATATATGTATATATATTCCTGGGTATAATACATGGGAGATTATTAGTTCACGATATATCTAAATAATTGCGTAAGAAACATTTACTGGCGAAAAATTTGTCAAATTCAGTGACTTCGATATTGGGAAATCGATCATTAATTATTTCAATCTTTTACGAATTTGGCCGAGTTTGCGATTCCCGATGCATGTTAACGGTCATTTATTGTTGGCTCACGAAAGACATTTTCTTTTGGATATTATTCTTTAATTGAGTATAAAACGAGGATTTAAACATCACATTGCTTTAAAGGTGGGCCAATTCCACAAAGCGATAAATAATTGTCAAAAATTGGGCTTAACTATCTTCTGGAGAGAAAAAAAAATCCACATAAGATAAACGATGATTTAAATATACCCGAATAAATAACAACGTATGATATTTTCGCACGAGAAATTCAGTTTTTTAAGTATCAGTAATAAAAAGAATAGAAATTTTTACCTGCGAAGTTTTGCGAGACTCGACTAATATTTTAGGTGATTTAATAACCGTTAGAGTGACGTAAACGAATAATCGATAGCTTGAAAAGAAGTAGGTGTAAGATTAACAAAATTTATTCATAATGAATACAAACACCTACATATACTAGAAATTTATATCTATTTTTCATTTTTCTTTTTTTTGTCAAATTGTCAAAAATATTTGGCGACAAATATTATAGTAAAGTTATCAAACTGTAAGTTTACTTGTCATATATAAAAGAACTGATGTACATATGTATGCAATTTGAATGAAGGTATGTTTGCAGCCTGAAGAAACAAAAAATAAAAATAAAAAAAAACCAGAAACTGTTTCTTTATCCTTTGCGATAATATATAGATAGTATTTATAAGTTTTCGTTTTACCCCCGAACGATGTCTGCGCGGATATTGTATACGCGTGTAATATAGTTATATTAAAGAAAGAAACGGGGGTGTGTGTTTATACACGCCTTGAACGCTGACTAAAACCATCGTGGACATAACGCGATGCTGTCTGCATATTTTAGCTCACGTTGCATTCATAGTTCGTGTCGATTTTCTCCTCTTTTGTAAACGAGCGTAAGTCGTGAACTCTTGAGGCATCAAGCCGGCGCCCGCGCCCGCGCCGGAGATGGTACAGTGGAATTGCGGAGTCTCGACTTGTGTTTCATTTACCGATTTCGTTTTATTATACACATATACATATGTAGATATATATGTATGTATACTATACGCGGAGGCCTCCTGTCTGACCCGACCGATGTTTTTATAACCGAGATGCAAGATATGTTTTCGTTCCTGAGTGTATCCTGTGCCGGTCCTAAACCTCCAGACTATTATTGGAAATTCAATTTTTTTTCGAATCTCTTTTTTTTTTTTACCAAAATTTGAGAAATGATTTTTTCAAAATCAATTTATGGAAGAAAAAAATTAGAATATACTTAGAGAGAAATCAAACAATTTTTGTACCTAAAAAATTGACACAACATCGATAATGTTGAGAAATTAAATATAACATTAATAATTTGAATTTTTTTTTCTTTGAATTTAATCAACCATGTGGAAATTATTTCATCATAAGGTAGCTCTTTATTAATGATACACGTATGTAGGTATAAATTGATGTTTAATTTACAAATTAACAATATCGAAATTAGCTACAGTTCAAAATTAATTTCGAGTTAGTTACGCCCTGAGAATAAAAAAAAAAAAAAAATTAATTTCTGAGAATTCAGAATTATAAGATACGCAATTAAATTTTAGATTCATTGGATCCATCAAAGACGAACAAAAAAAAAATCCTAATTAAAATTGATGCTATGCAATCTAGTTTATGAAAGATGCTCTACTTCGTTGGCAAATTATCGATAATCATGACTAACAATGGGTGATAAAACTTCGCCTATACAATATACTATACGGTAAGTTACTTTTACTATGAGAGAGCGTTGGAGGGTCGCTAGTGAAGCGGGACGTGCGTATCCACCTGGCCGTAACGGCTAAAACTAATATATGCACACGCACGGTATATACGTAGCTTAAATCCAAGCTTTTAGTCCACGGAATACGGTGAGGAGATCATGTGGTAATCTTGGGAGAAGTAGCAATCTATTAATGTAACATTTTCTGCTTTTGCGAAAAAAAAAAAAAAAAAAAAATGAAACTCAACAATATTTCATGTATATTCAGTTAGCATATATTATATTCATATTCACATACGAGATTCTAAGGCTTTAGATCTTTTTTTTGTTTTTTTTTTACGAAGTTATCGCCGAAGTAGCGACTTTGAAATTATGAAAGACAGAAATTCTCTACGCTAAAAATTTCTCGCTATTTTCTCCCTTGACGAATTGTCATTATAACTTAATGTCTTGCGTGAATAAAAAATGAAATATAGGTATATAAGATTTCGGAGTTCCGCATGA
This sequence comes from Tenthredo notha, assembly GCA_914767705.2. Lineage (NCBI taxonomy): Eukaryota > Metazoa > Arthropoda > Insecta > Hymenoptera > Tenthredinidae > Tenthredo > Tenthredo notha. The sequence continues at coordinate 15,206,647 of OU611906.1, forward strand.
TGTATGTATACATACGGATAACAAATTCGGACAACCGAGCCACTTTTACCAGACTATTGGCAGCCCTCACGTACAACGCGCACGTGTTCACATTTTGAAGGCGTTCTCGATACTCAATCGGCGTTACTGATATTTTTAGAACCGCGCTTAGTCCCGTGGTCGCTTGTGCGAACATCGAGGCAAGATCCTGCGAGCATCCTACCTAATGGCCTTTATGCCTGGGTAAGTTGGATGAAATAATACCTCAGAGATTGGTACGGATCGAACCATCCCAGAACCTAAATTAATATATAATCGGCGATCGTCCGGCCTATCCCTTGGCAATTTATTAATGAATCCAATCAGCCGAGCCGAAATACCTTTTACCAAAGCGCGTGCCAATAAAAAAAAACAAAAAAAAAAATTATTACACACGATAGAGTGCATGTAGACAATCGCAAAATACGTTGAAAATATTTATATATTATAACTTTTCACAAATTCCTATAAATAAAATGTTTAACTGTTTAAAATAACGTTTATCCGCGGTAATAGCGAGCACTACGTGCGTACAATCCGAGCTTTCTTCATCGTAATTTATTAGTTCCTTACCAAATATATATATTTGAACGAGTATTTGAACGATAAACAGAAAAAGAGAGTAGAAAATAATAAAATATCTCAATCTTTTTGCGTTCTTCGGATATTATAGATATGAATAAATTCATGTATTTGTCTTGCAGCTGTTTCCACAGAATGATTTTTTCATCTTATAACTTACAATATACAGTAATTATGTGTTATCTTAGAATAAGCTTATCCGCGCGGAGATTCTTACCTTTAATTATATCTTCACGATCGTAGAATAAAAAGTTGACTTTAATCTTTTACAGATATAGCTTGAAAATAATGCAGAATTTATTTTCATACATATTTTACTATATACTATCTTTATAACCCCCTTCACCATTATCATATTACATCATTCGGTCAAGGCTATGAAAACGGGGTTACTTTCGAGGTGAGATTATACTCACAGCCGGCCTTATAGCGTAAGAAATTTCTTCTTATACGAAAGACGATGTCAATATAAGGATCCACATCCGTGACGTCATTCAACGCAAAGGTCGGGCTAACTCATCGCGGTCATCCACTCGTGATTCACGTAGGTATATAATATAATATAATATAATGGAGATAGACTTTTTTTTTTTTTGTTCCTTGTGATTCAAGACGCGTTCATTCAATTCTTAGAAATATAAAACTGACGTGGATTTTTATTGCTGCCGGAATATATTTGTGGAAGAAAATAAAAAAATAAAAAAATAAAAAATATACGACGTACCTATCATTAAATCGCTAATAAAAAAAAAAAAAAAAAATACGAGCACGCAAAGCTTGATGTTAGTTTAATTTTTATCTTAATTCTTGGATCTAAACTAGAAAAGCGTGACCTCTGCGTATAAAAAGAGGAAATTTTGAATTTAAGTTATACTATACACGAGTGTTAAATAGAAATCATTTCTACTTTCTTATGATGACATCGAAACATTTTTATAAAACAAAAAAAGAAACAATATATATATTCTATAAGAATAAAATATTTCAACATTTCAAGATTTCACTTTATTTTTGGAAGGTCGATTCGTAACTTCAATTTTCGGCAAAAATAAATTATGCATACATACTATATTGTACTATAGATATTTCGCAACTGGTGCAAGCGTTGACGAAAAATGAAATTTATATCTACCACGGGCTGACTACTCTCGGTATTTACTACTGCCACATAGTAGAGGTGCCGTAGTTTTTTCTCTTTTCTATCCTACAGACTCACACACGTAGGTTTTTTCTACTTTATTTTTTGAAATGGCTACATTAGATCGAAAATTTATATGATTATTTGTTTATTTATTCATTTATTCATCATAAATGATTATTTATGTTCAATTTTAGTTCCTGATGAAGTCAGAATCGGTTAAGACCGTTGATATTTCTTCAGATAGGAAATGATATACCTATTTACGGAGATGTTACTTCCGGTTTTAATCGTAGGTATAATTACTCCAGTGTGGCTTTACGCTCGTGGGTATAAATTGCGTCAGCACACGAAACTGAACATGAAATCTTCATCGAGTATTCTATACCCTGATACATGTATGCCGTATTTATAAAGATTTAAAGGCGGGAAATTCTACGTTTAAAATAGTTTTCAAACATCCGTATTGTCTCTATCGTACAAAACGACATACTTTGCTACTATTTAAGTATTTGGATTCGTTTTCGAATTCAACGGTAACAAAATTATTGAAAAATACAAGAAAATGCATATATTTTTTTTAATTGTTGTCGATTATAGATTCGTGAGAATGCGAATACACATTGAAAATCAAAGCTTTGTTCTAACTTTAATCGTTAGTGTTTTTTTCTTTTTTTCTCTCTTTTATAAATCGCAATACGTTTGGAGCCGATAGTATTGTATTAAAATTGAATTGTCAGTTGTAAGTCTTCGTGAAATGTGTCAAAGTGTGTTCTTGTCGCGCATCGAGCTTTGGTATGTAGGTTTCTGGTGGTTAAAAATAGCAGGTTGATATTTAGAAGAGGCCCTTTCTAACGGTGTCGATTATTTAACTCTAGTTTGAAATAAAGTGTACGGAAATAAATGAAAATAAATCATCTGTCGTGATTAAGATCAGACGTACAGGTATTGCCTTTCTTGATATAATTTATTGGGCAATCGAAAACGCCCACTTAGGTATAACGCGAGAGAATTTCTGCACCAATAGACAGACGCGTGTCTATCACTGTTTAAGATATTTATAATCCCTTAGTTATCGCGTGTAATTATTTATTAATGAAATTCATTATCAAGTTTAAGTATAATAATATACGAATGAGAATCGGTTCTTGAAGAGTTTCTAAAAATAGATTTTAAATTCATACCTTACTCTGAACTCTGGAGCAAAATTATCCTCTTTTATTATAGTTCACCCTCGCTGTTAGTTCTCGGGACTTAAATAAATTTTTCCTTAACAAAATAACAAATGAAACACACTTTATATACACGTCGGCAAATGTCCTTTAGAACAGCCTTAACACTAGGTCTCTATTTCTTTTTAATCATTCGACGAAATCACTGCGGTCTTTATTTTACACCTCATTTTATCAGACATTTTCCGAGCAGCGATATGCCACACGGCTCAAACTTTGCCACCATCTTTATTTACTAATTTTGGAATTGAACGGCGGAACGCGGAACTGTGGAACTGTGGAATCGTGGACTACGGCAGCGCCACTATAATGGCGCGAAATTATGAACACATTTTATCGAGATTATTGTACCTATAATATTATCTATGAAAATAATAAAATGATTCATACTATCTTGTCGTATAATTTTATCATTTTCACCATCGTATACACAGTAGAGATAAGCGGATAAGGTTTATTTATTATAGATCAAACTGAAAGCAAATTTTGAAATACCAGCAGATAACACATTAGATGAATCATAGGGTTATAATAAACTTGTAGATCACGATTTTGCAAAGAAAGAAATACAGCTATATCAATTTTGAGAATTATGAACAACAGAATAATTCCTATTGCAGAATAAACCAGGAATCAGAGTTCTAGAGACAGAAGATGTAATTTTCGGGTAACAACATGTATAATGATAACATGGATCGCAGTTTCGTAAGACGATTGAATATCCTATGTATTAATAGAAAGTCTGTAAATTTCATTCAGAGGCTAATCGATAGCACATACAGTATGTGTGAATCCTTTCATCATAGACAGCCGCAGTATTTTATAATTGTTTTTAAACGATCACGATTATTTTTTGACAGCTATTTTATTGCCGAATGACGTTACGCGGTAAGCTCTACCGAGGAGGAATCTGATTGGTCACGCAAGATGTGCCAAGCTTGTTATGAACTTGCGTGGCCATTCACCGCGCCCGCGTTACGCGTATCGTATCATCAAGAGAAGTGGGCATAGTGGTCGCTGGCTTGAAGTGGGTGGAAATAATATAATAGTCGCGATATAGAGGAAGGTGATAATAGCAGGAAATAATGTCACATCAAACGGGAATAAAAGGTATAATTTTATTAATTAAATGACTTAAGAAGTATTCGAAGAGAAATTCCTTTCTGTTTAATATTTATCTTCTATTTTTATACGTGTCCGTATAATTTAACGTTTTTTTTTTTCTTTCACCATATCCCGGAGCTTTTTTTAACCTCAAAAAAAAAAAAAAGAAACAGGAAAAACCCGTATCGCTCCCATTTTTCTTCCCCGCTAATTAATTAGTCATTCATATAATCAATTTTCAGCCAACGAAGCCCTAAAAAAATTATTTGCAAAATGTCGAGATGGAAAGATACGAGTGCTCAAAGTATCCATCGAAAACGGTAAGAATTAAGGTGTTTCTTTTTTTTTCTTCTCTCTTAATTTTACAGTTATCTTTATTCGGACAAAGATACAACCGTTAAAAAAATTTCTCAACGAAATTCGTAACGTTTATAAAAATAAATAATATTACTTTACCCTTGTCGTTATATCATTTAATTAACCCATTCGAGCAAGAAAAAAAAAAACATTAATTGCCAATTAAAATGGCGTGGTAATGTATTCATTCGCGAATTTGAAAACTTAAAAAACTTCAATTAAACTCCGCGCAAACTCACGATTTTCAACAACCTAATATACGTAATAATTTCAGAGGAATTAGTCCCTGCCTTTTCTTCAAAAACTATTGGAAAGTGGCAAGACGATTACGACAAGCTGGTAAAACCATTGATAGTTGAAAACCAACCAGCTTACATTTTGTATCGGCTAGATACAAAGTCACCTGATTCTGGTTACGACTGGTTATTCATTTCCTGGTCACCGGACACTGCGTCTATTAGACAAAAGATGTTATACGCATCTACTAAGGCGACGTTGAAGCAAGAATTTGGGACTGCTTATTTCAAGGAAGAACTTCACGGCACAGTTCCCGAAGATATTACGCTGGAAGGGTATCATAAACATAAAAGAAACGACGCTGCACCTGCACCGTTAACTACCGCCGAAGAAGAACTGGCTGAGATTAGAAAGACTGCTGTTCATACGGACTACAGCGTTGAAACTAGACAACAGACTTTGAGCGGTGTCGCTTTTCCTGTTACAGATGGCGCTAAACAAGCTATCAACGATTTTGGGCAAGGAAAGCATGAGTATGTTCAATTGAAAATTGACCTCGAAGAAGAAAAAATACATTTGGTTACCGCTTGCGATGTTTCATTAGACAAATTGCCCACTAAAGTACCCGAAGATTCTGCTAGATATCATCTATACAATTTTAAACATACTCACGAAGGCGATTACATGGAGAATATCGGTGCGTATGGTTTTTCTTCCTCTGTTTTTATTTTTTTCTGTTTTTGAGATGAATCCACTATTTATAAGCGTTTTTTGAAACCGTTTTTGTACTTGAAATGGTAATTTAATTCCTGATTTTAAATGAAATTCTTTGACTCCCTTTGACTCTTCCAATTCTAAGGATTCTTACCACTTTTTCAATGTAATATGTTTTCTTTGCAGTTTTCATATACAGTATGCCAGGATATAGTTGCACTATAAGAGAACGGATGCTGTACTCTTCGTGCAAAGGACCCCTTCTTGACCTTATTCAATCATTGGGAGTCACCATAATAAAGAAGGTGAGTTAAATTGTTAAAGATTAATTAAACGCTTTCAGGATTATCGAATTTGTTGACACCAGAGATGAAAATTTGGTTCCAAAATGATCAGAGCTCTCAAAAATCTTGCGTCCATGTAGAATCTATCTTTGACTCTTGATTTTTAGTATAGATAACAAAATAAATCAAATATTTTTACAATTAAACTGAGATGGTGCGGCAGCTGGTGGCTTTGGTCGCCTTGTTTTTGCCATTCTTTAGCAAATGAGTAAAATATCTGTCCGCACTGTCTTCGGTTATCAAATGCAAAAGAAAACGCATCAAAAGTTTGATAAAATTCATTGGGTATTGATAAACAACCAATCGCAGTTGGAAGTAAATAGCGGAGAAGAGTTAGCAGACATGTTGGAAGATCCTCCTACTATAAAAGAAACTGCGGCAACAACTCCTGCTACTCCGTCAACACCTTCCGATCCTCCACAAACTATACCTGATAAAAAATCAAAGCCAAAACGTTCGTGCGTTTTGAGTTAACAGGTGGTTTTGCTGCCATTGATCAATGCTACTCGAAAAATGTTTTTGACATTGGAAAAGATTATTATTTCCGTTGGTAAACGTTAAACTTTCAGTCACAACCCGTTTAATGATGTTCCAGCATAGAGTTTATTAATAGATATAATGTAACATATGCTGAGTTTGACAATTTTTGAATCTTCAATTTAGAAAAAGAAAAAACAAAAGAAAAAATGTTATTTTTAAATGTTTTAGACCAGTGTAGATTTAACGTTTGAAATTTAACATATTTTAAAACGTAAAAGCATTTAGTAATAACTGACTTAAAATGAATTTTTAAAATTAGTTCTTCAAAGTGATACGTATAACTATTTAGTGAATTAGATTAGACCAAATGGTGTATTTTTCTAAATTCTAATACCAAAATTGGTAAGCCAAATTCTTGTTGAAGTAACTCTATGATAACTATATTATATGTCTGTGGTAATGAAAAAAAAAAAACAAAAAATATATAATGAGAAACTTGCGTACAGAAAATATTTCTCGTTCGTCTAACTTTGCATCGGACGAGTACAATATCTTTTTTTTTTCTCTCACTCTTTTTCGAGATTACTATTGAATTTCTATGCAAAAAATTTACTTTGTCTCAAAACGTTTGGAAGATAGGTCCTTTTTGCTGGGTTTTTATTACAAGTCTATAACGTAATTATATATTTAGCTAATACATTACATTCACGCATCTATTTACATAATACATTTGTTTAAATCTTCCTAGAGCTGCGAGTATTCCGAAGCTATTTTTAACTGCTGACCTTTTTAGCCCTTAGATATATTGTGTGTAACAAATTTGCCATGTGTTGCACTTTAGTTTGTAAACAAATAGACTCCAACTTATGCATCGGATAAGTCATGAACCCAGAATCAAAAATAAGTATCAATTTTATTTGTTCAATATTATTATTCCAGTGATAAATAAATTCCAAGGCAGCTGATTGCAATATCGAACGTTGATTAGTTGTAATAGTTGACAATTATATGCTATTCATATATCTGCCATATTACTTGTTATTTTGAAATCTGATCGAAAAACCGATAGTTGTTGAATATAAAAACCCAGCATACCTTGTCTCAAATTAGTTCCTAGTCTTAAATCAAGTGATACGTACATATAAGTTGTCTATTAATGTGTTTAGAAGAAACTCAAGGGCCTAAATTCCAAACATACGTCGACATTAAATAGCATTTAAGCGGTGTAGGACAGAAAAGTTTTAATTTAGTATTTTCAGCAGCCACGTAGCTGAATGTGATTATTAGAGAGTTAGGAAAGAAATTCCATGTGCTCTAGCTAGCTAACGCCACTAACCTGACAGCATCTGCATATTGTAATAATAACATTGTATTTGACAAATGATCAAAAATGTGCAAATGCTATTGTTTAACGTCAGAGTTAAGCTATGTTCATTCCACATTGTCGAAATATTTGCATTCTTATAGTAATAACAATTATATAATATATATATATATATATATTTATGTGTATATAGACATATATATACATATATATATATATATATACGTATTGAATTATATATATTATACTCTATACTATTATATACATATAATATGACATATTAAAATTCACAAATATATATACGACGTAAGACTGAACGCGGCATGTCCCACTGCCTGTACATCTGTGTTTTGGATTTAATGAGTTTGTTCTATGCAATTGAATTGAATTGAATATTTTTTTTTATATCGTGTAATTAGCCATAACATTCATACAATCTTTTATCTTATCACTTGAATGAAACATAAATAGATTCGATATCATTCCAAGAGAGTTCAGCCACGTAAATTAACAGAAAGTTTTCTTTTAATAAAACTAAGATTCAGAAGGATCTTCATTGAATGATGTATACAGGGTGTTACAACTAACTATGTCACCCCAAAGGGTGGTGATAGGTGGAACCTTAACTAACGTTTTCGATATAGGAAGCCAAGTCCGGAAAGTTGATGTTACCTGGTTGAGAAAGATTCAAAGTTTTCCGCGAAACCCTGCAATGCTTGCTCACAGGCGCAGCGAAATCGTCGAGGATTTAGAAATAATCTAAGTCTAATTCAACTATTTATTAACAACATAATGAATCTAACACAGTGTTTAAAATATTACAGAAAATAAGTATTTTCGTCGTTAATTTCAACCAAAAACAACCAAACCGCATTTGTATTTATTGATAACAATCCGGAAGTGATGGAAAGAGTGAGGAAGTCTATACTTCGTCGCTGCAGACTTTGCGGCCAGCAAAATGGGGGGCACTCTGAACACTTGCTACACTGATAACTTTCGTGTGGTTAATTAGTGTTATTTTTCTTTTCTTTTCGTTTGACCAAAACATGTGATAACACTTGGTTGTTTTTTGTTGAAATTGACGACGGAAATACTCATTTCCTGTGATATTTGAAACACTGTGTTGGATTCATTATGTTGTCAATAAATAATTGAATTAGACTTGAATTATTTCTAAATTATCGACAATTTCGTCGTGCCTGTGAGCAAGCGTTGCAGGCGTTCGCCGAAAACTTTGAATCCCTCTCATCAAGGTAACGTCAAATGTTAGTTAAGGTCGAAAATGTTAGTTAAGGTCTCCCCTATCACCACCCGTCGGGGTGACATAGTTAGTTGTAACACCCTGTATAGATGGATAGGGTTCTATTTCGGTATCAAAGGTTTCTAATAAATGTTTTTTTTTTGTTCTTTTTCTATTATATCAAATTTGAATAACAAACTTAAAAATTTATTCTAGTATTTTATAACGCTTGTTCAGCTGGCCTAGATAAGTCACGGCTTAAATGCTTCCTGGAAATCTCATGTCATTGCTAAAAATATACTCACACACTGCGGTTACACGATATTAACAAACACCTTTTGTTAAATTATCGTAACATCTGAGGTCTGAACCTGCTTTTAATAACGGTGGATCTCTATCAAGCGGCAATTCACTGCCTATCAAAACTAAGCCTAATCTCATTGTTTACAGATTTTTCTTATCGCTAATCAAATGTATTCCGAACAGATATGATAAATTTTTTCCTGCCTTGATATTCAGAGAATATTTTATTTGATTGGTGATTAGAAATATTGCTAGTTATTATATGATAAACACGACCTTGTCAATATTGACTTGTATACTTGCCAAAATTATAAATGTATAAAGTTATCTTGTATTGGTCGGAAAAAAATTTACACAGTTATACAGAGTGGGAGAGTTGTCAGATAGGCAACAACAAGAAGATGATATTTGAGAGGCATTATATTTTTCGTGACGTGTATTTTTTTAAATCTTGTAGCTTTTTATAAGCATTTTAAAAATCTTTGGCCAAGTGTCTTTTCGTTTACTATCTTTAATTCCGATCTGAGACTTTAATAACGAAAAAAAAAGAAAAGAAAAAAAAACAAGTAAATTTATGAAAGCATGCAAAGTTACGTGGTCATATTTTTTTCTGCAGATAAAAATAAAACAGCTTTGTAAAATCACAGATAATCGTTAGAATTCTACTGTTTCTACTCATTCTATCTTTGGATGCGTATATTTTTCACCAAGTTTCAATATTATTCTGCAATAAGAAGCTGGTTTCAACTTCAAACCATAAGAATATAATGCAAACCATTTGAATTCGAAAAATTTACTTAGATTATATAATTAACTGGCATCTTCTTGTCTGCCTAAAAAATAATCTAAAAGTAATAAATAAATAAATAAATAATCAACCAATTTATGGTAAATCATATCAGAAATTGATACGAAGTTATTTTTCTGAAAAAATATTTGAATTTTGCGAAAAAACGTGATCATCTAAATTTTGCATATAAAATTTTCAAGCTTTCATAACAGATCGTTAGGCCTAATTTTATTTTATTTTAATTTTTTTATTCTGCACGATGCTCAAAATTTGAAAATTGTGTTCTGAGATACATGAGGAAACGCACACGTTTGCCTGGGCACAATTTATGTTTATAAGTACCACTGTTCCAGGCCAGGCCTATTCTGTAAGATGCATTTGGGTATTAATCGATTATTTATATAGATTTCTGTTAAAAACATAGGTTCCTTCATACGAACAAATAAATTGTATATTCTTGCCAATATTGATATATATATATACATATATATATTATGAATAATAAACAATTATACAATTTAAAAAGAGAAAATTTGTTATTTAAATTAATTTGCCATTTCAAACTACATTACTATTTAGTAATATCATTTAGCTGAAGTAGATGATTCATTTTTTAGATGATTAATTTAATAGGTCACAATGAACCAGAGTGATAAGATCATCGGACGGGTATGTAATAGAATTTAATACTTAGGATAGTAGTTAACTAAGCTTACAGTATAGGCCTGACTTTGGTATTTCTTTTTGTTATATTGTACCTTATCATATTTAGGTATTTGTTTGAATATTTGACTGATGTTTGATGAGGAAAATTCTAAGCACTTAACTACCATTGTACATATTACATCAAATGTAGAGAATTAATTTTTGTTGATAAAAATTTTTCGGTCTGTAGCTTGAAATTGATGATGGAAAGGAACTAACGATGGAATTTTTGCAAGAGGAATTACATCCGAAAATCAATTTACATCGACCTAAGTTTGCCAAACCCAAAGGTCCACCAAACAGAGGTGCTAAACGTTTGACCAAGGTTCAAACTGCGGGAACTACAGAACAAGAAGCTTAATGGAAATCTATTCATTATAGTATTAGGACAATAATAACAAAATGGAGCAGGGTGTTAGATTTTCATTAACAAATTGCCCAATGTTTTATAGTTTATTATTCGATATTGATTCATGCTCGATTTCGTATGTTAAAATCAGAGCTTTTCTCTATTTATGGTATAATTTAACGTATTATTTAATATTTTATACTTTTGGGGAATAAAAAAAAAAAAGGTGGGTCATTGTTACACAGTATTCAACGAAATATCAAATGAACTAAATTTAACTGAAACAACAATATTCTAATATTGTATTTTCTATTTGCATCAAATTGTTATAACTACGTATCAAGGCCTATTCTGTAAGCATAACTTAGTATTTATTCATCACACGTATCCTATTACATCTTTCGCGAATTTCTTATAATTTGCTTGCAGAATAGGACTCATAAATTATTGAATTAAGGACTGTTCTTTATCTTCATGAAATACAATCAACGTTTTCTTAGTCTTTTTTTTTTTTTTTTTGTTTTTTTGTATTGTTACGTTGTAAATATGCATACCTAACGTAAGAATTATTGTTTGTTCTCTAAACATTTTGGTAGACAATTTATTGTGATTTTTTTCACGTCTACCAAAGTTTGTTAAAGTATTTAATTAGCACAATTCGTATAATTTATCGCAGAAATATAACTCCTAACTAAGAGATTAGTGATAATTATCGTCACTATAGAGAATGAATTATATACAAGAAATTATACTATATAAAAAAAAAAAAATTGCAAATAATTTATGGCACATATAATTTATTCACGTTATTTCTCACACGTAAACGATGTTAAAAATTGTGAAGAAATATCATTTTTTTTTTTTTAAATACGTTTAAAATCAATATCTTAAACGTAATTATGAATATAGTTGACGATAGTCGTTAAAATAATGCGTCGCGCTCACTTTAAGTTATGAATTTAGTCGGTATGAAGGAAAATCATTAGATATATTTAACTTTAAAAAAAAAGAAAAAATTACACAAGATGACAAAAAAAAATATATATATAAATAAATTACACTTAGTAGAAAGTATCTATTATATTACAATTAAGTGTATAACAACGAATAAAGTATCTACAAGATGAACCTAAACCAATGTTAAAATTGAATTACTTGGATTTACTCTCCTCTTCTGTGTCTGGTATTAGTTCTTTGCCACCTGGTTGCACTTTCAAATCATGTACTTTTTCCATTATTGTGTCTTCGGCACGGGCCTTTTTCAACGTACCGTGTATCTGCCTGTATTAGGAAAAAATAAAAATATAAATAACTGTTTAATATTAGCTGGAGTTATTTCGTGAAGAAAATGTGAATGAAATAATATTTGAAATGAAAATAAGATTTGATTTTCGGATAGGGGATCAAATAATAAACTAATTAAATGATAAATTAGGACGATTTTCCTTGGTTGTATTTTACTAATTTAATTTTATTTCAAAATTATTTTGGAAAATAATTCTAAAAATATAAAAACAAGTGACAATAATCCTTGAATGAAATTTTTTGACTCTTTGTTTTCAGCACAGAGTTCAATACTTATCTCTCTTCTCCATACTTACGCGTCTCTACTCTTCTTCCAATTGTATTGCCAGTACCGAAGCTCTTCCATAGTTGTTCCAGTCAATCTCAGAATTCCTAAAGATATTAGACCAGCTATTCCGCCAAGAACTCCACCCACAAGTCCCCCGACAAACATTCCTTTAGGACCCAAACCAAATTTGTAACATGAGCCAGTCACAAAACCTGCCGTTGTATACTCCAGGATGGTTGATTTACCGCGATATGCAGCTATTGATGTTGTAATTAATCTGAAAAGTGTTAATATTACCATAATGATTAGGGTAACAGCTCAGAGTTTCCTGAAAATCAAGAAAATTCTTCTAAAACTAAACAGGGACGAATAAGAAAAAGTCTTATAGTTTCTTCTTCATCATTCATGGAGCTATATGCATGAAATTTGATTATATTCTCACATGTAAGACCCGGTGAATAACCCGATCCTCCAGCCCCACTGAAAGGCACCTCTGGCAAAACTGAGCGTCACAGTATCCTGCAATTTCTTTTTTGCCTCAAACACGCTCGCAAACTTTGTCGCATCGTTTCTTTGGACAAAATTGAGGTATTCTACTCTGGATTTGAGCACACCTCCCCATACTACTCCGACAAATATTCCTGAGAATGTTCCTTGCATGACAAAGTTCATTTCTGGACTTTTGTTACCAAATTCACTGAAATTTAATTCCAGTTTAAATATTTGGGTTAAACCAGGCGAATCTATGGCATTTATTATTCATCAAAACTATGTATGGAAAGTTGAGTGACATTGCAAGGACGAAAGATCTGTACATTTTATTAACAGACTAATTATAATGGGTGAGAATTATAGGGATGTAAAGTAACGTGTGAATTATTTAACAACAAATACCTACTCGATGCTGTACATATTGTATAACCTATCCCAACCGGTTTCATTCTTGTCTGCTTCCATAAAATACGATCTGGAACTGTGGTCTGTACTTGTACGTAAACCCAACCAGTCAAAAGGCACGATACCCATAACACAGGGTAACCTTTTTACCGCTGAACTGAACATCTTATTCGTTTTTATTTAAATTATAAATAAAATAAATTAGGGACTATAACCTAAAAATACGAAATATGGGACAGCGAGACGATGTATCATCGCCATTTGTAATATTGCAGCGGGCTTCGAGCGCGCACGCCACTCCGCTTTCGTACCGAAATTACCAAATTTATCAATTAGGATCAATATCTTTTTAATTTAATCTACAGCGATTGATTCTGAGACGAAAGTGATACAAGGTTTAGTTTTTAAGTTAGAGAAAGGTGATTTGGTCGAGCCAGTAAAGCTAACGAGCTTATTCTGCAGTAGAAGTTCAACTATACATAGAATTCGTATTGATTCCCGCCATTAATTTGCGGCAAAAGTAGTTCGCAAAATAGTCACCCAATACCGCTAATTTTGAAATTAATTATTGGCGCTATCCTGCAGCACTTTTGCGAATTATAAAGATAATTACGATCCATCAGTTGCACATAATAAGGCGCGTAATGAATATTCAAGCATTGTTTTTTTTTTATAAAAATTTATTGTTGCGAGACCCAATGCGATTTGAAAACGGGCAGTGAAGTAAAAATGTATTTATCCAGCTTTATTTCTTCACCTGTACGGTGGGCGATGATGTTTTACCTTTTAATTTTGAGATTTTGGAAGGTTGATAGAACTCACAGTATAATTGTCTGGAATCATTCCAACGACTTCATTTACTCGTTTAATTGCTAGATAACAAGAATAGTAACACCTTATCAATTTCGCTTAATGCCTATCCTAAATTCTAAAGAACATAGGCTTTATCTCAGAGCGATAAGGGTCAAAGGACAAGGCGATATTTTCAAAACTATTGGGAGAACAGCTATTCGAATCCAGAAATTTGATAGAAGATACAAATTTTGGAAGCTGCAAAATCATACCAGGATACCAAATTGTAATACATCACTCTATACCTCTTCGACAAAAGACGCTATTAGAATGTCAAAATACCATTGAAAAGTGTCTAGAAACTATTCGAATCTCAATTGCAATAATAATAAATTTGCAATAATTTCAAATGGTATTTTCGCTCTTTGAATGGAATATTATGTTCGCAATTCGCAGCATAGAAAATGGCTTGCAGTGCCGCATGTCTAACGTTAAATTTCTTTCAAATTCCTACGTCTTTATGAAATAAGACCGGAAGTTAAGGGTGGGTAAAAAGCGTCAACCAATGCACATTCCGTGGTTGCCGTAATATTCCGTTAGGGGTGCTGTCGGAAGCGGGAGTCGTGACGTAACAGCGTTACGCCAGAATTTTTCTCTACCCTCTAGCGTGGTACAGGGGATGATAAAGAGGGGTTGTCGAGCGCGGTGAAGGGCGGGGGAGGGAGAAGCTCGCACGTCAATAGGACCGCCGCTGTATCGGGTGTAGAGGGGGTTAGCAGCGGTGAGTGACGGGGGTTGGAAAAGGAAATAGGGGCGATAGGGGTGGTTTTCGAAGCGCCGAACATCGAGGAACGACTACGAACCGAGTGTGGTACCGCGCAACGCCAGTGTCACACTAAAATGTGACTCGACGCAACGAGCACACAGCCGAATTCCATTAGTTTAGGTAAAACTAAATTCAAAAAGTGTGCACCTCGGATATAATATCGTCCATACCGGAAGCGATCGAACAAATACGTACATACATATCATTTTATCCTAGTTGAAAAGACGCTTGCATATAGAAAAATAATAAATATAAATAAATAAATTAAATAACAAATATATACATATACACATAATATACCTATATACTCTCTATATATATATATATATATATATATATATTACAAAAGAAAAGAAAAGAAAAAAAAAAAAATTGATTCAGAAATACTATACATATCTACGATACGATATTTAATTATATATCTACGATAGGATAAGTACAAGAAGAAGAACGTAGCCGTGGACGTAACTGATGGCTGAGTTATAATCATAGTGCGCCGATCTATGAGTAGAATTGTTTAATTGGAAATAAGGTTGAAGAATTAGTGATTTGTGTCGAGAAGATCTGGAGACAGCGACAGGTAAGTTAATGTAACTGTTCGAAAGGTATTGCATAATATTGCACAAGCCATTTTGTAAAGCTATGATGCACCGAGTTACGAAATTACATACATTGATCTTGGGTTTAATTGAATCGTAAAACTCACACCACGGAACCGAACCGTATTCAACTATTATTCGTGAATCCTTTACGAGCTATAATGCCTCTTTACATATACCAGAAGTCGTTGCTATAAAGTAGCCAGGTAAATGATACCCGTTTTAGATAAGGTCGGGAGATTGACCGATCTAAATCGATACAAATTGAGCAATTAGAAATATCTTGGTTATAATCGGTTTTCCAAACGTTCGAGCCATAATCAGTCGTAGAAAACATCCAATTTCATAAAGCCAATTATAAGAATTACGATAAATTGATAACGATTCTGATTTCTGAATTGTTTAAAATGATTTTAAGGATTAAGTAACAATTCGTTGAGATTCAGGGTAGGAGCCTGTGTTACGAATTCCATTATTCATCACCATTCCATTTAATTCGAATTCGTTTGTTCGATTCCCTACGGAGTTGTGAATGGATAAGCCTCTACCGCGGCCGTCTTCTATTATATTTAGGGCTAAAGTTCTGGAACGCGTAGTCGTTGGGTATCAAGTTAGAAGTTACACTCACTTTTCAAGGGTCGTTACAATCGTTCGGTTCCTATCTTACGGAACCCGATGAACAGCTTACGATTACGTACAACGTTACCTTCTTCGGTTGAAACTGTATTTCTGGTTTTCACGTATTATCATTCCAGTTGTACTCATTCCCTGGAGTTGCACACATATCATCAAACTTTTATGCATTTCTTATCCAAATTATCTATAATTTTTATTCCTTCTCTGATTGTTGTCTTTAAATAAAAAAATGACGATTGATTCTTTCAGGGGGTAAGTTTTTTATTCAAAGGTATGGAGAAAAAAATAAAAAATAAATGATAGATCATGAATAAATCCTTCGTCGCACTTAGGCTGCGGAAATTCCTTCCATTCAAGAAACGTTTGAAATTTGAATCACGCGACGACAGGGTGACTCGGGGGGTTGAAACAAATTTACTAACAGCAAGTACACAACTAGAATACACCTGTGTCTTGTTGTCTCGGTATCCCAGAGAGCCGGATCGTTGATCGACGGTTCAAACGGGTCCTTTGTTCGCTTTGGATTTTCAGAATAAAGGCACGAGCTTGTAGTAACGATACAGAGCTTTGGAATATATCTATATGAGGTTGAACCGCGATTGATTCGATGAATATTAATTTTACGCTTCTGTTAACCGTATTTTTTTTTTCGAAAAAATTCAACCTAAGGAAAACCAATTGGGGTGAAGTAACAATATTGGCTTTTCTTACCTTTGCTACTACGATCGTTGGGCTACGAACTACCGCAGGAATGTGTATGTAGTACCTGGTGATAGAAACAAATTTTACTTTTATTACATCTACAAACTGCTGCCTTAATTTGATAATGGGATCGCGTTATTTTCTATGGGGGTTTCCTACGGCCCAGTTACCGTTGATGTTTAATGCTTTTAAAAAATTTTATTACCCAATTATTTCCCAGGGCTTGCGAGTAATTCATTATTCGCAATAAAGTTGGTCATTAATTAAACCGACGCTCGTCTGACCAACCGAGGCGATTGACATTGTACTACATAGAAGGTAAGATTAGGAAAAAAAAAAGAAAAAAAAAAAGAAATCCCTTCAGTCAGAGACAGCTTTTCAGATCGTCGATACCTACTCAGCTAAATAAACGCAGTTGCGTTAGAATTGCCTTTCTTCTTTCATATTACCGACGCAAATTATAAATAAGCACAGGTTTCCTCGCTGTAGGCGTATACGTTATCCAGATTCCCGACCCTCGTTATCCCACCTCACTTTTTATCTCGTTCGCTGCTCGTTTTTTTTTCAGATCTCTGCCGGTGGGCAACAACTCGTTTACAAAAGGCTGATATTTACAGAACCCTCAGGGTGATTAATAAATATTAATACTCTAATATTCTTCAAGGAATTCGTATCAAAGGCATAGCCTGTTGCATGGGTATGGGTTTATTATCAGATATTGAAAATCGTTCAATGCAATAGATTCTCCCTCTATTTTTGTATAAATGGTTTTAAAGTCACCCACCCTACCACCCTATGGTTGTAATTTTTTTTCCAACAATTCCAACACATACATATCAACGATATAATATATCTTCGGTTGTGAATGAAACGACAAAGACTATAAAGGTACAGCATCGAACCAGCGCCATCTTAGCACCTCACACGTATAAGAATATTTCTTTCTATGTACTGGATCTACCCTTATAGTATACGTGTAATATCATATATAGATACATATATATGCCACGTACGGTGGCTCACGTACGTGAATTGTCGTCTGAGTATCGAGCTGGCAGACAGGGTAGGTAGACTTGTATAGCCTTTGGGTATAGCTAGGTTGAAATCGTGGGGGTAGATTTTAACAATTACAATTTCTGTCTGTAGCCACACACGCTTATGAGTTCTACATATACACAGTTTGACTGTGCAGATTCCCCCGAGGCTTATAGTCGCTTTATTTTAGCTAATATAGAGAATGAGAGAAGGGAGGTTTTACAGCGGGTGAGAAAGCGTTGAGAATGTTGAGTAACATAGGAAGATAAGGACAGCTGATCGGATTGAATCGAAACATTGAGAGTGTTTGCCAAAAGAGAGTTCCAATTGCCAGTTGGCTACTTTGCGACCGTCAAGTGAACCGTTTTTCGCCGACAATACCTTCTTTGATCAGCGGTTCGCCTTTCTCTTCATTCCTTTATTTCCTACGTCTTTTCTTTTTATTTTATTTTTTCTTTTTTTTTTATGGTACCTCTGGCGTTTGGTACTTTGTGAAATATGTACGGTACGAATATCAAAGAAAACTAGAACCCGTGTGCGAATCTCCATTGCCGAGGAAATGTAATGTTCAACACTATATATACAAGCGACTGGCCAAATGCCAAGTTTATCTATACCCAGCAACGAAAGTTCGTGCTTTGTAAGCCAACAGCTACCAAACCGTCGATTCCTCCGTTTTGTAATTCAGGATACCGTTAGCTGTGGGCGAACCAATTTTCACCTTAATTTCGAATGATTTATTGGGCATCGAAAGAATTTATTTATTAAGATGTAACTTGAATAATTCACCGATACTCATAAATATATTTTTTTCTTCTTGGACCAACAGTCGGCATTCTTCTATGGGTAGAATAAATGTATCCAATTATGGGGTTAATACAATACTACACAATACATATAAACGTCAGCTTTTTGTTTCGCAATTAATGAAGCAATTATAACTCGAACGGCAAAGTTTACGTCGCGTCTTACGAACTAACTTTCTTACTTAAGCTTACAATTATGAAATAGCTATAGCTATAAAGGGTATGCCGTGCAAGTTGGACCTTGAAATTGAAACTGAAGTATATCCACGATAACGGAATCTTTTTGCATAGGTCATTCTTCGTCACGAACTTTCACTATAGTTGAACGGACCTTTTTTTTTTTTTAATCCCGTATAACCCGGATTTAGGTGGTATCTGACCTGTAGCTGTCGTTAGGGAGAGGGAGAGGATAATTTATGAATCTACCAGCTCACAGCACTCTGTGTCTCAGGCCATGCTGACGATGAGAAATGCCGGGTTGACCGGATGTCGCGGGTCGTGACTGTGACTCGAAATGGCAAGTGCTGAGCTTGATTAATTTGTTCCCGAGAGAGATCGATTCGGGGGAGTTGTTCCACCCCTGTATATTTCGAAGATGCTGGTAGGTATAGGCAGCGTCTTTGAGGTAAGGAATTCGTCATCGTAAAACGAAGTTTCTATACGCGAGAAAGTAATCAGAGACTTGTGAAACGCACGAAACTTTAGCCGTTAAAAAGATTTAGCAGTTTTTACGGTTACGAACTTCTCAGATATATTGATAGATTACCTACCCCTCATAAAGGTGTGTATCGATCATTCAATTGTACAAATCCAGCTATTGCATTGAAATGCTTGTTCGATTATAGCCTATCAAGTTAACGATCGCTTTTCAGGTGCATTGCGTCGGCAGTAGTTAGAGTAATAGTGTGGTCAGACTCTAGAGTAGCGAATTGATGTAGTTGACAGCGTCGTAACAGTCGGGTACTAAATTATAGGTTTAATCATTTCCGACAGCGAAAGAGAGGCTCTTTTTCATAAATTAATAATAATATTAAATAAAAGAAATCATAAAAATGGAAAAGATTTAAGTAAGTAAAAAAGGTTCCGTAGAGAAATCATGTTCTTACTCTTGAATTATCATCTTAATTTATTTCTTTTTGAGATGGTATACGAGATGGAAGAATTTGGGAATTCTCGTCGAGTTAAGTTAAGGTATAGCTTGAAGATGTGATGTTCTGGAGACGGACGAGAGATGTTGTAATAAGAGTTGGGAGGTTGAGTGACGGGAGAAAGAGGTGGTAAATAAGCACGAGAAATTGGGACGGAAAATGAGAATAATAGAGAAACGTAGAGATCAAATGCCGGGAAAGTTCTTTGTCTCCTGCAGAGGACCTGCTGATTGCATGTACCCACTCAAGGCACGCTTCATGATTGGCTCAGTTTCAAGTGCCTACATTGCAGATGCCTAACTGTTAAACTACCCCGGTAACCGAGTATTCGAGAAAAATGAGAATTCTCCAATCGTTCGAAGATAAGGGGAAGAATAAATAGGTCAAAGATGATTTTTAAACGCTATTTACCCGGGGTGTAGATAATAACGGAGAGCAGTTCTTATAAGGTCGTTGTAATATCGTTTGTAGTGTTCGTATTGCGGTAGCCCCAGATTATTGTTATCATTATTATAGGGGTCTGTATCGTATATAAAATATTGCATAACTAAGTAAACCCTGAAGTTCAGCCGGTGCTTGGATGAGTTTCAGTAAAAAAGCGAAGCGGAGGACGGTTTTCTCGTAAAAAGAAAATGCAATTTTTCAACCGAGTTGAGTCCATCAGAGGTATTTCCGGCGACAATTTAGCTTCAGGCTTGAAGTACTTTTTTTTTCATTCCACCTCGGGTAGAATGAAGTTGGATAAAAAAAAGTATCTAAAAAGTTATGGGAATGAACAGCACACAGGTAAATATCAAAACTTTGTTCTTCAATTTACATCGTAGTGGTACATTCCTGTATTAACATTTTTCAAATTTTTAAATCTAATAAAATAAACGGACAGTAATTTGACGTGAGATAAGTTCACAATATACAATACGAGAAAATAGTGTTGTCCGGAATAGTAAAGAGAGGTGGAATCAATATGCATACTCGTGACTTCCGAATTTCCTGAGCCTTTGCCAAGGGTATATTTGTGGCTATCGATCTTATGAGGTCGACGTAGGCCAGCCCTTACCGTGTCCAGAACTCCAGAACAGTAATCCTTCCAAAATAGTATCGTTGCAGAAAGTTAATCAGCCTTGTCGCAGTATCTGATATTCCTTATAGTCAAACCCAACTCGTGTAATTTTTCGACTATTTTCCATACGCCTTGTATATTTTTTACCGTATGTTAACTTCGTCAGGCTGGTTTATTGATTGGTACCAGGATACAGTGGATAGGTTTATAGTTTTCGATCGAGATTAGTCGAAAGGGTGATTATCAATGGGTCATACGTCGGTTGCGTTTACTGTGTTAACTCTGGTTGCTCACCCAACGTGAGTAACAATTTTCATTATGCTTCAGTGAGCACAAAAACCAGCATATAGGGTGAATTGGGGATGTTCGATGTAATAACCAAATTGAACAGGAGAGTTGGCTGTTTTCGTGGTGGCAGATGTGCAAGAATATTCGTTGGTTGGCAAAGCAAAGTATGAGTTACGTGAGGAGAAGATGGAAGATAGAAAGAAAGAGAGAGAGAGAGAGAGAGAGAGACATAACATGGGGGCTAGGATGGTATGAATAAAATTTGAATACCATTTCTGTGCTGTTTCCCACGAAAATGTCGTATAAATTATTATATCTACTATACGTATATACGCAACTAATGTTGTAAGGGTGAAATAGCCACGGCATTACAGTCTACGAACCCTAGATCGGAAAACGGTATGACCCACAGTTTCTCTATACGTACTGTTTGCGAAGTTTCGTATCAAGTAATTAAGCGAACCCTTCAAGTGTAAATCGTGCTGGGTTGCGCAAACAAAGCAAACAGAGCAGAAGAAAAAAAAAAAAAATGAAATAAAAAAAAAAAAAACGTACCAGTATCCTTTTTATATCTTTAAGCTCAACGCGTGCCCGCGGGTCTCTTGAAACATTAGTTTCCCTTCAGATAAACAGTCGAACAAAAGAAAAAAACATGGCAAGATAGTTAAGGAGAAATTCGAATTTCTTCTACGCGTCACGAACCCTCGAAACAGGCAACGGAGATTAACGTAATTTTGAAACTGCCACACAACTCTTACAGATGCAATAAACCGATCACGCAAGTACCTACGCAGGGGTTGCGAATCGTTATGCTATTACAAATTATCACATATGTATACTACTACATATACATACCCATATCGGTTTATCACTGACGAAAAATCGACTGCAATCATCCCAGTGGCATATCGTGTAACCACACTTACATTAGTTACCTATACCCTAGCTACAGAATAGAATCACCACCTGGCGTCGAGTTGAACAGCGCCAGACCGCATGACGTGACCGATGTATGTATGTAGTATGTATAGTATATTTTCGCGTGTATTCTTTGCGATAGCAAGTTACAACCCTGATAGTGTGGTTCTCGCAGCGGGTGGCATCCGGTCGTTGTGGTTGAGATTATTATTTTTAATTTTCTGGTAAATCGCACCCCAACGCACGATTTTATACCTCTGGCCTTTGTACGGTCTGATTCAGTACTCGATGCTGCGTACTTGAACCGATTGAATGAAAGAATCAGGGGCGTAAAACGATATCTGGATTGATAGTAGAGTGTAATTCTCTCTTTTAACCATTTGGTACATCGCTTTTGAACGTACGTCGAGCGTAACATCAAAATGTCGAATTTCGATTAGAGATGAAACGGCATGATCAAGGCGTGAAAATTTAATTCGTCTATATACCTAGGCTGAGGGTAATCCTATGTATACACACCACACATGTATATTAGACTGGGCCAAAAAAATTGACTATTTTTGTTTTTGAAAAATATATCGAGAATATTATTCAGAATGACAAGAAAAAATTTTCGTGAAAGTTTGAGCCCTTAATATTAATCTTAAGAGGTCTATCATCGCTATTTTTGATTTTTAGTCATAATTTGATGTTTTACGTCAGAACTGTCAAAACATTGAAGTGAAAGAATTTATTTTTGCTTGTTCCTATGTAAAATTCAATTCCCTACAAAAGAGGTCTGATCATAGATTTTCGTCAGACAAGCCGTTTCCGAGTAATTAAGCTTAATAAATTGATATGTTTTTTCGATTTGACTTATTTAATTTGGAATTTTGTAACTAACAAATAAATGAATATCTGAAAGAGATCACGACGGATTCTTGAAGGAAATTTAATGTTCTACAAAAAAGATCTCTTAGTATTTTTGCCTAAATTCAATTCTTCAAAAGTTATTCTTAATTAAAATCGAAGAAATTAGGAATTTTAATTGAGAATAACTTTTGAAGAATTGAATTTAGGCAAAAATACTAAGAGATCTTTTTTGTAGAACATTAAATTTCCTTCAAGAATCCGTCGTGATCTCTTTCAGATATTCATTTATTTGTTAGTTACAAAATTCCAAATTAAATAAGTCAAATCGAAAAAACATATCAATTTATTAAGCTTAATTACTCGGAAACGGCTTGTCTGACGAAAATCTATGATCAGACCTCTTTTGTAGGGAATTGAATTTTACATAGGAATAAGCAAAAATAAATTCTTTCACTTCAATGTTTTGACAGTTCTGACGTAAAACATCAAATTATGACTAAAAATCAAAAATAGCGATGATAGACCTCTTAAGATTAATATTAAGGGCTCAAACTTTCACGAAAATTTTTTCTTGTCATTCTGAATAATATTCTCGATATATTTTTCAAAAACAAAAATAGTCAATTTTTTTGGCCCAGTCTAATGTATATACATATATATATATTCCAGTTCCCACTATGGTTCGCAAGCTTGACGATTCTGAGTAAAAAAAATGAAGACATCAATCACGAAGCCTCAAGTACTATAACTTAATCTTCTTTATTCCTTTAGGTCGTGAAATTTTACCTCAAACTTTGAGAAACTTTACAATTTTTTTTTTTTTTTTCTTATCCATTTCTCTGAGAGGTTGTATTTCACGAGAAATTTATCTCGCTTCGTGATAATAATAATAATAAGATAAAATTGAAGAAGAAGAATATACTTGAGGAAAAGCACACGTTGCAGGAAGGAAACAATCGGTCGAAGGTGAAGCAGATGATGACAGTCACACGCTTACATATCAGAATCTCACAGAATTTCTTATATTTCCTGAGGATATCGGAGAACCGTTTTTTTTTTTCTTCTTTTTTTTTTGTCTCTCTCTCTCTCTTTTTATCCATCTTGGAGGAATAAAATTCGAGTTTATTTTTCACCTTTCATCCACTACTAGGTGCATAGTGAACTCAAGTTCTCCGGATCTTAAGAGATAAGACGCGATAAAAGCCATTTTCCTAGTGCCGTACAAATAGAAAACATACAGACTTCCGATTACATTATTCGCACAGCTTTAGCTAAACCGGTTTTCTGTAGACGAGCACTTCCGGTATATATGTATACTACGACTACTATTTAAACTACATGTTACTATTCTATTAATGAATTTAAATATCTATTTCCTGTTATAAATTCAGCTTACAATCCATCAGGTTACGTTATACGTAATATGTGACAACATCGATATTTGGTTACCACCTACGTAAATACATTCATATGTCTATAATATAGGAAGTATGATCATCTACGTCACCGGCTATAAATCACTCTCGCGACTTACGGGCGTTTGAACTTGTAGTAAGAGCTATTTATCGGGTTTGGGGTGGTTTAAAGCTTGCAGTAAGGAACCACCCCTCGGGTCTCAGATGTTCCGATTGACTTTACCTAGTCGATTTTTGATGGTTTAGGGAATCCGTGACATTCGGGGGGTCATGTCGGAGTGTCGGAACGGTCGCTAAGCTTTGGCGAGCTTTTAAGCTCGGTCTGTTTGCTGCCGCGATACGCTATTCAAGTCTCTTTGTCGCTTTAGAGTTTGAACAAAGATTCACTCCTCGCAATATCTGTGCTTGACGTTATCCTGGCACTAACAATCTTTAAAGATATAAAGAATTCCGTTACGTGGTTTAGAATTAAAAAGGGAAACGCCCTTTTTTATGTTCCCTATAATTTCAGTCCCAAATTAATCTCTTCGTTATTATTATTATTATTAGCGTATTATATTTCTTTGATTAAGACACGCTCCACAGTCAGAGACAATCAATAGCGACTCAAGTTATCGCAGACAATTAATAACGAGGTTTATTCTTGGTTACAATTCTGAGGTAATGCAGTTCTTGCATGTCAGGGTGATCACAGTTTCACATAAATGACAAATCGTGAATAAAAAGCTCTGATTCTGACCCTAGAACTCATATCTTCGTCTACAATCTATTCCCTTCCCCCTTTTTTATTTCTTTCCTTTCCTCTAATGTTTTACTCATTTTACGTTGCAGAGACATGAAACTCGAAATGATGAACAAAGAACAGGGGCTGCAGCTCTTCGGTAAACTAATACGAACAAAGAACATAGACGGTCTTCAAGGTGATCAAGGAAAACCAGGACCTGAACCAGCTGAACCTCCTGACTCTAAACAGAAATTACAGGTACATCACTCGTATGAATAATACAGGTACACTATGTATTTAGAAAGTGGATAATACCTTGCAGAAATAGGTAATCCGGATTTGGTAGGGGATAGTTATTCAATTCTATTCTTAATGAAATTAAGGTGGCCCGTAGAGAATTTCATACCCTCGCTGAGGGTCTCTAATCGCCATTGCAAAGGATCGTTCCTCAAACTTAGTTTACCGTAGATTTTCGAATCGATTCGAATGAAGGAGGTGACGTTTCTTGATGAGGGAAAGGGTCAGGAAAAGCTTAGTTTCCGATATGGGGTATATATATAGATAGGTATCCTTAGATTGATGAAACCTGATTTTTTCTCAATCTCGAACGAATGTTTAATTCAATAAAAATAATATTTCCATGTACTGATACACGGGTGAATTTCTTTTTTTCGTTCATTTTATTTTCTCGAACAATCTCTCGCTCGGAATATGATACAATATTGATATTTTACATCCGAAAATCGTGATGCCTCCGGGAGCTGCTTTCAGTTTTTACGTCAAGCTTTAAGAAATCTTGAAACATCCCTGTTTACGAGTTCACACAATTCGTGGGTCGACTTTATTCCGAATGCCTCTCAAAGGGAGGGAATAAAACTGCGCTCTTTTTTTTTTTTACCTTTTTTTCATGCCGCTCCGTGTTCGCTCAGTAATTATTGAAGCTTTTGCGGATCTTTTAGCACACCACACTCCACTCTTGTTTCTTCTCGCCATTAATTTGCGTCTGTTTTTCTCTTCGTGGATCGTGTTTCTTTCAAATTTCGGTCCAACATCCCATCTGACACTCGTCATTACGGTCATTCGACATTATGTGCATAAAAATGGTACCAGAGCTTTTCTCCCCATTCAATTTTCACACGACATCAAGTCCCGGCTCTAACTGTTCCTAACTTCTTCGTATCGAAAGACAAAGTTTTCCGTTATTGTGTTCTAACAAACAGTCTGTCACCCAGTTCGAAACTTTTAAGCTATTCCGCTCTAATATTTCGTACTGGTAACGGAAACTTTACGAATAACTGGCAGCTGAGATTTATTTTTTCCGTACAGAACGTTCATTTTCCGGCATAACAAAAGTTGCATTACATTAGACCCCAAAATGGTACGCGTCCCAATGGGGATACTCCGGATGTGAATTTTTTAAGGGCTCCTTTTTGTCTTTTTTTTTTTCATGTTTTTTAATTTTTCAGCTATCTATATGTACCAAGATTATCGGGGCTTTGGAATTATTCAAATATAGGATAAATCAACAAAATTAGTGTCCATAGTAAATATACAGGCACGTAATTAGGTATCGTGTTTCGCTCGGTACACCACAGATATTACGTTTTTGGTAGTTTTTTTTTTCCACTCTGTCTTTTATTCCTGTATTTGTTCGTGCGGTAATCATCGACATTATTAGCATTCTTATCCTGAATGAAAACGACGTTGTTATATAGCTCCTAAATTAAAGCAAATTCAAGAGCGACACGGAACGTTGTTATACTCTTGTCACGATAAGGCGTAAGTCAAAATGCCACGATGTTGATATAATAAAAAGAGAATTTGTGCTCTGCGTCAACTCGGATCACATTTTGCTTGAATAATTAGTTATTATCGTGGAAAAGATGTCCCGTGAATTTTTCGATCCAAATAAATTTGGAAGAAAAAATTTAAGGCATAGAGAGAGAGAGAGAGAGAGAGAGGTAAATCCGGCTTGTATATCTTCAAGAAGATATTACTTGTCGTGCGAAAAGATTTAACGGTTGATTGAATTTTATATTGGAAAACGATCGTCGACTCACAATTTTCCCACGGATTTATCCATAATTTATGAAAAAATAACGAAAAAGAAAATCTTTTCATGCGTGTTACAGAAGTGCCTGACTACCCTGGACCTGACCTCGCTCGGAGTTGGCTCCTGCGTAGGTACCGGAATGTATCTGGTTGCAGGAATGGTGGCACGAAGTGTTGCAGGACCTGGTGTCGTCGTGTCATTCATAATCGCCGCGATTGCCTCAATTTTTTCTGGTCTGTATTGAATTTTTTTTTTTTTTTTTCTTATATTATCACTAGAAAATATGGTTCAGCTATTAAATACCCAAGGGTTATCACAGCTTCGGACACTATAATAATATCACTCGCAGTACTATAAGATTGAAATAAAAATATAAGTAGCAATTCTAGTTCTGTAAATGAATAACTAAATAACTTGAGCATTTACGTTGTATACTGGGAAGGGTTCATTCAAAGCTCTCTGAGACTTCATTAAAATTTTCATATTCCCTTGGCAGCTGTGAATATAAAAATACGAGAAAAAAAAAAAAATTCCTCTATCTTGATACCGTCTGCGTTTAAAATTCGTATAATGTTTACATATATTCGCCATATGAAACGAAACAAATTATTCATTTCCAGACACTATAATACTAGCAGAACTTTATTCCTTCTCACTCTTCTTCACACGGTACACATCTTTACCGGAAAACTCATCACGCATGTATATTCCCATATAGTAGATACATGAATATTATCTAGGCATCTAAGTGCATAAATAATAAGATAAATGTACTTAGAAAAAGGGAATGGGTATACGCAGCAAGTAACATGATCGTAGTTCCAAAACCTGTATCCTTTATCACAGTTGCCATATATCTGCGCCTATATGTATGCAAAGGCAGTAGGGAAAAGCCCATAGAAGGACTTCGCGTCGTTTTAATACCGGTCTATTTCCACTTGAATATAGAATGTCGTTAATTCTTGCGCGATCACGTTCCTTACTTAAATATACACTGCTGCAGGGTGTCAAAGGCTCTACTCTCCTGACCTTTGATCCGAGTCAAAATGGCGTATGTTAAATACAGAATCCTTGCGAGTCAGATTCACCCCCGTTATGACGAACGAGTAACGACCATTTACCAACCCACGCACATTTATTTACCCAGATATCCATACCCATAACCATATCCATACTTATACATATACTATATGGATAGCTATTATCTTGCACACATTCACACCATCCCCGTTGACCTTTCTAAAATTTTAGGCGCGTGTTATGCCGAGTTCGGGGTCAGGGTACCCCACACATCGGGAAGCGCTTACATGTACAGCTACGTCACGGTTGGTGAACTGATCGCTTTCATAATCGGATGGAATATGGTACTTGAGTATTTGATCGGTACCAGTGCCTGTGCGTGTGCTCTTAGCGCCTGTTTGGATGCCCTAGCGGACGGTGCTGTCTCCGGGGCAATTGCCGGTAGCGTTGGCACCCTATTCGGTAAGTTTCTTCGAGACCCTTGGACGCGATCGATGAAGAAGGTATAGTTGTATTCCCCTGCGTCTAGAAGCTGCTGCCACTTGGCATTGACATTTTTCCTCCTCAACTTTCTTGTACTTATTTTATTATTATTTTCATTATTTTTATTATTTTCCTTGCTGGTATCATTATTATTATTATCATTATTACTGTACCTAGGTGACCGGAAACGGCGTGTAAATCGGAGCAGCCACGCGATCGATTTGAATGTCAAGGCGCATGGATTTATGCCTATATGGATATTGAACGTATTTTATTAGGGACAACGTTGAGTGACAGGGGTGGGCTTGATTCGATTAAAGAAATTATTCAAATCGTGCGATAAGGGAATTTTTTCAAAGAGTTTTTTTTTCCACCTTGCATGAAAGGATTGAAATTCTAATGTTTTCAATTTTCTCCTACTGAAACATCATTATTGAACATAGATACGTTTCTAGCGTTTAGGAATAAAGATCGTAAGTTGCGATCGTATCATTTAATTATCATATATGTTATATCGATAAATACTATCGACGCGATAAAATTTTTGTTACAATTTGAAACTATTTTAAGATTTTTTGTCTACTTGAAATGAAGCTGTACGGTAAGGTGTATATTTTTTTTATTCTTCATTCTGTATGCAATCGTAGAAACGATTGTACCTGGATACTTTTCAGAATTTCATTGATCAGATATCACCAAAATTACATCACGCAATACGTTTCTAAGTAAAAAACCAATCTATCAAAATGGATTATTAAAAAAAAAAAAAAAAAATGAAGTAAGAAAGGAAGGTGAAATTTCAAGATTCTAACGAATATGAGCGACCTTTGAAACATACATCCTTTGATCTGCGGTCTAACTTTTATACTATTTTTTAACTCATTTTATCTTACCTGATATCCAATCACTCGCTCTGGTACTTCGAAAACTCTCGCCATAATTTCCCTAGCTAAATCATAATTATTTTCGTTATGAAATTTGGTACGCTATTCGCAAAGTCGAAAATAAGTTATAAATTTTAAGACCAAGAGGCTGAGGGTCTAGTCCTGTGTACGTAAATGTGTATCACGCGTATTAATTATGCTTACGCGTACCCCTAACATGTATACATGTTCGGGAGATTACGGGGTAGAAGGTTTGCGAGAGAATATCCCGCGACCAAAGCGGAGCTTGACAACGTCGAGAGTGTTATAGCTAGAAGACAGGTTTGCGTGACTCGAATTCTTGGCGCGTTTGGGTCAACGAAATAACTTTCAATTTTCAGTAGGCGAAGTCTAAAAAGAAATTATGAAGAAAAAAATTACTACCGTGAAATGAGTCTGCCTGTTATATATAAGACGGTATTATATAAAATTCCCATTGATTTTGACGATTTTTTTTTACCGATTTCAAAAATTCACCTACCCCTATTTTTGACCGCTTATTATTTATTCATGTGTAGGGAAAAAATAAAAATTCTGAGGGATATAAAATTCTACCTTCATCAACGTCAGGTTATAACAAAGAAATAATTTTGGTATCGTGACCGTGCGGAGTAAGGTTGACGGTGGTGACATTATGAAATGGGTGATAGGCTGCAGGAGTGCGTGGGGTTCTAAAAAGTGGCAATGGTCAGACGAAAAAAATAAAAAAAAATATTTACATATAAAAAAATTTAAAAAAAAATTAAAAAAAAACCAGGAGATATCCAATCGCGATTAATGTAGATACACGCGGCTTTACGTGTCCTCGCGTCTGCGCGATGATGTAATCCACCGGCACCTGTGGACCGCATTGATCGTGGGAGCATAGCTTGTTTCACACTCTAAAGCCGACCGGCATCTAAAATACAATGCAGTTCCACGGTTGTGGCTAATCTCTTCAACCCCCCTCCCGATGTTTATCCCCCGGTAAAATGCAGCGCGAGAAAAACTATAGATATAGAACTAGATATGATATTCTAATTATTTGTAATTTTATTAATTTTAATAACGATTTTTTTTTTTTTTTCTACACTTTTTTGAACAGTCGAAAAATCCTTACCTAATTCCTTTTGTAATGTATAATTCCGGTTGGATCCCATTATATCAAGAACAATCCGCGTCTTAGTTCTATTTGTAGACCTGAACCATTGAGCGAAACGTGCCGTTGAACAATTGAAATCCGGCATTGTGCATTTCGCCGCTTTGCGGGCGGAAGGTGGCAATCAAAGGGGTAGAGTAGCCGAGGGTATTAATCGCGGTAGCAGTGCGATTCACTCGCTGCAAAGTAATTTTAGTCGATTTCACTAATGAAGGTTTTAAAGTTTCAAATTTGGTGTTCAAAATTTTTACAGTGAACTAAAATTAAAAATCTTTACTTGTAAGATAGGGTTACGGCTATATATATAATATGATATAACGCGGCGAATAGCTGATCAGAAATATGACGGTGCTAATAAATCGCTTACCTTAATTAATTAGCCGCCAGGAGTATACCACCGGCTCGGTTTTCCACCCGACAAACCCATATAACTAGGTACGGGATATTGTTTTCTCAACACGTTAATTTCAACCTTCCAGGACGCCCACCTGATTTTCTCGCCTTTGTCATCACGATGCTTATGATGCTGTTACTGGCAGCTGGTGTTAAGAAATCACTTGTATTTAACAACGTCTTAAATGCCGTTAATCTGGCTGTATGGGTCTTTGTCATGGCTGCCGGAATGTTTTATGTCGATACGGACAACTGGGCTGAACACAAGGGTTTCCTCCCTTACGGATGGAGTGGGGTGAGTAGTACAAAAATTTCATAATACGAATTTCCATCATCTGTTTTACTTGGCCCAGTTTCAAGCATTTCGGATATTTTTGCAAAAATGTTGGTCACACTTGTTAATTTGATAAAGGAACATGAAAACTAATGGTAATTGTGTTCACCTTGCTCTTCTCGGTACGTGTACCTAGGCAGTTAATTGTTTTTCTATCTCCTTTTTCATTTTATTTTTTTTTATTATACAACAAAAAGGAAATGTACAACCAGAGAATTCTGAAGGAGCTAACAAAGGGGTGCGGGAAATGTTTTGTTTTTCTCTTCTTGTACACGGTACCTACTATTCGTCAGACAACGGATTTCCGGCTAAAAACTTTGTACGTCACAGAGGGCGAGTTCTGACCCAACGATCTCTTAAACTAGCGAGGTCGTAACGTTTGCCCCGAGGCCGAAGCCGAAGGCTAATACCATCCGTTTTAGTCGGGGGAAACAATAGAACCTTGAGGTGGAACTAGACGTTCGATATTGTAAAATTCTATAAAGACACCGGGGATGTGGGGTTGGATTATCCGATTATTTCACTACCTGCAAAGCTTTAAGCTCTGTTTATTATGTTCTGAAGAAAATTAAAATGTTGTCCAGGAGATTTTGGGATTTCGCTTTTCCACCCTTTTCAAAGCTGAAAATTCACGGTTGATATTCATAGCCGTGTTTTTGATGGTTTGTTCAATTTCACATTTTTTGCTTATCTAACAAACGACAAAATAATGAAAACACAGGTAGCTCGTTTATTCAGACAGGAAATATAATGATAACACATATGGGATGTATCGTTTGGTAGATTCATAACGCTGGCAAATTCTTCGGTTTCATTCAATAAGTTTAACCCTAAACTCGAAGCGACGTAGGGGAGTCGCGTAACTGCGGAGACAAAAATTTCATTTGTCTTGAAAATAGGGAAATAAATCTTCATGAGTATTTGTACGTCGCTTGGAACAGTTTCGTGAAGGGGGTGTGAAAGTGCGAAAACAACCTGGCACTTAACAGCTTAAAGGATGAAGCATTAATAACACGGGATTACGGCTAGGTACCCTAATTTACAAAGCCAAAAATATGCTCGACAAGTTGAGCAATTCCATTCTGCACAAGAAGTGTTTCTTTTTTTTTTTTTTCATTGTCAAGCATCCTAGAAGTTGAAGGGGGTTCCCAAGATGCAAATTATAAGCGCAAACTTTGGTTCCGTCGCAGTGTTTTGTCGCACAATGCAGTAGCAAAAACACACTTTTCTTAAACAATAAAACGGAAATGTTGTTGTATTCTATACACGTATAACGACACAGCTATCCTAAAACTTTAATTAACTTTAATACTGTAAAGAAATATTCTGTTATGTACTTCGCCGAAAATTTCTTTCTGAATAATTGCAAGCAGATATTATTGGTGTGATGTAGTGCTAACAATCAGCAATGCCGTAGTATAAATTGCATAATATTATATGGAATATAATTCCGTTACTTTTCTAGGTATTCACGGGGGCTGCGACATGTTTTTACGCCTTTATAGGATTTGATATAATTGCCACTACCGGAGAAGAGGCGACAAATCCAAAGAGAAGCATACCTTTGGCCATAGTTTCGTCATTGGTCATTATTCTGATTGCTTATGTGACGAGCAGTATGGTTCTCACCTTGATTGGTAATTCATTATTAATAACTACTCAGGTTTGTGTTTGCGTGTGTCTTGTATAAGTACACGCATAAATATATCGACATGTAGAATGAGCCCAGTGTCTGGCTCTAAAGTTTATAAGTACCTACACCTTGAAACCCCCAAAGGTAATCCCTAACTTAAACTCGTACTGTTAATAGGAATATTTTATACCTCAGTGACTGGCTCAGTCCAGTAGAGAATACAATAGCTCTATAGACACAAAGCCTCTTGAATATATTTAGCTAACACATGAAAATTAAGCCACCCTACAATCGGCTACGTGACGTACCGAGCATTAAGTTGTATACATATGCATAGAGAGTCGCATACAAAAACTATTTATCTAGGATATTAATGATAGAAAAGTTGTGCATGTTTGATTATTTACAGTTCCGTACGATCAAGTCGACCAGGACTCAGCCTTAGTAGAGATGTTTGGTCAGGTGGGAGCTTATAAGTGCAAGTATATCGTGGCTGTTGGTGCTTTGGCTGGATTGACGGTTTCGATGTTTGGCAGTATGTTCCCTATGCCACGGATAGTCTACGCGATGGCTCAGGACGGTCTGATATTCCGGTAAGGTTTACCAACTAATTATAACAACCGTCAAAATCATCCCACATAAATTGGTGAAGTGAAAATCGTTTGATCCCTTGTTTAGAACGCTGAGCCAAGTCTGGCCAACTACGGGAACACCAGCTCTGGCAACGTTTGTGTCCGGAGTTTGTGCCGCTTTTGCTGCTTTACTTATTCAGCTTGAGGTTCTTGTCGAGATGATGTCGATAGGTGATTAAACTCATAAATAAATCACAACTATTGATACATAGATTCAGTTATATATCGAATTTTTTTTTTTTAAATCATTTCTTATTTTCATTTCAGGCACTTTGCTTGCCTACACCTTGGTCTCCACTTGTGTCTTGATACTGAGGTACCAACCGCACTCTACTAATCTGGTAGAATTATTACCTCAAAGTCTAAGAACACCGTGCAGATCTCCGACGAAGGAAACTCAACCCAATGGGCAAGTAGCTTATGGAAAAGATCTTAGGCCTGACCAACTCGCTGCACCATTGAACACCGTTCCTGGACCACAGCCAGAAACAGCACCAGGAACAAACCAACGTGTTATGGTAATTTTTGGACTCTTTGTTAATATCTTCTTTCCATCTGTATGGAATTAAATTATACAATTTGTTATCTTAGGTTCGACGGATCACGAGGAGATGCAACAGCTCGTCTCCTGATTCGGACGATACCTATGGCGGTGAAGAGGATGATGTTGGACTAGGCAAGGATGATCAGTACCTGGTGAGCGACCGCACAGAGAATAAATTTTACGGTAGTGTTCATGCGGCTGCTGCGGCTTCGAGCTGTGGTAGCAGTCATCAGTATCCAGGGAACACGCCAATTATTGGACCACCGTTGAGCTATCTACAACGCCGACTCCAGGTGAGTTAATTAGCTCGAAGTATTTTCGATTGATGTATTTTATTAATGAGAGTTCATCAAGTAATAAGAATTATTAAATTATGAGACTGAAGAAGAATTGGCCGAGTTGAAAATCCTGTGAGAACTGTTCCGATATTTTAATGAAAATGATCAAATTAGCGATTTTGTTGAAAGTCGTTTCTTTTCTTCTTCCCTCACTTCCATTAAAGTATAACGTTTCCCTGATTCCTGCCAATTCATACGTTACTAAATTTTATGAATACATGAATTTATGAATAATGAATGTATACCTATCATCAAAGATACGGAAAAGTTTTGAACAAAAATCAGGAGAGAGATGTAGCCTTGCAGAATTTATGCAACATGAATAATTTAGTTGTAAGTTCAGTTCTATGCAATTCTGTTTATGTTTTACTTGGAAATACAGAGTGGATGTACAAGTAGTGTTGTGCTAGAAGCTCATGGTATAATTAACATAATCAACTCTCAACCCACAGGCAGCTCAGTACCTCTGCCCTGCGATATTCCCTTGGGTTGACAGGGGGCCCGCGACAGAAGCGTCTGGACGTTACGTTATGAAAATGGTTGGCGTGTTGTACATACTAATCCTGATCTTTGACTTGATCATCGTTTGTGGAATGGGTGAGTTCATGTCAAAGCCCTAAACTTATGTGAAAGAGTTTGAAATTTAACACCTTCAAATTTCAACTAAATATATTCGGAACTAATGGAACGCCTGCTCTCATGTATAATGCAAATCTGGGGTGGTCTCAGTATTTCGAGGAGTTAGTTATACCAAAGTTAACTTACAGCATTGACAAGTTGATAATTACTTGTCGACAGGAAATATGGGGACTTTCACAACGATATTGACCTTCCTTTTCCTATTCGCTATTATTGGAGTTCTGCTAGCCATCAGTAGAAAACCACAAAACAGGTAATTATTGTTTATTCTATGGATAAAATTGGGCAAATATTAACGGATTGTTAGAAATTCTGGTGGAATTTTCACCCACAATCCATATCAACGCCATTTTGGGGGGAAAAAAAAGTTCTTCACAATTTGATTAGTCCAGAAAAGTTGGACATTGAATATTTTATAACTTACATAAATCTCAGTGCCATACAATCATTTTCCGATGTTTTATTCAAGCAGACAAAGAGCCTAAATAGACGATTCGACCAAAATCGCAAAATAATTCGTACTACGAGAATAAAGCTTCTGAATTTAGAAAATTACATCTACTATACGAATGAGCCATAAAAGTTTGAATTAAAAAACAATATCTGTCATGCAAAGATCATTTTGTTTAGATTCGAATCATCGAAGTATCAAAAAAGCTCCTTGCGTTAGAAATTTGAAGTTACTTGATTTGGATTTTTTTCAAATTAGATCATCTGTCAATTCGTATAATTCGATTAAGAAAATATATTCTAATAATTTGTGTGGATAAAAAATTGAAAAAAATAAATAAAAAATACAATTTTTGTTCAGGAATACGCTGATGTTCATGACTCCGGGACTGCCATTTGTTCCAGCCATTGCCGTAACCGTTAATATTTATCTTATATTCAAGCTTAGCATCCTGACTTTAGTCAGATTCACGATTTGGATGACAATCGGTAAGTTAAACCATAACGAACACATCAAAGTCCGACGATATAACTATTTACGATTATAGTACTTAGGGGATGTAAATCATTATGATATTTTTTCATCAAAGGATTGAAAGAGTTTTTCGTCTATTTTCAGGATTTGTAATGTATTTTTACTACGGTATAAAGCACAGTACTTTAGAGGAGCAGGAAAATCGTGATCACATCGTTGAAAATGGTGCCGGTGACTCTGCGGCTGGTAATATAGAATTGAAAGTTACTGATCACCAAAAACCTTCAAGCTTTTCTTACACGGGTCCAGGAACAGATCGTGGCTTTTACGAAGGTCAACAGCTTGACGCTTTTGGCCAACCAGTTTTTGGAAATACAAATTTTGGCGGTACACCGAGTCACGTAACAAAAACAAGCACAAGTCACGATCAATCAGATTCTGGTGAAGCAAATGTCCTGTTTGTTTCGGAGCAAGCTTTTCCAACCTGGGACGATTAGGAGGTTGTATTTTATAGGTAAAACCAGCGAGATATGGAATAGAGTATTTTTGGCTTCTTTCGGAAATTGCAGATTCAAATTACGCAAAACAAGAAGAAGAAGAAGAAAAAAAATGCGTAAAAATTAATTGTTGAATAGATGTTAGAAAGCGTTTTCTGATCGCGATTAAATTCTTTTTTTCGTCATTGAACTATAATGTGAAGTTTATTTAAATGCTCAAAAATAATAATTCGAGTCTTTTTCCTTTTTTTTTTTTTGTTGTTGTCAAGATATGGCGAGTTATTGTTATTCATATTCGGGGATATATTATACTTATATTAGTCCACAGGCGTGTAAGTATAAAATAGAATTATAAGATTTCTGCAATTGTCCGAAAGGTTGATTGGTAATTTGTTGACTACTGTAAAAGTGTAACGGGACAAATTTAGCAAATATATATATGTATAATTGCGGCAATATTATTATTATATATTATTATTATTATTATTATTACTATTATTCAAATAATTGTATACTGAAACTGTTGATGAAAAAGTTACGAACGAGTCTACTTATAATATTATATTATATGATATGAGAGATGGTATGAAATAAATTAATTAACATTGAGATCGAAGGATACAGATGAGGTGTAGTATCTAAAAAAAAAAAAAAACAATTCGATGATGATAGTACGCTGTTTATCTTATGGAATAAATAGCGTAAGAAAAGAGGTGAATATTAATTGAAAATAAATTCGAGAACCGACCACTGTATTGTATATTGTAAGAAAAATTTCAGTTTTCCATTAGAGCACTTTAACTCCTAATTATAAGTTAATCCCTAGTATAAAACAGTTGAAATAATAGGAGCAGTTAGTCTTGCCTAAATCTAGTCTTTCCCTAATCTTAATATTATATAATCCTAAACCTAAGCTTATTACTATACATATGTATATATTATATGTATATATTAGGGTTGTCCTTATTTTGGTCATTTTGAAATTTTAATGAACCCATCCCCCAAAAACCGTATAAATAAATCAAGAAAAAAACAAAAAATTCCTGCTAAGTTTGAGCCCTTAGTTAATGTTAATATTAATATTAGAAACTCAAACTTGGCAGGGATTTTTTTTTTTCGAGTTATTTGGAAGGATTTTAGGGGGGCAGGTCTATCGAAATTCCAAAATGACCAAAATACGGACCACCCTAATATGTATGTATAATATCGTCTAAGTCTTACCTTGAATACATTAATTTACACAATTTGTATAAATTATTATCTATAGGGTATTAATAGGCGTCAATCTGCCAAAAAAGTAAGGAAAGAAAAAAGGAAAAAACAAAAAGGAAAAGAAAAGAAAAACGAGAAAAGCAAATGAAAAAATCACTCATTTCTATATTATATTTGATCTTATTTAAACAATTGTTATTTATCATCTACCTATATACGATCAAAGTTAACATTTTATTGACGTTAAAATTTTAGATTGAGTAAAAGCCACGATATTTGTTCGTTCATTTTCTGCGTCGAATAACGACCTTAGTCGACTTAGTCGATTTTAGTATAACTAATGGATATGGAGCCTTACGGATTACTAGAGTATTGGTGTCATTTTTTAACAAAAGTTTGATGAATTATAAACACCGAATACATTTT
This sequence comes from Tenthredo notha, assembly GCA_914767705.2. NCBI lineage: Eukaryota > Metazoa > Arthropoda > Insecta > Hymenoptera > Tenthredinidae > Tenthredo > Tenthredo notha. The sequence goes on from OU611906.1 coordinate 15,245,025, forward strand.
TCAGGTATTCTTCTTTTCATTGTTAATCCTTTTTCCGGGGGGTGAAAAATGGGGAAAAAAGTGCGAAGTTAGTATCCCTTGTTGAATATCGATGAAAAATTATCAAATATTTCATGAAACGAGCCCAAAACACGATGGAATTAGGTACAAGTAGTCGTCTCATTGTTAGGCTCATTATATCGTGTTTTTCGTTCGAATTCTATGATGTCGTATCGGAGTTTTGACCCAGGGGTTTGATGCGTAAGTTCATTTCGTTATTTTGGTAAATTTCTCCGTTTTTTATTTATTTTTTTCAAACTTTGAACGTGATCCCGATTGCTCCACAATTCTTACGATTCCATATAATATTCGAAATTTTTCTCCTATGCTATAAAGAAACGAAATAGTATTCTGATATTTGGATTCAATGAAGTATAGACGTTATTTAAAGTAAGAATGCTACGGTACGTGTTTTGAAAATGACCAAAGTCGACCGAAGCCTTTATTCAAATCCAACGCCAAATTGTTTTCCCTAAATTTTCATGAATTTTAATTATATTTTATTTGCATCCGCTCGTTAGTATCGTACAATATATACATATGTCTAATATCGAATAGGTCAGTTGAGTCGAATTCCCAGACTGCGATTTTTCGTATAAGTAAAGTATCATTAAACTCTGCAAAAAGTAAAAATCAATTTGCATTATAATCGAGTGAGAGTTCAGTCTTTTGAGCTCATACATATATTTGTTATCAAAAATTGATATCGTCTTATGATTGGCTGCTGCAACAGATGAAAATTTATAATTATCGTGATACTAAATAATTGTGTGCATTTGAGCTGACTCGTAATGAACTTTGACGTGATTTTATTACACCTGTATTATACGTATGTCGGTAAGTCTTATGTACTGTAAGGCTGTATATTAAACCTGTACTAGAACTGGGGTGCCAGATGATTAAGTTTCGCGATTTTTTACAGTGTTATGATACGAGTAACCGAGGATATGAAAAATATTAAGTTTGAACATACATTAACAGATTAACACGCGCGAATACACGGATGAAAGAACGTAATAACAATTAAAAAGCACTTTAGACAGGCATGCCTATACAACTATACATATATAATGTGTAAATTATATACAAGTGGTTCTTAAAAGGGTGATTTTAAAAATTTTCAACGGTTCATATCTCAATTGGTTCCAAATGTATAAAAAAAAAAGAAAAATTCTTTAAATTTTGGCTTTTAATTTCAAGGGAAACATAAGCCGCGGAATTCTAATTTTTTTTTTTCTCTTCTGTATTTAGAACCTATTGAGAGATGAATCATGAAAATTAAAAAACTTACCCATTCAAGGACTAGTCTAATTTAAATGTTTATTTGATTTAAGATAAATTGAACCACAAATTGAATGCAAGGTTGAAAATATCGTCGCCATTTTTTATTCGGATTAAATTTTAATCTTAGGTTTAAGCTGTTGTTTAGTAGCAGTAGAGTCACTATGCATATACGCGTACTCAGGGTGATAATAAAATACAATTGCAATATAATCGCATACCTTAGCGACAGGTATGAGTTTCGATGTACCTACCAACAGATTAAAGTTTCAGTATAGACGAATCCTGATGAATACCTTCTTTTTTATCCTTCTTGTAAATCTGATTAAAACGTGCGGTTAAATTTTTCATTAATTGTTTTTTTTTTTTTTTTTTTTAATTATCCAAATGGGCTCGTTTGCTTATAGAAATAAAAAATAGTTGATAGAAGGTTAATCAGATATTGTATTTTGAAACACCCTGTATACGCCTATATACATTAATTACCTGATATTATTATAAATGATATTATATTGTTGAATATTTTGAATGCACATCTTTACAAGTTAACGATTGAAAATGATGTTATATTAAATCTCACTGTGAGATATCGTGCGGGGAGAGAAGAGCTACTGTTTTTCAAAAACTAAAGAAAGAAAAAAAGAAGAAGAAGAAGAAAAAAAACGTAAAAAAAAAAAAAGAAAAAAAAAAATGAAAAACAAAGAAAAAAATAACCTTTTTGAAACCCATATCAAAGCTTAAGAAGAGTAAGCTAATATTTACATATAATATATAGTTCTTTCTCTGTATCGTGTATAATTATTTGAAATTTTCGATTTTTTGTAGATTGTATTATTATATACATATATATATATTATATATTATACAGTTCAAATTTAGCGTAGCTTTAATTCAGTTTAAAAAGAAAAAAATGAAAGAAAAAAAAAAAAAAAAAATTCCATTCTTATAAGTGTCCAATGTCAATAGCGCCAATGTTATTAGATTCTTAATCTCCGCAATGAAAGAAAAGAAAAGAAAAAAAAAAAGAAAGAAAATAATAATAATATAATAATAATACTTAGATATTAAAAAATAACCTTCGAGCAATATTTGAAGCGTGCCGGAGTATCTAACGAACGTCTTAATCAACATTCACCATTTCTCGTAAAATATTAGGTTTCTCAACTCACAGACATGATAATGAAAAATTCATTTTCAATAGATTAAATAATCAAGTGAGAGCGTACATTATACTTTATCAAGAACAGTGCCTGTACCCCAGACGCTAGATAAACTCTTAGATTCCTTTGAAGATTCAAAAATGTAGTAAAAAAATGAAAAAAAAAAAATGGAAAAAAAAAAAAAAAACAATACACAACTATTTTCTCAAAATGTGAAGAAAAAAATAAAAATAAACAAAAAAAAAATAAAAAAAAAAAAAAATATATATATAAAAAAGAAATCAACTCTGCTCTTATAAGCAAAGAACTCAAAATTAATTTCACTTCATTTCAACTTTCGCGTTAGAATCACATGAATAAACTGTGGAATAGAAGACTTGACTCAAGTTGAAAAAAAAAAATATATATTTTAAGGGTATTTCTACGGTCTTTAGTCATCCACGTTTCTCTTCTTTGCTTGAAGTTGCAGAATACGTGCTGCGGAGCAACGTCAATTTTGTAAATCGAATGACGAGTCGTTCTGGTATGTGAACTAATTTTTATTCTTTAGATTCGAGTACGTGCCAATAAGAGTGATAAGTTTTATCGAAATTTATCGACAAAGTAACTAAACCACCTAATATATCCTCGTGTATATAATATTATATACCTATATATATAGATATATATTAATACTTCAGGGAAACGTAATAAAATATTGAAAGATCGTCATTTAGTTAGAATAAATTGGTCGTTGCGCTGCGAATTTTTTTTTTTTTCACGTCAACATTAATTATTACTATTCCAATTTCTCGCGAAAGTGAAATAAAAATATATGAAGAAAAGAAAGAAAAGAAAACTTAATTTAATAACAATAACGATAAATTGCACCAAAGATTATTAGATATGACTGATATCGTCGTGTATAGGCGAACAATCTGCGAAAAGAAATTATAACTCTTTGCTTTTTAGTTAGAGTTTCAAATTCTTAGATAGGAGGAAAAGGCCTATTATACTAATCCATGTATATACAGGGTGTCCGATATAATGACGCACAGGCAGTATTTTTTTTCTTTTTTTCTTTCTTTCTTTTTCTTAGTGTTTATGTATTCAGAAATTTCCATTGACTATAAGCAAGGAGAAAGAAAATCGTGGAAACTTCAACGCCCAACTCCTTGAGTTAGCTATATAAATGAAAATTTATTGATTTCGTATTTTTGTTGTCTTAACTGTGTATAAATTTTTTTTTTTTTTTTTTCAAAATAAAAGTGATTTCGGTTTTGATGTGGGACACCGTGTATATATAGTAATTGTATTTTGAAATAACTGTAACTTAATTGGCGATGTATACAGCGTTTAAAAGAGTTATAGTTAATTCAAAGGCACATCGACACAAAAAGCATCTTCCAATGAAAGAAAAGGGGAAAGAATATATAAAGATAAAAAAACAAAAATTTTACTCGTTCAATGTGAGTGAATTTTAAGCTAGACACAAAATTATAAAATTTGTATGATCCATGAAAAAAAAAAAAAAAATGAAAAAAATGAAAAAAAAAAAACATAACAAGTTTCTCTCTAACTGGTTGTTGTTAGACACATTTAATTTATCATTAAAGCGAGATATTACAACATTCTACTGTTATTATAAATTTAAATAAATATTTATATTACTTGGCAAAATTAAATTTGCTATGCGTAACGTAAAGCGCGTAACGTATTATAAATGCGAGGAAAATTTTATTGCGAGACGAATACTCACGTATAACGATATACCTACCTATATTTTGCCGTATGAAGCTTCGATCGATATTATATATTAACCAAACGCCATTTGAACCCCGACGATTTCTGGGAAATTTATCTTTTAGTACATCAATATCGTCGGTATATAATAAATTTAATTGGCATTTTATGGCAAGACAAAGAAGAGATGAAAAAAAAAAATAAAGAGAATGAAAAATGAAAATAACGTTCGAAATTTCGGAAGGTGAATAACAAAAAAGAGAATAGAATTTTCCATGTAAAATAATATACCCTATGTAACTAACTACGTTATTTAATATCAATAAGGGTAAAAATAAAAGTGATTATTGAAAAATGTGTATTACCAAACCTTTCATCGTTACCATCATAATCCTAACAAATCATCTAATGACTTGATTTCTTTTTTTGTTATTATTACTCATTGAATTGAATCTATTACCGAATTTTATTCATATTCGATTACAATATCATTCGATTGAAATTCAGCAGTTTCACACAATTGTCCAAGTTCAATATAGAAATGAGTGGACCAATTTGAAAAACATTTTTTTTCATTAAAAAAATGTCTGAATTCGGTATTGGATTTGAGAAAATTGATGTAAAAATGTGTCAGCGTGTAATAAAGTGAAATAAAGCAAGCTGCGAGGGATGAAATTTCAGGAAGCTGGAAGGCCTCGACGTCTATCAAAAACTTTTGTGCCCTGGCTGAGGCGGATAAAACGAAACTTAAATTGAAGTTAGAAGCATCGATCAGTCAAGTTTCGTTTCGTAGCGATTTAAGAAACGTATCGTTTGATGGAAAAGCGATGGCCAAGTGATTCGGAGGTGAGAAAGCTAGGTGAATAATTTTTCCGAAATAAGCAACATATTTAAACATTCTCGCAAAAAGCTCATTTAGACCTATTGCTGAGAAATGAAATCTATTCAAATCCCAGTTAAGACAAAAGTTTCAAACGACAATTGAAGGTGTAATCTTCTTTAGCTAATTATGGTAATTCGGAAATGTAACGATCGTCAGACTCCTTCACGAGCAACACTTCAGACAACGTGATTTTATTCTTCAGTAGATAAGGTTTTAACTTGGTCAGACAATGAGCTGAAAAATTTTACTGACACGATGGGGAATTTAAAACAAAGCGTTCTCATTGAAATTCGATAAGAGATATCAGTTTACCAATTCATGTCAAATATTTATTTAAATGAAAAGACGATCTAATTGTGATAGAGATGAATAACCCCTCAAGTCAGTGAATATTACGTAACAAATAAACCTAATGATTTTTTTTTTCCTACGATAATGGAAAGCTAATATTTGCTTCCATTTAGTTGAACGATGATCAGTGATCGCTTTCAATTTTAATTTCCGCCCGTCATTTACACCTCGACGATGGGTGGTATGTGTTACATATAATATAAAACAGAAGGGTATGTGATTATAGACAGCCACAATCTTGTTTCTTAATTGAAAGCATTTTCTAGTTCCTTTTGTAACTATGGAACTCTTCGCCATAGGCAATATCACCGAATTACCATCCCCCACGGCATTTGTTCATTATACGTTTCTCTCATTTCAGAAAATTTATTTACTTTCCTCTACTCGTTTCATTTCCAATTTTGAAACAATAAACAGACCACTTCTCTATTCCAAATGTATTACATTACGGTGAGATATTCTCGGAGAGTTTCAAGTTCTTGAAATCTATGTGCCCAGTATGAAATAATAATCTTCGTATATTCATACATTTCGAGTCTCACAACGAGTAAATGAATCCTAATCAAGGTAATAGCCATGAGAAATTGAGGGGCTGTTAATTTTCACACACAAAAACTGGTGAGCCTTGGAGTACAGAGCTTGTGGTCTGAATTGGAAAACAGTCTTTTTCTATAGGTTGATTTTGAGGTGATGAGCATTCTTTTCGATTTTTTTTTTTCTAAGATAAGCATAGATGGATGTACAAAATTAAATCAAAGTTTATCCGGTGTGATTGAACGTTGACTGACGTAGTTTGAAATCAATAAAAAGTTACAACGAATTTCACCAATACTGAAGACCATTTGACTTGCTATAATGGTAAATATTTTCATCGTACTTGATATTAGCACAAAGAAAAATTAGCAATGGTAATGACTAAGCATCATGAAATATTAATGAAAAAAAAAGACTTAGAGATTTCAAAAGTTTAGAACAGCTGGTGGAAAGACGGTTTACCTTATACTTTCAAGGGTAAACCAATTATCCAAGCATTTACATCCATGCACGAACGTATACCTTTCGCAAAAGAAAAAAAAAAATTAAAAAAAAAAAGAAAAAAAAATGTAATATTGTGGCTCGTATAAGGCCTATTAACACGAAGCGGTTGGGTATCTACATTTTGACACCCCCTAGTCCCAGGGTTATAAAAAGTAATTGCTCTTCGCGCTTAAAATAAGCGACCTGCTAATTTGCTCACTACCCACACGTAAGCGTATACATATATGACGTATATCTGTGTAACAAGTACACCGAGTAACCGTACCCGTAGAGATCAGGGTTGAAAAGGGGTGTTATATGGTGGAAAAGGTAGAAGGATGGAAAGGGGTGAAACAGGACAGTAAATAGAACCCTCAAGCCTGGGAAAAGCTCTGGGTATGCGGTTAGTTTGTTCGATTGTTTCGTGTAATTAGTTACGGGCTGTTTAACGACTCCAGGCGTTTCGAGCTCACAAGCGAGTTTATCGAATTATCAGACCAGTTTCTCGCAAATGATAGCCAAATCCAGACTAATTATTACATTACATGTTGTTTCAGTTTAAATCGCGAGATTTAACATTACAAAACTTATGTTACTATAATTTATCAATAATTATTGAAATCTGGTTGATGAAAATAAGTAGCTGTTTCAGAAATCAGTGAAAAAGAAATAAAAATGATTAAGTAATATCGCGAAGTAAATTACCGAAATCGGCCACCTTAAAAATACTTTGGTCGTTTGTCTACTTTGAACTGATTGTAAGTTACCTTGGTAAACATCGGTCAAATTAGTGAAATGACAAATTGAACCCAACTCGACCCAACTCGATAACTAAACCAGGGAGAAATCGGAATAGGTACGGGTTCGCGCCAATCTTTGGTACCTGACATTTCCAGTAAGGTGAATTCACTGCTAACAATTAAAGTCAACACAAAGCTTCTATATTTACACTTTGTGGTACAATCCTGGTTAACTTTGAGCTTTCAGTAATTATTCAGGGCTTGTCAAATTATTTTGACACCTAGATGCCGCAATATACGTGATACCTTCTCACGTCATAATGGCAGAAACGTCCAGTCCTCAAATTATCGTAAAGTGGGGAAAAAGGAAAAATTTATCACGAATAGAAAAGCTAAATTTTTTGCAAATAGAGTCGTGAATTCGAAGCTCTGGTAATTGCTATTCTTTTAATATACCTACTGCGGAGGTCGATGAATTATTTGCGTAAAATACTCTCGTGGGGATATATAACAGGTAGAAGGAAAGAAAATTTAAAAGTTATAAAATTTTCATCAGAATTCTCTAGAGCCCGAGTATAAAGTTCAGGCGTTTTTTTTTTTTTTTTTTATCGCTTCAGATACAATTGCGAGTTCAGGCAGTTTTCGAATAGGAACGAAGCGGTCGAGCTCGCGGTACAATCGGCAGCTTATTTCGTATTCTTTGAGTGCCGTTCTTTCATGCACGCTCAAAAGAACGTTCACAATGCGATATATGAACGGTATCTCACATGGGTGTATATATATATATATATATGGGATATCCGCGTGGATGCGTTCAGGCGTAAGTGCGTTTGAACGCACGTCCCAGAACCCAGAGATGGATTTACCGATTGAACTGACAGCCCTGAGATATTGTCGTCCGCACGATTCGCCACGAATCGTACACGTGCATGTATGTATCGTCGTCATACATACAGTTTTCCAGCATCTTTTCACACCCGTTATTCACGTGGAACAAATATTGCTATATTATTGTGCTCTTTCAAACGCTGTAACAATTCACACTGACAGCGCTCGTTTATCGCAGACTTATCCCATTCCCATAGATATAGGAGGGAGCTCGAAAGTTGCAAGCTTTCATATACCCGTAGAGAGCTTACAGGATATTAAAGTTTTCCTGTTTTTATACTGAGAAAACTTTTTACTCTATGAAATACATCGTATCTCTCATATCGCTGATCGTTAGCTGTTGTATAGACATCGCAGGATCATTTTAATCACATAATTTGAAAAATTTTTTCACTTTTTTTGATAACTTTCCAATTGGAACACTGGTTGGAGTTTTTTGTACGTCTATTTTTCGTCTATCTATACGCGGGATTTTCTTTATTGTTAAACAATTCGTCGAACGGACATAATATATCCCAAAATAAATGTCTAGACTCGGTATTCAATTTGAAAAAAATTTAATGACGTTGTTTTTAAAGGAAAGTAAAAGGAAATTAAGTTTTCTGATAATAAGTATTATTATCCCGTCATTTTCAGTTCGTATTTTCCGTGGCATAATAGATTTTCAAACATAGGTATGAAAAATTTTAAATATAGTTTACGAAGGGGGTGTGCCTAGGGTTGAATATAAATTGATAAAAATTAAACAGGTCAATTACGCGGTTGGAAAATAAATTCGCTAAAAAATTTCAGCAGTTATTAAATATTTTGTGAATGAAACACAGAATTATATACATATGAGTTGTGTGTGTATTATATTACAGAGTTTGCCAGGTTTGTCACGTGTGTGAGTATAATTCTATACAATCACAACTAAATTGCCTCAACCCTCGTGAAACTGGAGTTTTGGTTTTTTTTTTCTCTTTTTTTTTTTCACGCGGTTTTCCCAGAAATTGTTTAGCGCGCTTAACGATTCCGCCTGCCGGTGTGGCCGAAACTTAACGCGGAAAATAGTCGAGGGGTCCACGATTGGGGATCTCTGTGTAACACGAGTGGAGCAGGTGGCCTGTACATCCGAGTATACCAAAGTACGTCCCACTGCTGTAACAAGTGCCAACTCTATATGTCATGGGGCTTGTTTTCCGACAATCGGCATAAATTTCAAACCTTTTTTTTTTTTTTTACTTTCATCCGCAAATAAAGGGAGACCGAGGTAGGTTTACCCTCAAGATCTGCGCTATAGAGAATTAACTAACTAGCGATAAGATATGTTCTTTGTAAGAAACTTTCGCGATATTTTCCTCGCGGGTTTTAGAGGAATATAATTTTTCTTGAAAGTAAAGAACTGTTTTTTGAACATATCTAGGGAATATGCATATCGTGCGGGTTAAGATAAAGCTGCGCACTTATTGCACAATAATTTTCATTCATGAGTCTTTTACTTCGGAGTTTTCTCATCGCAAGCTTTATCAGAGCTAAAAAACAAACTTTAACTTTGTCCACGTGGGCGTTGGATCATATTGAAAGTTAAAAAGAGTGGGTAGCCACACAATCAGAAAAGAGGAAATTTAAGCCGATTCGAATCCGCCTACTCAGATTCTTTTTTTTGTACAAACATTGGAAGACAATATATCGTGGATAAGGTCAAACTGGGTGAGATCAATTTCGGGAAATTTCGAAAACTGTGCTCGTCGACTAAAGATAATGTTTACCTAGTACTACGGATGTGATCTTATTTCCCGAAGAGTTTATAGAACAGACGAGATTTCCCTGATTTTTTCGGTGCTCATTTTCAAGCCGTGTTTCTGATTCAAAAAACAAAAAAAAAAACAAAAAACCGGCTTTATCTATATAGGTACGCGATTTGGTATTGAGTTTGGCGTTATTAATTGGCACCAATATTTTACTGGTTACCAATACTTCGATAAATTATACAAGATATTCGAGTGGTAAGGACAGTTAACGGAGTATAAATAAATACGTCTGCCGTCGATAAAACTTTCAGATAACCTGCCATAACGCCGGTTTTTTATCAAGCTCCTTTTTTTCTGTTCTTTCTTTCTTTCTTTTTTTCGAGTACAAGTTTTCAACTTTTCATGATTTGTCGTTTTTAGTAATTGGAGTAAACTTCAAAAGTAAAAGTGGCCAGGGTTGGCTTGGGGTCTATTCAAACTTTGTGCTTTCCGTTTTCGTTTTAAAATCATCATTTTTCTGTCCAAGAACTGCTCCGGGGTACGGAACAGGGGATAATTAATTTCGGGATTGTCTGGATGTGTTACGAAGTGTATACAAGGATTAGCAAGAAGGGATAATTGATTTTTGGGATGCCATAAGTTTTAATTGCCTTACGAGGGTCGTTATGTATGACGTAATAACAAGCTAAAATACCGAATTACGTATAATTTATTCCCTGTCATTAAATTTTCAAAATTATACTAATCGCATTCGAACCGCGAATGTATTTCATATGGCGTAAATACTTCGACCATTTCATTACCGAAACTAAAAACTGTCGATAAAATTTATTTTATGTTTATTTCGAAGTTCTTTTTGCGACTTTCGTCGTATATATATTCGTCGTTAATAAACTCAATACGTCGAATAATAGAAAATTAGGGAGTTTCAAGAGACGGACATAATTTCTGCATACAAGGAAAAGCGCGTGCCAACGGTTTAACGCATATATTGTACGATGTGGTCGTAGTTTCCTTTTTACTATGTTATATTTCACACCATGTGTCAAGCGACTCATTAGACTATCTTCTTCGCTTAATGAATTCCCCGCCTTAATTAGTCATATCATACATATAATTGTGTATATCTACATCGGTAGAAGTCCCTGTCCATGTCTTATCAATAATTGCATTGAACATACCTAAAAAATGATGTGACGTTAATTTCAAACCCATTTTCGAACAACGATCAACGAATATATAACTTACGTTACATGATGCCTTAACGAGTGTTTATATTAATGCATTCAGTTTAAGTGGCTTAGCCTTAAGTTGCCTGGGTCCATGTAGTAATAACTATATTAATGCACGAAGTTAGATTCCGGAAGTAGGTATAAACTTGCTTTTATATACGTTGGCATTACGTTCTTTGAATAATCTAGCTGAAAACATGTGGCTAAAAAATTCCTCTTTTATATATTTTGACAAACCTGAACGATATAGGATACGACAAAATTTAATCTCCAAGATTCCAAATTCTATATTTATTTATTTTTTTTTTTGATCATATCATTCGCATAGTTATACACATTAGTGTGGTCCTTATTTAATGCTCGGACGAATTTTTTAACAGGCACCTCCCAAATCAGTTCCAAATAATTTAAAATCCTTTTTTTTTTCAGTTCTGAAGGAAGAGAAGGTTACGAAGCGTCAGACCGTAAAATGGAATACTTTATCTCGCCGCACAACAAGCCACAGCTTTCGCACGCGAAACAAGCTTTTTACTCGTCGACGAGTGAAATGACAGTTTAAACAGACGTCATTCTGTTCCTTGACAAGAACATTCTACGCCGCTTGAGGAACCCACTTTTTTACACGTTTTTCAAGCCCCTACCTACCAACCCAAGTGACGATCCAAGGTTCATACGAAACTCTCTTTTTATTTCTTTACGAATTCTTTTCACCCTTACAGATTCACGATTCCGATATAATATATAATGCAAATATAAACCAGATAATAAATGTATCGGACTACATACTAGACTAGCAATCTAAATTATAGATTAGCTTGTGGATTTAGGTTTAATTACAGACTGATCTAAGTTGGATGTTGAATGCGATAAAGATTAAGGATAAATTGACCGTGATAAATTTCTAATCTGTCCATGTGGATTCAAGCCAACATTATTGGTAACTTCTATCATGTATCAACTTACGGGCCACTATCAAAAAGAATTAAAAAAAAAAAGAGAACAACAATCTTTGGTGAATTTTCATCGTTCAAAAGGTGAGGCGGTTTCTTGAGTCAAAGTTTCACAAGGATGTAAAGACCACGTTGAATGCTTCCGAACCGAATTAGGGGTTGTTTCCGTGTCTGCAGGAGCGGTAGGATAATTTGGAGTACATGGTAAGGGAGTTACTTAGCCGCAAGGGCGAATACCACGAGAAGCATACCTGTATAAGACAGTGTTAGTTGGATTGCGTAACCTGGTCCCTAGAGGATGGACGGACGGATGAGAGGACATTCGGTACTGCCCAAGGGAACCATTTCGTCCTTGTGAGAGTTGTGTGGAGACTTGGGTTTACGCGTTGCAGGTATAGCAAAGTTATTACTGTTTGCAAGGGAAGAGATTTTTCGTCCGTTGAGAAAAACAGAAAAAAAAAAGACAAAATTGCCCCTCAGGTATAAAGTTTCTTGAGTTATTGTCCGAGGGATGAAGCTAATTGTAATTGATTTTCAACTTGTACTAGTTTGGCGAAGATTTGGGCAAAAACTTCGAGGGAGAAAAGCGATAATTGAAAAAAGGAATAGTATGTTAGGGGAAGGCGAGCCACAACTTATCACCTGGTGATATTACCTGATGAAGGTTCTTAGAGAATCTCCCTCTCGAATCCCAAAGGAAAAAAAAAGGCGAAACTCAGGAAGTGGTCTCGATACAATCAACCGTGAAGGGGTTGACCTACGAAATTGGATTTGGGCAAGGTTGGCGATTTCTTTGTCACTCATTTACCACCCTTTTATTTTCTACTCGAAGCTTTGCTCACGCTAATTACCATTATACATGAAATTGATTTACCTACGAAGAGATTCATTAACGATAAAATGCCATTCTCGCCTAGAACCCGAAAGCATACCACCGATGCGTTATATAGCTAATAGCTATCTACTTTACAGACTGGGGTTCAAGGGAGTGACTTTGTCATAATGAAATTCTCTAAGAATTGCTAGTGCGCTAACGTAACATGGAACGTGACAGGGTAGTACGAACCGCATTTTCGTATCGTTTCTGCACTCCATTTATTTTATTGATTTCTTTTTCCCGATATTATTTACGTCGTTAATTTTGAAATGACTTCAATCTGTTCGAAGTGAAACTGGAGAATGACGAGCGGCTTACAATTAGAAGGTATAATAAATTATCTCGTTCGCAATTTCCCTCTGGCTGTTCTCAATTTCCATAATAGAAAGATGGTTCGGAATAACAATTGAATGAATTTTCACAAGGGTGGAAAAGGATGAAAATTATATTCGAGATCCTTTTTGCAAATAATTAAAAAGCGGTGGAAAATGAGGGCAAGATAATAAAGAAACGAAAATTGGAAACAAATAGAAAATAAATAAAAAAATAAAGGCTTGGATCCTGTGTCTGACAGGACTCCCTGCTGGACAGGATGTGCTTTGGGTTAACCTTGTATAATCTTATCTAGCTCCTTTCAGCACCCTAAATATTACGTGCCCAAGTTTAGCCACCCGTGAAAGCGATCTGATTAATTTTCTCTCGGTCTCGATGCAAAGCACGCTCGGCGCATAAATTGTTGACGAAGCTTTTCGGTGGTAATATTTGCAGAGGTTTAAATCGATATCAATTCCGTGGTCGTTTGCAATTACTATTTAAATTGTTTCTATACCCTTATTACAAATTTTCTGTGCTCAAACATTGATATAGTAATTTCGCATTGTTTTTAAACTAGTTAATCACATAAATAGGACAAGTTTATAAATTATATGCGACTAAAAATACCGGAATTAATTTATTCCCAACATTGCAAGCTCGGATTGTTGTAGAACAAGTTGTTTTATGCTCGACCTCGTTCGCAGATGAAACTTCATATAGAGATAAATAACTGTGGTTTAACAATGCGTGGAACAATTAATTTCGGTTATAAACCATACGAACTTGATTTTAGTACAGCTAATTATACAGTTTTGTATAACGAATAGAATTCTGCAATGAAATTTATACTTTAGAAAAAGTTTTGGGGTAATACGAATCTGGCAATGAGTAGACGTATACGTATAACTTATTCAGCTGGCTCACTGAACAATTTCTACAATTTTCATTCAATTCTGGTTACCAATTAGACAAAACGGTTTTTGTCGAGCCATTAAAACGAACGGAATTGTTGCGTATAAATTGCCTCCATCTCACTATCTGCGTGTAGACGGATTTCGCAGATACAGTTATACGTATATCGTTTATTATTTAACGTGACTGTCTTCTGTGAAGGGATGAAGAAATCTCTAGATGTCGGAGGCCAGAGATTCCTTGATAATTGCAAGTCGCGATGTATTGGAAAGCTTGGAAATTGCATTGTGAAAATTTCGCACAAAATACACTAACAAGCCACGTCAGGTCGTTGTCGAAGACGATCAATTCCGAGTGGGAAGAAAATAAAGCTAAATAAATCTAAAACGAAGTACTTCGATGCCCAGTAACTGCGTCATCCTCTAATGCACCATCACAGCCAATGTTTGAAAAAAATTGTCAACTCGTCAAAAAAACGTCGGACATTTTTCTATTGTGTGACAAAATAATTGAATAATTCGATAAAGAACGCGTAGATTCATGCATCGAAAGGTCGAAAGACGTATTGTATCATCAGGTTGTAATACCTTCGCAAGTTATCACGACGGCCGACGTTGGCGAGGCAGTCTGAAAGCACAGAAGGTTATCAACAGCCCCATTACTCTACGAAGGGATAGGGGCCAGAAATATATCGTTTGTTGTTACTTATTGAAACGAAACAATGTTCTGTTCGGCCGCTCTACTCCTGTCTGACTGAACCTTTTACTACTGAATTCTCTGTCGAGAAAAAGATCTACCCTCCACACGGTGTTCTGTCTGCGCTAAGGGTTGGATTTTTTCTTGCCATTTTCACTTTATACTTTTTCCTAAAATTTGGATAAAAGTCAGGAAATGAATGACAGAAGATTCTCTGGTCGCACTTTTATGCTTATGATATAACAGCCTAAATATTTGACATGATTTCTTAATTTCTTTTTCCGATCTTTCGGGTAAATATTTCTCGAAGTTTATTTCAAATCAGTTGTCTAGACTTTTTTCCTTAATAACACTGAATTCTGCGTGTTTTTAGGAATATTTATTCGGTTGAATTAATATTGGATTTCGAAATGTATTGGAAAACTAAAAGTTTTTATTGTATCTAGCTACGATATCGGTTGGTGCAGAGTTTATTCGTGTTGATAATTGCACAAGGGTGAAAATTTTAGGCAAAGTTTAATTAATTCATAAGCTATATGGACAACTAAAAATATGAAACCGGATTACCACCGAAGTTTATTATACAAAATGAAAACACAGATTAATTTACCTTTTGTAGATATAAAAAAAAAAATATTACAAAACGACAGAACAGAAACAAAAAAAAATATCGAATAGGTAATTTATTCCTCGTGCATAGAAGCAGTAAAATTGATTAAAACCCGGTTAGATTGTATCACCGTTTTGTTCTGAAAAAAATTTTTTTGAATAAGAACTAAAGCCATGTCATATTTATTTCTAATCATATCCCTTAGGAATTTATAATATTATTAAATATATGTATATCTAACGCCACAGGAACGCTAAGGGATGGAATGGCCTAAACGTTATCTGATTTATTTTGAAACATACCTTGGCGAAGATCGCATCCTTTAAGACATTTCCCGAAATTGAGACGTTGGCACTTGCTCCCTAGGGACAAGGTCTTGGGCTCTTTAGGGCAAAAGTCAGATCGTGTCTTCTTCATGTGATTTTTATCTTGAAAGGGTATCCATCCACAAGTAGGATCTAATTCCGAAAAAATTCGAAAAAATTCGAAATAACGTATAGATACGCCTGTCCAGTTTCCTCAACTTGCAGAATCTTCCATCTCAATGTCATATTAAATTTCCTACTGGATTTTTCTACAGCTAGTTTTCAAATTGAAATGCTTTTCTCAAGAATCTCAAGCGCGGGGCTCGTCTCCAATTCACGGCTTGTTAGATTCCGAAGAATATTAAAAAGAACAGGAAAACGGAATTTAGCCTAATTTCGAATATTTTTGTTTATATGAAATAGTCAGATTCTGATGTTACCGTAAGATCGTTAACTTCGACGAAGAGATGAAAATTTGAAGAATTCTTGGAATTTGAGAAGACGAAAGAGAATTGCTATTGAATTTCAAGAAGATCCTTGGCTCCCTAGTTTCAAAGGAAAGGCACAGCTCTTGGGAGTTACGGAAATATGTGAAAAGTAAGAAGTGCGTGTCGAAATTTCCACATCTGCGGTTCGTTGAATCTAGTCAAGTTTTTTTGGGTCATTTTACAGCGATCACGAGCATCGAAACCAGAGCGTGAGAAAGGCTTTGTTTGTATGATAGAATTCCTTCTCGACACAGCATCCAGCCCCAGATATGATCAGAAGACGTCCACCTAATCTGTGCTCGACTATATATATATCCTCGCAAATGACAATCTCGGATATTTCACTTTGCGTTTGCGGACGGATTATCCCAAAATCTGATAGTCCTAATCCCAGCAAAGACAGGTATAGATACATAGATAGTTTGAAAACGGGTGTGTTGACGAATCTCCAACCGTCCGGGTGATTCCGACGAGTATAGGATTTGATATTCGAGAAACGTTATGTGCATAAGAGCGAGCATCGGGTAAGGTGATTATGGAGAGATATATGAGAATATTTTCCATGACAAACGGGATGTGAGAATTTCATCTAGCCGTTAAGCGTAGCGCGTGTTTCTCCAGGAGCAATTCAGCATGCTCTTTAGTCTTCAAGAATTTACAAACGAGCTTGTTTCCTTATAGAATTATTTTATATTTTGCAAATAATTACGCAAATTCATATATATATAATATATAGAAGAGAGAACATAAATTGATACAAAAAATTAAAATGAAAATTACCGGTCAGATATGAAACGCAAAAGTTGATCACTAATTCGTCCTGATGAAATTTTCATTATTCTAAATGGAGAACTGAGCTTTCCAGCTGGTAATTGTTTCGTATACATTTAGTAGTTAATAAATTCATTCTCATGGATCACGTGGGGTGGTTTGTAGTCAGCATCGAGGGTTACTTGGATGTTGAATTCGCGAAACACACATTTACCGTACCTATCCTGAATCATATGTGTCAGAGTTTGTCAATTAAAAATTAATCCAATCAGATAAAAACGAGCAAGTAGCTGCTGGCCTAAATCCTCTAATTATAAATATATGAGAACACTTTGGAAAAATGTTTGTTAAACGTTTGTAATTTGTTTGAAACTCGGAGATTATTAGATGCCTAGTACACGCGAGAATTTCATAACTTTAGCATAAATTTTGTGGAAAAAGATTCGTTCTTGTATCACGCGACCGAAACTTTAGTCTATTATATGAAATTAGGTAAAATATAGACTTCGGCTGCAATACATCCAGCAATTGCAATTCTAGTCATGCATTAGGTGCTTTCAACTCAAAACTCTTTGACCTATATACATGCAATATGGGGTATAAAGAATATAAATTACTCTGTAGAATCTCACGATCAGGAAGTTCTAAGCACCTGGCTATTTATACGCTGTATACGTATACGTAGTGCATAGATACACACATGTATGTATACGTGTGTGCGATTCTAGCTGGTATATAACGTACAAAGTGCAGTTAATTACCGCATCTATCTCTCGATCAAGAATTTCTACGAAGTCAGGTATTTCCTTCTAATTTCCATCCTGATGAGATAATTTTAATAAAATTCTACCCATTAAGCCGCAAATTCGCGAATTTGAATAATCTGGTATGAAATTTTTTTTTCTTTTTTTTTTTCTTTTCTAATGTGATATTGACACTAGAACTCATCTTTGTTTGATGGTTGCGTTAACTGATTGAAGCTGGTGGAAATTTGTACTTAGAGACCGAGTCGACATAGTCTTGACCGCACCGTCTATTCAGTTTAATATAAAGCGTCGAATTTTCTACACCTAGGTATGTCTGTATGTCGGCATATCCGCTCGTTCGTTCGTACGTCCGTCTGTCCACTTCCGAATGAACATGCGCAGATGAACTTTAGGCAATCGCGATACAGACTTCAGTCGCGCGCCGCACGCCAACCGTATCGCCGTCAGCCGCGAGTTTCTTTAGATTCGCTCGTCGTCAAAGTTTCAAATTATTTATTATATTGAAAAGAGATCGATCATAGATACTTTATACTTATTCGAAAATTATCCATAAAATAGAAGAGGAGAAATAAACGATTTTTGTTATTTTTGTTATTTTTTTTTTTCAATCAACAAGAACCATTTTTTTTTTTTTATTACAATCGAAGTATTCGAATGATCAAATTTTATTATGAAATATAATTAACCAAAATCAACGCTTCGAATATGATTGCTCATTGACGAAGTATTTGCTTTTGATAAAACTGAATATATTCGGTGATTTTTGAAAGCTTGGAAATTTTCTTAGACACAGAAAAAAAAGTTTGCGAATATTTATTATACATAGTATATATGCAAATTGCAAATATGGAATCGAAGAAAAAGCAATAAAAAAAACTTGATCGAGACGTGAAATTTACGGGTATTGAAAATTAATTATAGAGTTCAAACAAGTCTTTGAAAGTCTTGGAAATTTTCAAAATACTTTCAAGGTACTTTTGTGCTAAAGTTCGCGTTGCTGAATATTACCTTGTTGTGAATATATACAACTGCTCCGAAATTCTGTTTTTTTTTTTAATTTTTTTTATTATATATACATTTTCACTTGTGGTCAGCTTTACCACCTGCTCTATTTCACATGGTAAGCGGTTCCATAATAACATATTTCATTTCGTCGCTGACAAGTATCGTGTAAATTTAAAAACGCCGTTTCTCATTTATAGCAATCGATGAATGAATCGATCTTCGAACTAATTTTAAGCTTTAGACTTCAATCAGTCAGAAATCTACGAATTCACTAAATTTTCAAAATCGGCTGAAAACTTTCATTGAAAAAACCAAAAAAAAGTCGATATAAAAGTACAAAATTATATGTCTGGCGTCTTCAATAAGAAAATTACGTGAGATAAGACACGTTTTAATATATCGAAACTCCATAAAATATTATCATTTCATTCACTGATGAATCTAATTCATTTATCATAAAATGTGTAGGAAGCATATATATATATCAGACAGTGCGATGTATCATTGAGATAATAATAAATTATTGCAATTATCCTCAAATTCTAGTGATTGGATTATTCGTTGAAAAAAAAAATTAGTCTTCATTCTGCGGCTAGGATGAATTGAAACATGTGTCATGAATTTCTTGAGGAAAAAAAAATTGACACGCGATCAGAAACTCCACGTTATTGCAGATCTCATGAGAGTAGAATTGAATTTTTGAACATATAGTATGGTATAGTAGCCAGAGTTGTCCTTATTCAATAGAAATCGAATCTAAACTTTCTACTTGAGAGCGATTCCAGGCCGATCATCAAATCTGAATTCGACCCTGCACCTCCAAAGTCCAATTGAAACTCAGTAATTCGTAGCTAAGGATATCATGCAGCATGCAAGATTGCGGGAATCTGTTGATAATATATCGAAGATAGAATGTGAAAATTTTACTGTTCGTATATTAGCTGATAAGAACTTTGTGGAAAAATTTAACTGAGCTCAAAATTTTGCCTTTATGACGTTTCAAATTTCTTCAAATTGCGATTTATTAGGCTTGGAAATCCGCACGTCGTTGACGTCAATATTGTTCTTCGAAAAAATAAAGGGAAGAAAATCAATCCTCATATATTTTATCGAAAAAAAATTAAAATAATGCATAAAACTGATTGTGGGATAATGAGGTATTGAAAAAGTTTCCGGATGTCTGTTCCGGAAATTAAAACTTTCTAATATACATATATTACCTTGTGCTTTGATCAAACAACCCTGCAGTTAAAAAAAAAGTTCGCGAAATAATAGAACTAAAAAAAAAAAAAGAATGAGGCAGTGAATTAGTCAGAGAATTACAGAACGAGGTTTTTTTTCTTCTTCTCTTTTTTTTTTTTTTCTCTCAAGGGAGGAAGAAAAATAAGAGAAATGAATCTGCTCTTACTTAGTTGTTAACAAAATCGTAATTTCCACGTAAATTCTTACGAAACGTTTCCATTCCTTTATCAACATCGTCTGATCTTCGTCCTTTAATTTTGATTCAAAGAGGTGAAATGATCGGTATATATATATTCTTACACGAAAATATATCCGCTTTGTCTTTTTTTCGTTTCCTCATTTTAATATCGTCTCATTTAATTTTCCCTTTTGGCGAGTAAAACAGTATCCAGTCGAAAGATATGTCGACTTAACACAGCGCGAATATCCTGGTCTCTTATAGCATTCCATATGAGTACCTCCTAATAATCTCTATAAAGTAATCTCCTTTCATCATGATCGTGACTCGCGGCTGAGTGGTGACTGGCGTCGTCGCGTCCCTTTTCAACCTACCCGAACGATTCAACGATTTTCGATCTTTCGCGGGTTGATATCATATAGAATCTTTACGAGAGGCACCCCTAATCTTTAGCTGTAATATTGAACTCGAACAAAGAAAACCTTTCAACAATGCCGACCCACCAGTCTCGCTAATATGTCGTTTTGTGATCTTCTTTATCAAAAGATAAGCTCACGGCATGCTACATTTCGAAAAGCAATCGTATACATTGGCCATATATTTTCTCGAGTTCATTCTCTTAGAAACTATAACAAATCCCATTTATTTTCAGCCCCATAATTTGCCACAGAAAAACATGGCAATTATTTTTACCGAATAGAATAAAACAACTTTAGATTTACTTGTCATCTCTTTATTATCAAAGATACAATGGTGATGTTTTATTCTTATGAAATTTCAGATGATCTATTAAAGCCGATCGATCATTATGGAGACTCTATATACAGGGGTGGTCCATGGATTCCCTCAGGCCAAGGGATTGGCGGGTGGAATTTCTACTGGAATCGGAGGAGCCCTTGATCAGGATGGTGCTCTTAGTTTAATCGTGGTCTTAGGCGGAAGTCTATCCTTGGTTGCTTTGGTATTTGCATTTATAACTTACAGGTAAGAAATCAGCTTAATGGAATTTTCCGTTGCATATAGTGAAACGAGATGTTTTAAAAATGAGCTTAATTCTACTACATACATCGTTCGCAATTGAAAGAAATTTATATTCTGATTTATCCACCTTCATATCACATATTTATTCATTTTTATCTCAGTTATTTCGGACCGTGAATTATATGCGGCTATGTATAAAAAATAAGTACGAACCCTTGCGGTAAACTACACCGTTTTTTTTTTCTTTTCTTCTCTTTTTTTGCACCACTTTAACCTTATTTTCAGAAAAATTGAAACAAGAATGATGGAGCGAGAAAATAATTCACCGAAACAAACGTGTGAGAGAATTTTTCGCAAAATTCTAGTGGGAATACGGTTCGAAATGAGATGAAAAAAAAAAGGAATAGGAAAAAGAAAAAGAAATTCTTTCTGTTTGAAAACTGTGTTTGAGCATGTAATAGCTCGAGGAAAAATTGCAAAAAAGTCTCTTTTTTTAAGAAATAAAACTTCGGCTTATTCATTCTAGTTGGTTACCTCCACAGATTTTTTTCTAAAAACTAAATTTAATTTCTCACAAGCATAGCCGTCGGCCTCGTCATTAGAGAGTATTCAATGCTCCTCGTCTCTTTCACTATATATATATATATATCTTTTATTATATTATTCTTCATTCTTATCTGAAATATTTGCCGAGTGTAAAAGAGAGCAACGAGATATTTTCGTTGCACTGATTCACTGCGGCAGGACTCCGTCACTTTCGTGATCACATCACGTAGGAATCTTGGCCTCATTTGTTCTATAGTAAAGACGAGAGGAGCTTTCGAATTTTGGCGCTAGACTAGGGCCGTTTTCTTTCGAAAGCACTTTCAGCGCTGCCTGAACCAACCTCAGTCACTCCTCTCCACTATGGAGTCACGTACCTTTTCCTATAATGTGAAAAATAAAAAAATAAAAAAAAAACAAGAGAAAACGTCGGATCTTAGTACAATCCCGCTCCTCCTACTCGGGGGTTAAATTTAGTGCCACTGAATTTCCGCAGCATCTTCACTTTTTCCCGTATAATTAATCTACAGATGTATTCTAGTCGCGTCTTTCTGAAAATTTTTCAACTCTTGATGCATATTTTTTGTTTTTACCAGGCGCTCCCACATCGGTTCTAAATAATTAAAATGATAGAGCTGAATATAGAAAATGAGAATGCCTGTTAAAAAATTTGTTCGAGCCCTAAATAAGGACCACTTTATAATATATCGAAGAAAATTACTTCTTTGTCCATATTTTACGAGAGAATCTTCACAGCTGTATATGACAAACCTCAACGCAAGGGTGGATGAAAAGCCCATAAAAAAGAAAAAAAATATGATTATAGAGGATACGATGTGAATTCAATGTATAAAACGTATTAAACGTGTTTTCATCTCGGTTGGGTTATAGGTATTCAGAAATTCGTATATCATATTGCAGAATTCGTGTATTATAAGAGTTTTCAGAAATATTTCCACCAGCTTTTTCATATGAAGATTTTTGTTTGTTATAATATTGGAAAAGCGGAGAATTTGATATTCCCAAAATTGTATGGCTTGAAACTTTATTTTCCATTCGGAACGCTATAGCAACAGTTTTGTAAGCAATTATTTCTTCCCTTATTGAATATTATACTTATATATAGGAAGAAATATTAGAAATTGTTTACGAGATGTGAGTCCAGCCTGGGTGGTGTATCAATAGAGTTATTGAAAAACTCAGTTCTTAGTTTCTTTCGAAGTTTGAAGCTCAGAGGACTTAGATAATCGTAAAAATTGACATGGGTTAACGGCACAGCAATACATGTAAAAAAAGTTCTTCGGCTTTTGTGTAAAACACCTGATATCACTTTCAGTATATTCGATAAAGCGTGTAGAGAATCACACTACATCGACGGTAGATTTTGAGATCGAAAACTCACCCTGTTTCGTTCTTTAATTGATTGTAAATTTGATTTTATTAAGTATAACGAGAGTTATAGTGAAAATATACATGTAGGTACATATAATAGCCGAAGTAAGTACTGTACAAGAGTTTAATATTTGTTTGAGTATTTTGTTGGTGAAAACAAATTTCTTATATCATAAAGTTGTAGATTGAATTCCCACGCCCACGCCCAAGTACATAAATATATTTATATATATATATTATATCCGAGTGCTATAGTGTTTTGAATTTGAGTAAACCTTGGAAAATTATAAAGACGTGCAATAAAAGATGGCTGTAAATTTTATCGCACGAAGCTACGTTTACGTCCGTTGAAAATGTAAATTTATGTTGATTCTAGTATCAAATTTGGTACAAAGTCTTTTCGAGTCGTTCGTCGAGGCCAAGGGTACGTTAAAAATCGAAAGATTCGTCGTCTCAAATCTCATTGTTAAATTTCGTTTTGTACTTGTCAGAATTTTCGAAGAAATCGTTCGGAATATTTCCTGAAAGAACCCCATCCCCCTAATTCAGCATTGAAAACGACTTTCGATTCGTCTCGAAGGTAATAAAATTTCATGGTGCTTGATTTCTTGAACAATGATTAACATTGAGGTACTTAATATTTTCTTTACAGAAACGGTGATAAAAATGTGAATAAAAAAGAAGAGTTCATTAAACGGTGTCTTGTATTTAATTTTTTGATCATCAATTGGCAATTGGTTAATGAACTATTAGAATTCTCAAAGTGGTGTAATAAGTTGGCAATTTGTTTTTAAACTGGGTTAATTATACGAAATAATTTACCGAATACAATATAACTTTTGCAGAGAAGGAAGTAGAGGGTATGAACTCTCTACATTTCCACAGTCTACGCGATAAGAATATATTCAGTAGCTCAGCGCGTGCGACACCTTGTAATTCTCAAGTTTACTCTAACGCCACAAAAAGTTTTACCTTTTGTAAACTTTCTTTCAGACTTCCGTCATGTCTGTCTTCTCCATTCCGGAGGGTAGTCTTACATACATTTATTATCTCAGCATCTCGATATATCTTATCTTTCACTGAGGGTAAAAAATAATTGCAAACCCCTTATTTTTTTTTTTTTTTAATGCAAATTTGATCATTTTTGAAAAAAAATATGATAATACGTAGAATTATGCAGGCATATCTACGTATACTCTATGTCATACATAGTTCAGACAAAGTTGAAATAGGGTAGTTAGGTGATGTTAGATTATATTAGGTTGGGTACGCAATAACGGGTTACGCTTGGGTCTCTATCTGAGTGACACAAATTGAAGGTTGGATGAGGAAGAGGTAGAGCTCATATCTGAGGGTAGAGAGAAATGAAACTTTCGAAAATGGTTAGATATGTTCTCGTATAAGTGGCTACTCCGAGTTCTGCGGTAGAGAAAGTGTCAATATACTTATACATAGGGGAGTAGATCATAGAATGTGGATGTAAGTGAAATAAATGTAGAAATGAAAAGCGAGGATATTGTGTAGACTTTAAATATGAAAAATGAAAATGGCTGGTTGTCTCGTTTCTGTGGACCTTTTTCGTTGTTTAGTAACCGTAAGCCACGACTGAGGACGTCAGGAAAAAAATTTATTAAAATTTTCTTCTCATTTTCATCTTATTTTGGGTTTTTATTTTTATTTTCATTTTTTCTGAAAAAAACCAGTGACACGGAAAGAACGGGTGGCCGAAGAGGAGAACGGTTCATGATCGAGTGGTTTAATGCGGAAATTGGCGGGAAATGAAAAAGTATGCTTTCATCGCTCACGGTAGGATTCGCAAATCTAAGACCTATTCAGATGACGTAAGAAACGCAAAAAATTGCGGTGGACCAGCGTTATGACAGGCTGAGTTACCTCGGGTGATTACATACGTACAATTATCTTTCCCCGTTATTTTCTTTTTTTTTTTTGCATTTGCTCTTTCTATCATTATTCATTTGATAATAAGAACGTTCTACCAATTCAACGAGAACTTATATTTGAAATGAATAAATTCCAGCTGTTTTTCTTCCGTCTTAATTAGTCCAGAGTCTAGGTGCTTCTAGTCAGCAATTTGCACGGTAACTGCTTATATAAACTGCTTGATTTCATCGGTTCGTTTAACTAACTCGCGAAACTAACCGGAGGAATAAGAATCGTCGAGAATGTTTTATACAACCTATACTTCGCGACAGAAACCCTTGCCTTATGGGTTTCATTGCGGTTTAGTTTCCGGTATAGAACTGGTAACTTATGGTGTTAAGGCTTTTATACAAAGGACATTACCAATACTGTGAAATAATTTGTACTGTGAAAAAGTTACGCGAATCTCTTCAAATTATATCCACAAATGAACTAAATAAATTTCTGACAAAGGGAGCTTTTTGAAATTTCAATATTTGAAATACAAATCGAAGTGCTACTAGCATCACAAATGTTGGGTCTTTCGATGAAAACTTTTCTAGCTTAATTGTAGATATGATTCGAAAAGATTAACGTATTTCTTTTAAATTCGGAAGCTTTATTCTCGTAGTACAAATTATTTTGCGATTTTTGGTTTAATCGTTTGTATAGGCCTTTCTGAAGCTAAAACCTAGACT
The DNA here is from genome assembly GCA_914767705.2 of Tenthredo notha. Lineage (NCBI taxonomy): Eukaryota > Metazoa > Arthropoda > Insecta > Hymenoptera > Tenthredinidae > Tenthredo > Tenthredo notha. The sequence goes on from OU611906.1 coordinate 15,270,721, forward strand.
TGGGGACGGACTTTTTCTTGAATGCTTCGTTTGTCGAATCGAATAGAAATCCTCAAATCAAATCTAGCATTATATTCATTCTTCAATTATCCTACTGACACGTAGATACGATGGGAATAATTTCAACAAATTATAGTCTCAGTCTTGGTCTCGTATAAGATTCTCGCTATTATCTGACAGATATATTATTATACAAACGAGGGAACGCCACGGTGTAGCCTAGGAACATAAATCACAGACTATACGGAAACTATGGTCTAGGTGATTTATGATCAAGGAATGTTGCTGCTTCGCAAGCAAATTGACGTTGCGTTCGAAGACCTAAAGTTATTGTAGGGATTTCAAAGTCAACGTAAACAACCTGTGCTGTAAATAAGTAGGTACACCATGGAAGAGCATACATATAAAAGTACGTGTAGGTATATATAACTGCTGAGCGAAATATGTTCTCCTTGTAATTTATGCTTTCACCACGTTCCCACCAGAAAATAGGAGCTCAGTTTTCTCAAGTCTCGCATACTGTTTGCCCCACAGCATGCATAAGTTAGAAAAGTACCTAACGTGTCAGAATAAAATTTGCAATAAGTAAACCGTAGGTCACGATTCGGTTGGCTAAGGGTAGTCTAGATACCAGCATGAGGAAGAAGATTTGTGACGCTAGGAGTTTTTTGATACCTCGATGTTAGAAATATAATTGAAATGCTCTCTGCATTAAATTTTCAAGAGATTTACGCAGCTTCCATGAATTCAAAAGCTTTAATTCTATGGCATGAATTGTCTTACGATTTTTCACAAATCATCCCTATACATAGGATTCCTTTGAAAGTTAAGATGCCACGAGACTGAGATATGACTAATATTGTCATGGCTCTATAGGTAATTTTAATTGTACTCTTGATTGCGATTTTAATTACCATTCATTGTTTACCAAGGAGCGAAACCGGTGTTTTCCTACTCGCCCATTTGTTTTACTCTACCAGAATCGCACCCCATGTTACCCGGGTTATATTAAGGAGCGTTTTGCAATTATTCAGAAGAGAAATGGAGAGGGTTGCGGAAAGAGGAAAGGGGTTGTTCGTTCGCGTGATGGAAAACATTAGGGTTTCGTACGGGCGACGTGTATCGTTAAGCTACTCAATTTTCAGATAGCATGATGGCCTAGTTCTTGGATCGTGCAGGTTTCCACTTTCTCAAAATGATCGCTTAATTATCCTACTTGATCAAGTTGAGGACAATATTTTCTCAGGCTTAACGTAGTAGAAGATCGGATAGACAGGGGTGAAACAATACTGTGTACCTCTATAATTAGAGAAAATCAAGACAGTAGATCCTGTGTACTTTTTTTTCCTTCAGCTTTGAGGATGAATAACTGAATAGAGAATAAAAAGAAAAGAAAATTCTGCTTTCTGAGTAAAACTAGTGAAATTATATTCTCCATAGATCAGAATAAAAGTAATCGAATCATTTATTTGATTAACATCGGTCCTGCAAAAGTAAATTTCAAAAAAACAAAATCTATGAATTAAAACTAAACTTTCCATGAATTGAAACTGAATTCAAGTCAAAGTGAATATCGTGAACCGTAAATTCGGAGGTATCGTAAGATTTTTGACTGAAATTTTGAGCGATGTGAAAATTTGATAGAAAGTTTGAAAATTTATAATACCCAAAGGATGGAAAACATCATATAAACATGACCAGAAAGGTATAATATTAACCGAAAAGGGCGAAATACTTATGCATAAAGTATTTTAAGCACCAAAGTTCTGAAATAAACTTTCTTCTGTTTGAGACGATGGAATATTGAAGACGAACTGATGCTTCAGCGTTCCTCAATATCGCGAAGCAATAAATATTACAATTCTATAGTACAGTAGTATCATTGAAGAAGAAGAGTTGAATAAAAAATTTCGACAGAAATATCACGTAGTACTACACTTACCACGATAAGTAATTTCTCTCGTTTCGTTTACAGTCGTCGTTCAACGTGCTAAAACTACGATGAAAGTACGCTTAAAGTACGACACGTACTGCATACAATATAAAATCGAGCGACAGCTGACAATTGGCGAACGAGTTCGCACGGTGTCTAATAAAATCGTGATTCCGTACCAAGACACATTCTGAATATTAAAAAGATTTTTGTTCATCGACTAGATATCCGAAGTGTATAACAGACCAGGTACAAAAATCGTTTTTAACACTGAAACTGTTGTTTAATCTGGGTGAAACTTTGTTGAATCGATTCTTGATTGAATATCATCGTCTAAAAGCCATTTCATTATACAACAGGGTAGATAGCAAGGAGACCTTTTTCCTATATTATTTATTACAACCCCTAGTCTTCTTCTTCTTTTTCAATTCAAACGAAATCCCTGCAAATTTAAATCCGTTATTTAAATATTCACTGGCCGGTCACCACCGTCAAAAATTTCTACCTTTATGAAAAACTGAAAAACCTGCTTTTGGGAATACTCGATTAGCTCTCCCAGCTACTTTCTCGTCTCACCTCTCGAATTGAAGTAGTCAAAATCTGAATCCAATATTTTGACATTTATTGGTAACTCTTGTATAGATATGTATAAAAATTGAATTTTGTTTCTCAAAGATTCATCAAAATTCATGCAACACATTGCAGTTTTATTTCCGATCAACTTTTAATCGAGAATTCGTTGTATAAACATTTTCACTGATCGATTGAAAATTTCAAACTCTTAAAACCGTATTGAACGACCGATATTTTGCATTACAATAGATTTTTCAATTTTTCTGAAAAATTCAAATATTTGAACGCGTTGAGCGATCAGTGAACGTTTGAATATCCGGTTGAAGTATCGATGGATTTTGTTTGGGATAGAAACGATAAAAAAAATTAAAAAAAACTAGGAGTGTATTGGCGAATCAAATATGAAAGCCAATTTTGCTCTCACCTTGATACTCTTCGTAATTCAAAATTCAACGTTTCAACATCCCATACAACTTTATCAAAGTAACTTTAAATATTGTTAAAAAAATAAAAAAAAAAACTATCTTCTCCAGCGATTTACGATATATTTATAAATAGAATCGCTACCCCCGTGTTTACCATGAACAAACACATACGTACGTGTGTGGCCTGAATCGGACGTTAATTCCGCGGGAGGTAACCAGAGATTTTTCTTTCGTTTTAATATAGCTAGGAGCGAGTTTATTAATTATAATGAAGTCGCAATCAAAGTGGGCGTTCATGTTACTCGTATTACCTACATCCTATCAAAAGTTACTGCAGTAATCAAGATAAATAAAATACACGTTGGTATCTAAAGGGCCTTATGCTCTTTCTACCCTGATGCCCTCTTTTCATTTTTTTTTTCACGCAAAAAGCAGCCACTATAAAATGCGTATAGACTTTCCTCCAGTCTTTGCAACGTAAGTGTTTTTCTATCGTCTTGTTGGACACGAAATGTTTCTACTACTGCGTCGTTACAGTACATGCAACATGTCTCAAATTTATTATAAGTGTTTTGATAAAACAGACGATGAACATATTTGCACACATGAGTTTTATCTGTTCGTTATTCACGTGATATGTATGTAGGTAACATGAATTAATAATTTAATAAACCTACCCTGCATGGTACATCTGATATACTTATCCCTCTGCAGTCACGCAATAGAAATTATTCAAATGAATATATGATTGAAATAATAATTTTCTACATTTCGAATAACTAGGAAAGATAAATAAAGAAATATGAAAAACGAAAAAAAACAAAAATAGATACGGTATAACGGTTTTCATTTCCGCAAGCTTTTTATTCGGAAGTGTATCGGAAGTGTATACAAGTACACTATATCGTGGGGCTGATGTTATATCGCAACCCTAAACGAGGCGTATTATGTATTATGAACTTTAGAGTATGTATAGGCGATTGCAAACACCTAGCGGAATAGTTTCTGCGATATCTATCGGCAATAATAATTAACCCTAGTAATTTTGAACATCCCTTAGGATGGATACGCATGTTCTGAACAGGGCGGTTTGATACCACGTAATTCCACATAATTTCGTACGTATATATATATATACATATAATATATAGATATAGATATATAGAGAATGGATTCTAGTTCGGTGTAGTACAAGCTGTGACGTAATCAAGAAGGAGGCCGCATTGCGACTGTGACGTAATCGTGATTCGCGTGACGATGTGGCTTATATGTCTATACACACTTTGATATACCCACCAATTTACGTTACACGTCGATTAAAGTGAAAAAATTTCGACGGTTTATTTCACACCAAATTTCAACGGAATGACTAAAAGCTGTCGTTTAACGAGGAGTTAATTTTATAAGCACAAGGCGTCAGTTTTAAGAGCTTATTGGAAAATGGAATCAACCGAAGTTTTGAACATTTTTATACGCTGCTTCACGTCTCGATTCTATAACAGAATTTAATCTAGGGGTTGAACTACCTTTCAAAAAAATCGAGGGTCAAAGTTGAAAGGTGATGTTATATTGCTACAGCCACCATTTCCCTTATTAGTTATTCAACTTTTTATTTTCTCCCTTTGTCTCTTCTCGTGCAAAAAATCATCTGAAATGAAGAAGAAAAAAAAATTCAGACCTCGGTTATCCCCGAATGGTAAGAAATTTAGTTTAAATTCAAAGCTAATTCGCGTAACGTTATCCCTTAGGATAATATTCACAGCGAGCTGACTATCAGGGACAACGTTTAGGCTCTGAACTTGACTGTCTGTGAAATTCAAGGGTAGAAAAGTACTTTCAAAAATAAAATGATTGGGAGGTGCTGTCAGGAGCTGTCAGATTTTATCGAAGACATCTTATCTTCGCTCGGTGTGGCGGAAAAGTAAATTGGCCAAATTAAAACTAAGAGCATGATTACGTACTCCACAGTGCTATGTCTACTCTGATGTTTCATTCTGGTCGGATTCTTCGTTACATCATTTTTCTTTTTTTCTCTTTCTTTTTTCTTTTTGGATATATTCTCCTCCTTTTCAATTGTCTGACTCGCTATTTGTTAATCCCGCATGCAAAGACGGATGAAAATTGTACGGGCAGCATCTGCGAGATAAAAATTAATTCGTAGCTATTCCCTCTGTCCTGACATTATAATGAAAAAAACTGATCGTTACTGACAGTCAGCCATCGTTCTTCGATAAGCCAATAAATGATGAAGCCTCGTTTATAATTATTCGGTAAATTTGGCTCATTATAGTTACAGAATGATTCTGGTATTTTAGGTATTTCAAAAATAGCTTCACAAAAAGGCCAACTAGATTATTAATATGTACCTGCCCGGAAGCTCGTTAGGATTTCATATTTTTATCACAATTTTGATTTGAATTTATCCGTCTTATATACACGTTTATTCCGGAATTAATACCAAGGACCTATTTTTTTTTTTTAGCTACAGAATGACATTTTGTGATAATTTTTTTATCCTTCAATGTAATAAATCATCATCATCAGAAAGGTTTCGTGCTAATTATAAGGTGGAAAAAAATTGCAACTGGTACTGGCTAAAATCACCTTGGAATAAGACTGCCACTTAACTTGGAAAAAGAATTAAATGAAAAAGTTGAAGTCAGTCAATTACTCAGACAGCCGAAGCTACTCTCTGACGTTAACCGTGAGTTGAGAATTGCTTCGCTTTTGAAAAACTTTTGAAATAAGCCATTTTCAAAATCGCTCTGATGCCGTTGACTCGGAATAAGAGCGGAATCACTTTGTGAATTCTACATTAATCCAATTTGGTCGAAAAGTCGAGCTTTCATTTAGTATATACATTGATGCCTTATTGATACTGAAAACAAGGTATGACCTATAAAGAAAAGGTCAATAACAATGATAATAAAAAAAAAAAAGGTTGAATTTGCCCCGTTTACCAGGGCAAAACCTTTGCCCGATTAAATCCCTCCAAGTCCATTGTTCCTGAAACCCAAGCGCCTTGTTTTCCCTCGGGAAATCGATTGTCCGACCAAAAAGTCGAACGTATTATATACTTGAAAACTCTTCCAAGTGTTAACATTCCTTCATACAGCAACCGGTAATCATTCGCCTCGAAGAATTGACGAACTTGAATCAAATGGTTGATGATTTTTGGTGATTAACGCTCACTCTTCAGATAATTATCAACCTTTTTTTTTTTATTTTTTTTTTCACGGTTTGCGAAGGCTTACCGTGCGGACTAATAAGAGGAAATTTTTAATCAGGGAAGTTTCTGTATTCAGATATTTTTATACCTAGGTTTTTATTTCATTTTTTCTTATTTTTAGCAAACCAAGGAGCTATCCAATCAATATTCTATAAATCAGCTCGTAAAAGCTGCAGTAACCATGAAACTTGCTAGGAGTTCGAGTTTTTAGGTCACGCACGTGACTCAGTTGGGAACAAGTGTGGATCGAGCGTGAAAAATTTACCGAAAAATCTATAGCACCCAGTCAGAATTCACTCGTCAGTTGTTGACTGTAAGGGTAGTTTTGAATTTTCTCTCGATTAAAAATTTCTTATAATATGCGAATAAGCCGAATAGGCGAAGGCATTTGGAACATTGCGAATCGCGGTATAAAAAATTACGTGAAAAATTGAATCTGGTATAAATGGAACGAAACGTTGACCATTAGTCATAAAAAATCAATATTACATAAATGGAAATCGGGAAAGACAGATCAAACAGCAGAAGCACAAGAATATTTCAATTACATACGTTATCGATGCAACGTGAAATATGAAACTGAAACATCAAAAGGTTCACAATCAGATGGACATATTGGGTCGTATGAAATTTGACCCGTATTGAATTCGGCTGATTTTAAAACGGCAAAGCAAAAATAAAAAGCTGAATATTTCGTTTTGCGGAAAAGCTACTGGTTGATAACTAAATTAAAGAGCTAGTGGTTGATGCCGAGTGGAGGAGGCAGCCCTAACATCATTTTCAGGCAGTCTTTAACCTAGTTAAAGCTGCTATACCTAATAGGCAATCAACGGGCAGAGAATTATTATTGATTTCAATGAAGTAGAAATTAATTAGGTCACTAATTAGTCATTTTACTGTAGACATTGATATCCATATACCTATTTGGTCTAATAATTGCTCCCTGTCTTTCTTACGCAGATTCAGCCGTTACGCCACGTGATTCCAATCCCGTTTTTCATCCATTTAAAAAAGTTGATTTGTTACTTTGGCGATTCTGCAAATATAAAGGTAGAACAAGTTCTACCCTTCTTTTCACCGCGGGGATACAAGGCAGAATTGTTTTCTACGGTTCTCTGATGAGCGTTTTTATAGCAAAAATTATTCCAGAAAAATAAAACTTTATTCAGTGAAAAAATATTCATTTCAATTTCATCCAGATACAATTTTTGTTATAAAAAACAAAACAACAAAAACAACAAAAAATGGTACAAAAGTGATTCCATGATTAAAATTTTCTCGTCGGATGGAAGAATAGATTTATATATATGTTTCGTGTAACGGGGGACATTTCATTTTCATCCACTCACGAAGGATCACTAATTGATCAAGGTCATGATCGTGCTGACATATAGCATCCCTTTCACCAAAGCTTTTCGTTACGACCACCCAGCTCTTCGACTTGTATAATTTGGTTAGACTAGAAGCAAAACCTTGTGCTATAATTTGGAGACACTAACGATAAGAGGGTCCCGTTTCATACGATATTCTACAAGGCCCTAAGGGGTCTAGTCAGTTTATTCATTTCTAATATAGAATATAACTCGACAAATGTCATTCTCGTTACTCCCTAGCTACGAAAATTGTATGCCCTTGCCGTAGGCCATTTGTAGACCACTTCAAGTACCTCATTCTCAAACAACCTGAATCAACTAGACCCTCACCCCCGCGGCAAATCATTTCAGTATTGGATCGTTATATACGCACAAATATCGTACATTGTTCAAGAATAGATGGAGTTTGGACATAGTTTTGTTAGTTTACTTCAATTCCAAGTTCATTAAAGTATATAAACTCCATAATATGCCACGAATTCGAAGTTGTAAATCAAGACTTCTACGGTCTTAAAATAATTTGCGGGGGTATAAAAACTCTGGAAAGTAAAATTGGGCTGGTTTGGGCATGGAGAGAATACAATAAGCGAGAATTTTCAACAATCAATCTAGTTTTGCGGTAAATATAGTTATATACGAAACAAATCAATGAATTTTTTCAGTCAAGGGTTGGTTTGTGTCTATGCACGTTGCGCAAGGCAACGCGTGGGCAATCAAAAACCCAATGACGCACGACAAATGAAAACATGATATGTCACAGTTTATGGATGCACGGAAATCAATCACTGGAACGATTTATCCTTGGACTTGTATGAACAGCGCATTTTATTAATACGGGTTATACTGGTCTCGAATTTATAGGGGCTGAAAAAAAAGGTGCGAGATGCGGATAAAAAATGATGATAAAATATTGAGCCTTGTGAGACGCTGAGGGGTCAGTCTTATCAAGAAAATTCTTGGATCGACGCCATATCCTTTGGTATAAAATACAAGGAGGCGTAAAAAAGAAAAACAAGGAAGTCTTGAACGTGGAGCTTTTTCCTTTAACCCAACTAGCGGATCTCTCTATCTCATCACCGGCAAGGGCAAAGGAATGGAGAGACCAGTTTATTGTTATTGACTAGAAGGAGGCTGGCTAAAAGTCTCTCGACCTCAGCTGCGGCTGATTTTAGCCCCATCCTGACGAGTGGTACAAAAAGTACTCGGCAGACGAAGAAACGGAAATTGTCTAGATTGCTCCGAAGTCCTCTTACCGGTAATCGGTGTGCACCCACGCCATCCTAACAGTCTTCGACGTAAAAATTGTTCGAAATGATTAACGGGGTGAAGAACTGCTAAAATGACAGTATATTTATTGGCCCTGTCAACACGGTTGAACAAAATTTTACCGTAGGTATACTTTGCTGACACTGTATAAGACCAGACCGTGGCCTAATTCAGCATTATTAGAGTCCACCCTCAGACTTCAGAGCACTTGAAAAGGTTCCGGTCTAGTGGTGAGAAAAAAAAAAGTAGATAATGGATTTAAACCCCCAAAGAAAGTGTAGGTAATGGGCTCCACGGGAGGATATAGAGTGGGCGTATGGGGTTGATATTTCTCAGCTATAAAAACTAAGCCGATTACTTAGGAGTGACCTTAGCGAAGACACCCCTTGCTCGGAAATCCCTCTTGTTAAAACTTGATAAAATATAGATTTTATTTTTTATGCCATAGTATCCGTAAAGGACGAAATTGTTTTCACGTTTTTATATACCAAAAGTAAGACTTGTTGACTTTGATTTATTTTTGTGTTATCAAAATATTGAAGATAAGGAGATAAAATTTCACGGACATAAATAAGATGAGGTATTTCATTCACGCAAAAAAATTGCGACTAGGATAAAATATTTGATTTTTAGTTGACCCGCGTCCTTGGTAAAAGTAGAGAATTTTTATTGCCAGAAGGTCCCGGATCAGCTTCGATAGGACTAAAAATTCCACGAACCAGATGAGGCCATTCTACGATCAAATCAATCAAGTTTTCTCACCACACCTGAGGTTCACTTCACCATCTACGTGACTGAAAATGCCAAAACGTTTTCGAGACTCGTATTCAATACAACGATCGATTCCAATCAAATTTAAAAGCTGCCAGCCACGCACTTTGGCCAACACAATTTCACATTATCCCGATGATGCTATAGATAATCCCTAAACGCTGGTATCCACGTACCTTTACCAATTTTTTAAACCTTCTAACATTAATTTTCCGTTCTACATTAAATGTACAGGCCGTTACATCAAATGATAACCAGCCTTAACTTTTGTAAAAAAAAAAAATCAAGAATAATATCATTTATTTTATAGAACGCTCGGATAAATTTTGTATAATGGTTCCAATAAATCCATGAATTCATTTCATAAATCATGAGGTGTAGATGTGATAGAAATTCTGTGCTATACATTCAATTTCTTAAATCGTTTTTTGTAACTTCTTTTCACATCGATGTCCGCTCGTCTTTAGAAGCACAGACAAGCGACTAAAGCAAGCTTGGGAGTAATTTCAAGAGATTGTGTAAAAGCCGCCGAAAGGAATCCATCCAGATTGAGATTCTATTGAAAAACGGATTTCACTTCTTATCCTTTTCCACGCGATAGAGCATGTTGCGAAGCTAGGCCCCGATCAACATCGGCTCATTGTTTTCATATTTCCAATCTGACGAGGGAGATACTTCGATTGGATTCGTGCGTAATAGAAGATACATTGGATAACTTTTTACTGCTTACGAAGAAATAAACGAAGAAAAAAAATCAGAGCTTAATGAAATGCCTGAATGATATCGACGAAATAAAACTAGATTTTTATTTTAAAACGTAAAAACTTGGTTTTAGTTAAAAATTAGACTCTGATTTCCTATCGCCGAAGAAAAAAATCGGTTAAATCTACTAAGGGATGAAAAATGATCTGATAGGTATAATTTATTTGGTGTTATCTGGTAATGATTAGATATTGATCCTATGAAGGACCTAATTAATAAGTAAATATAAATTATCCGAAAAGTTATTTGATTATGATATTTATCTTCGGATTATTACGTGAATTAATTGTGTACGAAAAAGTTATCGTTCGGGTTATGATGTCGTCGAAATTGGTAGTGGTAGGAAAGTGGAGTCAACCCCTTATTGCAGGGATTTCCGAGACCCTTGTAATGTTATTTCCGGTTGCGATTTCGTTCGTTAGGTCTATTTTGTTTCATTTACCTTTTATACATGATTCAGTCTGACAGAAAATCGGATTAAAACTGAATAGGACTGTAAACTCTGTAAATCGTCAAGTTTTATATACGGTATACCTGTATATAGTAGAACTGTTAAACAACCAGGCAATAAACGATAAAAATAAAAATTTCCAAAGATGAGATAAAAATAAATTGCTTTTTTACGAAACGATGAAATCCCTTGACGTTTATCTTCATCCCCAAACCATTCCATTCAAAGTTCACAATCAGGGATTAATACATCTATATTCTATACCTATACGGTTGACCGTTCCACCGGAGTCACGCAACCTGAGACCAAAATATTCCGAATAAACGTTTAAAATTAGCAAAAACTCCTGCTTGTTTGTACTCGGAGAACCCGCGAAAGTTTGTCCAATCAGTTTAATTCACGTATTAAATTTGTCGACCTATAATTCATCGCCCTATAAAGTTTTAACAGCTTTTTGGGCAAAACCTTTAATTCTCTTGTTACAAATATTTCGGTGTCCCCGTTACTACTTCTGTTTACACCCTTCCTCACTGGATCCATTCCTGTTTTCCTTCTTCTTGTTTCCCTTCCTCGATTGTACTACTCTACTACGACCTAGTCCCTCTTCTACCTCTGACATCGTGATTTACAGCACAGGCTACTGTGCCACCAGAGTTCCCAGGGAGCCTTCGAGCTTAACCGCGTGATTGATGTGAACTCTTCTTGAATCATTACTTGGAATCATTCAACTATTCTACTTTAAGGAAATAAGTGTCCGGATGTGCCTAAAAACGTGATCTTTAGTCACAAGAATTTTTTATTTTAGAAATAATTGGAAACTAATATATGGGGATACTTTTTATCGCTCCGAACCCGAGTCAGGAGTGATCAAGAAATCTTGCGTCATTTTTGATCACCCTTTATATATGTATAATTTATTGTTCGTTTTATAATGCGGTATTCGCGATAGAAATTTATTCGAATTTTTCTCGATCATAACAGCGGATATATTATGGTAAATCGAGTAAAAAGAGGAGGATAGGAAAATGGTACGTGCAGCGATCACGAAGTTGAGCTGGGATTTATTAAATGATTGAACCGCACGTCACGTGCTCAATCCGGGGAAACTTTACCACAAAATTATGTCGCTTTCGACGGGGTAACAAAATTTTACAATTTCAGTATGACGGGTATAGAAATCGTGTCCGATAAATCCATGAATTAATTCGCTTTATACACGTTATCGATTTATATTACCAGATACATCAATCGCTACCTTAATCAAACTGCCATGCGATAGGTACACGAATTCTGATTTTTAACATTAATGTATGAACCGAATGCGCTAATTATACATTGATACCCGACAAGTGACATGTGACATATATCATCTCGTTCGTTTCGGTTGATGATAAATCCTCTAAATACATTCTCCGGATATGGCGTGCCGGAAAGCTCTCATTCCAACATCGAAAGCCCTGTAAATCCGGATTCGAAATGTCAAAAAAATGTCCTCTCTTTCTTCGTTATTTATTTATTTTTTTTCTCCTCTCTCTCGCCTTGTCAAAAACAGATGTGATTTCATCGGGACTACGTCAATTATTTACGATTATTTTTAGAAGAAAAAAAACAAAATTGCAAGACTTTAGTTTGTAAAAGAAATTTTATCATATACCTACATATGTGTAAATGCAACACGTGGCAAGATACCTAAATCAAATCTGTCATTATGCAAAGTAATGCACCACATTGACTTTTATGAGTATTCAAGTTATTTCATTTTTGATGTATAATAATTGAACTCCTTAGATACAACGACTCCTATAACTGCAATTTATAGATAAAAATATCATCGATTTATTGAAAAAGTAGAACATCACTATCATATTGTATTTTTATGTGCGAAGAGTGGAAAATATTTCTTGGCGATAACGCGATCAGGTTTTTCCATTCTCTGCAGTCACGACCGACAAACATGTACATTAAAATGTCCATAAATATGGGAATGCGGAGTCGTTAGGCAAGCAGTAGTAGATATTCTACAATCTAACGCCTCGTAAATAACAGATTTATAACATTAAAATACCACAAAATTTCCTGGCATTAAGACTACATATCGATATTTGCAAGGAGGTCGTTACGTACAAACATTATTACATTTCCTGCTTTTAGACTCGGGTGATTTTTAGGAATGAATAATTCATGCTGGAGTGAGCACAGAGACCTTTCTGAACTCGAGACGAGGGCGATTCAAAAAACATGGATTGATTTCTCATTGTCAGACTAGGACAGGGCCGACTGATATTATGTGAACAGTAAGGATATATTTTCGAAAATTTCAGCTCTGTTTAGTGATAAAAAATTATTTTTTACCACGAGATTCGAATAAATGATTATTTCATTGTAACGACGTACGTTTATAGCTATGAAACGATCGATAAGGCCTAATTAACCGTTTCAAGTGAACTTTCATCCCCCTTTACATACGTGTACACACGTGTAGGTGTACCAATTTAAGCTGTCACGAATCACAATACATTCTGAAAGCAGAGATCCTGTAATCTGTCCATTCCATATACTCACTAACATGTATTTCATTTAAACTAAAGGTGAAAATAAATTGTGACCATTCTCTTTGAGTAGGTACCCACGTTATGAGCTTTTTCCGTATATACGGCTTCAGACTCATGGTACCAGGGTAAAAGCTTTATCTTTAATTAAACCAACTGGTAAAAGATTGAGAGGCTGCATACGTGTGGATTCTACTTGTATAAGTTCTGAATACTCTTACATATTCATCTGCAGTAGATTATACACACACACATATATGTGCATAATATAATCCAGCCATATTCCACTGAGAATACATCAACATTCCACATGTAACATGCCCGGATGTCTGAAATCTTGTAAAATATGGCTAGAAGCTAGAAGCTTAGTACAGCTCATGTATTATTCCGCAGATATACGCCAGTAGTTCTCATCCCCCTTCGTATTGGTCTCTTATTTTCAAATTTGATGACCAAAGGTATCTGTGAGCTTTCGGAGATTCTATTGCAAAGTAATCATACGTGGTGGGTATAAAGAAAAAAAAAAAAACATCTCTTCAAATGGCAAAAATATTATTTTTGCATTGCATTAGACCGAATGTTTTCTCTTCATTAGCATTACCTGTGTTTGCCAAATACTGTAGATACTACGTATATACTACCTGCGATAGAGATCCTGAAGGTAATAAAATGAGATGAGAAAGGGCGTTTGTTTGGAGTTGCAGGGATACTATCCATGCAAATTTTGGCAACCGAATAAATATTTTTCAGAAATTTCGCACCCGGATTTGTCTGGTTTTAACAGCAGCTAATACCGTTATAAGAGTTCGATTGGATCTAGAGAAGAGAAAAAGAAAAGAAAAAAAAAAAAAAAATGTACTAGGTACTCTGTACGTTTCTTCGCCTTCGCTTTTCATCTTTGAACAGACTCTCCTTATCCCCTATTTATCTTGAGGTCAATCATGATGTGAGACTTGTTTGGTAAGATGCTTTCGTGCGTCAGATTTCGCCTTAAACTTGAAGAGGATTATTTCTGAAGATAACAAGTCCTGTAAAGGAAAGGGTGGACTTTTGATCTGGGGTGAAAAATTGAACTGATTGGATTAGAGACGGATAAGTATGTCGAAAGGAAGTTTACAAATTGGTTTTAGTGATTAAAGACGTTAATTTTCTCTTACTTTCAAAGCTGGTTAGAATCTATCACATACTATATCTACCAAATATAAATGTATAATATGATAAAATTGAATAAGGACTGATTGTCTGAATCCTATGAAATGAGGTTTGAAAAAAAATATGAATCTTATTTAATATCGCGAGGTTTTGTACCGCGAAAAACGAGCGTGAAAATAATTTAAGTCAATCAGGATTTAAGTCACACAGAAAATATAATTGGATTGTAGCTCTCTGTGCAATTCTAAAACAATGTAATTATAATTGTTTGAGGTAATGAAATACTTCAAAGAATGAATAAATTAATATACAATTTTTTTTTCTCACTTTTTGTCACGTGAATACGACTGAAAATATCATAAAAAAATTTAACGACGATGTAGTCTATTCAACGCTGTCATATTCATATTTCTTTCATAGTATTCTACCGACCTAATCGATAACAACAATAGCTAACTTTGATCTCGAAACTTTTTATCGCGTTGAATGTAACCATCTTTATCCTCGTGAAGTTATATCAACTTCTTTAAATTGCTGTAAAGTTTAAGTTATTCTTTGAAACTTGGAACTTTTCCAACCCTTAACGAAGGTTATAAGTAGATATTTGCGTAAATTTATTAACGATTAATCAACAGTTTTGTTTTCGATCGCTTCTTCACTTTACTTTGCACCGTTATCCCGATTCACGATACTGTAAATTATTCTAATCTTGAAAGCCAGTTTTAATATTCATTTGTCAGGGTAGAATATCGAGCGTGGGTTCTGAAAACATAGTCGACTAATGTATACCGATGAGAAATAACGCTATTCGTTCTCTATAGGCTTTTGTTCAAACAATTAAGTCATCGGTATAAATTATGGTAGATTTTTAAAATCAGTGAATCGATTCGAAATCTGATATATTCCGAATTTTTTTCAACCTTTAGTCTTTACCTTCACAGCTATAATCATGCAAGGGAAATGTGACGTGTTCGTATTAAAACTCCAAGACAAACGGTATTTTCACGACGCGGACGAACCGCGGCAATGTGAAGTGCGACTGTTTGATGTTGAAGTAAATTCAAAGCGGTAGAAAAGCGGGCATATACGTTAAAACACGTTAACCGTGAATGGAAAAGCTATTGTCACTTTTGCGTTGATGAGGATCCCCTCGTAATTAACCAGACAAAAGTTTCACCCATTGTCCTACTTCACAACAGGGTATAATTTAACATCCCTACGTCATTACTTCCGAGGTTTAAGAACGTTTGTGTAGGCAAAAACACCCCAATTTGCTAGTTCGATGTTCGTCTAGTACGTAGCTCTAAAGTTTCCTGTTGCAAAAACGCGAGGTTGACGAACAGTGGAGAGTCACATTACATATAATTTCTGCCGAGCTCGAAAAATGATACTGGAACTCTAGGGTCTAATGGAAAAGAAGATCAGTCATTGAAATTGATTTTTCTTTTTTTTGTCTTCGGTGATAAAACGGATATCTACAAGAAATTCCATCAACTTTTCGAATTCCAATCTTTCCGAATTCTTCGTTTCTCACAGTCTCCTTGAAGCACAGTTAATCTTGTGGCATTATACGATTTTCACGGATGTGAAACTGGCACTCTCGCTCCACGCGTCAGCGGATTTTAATAATTCCTGCGGTAGCGGCTGCAAGTGAAGCGATACTCTCAAGTTGAGCTTCAACGGAAATGAAAAAGGAGATCCTGCCCAACGACTCTAAATCTTTCCAACATTGTGTCAAAATTCTAAGAACGTGTGATAAATTTACTTTCATTTCATCTCTCAAGGATTCGCATACGTTGACTATATGAATTCGCATATGTTGATACTAAGAATATAATGATTGATAGACAAATTCTGGACCGGTGAGAGAAGGATAAAGCTTTCTTGAAGACAGGTTTGAGAGTTTGAAAGGTCTTCTTGGTTCTCAGGGATGAGTTGAAGATCGTTAAATTCCTTTTCAATAACACCTAAGGATCCTAACGGGGTTTTAATTGGTTAATTATACGTAGCTCGTTTAATCGGCATTGATAGCCGGCTTTTTTCTTGTATTTAACTAATGAAGGATTCGCCTCGGCAAAGTCTTCGGGTTTAGAAATATCGGCGAATTTTAATGCGACGATATTATCGGATTGACTAAGTGTAAATTTAAGGATATAAGCGGGGTAGACGAAAAATAAGATAGGATAAAGAAAAATAACTAAATTTTATTATTCAAATTGAATAAAAGATTGAAATTTCCATATTACCTACAGGCTACTGGCTGCGGTAGAGTCAGACATTTTTATATGCGAGAATTTCGAGGTATGGACTCGTAAAAAATCACATCACTTTGCTGGACGAGACGATACTTTGTCTTTGTGACGTGAAACTAATACGAAACAGTTTTTTAACCCTCCTGAGCCACCGCAGATACCCGCAAAGTCTGAGGAATTTCGTGCCCTCATTCTTCTGTCTCTATGTCATTTTTTTATTTTTTTTTTTCGTTACAGTTACGCACCCGTTGATGTCAAAAAGCAAATTATGTGAACGTTATGAATTTTCGACCAAAAAGATTCTTTTTCGATTTACCTATTCTGCTACACCTTTTATCAAGACGTCGTCACCTTGAGACCTGAAGACTCTCATAGTCAAATGCGTGTATAGGAACACGAAATTGAATTTAATTTTCACGCCTACAGAGATAATAAAATGTTGTAAAATATTTATGGAAATAAAAGGAAAAAAGCCACTCTGCGAAGAGAAGAGTGTCAATATAATTAACTCCGAGAATCTCCCATTATACCCTATTTCAGACTATGTAATTAACAATCCACGCGCGAAGACGTGGGCAGATCGGTTCCTCTCGAAGAGGCTTACGCCTCCCTCGAATGAATAATATTTATGAAGGGTGGAGGGCTAAGGGTGGGTCGAGAAACGAGAAGAGGAAAGGAAGAAGGGGGATAGGGGTCGTGGGTTGAGAGTCGAGGGTTGAGGGTTGAGGGGAGGTTGAACCAAGCCTCTTTCGGGGTTAAAGTCAAGTATGTAAGGGTGACTGCGACAAGGGGTTCTGGCTTCGGTTGCGCCGGTCTTCGCCCGGGTCCAGCCGCCCGCGTCCGGACCATTACGGCAAAGAGGCACGTGGAGGTGGCAAATGGATTAATGGACCTACCGACCAGAAGCCTGACCGCATGACTGCCTTTTCCTCGGGTGCTGAAAGGAACCTTAATGGTTCTGGCGTAGCGTACCGGACGTGGATCACCAATCCGATCGAGTCGTTTTTCTTGTTCCTCCAGAGACCCGCCGATATCGGACGAATCTAATTACAACTTCACCCACGAATCTTGCCGCGACGCATTTAGAGACGTACGAATATAAAGAACAAATTTTCTAAAAAAAAACTTTATCGCCTTTGTTCTCATCGCGTTCCTCCGTTTATAGGTTCAGATGAAATATTCAAACCTGTATCTATAGTTCCCATACCTTGGCTGAAATGACTGTAAACGGATCTCTTTTTTAATGTATTCAGATTCAGATTATCGGATTTATTGAGCTATAAATGGCATAATAGCCAAAATTCTGAATTTATTCATTCAGGAAATGGTAAATGGTGTATAGACAGTTCCCCAATTGGTTTTTGACGATTTTGATACAGCTAACACCCCTTTTCTAAATTTTCAGCACGTCCATAATACACCATAGGGAAAATTGTGGAAATATAGGCCCCTTGAGGAAATAATAATGTTACAACGTTTCCCAGGTCATTTTTCTCTCATCAACGATTGAAAAACCTACCTCATGTATTTTATTCGACAAAATTTAGTGAAAAAAAAAAATAAAATAGAAATTGCAGAATTTTATTTTTTTAGGATTGAAAATTTTAATATGACGGACGATGTACCGATCGCCGTGATAAAATTAATTTATATATAATAATAATGTTGGAAGTGTGATGAAAAAAAATAATAAAAAAAATAAATGGTGATTGGATACAGGATTCTGTGCGACGCCGGCGTCCGGACTGTCCAACTCGGCAATGAAATTGGAATTGAATAATTAAAGAGGTTCAACTTTGACATCTTGATTCACCATTGCGATTCACGGAAGTCTGCTTAATTAAGAGAACCCGCTCAATTAGGAGATCCATCGAGAGTTGACGACGTTCTGGCAAGGGTCGAAAACGTGAATCCAATAACGTAAAAGCGAGGTCAATATGTTGACGTCCTATTAAATCACGTGCAGAATGTTGACCTAACGAACCCGAGAACCTTATGTCGTATGGGTATGATACGTGCATGTATATATATGTATATCGTTTTACGTGAACGTGTGAATGTATAGAAATCTACTTATTACGTATAAGAATTTACAGACGCAAATATTTTAGGGTGTAAAATGGTGCATCGCAGCCCATGCATCAAAAAGCTTTTAAAATTCAAAATGGCATTTTTTCGTTCTTTCGGAATGTACGGTTTCCCCACTGGGTATAAGGCAAGACCCAAAGCACTCTGACTTTCGTTTTAGTCGTACCTAAAGAGTGCCAAAAACGGGGGCTATATCGCGTGCGTCACTTTCGTCGTTATTTAAATGTAGTCAAACACGTCCGAGTATAAAACGTTTTGGGGCGAGACAACGATCTTGTTTTTTTCTCACCGCGGAAGAAAGGAGAATAGAAAATGCGAAGATCCAAAAGTTTCGAGGGTAAGGAATCCGCTGTGTAAAACACCCAGAAACGAGGATATATTCCTAGAAATTTAAACCACATCCTGCAAGGAAATCAATCGAGGATTTAGCAACAATAATCAAGAATAGAAGATAATCGAATCCAATAAATTTCTGTGCTCATATATTTTGGAAAGGGAAGAAATAAAAACCCCCAAAAAAAAATAAGGGAAGTAAAAGAACGGATAGAATCGAATCTCTGAATAATTAATACATTCCTGCAAAAATCAAGAAGCTACAAACCTCTGCGTAATCAGTTACAAATAATCTGAGAAGCTTTTCCGTGTTCGCACACTTAATTGCCTCTAGGCCGTACTACTCGATAGTATTAGCAAAGTTCGTTGAAGCTGAATCTAGCCTCGTTCTACCCCTAACTTCTCAGGTTTACAGTCAATCTATTTCACAAGTTCGAGTAGGTAGCTATACATCTACGTTTATCGAGCTGAAATTTAGGACTGCAGAGATTCGGTGACAAGTTAAGAGAGGCGAAACAGATTAAAAGAGAGAAAGAAAATGGCAAGTAAGATGACACTACTGTGAACGTAAACCGCAGAAGCTTCTAAGATTTCACTTAGGATTTGGTGCGTCGCTATGTCGTGTATAGCCGATGTTTGATCCTCGAGGCAATCACACCCCTAAAAGCTAAAGACTATCGCTAGCGATACAACAGGGATTTGACGTATACCTATCTGTTCCAAAGTTAATTATGCGCGAGAGAACCAGCAATGCCCATCCAATACATATTCAATACAACTCAGTCAATCTGAGATTGAAACTAGAGAGTCGAAGCCGAGGCAGAGGGTGACACCGATACGTACTTACCTTATATTTCCATCCCAGAAAATTAATCGAATTCTGGCTGGAGAGATAATAATCGTTAAAAGAAAAAATTGTGCCAATTATTATCGAAGGAATGGACTAGGGTATCATTTTTTTCAGTTTATTTTTCCCAAGAGAATTTAGAGTAAAAGTTTAGCCGATAATATGTTGGTGCTCAAAATTTATAAAAGTTTAATCCTCTCCTTTGGGATCGCTGTTCGGTTCAAATGAAAAATAATTCTCTATCCATCCCCGTAATTTATCTCGTCAATTGAGAAATTGGTTTCAGTGTTTTAACAAGCTGAAAAGTTGGACCAATTTAGACGAAATTTATTGCGAAATTGCGTTTCGCTAAAAGCGGGGTATTTCATCATAGTATTTGTTGCCAAGTGATATGAATCGTACCCAATTCCTTTGGTGGTGTGTTTCTTAATTATTCGTAAGAAAAACTATTCAGAATGAAAATTTCCAACACCTACACCTACAGACATTAAGAAATTTGATTAAACAAAGTTTACGGAGGGTCTAAGTCATGAGCATTTTCTCATACTGAAACGCGTTTCTGTGAAAACCAACTTGAGGTTCGGTGTCATCTCAAAATGTAGAAACACCGGGGTATACTTAAGAGTTTGAGATCTGTTGTACGAGTCGTTATACCGCCAGTATCTTTCCTGGTTGTATCTTTGTGCTTTCTTGGAAAGGTTAAAACTTGAATACGTAAACAAAACGGGTACGGGAGACTTGTTGTAAGTTTTACGTAAGTTTTAACTAGCGAAGAGTAGAAAGCGGAAAAAGTTAAAATCGCAAAACGCCCGGCAGGGATGTTATAAAATGAAAACTGTAACGGACAACTATAATTTTCACCGTGCATTTGTTAGTTTGCGTTTTTTTTTTCTTTTTTTTTTTTTCTTTAGTTTGCGAATTTTACTTCGAATTATTCCTGAGTTTCTTTCGCGACATCGCGTCCACGCTAGAAATAAGAAGAAAAATAAAAACGGAAAATAGAAAGATACGAAGAATATAAATGAAGAGAAGTACGAACGAGGGTGAGAGAATTTCTGATCCTGAAAAACGGACGAATTAATAGAATCCCGATGTTCACGCTGACGTTGTATATTGGATTTCATCGTCAGTCGCATTTACCGGTAGCAAATCCTACCGGAAGAGGGTAGTTAGCCTCGAAGTTTGAAGTTAGAGACTGAAAGACCGTAACATCCTATCGTGAACCAAACATGGAATACGTCAGGAATGTCTACAATAGTTGAAACTACCCGTCACATAGTTTACCCTATTATATCTATAACCAAAATTTAACTAGATATTAAATTCCAAATTGGTTGCGGCGTGTAAGTAATGGGTATGAGAGTGTATATATAATAACGGGATGAAAAACAAAAAAGGAAAAGGAAATTTTTCATTCCTTATAACCATCACCCTACCTTTAGGCGGAAATCATTATTTAGTCTCGCGCCTTTTCATGGCTGCACGATTTTCATTATATTTTTATTTTTTTACATCACGAACCTAATTTTCTACGCCATAAAAGCGCTTTATACGCACAGATGCAAAGGGTGCCTATATACTATAACTTAAGTTGTAATCTCTTTTGTTCGAAAAGTCATGAAATAAAATATCGGCGTTGGGGGATGTTTCGCGAAATTTATTTTCACCGAATTCAACGGCTCACTCTTTCTGGAAAAAAAAATAAAATAAAATGAAAAAAAAAAAAAAAGAAATACCTGTTAAATTCCACAGTAGCAAAACTCATCAAAGCCCGCAGTTAACAAAGTTCGAGCCAAATACTTGTGCGAAATAAAACCGTGATCCCTAATTTTCTTTTACCTCGAACCATAGAGAATTTGCTTTAGTTGCAAAAATAAAAAAAGTAATAAAAATGGAAGAGTCTTGGTCTTTGTAATTTTCTTCGGTATCTAATCATGCCTGAATGATTTATTTTTACATTGCAGTATGATTTTGTTATCCGTGGATTATAATCCCCTACGATTTTATCGATATATTCTAAGTTTTGATTAATTCGGTGAAGTTAATGCAGCTGCAGGTTTTGTCATACCCATACAGCTATTAAATTCACGTCTGTGGTTGAACGAGCTCTATTCAAATCTCCGACCAACCTCAACTGATCCCTGAGGCCCACGACTTCCCTGGGGAAAACTAAATTAACCCCCCTTGAACTCGTGGGTATGGCAAAGCTTCGACGATTAACACCTTGCGTTATTTTGTTATTTTCTAAACGTCCGGGGGTGTCCGAGAACAAATTCTATAAATTTTCACCTTATTTATTTAAGCCTGACCTGACTGAACTTTCCTAAATACACAAACTAAACTCAACTATTTCGGGCGGTTATTTTTACGCCGTTCGTTTTGCATATACCTTTGAATTCGGTCCTGATCAAATATTTGTTCATTCTTTATTTTTCTCTCTCTTTTTTTTTATCGGTATGCATACGGAAAGGCATGCTACTTTTCGCAATATTTTCATCTTCAGTCTAGAATTCGAAAGAATTCAACAAGGAGATGTATCTTAAGGAAGAATTATATTATACAATTTTTAAAATTATTGCAGATTTGAGAAGATGAAATATAAACTAGAATTGGCAAATATTTTCACACCACATGAAAGATTTTAGCTTTTCGATTCAAACCCAAAAAGAAGATTTAGACGGTCTTCTGATCCAGTTACCGATTAAATTCTCACCAGATAAGACTTTGATAAATCGTCTGCGTCCTCGTACTTATATCCTAACGTAGACTAGATCCTAACGTTGACAGACTCCGAAGCTTCTTTTTCATTCCGAATTTCTTTATCCACATCGAAAATCCGTTAAGCAGTGACCATTAGTAAATCAGGGATTTCGTTAACGCTACAAAAGGCCAATACACTCAAATCATTAAATTCTGATGAATAACAACTGAATAAACTGAAATGAAGATAAGGCGGAAAGATCTCGTTTCTAAATTAGCCCCAAAATATAGAATTTTCCGTAAATTAGCGTTGTATACCAAACGCGATGACATAAAATTGTTAATAATGCACCAGCCTTTGGTATGTATAGTATGCAATTTTCAACACAATTCTGCCAGACTACCACCGCCAATTATCAACCGATGAACTTCACTGCAATCCAATTGGAAAGATGAAAAAATGATATATAGAGGTAGAAAAACTAATTATGGACGGGTGATTGATTCAGTTTCTGTATGCTTTGACAACGGCTCGTATATTGCAGAAATAATTAAAAAAAAAAAAAGACTAGAGCTACGTACTTTCTGGAATTAATATCATTCGACGATTTACACTCTGAAATAATTATTTTTCAACGATTTCTAGCAGTAGTGTAGTACGTGGATATTTATAATGAATTTTTTTTTTCATCGTATCGCATATATGATGGAATAGATCGCATGAGCGAGTTGGGATTTTGAGTTTGAGATTCGATACAATAAAAGAATAGATCAAGACTTTATCAGTGGTTTTTTCGACAAAAAAAATCGTTTGCGAACTGCAAAAACGATCCACAATCAACTGACACGATTTTTATTAGCTACCCCTGACGAATTCAGCGGTAATCCAATATCTGTGACAAACGTGCGTCACGCCATCAATTATCGATTAATTATTAGCTAATACCAGACTGTATTAGTCCCATCCATGCAATGGTCATATTTTCCTCTGACTGAACTGATGCGACCAATTTCAAGCTGAAATAATATTGATAGGGATATGAGGAAATGTGGGAACTTATCATAGAGCATGAAAAATAGTGTTCGGTATTACGATTTCATTAGCCTTTTTTCATCACGTATGATTTTTTTTTATCCTAATATACATATTTCAGTTTTACAGATTTGATATTGATTTTCCTTAGTGTGAATTCCACTATAAAAATGTGTAAATGCATTTGAGAGTCGGAGTGAAGATAGTGGAGAAAGTAATAAAGAATTTCAGAATGTCTTAGCTGGGATTGAGTCCAATTATACCCACTTCAGATTCCTTTCCCTGGCTGTTCATTTATCTGTCTGCCAGTTTGTTACTAGCTGAGAAAACTAACGAGACGTTTACTCTTGTTCCAGTTTATTCTCCGACCTACGTAGCCTGGCAGGAACAACGCTGATGAATCTTCTCGCAGCTCTATTTATGGTTCAGCTGTTGTTCATCATTGGGGTTGGAGGCGTACAGGTAAAGATTAAAATCAGTGATCCGGTACATCCCAGCTGTTCATTTATCTTCTCTGCTCTCTTTCTTCATTCCAATTTCCTTCATTTCGTTTTCTTTCTATTATACCTATCTACCTACCACATTATTTCACGTTAACTTCCCGACGTCCTAAATATCATAATTAACAAAATATACACGTATAGTGTTATGTAATGGCATACCCAGCATACATAAACACAAAGGATGTTACGTCACAATGTGTAGCCCAACGAGGGGACAAAATCAGCATGTTAATCTGATTGGGGTTGAAAATGGCCACGATGAACGTGGATCTGTGATCACTTTCGTACCGAGTTACAGAGTTGGGGAGTTAGGAATATGTATAACAGCAGTAAAAAAACTTTTTCGATAATTTAACAACATTTGAACATTTTCAAATCGTCGTATATAATATGAATAATTGCGTTAATTAATTCAACAAAATATTATCAATAAAAATCTAAAAATTTACCACTTTGCAAACTTGATATGAAATACAAAACTTGTATACTGTAATTTTGACTGAAGACATTCTTCAGATCAACAAACCGGAAGAAGTGGTTATCAATCTTTATGCAACTATTGTGTTTCAAAATTTATAGGAAACTAAATTTCTCACTTCACCTACGTTTTATCGAACACTGAAAACTCTACTGTATACCTATAGTCTTATGCAGTATGTATAGGCTGCAAGAAGCTTTAGGTTGTCATACGAATTTCAATCCAAGGGGTCGTTTTATTTGAGGAATATATCACAGGTAGATGAATGCAAACGTTGCATGTGGTTTTGTCATGAACACACACGCACAAACATATATCTAGATATAATCATGTATGTGTAAATAAATATAGGACGTATGCGGGAGGTGACAAGCGGCTTTAATTAAGCTCAGAACGTTGCAGTGGGGTAGTTCTCGCACCTATAGTAATTCTATATACGTACATTCAGTTATAGATATATAGAATGTATTTACATTTTTATGAAATTTATTTCGGTTCTTGGTGATTTTTATTATTTACACATCAGCTCGCTGACTAGCAATTACCTCTGCAGACACCGACGAGAACAGACATTCACGTTTCTTGCAGCGGGCGTCAAAATTTAATATTCACAGCACCCGCGCTTAGCTACCGCGACGGGAAATAATTGCAGAAACCATTTCCCTCATTACGTAATTCCTAGTCGTTAGACTTAAGAGAATTTTCAAGCTGGAATTCATTTTCGCACAGTGAATTTCAACACCTGAAGTTGTTGTATACATACTGGAGATGCACTTCTGTGTTTACCCGAACAAAAGCTCTATGAGAAAATTTCATACTGGTTTAAATGGTAGGAACAAAGCCTCACAGACCATTATTTTCACTTCTTTCTCACTTGCCTAGGCAGCACACTATTTTTTTTTTTTTTTTGCATACTTCTTTTTTCTCCAATTTTTGACACCAAAACGCATAAAATTCTTACGTAGTTGTCATTTTTCACAGAAGAAAAAGGTAACGATGAAAATAAATGAAGCTGATTTTACATATATATGCTGATTTTGCAGATAATACGGGAAAATGGATATATTTCTTCTACTTTTTTTTTCCATCATTTTTGCACCATTTTTTGCAGTTTAAAAGGCGCAAGTTAATAGAGCAAATAAAATAATGATAATTAAATAAGGAAGACTACTGCAAGCTTCCAGCTGCTAGTTGCCTAGCAGAGTAGAGTAAGCATTGAAACTTTTAGGTAGAGGAAAAATCCTGAAAAATTCGCAACGGGCTTGACGATTAACTTATTTGCCCCGCAAAGTCGGTCGCGTCTGTCTGTAGTTTGCAGATTTTCAGATTGTTTCCATTAAGAAAGTTTGCAGTGAGTAAGAGAGAAAGAGATCTACTTGCGAAGCCTCTACCGCGTCGATTCAATTTTCAAAGGACAACGAGTTACAGAGTTTCCCTAAATTTTTAGCTGAAAAAGAAAAAAAACAAAAAGAACAAAGTTCGACTTTCCGTAAGTATTGCAAGTTTTTAACTAGAGACAACCTCAACTGATTTTCTTGAATTAAGTCTAGGTGCGACTCGGACTCATTTTTCTTGTTTAATATCAGTTATACCTACGAAGAAAATAATTCAGATAAGGTACACAACAATCTAATTACAATTTCGGATATCGCTCTAGTTATTTTTAATACCTATCGCAATAACGGGCAGTATTCAATATCGCATGAAACGTTGATCACTGATTATTTACCTTCGCGTATTTACCTTTGTGTATTCACCTGTTTTTTGTTTTCATTAGCCACAATATCTGATTCCAGTAAATTGTAAAAGCGACGATTGTTCCGTGGTTATTGCTTTATTGGATTCACGCGATTGTGCCATGCAATATATTTGAACCGCGACATATTGGTGTTAAAAAAATCTTCAAGTATGAATTAATTACACATTTGGCCACATAACATTTTAGGACGTTCATATTGTTAGAACAAAAAGCCGTGTACAGAGTAATTTGACTATCTCGAAACCGGTGATAAGCCGTTCTCACTGGAAATTTTCCACCCCTAAAATGTCCGTGGCACGAATTTATTATCAGATCTCGTATACGCGGTAACTAACAGCTGTTGGATATTATTTATCGCGAAACGGGGTAACTAAACAGACCTCACACACTTTGAGAGTAAAAACAAAAATTGAGTAAGTGGAGTAAGGATGTTGATCTGTGATTATTGCGCGATATAGAGTCATGCTCAAATTTTGAGTCACCAAATTTTCTACGAATAAATAAATAGAACATGGTGATGGGAATATCGTTCAATTTTAAAATCATTTCTTCTCTGTTTCCCAAATAAATTCTGCACCAATGATTAATGCATCGCGATTCGATTAGGTATTGCATAAAAATGTAGTAGAGTATTGGAATTTCTTACAAGCAGGATTTTCTGTACATGAAGTTTGATATCGATGAAAAAAAAATATCGGAACGCCTAATTGGATACTGCTAATTTCTGGAAATAAAAATAAGCAAATAATGCAACGTGCAGCATGATTTATGAACGGTTTATGACAGTATTTACCTCAGAATACATACCTGTATAAATAGTTACGCGTACTGCGTGTATATTTTTTTAATTCCAAAGTACGTTTTCCTTTTTCATCGTTAGTTCACGCTTTTAATTAAGAAAAATTGTTTATTTTACAAAATGAAGAAAAATTTCCACACCCTAGGCGACGTACGATGGTCTAATTCATCTGAATTACTGCAAGGGGTTTATACTGTATGAAATACGTGGTGCTGAGTAGCCTCGGTCGTCTAGATTGTAAACCCGGATGTTAGGACTGAACTACATATAATTTTGATTCTCCTCTAGTTTGTGCAACACTAGAAACCAGTTCAACGTGCATTGCAAAGGATCCTCCCTGGGGACCCGGAAATAAGGCCCCGACACTCACTATATACGTAACTGACTGTACACAATTTTGGACTTACAGGGTAACGCTGTAAAGATGGTTCGCATTTTTTCACCAAAAATGAAAACGTTTACAAAATAATGCGAAAATTTCTAGTCCTAGTTTTGCGTAATTAATCAAGTACATAAGAATGAAAATGCCTTTACTCTCCGCGTAGCAGTTGAAGTTTCTTTCAAAGTGTACGAAGTACAGGAAAAATTGACTTTGAAGATTTCAGAATTTTTTTAAAGTGATTCAGTGAAGATGATCCGAATCGTTACCCTCCTTTCGATCTCCGAAAATTTGTCGTTACTTAATTATGCGTGTCAGGTGATTGATCGATTCACTTTTAAACTTCGGCATTGAATGACTCACGTTCAAGTTATCGGATGACAGTTTATCGAATATCAATTAACTGAGCTAAACTTTCCATGAACTCTGTGTGTGGTATGAAAAAACGATCGGTTCTAATACTAAATACACCCGGAACTCGTATTTTACTTTGATATTATATGTATAGGTAAAAGATGATTGTAGTAATACTTACAATCTGCGGTTCCGAGAGGCACAGTTAATTCAGGGAAACCTAGGGAAAACTGGAACACCATTTTTGAGACAAAGAAATGTGTTTTTTTTTTTTTATTCTTCTCCAATAGTGGCCCATTTTACCTCAGAGTCAGCTTTATCCCAGTTCCCAGTTGTAAAGTTCCTAAATGGTCAAAAAGAGTTGACTTTACACATGGTAGTGAAAGCCCTATTGGAAATTCGAAATGTATTGCATTCCACGCATATTGAAATCGAAGGCCTTTCAATTTCTGAAAATAAAACAATTCGAATAGTTTGAGAAAAAAGCTTTATAATGTTTCGATGGATTCGGACGTTCGATCGACATAAAAGCTTTTATTTAGAAGTTCGAAAGGAGGATATAAAAAAATCTAAGAACAACATTTTTCGTAACTGGTGGGTATTATACGAATTACTTTATTCACAGTCAAGAAGCTATATATAAGAATTAATGAAAATCACCCTGCGACTAGATTAAAGTGGATCCACGAACGAGAAAAGAATTTTTTTTTTTTTTAATTGAGGTTGAAAACCTTCCATGATATGCGTGCAGCGGAGTATCCAGAAATTTTATTTTTAAAATGATATTTTTTCGGGCGGAAGATTCAGCTCTGGAATTTGAAGAGGAACAAAAATGTTTGGAATTAGGAAAGCCGGTTGGGTGATGAGAAAAGTTAACCGTACGCCTCGAGTTCTCTTGAATCTGAATTCAACCCTGAAAAGCGAAGTACGTAGCAAAATTGAAAGACGCCTGCTTGGCTAATCAAATCGCACATTCGGTAAGTGGTTTTTGTGGTAGTAGCAAAGTAAGCAGAGTTCGCTACTGGAAAGGGTGGATGCTGAAGTAGCAAAAGCCATCAAGTATAGCCACGGGGTAAAATAGGGTGAGAGGCGGTCAGGAACCAGTCGTAGATCACTTGTCTAGTATATTTCGAACCTTAGGTGTATAGTTAATCCCATGCATATTGTTTTTCATTGCAAAGTGAATGAATAAATTCTGAAGACTGTTGAAATTTCCGTAGTGGAGATACTGAGAAAAAAAAAACCCCAAAAAAAAACTATTGGTGCCAGACTAAATTTGATTTATGGATGATGTGATACACGAACTCTAACAAGTGACAGTAACCAAGTTGAGCTGACCTCCCTAACATTCAGGAAAGAAAACCCTCGTAACCATCCCTTCAGGATGTCCAGTCTTTTGCTATATAACTTCTAAGAAGCTACAGGGTAGTTTGTCGTCTGACGCTTTGAAGGGTCGAATGTAAAATGGTAAATCGATAACCTGTCCCGGTTATCATCCCCATTCAATTTTTTATTTTTATTTTTTATAGATATCAGAATGACAAATGAGTTCCTGCGATTTGAGCTGCATACGAGTGCAACAGGCCGTGATTTTCGTCCTGTAAAGAAATATTGAATTTTGTAAATCGTTTATACTTCCAAGTCGGTATAGGTATTATCACTTATTTATTTTCTTTTTTGTAGAACTTTATTTCAGATGTAAGTGCCTACATTTTGTCCTGAGTCAAGTTTCTCGGATGTTTTCACATGTAGAGTATATCCTGGGGAAAAATATTCTTTTCAATTTATAAAGAGGCTGCCGGGGAGCCCAGGAGGTATGAGAGACGATGTCAAAAATGAGTTCGAAAGATGGCATATGGCCATGATGTAATGGCATACTGGAAACGAGCCAAAATGTCGTTAAATTTTTAAGAAAAAACCAAAACTTGGATTCAATTTTTTTGCAATTTATAAGGATATGTGTGACAGTGATCTTGTATTATATCAGTGAGTTGATGGCTCATGTCACGTCGTTGAAAATCATGTAATTTTATGATCTGAGAAACGTGTTACGGAATAACCGTAGCGGACTTTATGAAAACAGACTACATTGGAGATGACAAGAATTCCAACAGCGCTGACATCTCGGTGGCCCGAAAGAAGTAACGAAGAGCAAATAAAGTTTGAGATTAACTGCCGCCCCACGGGTACAGAATAAATGATAACGTACTC
The DNA here is from genome assembly GCA_914767705.2 of Tenthredo notha. Taxonomy (NCBI): domain Eukaryota; kingdom Metazoa; phylum Arthropoda; class Insecta; order Hymenoptera; family Tenthredinidae; genus Tenthredo; species Tenthredo notha. Next base: position 15,300,941 of record OU611906.1, read on the forward strand.
GAAAAACCGCGAGGTTTTACGGCCTAATTTAAAATCTCTAAATTTTTAACACTAAATTAATAATCCCTTAATCAAGTCCTGGGCATTGAATCACTCCGCTTTAACCACTAATATTGTACAAACAGTATTCCTGCAAATCGATGCACGTGTACGAACAATTTCAATCACTGAATGGTATGCAATAAAATTAGGACAGAGGTAGGCTAAAGAATTGAAATTTTTTATGGAACTGGGAATATTTCAATCACCTACAAAATGTAAATATTTATTTTCTAGATGTTGATCGGCTTATAATAAAGTGGAAAATTTATTCAATAAACGTCGATTTAATGATTGACAGTTATTACAAACGGTTCGAACGATATGTATAAAGAAAGTCAGATCATATTTTACGAAAATATTAAAGAACGTTTCGAGTCATTTAATCATAGCTAGAAAAATGATAAAAAATAAATGAAAGCAAGGGTACATTTCGTGGGAAGTGTTAGACTGGATGTGATCTTCCCCGAAGAACTCAGCTCTGATCTAAACCTCTGAGCTCTCAAGGTACTCAAGTGTCAGAACAATAGAACCGTTGTCTAGTATCAGAATAATAATCCAACTTCTGGGTACATCACTATGTTCAGTCTGGTGCTGCCATAATACAATCGGTTTGATTACGAGCACATCTTTGACGTCTCGTCGGTTTTGAATGAGACTTACCTATACATAGATACATTATGAAGAGTTATGTATGCATATAACTAGTCAAGTCATTCTCAAATGCCAATAATCTAAATGCCATTGTCAAACGCAATTAGGTTTCGTCTTATGTTTTATTTTAGCTATTATCCCTCTGCTCTGAAATTTTTGATCATTTTATACCAGGAATATTCCGAGTTAAAGTCTGGATAATTACTGTTAAATAGAGCCGAGGTAAAGTAGTATAGATTCGGGTCTGTCAGACCAGATTTCATTTTACATACTGATACGTCACCATAACGCGAGCAAGTCTGGCTTGTATATTTTCAATTTTTATTGCATTTTCAAACGCTCCTTTTTCAGCGCGTTACAATAATATAACCCCCTGTTTGTTGGCTGATAGCGATATCGAGGATACTTCTGAAATACGAACTCATTTACGTATGAGATACACAACATTTTTCCATTTTAATTGACCTGGGTGATTTATTTTGAAAATAAACCGGTGGGATGTAAACGCAAATATTCTGGAGATTCGGGAAATAGGCGGAAGCACTTTCGAGGAATTCATTTTCTACAGCAGAAAATTATAAAGGGGTTGAAATCAACCCTCTGAGTCATCAAGTGTCGTTATAATCGTCGATGAAGTATAAGTTTCTAAGAAAATTATACGATCGTCTTAACTTTCTGGAAAGCTCGAACTGGTCAGAAAAATTAATGCCATCGGATCTCTAAAACTTATGTTAATTTTTTTATTCTTTTATTATTCACATAGTCAAGATAAAACTAAATGTGTAGAAATAAATGAAACACTCCCGGGTTTGCGTATCATATGAGAAAGTTTGAAATTCGTATACATCGTCAATTCCCAGACGTTCCAAACGGCAGAAAGTCGCGAATATGGAAATGCATTGTGCACTATAGACAACCGCGAGGAATCGAGGAATTTCCCCCTGGGGATTTGATCGCTATCTACCCTGGAATGGAAAAATAAGCAAAGGATCGGGGTCGCGGCAAGGAAAAATGACCTTTCCTCTGCAGGGTGCCAACGTGTGTTCGTAAGCAATGAAACCCATTACTCAGGAGGGTAGAAGGCAGCTCGTAGCATCAACAGGCAATCCTCTATTATCTCAAAAATACACAACCTCCATAGTATGAGAATAACATCATTAATTACTCGGGAATTGTGCCTTACAATGTCCGGTTCCAAACGGTCTGCAGCTTTGTTGAGGAGGGTGACACTTAGCTGGCAGCTTTTCACGAAAAGGGTTACGGTTATGTAAATATCATTTTTATGATACTCCCTTTTCAACCCTTTCCATTTTTTTATTTTTATTTTTTACATTTCTTTTATTTTCACCACGTATTCTCGTTGCTTGAAACGACAGTTTTATTACGCAGATCCGCGACCGGACAACCGAAAAATCCACGCGTCGGTATAACCCGACGTTTCTTCCATTATCAAACAATTTTATACTCACTCGCTGAAATTTTCTCTCATTTTGATAGGGATTATTATTTCCCTCTACATTGATCCCTTTCTCTCTCTTTTCTTTTGTACTCTTTATTGATGATATGAAAATATATTATCCAGTTTATTCTTTCTTTCTTCTCTTCGGTGGCTAACGAATGGAATTTCTCTTTTGTTCATTTTTAGTTTTAAAAATCGTCATTTAATTTGGATTTCAATATTTTACCCAGAGGGTAAAGATATAAACGCGTTGGGCTGTAAAGTGTGATGCGGTTAGACTTGCTGTATACGGCTGTATCTCGTTGCACTTCAAACCTCTCAAATCTCAATAAAAAGGACCAAGTGTAGGCATAGGGTGTATCGATTTTTTTTTTTCACCGAGCAATCAATTCATGAATTATTCAATTCCTAGCTAATTTAAATTCTGATCCTTTTTCCCCACTAAAACGATATGAGAAAAGCAAGTGTTACGTTTATAAAAAAAATAAATAAAAAAAAAACAGCCCCTCTAGAAGCTCTAGCACCCTACCGTAATACAAGCAGCGGGTTTCGAATACAATATGTAGTGTGTAATGCAGTAATTTGTAGTCAGATCAACAAACCCGATCCCTAGAAGGAAGGAAATGAGAGAACAAGAATACCCTGATTTGTTAACGAAATTGTACTACCGGCCATTATTGTTAGAAGCATTTAATTCAGCTGGGCTGATTTTATCCCGATAATTTATAGGCAATGAAAATTGAACGGGTAACGCGTGTAGGATATATTTTCAGCGAATTAACGATACACCAAAAGGTTCCTTCGTATTGAATTGAACAAACGGTATCAGAAAATTGTACAATTGTTAAAAAAGTTTTTTGACTAAAGTTAGTAAATTAATTTACTGCAGGCAAACATTTAGATCGACTTTCAAAGATTGTAATTATTAAGTGATTACTATTCACTGGTGAGCTGTTAGCCATGTAGAGTGCAGAAGTTTCAGAATCTAATAGCCACGCTATATGTGTAACGCTTTTAGATTTGGTGTTTGCTGAGCTCGCAGTTACCCTGTTCGTTGAATTATTAATTACAAACGTTGGCTACGAAGTGAATTCAAATTGATCGGCTCCGACAACATAGGGTTGAATTTGCAATGCACATCACGCGTCAGCGAATGCACAGGAATAAATTTTCTATTAGTTGTGTTTTTTGTATTTTATTTTTTATTTTTTATTTGATAAATAAATATAAATAAAACACCCACAGTCGACAGTGTAATACATACCGCGGGTTTTAATTACTTTGACATTTTATAGCTAACGTCCACTCGTAAAATTAAAAACGAATATACTTTGAAGCAGACATTACGATTATAATTAAAATTTCATAACCAGTACATTAATTTACTAATGAAAATACTCATTTGAAAACCATTCGTGTCTCGTTACATTTATTAGTAAATTTTATCATATCATATTCCCACTAATTATCATTTTATCTGCAATATATTAAAAATAAAAAATTACAAATTCTTACGATATTTATTCATCGTCGAGAAAATCTGCTGACTAGACTAGACCGAGATTGCATTGGATTACCCTATACGAGGACCCTGACGGTGTTTCGATTATCCCAATATCTTGGTGAGAATGAATGAATGAATGAATGAGGGAATGAATATCATTCCTAAGATATCGACGAGAAAATGAAATCGATATCCACGTTTTACATCCTCGTGAAAGAAATGCATTCAATTTCTCTTTCGCACTTATTTCACTGGGTCTATGATATTTCTGAAAGGGATTTACTGGGGGGTCCTTATCAAGTGTCAAGTTCGACATATCTACAGCTTCATCGGGAACGACATCCACCTTACCTTTTTAGATTAAAAACTTCTCACGGTTATAGAGTTATATGTAGACGCAATCATTTGACCCAGAAGTTTCTTTGATGGGATATAAGAAACTCAAGTCTAGCCGGTTGGCAACTGTTCAAATCGAAATCTCGACTTAGATGGACTTCGCCAATGGCTAAGATAGAAACGGCTTTACGGACAGACTAATAATGCCCCAGCCTCAGGGCTTTCGAGGTTCACTAAGCCCCCGGAAAATCGCATCGCTTAAACCTCCCGTAAAATTGAACTTTTCTTAGTAAAAAAAAAATTAAGTTAAATTTTACCGCTTCGGTCAGTATCAAAAATTTCATCTAGTATATCTAAAAATCTGTATCCAACTTTATGCCGAAAAATCTGTAATAATGATTTTATTTCAGGACGTGTTTTATTCCTGTCATTTATTTGGCAAATTTCACGCGAACGATGATTAGACGAACAGTAGATTAGTAGACAGTATCACAAAATTTCGTTCACGTTTTACGCGGATTTTATCGAAATATAGTACATCGACGAATGTAAAAAAAAAAAAAAAAAAAATAGATTGAAAGAAAATACGATAATTGTAAAAAAATCCACGCAGAAGAAAAAATAAAATAAAATGATAAAGTAATGAAAAATAAATGGCATGAAAATAACGAAAGACAAATATTAAACATATGTCTACAAAAAAACAAGTAAAGAAATTGCTTTATGTTTTTCTTTGAAAAGATATCAGAGGATAACAAAGCCGGAGGGCGATAAAGAATATAAATTAACCAAGTAATTACCGCCGAAATTAGGATTTAAATACTCTTCGAATGAGGCAGTATAATTTTTGTTTGACCAAGTAAACGTTAAATTACATTTAATTCATTACACTAATTTCATTTTCTTTTACATTTATAGATTTCCAGTATAAAGTACAGCTCATTACGTATTATAATAATTGTTCAAAGGAAGGGATTTTTTGGTATTGAAAAAAACTATCACGACAGCCCACAATACGTTAGTTAAACGGTGGTGCTTTCAGGGTACGGGGTTTCAACATATCCAGAATTTTGTATCCATCAAAATACTCAGAGATTTTATAAACCACGGTTTTTGCGCCCTAATGATCAAAATTGATACGAATTACGATACACATATTAGGGTGCTCCTTTATTTGATCATTATTTTAATTTCAATGCTCCCATGGGCCAGAACGTCTCAAAATATACACAATGAAAACTTCGCTCAAACCCCAGGTTCCTATATCTCAATTCTGAATATACGCTGCAAAACCTTCGAATTTTCCCATTTGAATGAAACACGATTTCTGAATTTCGCGGTGAATTTTCTCAAACTTGGTACACTCTTTATCTGTAGTAGTAGATATTCAATAAAAATTCGATAGATTTCCAACGACATAATTTTCGAAGCTATAGCGCACACAAAAAAAAAAATTCTTTACTACAAATTGTGATGGATAAAATTTTCTCACTAAAAATCTGTAAATTTTTACGTACACCTACTACTATAGCTAATAAGTGTGCAGAGTTTCAGAGTATTAGAAGTGATAATGCGATAGGAAGTGAAAGATAATCCCGAAGTACTAAAAACCGTCGGTTTTCTTAAATAGAAAAGTTCAAAGGCTTTGAGCCCAATACTTGAAATTGAGATAAGAACCTGGCAATTTGACCAGATTTTTTTGTATTCATTTGGAAACGTTCTGGCCCATATTTATGGAAGTATTGAAATTCGGATATAACCGAATTAAGGACTATCCTAATACGTATAAATATAAACGCATGCATCACCCGAGACATCGTGCTGAGGTAATATTTGGAGAACGTAAGAGTAAGGACTGAAAGCCCCATTAGTAAAAGCTCTAGACATTTCCTAAGCTTCTTAACAGCTCAGTGATCGTATATAGATACAGTAAGAGCTACGATCCCCTTTGTCTCGTAGGATTGATGTTACAAATACCCATGGATGAAATAAGGACGAAGGAAGTAACAGACAGGAATATTACTCCTGATAAAAAATTTGTTCCTCGCTCTAAAAATAAGAATAAAAAAACAAAATCAATAATTTTTTACATTTGCCTAAATTAATTTGAAATTGGACTTCGGGGACCTCGTGTTGCAAATTTTTTTAATCAAGTTTCATTTATCTCGGATGAAGTGATATGCGCATATCTATACGGTCAGAATCAATCAGTTAGAAACACTGATTGAATAACTACCGAATAGCGAATTCCAATCGCTACTATAGCACAATGAGCCTAGAGAGAATAGATTGAAGTTCCGGCCACAGCTGCGTTCCGTTAACAAAGGCCTATATGCTCTATATCCACACATACTGACAATACGTATCTACCAATAGGTGCCATTAAGACTGACGTGCATACGAATGGTGTTTCGCAATTTACTACATGCAAAGACCCGGAAGAATTTAATTTTAAAACCATTTGGAGTCATTTGAGGTCTCGAAGTCTTTGTTTTCTGAGCAAGAAGTGCAAAAAGTTTAAATAAATGTAACTCGTTTTTTATTCCTGCAACGATAAATTACTAGGTACGTATCGTGTCTAGCATTAATCGTCAGTACAATTTACAGAAATACCTAGGTATATGGAATACAGGTATAGATACGTGAAACGAGTCTAGTCGTCGCTTTTGGTATTTGTTTCAGTTCGATTATATGCTGGCCATTAGAGAAACGACACGCGATGATCACGTAGCTTACTGAACAAACGATAAAAGGTGAAACGTCGACGTAAATTACTCGTCGATATGAAAAAAAAAAACTTATACCTATACTACGATCGATGATCAAGCATTTTAAGTGATGCGATATAGGGGTGGTTTTAAATTTATGTATTATTTGATACGAGAAAATGTTCAACGCTATTTATTTATCTACATCAATGCGATTGTAAATAAAATATAAATAAAATTCAGGCAGATTGTATTAAGATTTTGACGAAATAAAATTTACAAGCGATAAAAAAAAAAAAATATGAAACGTTCCTACAGCTCTGGAAATATCAGAAATATTTTCTTTTATCGGAGATTCGTAGAACCCCATATGGTATCTACAGTATTTGATTTTTATTTACTCATTTTTTTTCGGAAATCTTCATTCAACACTTGAAAGGCAGTCAGAAGGGCGATGTGTGGGGGTAAAAAAAAAAAAAAAAAAACTAGATGTACCAGTCCCTCGATTTAAATAATTTTACAAGCTTTCAATAATCTGGTATTCATGTAGGTATTGTATATCCAACCCCAAAAAAGCACCTCTGGTGCAAAAACCTTTCGCCAAGTACATTAATGTGATATACATCCCCCAAAAAGCACCTCCCAGGTAAAAAAAAAAAAGAATCCCAAATCAGTTGCTACTGCCAAGTACCTACTTCTATTGGTGTAAAGAGATAAACAAAAAACATGGAAAAATGAAAATAAAGATAAAAAAAAAAAATTTTGGAGTACGTGGTACTTGGCGGGCCACTACTTTATGCTGTTACCTCGTACTTTTCTACAAAAGGCCCGCCAAGTACCACTACCTCCAAAATTTTTTTTTTTTATCTTTATTTTCATTTTTCCATGTTTTTTGTTTATCTCTTTACACCAATAGAAGTAGGTACTTGGCAGTAGCAACTGATTTGGGATTCTTTTTTTTTTTTACCTGGGAGGTGCTTTTTGGGGGATGTATATCACATTAATGTACTTGGCGAAAGGTTTTTGCACCAGAGGTGCTTTTTTGGGGATCTCATTACTTTTTGTAGAATTTTATTAATTATTCTCGTTCGTAATGAATTGTATAAATTATTTCCTTACTGTAAATGTATAATATAGGTAGAGTTGAATATCTACTACTTCTGTTTCACCCCTATGTATTAGCTCATGCGTCAACAGTACGCGATCTCTTATCTACATGTTAGATCATCGAAAAACAGCATTCCAAATTTTTTCAGATCCTTTTACCTTCTATTTTCGAAGTTATTGCACGGAGTATTCCATATAGTTTTCTAATTCTTGTTTTATTCTTTTTTTTTTTTCTTGCATTCTTTTACCACTTTAAAATGTTTTACAAAAAATAGGTTTTTTTGTGTGAAAAAAATCTCAGCTTTACAAAAAAAAATGTTTTTTCTTGTTAATTTGTGTGAAAAGCTCTCAAAATTGAGCTCAAAATCTAAAGAGCTGTTTTTTTGCCATCGCCCAAATTTTTAAACAAATTTCGATATTTTTTTCGAAAAGCTAACAAAATTTTACCTGGTGCACGTAATTTTCAAAGAGAGATCACGATAAACACACGAGAAATGAATTAATGAACAAAAATTGAAGAAAATTTTCAATTCATTTTATGCATTCAATAAATATTCTTTTTTCTCTCTTTCTTTCTAATAAACTATTTTTCTATTTCTCTCACTCTCTCGTTCAAGAAATGAATAAAAGAACAGAGTTTGAAGAAAATTTCAAATTTATTTCATATATTTTATGTTATAATTATGTAGAAAGTCTGAAAATTAAATTAAAAAACGATTTATCGAGATCCCACTTTGAAAATTACGTATATAATGTGAAATTTTCCCAGTTTTGCGGAAAAAAAATGATGAAAATTTTTTCAAAATTTGGGCAACGGCAAATAAACAGCTTTTCAAATGTTGAGCTCAATTTTAAGAGATTACCACAGCCATGAACGAGAAAAAAATATTTTTTTTTGAACGCTGAGATTTTTTTACACAAAAAACCTATTTTTGGAAAAAAATTTATAGTGGCATAAGAAAGCAATAAAAAAAAAAATAAATAAAACAAGAATGATGAAACTGAAATTTCGAAAATGCGAAGGAAAAGATCCGTATGCTTTATCCGGTATCGGAGGTACGACGAAGCGTTCACTAACGGCAATAGACTATATTGTTCGTGGCTAGACGGGCAAACGCTCTTAATTTCCCGTCCGCCTAGCCTAAGTCTTTCCGTGGGGCCAAGAAACGAAGGGACGCCTCTCTATGTTATTTATATACCCATACAACTGCTTCGTGACGTCATCGTGGAGACGGAGACGACCAAGAAAATTCTTGATCAAACTGAGCATTTCTATAAATCGGAATATCAGATCTCAGCTCTCCGTGCACCGATTGTATAAAAGTTGGGCTTGAATGAAAGCTGTTTGAAACCGGAATCTGAGATAAATATTTGAATCTCGTGTATAACCCGAGTCAGAAGAAAATAAGGATAATATAGTCGCCGCATAGGCCGAAGAGCTCTCATGCGGGTATAGAGACTCGGTCGAGCCTCACGCCGCGCGCTTAAAAATTCTTTTTAATGTACTTGGCGCGAGACTCTACCGAGTCTCTTGATACGCAAATAGCATATAACCCCGGGCTAAATTCTGTGGATTTTTCGGCGAATTCTAATGCCTCGTTTCCATTCTCAGACCAAATAATTGCACTAAAGATATAGTACGCTATTTAATTGGGCTTGAGAATCGATTCCCTTTCGATAAACTAAGAATATACTATATTTTCCTCGTTTCTTACTTCATACGAGTTTTTTGATCTGCCGATTTTCTGGCAAGGTCTGAATGAAAATAAGGGTGAAAGGGTGAAAAAAAAACTCTCATATATTTGGGGATCAACATTCACCATCTCTGTTCAACGATTTCGACTCACTGCTATGAAATCGTCCATCCGTAACCGCACTAGACATAATATTGGAATGATCGGTGAAAATTTTACGACGTTTCACTGTCGGTATGTATGTATATATCTATATACCTATATACAAGGCAGACGAAAGAAGAAAAATGAAACTGAAGGAGAGAAAAATATCCTCTCACCTTCGTACAAGTCTGTCATTTTCCGGGTCTAGTTTCACGTTTCATGAGACTTGCTATATAAAGGTTTCCGCTGAGACCTTGTTATACTTTATTATCACGGCACTCTACGTTTCGGCTAACCCAGTAGCATGCGGAAAAGAGGCAAAAAATTTTACCAAGCCAATCTCAATCATAATTTTTCACAGAAAAGAAAATCCCTACTCTTTGTTCCGTAACTCTCATAACAGTAAATCGTGGTGGTGATCCGTTTTGAAAATCTATCGATCGCTTAAGCGAAATCCTGCAATTTTGTAAATCGTTTGAAAAATGACCAAATCGAATCCCACCTTTAGCAAAAATATACGTTCATGAATATATTCTCTACGAGAGAATCGAAGAAGAAAATTTTATATTCTGTTCGCTTGCACGTGGACTTTTCTTAAGTCTTGAAGTAAGGTCGTGTCAAAATGTTCAGGTGTTGAACAGGAGCTTGCGAAACGAGGTTTATAGTCAGCGAAATATAGAGTACCTACCGAAAATCGCTTATTCATAATATAGTCGAGATATCAGAATTTAAGATACTTTAATAATGACTAAATAACTTTCTGAAATTATTCACTTAAAAATTAATTAATGCAAGAAGCCTGGTCAATGGCTTATAAACGATATTAATTATCAATTGAGTTGACTAATTTTAAAGAAATAGCATTTTATCAAATAAAAAAGATACGATGTTAAAAAAGTATTCAAGAATTTTTTTTCTCAAAATTCGCTATCGGTATTATTGAGAAAATACACTTTTACTCATGAATATGGGATATCGTGGTTTACTATGATGGAATATGTGTCGTAAATCATTTTATTCGTCAGATCGATTTTGATATACTTAATATATAGGCATATCTACTATCACGTAGGTATTATAAACTTAAAACTGATTGTCAGTCTCACGAGAGACTAATATGCAGAATGACTCTTTTAGCGCTCGCTACCCAAGGGGAAAAAGTATCTTGGCATTAATTTTCATCATCTTTTTTTTTTATTATTATTATTATTATTATTTTACCTGGCTCAGGTTATTAACTTTAATTCCCAAAGGGCAACGAATGCGATGTAGACTTGTAAACGAGCCGAGAGAAGGACGCCGTGGACGAGACGAGATACTAGAGGTGAAAATCGCCCCGCTTTTCGTGCTTAGTAATGTGCTTGTTATTTTGCTCCGTATACCGTGATTCGAAGAAATATTTTACCTTCAAATTTTAACGAAAGTATTCATTCGGTACTCATTGAACTGGCGAAAATATATACTTCGTGTCTGTATAGACGACGTGGGGTTTAATTTCAAAGGGAAAAAGCACAAACGAATAAATTCACAACTCTTTTCATTCGTATTTTATTTTCCCAAAAGCTTAAGACTTGACTAAATTTTGTACAGAAATTTTGTGTCTCTTTGATTTACCTAATCATATACATGTAACAAGTAACAGGAAACGTACGCTCAACTACGTTCTATAATTTAAAAATATCAAATGACGAACTCAATTAGTAACAAGTTACCTTGTTTTCTCCGACGAGCTTACAAAAAATATAATCGACACAATTTTATATTTTTAGTAACAGATACTGATCACGAGAAACCGTCTACATTTCATAGTGGGTACATGAGAAAGCCAATAATCGTGTCAAGCTTTGATACCCTGCCAATAAATATCGATAAAAATATAAACTCGGTCTTAAAATTGATATAAGGTCATAATAATTATAGGAGTATTTTATTTTAACCATTCGAGAAACAGGATTTTATCTAATCGATTTACCCCCGAGTAGAACAAGTAATTAGCTGAAATACGTATTTTTAGTACTTAATAAAAAGGCGTGAAAAGTAATTGGAATAATTAAGAGTTGGGTATTTAATATTGCAATTTGTATACCTGTATGTAATTAAATACTTAAACACGAAGAAAATACCTACCGTTGAATACATATATACAGCTGCTTCTTAATTAACTTGAATTTTGTATTTACTTTTTTTCCACCACCAAGATATATAATTCCTGATGTTTCGTTAATTTTTTTCACCACTACCTTTGGCATTGGCGGTGGTAACAACCCCGAGATCGTAAACCCCAAGAGAAGGATACGTATACCTTCGGGTGGTTTGATGAGTTAAAAATGAAAAAAAAAAAGAAAAAAAAATTGAGCATGTATTGCAGAGGTCAAATTCTGAAAAAAAGAAGACCAGACATCAACGTAAAGCAGGCTGATGAGAAATTAATCGCGATTCGGTATCAATTCTTTGATCGAATCTAAAGCTTGGCGTGCTGAAGGTCTATAAATCATGAAACGTTCAATTTCATTTCTCTCGACGTTTTTTTTTTTTTTTTTGATGCAAGGATAAAACGCGTCAGTCACAGTATCAAAAAAAAGAAGAAAAAAGAAAAAAAAAAGATCGTGCTGATTCAGCAGAGAATCTATGCGCCGTTCTATCATATATATTTTTTTTTTCAACTTATAATTACTTTTTAATCATAATTAATCACTTGGGCTACTCTTTTACCACTTTAACATTCACACCCTCTGAACTTGAGCCACACTAGCTTAATTTGTTTTCCCAGTTCTTGTTTCGCTGGGTCACGCAATAGCCCAGTAACCATGTCCGCACGTCTACCCTAGAATTTACTCTCTAAGACATATATTTTTTCGGATAAGGGTGGGTCATCATAAAATATACAGTCACGAGATACGCCTCTTTGGTTATTAGCTTGCGATGAAGGTACATACGAAGTAACGAGCTTTTCACTGCAGAGCAGCATAGTGCAAGCTCCGTTTAGCTTTAGTCTCAGTAAATCGACGTGAATCCGTGTGGGAAAAATATGAAACAGTGAGAAAATCATACCACGCCTACGCTTTCAAATTTAACATAAGTGAGACCGTATTTCGGAATTTTGTATCTACCGGCTGTTCGAGTAAACAAATTGTCTTGTCAAATAAGGCTTCGCTTTTTTTGTATATAAGGCATGAATACGTTGAATATTCCAAGTCTTTATTCAAGTTATTTTGGTATTGATTTTGAGAATTTTTATGTCGATTCGGTACGTTTTTCACAATACGGGATTCGTTTATTTGAACGAACCGTGTTTGAAAAATGAAACTTTATCTAGATACATTATTTATCCACGGAGAGACAAACGTAGTAATCGCAATAGAAATCCGCGACAATCAATCAACGGTATAACTATATGGGCTTAAAACAATCGCAAACATAGATCTAAACGTTATAATTAGTAAACCACATGCGATCAGTATAACCCAGCCTTAACAATGTAGACAAATCTAGTTGGTTCAATTTTCGTTTTCATTGTTTTGTCGAATTTAATTGTTTCTGGCCTTCATGCTATCGCCCACAAATTCCGTCACGGTACCCATGCGGAATTAATCCTGAACGGAAACCCCGAAGGATTTGATAAGCCGTTGAGGGTATAGATGGACGAAAAAAAAAAATTTACTTAGAAAAGCGGAATATAATCGGATATAATCGAATCGAATGAATCAATAAAATCGTTTCCCGAAGAGCAATTGAAAATTTGGTATGTTTTTTATAGGATAAATTGCCGATACTTCTACATACGATTGAACTTATGAAAGTACTTATCTTGTAGATGCACAATAACCCGCGACCATGAAGATTGAAGATGTTGTAAAATGCATTTGACATGGTAATTTTTTTAATGACAAATCACGTATTTTTTCTTTTTCGATAATACGTTTAAAATATTCGGGAAGATTTTTAGATTAGATTTAAGTTGAAAGCCGTACCAACAACTGTCCTACGTTCGAAAGTATTTTACCTTGCTCGTATACAGAATGCAGACGATACAAATTTTTCCGAACGACATATCGAGTAGACTATGTGCAGAATGTACGATTCGATATTTTATTTTAACAATCAAGTACCTACTTCGCGTCTACTATATTTCTTCGGTAAATATATGAACCCTTAAACCCAATAAGTATCCATACGTTGTAGCAAATTCAAACTTCACAGCATCTTGAAATAAAAAGAAAAATATCTCGTCTTATTCTTATACAATACGATAACTCTTGCTCTCTGTCTCTTTCTCTATCTTCTTCCCATTTCAAGGGAGTCATTAAGGACATTGCTGACGTGAATCGAAAATAGTTCGAATTCGATTTCGTTATCATATATCTATCAGCCCCTTCCATAATATATCAGCTTTCGATGCACGTGTCACATATCACGTATCACAAGCTTCAACGTTCGCTAAAGTTGATCGTTGTGGCTGACCAATGCGCCGCTTGACTACTTACATCACGCTGCAGCCAAGTAGTATAAGATCAGCGTATCGTCAGCCATCGCCTACTATTGCGTTTGGATACAGTTTGCTTAAGTTCTGTAAGATAACACATAGAATTTTTATAGAAAAAGTTCAGTCTCCTGAGGCGTGGTAGATACGACTGAAAATGACGGGTCGATGAGCCGTTTTTCATGCGGTGGTTTCTTTTTAAGCCTCTTTACTCGGAGTTAGTTCTTCACTATGGAAGGCATCTTTTGAACTTAGAAAAGTCGTATATCGATCTGTTGGACTTTAGCACTTCTATAAGCAACCGAATGGTTATCAAACTTCTAACAATTCGCATCAGGATATCATCTTTGAAATAAAAACCACGAAGGTGTATTAAAAAAAGGGGTTCCTAAATACTTTTTTTAGGTGTATTTGGAACCCTGCTTGTTCATTGCAGTTCAATAATGTCTTTCAGGGTTATTGGTCCTGGGAGAACATCGAAAAACATGAAAAGATCATGAAATTTTGACAAACTTTTCGATTTTGACTTGATTTGTTTCAGGACGCGGAGTTGTGCATTTCGCTTGGTCTTAGTCTCCAGTATATTAGAGTCTGCGTGGTTTGTTGGCTTGCAGCGATGTGCCACCACCTTTATGCGACCGTAGCTTCGATACCATCACGAGATGAGCCTCCAGCTTATATAAAATATAGCATATTCGCCTGGGGAGCGCCGCTGCTCAGCCTTGGGGGTGCTACGATGATACAAGGACAAGAATCCGGTGATCTATGGAATATAACGGACTTGACGCCCTTTAATTGCTGGTAAGACCTCTAAGACCTCCTAAATTTTCATTTTTAAACTATTCTCATTGCCATTATTATATCATTACTATTATCATGTTTAGCAAATTGTATTTCCCTACGGACTTACTGTAGCATGTCACCTAAGCACGCATCTACTGGTACGTATAATTGGTTTGATGTAACATTTCCAGAGAGTTGGCATTCTCTGTATGAACTGTAGTCAGTAAAATCTGTGAGTAATTAGGAGCCAAGTATCTATAGCACTAATTATTTATTCAGTGCGCATTACACGACTATGTAATTAAGATTTTATTGGATTTAGAGTACCGTGAGTCTTGGTTGTTCGTACTCAGTTCAATCTGTTGGAATTTCGATTTTCTTGTGATACGGGGTGGCAGAGTTTACTTGGTCGAATAATTTCTATTGTTAAAATTTTGAATATGGTACTTCGCCCACAATCTGCTTTTGATTCGTATCGTTAAAAAAAAAAAATATATTAACGAGCCCTTTTACGAAACCCCTTTTTTAAAAAAAAAGAATTTTACGATTGGTGAGCCAATTACTTGAGACTTTTCTACTGGGGTAACCCGAAGCTAAAACTTTGAGAGATTAAAGATGAGATTTTTGGCCTTATACCATTGGATTCATTGAAGCGATAAAACTCTGGTGAAGTTTCAGCGAAATGTAGTTTATATTGTCTATAAAATTGTGAAACGCCTTAACAGAGTTGAAAAAAAGTCTTATGCGGTTAAAAAATTTGAAATAAAAAAAAAAGGAATAATAATATATCGTATCACAAAATTTATTTTTATACAACGACTTGAGAGTTGAAGATTTTCTAAGGTTAAAGGTTTCTTTCGAAAAACTGAAAACGAAAAACGAAAAAGATTAACGAGAGATGGAGACACGGAGAGTTAAAGATTCGTTAGAGGTTGGCAGGTAAGGAAACGAGGACTAAGATGGATAAGAAAATCTTTTTGCAGGAAATGACAAATGAACACGAAGAACTTTTCGAGAGAGTGTGTTAGAGGGTGCCTGCCTTCGTCTCTCTCCCTTTCTCTCCATCTCTTCGTCTTCTCTTTTCGAAGCCTTATATAAGCCTGAGAGAAATTCAACTGGCTTCCTGCAAAGATATTAAGTGTTCGACTCTGGCGTGGGTGGAGAATTTCAACTGAATGAATGAAACCGAACAAGAAGTATAGAATTCTGCGGCTTTTAACTTCGACAATTTTGTCAGAGTGAAAACAACGGTTGAGAAGACAAGGGAATTCTATTTCTCCGAGGTACTCTGCTTTTCGCTCTTATTTCACCCCTAATTCAAAAACCTCCCTTGTGATTGTCAATTTCGGTAAAACGCAGAGCAATTTTTACCATCCGCGAATCAAAATGCAAACATTGCCAAGAGATAATATATCTACATGTATATTGTATGTATATAAAAATAAAATAATATAAAAGACACAAGACAAAGGGATGAAATGACGAAACATATTCTTCGAACCCTCCGGCCTATATATTCGTTATTGGACGAGCGACCCCATCTGTCGCAAGACTAGTCGAGATTCATTTGTTCTCCACCATTTCTTTTTTTACTTTCAGGTTTTTAGGGAAAAAGGCTACCGTCTACACCTACGGTATACCCGTCATTTTTCTTCTTCTACTTTCCGGATTTTATCTTCTGAAGGCAGCCATTGTTGCAAGGTAAGTCTCTCCATGAGTTAATTCGAATTCAAGACAGGTATAGCCGAAAACCCGGTTCAAGTTTAAATCGAATTCGTCAAGTTGAATGCAACGATAACGAATATCGTAAAAGCTAAGGCTATAGTATAACCCTCGATCGAATCAACTAAATCATTAAAGTAGCACGGGTCCTTTTAATCCTGTCTTTATCTTGATGCCTTATAAAATTCTTTTTTTATAATTCAAATAAACTAAGTAATACTCTCCCTCGTATTATATCCACAGTAAATCTTATCACTGTATTTTTTTTAAATTTTTTTATTTTTCACATTCATTCCGCATTCGTATAGTAAATCTATTTGTGATCCTGAAACAACAGGATGTAACAATATTCAATTCTCGCCAAAAGGTACACGTGCAGTATGCAGTTGGAGATAAAACAGCGTGAGAAGATGAAAAAACGTCGTACTCTTCAGTTGGTGTTGTTTCTTAAAGTTTGCTTAACCGTTGGTTCGGTTGCTGGTTGTGGGGTTGCGGCAAGAGTTTGGGAAATTCCATTTCTCTGGGCAATGTTCTGCACGGGGCATTCATTGCAGGTACGTGAAAAGCACAGTTGCAGAATTAATTTTAAAGAATAGAAAAATCTTTACCAAAGCTGAAAACCCTGTGAAAGAAATGGAGGAGAAAACGGGAGAATTACCACGTGTCTTATCTCTTGAGAAAAAACAAATCAAGGCATCGTCCGTTCTCTGAGGAATATTTACCCTGTGTTACTGAGAACGGAAATTATCGAAATAAATAAGGAGAACCGTTCCGGCCAATTTGTTTCTAATAAAATTTAAACGAAATTTATCCGCGAGACACGCGCAGACTTTCTTCGAATACAACGTCCTGATCGTATCAAATGAGAAATTTGACGGCTTCAAAATCCTCAATTTTATCTAGGGATAAAGAGAAGAGAGAAATTCTTTGTTATCTGGACCGCGTGATAGCCTGTGGCAGTTTTTTTTTTCTTTTTTTTTTTTCTTCTTTTTTACGAAACGAAAGTACACATAATTTCGCATTTTCAGTTACACTGTAGAAATTTTAGCCGCGAGGTAACGACGCGACGCAACGCGGCGGAAAGGTACCTACAACGAGCAATTCAAAAATCCCCGAGGCTTCCTGGTTGGAGATAAATTTAATTAAATTTAGGTACCGTTTAATAAGATTCACCCTCTGGCCTCTGTATAAATTCAAGTCTGCACCAGAAACACACTGAGCACAAAGTTGTGGTTTATCTCGCTCCCTAACTTTTCGAAGCTTTCGTAGCTTTCCTAGCCTTCGGAAGGTCTGGAACCCAGTTCTAAGAGCTTTTCCCCGCTAATTACTTAAATTGTTGTCCTAGGGATTAGCTGTAGCCTTGTCTGTTGCCTGCAACTGCAGAGTTCTTAAAGTCTACTCCAGACGAGCGCATAAGCAACCAAAACAACAGGTAATTGCCGAAGATTATTTCTAACTTCAAGTTGAACCTCTTTCATACAATTATGAAACCGAAAAAAGGTCACTGTTCATGACTGCAGACTCTTCCGGGGTCCATAATGAAAAGAACAAACCATTTCGAAGCCGTGTCTGGATAAAAATGAAAAAAAAAAAAAATATCAAAATATCGAACAATTGTCTGAAAGATGTTAACAGTGTTAAGAAATAATTTACATTTATCTTGAATCCCTATTATTTTACAGATTGCAAAATCATCGAGTATGCAGCTTCTTGCACCAGCACCGGATCCGGTCTAAAAAGCAATTATCTCACCGCATGCGGAGCGCTCGAAAAAATATAAGTAAAAAAAAAAACAAAGGCATTTTTATCCTCTCAGATACAAAGTCCAATATCATAAATATTGCCCTTACAACCGTTACCATATTTTTCCACCATCTTTATAATATTCCGTGATTAAGCTTTGCTGATGCTTTTACAAAACACCTTTACCAGCCCCATTTCACTCTCATGGATCGAAACGATTTACTAAAATTTAACCAATGAAACTCAATTTCATTAATTTCATCTATGTGTATCTATATCTACTGTATAACATTATTTTATGGGAAATAACTTTTTCAGTACTTATTTACTCATTACAAAACTCTGTTTGTATCAATATATCGAGACAATATTATTTCAGAAGTAAATTCGACACTTTTTTATCTTTTTCTATTTATGTATATGTACATATAACATATTTTTCAACCCTCAATGTATATCTGACCTTTTCTGTAGTATGTTATAAATCCAGAAATATATATATTTACCAACTGGTAGTTTGAGTTCCGACAGAAAGCCTCAAGAGAGAAGAGAGCAAGAACAAGAAGGAAGTGTACGATAGAGGTAAGGGAGAATCATTCCCCCTGCACTCTGACGTGTAGACTAAATATATTATTTAAAGTAGAGAGCTTCGTATAAGTACGAGACGATGTAAATACACTTGGATATATAGAAATAAACCAAAACCAAAAGAAAAAAAAGAAAAAAATAATAAGTAAGTAAGTAAATGAGAAAAGAATAAGAAAAAATAGAAAAAAAAAACACAAAAAAAAACGGTATAGGGTTACATATCAATGTAAAATATTGAATAGCCAGGCAAAAATGTTTGTTCTAAATTTCTAAGATCTATATAAAATAATATTAAATACGTCCGAGCGGTTTGTCCAGCAATCTATATATTATAATTATATTTCTTCATTAATATTTCAACAGTAATACGATAACGTCATATGATTGATCGATGTTTGATAAAACTAAAGAGAATAAATAACCCTGCATATCACGATCTATAGTATATGAAATATTATTAATGTTGTAATACCTTGATAACACGTGTGTATAACAGATTGGTGTATATATATATAATATATATAATTTACTCGATAACCAATTGATTAGAATCGTAAAAATCAATTATAAAAATATTTTATCACTGCAATCCGCGCTGTTGATATTTGATATACCTATACTCACGCAGACAGCTGGGATTCGATATACATATTTCGGGTTATCTCCTAAATCCACTCGTTGAATGATTTTAGTCAAAGCTATAATTTATCTGAATCATAAGCCTCGCCTTTAGGTAAATAACAATTAGTTTCGCAAATATTAACCCCGTCATTTGATTCGATATAGACTAGATATAGAGACTCGATAAGGCAAAGTTTAGCTTGAGCTAATCGTAAATTAATTTCCTGTGAAACAGTACAGAAAATGACATGGCTGTTCGTCAGAATTTTCATTTCGTAGATCATTAATAATGAACGGGAAAATTAGCTGTTTTTCCAGTTTTAGCTAAAAATAATTCATAAATTCTGTTACTGTAATGCCTAAGTTTTTTTTTTGCTATTTGTAACGTTTCTGACTACTGGACGAATATATTCTTGGATTTGGTAGAGAAATCATGAGATAAGCAAACAAAGTTTCTCCGGCTGTCTTACGCTCGTATAATATATCGCCCTCGCAACCGCTCGGTAAATATGTAATATACACGAAAATACACACATAAATACATGCAAATAAATATTTACATGTGTATGTATTATGTACCCATATATATATTTATATATACACGTGTACCTATAACCACTTCGTACCCCCATCCACGTGTGTTTCTCATTGCCCTGTGGAGTTTAGTTTAGATTAGGTATGATTATACTCAATATGATTAATAAATATTTTGAAACTTCGTCGCTTCTCTCACTATGTGAACCCTTCCATATAGCTACCCCTACAAACCTTGAAGCATGTCAAAGTTTATTTCAAACTATATTATCATTAAATTCTGATATCTTTACATGAATGTTATAGAAATTAAATTAAATTAAATTTGATTAATCAGCATCCGCCCCCTCGTAAGTCCTAACTAATTAATATTATATTAATACGTCAATAAATTTTCATAATCGAAAGAACTTTTCGAATTGGATTTCGAACAATTTTAACAAGCAATAGACACAGGGAATCACAGCTGCGATTACATCGAACATTTGGCGAGTATTCAAATTCTGTAAGGTTTTGTTCCACCTATGAAACGAACAGGATTATCATGAGTTGGGTATTACTGTATTAGAATGAATGCGACTAGGGTCGGTTACGGTTATATCCGAACCCGGGAAATCTGAGATTATGAGGCAGGAGCTGTGGAAATTATTATTGGTGTATCCTGCTTACGTGGCTGATTCCATTCGCTTTAATAAAAGGCGTTATTAAGTTCGGGTGTTCGGACGTTTTTATGAACGAAGCGAATTTTTTCGTTTGATTTATCGCAGTACATATACAGTGTTTGGGTATCGGGTAATCTCAGTGGTATAAGATTCAAGAAAAAAAAAAAAAAAGGTAAGGCAGGCCTCGGAGAGAAGAAAAAGTATAAAAAGGAAAAGAAAACTTTGTTCCCCATCTTATATATTTAATCGCCCGGATAATCTTAAACCAAATTTGCCACAGCCTTCGTCATTCGCGCTCACCACACTAAGGGCTTCTTTATAACCCTGCCAGAACCTCTGTTCACTGGTGTATCTGCACACCCCTACCTACACTAATAAGATATACTTGAGGGAAATCTCCCTTTCAACCCTGGATTATAACAGCGTAAAGTAACGCGGTAACAAAGGTGTACGGCAGTTGACAGCCCGCAGAGTATCTATATATATATATAATAGCTCGATGCGGTAACGTGCCAAAAACTACGGACTTTTCTTTTTTTACTGACAGCTGTCAGCGACGAGATCGTCTTGCGAGAGTGAAAACTCTCCTAGGGACGGAAATGAATGAAAATTCGAAATCTGTATTCAACAAATTTCGTTGTATCTACATTTAAAGCGTGAACAACCCTGTGAGATAAATTTCAGATTGACGAAGGTTTGGGGATGATGACAGCTCACAAGTGAGTAGCGACACGATGATATTATGTAGATACAGATATTTGTATCAGATTACAGTTTATCACGATGAACGTGAGCTTGTTTGCCATTATATAGAAGTAAGAAGAACAAGAAGAAAGAAAAAAGGAACAAGAAGAAGAATAAAAAGAAGAAGAAGGGGAAAAAGCATTTTAATGAAAAATTAATCCGTCTATATGGAATTTATAATAAGTTATTTTGCACTCACTTCGCATTATGAAGTTTTTTTTCGAGAAATACTCCGACTACTTTTCGGATCCTAGATCCGTGGTGACTCAAAGTCGCGTGTTGCCAAAAAGAGCTGAAAAGCTTTGGCGTCAGGATGTCTGGAGCCACTTCATCGACCCACCCACGACTAGTGGTTGACGCACCCGAAATACCGACAAAGCGAATATCCAGAAATCACATACATATATATTGGCCAACTTTATACGAATATATATATCAGATTTAGCATTTCTAGATGAAAGTGGGAACGAGTTAGAAATCGCGATTTTTATAAAATTCCAAGAAGCCCAGACGCAATTGAGTATATGAAATGAATTGTCAAAATTTCGTTTGTTGCAGAGATGATGAGATTTTTGAACTTCGAATATTCGGAGAAAGT
Organism: Tenthredo notha; assembly: GCA_914767705.2. Taxonomy (NCBI): domain Eukaryota; kingdom Metazoa; phylum Arthropoda; class Insecta; order Hymenoptera; family Tenthredinidae; genus Tenthredo; species Tenthredo notha. The sequence continues at coordinate 15,323,061 of OU611906.1, forward strand.
AGCACTTTTATCGCGTTGGAAAAAAAAATTACACCGCGCAATTTTCGTTTTTCTCTAATTAGACGGTTCGAATAACGCATCTCTCAAAATGTAGGTGAGTGGGTAACACGCTGAACTGAGGGAGCAATTTTTTTTTTTTTCTAAGTGGTGTCATTAAACACAGCTGTACATCGCCGAGACTATAAATGCAACGAGATTGAAACGCAAATGGTAAGTAAGTAAGTATACTATTTAATAGCAATTATATAGTATATCGATTAAGTACAAAGCCCGCTAGTGCCCTCCGAGTAATAATTACTTGCTAAGTGAGAAGCGATATTCTCGGAGGGACGAAGGACCCTGATTAGGACAATATTTTTTCGCTTTAAATTCGGCCGTATTTTCTACCATCGAATAAATCTCTATCGCATTGACGCCTAAATAATAAATAACGAGTTAATGACTTTTGGTGTATTAACGACGCCGCACCAGTGCGATGAATCGATGAAAACAAATCAAAGTTATAATTGAATTGCGAGAAAATAAATAAAAAAAATGGATAATGAAAATAATAATCCATTTATATCGTTACGTGTTATTATGTGTATAGGTAATCGAGAAATGCAATTTGTATCGACTGATAATCCTGGTAAATTACTAGAGATGATAGCGTGCAAAGCTCTTTGGAATTTGGAATTGCATTTCTTTCCATATTACAGTAAGATGCAATCCGACTTACCTGTACAAAGAAAAATCATACTTGACACAGGTACAAACACGTTAGCTGAATGGAAAAGAATTTTCCTTTAGATATATCATTTTGACGCCAAAGGTTTCAGAACATACGTAACGCTTCGGAGTAATATGAATCCAGGATATATTGATTTTGAATAATATATGATACTACGTTATATCTATAAGTTATATGACTTCGGCTCTTTTATGAAACGCATTATGCCATAAGAAAGTATGAAAAGGTAGTGAAAATGTGATAGCAAATGATTATTGACTTTGATGTAAATTATTGGTAAATAAGATGGTGAGAACACCCTCGATAAATTGAATAGAATTAAACCGCTTAACATTTCAGACGTACGACAACGATCTCAGTTCAATTAGGAGTAAATTTCCGTACACGTTCAATCAATAATTATCAAGGGATAAGCGTTCGTTGAATCAATTATCGCATGAATTCACAATTAATCTGAGGTTTAATAATTTAGCGTTGGTTATTGGAGACGAGAATGCAGGTGGTTTTCTACCCCGTGGGAACGTGTTCAATGCGTGGGCGATATATTGTACGGGAGAATAATGTCTGCAGGTTAAAACGAAAGGAACTAATTAAGTCTACAAAACCATTTTAATTTCCAATTAGATGAGTTTGTTTGTCTTGAGAACATTTGAAGCCAGCTGTGTAAGCTGAAGGTGAGATGTAGGTAGAAATACGGCAAAACAAAAAAAAAAAAAAAAAAGGAAAAAAACGTTTCCATATAAAAAATTCAGTGAGGCGAATATAATTTGTCTCGCAGTTCCAATTTCACGGGCATCTTATTTAAACTTAATCAAATTAAAAGATAAGCATGACTCCCCCGAGGGTTTTGATATAAATTTCTCCTTACATAAACGGAATTCACTTGTTTTTGCTCAAAGCTGAACCCCCTAATTTTGTGATACTCTTCGCCTTAGATTGTTAAGCTCTATTATTCAAGACAAGCTCTAATCATTATGCCTTCAGCTTTACACCTCTTGTTAGCTGTAAAATCTCGAATATTCTTATAGAGATGGACTCGTATAATGACAATGAATTAAAAAAAATTCATCATACGACGTGTAATTGAAAGTTATACCATATACGATAAACGTGAACTTTGACAGTTTCGAACTATACGAGTGAATTTAATAACTCAATCACTATCGCAACAACTCAACCCATTACATAGTTTCATCCCACCCCCCTCCGCCCCCTACTAGTTAACGACCTAGACTAAATTTCTGTGTTCAATGTGGCTACTCATCATCGACGTGCTCACATATTTGGATAATTATAATATAGTATATCGGAGTTAAGTGTACACGCGTGCGTGGAACACGCAATGATGTCAGGCAATATATATCCCACACACGTACCTATGGATCTACCCTTTCGCGTTTCAGTGGATTTTGGTCTATGATTGATCGCCTCACTAATTAAAGCGGTTTACCAAAATCTCACGGAATTGCGGACGTCTTCATTACGGGTCTTAGTAAGGTGGCAGGGCCTGGCAAAGTCCTCGACTGACGATCCCCACAACGAGCCCGGAGGACCCTTGATGCGGATAAGCGAATCTTTAAGCTTCTGCAATTCTTCAGACCTGGATAAATGCCAAGCGTGGATTATTCGTTTGCAACGTTTAATCATTGATTAAAATATATTATTTATTTGCCTACTCGTTTATTTTTGATCTCGATGATATACTATGATATCATATTATATTAACGACGTTTCTAATTCCAATTACCTCACAGACTGTTTAGCTGATAATTTGATCACTTACCATCGTAGACTGAAATTTAAAGACAAAATATATCCACTTTGTGTGAGTGACGTTTGACTTTGAATTAAAAGTGCGCTAAAATTCGATTTATTATTATCTCTTTTACATTTTTTATAGCAATATTCACGTTCTTTATCGCCCTGCTGATACTCCGAGTAAAAAGCTTTGACATTTCGATTAATATAACTTCAAAGGGTAAAATCGAAAGCCACCAAAATTCAACTCTGTATTTTATACACGAAATGGAATATTTTCTATAAAACTTGATACAATTTCTGCAATACAATTTTGTCCTCCTTTACCCGTTGCAAGGGATAATATATATCACGGTACCTTTACCCAAAAGAGTTACATATATGCTTTTACGACCTCGATTTTAAAAATCTATTTGTAAAAAGTACGTAAAACCGAAAGTCAGATGAATTTAGGAAGCTAAAATTTGTATCAAGCAACTACCGGGTGGTGTAATATACTCGGCTATAACCATTGGTTTTATATGGACCGTTCCAGCACATTTGCAAACTCCACAAACACAATCATTATGGGAAAGATTTAGATACGCATATCTAAATCACAATTCAAATAACAAACTTAGGTATTGATTTCATGTATTTTAATACGAAATTCTCGATATGTTTTTGAAAATCTAGCGATATTCGCTCACACTGTGAAGATTTGTATTATACCTAATGATAATTTATGACCAGAATTTGATGTGTTTGAAATGATGTAATAGCGTAGAGAATAAAAGAAAAGAATTACGATTGAGCTGAGCAGATAAGTTAGTTAATTATGACGAGGTCATCAATGTTATCTACTAAATGCCAGTATACCGTCTCGCTTCAGCCAAGTTTTGGTTTTATATAGCGTATGACCAAGTAGCTAAATCCCTACAAGATCGAACAGTAACTTTAAAGCTTTTAAATACATACGTTGATCGGGATTTTAAATTAGAAAATTGTAATCCCGTAAAGTTGCAAACGGCAAGTAAAAAGTTTAAAACGATAACTGGATAACGTGACGAAGCGAATTTCTGTAAATTTTAACCAGAGCAGCAATTTATTTCCGGTGAAACTCTCTCACTACATCAAAGAGAATGCCATTGGGGACAGGTAAAAGAGAAAAGAAAACCCGAAATAAAATTATCTCATGTGTAAAATATAACTGCCCCCATATATAGGTTTTAAAAACGTTTAGAAAACAAAAAAGGGATTTTTATTCTAATTTCAATTCATTTTCGAATTCTACTACCTATTCAACGATGCGAATTGTAGTATACAGACGTCCGTCTCTAGTGCGATGTTTTCTTTATCCGAAAACTAGCATTTCACCAAAATCCTCAATTTCACCCATAATGACGCCTGAGGCGTGACGTACCGTTCCAATAACGGACGTCGCCTTACCAAGAAGCCCATATCTTCTCAAAGCAGAGCGTCGGGAAGAGTAGTCGTCAACCTCAACTGCAACCCTAAGTCCCCAACCCCCAGCATCAGCCACCCCCATGAACTGCCTGTACGAAACCTGTCAGAAAATATTTCTTTTTTTCATTTTATTTATCTCGCTCCCTACAGCCTTGGCCCAATATTGCGTCAACCTGATTCGGTAACCATGGGTTATCATCGTTCAAACACAACTCCAACCCTATTCTAGCGAATATATTAGGCCTCTGAATAATTACCCGCAATACAATGAAAACAATGAATTATAATAATAGAATTTCAATATTGGACTCTGGATATTCTACATATCCAATTTATTTAGCAAGCTAATTTATATATATTAAGATGCATTGCTGTTTGCATAATATGTCAACGAATGATTTATCATCTATATACGTGATCTACAGTGTGAACACAGGGAATATTCTCCTTTCAAAATATGGTATGAAGAAGATCGATCGTTATCGCGTTTCTGTTGTAATTAATTATTTATTTATTTATTTATAAATTTATAAATTTTCCGCCTACATATACATACGACAACATGATGAAAGCTAATATAATCTTTAGATTGTTTCTGGCGCATGAAAATGATAACAGTAAGTTAACAGCGGAGGAGGACTTTAATCTATAAATGAAATTATATCCAAACAGAATTAACTGTCTCACGTTGAAAATTGGCTGCCGAGTAAAACCGTGTTTGCGTATATCTATACATTCAGAGTATGATAGACACCAGATATTTTCCTTTCTCGTCTTATTACCCAGAGATATTCAAGGTGGAGCTTTTCATTTTATTATTATATATTTTTTTTTGTTCTTGTCGTTTTTCCCCCCTTTTGTTTTTATTCATAGCATTACTTGGCATACCTAGACGTTGAATTAATTCAATGGCATTGGGCTCACGTCATTTGAAAAAAAGGAAATAAAAAAAAAAGAGATCAAATAAGGAATCATTCTTATTCCAGTTCTCTGCTCGATCGCCTGGAACTCTGCGCAAAAGAAAACTTTTGTCACTCGACTCGGATATTTTACAAGTTCGCAGAGTTTTAAAGTGAACCCGCGGCAACGAATGAGTTATGTTCGAGCTGTAGGCCTCTTGGGATTTCCAGCGAGAAAATCCCGCGAAAACTGAGAACATGGAAGACCCAGACCTTCCTTCGACCTTCTGTTTCACGTAAATCTGTTTCACGTTTTATCAGATGATGGCCTTCCGGGGAATTGAATCTCGTTTTAAATATTTAGAGGGTATCTGCCTATACCATCATGTTACATGTATTATGGTTCCATTCCATACTTCCATCCTTGAAATTCAGACCTTAGCTCTAAAATAAATTACCCATTTTCGTGAGTATTTCCGTACTTCGTTTCATAGTCGCGGTGCACAGCAAACTTTAAACATCCGAGACTTTCGAACAAATAACACATAAATTATCGAAGTAGACTGTATTTCAGTTTCACTGCTTTTTCCGCTAGGTCATGAAAAGGGCGAAGAAAAAAAAAACTCGTAGCCTGTTCCGATGGCTTAAGTATAAGTACTGTTTACTCAAAACTTCAATCGGCGTCGACTTCGTGAACTCATCGATATGCGACGCCGTATATAAACTGCCGCAAGTGTTACTGGGCTAAGCCAAAACGCTTGTGGAGAACTTCAATGGTTTTCGCAAATATCCTGCTGAAAAAGAAACAGAATTTTCCAACAGAATTAATTCGTTGAATTGTTAATAATTCAATTAAATTTTCATACGTAACGTTGAGAGTTTAAGGCAGGAATCAAGATGAGTAGATATGCATCAAAAATGTGTTTTCCATCAGCTGTGGCGTAAAGTTAATTCACGTCCAGGCTACACGCTAAGAAAAGTTTTGAAGGACTTTCATTTTCCCGGCAAAGTGGAGGCTAAAGTTTGGCCGACTTTAGTGGAGGTGCAAAGCGTCAAAGCAAGCAAGAAAGGAAGTAAAAATAACGGATAAATAACTAGCCGTTAACACAACGACAAATTTGCATGAGAAACTACTTTGAAGTTTACGATTAGTATAGGTACATATAAGATTTCTATATAGAAAATGGGGACAATGTCATTTTCGTGATTCATTGAATGAATTACCACTTTCCCTAAAGACTAAAACGTGGACGTAGATATATATACGGAAGCTTTAGATGGGATCTTAAACTATGAATATTACAAATACGACATCGATAGCTTGTTGAAAAGTTTTATAATATTCTGAAAGAAGTGGAGAGGAAAAATACGAATTTATATGTAGGTTGGAGAAGAATGTTGAAGTACCACTATAAAAGTTGATCTTTCTCTCTTTGGAAAGAAAACATGTAGGTATACGCGGTCTCCCAGTGAAAGAGAAACAGCAGAAGAAAAGCAGAAGAAAAATATGAAAAATAAGAATGAAGAAAAGAATAAGAAGAAGAAGAAGCCACTGGAGAACTCATGAGTAACGTTAGCCTTCTGAAAATCTGAAATTCCACTGAAATACAGGGGTTTGAAAGACCGTAAAGTTCACTGCTATGGGCACAGCAAGGTGCCCATACCTTATGGACCATACTTTTTGCTCGTGACCCCGAATTCACCTCATTTTGTGCTCACTTTAATCTTCTCTCGGTCTCAATTTGACTTATAGCTTCGTGTGAGTCACTCCCCAAGAAAATGAGTAGAAAAAAATACAAAAAAAAAAAAACCGGTAACAAAAGGTTGAATGACGTATCATTTCATTTTTTGTAAAGGTAGCTTTAACTAGATTTATGTCATCTCACGTATGACCATGTTTAATGCTAATCCTCTAACAGCTAACTGATTTAGAGGCTTATGAACTGGAGTTATGAACTGAAACAATCATTAAAGCACGTCGGACTTCAGCAGGATATAATGTGGTCGTAAGTTAAGATTTAGGATATGTCCCCATAGATCAATTTTCCCCTATACACTATTATGTCTATCAGACATAGTTAGAGAATTTAGCTAGAATATATGCGTACAAAAGTGTAAATTTATCATTTCAGAGGTGGTTCTTTTCTTTTCATTACTATAGCATCGACCCATCGACACTCTTTCGATCGTTTCCATTATCATTACGTTGTCGAAATACCATAGCGATATCTAAATGTCACGTTTCAATCAAACCCGTAAAATTTTCTTAGAAAAACAACACAATAAAGTAAAGTCAGACACAGTTCCTGTGTATCAGGGTGTTACGTATTATCAACCCGATATATTACGAAGGAAATTCAGGGTCTGTATATAATAATTGAATAAATAATTAACCAATTTAATCATATTATTAACAATTTTTATAGCAATAAATCATATTGCAATAGCAAAATTAATCAGTACGATTTGGTTGTATCAATAATAACATTAATTAGATTAATTATTATTATCACTTACCTGCTTTGCTTTTACGATGCATGGATTCCACAAAGCCATTTTTTTTTCACTCAATTATTTGATTATCCATTTATTCATCCATTTATTTAATTATTGTTTTATTTATTCATTCATTCATTCATTCATCCATCCCATCCCATCCATCTATCCATCCATCCAGCCAGCCATCCATCCAGCCATTCATCCATCCATTCATCCATCCATCCATTCATCCATCCATTCATTCATCCATCCATCCATTCATCCATCCATCCATCCATTCATCCATCCATCCATTCATCCATCCATCCATTCATCCATCCATCCATCCATCCATTCATCCATCCATCCATTCATCCATCCATCCATTCATTTATTCATACATTTATTTGATTATTTATTTATTTATTCATTTTAAATCATTTGATGGCCTTTCACAATTCAAATTAAAAAGGGGATGGCCTGCCTGCGAAAAACAGACGAAAAACTCGGGTAGTGTCGAATTGGCTGTGAACTTTTCAAGGAATCATCTCGGTATGTATTTGTTTAGCAAGTTGATCTCTTATTTCAAGGTTTCAATTATTCTTGAACGATATTGCATAGAATACAGCTGATGCACGATTGTTGGAATTGAGTTGCATGTAATTTTACACCCAACCCATATCCGAAACCGAAAGAGTATACCAGAGTGACTAGAGTCTCAGTTCACTATGAAATATATATTTCAAGTTATATGGGTGATTATTTTAGACAAATATTTTCATACTTGCCGTATATCGTCGGAAGTGGCATAATTCAGAATTCGATCATGATATATGATGTTAAATGATATAATAACGATGTGCACATACTATAGAAGCGCAGGATATATCCGTAGCTATTAAGGATCTATTCAAAATACGATAAATCATCGGTTACTCACTGAGGCGTTCTTACAGATAATTTTAATCCCTTCATTGTGTGTATTGTATCAAGTATATTCCGCAGACTTCGACCTAATTTTATTTCGAATGTGGTTAACGGTCTGAATGTCTCGAGTTACGATATACGTGAAACAATTATACAAGTAAGAGTCCTTTCTCCCGTTTAAAAATAATATGAAAATTTTCTCTTTAAGAAATATTCAACCGAGGACTCATAACGATCAATTAAGGGAGTATCCAACGTTTGGAAATTAATTTTCATTCATTTTGGAATTCTGAATCTTCTTTCAATTTGATCTTAATTGGCTTCATTCGTCTTGTCTCACTTTGAAATTCGAAAATGTATAAAAAAAAAAGCTATAAGTGCCGCAGAAAACGCGGCTATAATTGCCGGATTATTTTCTCGCTTTTCTCTTTTTGAAATTGTCTATCAATAAAGGTAAGATAATTTATGAAGATTTGCAAAAAAAAAACTGGAAACTGGAAACAAAAATTTCAAGAATCCAATCATATTATTTCCAAGAATTTGATTTAAAGAGGTAAAAAAAAATTAATAAAAAATTTCATCTCCGTAAAGACGACGACGATAATTAATAAGACCCCTGAGTTTTTCATTTTCATTTTTTTTTTTTTTATTAAATACCCAGAAATTAACAAATCTATACATCCTTTTCTTGAAATGGTATGGTTTTATCATCTTTTTGATTTTGATTTTGTTTTTCTAAATTCCGAAATTTCTGCACAAGTCAACGTTGGATATCCACTTAAAATGATCGATTGATGTAGATGGATCGTGATAATCGTGATTTAAATATATTTAATGGTTTTATTGATTGAAGCAATTTTGTTACAAAAGTCGATCAATCCTGATCGTCTAATAATCATAATCATAATCATAATCATAATCATCATAATCATCATCATCAACTCTTACTATAAAAGAAATAGTCATATAGTAACAGAACAGACGAGTACACTTAGGTACATGTCAAATATACCTAGAGAATTAACGAACGATCTTATGTTCGAAAAAAAGCTACACAATAAGTTCATTAAAGAGAGAGGGGGTGGTGGTGGGGGGAGAAGAAAAAAAGAAAGAAAAAAAAAAAAAACTTTACCCGAACCAAAGGAAAAAATGTATAAAAACTATTGCATGTCTTACATCCACAATTCACTCGTTAATGATTTGATACTTTTACTTTTTAATATTAATATGATAAAATGCTAATATATATGTATTTCATTACTCGTTTAACACTTATCCAGCGAGTTGTCAACTCCCAAGGACAAGAGTTGTTTATATTCAATATTGTTCATATAGTAAATATTCAATTAATTAATATGTAACTCTAATTACTTACTAGTAAATCTAAGCCTCACCCAACGAGACTCCAAAAAAATTACCAAACAATCTCTGTAGTCACTTGGCTTTACACTATATAATCATCATTATATAAACTTTTTAAAAATCCAAAAATCTCGAATAATTTCTTAAAATTTTTTTGTTTTACATCCGCATATATCAATTTCAACATTTTTATCTATCATGCATTTTTTAATATTTACACGGGCTTTTTGGTTGAACATCTTAGAGTTCCTAGTACAGCCATTATCAATTAATTACCAACTACATTACAAATAACAAAAGTTTTTTTTATTTTTTTATTATTATTATTATTATTATTATTATTATATATATATAGGTATATATAAACATACCGATTGTCCTGAATGTATTAGAGTGAATTTTTTTTTCATACACTGTGTAGTTTCAGTTTGGCATAGTAAAAATCTATCTATCTATACATAAATAGATGTGAAATATTTGTTGGAATGTTGTAACGAAGCCTCGCGAAATAATCTCATGATATCAGTGATGAAATCGGATGAAAACTTTTTTTTTCTTTATAAAAACGTTTTTTTTTTTTTCTAGACTACATAGACAATGCACCGTACACCTTATTATAATAACTGCTAACAATTATTATCAATTAATGACAAAAGAATAGTTTGTAGTAAAATTGTTGGAAATATCTCGTCGAGTGAGGTCTTGCTGAATATAGTGCATCAATCATATAATCTATCTGTACACTCACAACCGTTCAGATACACAATAATATTAACATATTTAATATTGGACCAGGAGAGAAGACAGAATTGAGAATTGATTGAATTTTCAAGTTGTTTTTTTTTTCTTTTTTTTTTTTTATATCTTTCTTTCTTTATAAAAGTAACGTAATGTTTACAGTACAATATACGTTTATACATTTGATAGCAAAGTGAGGTCGAAGTATTTTTAACGTTTGTCTATACAGAAAATTTCAATCAAAAATAATGATAAGATAAGAAAACGAGAAAAAAAAAATAAAAATTGAAAAAAAAAATAAGAAAGAAAAAAAGAGAAAACGTATTTATGATTTTATAAACTTTTCACCATTCTTATATTTAGAAAAAAAAAAAAAAAAAAAAGAAGAAGAAAGCGATGACAAACGAGACTTGCAAAGCAAAATTATGTATGTACGTAAAATTTATCTATGTAGGTTTTTCTTCCGTACGTTTTACGCCACGAGAGTAAAACGAAAGCTGTTCAAGTTGTTTAAAATACAAGACTAATGGAAAAACGAAATTATTTAATGACAACGAAACGACAAAATAAAGAGCCTTAAAAGATCGTAAGTGATTTTTAATCTCGTAACAGGTAGGTATTTTTTTTTTCGTTTTTTTTCTCTTTTTTTTTTATATATATATATATATATAAATAGATTTAATTTCAAATAAGCTGTTCAGAAATTTTATTTCTGTTCACCACGAAAATAAAGAAATCACCTCGCCATATAATTCATATACTCCGTTTCATTCAATCGTAATTCACATAAGTAAGATATTATAATAATTTTCTACAAAGATATTAATTAAAACTATTTTCATATCAATGCAGTGATCGGAGATATAATCTTATATAAAAGAAAAAGAACTTTTATAGAAAACTCCGGTCGCAGCTCGGATTTGAAAATAGCGGATCTATATAAGTCCATATTAAATATATTTTACAATAATATTATCATTGTACATGAACAATGTATGCTCTACACCGTATTTTGTCATCGCCGGCTAACCAGCACAGCTAATGTAATATTTCATGTAATAATATAATAAAGATGGTTTTTTTTTTTGCTTTTTTTTTCTCTGTCTTGGCAAGGAATTATTAGATTGTCTTTAAAAATTATACGGTATGTATTGTACGTGTTAAGATTAAAAGTAAACATTTATATATCCCCAAGTTGTCCATACGTTAAACTGTTGTAGACAAGTGAAGGAAGAAATGTCTAAGCACCTAAAGCGACCGCTTTTTCAGATGCTTAAATTCGTAAATAATCATGTAATCAAGTATTAAGAATCATAATAATAAGATGCGCTGATTAGAATGACGATTAACAAGAAGGTGTCACTTAGTTAAAATAGACGAGGGGGACTGGATTTGTGAACCCCGATGTGTGCGCCGCCTTGGTACCTGTTAGAACGTTATAGAATCTTAGAATTTCTTTTGAGAAATGATTAAACTAACTGGTCTTAGCTTTAAAGTAAATCAATATTATCTAATATTGCGATATATCGTAGAGCAAAGAACAATTAATTATGTTATACATAGTAAAATAGCAATCTTTGAAAATTGCATATTTTGTACAAACGTACAAAATGAAGTACCAAAAATATAGGTCAAAGATTACAATTAAATAGTCTAACACTTACAAGCTAAAATTTTCTTTTATATTTTTTTTATTTTTCATTTTTTGTTTTTTTTCTTCTTCTTTTTTTCTGTTTTCATTTTTTCAAAACTGCATGTTTACCTAATTTCAAGAATTAGCTATCTACCTGAAATACGATTACTAAACATCAAGTATCGTAAAAGTAAGTGTTTTTTCGTTAGCTATTTTCTCATCTTTTTGTTTCAGATTAATAATCGATAGCTCAAAATTTTGTTTTTTTTATCAAAGTTTACAATCATTCAAAAGACACAAAAAAGAAAAGTTTCATTTCTTAAATTCAATTGAATCTTTGAACGATATTTCGAAGTTTAATGTTACATAATAACTTCTATCATTTGAATATCATTCAAAGATAAAAAAAACAAATCCAATTAATAAAACTTTCAGAAGAAATAGATATTTGATAAAATTTCGAAAAATTTTCAAAGCTTTGCTGATCAAAACTGTTGTTAAAAAAATACTGTGCTTATAAAAGTTCTCGAAATAAGAAAAGAAATGCCAATAATATTGAGAGAAATTTGTTAATAAAAATATAGAAACAAAGAAAACGGGCCAACACTTACATGAAAGATGTGGTTAAACTAGGCGGAGGGACGTTATTCCTTCTTATCCTCATTGGTGGTAGTAGTAGATGTGGTAGTTGTTATTGTGGTAACAGCCGTTACAGTATTAGCCGTATTATCGGCGGTTGCTGGTGTATTGGTGGTTGTTGTAGTCGAGGTATTAGCCGGAGCAGATTTTTGTGGCTCTGCAGGAGGAGGAGAAGAAGGAGGTAAGACTTCGGCTGCAGCATCCGTTGCGTCTTGGCTAGAATCTGAGCTATCCTTTACCTCGTCTTTCTCATCTTTTTTCGCCTCGCTGGTTGTAGTTTCGCTCTTAGCATTTTCAGAAGAGTTTTCCGACTCCTCCGCAACATTTTCATCCTTAGAATTTGTCTCTGATTTATTTTCACCGGCTTCTTTGCTCTCTGCCGGTTCCTCAGGGCTCTTTTCCTCGTTCAATGGTTTCTCTACTTCGTCATCTTTTATTTCATCAACTTCCATCTTGGTTGATTCGTCCGCTGAACTCTTGTCATTCTTGTTATTCACCGTCTCTTCTTCCGCATTGTTTTCATTGTTTTTATCTTGCCTTTTCGGACGCCCGCGTCCACGGCCTGTACCCTTGGCCGGGGTTTCCTTCTTTTCTTTTTTAGGCGGTGATGGTGCTGGCGTTGGAGCACCCAGGCCTCGGGCTGAACTGCGAGTACGTCTTCTACCCTCAACTTCACCGACTGAGGTGTTCAATCCCTGCTTAGGAAGAATCGGTTTTTACCAACAAGTGGAATAAAATGACGAGTGAACTTAATTTATCAAAACAATTTGATTTTTTTTTTTTTTTTCGATTGAATAATTCATGTGAGAATTTGTTCAGGAATTGGTCTTAAGATAAGAGATCTAAACATTGTTGAAAAAAATGTAAAAAAAGAAAAAAAAAAAACTGTACACATCTGCTATGTCGAAAATTGTGCAATATGTAATAAATATATTTCTAGTATTTCAAGTTTTAAATTATTAATTACAAAGCGTTGAATAAATGAGATACATAAAGAAGAGTTTTTATTAATTTGAATACATTGGTATAGTGAAATCTTGATGCATAGAGTCTATTTTGCGGATAAAGGTGGAAAAAATTTATTCGCAAATAGATTTAGTGAAATATATAAACCAATATTGTCATTGCATCGAATGACGTGAGAACCTTGAAGGATAATTCATAAAGTGCGCTCGTAGGGCAAGTGGTGGGAGAATCTCTCCCCTTTGCCCCCACCCCCCTCCACCGATACTCTTAACTCTATCCCCACTTTTACCCCTCTGATGCTCACGCAGGCAAAAGCTGGAGGGGAGGCAAAATGGAGGGAACTGATCAGGCAAGGGGGTGTAACCTTGGCCCCTGATATGTTAGGAAAATTTTCAACTGTTCGTAAGGATAATTTTTGCGTAATATAACTCCGAATAATATTACCTTTAGGATAGCCTCGCCTTCTTGAGCCGTTCTTTCTAAGGTAGAGAGCCTTTTAGAACCTCCGCGTTTATTTTTCGTCGGAGTTGGTTTATCCTGAACTGTAGGTTCCTGGGGAAGAGATTAGAGATTGATATATCGTAACGTATGTTATACCTAGTTTAGCGTTAAATTACGTAGGTGAAAACCACTGGCGTAACCTCGATAAGATTAACGAGTTCTACAGCGTGAGAGAAAGAGAAGATGATAAAATGATTTGAAAAAGAGAAAAAAAAAAGAAAAGAAAAGAGTTTCGGTAGTTTGTTTCTATTTTTTATTTATTTTCTATTTTTTGTTTGTTTCCCGCCATTTTGATTTTTCTTTAACCAATTATACGACAAGTACTGTGATAATTTTTGATTAAAGAAAAATGAATGAGACTTTGTTGGACTTTGTTGAAAGTAATTGTTGCTCAAGATATTATAAATGATTTCCCGCCTTTTTAATCGTCTGCCGGCGTGCACCGACTACTCCGCACGAAAGGCGCAAATAAAAAACATCCTCCATCTTTGCCACTGAAGGACAAATGGTACGGGTTTGAAAAATCACTGAATCTGACCTCATGCATATTAAGAGACGGTTATCATACCAGATTAATATTCTACATTTACGTGATTCATCCCGGGTATATGATTTCTTAATAACCGCGCGCGGGGGAGCTCGGAATTTTCGAGAGACCGAGCGTCGCCCCGTATTTGAGGCACTACACGCCGCCTTGGCATGGAAACTCGGCTTGACGAAAGATTTTCCTTGTTTTTCACGCTCTTACCTTAGACACATCATCGACACTATTGTCATTCTTCGTCTCCGCTTTAATATCAGACATTTCTTCGGTGCGAAATCACTTAAAAACACAGGAAAACCACAGATTTACTACAAGAAATCGCGGGGAGCCCGGTCGCACTGTTTATACGATAAGCAAAGATGGCGGGTAGCGTGGGTCACGTGACCTCGTCAAACGTAGAGCGGGACGTGCGCTGCGCCTTCTATCATCGCGTTTCCAAACTAAAAACCGCGAGAAAAATGCCGATTCAAAAATATTTCAACTTCATATTACAATTTTCTTATTTTTTTTTTTTTTTTCGTTTTTTCGTTCCAACTAGATACTTCATATTATTTTGTTCTTTCCTTTTCAAATTGATACTTTCTTAGAAAACTATATCCCACGCCACAGATGTTTCTAGAGCTAGAAAATGACAAATATTACATAGCTATTTTTTCTTACATTCTTATAACTTTGAAAGATGTATGATCGTGAAAAAAAAAAAGAAAAAAAAAATACACGTTGGATAGGAATTGACTAATATTATTAATCCTTCAGCGCTGAATGAAATGAAAATCGAATATCCCTATATGAATAATGGTATTTTTTATTTATTCAAAAGTTTGTTTCGTCAAATAGATTATGAAGTAAAAAAAATTAGAAAAATATTATATTTTTTTTATCATGATGAAACTCTCAATCTATTTAGATGAAACTGTTTGTCTATTACTTAAGAACTGCTCATCACCTCGTTTAACGTTAAGGACGCGCGTCTAGGATTATCATTATCATAATTATCATTATTATTTACATCTGTAACGCAGACAGAAAACATTCGTGAATTTGAAATTATAGTAGCATAACTAAATCTCCGATTTCTCTGAACGAAGATATAAAAAAAAAATCATTTATAAATTCGTCCATTATTTTATACGGAGATGCTATAATCTCGGAAACATTATTCTTATTATCAGTTGTAACTGTTTACCATATTCATAGATGGTAATTACGGTGGATGTTTTTGAATATGAAGAAAAATGACAAAAAAGATCGAATGAAATCGAATTTCAATGTGTAGGCATTCGTCTGAACCAAAATCTCGCCCTAAAATCGTCACTGCATGTTAAGAAAGCCGGTGCAGTTGGGGAATGTACGATTAAACGGACAGGGCCGTTGTGTCCTAATGATAAAAGCTGCTTCCTCGATGCATTTCGCGAATTCCAAGCGCAAAGAGAAGTTGTAGCTTCGTCCGGAAACATCACATAGTCTTCAGTGTGATTAAATATCGCTTGAGCTTTGTGCTCCTGTTTTCCTGTACGAAAAATAAAACGAAAAATCAAAAACTGAGGGTGACAATTTCACGATTTTTTAATGTAAACGCATGAATTCTCATCCTAATTGCCATTGTACGAAATTTAACGTCTTTTATTAACTCGCCAAGTATTTAATACCTCAGGGCTCATATACTTAGAATTATCAGAATATCTTGTTCCAAGTATTCATTGAATATGATGAAATAGCAAAAACATTGACTTACACCTAACATTTTGAATAATGAAAGAAAATAGTAATAAAAAAACTGTTTACCTGTTGTACCAGCACCTGTGTAAGCGATCAAACATCTGCTCGTTGATAATTCCCACAATTTGATCAAAGAATCTTTTCCAGATGATAACAGATACTGCAAATAAGTACAAGCGATTTTCAATTAAGGATAAAAAGTTCTCAAACATTTAATAAGTTTAATTTTAAATTCATATAAAATATAAAAATTTGAGTACACATTAGAAACCCACCTTTCCGTTCCTCGTGAAAGTTACAGAACAGACTTCATAGCCGTCATGTGCTTTGATGAAAGTATTAATGCACCGGTTTGATACACCGTCCCATAATTTAATACTTCCATCTTTACCAGCAGAGGCATAAGTCTTAGCATCGAGAGAATATTTGATGCTGGTTATGCCTGCTGTATGCTGATGGCTGGGTATACTACATACAAAACACTGGGCAGTATTTACATCGTACA
Source organism: Tenthredo notha (assembly GCA_914767705.2). Taxonomy (NCBI): domain Eukaryota; kingdom Metazoa; phylum Arthropoda; class Insecta; order Hymenoptera; family Tenthredinidae; genus Tenthredo; species Tenthredo notha. Next base: position 15,339,906 of record OU611906.1, read on the forward strand.
TTCTAACGACTGGATGATTGGTTCCAACGACAAGAAAATCACCGGTAGGATGAAAAGATAGACATCGAATTTGATCCGCGTCTGTTATAGTACGAAATGCTTTCTTAACGCTTGCTTTACTGAAGTCAAATAATTTGACGGTAAAATCCCTGCTGCCAGAAACAAGGATTGGTTCTCTAGGGTGAAATTCTAGGCAAGTAACTTCCTCCAAATGATCATAAAGCGTTCTTATCACTGGATGTCCGCCAGTTTGATCTCCCGGAGCCATTTCATCGGGCGCAGACTTTGCCAGCATTCTATCAACGTCTAATATCTTTATCGAAGCGTCCACTGAACCTGTAGCTATCAATTGACCGTCGGCAGAAAATGCTCCGGCTCTACAATTCCCTTTATGAGAAGTCACGTATGCTGTCTCATATTGTGCCGGCTCTGGCGCCTGGGTTTGCGCCTCGGTCTCAAACTCCAAGTCTAATCCAGGACCTAGAGTATTGTCAATATTTGAGAGCTGTGGCACCTGAGGTACTTCCTTTTTCGTACGATCCGGCTCGTGTGAAGCACCGATTAACATCAAATGAAGCAATCGGTCTGATGGTGGACAGGGCGGCTCTGCTTGTATCATATTCGATAATTGTACAGCGAGAGTTTGATGTCCGTCATAAAACAGTTGGCTGTGAAAATATTTGTACTTGTTAGTAGTTTCGAACGGAAAACAATTAAGAAAAAAAAATATATCGTAACTCGTCACTTGAATTTCTTGAGAATCTTTTTCTCCATTTCCAGCTGTTTTATTTTTCGGAAGATTTGAGGTATATCGAGAATCAATTGGGGCTAAAACTAGCCGAAGACGTCTACGTACAGTTTACAATCGTAAGAAATTCAGCGTTTACCTGATCATAAGCCGATAGAGCGATTCTCTGCTTTTAATAACGTTTTTCGGATCCAAATCTGGCTCCTTCATATTCGAATTATTCTCCCTATTTTCCTTTGGGGACTGAATTTTGCCGGCTTTTTATTAACCCAGAATAATAAAAATGAACACCGGTTCGGTGAATTCGGTGTCTCTACGGGTAGGCTTCGTGCTTTCAGAAGAGGTTATATCATGTTGTTGTATGGGTTGCGATCAGGCAAGAAGATCAGGATGTGTAGTTCGAAGTAGGGCTCATGATTGGTCGATAAAATCAGCTTATAATTTCTCCAGAAGAATGTCCAGTAGGAAAACGAGTTTCCTTAAGTTATAGGAGAAAAGGTATAATGGCTACCGTCGAAAGCGAGGTTGAGTCAAGTCAGGTGAATTTTACGGAAGATTTAACAAAAGATACGAAGAATAAATTACATTCTCTGTCTGAACACGTTCTGAGAAAAAGACTACCGCCACGATTCCCTAAAAGTGACAAAGATATATATGCTACAAATAAAACAAGCTTTAAGGTAACTTCATACTTTCGTAACCTCACTTCTACAAGTTTATCTGTCTATCTGACACATCTCTCTCTTGTTTTTCCACTAAAATGATATGAAATTAATTGTTTAAATTCAATTGCATTATCCCAAAAATTTTGTATAAGGGTTAAACCCTCAGTTTAGTCTCATGGAGTAAAATCGGGTGAAATTCAACAGCTCTGTCAATAATTCATCAACTGAAAAGTTACACATTTAAATTGAAGAGGATTGCTTTATCAACAATAGGAGATTACAAATTCCAAAATCGGAAAAGAAAGTCATTTGTATCTTTGAAGATACAACTTAATTTCCTAATATCATTGATAACTATGATTTTGTAACAGGCTCAGCTCACCAAGTGTGAAAAGCTACTAGATTCTGGTGAGCCAGAAATTCTAATCCATGGTCTTGGTGCGGCGGTGAACAGAGCTTGCCTATTGGCTTTACAACTGAAAGAAAATCACCATGGAACAGTAGATTTGGACATAAATACTTCGACTGTAGATATAATTGGTAATTTCATTACAGTATTTGACTTTAGGTTTAGATATGGTGATGAAATTCTTCATAAAGTGAAGATCGTTTCTTCTTTCATTTTCACAGATGATTTTGAGCCCATTACAAACGACGCAGACTACGAGGTGAATCAAAGGAAAAATTCAGCGATTCATATACGCGTATTTCGTACAGCGTTGATCGGGACATTAAAATGATGAAGTAATGATAAGTTAAGTAAGTTAGATAATTAATACTGTAAGATAATGAACAAATTGAATTGCGTTACTTGAAACTGTTTTTTTTTTCTTCATTCAAAGTTTCCTAAAATGATATTTTCCCTTAACCAATTGGTGCATTGGCTAGGTCTGACTATATTTGAGATATGGATTAATCTCATATCTTTAACGGTTTTCACCGTTCTATTAGCTATCAAATTAGATAATCATTTTTTACCGGGACCCGGAGGCTGGAACATTGTCTTTTCCCCATTATTTATTGCCGATGGTTTGAATACATATTTTTGTGCTATTATTTTCATAAGAATGCAGATGGAAGGAATTATGAAAGGAGCTATACTGAGAGCACTTTGGAGTTTGACCTTTCTCCTATTAGTTTTCGTATTTAAATATCTACTTTGCAAAAAGTTATCCGGACAAAGTAGTCTTGAATATTCTGAAGTTTTAAGCCCAGTTTTTATCCTATTACAACTTATCGCAGTTAGAGCTTGTCAGCTTCACTGACCCAGGGGTATGGATAGAAACGATCCTGTTATTGAGCTCTCCTTGCAACAATCTTCTATATATGTTACAACTGAGCTCATGTACACTATACGTTAAATTAATAAAAGTTAGAGCGATGCCTGCCTAAAACTTGTCTTCATATTATCAAGCTAAAGTTATTCAATCGTCTCACTTTTATATAGATATTAATATTAATATTAATAGTTATAGGAATTAATATTGATGCTAATAGAATTGGTGTTATTTTTTTTTTTTAATCAATTCTAGGCACCATATTACAATTTTAATAACTAAAACTATTTATATATGACAAATTTTTCGAAAATTATACCGTGTTACGTTTGAATTTCATTTTTTCTAATATATTATGTTATATATAATTGTTAGTCCTGACCTAATGCATTCAATTATATAGTACGATGTAAATTAGATTGGAGTAATCTTAATTCGCTAAGATTTTATACTGTCAAACACCTGATGATGCATAGCTAGCAGAAGCTGTTCAAAATTCTGAGGATATAAAATCCTAGTAAAGTGAAATTTGTAAATACAATGAATAAAGTTGAATGAACTATTTGGTACTTTGTGAGCTTAACTTGATATCAATCCCTCACCAAAAATAAAAAGCACACCAACTAAGGCATAGCAAAATATTAAAATTATTTTAAAAACTTGCTATGTCTCTTCATTTCATAAGCTATACTTCAGTAGTAATTTCTAGGGAATCAATTACTTCATTTTTAGACTTATGAATAAACTACTGCGTAAATATTCTCAAGAATGATTAATATCAGGAATCATAAATTCTTTTTTAATGATCTAATAACTGCAACTCTTAAGTCTTAACGCAACAGAATAAATTCAGGTAACATAAGTCGTTACAACATACCAGTATAATGATTTGATTGATTCCGTTCTAAATATAGAGCTTGTTAACAGGGGTGGAGAATACTTGAAAAACACGTCGTGTTTTACACTCAATTATACAGTATTCTCGAAATATAGTATATTAGTTACTTTATATTCGTTTGAGTTCTGAGCTGGAAAATTTATTGGGAACTCTGAATATTAGATAATGGAAAATGAACTACATAGAACCATTCGTAGTTTAAAAAAGAAATGATAACTGATGGAATACTTAGTTGTATTTATATATAATAAAAGTTAGCTAATTTCTCTAAGCAATTCATTTCACTACGTCCCAATTATGAATAAACAATAATTATATATTAGATATTTTTCTGAGTTGAAATCAACAAAATGTAATTATAATTCTACTAAATAGAAATATTGAAGATATTGAATATATCAAAAAACTACATCCTTCCAAGTTAATAGTATTTTGCAATAAATATCAATTTTCGATAACTGCTATATGTCGTTGTTAAACATTCAAACGGGGGAATGCTGATCCTGACAATGCCTTAAATCCAATCCCAAAAATAAACAATTTAGTTGGTGTAGTATGATGGTGAGCACCCTCTTTTCAGCCTCCCTTTCCTTCCCTTTCCTACCCTTCTTCAACCAAGATCAATATTCCTGGCCAAAGGGAGACGGAGAACCCCCGCGCGATGTGGAAGGGGTGTGAATCAAAGCACTCTATAGGCAAAGCCTGTTGCTGCTAGCATACTTGAACCTATCTTGGCTGGGAAAGTTTCAATAAACAGATAATCATCATTGACTTGAAAAAAAGGGGCCACAATAAAGAATAGTGATGTGTGGTGAGCTTATATCAAAAGATTATGGACAACCTGGCTAATTGGACCAATGGTAAGTTCAACTTATATGAACATCGTTAATTGTATTCTTGCACGTTAAATATTAATTTTTTTTTTTAGAATTTATGTTTTGAATGGATATAGATGAGTTTAGTACACAGTAAGGCAATAAAAAGTAGAAAAAAAAAACAAATTATACCTTCATATATCCTAACATTAATTATTAGCATTAAAGATATGTTCAGGTTCTTGGAAAGACAATGTTAGCTCAGTAGCTCAAATATCACAGCAAATTATTGTTCAACTTATGTTTTGCTAATTTTAATATTGAGTATGGTGAGATTCAGTTATTAAACGTTCGTCCATCCAAATTATTATACATGTATACATATGTAACTCAACTACACTGATTGAATTCTCAATATAAAGAATTCCAAATACCATTAATAGAGTTTAATTCAATATCGAAAAAGAATAATTTTAGCAGTGCTTGTCATAATATGTATACATACAAGAATGGTTCCTCTCCTGCACATGAAACAGAGTTTACTGGTATAAAAATCGATGATAGATCGTTTTTATACATTAACAAAAACCATTCAAATTAATGCTATTGAAGATCATAGGCTTAAGATTTTCACAGAATTGAAATCCGAAAAAATTACACAATGATCAAGATAGTTCAATTATAGCTGATAACAGACTTGTGCTATGGTGTGAAAACTATTGATCTCATAAACGGAACGCAACAATCCCATAATTATTATAAACAGGTATCATCATCAATGTGACAACACCAGTACCAGGACAAAACTGTGTATCAAGTTTGTCAAGTTCAGAACCAGTCGACAAACTGCTGATCATTGCACCTTCATGGGTTGCAGTGAACCAGGATTTAAGATGGGTCTTCCTACTGCACACCTATGGGTTTGCTTGCCTTTTTTTTGTGCTCAGCTTCTACACATTTTTCTCCATACTAAATTTAAGGTATTTTACAAATCATCGATTCTTGTATATATTTTGTCTTCTTTAAATATGTAGAAAAATTTATTCACCAACGTACATATGAATCTTCTCATATTTTTCAGATCTCTTATTTCAAGCCGCCCCTTCATGTCAACAATAAACATATTCCTTTGCTTACTTGGTGCTTCGAGGTCTAGCTGTTTATTCATAGATCCATACAATCTTAAAGAGGTAAAGTAGCCACCTCGAAGCTTGAGTTATAAAACCAAGACCAGGAAATCGTTGATGAAGACTGTTTAATGACTTATATTATACACACACATAATCTAGGAAACCATTTCCTGGCCTTGGTCTTTGGCACATGATAGTTTCACCCTTTATAACTAGTTATATAACATTTTATCTTATTAACTGACTTTTAGACTATGCCTAGAGTTATTGGCTCAATAATGTGGGACATCGGATTCCCATGTGTGACTTCTGCATTTTGCCTGATACAATTGGCTTTTCTTCAACTAACACAGGTGATTAGATATTTAATTATAAAATTACTAACGGTCATATGCATTGCAAATTTATAGTTGTTCAGTAAATCTGATGATTCATAAGGGTACATTATAGTTTCTATAAAAGATTTAGATAGCCCCTGTTCTTCGTCGCTAAAGTAGTATTATAAGTGACCTGAATAGAAATGAAATTATTTTAGTAATAAGTAGCACTTAGTGAAAGAATACAAATATCCTTGTAAATAATTTTGCCCAACAGACAGAATCCTCGATAATAATGTATTTGTCGGGTGAAGTTTTTGAAACTATTCAATTACAATTAAAGAGAATTCGTCATTTATTTCTCTGAGTAAAAAAGCACATATAAATGAGAAAAATATGTTAATTTTCAGCTCAAGTTTGGCCCTGAAAAGCTACAGCAAGAATCTTGCCTTAGTCTAATTATTACGGCTCATTTTTCCTGCATTATAGCAAGCGACGGTGTGCTTGCTTTTCACAACCATTATATGACAAAGTATGTGATTCAGAGTATATTCCTTGTGTGGAGCATCATGCTGTACTTGACATTTTTGCATGCTGGCTACAGAGTCATGCACTTGCTAAGAACTGTGCCAAATAGTATGCTAACGCGGGATAATTCTCACATTAATCAGAAAGGTTTGTGTTCAAATTTAAGATCGAATAAGTCGGTTTACTGTTTTGATTGATGCTGAATTTAGATAAGCATTGTATGCATAATAGCTGCTCGTTAGTGACCTAATACATTATTATAGGAATAATGCAGCTAGCTATGCTTGCGCCGTATAACAATTTGGCAACATCTGTAGCTGCGGCGCTTGTACCAACTTTGCTTGGCCCTAAGCTTAAAGTATCAGAAGAGAATAATGTACCTGGAAATATCGCTAGAGATTCCGAACTTAATCAGAGCTTGAAAGGTAGTAGAAATGTAGTGCGCTAAAATAACATTCAGACATAATGCCGAAAACTCATCAATTTAAATCAATCTACAATCAGTTTCAGCTCATGCTACAAATAAGATACCAAAAAGCCCAGATTCTGGTCGCAAAGAACCAATCGTATCGTCAATTGCTGCCAGTATTCAGCCACCTCCACTAACACAAGCTCATCAGCCAATCCCACCGATATCTACCGTACCAGAAGTATATGTGAGACCTCCTACGCCAACACCATCTACCGCTAATCTACCTATCATTATGGTTTCAAGTCCAAGCCGAAGAAGCTCGTTGGCGAGTAGACGAGGAAGTGATATATCTGGATCGTCCAGACGCAATTCGGAATGCAGCGTTAGGTTCATTAATGAAGAAGATGAAACATCACCTCCTAAAGAATCACGACGTCATTCAGAGTTCAATATCAAACAACCAATTGGTACGGAAAGACCGCGGACACCAGAAGGTATATTACGAAGACATTCCGAGAACATCACTCCCACGAGCAGCACCAAAGACTTAAGAAGATGTTCTGATTTTTCTCATGAAAAAAATCGGAGCTCTCAATTCGCGACAAAATTGAGGAGGAATAGTGATTTTGGTAATAGAACTCCGAAGAGATTGCTCTTAACTGAAGAGCAGAGATTACCCAGTGTTTTGGATCACAGCCCTGCAGGTATTATCAATATTGAAGCCTGCGGTGAATTTTCTAATGAAAGAAAGTTTGCAAAAACAAATGAAAATAAGCTATAATGTATTTCTTTGTGTGCAGATTATTGCCTATTGATGCTTATATTGTTACAGGATCGAGACGAAATTCAGACATTGGTAGTTTGACTGCGACGAAATTTGACTCACGAAGAAACTCGGAATTCGCATGCCGCCGTAACTCTGAATTCTTTCAAATAAAACCTTTGATAATAAATCGTCGTAGTAGCGATATAAGTATTAGAACACTGGACAAAAGTCCGACTCACTATCATAGCATAGTAGCCGAAAAACCTGAGCTACAAGAAAAATCAGAATCTGATTCTGATCAGCCAGATTGCAACGAGAAGGCAGCGCTGATGAATAATAAAACTGCACATAATAAGTTTAACGAGAAAGAAGAAATTGCAAAAACGAGAAAAAAAAATCTCTCGTGGAAGAATGACAAAAGTAAAGAAGATCCCGAAGAGATTACAGCGGAAAGCAGTTTATTACCAGATAACACTGCATCTGATGGCAGAATTACGGTAACATATTGATACAGAGTATTTAAGTACTATCTGGTAATAATCAAATCATTTTCTAATCGGTAATAGTGAAATAAATTATCGTTAAACTTTTGAACTCTTTTTCAGGGATCTGATTTTACACTTCACTCAATATTGAATCATATTGCATATGTAAATAGAGCTAAGTCTGATACGCCTTTGCATATTCCTGAAGCTGATACCGCGGCAGCGCGGAAGTTACAAATACGAAGAGTGTTGAATGTGACCTATGTCACAGCAATTTTGGGGATAATTTTGTGTATTGCGGATATTGGAAGAATATTTGGCCCTTACGGTAAGGCTAAACGAGACTGAGATCATCTTTCAAACCTACTAGTTTACTGCCACTAGGTTTTGAACATGATATTAACTGCTTCTACCATTTTGTGTGATTAATATTTTTAGGACTTCTAGCAGAAACGACTAAGTCTAGCGCGAGGCATAATCCAATGCAATTACCAAAGCCATGGCCTTGGCTATTGTACCAGACGTTGTGCCGTGCATTAGAACTGATAATGGGATGCGCAATGGCAAGCATAACTAAACAGCCGTCGGTAAGCCCGCGTCATCAATATCTAAGTACCTACCCAAGCTACAGTTTACGCATGAAGCAAAGAGAAAATCTTTACATATGAAGCAATACTCAATTTGATTCTTAATTAAATAGACTGAGGAAATGAGAGAAAGTATATCTCAACTGCCTGTAGAAATTCAAAAAATCTCTAGGACTTTGGAAATCTCTCTACCCAATTCTAATTGAATAACTATTTTTATCCTAAAGCCGAAGAAGCACATATAAGTTAATACAATTTGTAATCTAACTACAATGGGGAACTGTAATGCGTACAAAGTCCTAACGTCTTGCATGAATTTCGAGTGGTATTCCGATATCAAATTCAAAAGATGAATGACATCAAGTAATATGGCAATCTTCAAAATAATTCTTTTCGTCTCCAAGTGTTTCATTTGATTTCCAAAGAAAAAAAAATAAATGTATTCCTTACTAATTTATAACGTGTATTACATAATGAGTGAAAGCTTGGATTATTTTAGATAAGTTAATTTAACATATAAGAAACAAAAAAACTATTCAAAAAGCATGAGTCCATAAAAAAGAACAGTACGTAATGAAACTAAAACAGTACTGATATAGTAGCCAAATTATAGCAATAGATCTACCTATACCTATATGTGACGTTCTAAAAGATTAACTGTGTTCAACCAACGTATATTAAAACGTTGTTATAACTAAAACAAAATATCGCTTCATATATAAAATCTTTCTGAAGAAATCTATTTTGATCGATAGTTATATTTTTAACATTAGATTTAGTTATGAGATAAAAGATTATCCCAATACAAACCAATAGGTATATTTTAATTTTCTATAACTCTCCAGTGGTCCAAAAAGGAAAAAAAAAAGAAAAAATATATAAAAGATGAAAAAGAAGTAAAAGAAAAGAAGAAAATTAACTATATTTCAAATTCGTGGACACACCCTTCAGAACTATTGCGGTTTCGATTATATCAATTTATCATTTTTTAAAGCCGCAATAGTGATAGACTGTATATAAACCCAAAAGCTTTAAATTAGTTTAGTCACTGGTAGGGAGTAAGGGAGTATCAATATCATGTGACGGAAATATCCTTTACACCTTAGGCAGTCCCTTTAAAAGTGCCCTATTCTTGAATGTTGAAAAAAAAAACAAAAAATAAAATAAACTAATGAAAATATTAAATACTAAAACTTGGTGTCTAAGTGGTTAAAATTACAAATGATAATTGTAACTGTGTTGTGATCTTATATGTGATATGCGTTTAGATAGATGTCTACTATCGAAGACCTCGGTTGTGCTTGCGTAAGCCTATAAAAATTATTTAGTTAATATACCTTGAGGCTTGTCATCATAATTGCAACTATAGTTTCTTTACAAAAGAAAAAAAGAAATAAAATTTGAAAAAACAAAAAGATAAAAAACATATACACGAAATTAACGTAATTATAAAACTAAGTGAAGTTACAAACCAATAGTACAAATATAAAATGATTTGACGCTTACATGAATTCTTATATCATCAGAGAAAATATATTGCCAATGAATTATTATTCTATTCAAGAAAAATTTATACAAAGATGATTATTTTTTCAATAAATTACATTCTACTATAATTATGATCTTACACAAGCGTAAACGATCTGGGCCTTTATTTGTTGTATAGGCATAGTTAAATTAGGTGAAAATATATGATCAATGTTCAGTGTGCCAAATATTCGTGTTATCTATTTTAAATGTTTATGATAAAGGAGATTAGTATTAAAAAATAACAAAAAATAGAATAAAATAAAATAACAAAAAATAAAAAAATAATAATAATGTTACATTAAGACCATTCATACAAATAGTTATTTATATAGTAATAATTGAGCGTAAAAATATTGATGAAAAGTATATGAACCGAAGGGAGTTACACAATTTCAGGAGATGGCATATAAATAATTATTTTTATCAATGGGCAAAGCAACATCAGTATTCCAATATCTCCAAGTTATTTGATCATATTTTCTATTGCTTCAAGTATTTAAGTTTATCATAAGACAATATTGATAGATATACATAGTAATATTAATAATAATAATAATATTAATAATAATAATAACTCTAACTTAATTTCTAATACAGCAATCAACAATGTAACAAAAACGTCGGCTTGACAAGTTTGTTAATTATAATGGAACTCGTTTGAAAGATAAATAATGTTTAAAGAGGATGAACATCAATGGTTTTTTCTTAATAACAGTAAAGTGTGCGTTGTTGATCACTAAAATCAGGATTAAGGAACAGAGACCCTTCCTAGTTAATATTCAATTATTGAAAATGAACCCATACATAAATGTAAATAGTCAAAAATTCAACAGTATTCAATGATAAAATAATGAATGTTTGTCACTGTAGGTTTATGACAACACGATTTCAGAGTATTCACCAGATTTTCAAGGCTTCGATTATTCAAAAAATTGAGCTGGTAAGAATCTCATGAAAAATTTTCTCCCATTTGCAAAGTACGACAAGACTCTAATCCGTTATATTGGTGATATTGATTGTTTAGAGCAATTTTTCAATATCACAATAATTTCTCTAATTGATGCTATAACTTTACAATCAATCTGTTTCAAATACTCTGATTAGAGTGTGTAAATCATAAAATGAGAATGTAACAAGACATAATAGTAGAAAATTTTAGAAATAGTAGAAGCTAGTCGGCATATTATTTTTTCTCACCAAATTTATCTTTGAAACTTCAATCAGATAAGTACAACATAGTTGATATAAACTGAATAAAATTTTACAAAATAGTTGTATGGTGGTTGTATTATTTTATTTCAACACAACCTTGGTAACAATAATTCTGAATTTTTATTATTATTAATATTCTATAATATTCTTAATGAACGACTATATTATTGTTCAAGCCAATAAGAACCAATGAATAACTAGTTCCATCAAATTACTACTAATGTCTTTTGGAACATATAATATACGGAAAAAGCATAACATTTTTTTCCCAAGTTGAGTTATTTTTTATTTTATTAGAATAATTGGCAGCAAACTTAAGTTCATAATAAAGTATTGCGATAATAAAAGTATTATAGTATTTAGTACGACTACTGAGACAAAGAATCCAGCAGCTAAATAAATTTTTGAATTTATTTAACAACCTAACAAAGAAGGTAGTTATTCTTTTCGGGTATTTACTGTAGGATCTATTGGAAATCAATTTTATTTAATATCTTTTCACTTTTATTTGAATCGACTCTCTCTTATAGATACTCCAAAATCCAGATCACCCACTGCGAAAGATAGGTCAATCTTATTCTACTCTAAATTCAATACATAATGAAGCTAACATCATCACTGTCTTGAAAAAAATTAATCACCGATATGGCACATGCCACATAAATATATCATAAATACATTGAAAGAAAATGTATTGCAAAATATTGATAAGCAAAAAATCAAAGATCCGAAAAAAATATTACTATCTTATAATAATTTATCTATCAAATTTTTAAAAAGAAAAATAAAGAAACTTATTCGATTTTGTAAAAAGGAAATCAAAGCTTCGGATAATTAAGTAAACAGAATGTATTGTGTTTAATGAAACATACTTTTAAATTAATTAAACGTTTTAAGACAAGCACTTATTATGCTATATGAGAAGCTTCCATAGAACAATAAGACGTATGCATGTATGCATTTAAGCATTTTTTATCCGATTACAAAATATCTGCACAACACTTAGCTGGATTATTCTAAAGAAATTTATTTCCTTTACGTGACTGTACGAGCATGATATTATGTTGTATTATATTATATCATATTATATTATATTACCAATTTCATTTTAGTTATCTAGTGTAATTCAAAATTCGTAGCTTGAACATAAAGAGTTTCATTTGAATTCAAGTAAATTTAAGACTGAAATTCAACTGTCTACCAACTATTATACATACCTAATATTAATTATAGAACCAAAACTGATCAACCTTGGTAATCAAAGTAGTCTATTTCAGGCTCAGGTGATTTTGGAATCACCGTCGCAGGCTGCATCTTATGACCCTTTTTAGTCGGCAGTGGTAATACTTCTACGTTCCTGTAACATGAAAATTATTAATTAGGATTTTGAATTGATTTCGTCAATTTCCTTCTCTCTTACTCGTCGAAAATTTTACCTTAGAGAGCTCGTAGCTTTTGCAGCATTCAACATTGGTCCTGGTACTTTCCTCTGGCCACTTTCTCTTTGTAACAATTCAAGTAAGCTCAAACTTGGCAGCCAGCACTGAAAATAAATCATTTGTAAATTACAGAAGTTCGATTTTAAACATTGTAAATATCCTCCTTGATCATTTCTGTACAATTTGATAATCTACCTTATCTTTAACAGCCGTAGCGACAATATTCCTTTTCGGTTCTTGATCGTATGCCTGACTCTCGCATCCAAAATGTTCGCAACATTCATGAACAAAATGACGCTTGTCACGGTTCATACTCTCGAATGAATAGCTTCTAGATTTTTGTTTAGACATTTTAGCGAGTTGAACGAGTTCAGTCAATCTATCGTGTATCATTTGGCAGAAGTTCGGATCCTTCTTTCCCCATTGTTTCATAAACTCAGTATATCTCGGCATTAACTTTCCGCTCAAATCTGGATTAACGATTTGCAATCCCAGTGCCAATCTCCGATTTCTCTCAATCATTTTACATTCCTCATTACATTCCAAAGTCTTCAATTGATTTTGCTTCCTCGCGCTTTGTCCCAATACATCTTCCAAATCCACCGAATGACCAAGCTGCATTTCGGCCATTTTACTGGCCAGGATCCCACTAGCTATTCTCTGAAACTCACGAGAATTTTCCGCACAAGCTCGACTCATGCTTCTATGTCCACATTGGCAAGTCACCTGTAAAATCGAACACATGCGATATTATTAAACCAAAATCGTAAAACTAGTAAAGAAAAGAGATCCCGATAACCAAATTCTTTCTCATACCTTGACCATTTCTCTACACGCTAATTCAGGGCACTTTCCATCGTGGCATGGCGCCGAACAAATATGTCCACATAATTCCCTAGCAGTTGTACAAGGCTGGACACAAACTTGTCCCGATTTCTCGCACGGACCGGGATGACAAATGGTTATACATTTGTGTCTTTTGCACGACAAAGGCTTGTTACACGGCAATCCACATGAAACTTCGTTAACGTGACATGGGACTGCTTTCCTACGTTCGTGATTACCGTAACACCATTTCTGCGTGAGAACTGTACAAGGCGGACATATCGGCTCGCTATGACAATTGTGGAGAACCGGATGGCTGCATACATGCTCTCGTGAACAAGGTCTCTCACAAACTGGACGTCTCGTTCCACATGGTACCGGAGGGTATATTACAGCTGCACCACACTCGCAGTAAAGTTCTTCAAAACTGCTATGCAAACAGGGCTGACATCTGCCTGCGTTTGTACATGGAAAGTATGAAGATATTATGAATACTTCGAACGGTGAATCTGATCATGGTATTTCGTAATATTATATCAGTATGTTTACCCTTATGACAAGTTTGTTCGCACTTGTGTCTATTGCAACTGAGAGAATGTGTGCAAGGTAATGGACAGATGTGTTCGATATCAATGCAGCACATTTGGTTACATTTGTGTCTACCGCAGGATCGTTTTTTAGTGCACCGTTTCTGGCACCGTGCATCATCAGCTTTAGATGTCAATTCTTTGCATGGTATTTCCTTGTCCATGTTACCGCAACGGCATTTTACTTTAGTTGTCATTTCACAATCGGGACATTCTTCTTGGTGACATTTGACTTTGCACACATGAGGATTACCTGGGAAAATAAGAAAATCATATAATTTGTTGTTATACAATGAGAAATGTAATCTTTTCAGAAACGTTTTATATTATCAGCTATTTCAGCAGTAAAGCAGACTCACTGGGTTGCCCACATTTCAGACGTTTACAGCACATTTTATCGCATACTGGAATTTCATCTAAACAGCTTGTTCTTGGCTCAGTTAAAGGCGTTTGTCCACAACAGCAATGAGAGACGGCTTCTGGTCTCAGAACACATGGCTCGCAAGGTCCCGGATGACACAAGTCCTTGCAATTGTGATTACCACATTCTAATAACTTATTACATATAGATTGGCAAGTGTAGGTCGTTGGAACATCTGCTACACACGGAACATCGCGATTATCTTTGCCGCAGTAACATTCTAAAAGTAAAATAAAAGGGCAAAATTATATGAATGTAATTGAAGATCCTGGGAATGGAAGTATTCCGTTAAAACAAACCACGCACCTTGATGAACCAGTTTTTCGCAATCCCCACATTCTCCGTGATGGCAATTTCTTTCACAAGTGTGAATAGTGCAGTTTAAAATTTTCTCACAAGTCGATTTGCACAGCAAAGGTGTCCCAGTGCTGCATTTCAACGTCTGAGAAGTTCTTCCGCAGCCACAAGACTTAGTAACCATTGCAACGCAAGGCGGGCACGGCCCGGGATGGCACAATAAATTACATTTGTGAATGCAGTTGGTTTTTGATCTCAGACGACCGCATACGTCTCCACAAGAATGAGCTACGTCTCGGCGATTCCATTCTGGACTGCTGTTATTACCGCAAAAACAATAGTATTCCTCTGGGATGGCAGACGTTACATTTTGACACGCTGGACAGCGCCATCCATTTTCTGAAAATACAAAGTGTAAAGTTTTTCAAAATGATCGAATCGGATGCACTGAATATTCGTTTTTGAAAGTCAGCAGCTCTGTGGAAATTCAAACACATAATAAAACCTGGGAAATTTTATATCGAAATGTTAATTATTATAT
Organism: Tenthredo notha; assembly: GCA_914767705.2. Lineage (NCBI taxonomy): Eukaryota > Metazoa > Arthropoda > Insecta > Hymenoptera > Tenthredinidae > Tenthredo > Tenthredo notha. The sequence continues at coordinate 15,355,386 of OU611906.1, forward strand.
GTAATCTAAAGTTTCCTCACCGACATGCGAGGATTTTGCCCATTTTTTCGTACACTTAAGATGAAGAACGTGATAGCAGTTTGAACATGACCAAACAGCATCCTGCTGCCTAACACGATCGCAGCATACCAAACACTCCAATTGTCCTCTGTTTAGTTGTTCGGTGAGACGTTCTCTCTGGCTTGCATCGTCGTCTATATGTTGAATTGTAAAAATGAATAAAGACAAGCCGAAACATAAAACGTAAGAAAAAATATCCTAAATATGACTACTAATTACCTTTCTCGTGTCTTTTGTTATTCGGTTTTTTCAAAGCGCTCACTTTGTCATCTTCACTGATTTTATGACGCCAATTTTCGAACTCCTTATCCTTAATATCTCGAGAATTATCTTTATCCTTGTCTCTTGTCCGTTCGCCTCTATCTTCCCTTTCATAGTTATTCTTATACCCGTTATAATCCGAATAATTAGGTTTCTTCTCTCTAACCACAGGCTCGTATCTATCGCTGTACCGCTCTCTTCTATCCCGATATCTATCCCCACGATCTTCGTTGAAATATCTTCTAACATTTTTTCCAATCGCTTGAGTATGATCCACTTCAGAGTTATGACTAGAGTGATTCGACTCACTATTACGATCGCCATAATGCTTAGGAGCTCCACTACTTTGCCGGACATTATCATGTCTCGGATTACGAGCCGCAGTTGAATTGTCGTAGGCAAAATTCTTATAGTACTTATTGACCCCCAATTCGGGTGGTTGAGCTCCATCATCTTCTCCAAGCTGAGAGCCGTTTTCAAAGTTCTCTCTATTACCGGGCCATTTTTTCCTATCGTTATCTCTATCAACGGAATAATTTCTACTATTTTCTGGATACTGTCTCACATTAGAGTATCTATCATTCTGAAATTTCCGAGGATTCTTCGGGGCTTGATTTCGAACCGAATTTTTGTACAAATTATTTCCATGATATTGACCATCTTGAGCATCTCTCGGCTTGTAATTATCGTTCTTTTTAGTCTCGTATTTCTTATCTTTTTTCTCACGCTTATTCCTATTATCAGTATAATAAGGCTTAGCTGCCCCAGCTTCTGGCATGAAGTTAAATCCTTCTGGCTGCTGAGACAAAACCTCGTAACGTTCAGCGTCGATTCTGTTATTGGACAAAGAGCTCGTCCCAGGCTCTTGCAAAGCTTTAAAACTACTCGGTATAAACTCACCGGCAGTGGCATGCAAGTTTGAATTTTCTACTATGCTTGGATCGATCTGTTGATTAACGAACGGTAATTTATTATGGTAATTCTTCTTCCTCGGCTTATTATTATCGCTAGGATTTCCACTTTTGCATTTAAAAGGCGGTAAATTTGGCTGCGATCTATTATTCTCAAAGAAAGCTTGCTGTCTGTTGTACTGCGTATGACCCACAGCTGCTTGAGGATTCTGCATGTACGTATTGACTAACGTTTCTTGACCGATATTAGAAATATTTGACTGAGGATTTGCTCCATTTTGAGGAAAAAAGTTCCAATTTCTTCCTACGTTGTAAAAATTTGGGTCCTCAGGCCCGTAGTAGGACCCATCCCAGCTTGCCATTAGGGCTTTGGGTAGGAAATGTTTCTTTTTTATTTTTTTCTTTTCTTTATTTATTATTTTTTTGTTTTCAACAGATTTCTGAAATCAGATATTGTGTCGTTGGTATAGATGATCAACACGTACAGCAATATGGTGCAATAATCGTATTGAAAGGTGATTTTCTCGGATCGGTTAACCAAACTCCATTTTTTTAAGGGAATATCTGTAGATGTTGAGAATAAAGAAACTCACTTACCTCAATAAGGGTATTTATTAAGATCTAGATGTGAAGGGTGAAATGTATACGAGGTAACTCAATTACGACTTGCACGATGTTATGAAAATTGATAAAGACAGCAGGGTATTAACTTTTTACCTATTTTCTTAACTTGCAAATCAAAATTTACGCTGGCGCTAGGTCTGGCACCGAATACGTGGCGTGTTAGAGAACTAAAATCACGTAACGAATGGAGAAGCGTGAATATTCCAACTTTAAGGTTTGGTCATAATTAACAGTTAGAATTATTTATGTAATAAATTGATCATTATTATACGCCCGCTTTATTACCACACACTTTATATATCGTGGAAATATTTTATTTACATTTTATTTAGCGATTTTAAAAAATATTTTTCTTCTCTTTCTACAGCTGTACCACCAACAGCCATTAATATATTTGCGCGAAAGATTAAAGCTGTCAAAAGTGACATTGCATTGATGACTATCGTATTTTTATAAACATGAATTAAAACACTCGTTATTATCACACTAATCAATGCATTTTTCACCTCAATTCTAATATCACATTTATAGGTTTATTTCGATGGTTCTTTTTTTTTATAATTTACACAATTCATATAACCTCGAATTAAGCGCCATAATATAAGATGACAATATTGTAAACAATCATTTTTTGACAAATCGAATAAAACTGAGATCAAATGTTTAACAAACGCTCATTATTATGCATATAATAAATTGAATTTATGTCTAGGGTTAGAATTATAAAGAACAATATCTTTCACACTACCATAAGATACTTAGCTTTAGTTTTAATTTCAAATAATAAAAAAACTGTAGGAGAGATTCTCCGAATTTAAAAGTAATTCAAATATCAAATATTTTTATCGGCGTATAACAGATGTTCCTGAAGTCCATTTGCACAATCTGTTATAATTTTAAGATCTAGTTCCAATCATTTCATTATAATCATTTTATTATAATCTTTGTAATTATAAAAAGTTTAAAAAGTAATCATGTCCTAATATCTGTACCAAGTCGCTTTTAATTTTACTTTAGAATACTGTATATCCTTTATTTTCCAAAATTATAGAAACCCTGTATACATCCGACACAAATAAACTAAGAAATTGACATAGGGATCTCCCACATTATATATATGACTTTGAAATATAAAAATAATACGAATAAAACTTTCTTCTTAATGACCAAATTGTAAACTAAAATTTTTACTTGTCTAACTATGATTCACTCGAAAAAAAAATGTAACTCAAATTAACACATTGCAGGTGTAATTTTGGGCGATCATGTCGACGGATGATAGCGGCAGAAATATTTCCGTTATGACTGACGATCGTGGCCAGTCTGTAACAAGTACATCGCAAAATTTGGTCAACAGTAACAGTACTGAGTCCAGTTCTCCCCGTCCTACCGATCAAGCTAGTCGTCAAAACAACTTGCAGCGTATCCAACAACGTAAACAACAAGTATTTAACTGGCCTCAACTTAAGAAGTTGTTGAAACTTGCCAACTACAGCGCGTGCCAAGTCGATGATTGCAAGTGTAATGGGTGGAAGAATGCTCAGCCTTTGACAAAGTCTCCTAAAAATGAAATGCAACAACCAGCTGCTAACTTTTCTGATCCATGCAGAAGCTGCACTCATGTATTAGAGAATCATATAACACATCTTCAAGCACAAAGCGATGATGAAATCAACAAACTACTCGGCATGGTTGTCGACGTCGATAACATTTTCATGGGAATGCACAGAGAGGAGGATCCGGATACGAAGAAAGTCTATTACTACCTGTTCAAACTGTTGAGAAAATGCATATTGTCGATGACTAAACCGACGATAGAAGGTCCCCTGGGTCAACCACCGTTTGAAAGACCTAGCATAGCCAAAGCTATAACAAATTTTGTATTGTACAAATTTGGCCATCTTTCTCAAAGGGAATGGCAGGCGATGTACGATTTAGCTAAGATGTTCTTGCACTGTTTAAACCACTGGAATTTCGAGACACCTAGTGCTCGTAGAACTGCTGTTAACGGCGAAGAGGCTCCTGCTTATAAAATCAACTACACAAGGTGGCTTGTATTCTGCCACGTACCAGCTTTCTGCGATTCTTTACCTCATTACGATACTACTCTTGTGTTTGGAAGAACTTTACTACAAGCTGTTTTCAAATCAGTTTGCAGGCAGCTTATGGACAAATGCCATAGCGAAAGAGACAGAATGTCACCGGAAAAGAGAGTTCTAGTCTTGACACACTTTCCTAAGTAAGCCTAAAGCTTCTGCATTTCATAAAAAAAATCCCTAACCATTTTTTTTTAATGGAGAAGCTCATTTGGGATCTATTTCTCATTTCCAATGTATATTATGAGTGATTTAATCACTCGATTCCAGAGTCTAGCTCCTTCTCAGGATTACCACAGTAGAAAAGTTGATATCAACGAATTTTTCATTCATTGCAGATTCTTATCGATGCTAGAACTGGAGATATATGCCGACGGCTCTCCCATATGGGATCCAGAGTTCAAGCAAGTTCCGCCATCACATTTACAAGCTGCATTGGAGTCTAAAGGTGGTCAAGCCCGACGGCCTGGTGAATTTGAAAAAGTCAGCGTTGCACATAACGACAAAGATAATTATACGACTATAAACATTAGCCCAGGAATAAAGAAAATGCCTGAAAAGAGATCGCATTCCGAAGGCAGATCCGACTTGAAGAGACGTAGGAATGAAGAAGCCTTCGAAGATTTGCCCGAGGAAACTGTAGCCGAAATTGTAGCCACTATAAATGATCCGAATTATATGTGCGGACCTGACGCCGTGTTCCCTCCTAATGTACCGAGAGATGAGACTGCAAAAATTGAAGAGAGTCGAAAAATTATCGAGTTCCACATCGTTGGAAATAGCCTTACGCAGCCTGTTTCAAAGCAAACTATGCTATGGCTAATAGGATTACATAACGTTTTTAGTCACCAATTACCTCGAATGCCAAAAGAATACATATCTCAGCTGGTTTTTGATCCGTGAGAAATATTCGTGATCTATTTATCCATTTGTTCGCCTTTCTTCTTGAGATTTTCTTGATTTAACAGGGTTTTCTCTTCTCTGTTTAGGAAACACAAGACACTGGCGCTCATAAAGGACGGTAGACCGATCGGCGGTATTTGCTTCCGAATGTTTGCTACTCAAGGATTTACCGAAATTGTATTTTGCGCAGTGACTAGTCAAGAACAAGTCAAAGGATACGGTACTCACTTAATGAACATGCTCAAGGATTATCACATAAAAAATAATATTTTACACTTTTTGACCTTTGCCGATGAATTTGCAATCGGTTATTTCAAAAAGCAGGGATTCAGCAAAGACATTAAAATGTCCCGGCCGATGTATCAAGGATATATTAAAGACTATGAGGGTGCGACGCTGATGCACTGCGAACTTAATGCAAAAATAGTTTACACAGAGTTTACCGCAGTTATAAGAAAACAGAAGGAGATAATAAAAAAATTGATATACCAAAGGCAACAAGAGATTCAAAAGGTACATCCTGGTCTGACCTGTTTCAAAGAGGGTGTGCGCGGAATTCCTGTTGAATCTATACCAGGGATTCGGGAAACTGGATGGAAAAGTTATGCTCAAACTAGAACGAGAGGCGTTGCCAAAGGAACACAGGGACCAGAGCCAATGGAAGCTTGTTTGGATGTAACAGACTCGTTGTATAATGGCCTTAAGAGTGTTTTAAATACAGTAAAAAATAACAGCACCGCATGGCCGTTCCTGAAACCGGTTGATAAAAACGATGTCCCAGATTACTACGATCACATAAAATATCCAATGGGTAAATTTGTCTAATGAATCGATCGTTAAGAAAGCTGCAATATAAAACATGTGAAAATTTTGGCATGATTAATTTCTTTTCTTTTTTCTTTCTTTTCAATTACAGATCTGAAAACTATGAGCGACCGTCTTAAGGCTAGATACTATGTAACTCGACGATTATTCATAGCTGATATGACACGAATTTTTACAAATTGTCGATTGTACAATAGTCCAGACACAGAATACTACAGGTGTGCTAACGCATTGGAGAAATATTTTCAAACAAGAATGAAGGAAATTGGACTTTGGGACAAATAATAGTGACTTAATGATGTTCAGCATTACCGTTCTTCAACACTCATAAAACCTGAACATTCATCCTGTACAAAAATATTGACGAACAGTAGTGCTACAGATATATTATGTATATTACCTATTATATCTGTTTAAATGTATGGCAATTGACGATTACAACTGATTTTAATAATGTTTTGTTCTCTACACACTAGATATGTCTTTTTTTTTTTTCATTAATTGTGTTAGTGAGTCATATACATAGATCTCATAAAATCGAAACAAACAAAAAAAAAATGTATTTTTCAAACCAAGTTTTTGATAAAATGCTGCGTGTGAACGTAAGAAATTTTTAGCAAAATATCTCAAATTTCAGTTGGATCTAAAACGTATGTAGAAAATATTTGAGAGTCAAAGATTCTCTAATTAACAGGCTGTATATATTACTGTCAAAAATAAAAAGGAATTTAAATTAGGATTAGATACTAATTGGTTGAATTTCGACCAAAAATGTTGGTCAGATATGATATGATATGACTGTATGCCAGTTTGAGTACGCATAAATGTAGGTATAACCAATGTTATACATATGTTTAAATAAAAACTAATACTTTTGTAAATGTAATTCTATATGTTGAATGACTATTCTTTGAAAGATGACTAAATACGGATCATGAATTGAAATGATTACTATATCAATCGAAGATGATCTGGTTTTAGAGACTGATGAGGGCGACAAGCAAGAATTTAGATAAAAAAATGTTTAATGACTGCATTGGAGTTCATCTACTTTGCTTCATGGTCTAATTAATGTAACTAGCCAAATAGGTAATTAATTAATGTAATACAGTGATTATAATAATGCCTCTCCTGATGGTCAGTCTATGGAACAGTGCTTTCCTCAAGTTCATACACCAGTCTTGATATGTTGCGTGAATAAAACTTTCCTATGATATCTAATAGGTTGATTATTCAGGTAACAGATATTGAAAAAACTTTGTAATTTGATAAATGATTTATCTGTATGGAAATAGAACCAAATTTATTTGGATAAGCAATTGAAATATCTAGTCTCTGATATTATTATATTGATTCTCGTTCACCAAACTCAAAACAGAATATAATAGAGATACAGTGGTTCATTAATATGCAAAATTATATTTAGCGATATAATGTACGTAATAGTCTTAACGAATGGTTACCGGTCAAGGTTCTACCTTTTTAGACATTATTCTGAACTTAAAATCAATTTCACTTGAAGAAATACATACATGGAATTGACAAGAGCAAACACAAACGTGACTCGCGAATGTTGACCATATTTGGTAACCCACTAATAAAACTTATACCAGTTGTCCTCCGTGATGGTTCTCCTTTATAAGCTAGAGCAGTAGATTCATGGTCAATCTTATAGATAGGCATCAATCAGCTTATGAATAGTTACCGCGACAGTTGCATTTTCCCACATGTATGGTGTCCTACTTATGTTTTATTTGGATTATTGGAAAGGAACCGAAAGAAATTAGTAAGCTTATGGACCGCAGATTTCTTTTCTCCTGAAATATTAGAAACACAAAGTAGCTAAGCAGTTCTTGGAATAAAATTTTACTTAGCTAAAATATACTTCGTCTCAAATACCTGAAGTGAATCAGAGTAATTTCTCTTTGCACTCACTCTGTGAAGGAGAAAAAAGATAGTGAGCATGCTCTGGTTGCTACACATTCTACGTTCAATGAATAGGTATATAATAATGCAATTAACTAATTGGCATTGATACCATTTCGCACCTTTTTTTTGTAATAATCGGTATTCATATCAATTTTATGCTAGAACTGCAATTATTTCAGAATTCGCATTCTGTACTGTTGTAACTAAATTGACATATAAATATTTATACTGTTTGAGTTTTATGCCAAAACTGATCAGCAGTTGAAGAATATTGAGTAATTCAATGAATGTAGAAAATACATCTACTTCCCTGATTCTGTACACAAAAATTATATACGTACACTGCAATATACAAACGACGTTATTAATTAAAAATTTGCATACCCCCTTTGAATATTTATGTTACGCATCATACAGAGAAAAGTGTGAGATCGCATACATCATTTTACGTTTGTAGTAAATAATCATTTAACACACATAAGTATACTAAAAATGACGATCCTGATATTTGGAGCATACAGCACGTATGATGAGGCCTGGTTACAGCAGCAGTATCGAAGGAGAAGGGAGTTTGTATAAAACTCCTCCCTCAGCCTCGATTCCACACTCCACAAGAAGCTAACGTATCACAAGGATCGTGTACTGTCTAGTCAGTTGGTTTTATTAATTCTATTATAAACACTTTGTAAGTTGCAAGCTAGCTGGTATATTTATAATTCTGAAGCGGTAGTCTTAGAGCCACGATAATACATTTGTTATATATTCCAGTGTTTTAAAATGTGTGACGACGACGTGGCTGCACTAGTTGTTGACAATGGGTCGGGTATGTGCAAAGCAGGATTTGCAGGAGATGATGCACCCAGGGCAGTTTTTCCATCCATTGTCGGGAGACCTCGATACCAGGTAATATTACACTCGAATGGATACTTCCTTATGAAAATTGGATGGAGTTTAACTAAAGTTTTTCTAGCTCAATAATTATTGAAATATAAATATATGTTCCATGACCTAAATGATTGCCAATTTGGTAATTTCTTCTGACTCAATGAAATTATTACATCTCTTCTACTTGCTGCTGCAACTTGGTATAATTAATTTCAGGGAATCATGGTCGGTATGGGGCAAAAAGATAGTTATGTTGGAGATGAAGCCCAAAGTAAGAGGGGAGTTTTGACTGTGAAATATCCTATTGAACATGGGATTGTAACGAACTGGGATGACATGGAGAAAATATGGCATCATACGTTTTACAACGAGCTTAGAATTGCCCCAGAAGAGCATCCGGTGCTTCTCACAGAGGCTCCATTGAATCCTAAAGCAAATCGTGAAAAAATGACACAGATTATGTTCGAAACTTTCAATTCGCCAGCCATGTATGTAGCTATACAAGCTGTCCTGTCTCTATACGCATCAGGAAGGACCACGGGAATAGTGTTGGATAGTGGAGATGGCGTGTCGCATACAGTTCCTATTTATGAGGGTGAGTTGTGCTAAGGATTCCAATACGAATGTTTGAAACAATTTTTTGCTATCGACTTTTTAATGTAATTGTAACTTAAGAACTCTGTGGCATATCAACATGTAATAATATAAGAATGAAGTCTTCAACTTATTCCTTATTTTGTAAGTACAATTGTTTGCAATTATTTAAATATTATGCCCACAATTGAGTAATAAAAGGCCATATAGAAAAATTCAGTCAGTGGCCTTTGCAACGGATCATTACCTTAATAGGAAGGCACTTTCGAGAGCAAGGACAGTTGGCAAAGAGAGACTATAATGGAATACAGATTTGGAGTAATGTGTTGGAGTACAAACCAACTATGAATTAATTTTTGAGAATATGAACCCAAGTCAATGTCATGAAATTAATCTAATCAAACTATGTTTTGCTGTTGAATATAGGATATGCTCTACCACATGCAATTTTACGTCTCGACTTGGCTGGACGAGATCTGACTGATTATCTTATGAAGATTTTAACTGAAAGAGGATATTCTTTCACCACAACTGCTGAGAGGGAAATTGTGAGAGATATTAAAGAGAAACTTTGCTATGTAGCCTTAGATTTTCAACAGGAAATGGCAACAGCTGCCGGATCTAGCGCATTGGAAAAAAGTTACGAACTACCAGATGGACAGGTGAGTTAAATACTATTGGTGTTCAGGAATCGATGAGGTATTACAAATGTTGGAGTTAGAGTCTAATATCACTTTGAAACATCTTATTTTTCAGGTGATCACAATTGGAAACGAACGTTTCCGTTGCCCAGAAGCAATGTTCCAGCCAAGTTTCTTGGGAATGGAAGCATGCGGTATTCACGAGACTACGTATAACTCCATTATGAAATGTGACGTTGACATTCGTAAAGATTTATATGCCAACTCTGTGTTGTCTGGTGGTACAACAATGTATCCAGGAATTGCTGACAGAATGCAAAAGGAGATTACGGCTCTGGCTCCATCGACCATGAAAATAAAGATAATTGCACCGCCAGAAAGAAAGTATTCAGTTTGGATCGGCGGATCCATTCTTGCCAGTTTGAGCACCTTCCAGCAAATGTGGATCTCCAAACAAGAATATGATGAATCAGGTCCATCCATTGTTCATCGAAAATGCTTCTAAGGCAAAATTTTTCACTAAGATAGAATAAGATTGGCAATGACAAGTAATATATTATTTGCAATGAACATCAATGTCAATTTCCTATTATATCATATGTATTTGTCGCTATGAATACAAAATTATAATTTATTTTATTTCATCAAAAAGAGCATTAGATATCAATTTTTTATTTTTTATTTTTTTTTAATGTGTACCTAGTAGACAATGTTCTTCGTATAAGATTCAATTATTTGCGATGATTATATATGTTATAAGTATTCAATTGCACCTTTTGCTTGTAAGACGGAATGTATTCTCTACAAAATATAGAAACCTGCCGGGTTATTGTAATAATAATTATTTCATGTTTATTCTACTGTTTGAACTTTGCTTTAAAATTCAAGTAATTCATATTAATCAGTTTTATTTAATAGTTGGTTCAAATTGTATCATAAATTGTATGGAAAACCATTCACTGCAATATTTTTCTATTTAAAATTTACACACTTTATATCATTAGACATGAATTTTGTCAATTTTTTATATTTATTGATCGTAGTTTTATATTTCTGATATTTGAACTAATAAAAAATATGATAGAAAAACGGTTTATTTATTGTTTCGACTAATGCATGAAATATAATCCTAAAACAGATATAAATAATAATAAATAATCAAGAGTACAAATCATCATTTTTTTTTGACAAACCAAAAATTGAAGATTTGTATCTCTGTGCAGGATACTTTGCGTTTCATACGATTAAATTTCATAATTTTTATTCCGAAGACGACGATGAATCATAAAATTTTATTAAGATTTTTTTTTTCAATTATTGCTACACGATGATATACCTATATAATTATATCTAATCATATATATCTGGATATATAGATATCGTAGAAATAATGATATCACTACATTTTTTCCTTGAGAACACAAACAACGAAGCCTGGCTACAGCAAAAGCATTAAAGGGGAAGGGCGTATGTGTACAAATCCTTCCTAAGCCAAAGATCGTCCATTGCCTAATCAATTGGATTTATTCATTCTATACTACACTTTTGTTAAGTCAAGAGCTAGCCGGTAAGTATATCACTTCTGAAATGATAGTGTCCGAGCGACAATAATGCGTTTGTCATATATTCCAGTGTTTTGAAATGTATGACGACGGCGTGGCTCCTGTATTGGTCATCGACAATGGGACGAGCATGTGCAAAGCAGGATTTGCAGGAGATGATGAACCTAGGGCAGTTTTTCCATCCGTCGTTAGCAAGAGCCGATGTCAGGTAATAATTTATTAAATGAACACTTCGTGATTTAAATTTGGTGGAGTCTAACAATGTTTTAGCTCAATGATTATTGAAGTTAAATATTCATTCCTTGTCACCTATTATCCATGTATATTTGAAATGATTGCTAATTTAATGATTTCTTATCATGAATCGATAAATCTCTTCTGTGGTCGACAAGATGCAAAAAGATAGTTACGTTGGACACGAAGCCCTAAGTAGGAGAGAAATTTACTCTATAAAATATCCTATTGAATTTGGGTGTATTACGAGCTGGGATGACATGGAGAAAATATGGCACCACATATTCTATAACGAGTTTAGAGTTGCGCCAGACGAAAATCCAGTGCTTCTCACAGAGGCTCCATTCAATCCTAAAGGAAACCGTGAAAAAATGACACAGATTATGTTCGAGACTTTTAATTTACCAGCCATGTATGTCGCTATCCAACCTGTCTTGTCTCTATACTCAACAGGAAGAATCACAGGAATTGTATTGGAAAGCGGAAGTTCCGTGACATATGGAGTTCCTATTTATGCGGGTAAGTGTTGCTGAGTATTCAAATTCAGATGTTTGAATCGCTTCGCATCACCGAAACCCAAAAATTGTATGACTGATCAACACGTGATAATGTGAGAACAAATTCTTCAACTGATTCTTAATTTTGTGGCTACAATTGTTTGCAATTATATACATAGTAATCTAATGAAATCGTAATCTTCTGTTTATCATAGGATATGCTCTATCAGGTAGGATTTCATATCCGAACTTGAGTGGACGAGATCTAGATGATTATCTTAATAAGATTTTAACTGAGAGAGGATATTCTTTCACCACATCTGCTGAGAGGGAGATTGTCAGAGATATTAAAGAGAAACTTTGCTACGTAGCCTTCGATTTTCAGCAGGAAATGGCAACGGCTGCCGGATCTAACGCATTAGATCAAAATTATAAACTACCAGATGGGCAGGCAAGTAAAATATATCATTCATGAGCAGGAATTAATAATATATCACAAATGTAACAGCTAAGATTTTGCTTTGAAATATCTCATTTTTCAGATGATCACAATTGGTAGCGAACGTTTCCGTTGCCCAGAACTAATGTTCCAGCCAACTTTGGGCGGGTTCGAAATATGTAATATCCATACGAGTGTCTATAACTCTATTATGAGGTGTGACGTTGATATTCGCAGAGATTTGTACGCTAACATTGTATTATCTGGTGGCTCGACGATGTATCCAGGAATTGCCGACCGAATGCGTTACGAGATCATGGTTCTGGCTGAACCTGCCATGAGAATAAAAATAATTGCACCACCAGAAAGAAAGTATGCAGCTTGGATCGGCGGATCCATTCTTGGCAGCACGAGCAGCTTCCAGCAGATGTGGATTTCTCAACAAGAATATAATGAATCGGGTCCATCCATTGTCCACCGAAAATGTTTCTAAAGCCTTGTTTAAAGTTTCGCAATGAATATCAATGCCAATATCATCAGTGAATATAAAAATGTGACTCTTCATCTCTGAGCTATTTATTTATGTTCATTCTATTGCATGGACTTTGCTTTTATGATTCGGCGCACTTATATTATTCCATTTCATTTGATAGTTGATTGAAATTTCTTAATCATATATTATATAAAAAAAAACATTTACTGCAATATTTTTTATTCTCAAATTTACACACCATATATCGTTACACGTCAACTCTGCCAATTTATTATACATATATATTGATCCTGATTTAATATATTTGTTATTCAAACAAATGAGAAGTATGATTAAAAAAATGTTCATTAATTTATACACAAGACCGAGGGACTAAAATTTTCGTCTGTTCGTTAATTCCTAAATCATAGTTCGCTCTATTTACATAATATAGTCTTATTGGATCGGATACTAAATTAAAACTTGTGTACTTATTGGTATGTTATTATTGTAATATAATCAATCACACAGGACAAATCAGCTCATTTTCCACACTCAATAATATAAATCTATTCCTGGCGCTCAAGTTAGATAATCATATTTTGCACACTAAGAAGTGCCTTTCGTTCTTTACGTACATAAATAAATCGAGCATCTAAAGTGAGTCTCAACATGAGAGTAAATAAGTAGTTCCAATGAAATAAACATTTCCAAAGTATCCAAGTAAAATTGAACTCAATCGGCTCCAAGTACATAGTATCAAAATTTCTGAATCCTGTGCGAGGATTATATTCAATAATTATATATTTACATATAGTCCAAGTGATTTAAGTTTACTTTGAGACTTGCGCTTACATTATGCTTGGCCAAAATTGCAGATCTTTGCTCTTTTTTTCTAAGAAGAATAATTGTTGTTGCTTATAATTGACAAGAAACATCTAAGAAAATACCATTTATACGTGAATGTTCAAATTCTCGTTGTCTACAAATCAAATTGGATTAAAACAACTACAATGATTGTGTTGAAGAACTGATTGTATATCATCCTACGCTGCTCCTTGCAAGAAAGGGCAACATTGAACGATTTTCGTTTATAACAGTTAAATTTTTTACAAACTCTGCAATCTCAAACTCTCAAGAACTGTACATAGAGTTTATGAAACTATGCTACCACTTAGATGGCTAATGGTATCTTTGCATTCGAGAATGAAATTCGTGTTACTTTTCCAAAAGAAGCAGGGTGAAAAATATTAGTTATGTATTTTAATAGCTTACGATTCGTTTCTAAACAATTAATCATTTTATTTATTATTTTCTTCTCACGTGTATAGTTTTAATATACTTAGATAATTTCAATTCTATATTTTATACAATATATATACGTTTTCACAGAAAATAATACCAGATAAACAAAAAAAAAATAGATAAAAATCAATGGGGAAAAAAAAGAACAAAAAAAAAAACGATACTGCAATTATTGATAAAGCCGAAGCAGACCTACTATTTAAAATAATAGAATTAATCGAAAAATCTAACATAAATGATATGTTTTTTTTTTTTACCTTTTCTCTTTTTTTTTTTTATACAATAAAAGTATAAATTTACAATAAATTTACAGAAAAATGATATCCTGCTATGGATATCAATTTATCAAATTCTTTGACGCTTGTTCAAGTACTACAAATAAAAGGATGAATGCCAATTACATCTCATAGTCAGAATTCACGAAATTCAATACATCAAGTTAAGACTTGTTGATGTAAAGGCAAACCCAAATGACGAAAATAAATTGTAGAAAGTAAAATTGATAAGTATAATCAACCGATTCTGTCTATTGCATGATTAAAAATTATCTAAAAAGTAAAAACATCTTTGGTGCCCTACTTAACTCTGCAGGAATAACGCACTTCGGGTTTAAAAAGAAATCATTGAGAAGACGTTTGGCTACAGCTAAGTTATTAAAATACGAGTTATATTAAAAACGCAGTTTACCCCTGTTTGTGGTAAAAGCTTATCTTCTTGACGATTTTCTTCTACCTGTAGATCGTTTGGTGCGTCTATTCTTAGACCTCGCCGTATGTAGCCATGGTAAGGAGAATTCGCTGGAATAAAACCGAACAAATTGCAATCTTTCCCTGCCGTTATAGAAAACCATACTAAATACTTACGTTGGAATAAAAGTGGGGATCGGTACACCAAACGCAGTTACCGGTAGCCGCGGTTCCACCTGGAGACCCTGAATTTGATCCAATTCTGGCCACAACGTGCTAACTGCTTCTTCCGCCGGTGCTGTTGGACATGGCCCGGTATGGTTGGTATTGTAACAAGTTGCCTGATGATTCTGACGCTCTTGTCTCTGCTTCAGTTTCTCGATGTGCCTCTGTTCCCTGAAACGAAAACAGATAAGGAGGAAATATTCGAGACAACAAATTAGGGCAATAATCTATTCTACTGACCTTATCCTCTGAACATCCCATCTCTTTCTCCGCCTTTCGTCATTTTCCAGCTTGAGATGCCTTTTGTTGAATATTTCGTCGTCTAAATTTTCCGTACCTTCCATAGTGTAGCAGCTAGTATAAACTTTAACTCTCCAGTTAGGTACTTCAAGGGAGGCGCTATTGTCCGATTGAACAGGCTCAGACAAACTCAAGGTATAATTAGCTTCCCCGATGGAGGTGTAATAGTGTTCTTCCGTTGTCAGAAAGGACTCTCTTTTTGTAACTGATTTACCCTTTTTATCTGTCTTCTTGATATTCTCATGTGTTACGCTCTTGTTATCGGGTATAGTTGAAGTAGTATCATTGCTTATAGTGGACGAGCAAGAAACTCCCCTCTTTCTTTTCCCGATAACAGGAGTGATAGAATCTGATTTTCGTTTCTTTTTTATTTCCCAATCGTGTCTAGAATCGCTGCTTGATTCTTGGCGAAAAGATTCGTGCTTAGATTCAATCTTGACATGATTTTCGTTGGACTCTTGTTTGACGGTAGTTATACCACCGCTAGTGTTCAAACGTATTTTAAAACTCTCGTTATACTGAGGACTGCTGTTTTCAGACTCGGTATTTCTCTGATGATCGCTTGTCGACGGAGCGCTTGGTGAATTAAGACTCGAAGGAGAACAGGCTCCCAGGTGATCAGGTACCATTGAATTTTCTGTTACATCAGAACGTAGCTTTTGAAGATTTACTCTTCTGTCCATACGTTCCAAGCGTAACTTTAACTGAAAACAAAAACGATGACGAAAATCATTTTTCGGCATAAATGTAAATGTTCTTCAACATTTGAGAACATTAAAGCATATCTTTTCATTTCAAGGATTCAATTTTCGCGGGAAAACTTGTAGTAAACTAGTAATCATTCATTACCGACGGAGTAAAAACCTATCGGAAGTACGTAAGAGTTGTAAAATGCCTATTTTTGGTATATCTATAGTTATTGTTGATCAGCGCCGCCACTCGGTAGATAGATGAAACATGACCTTGACGGAGAAGTGATTATTGAATGACATTTAAGCATGTGTGTGACAACTTTGTTGTCGGTATAATGTTTGGCAACATGAAGTGTATTTTAATTGTTGTTTATATCCCATAAATTAAAGATAAAGCTGTAAAGATTGATATATGAAATAATCCTAGGGAATATTTATACCGTTTCATTCTCTTGTCGCAAAGCCGCTAATAGTTTATCCTTAGTAACGATTTGCTCGGATTGTTGTTGTATCAGGTCTAGATGTAACAGTAGCAGTTCTTTGAGGTGCTTGACCTCGGTGAGGTCATGGTGACGAGCCTCGTTACCACGGAGAGGACTGACACCAAGTGCCGACGTCGCCGGGGCACCTCCGTCTGTCATACTAGCATACATGTGGTCGAAGTCGCAGGGGAAGCTTAAAATGCCCGCTTTACTATCCTCGGCGACACTTTGGAAGTCGTTTTGCCTCGCATTAGTTGATAAATGTTCGTTCATTGCTGCAACCATGTTGTATGCCGCACGAGCCGCGGCCGCGTTAACTCCACTAGCCGTCGTTCCAGGTCCCGTACGCAGTTCCCGAAAATCCACGCTCCCAGTGTTTTCACCATTTATTACTGGCGAGGTGTTTGACATTTTCCCTCCGTGACAACCTCGTTGACAACTTTCCTGACCATTTGTGGCCGCAGTGAGCGTACCACGCGCCCAACCCCACACTCATTAAACAATCTTAGACTCACTATCGATAGCTTTTCTCTATATTATTAACAACATGCATACGATATCGCGATGTATTTTACTACGCGAGAGATGTTTACTGACAAAACTCGGCCGACGGCGTTCTAGCACCAGAGACGCCAAGCGTACGCGGTTGGAAACACCGCAACGATTTCCCGCCATTGCAACCACGTGATTTCCGTACCCGTGAATCACCGCGCCTAGACTTTTGCGACTTCAAATTCAATTATTCGAACATTCTCAGATTAGATTATAGTCTTGAAGCAATAGATTATGGACTATATTGATCAATGCTCTTCACGACGAATTAGAAATTCCGAAATACCTCAGGTTCACGATTCAAGAGTCTATATTGAATTCACGAATCGGAAAATTCTATTTTCAATTCAAATTACCTATTCCCGCTGTCGCTCTATAACACACGGCCGTTGTTACGACGTAGAAAATAGTGATAAATGAATGAGAGGATTGCGTATGTGGTGATATTTCCGTTATACTCGATTTTAGAACTAAACAATTCCGTATTCTCGAATGTACGCTCAAACTGCAACGATTATATAGGCTATTTTCAGTATGTAGTATAAATTTACTTAACGTTGAATCTAACGACGATTGAACATAGTGCCAGCTGAATACTAACAGATATTAGGAAATGTATAAGGATAGTGTAATGATAGTAGATAGAATTGACCATTATTTGTTATATTTCATTTGTACAACTGTATATATGTAGCGTCGATAACTAATAAAGTTTGAACATATTTCAAGATATTATCACAACATATTGTAATAACGGTTTCACGACGCTGTCGATTTACGGTATATTGTTGCGTTGTATAAAATACACTGTGATAAAGTTGTAAAGTGTTAAGGACAAATACAATAAACTGTAAAAACTGGTTAATCTGTTTTTTTTTTTTTTCTTTTGTATTTTGTTTTCAGTAAAATTATGATCAAAATGATATTATACGTTGCATAAAATTGCATATATGTATATTACGTTTTTTGCTACTAAATCGTAAGTGAATATTGTAGCCATAATTATATGTTTTAACACTAAATTTAAAATTGTTTAATAATAACTAAAAACATTCGTTTTTGTATATAAAAGAACACTTGCCCTAAGCTAAATGCTATAACTGCATTGCAAAACTTATACAATAATCAATAAATTGGGATATTCTGTAATGTTACAAAACAATTTCCACTTTTATAACAATTTTCACTAATATAATATACTGCTAGCAGTTAAATTTGACTAAAAATTTTCTTCATCCAAATAGAATACGCAAAAGTTTCATTTAGAAACAAATTACCATATCATTAAATTAGTTATAATTTCGCTCTCAAGAGCAGCTTGCAGCTTATAAACCTTTTCCTCCATCTCAGCTCCTAGAAACACAGACTAGTATAACCGCACGTAAATTGTTGCAAGCATTTGATCTTCATCGTTTATTACAATATATGATTTCAAATCTCTGAAAATACCATTATTTCTTTCAATTTTATAGCGAATATATATATATATATATAATGTATGTATATTATACAGCCAACGTATAACATTACACAAATTCGATTAATTCTCTTCATACTATAAAGGATCTAATTGTAAATCAAAAACAGTTACGATATTTGAGCACTAAATATATACATATATATATACACATATATAGGGTACATGTATAAATATATATATATATATATATACATATATGTATATGTCCTAAAATAGAATTCAAAGCAACGCTTGTTTCAAAATATTTTGCGAAATAAATATTCATCTTCTCTTTCTCCTCTAGATTCCTGAGAGTTATTAATTAAGATAAATTTGCTAAGATGTTCTTTTTCTTTTATTTTTTAATGTTTTTGATATTTTTAATTTTTAGTATTGAATAAATAATTTTTTCCTGTCTCAAAATATATGTATACTATGTGACATCATTATACACATCCTACTTATTATTATTGTTGTTATTATTATTAATTTTATTATTACTATACATAAATATAATTATTATTATTATTAACTACTTGCTTACACAGTTCTAAGCTAAAATTTCGTATTTACAATTATGAGACACAGATAGTTTTGAGTAAGTTTTGATATTTACTTACATAAAATGTCCAGCATTTATCGAATTTAGTCTTAAACAGATTTCAAATAAATGAAATTCATTTGTTTTTATATCATTCAAAAAGTGTGGATGACAAAAGTCTTTTTTTTTTCTGGACAATATATATAACGATATCGTATGAATCTGTGTTGATTTTGTGGTTTTGAACGAGTTTTAAAATTATAAACGCGAAATAAAAATTATTCGCGTCTCAAAAGATAAAAAAAAAAAAACATACTACATTGATATATGATATGAGCCTAATTATAACGATACACATGTTTTCTCTGTTTTTCATCTATTCCTTAAATTTAAAATCCTACATACCAAAGCTCTCGAGGTAACGTTCGAAAAACTGTATTTTGACGCGACTAGATATTATATTAAAAAAATAACTTTCAGAAGCTTTAAAAGCTGTACAACAAGAGTTTCCCACAATATGAGGAAATACTGACCCACGCAATTTTCCCTTTTACGTCGTGACGTTGGATTCAAATTTTCATAACTTGCGGCTTGAAAACTAAATATAGGAACTAAGGTTTTTTTTTCTCTCTCTTTCTTTCTTTCTTCTCTCTTGACATTCAACACAGCGACTTGACCACCTCGGAATCCACGCTTCTTGACAATCTTCTAATCTCAAATGACTACCTCAATAACAATCAATAATAACAACTCATCGATCCTTATGACGTAACAAATATTAGCAAAATAAAATCTTGATACTTGTCTTCCTAAATAAAAAGAAAAATGTCTCAAACCGTCAAAAGGCGGGGTTCCGAACATTATAGCTATTGGATTCATGCCAAAGGGGGTCATTTTTCCCGAATTAATATTAACGAACGTTTTCTCTTCATTGGTAAGAAATTTGCCTAAACATGCTACTTATTTCTTCCATAGTTTTGTTCTTTGTTTCTGGAACTTTTTTGTATACGAAGAATATAGATATTATTTGAACAACAACAAATATTATGAATACGTAGTTGTTCAAAGCTTCTTGTAGCGGTAAAAATCCAATACTGACAATAAAATTTGCCGTCCAATTGACGAATACTGCTAAAGCTGTTGCTGCCGGTCTTGCACCCTGGCTGAATAGTTCTGTAACAAGGAACCACGGAATACTTCCAGGTCCAATGGCGAAGAATAGAACGAACAGGAGCACAATAACAATTGTCAGATAGGGTGGCACAGTCTCCTGTAAAAAATTAAAAAAAAAAAAATGAAGAATTAACTACAGTTCAATTATTCTGTAAACAATAAAATAATGAACAATGCATCATTACATGCATTTTGAATATATAAAAAAGTAAAAAATTGTATATAATGATGAAACTCACGGTGAATGAGAGACATATGGTCAAGAGAATAGTGTTGATACACATTCCAATAAAACCAATAAGGAGCAGAGTTTTTCTTCCAGCTCTTTCGACAAGTACAAGAGAAACGAGTGTCATGACAACGTTTATAGCTCCAGTTCCTAAGGTAGCATACTGAGCATCTTCATCTACCAGTTTAGCCATCTTGAAGATCTTAGTAGAAAAGAACATGACGGCATTGATACCAGAGAATTGCTGGGCAACCATAACAACGATGGAAATTATGACTGGAATACGCAGCGCAGGATTGACGAACAAATCTTTTAACAGCACTCCTGGTACCATCTTCATCGACTCATATTCTGCCCGCATTTCTTCCATCTCGTCATGCACTTCGATGGTTCCTCGCAACCAGGACAAAGCTAGAAGGAAAAAACGGAAGAAAGGTGAGTAATTTTTTAAATTGATGGATTTTCATGATTATTATTATTAATTAATTAATGAATGAAAAAAAAAGAAAAAAAATAATGTAATATAATTCGTGAATTAGTTTCATATTTTAAATTCATTTCCCAAATTTTTTTATAATTATAATAATACAATTTCTTCGATTACGAGTATACCTAAATTATTGAATAATTTTTTGTCGAAACTCACCTCTCTGAGATTCCAAGTCCTTTCCTTTGCTGAGAAGTAAATATTTCGGGCTTTCCGGGCATATCGGCAATGTCGCTAATTGAAAGAAGGCAGGAACTATGGTAAGCGAAAGAAGTAAAGGCCACTGTGCATCAGTGCCGAGTACTCTTCCGAGTCCAAGAACCTGGGAAGCCAGGATCGAGATGGTAATAACGAGTTGATAAACCGTTCCGACTGCTCCACGTAAATGAACAGGTGATATTTCTGCTAAATACATAGGTGCCAGGCCAGCATTAAGTCCGGAATTAATGCCTATCAGAAATCGTCCAATAATCAGCATTTCATAGCTATTAGCAGCCTTGGCAGTTCCCTCAAAAATCACAGCGAATAAAACGAATATGTTGTTTATCAGCAGTCCTCCTTTTCTTCCAAATTTATCAGCAGCCACACTGACCAATGATCCACCGATCATACCGCCAACGCAAAAGATCGCGACTGCTACCGACCATATCAACGTCACCTCGGATTGTTCAGGTACAACCCCAGTACGATATGTCCTAACTTGCTTGATCCAGTTCTCGATAAGCTGTAATATAACGATAATTTGATTATTGCTTAATGCTGCGCTTCATAAACTATACTTTCGTCGTAGGATTATAAGTTTTTGGAATTAGTTATTACGCTTATTTTCCCGCTCTTTGCAATTAGTTTTCTTATATATTACTAATTTTCTTTACGAAATACACGACGATGCTCGCATGTATATTTTATCGTAATTAAATGATTCAAACGAGGTTATAGAAATGCTACAATACTAACTCAGTTTAACGTTGAATTTGATGTTTGTTGCTTTTCTTTAATTTATAATTTTATTTTATTTTATTTTATTTTATTTCATTCTTTTCAACATTTTTTACGTCAGAGATAAAAGGTTCGAGTAGTCTAAAGCAAACAACGACTATATAAGTAAATTAGAGTCCATTATAATAAATATAGTATTTTAAACTCAAATAGTTATACATGGACGGTCGTTATATTTGGTTTAGACTCTCCGAGTCAACGTCATCGCGACTCAGACGTTATGTACATACATAATATTATTTAAAAAAATAAAATAAAAAACATAGAAATAAAGATGGTAACTAACAGTATATGGTTTAAGGTCTGTAATTTTCCGTTAAAATACGATCTTGAGGTTTTTCGTTGTAAAACAATAATTAATAACAACTGATGGCAAGTAAAGAAAATGAATATATCAAGTTTTAAACGAGGCTTAGGGGTTTCAAATTTTTTAAGTCGTCTATAGCTACGGGTGTCCAATTAAAACCAAGCTTATATGCCCTACAATCGCATATCGTCACCATTCTGCGAGGCCAACGTGTACTATATAATATATATACATATAGGATGTGAGATAACGTATCAGCAACTCTGCCCGCTGTCTCGCGCTAAAAAGTTTGTAACTATACCTTTTAATATCCTATATATGGTATATTTTATATATATATATATATGTATACGTTGGCAGTATTTATTTAGGTGTCAATTCTTTCATTTTTATCTATAATTATATTTAGATTATTTATAAACTGTACGTGTCAACGCCCGACTAAGTTATCAAATTATCATATAATCACGGTTGATCAACATAATCAGATTTATTGTTATAATCAAATATAATGATCAATGGGATCTTACCTCCTGCGGAGCATTAACGACGCCTGTATTGTACCCATGTTGGAAAGGTGAACCAAGGGCTGCTGCAGCGATAGCGAAAGCCAAACGCCCGTTGAAACCCTGAAATGATAAGAACAGAAGAGGAAGGATATTAAAAACAGGCGTAATGGTTTTATGGTAATACGCAAATTTCCGCTGTTCAATTTGTTTCATCTTCTTCTTGTTATTATAGTCGATAAATTAATCGCTGTGATAATCGCATTGTTATTTAGACGATCATAGAATAAATCGATATGATAGTAGTTGATGCATTAACAGTTCATCAGAGAATATTATAAAATTATACTTGTAGAGAATTGTTCAATTAATATTAAGTTTCAATAATCAAAACGACGTTGATATGAAATATAGTTGTCGTATAAACGGTATAAATATATACAGCTATACATCACAATCACGTGTGAAACGAAACCTTATAATCACGATTTCCGCACCAAAAATTCATCGTCTTATAATACGTAGTAAGTGTATTGAAATTGTTGATAGAATATGAATCAAGCAGCTCCGAAATTGACGATTTCGCAAAAAAAAAAAAAAAAAAAATTAGCCGGTATGGGACTTTGCAGCGAAATCAGTAGATAGATGCGTTCATAAATTTTTACATATAAGTAATACTAAGAACAAGTTATTTTTTAGGCATTACTTCGTAAAGTAACCCACTTTGAATTGGTTGTATTATGAATTCGATAGATAAACTAATAAAAATATTAATTATAGAACTGGATGGGTTTTGGATATTCCAGGAGACGATCGATCGGAGAGAGACCCCGCGGGATCAAACGCGTGACGTCAAGAACAGTCTTCTTATTTTCTATCAACGTGAGTAAACTGGCCGTTTAGCAATTATATGCCTTCGTGACAATTTAGGTTGAAAGTTAAATACGCCTCATGAGTATCATTAATTCAAAGATAATTTTAGCAAGTATTATTCGTCTGAATAATGAAACTAATGTACGGGGAATAAGGATAAATGAAAAGAAACGAAAATATGAGATAAGGAAAAACGGAAAGAACGAGAGATAATATAGTTTTTAAATTTTTCTCGTGATTCGAATACACAGAAAAATCTGGAAATATATTTCCAACTAACAAAATTCTTACCGCTCTTTTGAAGTAAGGCATTTAATCAGATCTGCCGCCGGTCGTCGTAGTAGTAGGACGCCGAATATTCGCGGCACGATTAACGACAGAATAAAATGAGTATATCGAGAATGTAGAAGTTAAAATAACATATAAAACTGTGAACAGTCTGCACACTGAGCAATTACGTATTTGATTACCGGTTTTTTTTTTGTTTAATTATTGTAACGAAATCTTAAACCTCTGGTAACGGAATGATTGTTTATATTTTGAAATTATAGAGATTATAAGACACCGGGGTTCGATTTATTACCGATATATGTTAACGATTGTTATACGTATTTAGATATAGTGATGTATCATTAATTATGATGAAATAATATCGTTGCCGCACGTGCTTGTCGCAAGACTGACTGGAGGCTCGCCGCGTCCGATCCTTTATACCGGAAAGACCCACTGCTAGCGCCAATCGCGTTACCGCTTTTACAACACACCCAACTAGTCAGCCACTCAGCTTCTCCGTACTGCATTCCTCTCTCTAAATCTTGCCTGTAAGCTCTTGGTATTCTTGAGACTTTAGCGACTGAAGGGCAGGTAGACACGAAAGGCATTAGCATTACCACCCGACATACACCGATACTGGACGCATTAAATATAATATATAAAGATAAAATCGTCTGGATCTGTGCTTTGCAATCATATATAAATTCGCTTTGATGGTTTCGAAATGATTTGAGTTTTATATATCTGCACTATCTCATCCATTCTCCAATAATGTTTTTCTTTTTTGTTTAAATTCTTTTTTAAGCGAATAAGCAGGTAGGTGAAAAAAAAAAACATTATTATTTTTGGATATATTATCTAAAATTTAATCAACCTTTTCTTTGATATGGGAGTAAACTAATAAATTTGAATTTTATTTTTGAGTTGTAAGTAAAGCACAGCAGTGTAAAATGTCAACAAAAAGGTTTTGATATAAAAGTGAGGAGAAAAAAAAAAAGAAAAATGTACGATCGATTTTATACCTATCTAGAACAAGGGAATAATTTTAGCAGAACATGTGGAACAACGGAGTTGTGTGCTTTTCACAAGGTCGGACAGAAAAACAACAGAAAATTGTAATTATAACGAAGGAGACTGAGAAAACGTGCATGTGCATGTGAAACGATTGGAATCTGAATTCTATACGCATGAATTTACCTATACGTCGTTTAAGAATTCAAGAACGAATATCTTCTCCATATAAGTATACCGAGGCTTGAGTTAAACGTGAATAAAAAATTTCTAATTATATTCACGTCGTGCGAATTGATATTACTATTCAATATCCCGGAAATGTTAAAAGGTCTGGTTCGATTGCTCAACACATGCAGACACGTGTGATAATAAAACGATTTTTCGCTCGTTCTGCAAGACGCATACATACATAGAGATACTAGTTTTTCAGCTAAATATACATACCCCGTGCTGAAGACATTTCGTAGTTTGCATTTGCATACTGTCCACTAAGCTAAATTCGAGACGTGACATAAAATATACGAGATACGAGAACGTGGGCTTCGTGTGCAGTTCAACTTCGTTTATTCTGATAATTAGTTTAACAAGTAGTTTACCGAACAATAGACGTGCGATTCTAAGATCTACGTAAGTCACGCGTCGCGATAATCACGTGTCTTCTGTGTATTCACACATTGTATACTTTTCATGCTTGAATAAGATTCGATTTATTCTACAAGTATAGGTTTGCTCGTTGTTGTAGCTACTGATTAACAGCATGACCCGAAATGTCGTACATCGCGTAATCCGCGAACATATATTGCGAAATTCAAACGTTCAGTATCGATTCTCGGCTTCTATACACTTGGTTCAATATTATATAGTTAAAACTGAACTCATCAAATTTCTAATTCTTCGAAAGGTGTATATTCAATAGCCAGCTCTGCCAAGGACATAATACATACCTAATATTTACATTCTGTCTGTGGTAGGTATAACATGATTTAGCCGTAATGGTATACGATAATAAAATCATATTTTTTCAAGTGTTTGACCGATGTGTTCATATGATGCCAATGGAAATTGCTAATTATTAAAGTAGAAAAAAGTTCAGAATCAACTGAATTATAATTTTTCAAATTTTTTTTTCTTGCTTAACCGTTGACGTTATCATTAGGCAAACCACAAATTAGAAAGAAAAAAAACAAAAAAAAAAAATGACTTCCTAGACTAGATAAAAGTTAATAACTCCTCATTATAAAATATTAAAAATATTTCATCTTGAGATAATCGCTTAGTTTCGGTTGAATTTTTATATCTGTGTATAAGATAGTAGAAATAGCATAGCGGGCGAAGGTTCACAGTTTTCTGATATTTAGCAATCAGCGTATAAAAAAGCCAGTCTCGCAAATATTTCGCATCCGCGTCTGCAGAACATGATCTTTAAAAATCATCACGATACATTATAATGTTGCGATAAAAATTGTCGGCGAAAGGTGGTCTGGCGTCTGGAGATAAAGATTGTATTAACAAAGGTAAGGCTAGGTTCCTGACCTCTACTACTACGTAGAGGACGTGGTTGCGAGAGAGGCAGGGCTGTGTAGCGTCGTACCTAAAACCAAAGCGGATTTTAGTCTCCTCAGTGCGTACGAACTACGAAGGGGAGATAGAAGGGAATACCAAACGGAGTGAAGTACAAAAAATAAAACAAGAAAACAAAAAAGAAAAAAATCGACTCGGCGAGTCCCCGCGTCTGTCTAGCTGTAACGGCGAGCGCACAGCTGCTAGTGCGGCAGGCTCGCTCAAAAATTCATCCAATAACAGAACTACATTCGTCGACACACCTCCGTGATAGCCAATCGCAGACAACCAGACTTTCCTTTGCTTCGCACGTGCCTCTGTGTCGACTCGGCCGAGTTGGACACGTATGCATAGCTGGCTGAGTTGGGTTCACTAACTAAGCGCGGTTTTAGGTTGGAAATACCGAGGTGTCCGATCCCGGAAATATTGAACTTCTTCTAGAGCTCTTTCTTTCTTTTATAACTAAACGAAAACCCCGACTTGTAGTTACACCGCAGAGTAATTCATAAGGAAAGAAAGAAAGGAAGGAAAAAGGTAAGGAAAAGAAAACAAGATTAGCTAAGGAAGTGATATTTTCCCAGCGGTTTATGCGTATATGCGAGTGGGGGGAAACCTGCAACGCGAAGCTCAATTCGGCGAATATAATACACGCTCGTCATGCAAGGAACGTTCGCTTTTTTCGTGTGCGTGATGTGCTCGTATAATTGATGACTTGCGAATATTATTTTGCGCAATCGAGATTATTATTACTACAGATTTCTACGTGAGTCAGAATAAATACGAAGGCGGGAATTAGCGAGAGAGATAGAGATAGAGATAGACATCGAGTCAGATTAGAAATAATGAATTAATGCTTCCGAAGAAAAATATATAATGTAACGACGAATTAGCACTTTTATTATGTACTGAATTCGATGACATATTAATTTACTGATTAAATGAATTAGAGCGAGAAATCTGAAGGAGAAATCATTTGTTTTCGTAAATAGTTATGCTACAGTATATGCCTAGTGTGAAGGGGTATCAATCCGTTCCACATTCATATATTAAATTGAAGGCCGCAAAGACGGAATTGCGTAATACTGATTGTGAGTTCCTAGCATGCAGGTACATATAGATATACAATTTATTCAAATATCAGACTTTCTATGACACTATAGCTAGCCAAGGCTCGATATAATACGTTATACACGGTATAAAACTACCTGAGTTTTAATCTAATCACTGAGAGTATAAAGTCCCCTATTCAATTATCGGGCTTTTCATAAAGATTTTATACTAAAACTGCGTGAAAAGCTTGATAAAGTCACTGATACCGTTAACCTGTCGATGATAGGAAATATTGCTATTTTTGTTTTCTCTATATATACCACAATCAAAGTAATCCTTCATGCTCGATTATGCGTACAAATATGCACGTATATGGATAACCTTTACCATATATAGGAAGCAGGGGAAAAAAAGGGACACGTTATGAAGAGAGAAACCGCGTCAGAGAGAGAGAGAGAGAGAGAGAGAGAGCGAAAAAGCGAAGGGGAAACGGCAAGGTGAGGGGGCGACATTTACATATCGATTGCGCGGTGCCTCGTCATAGTTTACGGCCGTACGTACACAAACGTAGGCTTGTTCGTGAGCTGTTGTGTGATTGGTTGAGGTAAAGAGGCTCGTCGTCTGGCGGTGGGAAGAAATCTATTTTACTAACGGTGTGGAGCGGTTTTTTATCTATATATAGAGCCACATATGCCGAATATAATTTGTTACACGTATTACAGGACGTTTATAAATGTATATAAATATATATGTGGATTTATTATCAATGTATGTATATATATATTATATACACGATCGTGACGTAATTGGTATATAGCGAAATTCACTAATGGGCTTTATGGCGCTAAAAGCGATTAGAATTTAGGAAGTACCCATATGGTATATCGAACCGTATTTTTTTTTATTGATGTATAAGTACGAAAAAGTAAAGATAAAAATATGAGTTAGGGAAAACGCTATAGATTCTAGTACATATAACCATAGACATAGAACATCGACTGCGCATTCGGGCCGAAAATCGCTTGCTCCGTGGAAAGAGAAGGGAAGCCCACGCGGCCAAATCTATCTCTTTCTAACCAACGACGTCAAATGCATAGAAAGAGATAGACAGTGGCCGCGTGTGCTTCCCTTCTCTCTTACTTTTAGCGTTACCACAGGCAGTATAGGGAATGCACAGTCCATGCTCTATGTCTATGCATATAACTGCAGCGTTCAGGCTTATGCGTATATGAATTTTAAATGAACTTCAAGCGATACTACTGTATGCGTGCGTCAGTGCAAGGTGAAGACCTTTTACAATAACTAACAATGAGAGATACTAAAATTCGATTCAATGCCAACGTGATATGGTTACCTGTAGTACAGGTATGTAATGTATTTAAAATAACAATTTTCAGTGTAAGGAAAGATAAAATCGTGATAATAATTTCGTTGCTGCAGTCTAACTTCAACAATAAGTTTATAAACTTCGAGTTTTCTGGAATTGAAACCGCGAAATTTGAACATCGGTATAATTTACCAACGTATGTATACATATATATGTGTGAATGAGGATATCTTTTCTCACTTCCTTTGTCATTAATTTTAACCTCTATATAGATAAATAAATCATTTCGTAACATCCTGGAGATTAAATTGTTAAAAAAATAATAAAATTATTAACAGAGATGTTAGAATAAACACAATAGAGTTATTGAGTGGACCTCCGGCAGTACACTTCTCTTTTTAACAGTGTATGAGACAAGTGACGGGTATAACCTTGTGGCACAACTTCCGGTTAAGTTTTTTTTACCTCTGCAAGTATCAATCAATAAACCAGTCTTTTTTATAATCTTACTTTATAGCAGGTACATATTATTAGCGCAGCCGTCGTTTGGTAAGTCTAACTGATTTAATTAGGTATCAACCTAAGTTTATATGTTGCGGATATATTTAATCGGCGCTAGTACGCCCTTAATCAAATAAAATTATAAGTTTTTACTAGGTCCGGTTCAGACTTCAGTTTTCAGTTATAACCGATATGTTAAATCTATGCTTTACCATAAAATTAGAAAATCAAGGAAACTAATTCATGCTCCAAAATATTCTTGCCGTGATATGACTTTCCAATTCGATGAAAATACATTAGCATATTATCTGTGTTAAGTTAATTTTTAAATAAGTACGACTACTGAATTCTCGATCAATCTTCATGATTTCTACGAAACGATTTATAATCGCGTTCACATATGCGTATATATATACGTATAATTTGAAGATATGCATTTGATTATTATAATATCTACATTTACGTATGCGTATAAGAACCTATACATAAGATGCTATGTAAAAGAGAATGAATAATGATAATTATTACGATTTACATGACATATTTTGATATAAAAGAAGAAAAAAAGAATGAGATGATAAAATGAATATAATGAAATTCATGTTGAATAATATGACGTTTTTGGTTACTTGCACCGTTCATTATTATAATAAATGAAATGCGGTGATTATAACAAGTTGCGAAAATCTTTTAAGCAAAGGTTGCAAGGTTACCCCCGATCGCTGTTGTCTTTATATATATATGTACGTCATTTGACAAACGTCCAAGATATACACTTGTGTAATTAAGGTGCTTCCCTATGCAATTCCACCACACCTGAAAACATTGGGAAAAAAGATGTTATTAAACGGAATATTTCTACCTAGGCACCGAAATCAATGGAAAAAACTACGTCACGCAATTCTATATACGATTTCGAACACGTACGGTCAAAAAAATGTTTTTTTTTTACGCGAAAATAGAGAAGATATCCATGTAAAACGGCTTTGAAAACTATCTTCTCTATATTCCGTTTAATAACACCTTTTTTCCTAAAATTTTCAGGTCTGATGGAATTGGGTAAGGAAGCACCTTATAACAAAGAAAAATGATGTATGGAAAAATGACTGAATCAAATATATATATATATATATACAGGGTGCGCCAGAATTAAGTGGCCAAAATGATAGTGGTAATAGAGGAGGTCGAGCCGAGTAAATCGACCTATATAACATGTGGTCTCCGAAGTCGCGTTCGCGACATACGGCAGGTTAAAAAATCTCGCTACACGCCGCAATTCAGGCAACCGAGTACACAGCATGCAGCGGTTAGCAGTATTGTTGATGAGCGCGCTGGACTGCTGATTCAAACCATAACACTTTCAAATCAAGTCGGAGGTCGTAACTTCGAGCATCTTTTGTAACGACCGGTTTTCGTAATGAAATTTGGTTCGGAATTTCTGAATTTGCAAGCGATATTCATTTCCATCACGCATCCTTCTTGTTATGTTTACGGAAACTTGAATGCCAAGAGTGTTGACGTTCGAAATTCGTAGATTTGAAAGTGTTATGGTTTTAATCAGCAGTCGAGCGCGCTTATCAACAATACTGCTAACCGCTGCCTGCTGTGTACTCGGTTGCCTAAATTGCGGCGTGTAGCGAGATTTTTTAACCTGCCGTATGTCGCGAACGCGACTTCGGAGACCACATGTTATATAGGTCGATTTACTCAGCTAGACCTCCTCTATTACCCCTATCATTTTGGCCACTTAATTCTGGCGCACCCTGTATATAATATATTATAGTTTACTGTTTTAAATAATTATACGTCTAGTTAGTATATCATGACAGTTATAGCTCTTGAAAAATCACAGATATTTATTCGCGATATGATATCTTATTGCCGATAATTATAACTATCCAACGATCTAATTAATTGAGTCATCAAATAATCGATCGCGGATAAAATAATAAGAATAAATGAATAAATAAAACTTTTGTAAGAATTAAAATCGCGTTACATCAGGCAACAGTCTGAAATCTCGATGTGGATCAATATACCTGTACGTATACAATCTGTACGATTTGATCTTAAATCACAATAACATATATTATGATATTAATATCAGTGAATCGAGAGCGAAGCCGGCATGTATACCTTATGCCGTCACTGATAAACGCCTTGGCTTTTATCATTTGGGAACAAAATTAGGTATAACCATCTATTTTTTTCCTAACAAAAAATATTTTTTTTTGTGCTAAATACACACTGACGTGAGATAAATAATTTCAGTTGATTGTCAACTTATTAGGCAATATATTTTTGACGATTATATATATTTTTTTTTCATAAAATGAATAATCAAACTATTCATTTAACGCCAAAAATTAACTTGTTTCATATTTCTGTGTAGATGAATTTTTTTTTTTTTTGTTTTCTTCTTAATGCTACGAATATTATTTTATTTCCCATATAAATTGTCAGTCATATCTATCGATATATAAATCAATGAAAAAATAATTCAATCTCACGATATTGGAGAAAGTTAATTGAATATAAGTAGAATAATGCAAAAAAAAAACAATTTACCTTATAAGGCGATGGACTCATGGCTCGAACTAACTTCCACTGATTTTAAAGAAAATCTGATCTATGAGTTTTTCTGCTTTTATCTTCGTTGTTAAATTTTTGACAAAATCGATCTTATTGACGATCGATTAATATCCAGAGATCGTTTCCCACGCGAAACCAAATATTTGTCGTGTTATAAATTTTATTCTGTTTTTTTCTTT
The DNA here is from genome assembly GCA_914767705.2 of Tenthredo notha. Lineage (NCBI taxonomy): Eukaryota > Metazoa > Arthropoda > Insecta > Hymenoptera > Tenthredinidae > Tenthredo > Tenthredo notha. Next base: position 15,387,631 of record OU611906.1, read on the forward strand.
TTCTTTAGATTTTTTTGTAATAATTTATTCCGTGCGATCGGAATAATAATAATAATAATGATGAAAAAAAAAAAAAAAAAATTTTAATGTATCGATGACTAAATAATTCGTGGACACTGAAGTGGTTACCGGTTTGTATGACAAGTTTTATGACGGTAAGAAAAAATAAAACTTTAACTGCACGCAGACGATATGCAGCGGGGTCTCTTCTGCGGAATAGACATACGCGAAACTGCAGGGATTCTGTACAAGTGAGTTCGAACTCCCAACTCCCATATGAGCAACGCGATTGGTGAACTGCGATCAAGTATAGTGATACGGTACACAGTAGGTATATATGCGATCATACACATAAACTAAGTTGATGTATGCCATTATATATATATAAAAAAAAAAAGCACACATACTCGAGGCCGAGCATCTTCCCTCCCACCTTCAGCCAACAGTCCAACGTCCCCCTGTTAAGCCCCCCTCCAACCGGGCACAAGTATAACTCCGTTTAATGTCAGTGACTGTCATATGGTTATATATATACATATATACATACATATACAACTAAATAATACATATATATATGTAAATGCCATAGCGAAATAACGAGCGCGAAATTTCGTACGCGTGTTAGAATTGGAAAGATAATGAGATACTTAATAGGAGTTGTACCTAAACGTACAGGTATAGGGATGTGGGGGGATTTATCTTGCTAGATTTTAAGATGTGAAATTTAATATACTGACTTTGCAATTTTTTCGAAGAATCATTTGCGGACAAAGTTCAAAAGATATGCATATTACTGAGGTTTTCTTTTTTTATTATTTATTTTTTTATCATTTTCTGTGAATTCTGCAGTCGCAAGTAAATTTCTTCGCATATATAAGTAGGTGTAGATATACTGCGGTATTGCGGGGGCATTTTAGCACGCGGAAATTTCAAATGCTAAGTGAATGCGCGGACGGAAAGTATCCAGGAATGTATAATTCAACGCTTGATTAGTCGTGACGTTGAAGTCGACGCGCGAATCGTGAGAAATAGAAGAAAAAAAGAAAAGAAAAAAAAAAGAAACGGAGAAGACAAAATATATGCATATAAATCCAATATTTAAATAGGTAAGTTGTTATTTATTTATTGTTTAAATTTAAGATAACTTTATTATCCAATTTATATAATGAGTGTATACGAAATGACAACTTGCGGCTCTTCCAGATCGACCAACGAATCTTCTAACTTTTTTTTGACTTTCCTCCGGACCCGGCGCCGTTATCTATTTTGCGTGATAAAGTCGAGATGCGTAGTGTAGAGGTCAGACAGAATATATCGTGTTAACAATAATCTGTTTTTCGATACGAACATTCGTGGAATTTTTCAAATAAATCTCATCGTTCTGTATATACATATGCTATAATAATAAGCTCAAACATTTGATAAAAGCAAATTTTATAATGTAAAAAACTGTATCGAGGTGTTTAATAATAGGAGCAGTAAGACAGAGGCAATTGTGATAACGAAATGTATATATAAAAAAAAAAAAAAAAAGACCTGATAAATAACGCTAGGAAATTGAAACCGAAAATAAAACAATTAGCATCAGGTCTGGCGAGACTGTTGTGAGTCTGCAACGAGACAAAGTATGACGAGTGTTAAATGGTGCTATAACTACACATGTACTGATAATTATATAGCAAATAGATAATTAGCCGACCCGTGCGTCGATTAGCTTCTGCATTATAACTGCAGCTATGATTTTTTTTCTGTTTTTTTTTTTTACCAAAGAAAATTTACATTTTCTCTACTACGACGCAGTAAACTCTGTTGCAAAAAGTCTTCGATTTCTTGCGATTTACCCGAACGAAAATTCCAAACTAGTAATACATGAGTATGCATAAATATCTGCAAGGTTTTTCATAGATTATGAAAAAAATTAAAAAAATCAGTCCATTGTTTGTTGAAAATAATTATTCGAACTCGAGAACTTGACCGAAGGTTAGAGAGTTTAAAAATATGATAAATATTTTTGTGACCGGTAAGGAGGATCTTTTGCGGTGAGATGTATGAGATTACATACGTATGTACCTACTTGAATAGTCAATAATTGATACATTGATCAGTGCGGATAAAAAGCGGGTGTAGGAATAAACTTAATCGTAATATATAGGTATATATATCTCGATTAAAACCAGTTATCCCTGACGATGTGTTTTTCGTATAATATTCCGTGTGAATGAGGTTTGCCGCATGAAATTCACCCATATACGCTGCAGTTGTGAATATGCATCACATGAGACAAACCAGACAAGAATAATGCGATACTGTAACACAATAATATCTTTTCTTTTTTTTTTTTTTTGCAGTACTAGTATTATCGTACAATTTTACGCCCCCGTTTGCGTTTGTATCACTTCAAGAGACTATGGATATTTCAAATATCATCATCGTTTGACAAAAAGTATAATTCGATAGACATAAGGAATAATATTATCGCGTATTTATCATCATTATTTTCTTTTGTAGACTTCAATTCATTATAATAAAGAAAAAGCATTTAATTTTTTCCCATTCACTCGGTCTACTATCAACCATATGTGTCATTCTTCGTGCGAAATACTCGTCGAGAAAAGCATAAACAGTTCAGAGATCGCAGATTCTTATGCGTCATTATTTTCTATTCTTTGACTTTCGCGGCTATATTTGGGTCGTGATTCACTAATTTTTTTCAATTATTACCAAATACATAGTTAAATTTGCGATTAAAAATCGTCAGGATTCTGGCCTTGGAATTTTCATGCGAAATACTTAATTCTCGTAGAAAATTGGATTTTTTGCGATCCTGCAGTAATACTTTATACGTATGTACTACGTGTAGGTCAGTAATATTCTCATCTTCCAAATGCGACATGTAATGGACATACATATGCGAGCTATTAGCAACCGACCTTATCACACTATGTTGTGATAAGTGTGTGTAATTATGGTTAATTCTGTTGAGGTTATTAATTACGCGGATGTAATATACCTACCTCCGACTCTATTATATGACGACGAGAAATATCCGCGTTGTATAATAGGACGCAGGGTGATTGAAATAAGCTTATAATTGAAACTATCAAAGCAATCATATACCATAATGGGATTGAATATTTCTGCAAATCGATAAGATGTAGCTGATTTATTCTCAGTGCTTAAACCACGTTATATACATGATGTTTTTGATGATTAATAATTATTAATTTTGCGCCCATGAAACTGGAATATCATTTTATTTTTTACTTTATTTTAGGTAAAATAATAATAAACAATAACTTCATAAAAGTGATTAACGCTGTTTGAATCATCTTTAGAATGTCCTTGTTGAGTTTTTTCACCCTATAACTATACAGTACTGTAAACCGAAAAGTTATTCTGTCCGTTAAAAATGCATTATTAAAATTAATTCATTACGACAGCGTAGCTTGTTTATCCACAAACGTTGATATTGAATTATCAACTTTTGTAAACGATGATATACCGTGGTAGAAATATTGCAAACAAAAAAAAAAAGAAAAAAAAAAAAAAGAATTCTTGTGTAACGTTAACACTTTGCATATTAATATGCGTAAGCATAAATATAATTGCATAATTTATGTTTCATCAGTTTCTTTTTTTTTTTTTTAGTACTGAAAAATCATCGGTTATAATGTTCCAGCTAATTCTAGGTACCTACATGTATCTTCGTTCGACATAATCAGAGCTGGAAATTTTTTTTTTTTTTACATATTTACTTTAATTTAATTAATATATATATCTTTGAACTGTTTGTGCCATAGGGTATACAGTTTTATTGGATAAGTGGCAATGTCCTCCTAGCAATTTTGTCATTGTCGGCCAGAGACCGCTTCGCAGTAACAATTTCCGTACAAGTATTTAGCTGCTTTAATCTATGTATATGATACTGACTACGTGTGTGTATATATACATATATACATATATATATATTGGTGTATCTCGTTGATGTGTGTGGAAATTGTACATACAGTTACAAAGGTATATGCCCGTACATTATACCTACACAATGAGTGATAACTGCGGACTGGTGCAGTAACTCAAGATCATTTTAATCATTTTTTATCTACCTACTCACCGAATCCTTTTCTCCTCCATGCTGCTTTAAATGGAAAGAAGACAGTGCTTTTCAAATTTATCCATACATTAATAGATGTGGGATCTTGAGGTATTAGATTCTATAGGAATTATAATAACTAGACAAGAATTTTTTGGAAGTGGGTTGAAGTATCGAATATTAAAACTCTTGAACGGTAAACATTGCAAATTTGAATATTATCGAATCATAGTTTGTAGAAAGGATATTTCTACAAAAGTCTATATACTTAGTTAATTTCAGAAATTTTCAAGCGACGAACACTCGAGATTCAAAATTCTGAAATCTAAACATCCGAAAAGCCAAACCTCCGAAATTTGGAATTCATACTTGTATTATTCAGTATTCAATAACTCGGGCTGTATTGATCGTATCGAAACCAATAAGTGGCCCAATTAATCGTCTTGAGATGTACTTTTAAAATTTTTTTTTCGAAATTCTATCAATTATTTACTATGTCGAAGTTATCGAGTTTCGGATTTTTGGGCTTTAGAAATGTTCATGTTCTTAACTTCAACGTTTTTAAAAATTCGAAATCGTCTTATATATTTCCGAAATCGAGAGTTTGACCGTTCGGAATTTGAAAAATTCGGAACTTGAATCCGGCTCCAATTTTTCGGACATTACTTATAGTCTTCTCCTTCTATCGTTTTTATGATATGAATAATTCCTGATTTTGCTATCAATTTTTTTTTTTTCTCAACTTTTAAAACCTTTCCTTTTTCATGCGAGCAAAGATTTACCTTTGACGTTGGATTCAAGGCAGTCGGAGTCGACGGCTGCTCCTCGATATCGCTTTTTGACTAATAATAGGGATAAAACTGTTAGTCAGGGTTTTTATCAAGATTTATAGCGAGGAAATCTTTTCTTTCTGATTATTGTTACCTTTTCTTTTTCCATTTTTGTGCTGCTTGAAAATGAGAAAAATACGAGGAAAAATATACGGCATTCATTAATTTGGAATTGAATATTTTAGCTGAATACATTTTGCGATTATTTTATCATTATTATAAACAAATTTGAGCCAATAATCTAATCGGCAAATAAATATGAAAAAAATAGAAAGTTATTGGATTATCTTCGTAAAATAATATTTCGCATTTAGATTTTTGGGAAGCGATATAAGTATAACCTACCTACCTACCTACTTCATAATCGCGGACTCGTGGCAAGATTTGAACTTAAATTATCAACGACCGCGAACGTTGGCTGGCGCACGTGTTTAGCAAAATCGTGAATCAGCAAATAAGAGGTGTAAGAATGATTGGATGAAATCGAATAGCCGGATGATTCTTATAATCTGATTATTCTTATCATCCTTAGATTAAATTTGACGCACATGATATAATACAAGGTTTACGTATGAAATTAAATCATGAAATTAAATCTTCACATATATATATATAAGATATAACGTATAGATATGTAGCTACAGGGAGTAAAAACTGTCGTTTCTTTATGTCGGGTTAAAATAAAATATGTAAAAATTTGAACAAAAGTACAATATGACGTAGGTATAGATATTAGACTAGTTCCACAGCTCATCGCGAGCCAACGAATTCCATTCACATAACCAGTTACGCGAGTTTTGTCTGTGAGAGAGTCCGTATAGTTCGTATACTTTCTTTCACTACCTACACCGCGAAGTTCTATTAGTATTTTTATACATTTAAACGGTAAATGTTGTAGGAAGTAAGTGAATAAAGAAATATTATGGTGTATATATATATATAAATACATACATAAATTGCTATAGGAGAATTATTGATGATATGAAGAAAAAAAAAAAAAAAATTAAACTTGTTTAGAACAAAATACATTTTTTTTTTTGCCTATAATACGATGATGCGTCAGACGAGAATTTTTAACACCACTTAGGTTGCGCCTCTTTTGGCGAGAGATGGTATAGGTATAGGTGGACATAGACCGGTTTAACGTCGCGTCGACATTCATCAGTAAAGGTGGGTGTGAGTCCGTCAAGGGTACGCAGAGGTCACATCATTATCGCGAAGAAATATTCGGATAATAGACCGTGACGAGATCGGGCGGACAGTATCTAGACGTAATATCTATGACGCTATGTTTTACTTATAAGAGGTTTTTTGTATTTTCTTTTTGTTTTTTTTTTTCGTTCTCTTTTTCTTTTCATATCGCAAATCTGTAAAGGTAGCAAAATATTGAATAAGAAGAAAAAATAAATCAATATAAGGGTATATTATATAATCGAGGGTTGTATAGTTTTCGTTTGATATTACTGGATGCGGTTATAAGATCGTGAAAATTGCAATTATATCGTTAACCGTGCTTAATTGTTTTTCAACAATTCAATTTGTCCTTCATTGACAATCTAACATTACACGTCAGTCTATTTAAATAGTAATTTTGTTATTGAGAGTTTAAAATCATACGGCGCAGTTATATGGTAGCAGTTACAGAAAGTTTAATATCGTTATACTATATTCGTATACTAATCAAACACACACCTAGATCTGATCGACATTTTCATTTAACGCAAAGATCCTGTCAGATAATTCATCACTTTCGATATATACATCATATATGTTATGTGAAGTAGTTTATTATTATTAGTATTATTTTTTCTTATCATTATTTTAGATATTGACGAAATATTACGATATTTTAAACCTCTAATTGATCCGAGATCTGATCTGATCCTTAGAATTATGGAGAGAAATCGGGGATCTCATTTCACATACATACAATATCCGTTGTTGCGATTACACATAATCATACTCGAACATGACAGGATATACAGATTTCTGATTTTTATCGACAATGCAAAAATAATAATAATAAAAAATAAAGTTTAATGTATAGGTATTTCCGTCGTGTGTAATCCAATATTAAACAAAAAGGTCAAGGATCTGTAAATTTATATTAGGAAGTATATAGATAAATAATCTTAAGATAAATCTATTCTGTTTAGATTTAAATATAGAAGCATGCTTGACCTTTAAAACGATATAGGTATCTATAATTACTCGAGTATAATATATATTATTACTTGTATAGGTGTATAAAAAAAAAAGAAATGGAAATTCAATTTTAAAGGTGCGATGTATTCGCATTCTTTTACCCGTTCCAAGGCTTGTGGTCTTTCTGCACACTCTCAAGGTCAAGAATCGAGAATCGAGAATCAAGAATCAAGAATTAAGAAGAGAGAGATAAAAAGAAAAAGATGTCAGCCATGACTTATCTTATTATAATATTAACACCTAATCTTAAGATTTTAAGCCTTAATTATTCTTATATCGCTCCTATCGAGACTAAGATTTGTAAAACTTATCAACATAAAACCTTGATGAAAAAAAAAATGTGAAAATTGATTTGATCACGGATCTGAACGAATTTAAATTAGATAATGCAAATCATATAGGATTTATTTAATTTACTAACCTTTTAGTTAGAGTAATCCGATTTTATATAAATATATCTTATTTATTTATATTTATTTATTTATATGTATGGATATATACTTGGTTACTTCGTCGTAGTAAACTCTAAGGATTTGATGCGACTAGTTCGATTCACGGCGCCAGTGGTTATGCGCGGTTCTATTCTGTCCGACAACCCTCGATCCCACGACCCCCGATACCAGGGGGTTGGTGGCAAGCCCTCAATTTCCAGGTAATGCGCAGACGCTTATATTCTCTTACTTTTAGGTTGAAATTAAACCTCGCCATTTGCCTTAGGTTAGGGGTTTTACCTAAAGCGCGAAAAAATATTCGCACTAAAACAAGTATAATACAAATTCAACCAGAAATTAAAAATTTCTCTACAAATATATATATTCGTTAATTATTTTCATTAAAATCGTCAAATTTTTGTTCGTTTTTTGTTCACCTTTATTTATTTTTTTCATAGGTATATCGGGGCGTATAATTCAAGTATTCCGATTTTATATACAAAAGTGGCGTAATAATCCTTACGTATTTCATCATGCTTGGAATTATTACGTAATATACCTACTGATACTCGAGAGGATATATAAACGTAGATACATATAATATCTTTGATATAACTATCTAAAAGGAAAATTGATACATTTTCTTGACTGATTATTTAGCGTATTTGAATCGTTTCGTCAGAGCAATGAATATGAGACACAGACCCCCAGGAATAGCAACTCGTCGATATCACCTGGTTCGTCCTCGACCTGACCTCCACCGATATATTTTAACGTGGTGTAAACCAAAAGTAGAAACGTCGAGGAGCTGGTTAATCCTTGGTCTGACCGCATAGATGAGCATATTATCATTATTCTTTATTGTAGATGAAGAGAAATCGCTTGTACAGAAAAAAAAAAATCAAAAAAATTAGAAAAAAGAAAAAAAAAACATTTGTATGACATATATATATTTCTTTTTGAGTATCTTTTTCTTCGTATAACTGAGAAGCATGTACCAAGAAAGTGTTGAGTGGGTACAGTTTTTTTATTTTAAATATTGGGTACGTGTGATGAAATATTATGCTGCTTTTTGTAAAACCCAATTCTATTAGAGCTGAAATTTAGCTGAAATCTGTTCGACAGTTATTGCGAGTTATGTCGCAATGTAACTTAATCAAACTGCACAGGACATTATATCCCCTTCGATAAATTTTATTTCCGAATTATGTTCGTATACTTGGCAAAAAAAGCTCGATACAAATTATTGCGAAACAAATTTTCGATTCGACGAAATTTTGTTAAAATCGATCGAATCTTTCGAAAGTTAAACAACGAATGTATACGGACGGATGTAAGTTACCCATTTGGAACGTAGGGGAACTTATAAATGTCCCACTTTCTTGGTACCCTGCACATACGATACCTAAGATACACTCAACTAAAACGTAAGACGTTTTCTTTTTTTATTGTGTCAAGTAATAAAACAATAACTTCTATGTATATAATGATTTTGTAATAATGGGTATGTATATGTATATGGACGTTATACCGTTGTAAGATTGAAATACGATCACCGTAGGTAGGGTATACGTCGTACGACGTCTGTGCTTTGCGAAATTTCGAAGTTCTGTTTTTTTTTTTTTTCATTTTTTCATTTTTATTATTATTCGTGTAAATAGAAAAGATACGAAGATGATATGAGGATCTTCTCTTGGCCTAATTTTATCGGCACTCGTAAAAGCTGACGAGATAAATTATTGTTTTTTTCTTTTTTTTATGTGCTTTCTCAAACATATATGAGATAATATTCATGATTATATTATAAATTCGATAGTGAATATCAAATTAGGAAAACTTTCGTAGAAGATTAAGAAAAGAAAGAAAGAAAGAAAAACAGTAACGTGACTATTTTCACGGTTTCGAATGACGAATAAGTGCCGGTCATTTACAGTTAGGGTATATGTTCTTCTAAACACGTGACAATAAACACGATCCCAACGCACGCGTCAGGACGTTGTACGGTAGTCGAATGATCTTCACCACGTAGACCCTAGTTCTACGAATAGTTTTAGTCGTAATTAGCCAATGGACCGCAGTAATTTAGAGATCAGTAGTTCAAATGCTAAAATACCTATATATTAAGCTTGAGAGAAATAGAGATATAGAGAATGAGAGAGAGAGAGAGAGAGAGAGAAGAAATAAAAAAACCAATTTAAAGAATTGCACGAATTTTGAAACACAATTTATCGCAAAAATAAACCGGACTAGTGTATTATATACCTTCCTCAATGCAGAGAGTAGAGCAGATCTTCTACACGAATGAATTCGAGAACGACGACGCACATCCGGTTGAATATATTCATCCCACATATGTTTATTACGTTCATATATATGCATACATAGGTATAAGCGTAAACGTATGTATGTATGTATTAATGTATACATATGGTGTGTCCAAAGTTTAAGCCGCCGTTGCGTCAGCCGTGATGATGAATTTCAGGTTCAAAATAATCGGTTGTAATAACAGCAGCATCATTATTCGTGCTAATAAACTGTTATCGACGAGCCTCCCGGCCTTCCGCGTATCTTTTCTGCACATTTCTATAACCCTTTTATTTTTAATCCTCTTAATAGTAATATACTTCTTATCACTAAGCCGTATAGAGGTGCGATAAAGTGTCTACGAGACTGTCTGCAGATATAGTTTTAATATTACATAATTCTATAAATATATAACTAGAATATTAGACGTGATAACGTAATGAGTGAAAGATATCTACGATAACCGCGGTAGTAGATTTTTGACGAACTTGTAAACTGGGAATTAGTCTAATACTTCATAATCCCGCTCTAAATCATCCAAGATTTGAAAATTCCACAACGTTTACCTTATCTGGTAAATATTTATACACATATATACGTATAATTTCTTACGAAACTAAATTATACTGTGTATAATATTAATTTTTTGTTTTTTTCTTATCATATCACATAGAAATGCAGAAGCATAAATGAGTAAATGACGTATCTTAGAATCAACGACGCTGCACCGACGCAGCTAACAATACGATATTAGTAGAACTTATGACGCAATAGTTTTGCTATATGTGAAGAAAAGAAGAAAAATTAATGATAATAATACGAGTCTGTCTCGTCGTAGGCAGAACTTATCGATATTATTATTATTTCCTATTTATTTAAGTCCCAGATTAAAGTTTTTGGTATAAAAAATCTGTCCGAAATTCTATGACGACCTTAACTTTAATATCGTAGTGAGTCTCCCAGTCTCGGTTCAATGCAACAGTCGTGACGTCATGCCACGGGCCTCCAGACACACCCGTCTGGTCAACCAATAGGAGCCTGCGACGCTGGACGCCGACGCCAACGCGCTAGTCGATACTTACGCCGTTAACCCCCCGACTTACATCAGCCAAGAGACTCTCGCTTTCTACGTGCGTCTTTAGCCGTAGGCTAAGTTTTGCTATATTGGCGTAGGCCATCGACTTGTTATGCATGTAAAAATTCACTGTCGCAGATACAGAATTAACTGTTATTTATTTTAATCGTTATTTTATTTTTAGTTCTTAATAGATGTAGATTCACCAATTTGAAAACATTTACTTCAAATCTTTAAAGTTGTGGGCTTTTTTTTTTTTCTTGATTTGCGTAGTTTATTGCTACCATACCCACTCAAAGTTCAACGATATTTAACTCATACTGGTTATTTACCGCCTGTGTCCGCATATCTCCAGACCATACGTATAATAAATAGTTAATTAAATCAAATTAACCTTTTACACTCTTAGTCGCCTTTGATTAGTCACGAAATCAGATCTCTCTCATTGTCGTTTGAGAAGTTTCATGGACTCATAATATTGTCCTGGAAATTCGAGAGACATTGCGTTTACATCAATTTGCAGAACCATGACGTTGCATCATTAGTTTTGTTATATTCGCTTGTGGTTCGACTACATGTCTGCAAAGGCGATAAGTCGTTAAAGGAAGGAAAGACAGAGAGAGAGAGAGATTCGCTTGTGGCTTTTCTCCGTCTTTCTTATTCCTTTTTTTTTTTTTTTGTTTTTCTTTTATGTATATTTTTCTGTTTTTTTACAAGAAAGAAGATGTTATAGTAAAAAATCAATCAGCTCAGTCAGTTCGTAGCCTCCGCGTTATGTCATTGACGACTGTACGGTAATGCGAGCATCGCTTACCGGTCTAAATATAAAAAAAGGCAGAACAGTGTATAGTGAACTGGTTGAGTCTGGAAATAAATCTTCCACGAACTTTGTAACCGTCGGTATTATACCTACCTCGAGGCAATTCTTACAATTAGTTATATTACTTCTCGTATTAGACTAGCTAATATACATGCTAGATAGGTATAGTATTTGACTATATATAGAACAGCGCAGAATCTTTATATCTATCGTTAATTGTTTCGTATATAATAATACCGTTAATTGATCGTAAATGAATATTGAATCTTCGTAGATACAGATGGACGGAAGAAAACCATGATTCTTCAAGGTCGAATAAATCTGCACTTAAATAGACGTGTTATTGGGTTTAAAAACATCGAACGAGATGGATTGAAAAATTGTTCAACTTAATCTTGTACTAATATTGTTTCTACTAGTTCGTTATGTGTATAGAAATGTTTGATTCATTTCATACTCATGATTAGATAGAATCAATATCTTAAACGATATAAGAAAAGAAAAGAAAAGAAAAAAAACAGAAAAATAAGTCACGTTGATCAGAACAATTTATCAAAGTATTATTATACTGTTAGACAACGATTCTGACCATTACGTGATATATCGTGAATGCAAAAACTAGGTAAAGATGTTTGTTTCTCTTTAGCAACGTTTATATTTATACTCATACAATTCTTAGCTATTGCAGCTGTTGCACGCGCCAATTTTTACTCGAATTTCTGCAGATTCGTTAAGATTATTGATCGTTGTACATAATCTATTCATATATTTTACAGTTGAACCTCAGAAAAATTAAATTTAAATTAGAATCATTTCCATTTTTTTTTTCTAATTTTCTTCCCTCATTTACAACTCGCTAAAGCATAGAAAATAACATTTGTAAGAGGGTTTGTTTCGTCGTTCCAAGTTCTTTGGGAAGAAGAACCATTGATCGTTAAGCAGACAGCCTTGGGTAAAGGCTACGTGACGCGCGTCACGTGCCCGTGGCCGAGAATTCGGATTTAAGGGTCTCTCAGGATCCTTGGAACTTCTGTTTGTGTATGTATACGAAGACTTGTATAGGGATGCGGGATGAGAAACGTAATGAGGAAAAAAACGGGGAGCTACGAAGAGAATAACTCCTAATTTAGATACTGGTACGTAATATACTCCGTAAAGCCGCAAACTAAGATAACAACGTGCAAAGCTGCACGCTTCAAGATCCTATAATATCTGGCACGTGCGAAATTACGCGATTCTTATACCATCCTCTCTCTCTCTCTATATATATTTGTATTTATATACATCTTTACGGGCTAGATTATGCGCACGGAATTTAGGCCCCTAAGAATCACCAATAAACATTACAATTTAGTATACGTATGAGTTTATGACGCGAGATAAATCTCGGATGAATAATTTACGATTTTACATAATTTCTAGATTCATTACATTCGTCACGTAGGCTTATGATCCATGGTCATAATAATCAGTTCAAAAATAATATATAATTCATGTATAGGTACCTGCAGTATTAGCATAATTAAGATAAAGTGTATAACATCTTTGACTCCTTACCCCTCTGGAAACTGGAACAGTAGTATCCCTTGTGTAGATGGGAACGTCTAGATCGCTCACGCTACTGCTGATACTCGGTGCCCTGGAATTGTTCATTCCACCAGAAGGTACGGAAAGTTGGGTCGGTCTCAAAGGATGTGAATCAGCGATGAAACCCTCCCCAAAATCGTCGTCGTCTCGGTCCATCCTCAAAGCCTTCACCCTAATCATTGAAAAAAAAACAAAAATAAACTCAAGCCGAAGGACATATACCTATTTCCCATACGTGCTACTAACATGAGATGTTATTTTCGCATACCGTCACTGAAATTCACCCACTAATTAATCGCATATATGTGACGAGTTGCGAAATGGACAATTAAAACTATGAACGAGCATGTGTCAATCCGTAAATTCTCACCCTTGAAAAGTAGCTTTCAGTATCACAGCGAAAGGATTTTTATTTGGTCACTGCGCAGGATTCTAGAAGTATCGGTAAAACGATTCGATGGGATAAGAATAGGATTCTAGGATATCTTTTGAAACTCTCGATAAAATGATAGCTGCAATAAACAGGCAACGATTTGTTTCAAGTTTTATCGAGAGATAAGTAAATATAGTCTGACACAGTGTGAGGTGTGAGAAATTCTTTTTTCCTCTAAATCGTAATTTGGTTAACACAGAGGCGCAGTTTAACGTCAATAAAATTAGATCTTCAGTGATCGCGAGAGCGAGAAGGAGAAGAGTCGCTGTTGCAGGCTTTCCCTGTCAAATATTTGGCATTTGATCAAGGCTACAACCCACTGACTGGCTCTCCTCGAAATCAATGAGCTAGGAGGCTAGAGGATACACAGTACACATTATATTGCAACAAGAGAGAAACATTTATTTCTTATATAATTCAATATTTTATTTCAAAAAAACTAAAAAAAAAAAAAAAAAACAGCGAATCAATTTTTTTTTCTCGTACGGTTTATTTTAATACAAATAGATCGAAGAGGGTGAACGACTTTTGACCGTGAAAAAAAAAATTGTAAACAAACAGGTTACATACATATGTAGGAATTTATAATCAACGATTTTATCCTCTAGCAGTACGAGCCGGCAATTAATGCGACAACGATTTATAATTATAAATAATAATAGAATCTGCAACGTAGAGGATCATTAAAGTCATAAATAATATTGATTAACGAAACTGTTATGCCTATGCACTATATCTGATCGTATAGCAAATATAAATACCTAATATGTGCTGGCGCTATTAATTAGTGCAATGATGATGCGACATATGTTAGGAATTATTAACAGTTGCGAGCTTAGTACCTACTACGATTCTATTCGCGACATGGAAGATTGCCACGAACAAGGTTATTTATTTGGGAGAAAATTTGGCAAGAAAAATTATTTTTCCCGTAATATTTAAACTATTTACAGACAATGAATTATACTTTATTTAAACCTAAATATATTAATATAAAATTGTACAGATATCGAACTTGAATGTTTAATCATTTTTTCTAATTTTATATACCTACCTATAAAATATATCATACAAGAATGTAAATGCACATTTTTTTCTTCTGTTTTTTTGATTATTTTTAAGATGAAGACCAAAAATGATTATAATATGAATTACCGCTACTACATCCTGGAGGGTAAAAAAAAAAAAACTACGGATAATAATTTAGGAGGTGTTATTGATGACCATATAACTGACTTTTAAATCAAAGAGGAACTGCATTTGTATAATTTACTGTCATGTTTTTCTATTCCCGCTATATCGCATGATCATCTATTGATTAATGAGTCGCTCTAGCTCGGTGCGCAATTTACTAAACATATGACGCAGACGTACTAATTGTCAGTCGGATTGAAATTGGGTTTGGTAGAAAAAAAATAATCGGTTTTTGCTTTTGCTTAAGCTTCAAGATTTAATGAATACGTAAAATACGTGAAATGACGTTTTATCAATCGCATAAAGTTTGAGTGAATTGGTCAAGATTCGAACGATGCATGATGATAATTTACCTGACGATTTTATATATCCTATATCTATTGGTTTCGGTAGATGTATAAATCGAGGTGAAAAATCAATATCGGAAATATTTATCGAAAAAATAAATCTGTATTGAAAAATTTCTATAAAATACAACCACTGATATTTATCTTTGAAATGTGAAGGGAAAAACAACACCCGAAGCACCGTCTCGACGAGATACGTTCTTGAGACTGAGCTAGAGGACGCGTCTCGTCGGGACGGCGACGGCGACGTCGACGTGAAATCTACGTCGGTTTGCTAAATTTAATTCGATTTAAATTTAACACGGGGCGTCGTCGTCAGCCGAGCCTCCGACGTCCCGATGGGCAACGAACAGTTTGAACTTTTTCACCCCTTCGCCTTCTCTACGCGCAACAATCTCCCGGCTCCCCGCTTTATAGTTGCGGTACATACGTAGCGTCGCTACGTATAGCGGAATTCTTACGATTTCACGTATCGAGAGAAATCTATTTTTGTACTAGATAGAATGAAACTTCTTTTATTTTCTATTATTTTTACATCAATAGGTATATATATATACATTCACTCTACGAACAGATTCATTTCATTCAGAATTTTGCTGAAAAATTACATCATTATCAGTTAACAATAATTTTCGACCATATAAGTATATCGTCGCTGACTTCCAGAAACTATTTTCTCAAAATCTCTACAATAATATAGAATAAAAGTTAAATTTATGCATTATAAGATCGTATAAACTATAAGGGATGAATTATCGTGTCTACTATAAAATTATTTCCAGTTTTATTATTCGTAGAAATTTTCCACCCGACGCAATATCGTTTATAACTGTAAATAAGGGTCAATGCTGCGAATACGTATGTATCTAACATGCATATTTGTGAATACATATGTTCACTTGCGTCAATGAATGTATATTCGCTGATGGCGGAATGTGGCACGTAATCAGTCCCGAGTTTCGACTGGCGCCTCCCTTATTACGTCAATTTCGGGACCGCTGCTCGCCTTATGCGCTATATTTTATTTTCATCATTTTAAATCATTGTAGATGTATTATAATTATTGAAAAAAATCTTTTCGAATTCGATACTCGCGGTGATATACTACTCATTGTTTCTAATCTGGCTTTTACAATGCAAAACAAACCATAATGCTGCAATAAGTTTTAGTAAAATCGTAAATCTTATAGATAGTATAAATATAATTTAATTGTGCACTAGCGCGCGCGCGCGCGTATCATCGTTATTGTTTGTCAAATATAAATTGGGTACAATTTTATTGTGAAACATTCGTGTAGATTGAAGGAGTATTCTTTACCATCTAAACTCAATTTGGTTATATAATCGTTGAGTGAAATTGGACAGTATATTATTTTCTATATGCATATGTCTATCTGTAATATGTATGTATGTATATATATATGTAATACAGTACGTAGTATTGCGCAATTTATTAAATTTAGTTAGAGTACAGTATCGGTTCTGGCATCTGTGCTTGAACTAGCGAACTGCAATTAATTCACGTAAAGATAAACAGTTCCATCATTCAATCAAGAAATAATAAATAACATATTAAATGACGTTTACGATTGTTTGAGAGGTCGGAAATTCGGGACTAGTAATTCGCGAGAACTTTTAAATTGTAAGAAACGATTAAAGAAAATAACATAGATACGTAGAAATTATTTGTCATACGTGACAATTGGCGTTAATTATACACACACATAGTATACTGACGTTCATTTCGGGAGCATAAATGCTCTCCTTGATTAGCTACGAGTCTTACATCATGTTTGAAACGATCAAGTTTCATGTTACACCGATTGAGCTTAGGACGAATGATATATTCGCTAAATATCCGTACCTATGTAAAGTTAGCCGGTAACTTGATTATCTTTCAATTTTTTATATACCAAATAATTGCTCCTTAATTGCTCTTAATTGCTCCGTTAATTTCGTTTATTGCTCCAGTCTAGTTTTTGAGAAAAAAAAAAAGAAACGAAATGCAGATCTTCTATGTTAAAATGCCGGCCAAATTCAAATCTAGGTTTCGACCTAACGGATGAAGATACGAGTTTCTACATAGAACTAAAAATCTGCTCCCCTGATGCTCTTAATTGCTCAACCTTTAATTTTGATTGTTCCCTCTTGGTTTACATAGAATAACATAATCAAAGCAACTCATACAATGGAGATTTTCTACGGCAGAATGGCGGCCAAATTCAAATTGATATTTAAATGAAACGGATGAAGATACAACGTTCTTTAAGGGACTGGAAAATTGCTCCTCGTCTTCTCTCAATCGCTCTACCCTTTCGTTCAACTGCTTTCTCTTAGTTTTTAAGTAAATTGAATGATAGGTATGTATACGAGTTCAGCCAACATAATTTCTCTATCATAAGACAACTAATTTCGAATAACACCGAAGCAGCAATTAAGTTGACAATGAGATGAAGGAAAAAAAAATCTATCTGCGATCACTAGCTTTCAAATCTTATTTCTGTTTTATAGATGCGAATGTACCCCCCTGGCAGTGACTCGCCTTACAACGGAACTCGATTGAATAAATTCATAGAAATTGACAAGGAGATATACCTGAAGAAAAATCAAGTATAAGAAGTCTCAGATCTACTATGAGTTAGATAACTCGTCGATATTTCCTGCGACACTATATCCAGCAGGTTTGTACATGTTTCAATCTCTAAACATTCTATTGTTATAATTATTGTACATTGTTTGTTATCATAAGGGATCCTATGATATATTCGAATACTCGGGCGACCAAGAACTGCAGGATAAATGTAAACTGAATTATTCTTTCGTATGGTAGTTTTATTTTCATTACACATGACATTTTCTTACGTATAATGCATGATATATTATTCGTGTAGGTCCTATCATTTACGATATAGGAATTATGATGTTACATAATACGAGCAATTCTTTATTCTTGAATACACTTGATAAAATAAGTCTGAATATGTTTATCAATGAAGAAACAAGAATCTTAATTTTGAACTTATATCAAATTGTACTTGATTGCTTTACCCTCGATTATAATTAATCGTTAACAACAGAATAGCAGAGGTGAGCCTTATTACACGCAACCCGCAGATCTTTTGTGCGATAATAGTTCTATAGTTGCCTAGCAGACAACGCAACTGGCGTAAGCTGACTAAGCTGACCTACGAAAATAGCGTCCCGCGCCCCGCGCCGCGCGTACATAAACCAAAGACGCCGTGCGCAGTCTGCCACAGTTCAGTGCCCTGCGCGGCATCATCGAGTGAACATGGATGACACGAGTCGAGAATATTTTTGGCTCGGGAAGGCTGATATAATTCCAAGTCCCTCGCCCTGTAGCGTCGTTTGTTTTACAGGCATATTTCGCGACGAGTTTGAGTTGTTCTTTTAATTGTTCGTTCGTTCGTACACATCGCTAGTTGTGATACCACCTCCCGCAGCAACTACTCCATTGTCACATAGAGTGCGCTGGTCGCGCATAAATAGTGGTGCTGCACAAATATGCGGATAAAAAAATTACTACGTTTTCTGAGAAGCGCTCGTCTATGAATGAAAAGATAGTGGTGCTGCACAAATATGCGGACAAAAAAACTACGAGCCTTTCTTTATATTCTTGGAGGCGTGGCAAATAGCTCATTGATGAAATTCTGAATAGCAGTAGAAAAACTACTAACTCTTTATTAGATTCATTGATACAATGAAAGATAGTGGCGCGTGGAAATGATAGTGGCGGCGAACCTGATCATTTTGCGCACATGCTTATCAGCCGCCTGACGATCCGAGACTTGCTTTACCGCGATGTACCTGGAATATCACCCTGTACATGCCTAATATATTTTCATGAATAGCAAATAAATCATCATTTCCGAAACTACAAAAACATATTCCTCAACTTCCTCGAACAATTCCCGAACGATTGCATCAATAAAAAATTTAATTGAATTTATTTGCCTGCTAAGTATACGGAGCCGTACGCTATATACTGAGCGATACCGACGTTAACGGTACACGGTGTTGCGGTGTTCTCGGCAGAAGATAGTTCGACAATGCGACCGTAAGATGTCGCTATCATTTGTCGCCCGCTGGTAGAACTTACCGACAAGGGACACTGACCTAGGACAATAGCACAAGAGTGGTAAGATAGTGGTGCTGCACAAATATGCGGATAAAAAATTTACTACC
Organism: Tenthredo notha; assembly: GCA_914767705.2. Lineage (NCBI taxonomy): Eukaryota > Metazoa > Arthropoda > Insecta > Hymenoptera > Tenthredinidae > Tenthredo > Tenthredo notha. The sequence continues at coordinate 15,407,153 of OU611906.1, forward strand.
TTTTCTGAGAAGCGCTCGTTTATGAATGAAAAGATAGTGGTGCTGCACAAATATGCGGACAAAAAAAACTACGACCTTTCTTTATATCCTTGGAGGCGTGGCAAATAGCTCATTGATAAAATTCTGAATAGCAGTAGAAAAACTACTAACTCTTTATTAGATTCATTGATACAATGAAAGATAGTGGCGCGTGGAAATGATGCGAAGAAATTGAAAAGAATTACTGATATTTTATTGCATTTATGTTTGCATTATAGGTATGTCTGAACAAATAGAAATAAAGCAGTTGAAATAAATTCACAACTACCCAAATCACCGAGATGTAAGCCAGGAATCATCCGGTATAAACATTTTCAATATTCATTTTTTTATTCTTTGTTATTAAAAATGTAAAATTCTTATTTGATTTATCCTAGCAAGTAGATTGAAGCGATTAATCAAATTGGTGGGGCAATTATTATCGTCCCCACCCCGCGCCGCGCGACGGTATACCAAGAACGCCGGGCGCAGCGTTCAGTCATTTGCGCGGCATCCTCGAGTAAAGATCTGTGACACGTGTCGAGGAAATTTGCGGCTCGGAAAGGCTGATATCAACGGAGGAACGTTGTGGACATGGGTGAGTCTGCAATATTTCGAACAATATTTTACGACGGCAATAAATAATCGACAATTTTCAAAGCTTGTTAAAATCAAGTGAAATTGTATTCAATACTTTTCCGACAGATTTCACGCGTCTCGTATTTTAATCGTCGAAGTGAGTAACCGTTGTATTGCTACCGGCAGACTTTGATTATATCTGCAGATATTGTTCATTTTCAAGTACATTCTATTTATACCAGTGAATAAATGTGCTAAAATCTAGTTTTGAATACAAATATAATGCGCGAGAGAGTTTCGTTTGATAACTTGGCGATAATTATCATCCCGTTATATTATTGGCATATAATTCCGAGTCGTTCGCCCTGTAGCGTCGTTTGTTTTACAGCATATTTCGTGACTCCGAAGGAGTAACTAATTTGTCGTGTTATTTCGAGTTGACAAGTATTTTTCGGGATAATACTCGTACCCCGATTTATGCTTTTATTCGATTCTTTGACAGCATTATCGGTCGACGGAGATGAGAATGAACATCGCTGATACTTGAACTGCATAGATCCTGCGTGCCACTTGATCGGAGATGGACGCCAACCAACACTGCCCGGCTAGTCCTGGATTAACGGTCGACCAAGATAATGGTGAGCTTCCTATTATATTAGCCAAACACCCAATTTAACTATAAATGTATGTCTGCAAAACAATCATTGCTAAAACATACTTCGCGATCCGATACAGATCTTGGACAGATTACTTTTCCACGTGTATGTACCACAATACTCATCGGCCAAGTAACCGTGACGCTCACCCTGTATTTTTGACTCGATACTGGGGCCTCCGGCTTGCTTCTGTCTCCCCGTATGCGCCAGAAACTTTGACGACAACTCGGTTTCACTCAGCTGCAAAGGATACGATACCGACGCGAAATAATATACCTAGAGGTAAGATATTGTCCGTCTCGTTATAGGGTAAGCCTAGGAGAGAAAGCACACTCAATTCTTGGAAATAGCAATAAATTCTCTCTTTTTAATGACAAACCTGAAATATGATTGATAGATCTCGAGAGAATATGTTTACCTTATTGAAATATAGTAGACTCACCTTGTAGTAGAGAAATATTTGAATAACCAGGATCAAAGTTTCAAGGTTTGAAAATAAATAGAAGGGTAGATAGCTGTAGGCCTAATTAGGCATCACATTTATTTTTTAAACATGGAACATAATTCAATATTGGTGATAAATTACTCCAGAGTCTCAAGTACCAGTCATAACGATTGAAATATTGAAAAATCTATTCTTGCATGCAATAGTAATACTAGCTTATTGACATTCTTGATTCTGTTGAAAATAGTTAAAAGTTTATATCAAATTTAAAAATGGTTCGGGCAGGCTTACAAAATCAATCATAAGAAATATATTATAATAAATTTCATACAGATGTATAATCACAATTAGAAATTCTTTGGTACTTAGTTGAGAATGTTTGCTTGAAAAACACATAAACTTAATCTATCCAATGTACCCTATGCTTATCTAGTTTTTATCTTCACAGGCGTTGTTCACCGAGGGAAACTAGCTCCTGCCTATCCTCAACAAAACCTCTTCAATATTCATCAGGACAGGGGATTCACACCAGGGAGTGAAGCAGTCCAAGCGCCGGGGGAATGACCGCAAGACAACTCTGCACCGCGGACTATTGATAAAGTAGCATCAGCGAATGGTTCGTAATTACAGTTCCTTTTGAATCAGTTTTGATAAAATCTCGCATCTGGTCTGGTCTATAATTATTTTAAATTACTTTACTTTATAATTACTTTTACTAATTAAATCGAGTTCAATTACACATTACCAAACTATTGGGTAATTGAATAAGTAATTTCATTGAAAATGTAATCAGTGACTCGTAACACTGCAAATATCCATGTAATAATAAGATCGTTTATGCAATAAACATGTATTGTTATAGTATATTGGCGAATTCTTGAATAAATATCTCTTGAAATTGTAAATAATCGATCGTTGAATCATTTTACCCTGTCCTTTCCTTGCCTATAGGTCGAAAATCATGAAAATCGCATGATTTCATAAAGCCCCGAACAATATTAATATATATAAATATAACAATATTAATATATATAATATAAATAATAATGCGCCTTGTCATATGCAACCCGCATGCCATTCGTGTAAACGACAGGGCCCATGTTAATTTTTGTTGCCTATTTGGTGTTTTCTGAATGCCTATATTCAGGCGTATTGTAGAAATTCAGAAAAAAGGTCGAAAAAAAGGTTCTGGCAGTTGATACCTCGATTTTAGTCGCTTTACGATGAAATATCTACTGCCAGAAAATCGACCAATCAGGAGGCTGCTTGAGCCAATTTAGGCTCAATTTCTCGAAAAGGAGCCTCCTGATTGGTCGATTTTGAAATTAAATCAAGTTACGGCGCTACAGAGGCTAGCCATCAGCAAAATTCTGGATTTCTGGCAGTTGATACCTTTTTCGTCTGGCAGTTGATACGTTTTTGAGGAGTTCGATTTCTGGCAGTTGGTACCTGAATGAGGTATCGACTGCCAGACGAAAAAGGTATCAACTGCCAGAAATCCAGAATTTTGCTGATGGCTAGCCTCTGCAGCGCCGTAACTCGATTTTATTTCAAAATCGACCAATCAGGAGGCTCCTTTTCGAGAAATTGAGCCTAAATTGGCTCAAGCAGCCTCCTGATTGGTCGATTTTCTGGCATTTGATATCTCATCTCAAAGCGACTAAAATCGAGGTATCAACTGCCAGAAATCCGACTCCTTAAATAAGGTATCAACTGCCAGAAGTTATTTGAATGGATTTTTTTTGCCGTTTTTTTCGAGTTGTTTCAGAGTGTTTTTCATACCTTCTGTTCGAGCTGAATTCCAAGAATTCTGTTTTTTTTTTCCAAGTTCAATACGCCTGAATATAGGCAATCGGAAAACACCAAATAGGCAACAAAAATTAACATGGGCCCTGTCGTTTACACGAATGGCATGCGGGTTGCATATGACAAGGCGCATTATTATTTATATTATATATATTAATATTGTTATAATTATATATATTAATATTGTTCGGGGCTTTATGAAATCATGCGATTTTCATGATTTTCGACCTATAGGCAAGGGAAGGACAGGGTAAAATGATTCAACGATCGATTATTTACAATTTCAAGAGATATTTATTCAAGAATTCGCCAATTTACTATAATAATACATGTTTATTGCATAAACGATCATATTATTACATGGATATTTGCAGTGTTACGAGTCACTGATTACATTTTTAATGAAATTACTTATTCAATTACTCAATAGTTTGGTAATGTGTAAGTGAACTCGATTTAATTAGTAAAACTAATTATAAAGTAAAGTAATTTAAAATAATTATAGACCAGACCAGATGCGAGATTTTATCAAAACTGATTCAAAAGGAACTGTAATTACGAACCATTCGCTGATGCTACTTTATCAATAGTCCGCGGTGCAGAGTTGTCTTGCGGTCATTCCCCCGGCGCTTGGACTGCTTCACTCCCTGGTGTGAATCCCCTGTCCTGATGAATATTGAAGAGGTTTTGTTGAGGATAGGCAGGAGCTAGTTTCCCTCGATGAACAACGCCTGTGAAGATAAAAACTAGGTAAGCATAGGGTACATTGGATAGATTAAGTTTATGTGTTTTTCAAGCAAACCTTCTCAACTAAGTACCAAAGAATTTCTAATTGTGATTATACATCTGTATGAAATTTATTATAATATATTTCTTATGATTGATTTTGTAAGCCTGCCCGAACCATTTTTAAATTTGATATAAACTTTTAACTATTTTCAACAGAATCAAGAATGTCAATAAGCTAGTATTACTATTGCATGCAAGAATAGATTTTTCAATATTTCAATCGTTATGACTGGTACTTGAGACTCTGGAGTAATTTATCACCAATATTGAATTATGTTCCATGTTTAAAAAATAAATGTGATGCCTAATTAGGCCTACAGCTATCTACCCTTCTATTTATTTTCAAACCTTGAAACTTTGATCCTGGTTATTCAAATATTTCTCTACTACAAGGTGAGTCTACTATATTTCAATAAGGTAAACATATTCTCTCGAGATCTATCAATCATATTTCAGGTTTGTCATTAAAAAGAGAGAATTTATTGCTATTTCCAAGAATTGAGTGTGCTTTCTCTCCTAGGCTTACCCTATAACGAGACGGACAATATCTTACCTCTAGGTATATTATTTCGCGTCGGTATCGTATCCTTTGCAGCTGAGTGAAACCGAGTTGTCGTCAAAGTTTCTGGCGCATACGGGGAGACAGAAGCAAGCCGGAGGCCCCAGTATCGAGTCAAAAATACAGGGTGAGCGTCACGGTTACTTGGCCGATGAGTATTGTGGTACATACACGTGGAAAAGTAATCTGTCCAAGATCTGTATCGGATCGCGAAGTATGTTTTAGCAATGATTGTTTTGCAGACATACATTTATAGTTAAATTGGGTGTTTGGCTAATATAATAGGAAGCTCACCATTATCTTGGTCGACCGTTAATCCAGGACTAGCCGGGCAGTGTTGGTTGGCGTCCATCTCCGATCAAGTGGCACGCAGGATCTATGCAGTTCAAGTATCAGCGATGTTCATTCTCATCTCCGTCGACCGATAATGCTGTCAAAGAATCGAATAAAAGCATAAATCGGGGTACGAGTATTATCCCGAAAAATACTTGTCAACTCGAAATAACACGACAAATTAGTTACTCCTTCGGAGTCACGAAATATGCTGTAAAACAAACGACGCTACAGGGCGAACGACTCGGAATTATATGCCAATAATATAACGGGATGATAATTATCGCCAAGTTATCAAACGAAACTCTCTCGCGCATTATATTTGTATTCAAAACTAGATTTTAGCACATTTATTCACTGGTATAAATAGAATGTACTTGAAAATGAACAATATCTGCAGATATAATCAAAGTCTGCCGGTAGCAATACAACGGTTACTCACTTCGACGATTAAAATACGAGACGCGTGAAATCTGTCGGAAAAGTATTGAATACAATTTCACTTGATTTTAACAAGCTTTGAAAATTGTCGATTATTTATTGCCGTCGTAAAATATTGTTCGAAATATTGCAGACTCACCCATGTCCACAACGTTCCTCCGTTGATATCAGCCTTTCCGAGCCGCAAATTTCCTCGACACGTGTCACAGATCTTTACTCGAGGATGCCGCGCAAATGACTGAACGCTGCGCCCGGCGTTCTTGGTATACCGTCGCGCGGCGCGGGGTGGGGACGATAATAATTGCCCCACCAATTTGATTAATCGCTTCAATCTACTTGCTAGGATAAATCAAATAAGAATTTTACATTTTTAATAACAAAGAATAAAAAAATGAATATTGAAAATGTTTATACCGGATGATTCCTGGCTTACATCTCGGTGATTTGGGTAGTTGTGAATTTATTTCAACTGCTTTATTTCTATTTGTTCAGACATACCTATAATGCAAACATAAATGCAATAAAATATCAGTAATTCTTTTCAATTTCTTCGCATCATTTCCACGCGCCACTATCTTTCATTGTATCAATGAATCTAATAAAGAGTTAGTAGTTTTTCTACTGCTATTCAGAATTTTATCAATGAGCTATTTGCCACGCCTCCAAGGATATAAAGAAAGGTCGTAGTTTTTTTTGTCCGCATATTTGTGCAGCACCACTATCTTTTCATTCATAAACGAGCGCTTCTCAGAAAAGGTAGTAAATTTTTTATCCGCATATTTGTGCAGCACCACTATCTTACCACTCTTGTGCTATTGTCCTAGGTCAGTGTCCCTTGTCGGTAAGTTCTACCAGCGGGCGACAAATGATAGCGACATCTTACGGTCGCATTGTCGAACTATCTTCTGCCGAGAACACCGTGTACCGGTAACGTCGGTATCGCTCAGTATATAGCGTACGGCTTCGTAGGTCAGCTTACGCCAGTTGCGTTGTCTGCTAGGCAACTATAGACCTATTATCGCACAAAAGATCTGCGGGTTGCGTGTAATAAGGCTCACCTCTGCTATTCTGTTGTTAACGATTAATTATAATCGAGGGTAAAGCAATCAAGTACAATTTGATATAAGTTCAAAATTAAGATTCTTGTTTCTTCATTGATAAACATATTCAGACTTATTTTATCAAGTGTATTCAAGAATAAAGAATTGCTCGTATTATGTAACATCATAATTCCTATATCGTAAATGATAGGACCTACACGAATAATATATCATGCATTATACGTAAGAAAATGTCATGTGTAATAAAAATAAAACTACCATACGGAAGAATAATTCCATACTAATCCGATTTACTATAATAATAAATGTTTATTACATGAACAATCTTATTATTACGTGGATATTCACAGTGTTGTGAGTCACTGATTAATGACGTGAATAATTTTCTCCATTTATTATTATTCAATATGAAACTTGTGTACATCATTTAGCCTATGAGTTTCATAAATATCCCAACTCTGCGATGATGATTTACGTGAAATTTGCGTATGTCTCAAAAGTTTCGAAGTACTGCGCTGCGGCGTCACACAAGTAAACGAGTTGCTCCTAGAAAGTAACGAACATGCACATGCTCTGTGTAATTAAACTGGCTACAATGTTTAAGGCTGTATACATTCATTGTATTATATCGCTGTACAGATTTATTTTACCTGCGTCTGCACATATTCGGCTCTAGATCGGCGGATAGCTCGAACTGCAAAAATGATATCACATTCTCGTTCTACGGCCATTCGTTCCAACAGGAAACTCAAAGCTAAGTAAAGACCACATCCTGTGACACCATCGCTGAAACAGAGGATAATCGCGCTGAAGGAAAAAGTACGAAAAAAAAAAAAAAAATGGAAGGGAACTGAATTTTTGGTGATTCTTTACCCTGAATGTTTGGTAATTGTATTTACCGCAGAAAAATGATAGCAAATGGGTATATAATGAGTATATAGTACTATGTTATTTAACAATTGCAATTGGAGCATCAGAAAGGGGGTAGGAAAGACTTCGATAAAATGTATCAGTACAGTATTGAGCAACGCGCTACTTACTGGCATAGGACCAAAGTTGGACTTTCTGCTCGATGTATGGTTGTTGAGGCCATCCAAAACTTAACCAAATCATTGGGTGACGGGGGTTTCCCATCTTTTCCTGTACCCCATTTTCTGCACGTTAGCATAGTAACTCGCTGAGTTCTTGGCGTATTCTATATATGTGAGACCGAGAATGAATGAAGTATTGGATTAAACTTTGAAGTAGACCATTCTCCTGGTTTTCTATTATAGCAAGTGCTGTATCTTCAATTTTGAGAAATTCACACAAGAAATTTGTGGCTTAAATATTTGAGACAAATTATTGTACCCACCTCTGACGTATCTGTGAGCAGTAGTTCAACGGTTCTATAAGGTTTCTTAGTCCCAGACCTTGTTTTTAGTTCCACGTTTATGAACGGGACAGGATTAAGCGGTTCTTCACCTGGGATAATCTCGCAACATGTCTACAAAAAAAATTATGAAGTATTTCACTAGATCTAGAAAGACCAGTGGGATATTCAGAGTAGCATTTAATAATTAACTGAGAATATAGATCGAGATTTTTCACTAGGATTTAGAAATTCTTTCCGGTACTAACGGGATCACTTAGATCAGGCTGTTGCAAAATAATGATGAGCTCGATTCTTTGCTCAGCGATTAATCTCCAGAGGTCAGATAAGGTCGAAGGCAGAGGTAATTGGGATGCCACGTACTGATTCTTGAGCTTGACACCATCGACGGTGACTGCGCTGATATAATCGCTGTGGGTGTCTCGCTGTGGATATCTTGTCAAGTACACTGGAGCAGAGCTAACTGGAATAGATATTATGTGCTCAAAATGAGTTAAAAAATTGTGCCCAGATTTTTAATTTGAGTTAATAAACAATTTGGGTATCAATGTCTTTCCCGACCTGGTGCAAGTTCTGGATATCTATTTTTTGCGAGTTGCTCCGGAAATGGAGTTCTCATAAACGTTTGGGGATGCAGTGCCTCATCTTGCCACGCGATGTTACGAAGTCTGTGAAAAAATAAGAAAAAACACGCATGCAGATATTTAATTAATGGATTTATTCTATTATAAATAACGTCATCTCTATTTTACGATAAGATGCCAACCTCTCCATATGCTGTGGTAAATTTTTTTTTAACTCTTCTATTGCTTGCGGCAAATTGACGTTGCATTTTAGCTCAGTTGGCTGGGATACGAAGCATCCAGCAAGAACGATGTGAACAAATACGTATTGTAGTTCATTGTCTACCATGTTCATACGACAGTCACGTAGTTTTTTGAACTCTGCCAGTACGTCGACAGTCTGAAAATATTCGAACATTGTGGGAAAAGCTTCAACGCAGTACTTTTCTACATATGAAAGATATGTTCCCCGTGATGTACTCACTCCGTTGGTGAGAGCCTGGCGTAAGCAGATATCGCATAAAATGATGGTACCAGTTCGACCTATACCAGCACTGCAGTGTACAATTATTGGTCCATTTTGAACGGGTATTTCTTGGAGTTTCTTCAAATATGCGATTACGGAGTTTGGGAACATGGGCACAGTGTGATCAGACCATCCCGTATAATGCAGATGCTCGATCTATGGAGTAGAAAGAATACTCCAGTGTTAGTGGCAATAATAAGAAAATGGGTACAGCGGAGGAGTTGAATGGATTTGTTTTGATATAATAGAATCGTACTTTTCGTGATTCCGCCTTGCAGCTCACTCGAAAAGTTCTAAACGTGTAGTCGACAAATACGTCGTGTTTTTCGGTAGTGATGGCAATGTCACCGTAAGTTCTGCTGTTTCCGAATTCCGGCCAGTATTGCGTACATTTTACCTGGAAGAGTAGATAGCCCAATTAATTTCTCGGCTTCTCAATTTCTGCTCTGTTTATGTTTCTTTTTTTCCACTCATGAGTTTAGCTGAAATTTTCACCTTTTCACGCTCAATCACATTCGTTAGCATGCAAATTGTTCGCGATTCTTCTTGCCAAATCATCCGCCAGAAATCTTCAACCGTTTCCGGCTTAGGGCCTTGGGTTGCGATGTAACCATTCTTTTTGTGCAATCCCTGAGACATGTGGACCAATATGAAAGAATCTATTAGCACGGACTTAAACACGATAGCAACGATACCTAAACATTCATCTGATTAATGGTAGATAGTCTTACCTGGACGTAGTTTGCGTTGATGTAATCGGAGTGAAGATCATCCGGATTTGCCATCAGAATAACCCGCGTGTCATCATCTATTATTTATAATCGATACTAGAGAGTTTAATATTGTAATAGCTACGAAAAAAATAATGAATACAAGCGCTAATCGTACGGTAATAAACAAATAAATCAAAAATGTTATTCTTCATCTTCAAATTCATCCCCTCATATCATGTTTCCAGTTTATGATGAAAAGGTATGCTTTCGCCTGTATTGAAGTTTTGGTTTCTGCCAAGCAGTAATACCGAGTTGAAATAACTGTCTGCTGTTCCACTTTTTTCTAATTAATAATGGTTTTATACTATCACTGATAATACGTACATGCTATTATGTTTGCATATCTGTTCTTCTTTTTGTTCACGGGCAGTGCTCCATATGTATATGGTTTAATCAGGCCTCTAGGAAACATCTGACCAGAAAAAGTTTTTGTTAAATTTCCTTATTTTCTATTCTTTAAATACTTCGAAACTTTGAAGATTTACTTGAAAATCTGCTCCAGATTAATCTAGGCTCACAATTAATATATCGTCGATGCTTTATACGGAAAGAAAAATGCGTCTTACCATAAACTGCATCCTTAGCAGCCCGTTGGCGATTGATTCTTTGGCATAATCTTCAAAGTCCTCGATCTTAACGGGCTTTGAGTAGCGACTCCATGTAACTACCCCAGGGGTGCTGCTAATCTCGATCGCCTCTATATCGGTTGACACAACTAAAGGCAGCGGCCGTTGAGTAGCACAGATACTCCATGACTTGATGATATTTAGAAGAGCTTCTGAATACGAAACTAAGTTTTGCAGACGCACTCGCTTGAGGGCAATCCACAATTTTCTGTAATAGTAATAACCTGATCTTAGCAAAGATTAGTTTCCATCAGCAAATCCGAAACGTCGCTTTCAATAGAGTCAGATTTGTAGATGTCATTCAATGGTACAGAATAGATTGATTTTCTCTCGTTTAAAGTCGTTCATTTTCGTTTTCTATCAATGGCTTAGGAAGGATGTTTTCCAATCTGATCAAAACACAATATGCTCACCGGCGCCAAATAAAGATTGCAACACCACAGATCAGAAAGATGAAGAAAAAAGGGATCCATTGGTTCGATCCTTTATGGCTGTCAACTACGACTACTTCCGGCGACGCTGTAACCACCGCAGGGATGTAGACCTGGTCATCCAGAACAAGTACAACCACGTACGTCTCTTTGGGATTTAGAGCACAGGCTTTTGTGCTATTGTTGAGCGGGTCGTTGCCAATCGTTAACTTTTTAGGCAAATCTTTTGTAAGCTGAAACGACACGATGATTCGGTAAAGTATGAGCAGCTGATATCTCTATCGTGCAAGATACCACAATTGACAATTTCCGTACGTACAATAATCTCCGTAGGAATCCATCCCGCTTCTTTTTCCGTCATGTTGACAAGCTTTCTCAAGTCTTCCGATATATTTTGGCCTATACATGATGGCTGTGCGGGTTGTCCTTTCACGATGACTTTGACGTAGCTATATTGGGTCGCGTTAATGACAGCAGGAATTTTTAGTTCGATAAAATTTTCGTTACGCTTTACACTCGGTGCTTCTTTACTCCCAAAGCCTACACTTGCCGGAATTCTGAACAAGGCGATAGCTGTTTTGCTAATTCCATTTTCATTGATTGCTGTAATTGAAAAGTTATAGAGCGTCGAGGTAAGAAGATCGGAGCTTATGTTGCTGGTGCCTGCCTGCTGGTTGGGCCAGCGCACATGAATTATTTTCATCTGGTCCTCTGGTCGTGGGGTTTCCTGTAATTTCGAATTCACGATGATGATTTTGACTTCAAACCAGGCGATATTTGTACAAATGTGTTTAGAGTGATGCCACAATAGCGTCACGACGCCCTTTCCTTGACTAATCAATCTAAAATTCTGTGGCTGTTCCGGTACTGTAAGAAAAGAGGATGCTCAGTACGTCTATTTGCGTGAATCGGAGTGAAAAAATGAATCATTTGACATGAAATTTGAATAGACCTTGGTCCTGGTTGCATGACGAGTTTTGTGGAGGCTTAGAATACTCGTTGTTTATGTTACATGAATCCGTTGAGCATGGTGGTAGTTCTGTATCCGTAGCTTCCGCTGGAAAGTGAGGATATATATATATGATTTAATACCATATTGGCGTATAGCTGATAATGACTCGTTCAGCATTTAAGATAATGTCGGGAGCTTGCCGATCGTTGAGTAAAATTCTGGTATCATTTGGTTTGCTTCACAATCTTCCATACTTTCATCTGTTACGAAAGTGAAATTTTTCCAGGACGATGTCGCGGAATATCATCGTAAGTCGCGTTAGACATAGGGAAATGCAAGGAAGAGAAGTGATATCGAACATTTCAAATCTTTTGATCATATTATCTATACTAAAATTTACGTTACATTCATCATTGCCACCGTCCTGCGGTGAACTTACCTAGGCTGGTAGTTTCGAAATCTATTTCTGAACTTTCAAAATAGGCCCAAAATCCATATGCCGTTGGCGCCTGCATTACAGTCCTCACGGTGTACCGTGTCCGAGGTAATAGGCCGAAAATGGTAGCTTCGAATGTAGACCCATTCTGCAGTCTTGTTTCTGGGATTGTCCAGTCTCGTTGCCCAATCTGCAAAATAATGTCGAATGTGATGATCCCACAGTCCCTCTATCTAAGTGAATTATTGTTCGATATCCTACAGCACAATGCATTGCAAGTTCTGCAACGACCTCATATATGCGTCTAGTGAAAAGGTACCGAGGACTTCCAGTTACTTTTTCGTACCTTTAACTGGAAGTGAAGGTCTCGTATCTCGTCCATATCGAGCTCCGTAGAATAATTTAGACGAAACACTACAGTCGTTCCTTCTATCGATACATTTGGCGCTTCTAGTTCTGATAACAACCGAAATGATATTGAGTATATTGAGAATAACGATATTTGATAGAACAAATGGGACATTCTTTCAAGGTGTTGCACAAAGAATCAGAAATAGGCTTGTCGTGAAATATTTTTGCAGTATGTCTTGGGATCTTATCTTATCTTGTGATATGAATAGATTATTTGAAAATTACTTGTCTTGCAGTATGGAGGCAGGTAATGATCGACGCAGTCACCGCTGCAGAGTCCAGTTGTTTTTATGCAAGCTTTGTTCTCACAGTGGTCACAACTTTCTCGACAATCATATCCATAATAACCGTTACTGCATTCTGTAAATGTGGTACCATTACAATTGGGTGTAACTAGAATGCACTCATGCTCAAATGAAAAATAGCACTTGCCTTCCTTGCAATCATTGCCTGTGAATCCTGGGGTACAGGTGCAGCCGGATTTCTCACAAAAAGACGTTCCGTTTCCCCAATAATTCTGTTGGTACCGACAGAACATACTTACACTCCCACGAAGACAGTTTTGTAGGCCTAGGAGAAGCAGTAATTTTTATAATGCATATGTGCCATCGTCTGTTAGATATCCGGAGAATATCCTGGCAAGGGAAGGCAACAAAATATTCCTCACCACTTGAGGTGAGTTCTGGTTTATGCCAAATTGAGTCTTTCGTGAAGGGCTCATGTTAGATTTATTCAAAGAAAAGTAAAGTGCTGTAAGAAAGCAAGTGAGAGTTATTTTGCTCGTGTGACTGCTGCCACACCAAAACTCATCTCTCATGGTGAAAAGCACTTGAAGATCTACCCTTACGAGCGAAAAAGCGTCGAGAATGGTTTAAATCGAAAGTTGTACACTCACTACTGGATATATTATGAGTATTTGCAATGTCCATCCTGACTACTGAGTTCCCTGAGTAAGATAATTTTTGGCAACTGGCTATTGGGAAAATATAACTACTTCCCCACTGTTTTCTAGTCGTAACTATTGAAGATACTCGTACAGCATCTGGAATATCAATGTATTCAATTTCGTGACCGAGGTCTGTTATGAAAATTCCGTCAAGTGGTTTCAGCCCACGTTCAGACTCACCTGCTGATGGACATTTGCGCCAGTGACCTATTGCCCATCGGCGTTTCACCCTTCCCGTGGCATTTTGACTCATTTGAGGGGAGATTTCAAGTGTGATATCAGGCAGATAATCGTTTGGAACGGTTGTGGTTATTTTCTCCTGGCGCCAAGATGGTAATTTCTTAGATTCAGGTTTTTCACCTCTAGAAATTTCTCCAATCGTGAGATTAGAGTTATCTCCGTTATTCACAACGCTGACGATCATTTCGCATTCGGAACAAAGGCTGACAAGCAATTCGATGCAGAGGTTCTGCTCGTGGTGATCTGAGATGTTTATGTATAACTTGGTATCTTTTTTTGTGGTCAGCAAATAGTTGTCTGAAACAGATTCGGTTAAGTTCGTGAAAGTCGATTTAAATCAACTTATCTACCTCTACAAATGAACGAATAGATAAATTTACACTTCAACAAGGCTTTACTCACAGGAGTGTAATCTTACGCGCCCTGGTTGAAAACTGTGCACCCAGAGATAATTACTTCCCGTCCAAGTAACTCGTCTTTGCCTTTTCCGCGGCTTGTTGCTACCATGGGCCTGTATATTCATCGCGTTCTCATTCCATTCAAGAATAAACGTCTGCCACTCATATTCGCTGATGAACGATTGGTTGCGCTGTGAAATTTTTTTAGTCCGATTACTATCGGCATGCTATCGTTCAGATGTGACGAATCAATCTTGGGAATAGTTCTATATTGAAAGAATTCAGGCCTGTCTGCCGATTCGGGTAAACCAAAATGGCAATTTTTTATAATCACCTCGGCTTTGCTTTCTAGGCAATCCTTCGAAAATGTTGAACCCTTATATAGGCAAGATAAGGTCGCATCAGATTTGTTTTCAAGGCGAGCTGGCAAAGTGACCCACTTGCAATTGTTATACGAGTCATTTTGTTCGCATAAATATACCTCAATGGCACCCAGCCCGCGGATAGAAAATATCATGGTGTCTTGTTGGGGCAAAGTATTCCTTGACCAGGCGTAGAAGCCATCCACTTCTGCGAGAGAATATTCCGTGAACCCTGTGGAGCCCACCAATCAAAGCAGGATTAATTCACATAGCCTTATACTAGACTCGAGAGGAAGGAACAGAATGAAAAGTAAAATAAATTCAGAATGAGCTACATTTATGTTTGATCGAAAGAGTTCTCGGTACTTTCTAATCTTGCCTAAATTCTAGTAGAGATCGATACGATAAATTACTACATTACGATACGAGTGCGAATGCCTCGTGTATAGTACAAAATTTTACTTTATAAGGTCTGGAAATGGGAATCTCACCCACGCGAAGCGTGGGTAAAACGTCCGTTATCACACTGAGTGAAGTGATAGTATATTTCGTATCAGGGGTGTAAAGCATTACGCCCCTGTTGCGAACGATATTTTTCGATGCAGTTCACGTAAAATTTCATGTCATCCAGGCAGAACAATTCGTAAAATCGAATTTCACGCACACCGTATCGAAAATTTATTTTTTCGGGTTCAAAAACGGAATCTAATCGTTTCGACTTGGTGACGACTCAAAGAATAGTTGGTATTGGTCGTTGCTAATTACCTTCCCATCGATAGTCGAAGACAGGTCCCATCGGATTTTCAAGGGAACTTGTAACTTGCCAGTTGCCTATGGACCCTGAATTGCTGAGGTCCATGCAGCTGGTAAACTTGGCGGTGATATGATAGCAAAGCGAAGGATTTTTCGTGCCTGAAATTATTCGAATATACAGTAAGTAGGTGTCTTGGTCTTAACGATGCACTCGAACAATGAGTTGGGACACTTTGAATGCCGATGGCACGGCTGCAGGACACTATCAGAAAGCATTACTAATCTCGTGTTGGCAACTCCCCTCGGGATATACTATGCACGGGAGAAGACGAAGAAGAAAAAGTGATCTCGTAATCTTATAGCGTACCTAAGAGGAAGAAACCGAAAAGTCTCAAGCTAGCAGAATTCTGCACGTCCGCACGAAGTCTTACTTCCCACACTTGGCTTCCAAAATGTGCGGTTTTTGGCCAAATAGCTTGTTACTTAAAAACAGTCTTCCCTAAATCATATACAGTGGTCTCTCTATATAATATGGCACTTCACCAATCCGGCCTTTCCACCAGTACGGCGTTTTGAAAAGGGATTCAGAGGGGAGCGTCAAAGGAAAAACAAAACTGCATGTCGGAAATGCAATTATATTTTGTAATATTTTGTGGAATGAACATAGGTTTCGCTATCAAAATGCTTTGATTAGTAAAAAACTAGAAAAGTATTGGTTTCGGTCGAAAATATATTTCTAGTATAGTCTATATTTTTCTTTTACTTTTCATTTTTGATATTTCCGAATCTAAACGATATTTTTCTGAATTCAAACTAATCACTGTATTCCGTTGTCAGTACGTTATTACATTGGTTAGTACGGCGATGAACAGTACCGCGAAAAAACATTTTTTTTTTCCGTCTTTATTGCTGGGTTTAAACGAATCCAGATAAGAATAAACTTATCTTAAATGAGAAACTTACTTGAGGGTTTAGAAATAGTTTGGAGATCGGTATTCAAAGCCAATGCTGAACCGTCATCTTCGGCCAAGCAAGTCAAAAAAGTTCTGGTGGGTTCTTCTTCATAATTGACCGGTTCTCGAATCAGAAGGAGTTCTTGAAAACTATCAGTCGTTAGTGAAATAATCCACAACGTAATTAGATACGTTTCCATGTAGGAAAAGCGCATTTTAATACATAAGATTCGCCTATCTAAGGATCAGACTTCGTTATCATTAAAAACCTGATGATTATATCTTTCACCGTATCTTCTTTCCTACCGCTATTAATTTTTCTGTTACTCTCGTCGTATATGTAACAAATTTATTTTTTATTGAGCACGTCCACTCTGCCTCTGTTCTAATTTAAAAAACTGCGGATCGTTGTTAATCCACTGCAACACTGGTAAAAACTTTTGCTACAACGCGAAAAGAAATTCCACACACGACTGAAAATCTCATCCAACTGTCGCTTGGAACGGCAAAAACCGTAGTTCTGTCGAGAGCACTTTCCTGCTTACCCGTTTGCGATAAGGATTTGTACTTTATCCTTATATTTCATTTCTTCCGGGTTAGATATCATCCTTATATTTAATTTCCACTCGATCAGATCTGAATCGTAGTTGCCACGCTGCTCCATTGATGTTCTATGTATATACACATATAGTTATAACTAACATAAGACTAATTTCCGATCGGTGTACATATGGGGTCTTCATACGACGGTATTGTGTTGGAAAGATCGCGGTGCTATAGAAATTGATGAAGCGTATCTTCCGACCGAGAGCTATGAGTACCTTTAGGTATCTCTACGTATCTCTACGAAAATTCATACATGCCCGAGTGATTTGTTTATGCTGGTTGTGTAATTATATTTATAGTAGAGGAAATATCAAACCATTTAAGGCAACTGTACAGTATATTGCGTGCCCCGCAGTTTCGTGCGGTGGCCTTAATATATCGCGAGATATGAGCCGAGAAAGAGATTCTCATCTCAAAACCGACCTTGTACGGACGGAAGATTATTTCAATACCCGTAACTTTGGCTAAGATCGACGAAAAGTTTCGATGTTCGGTCTTTTCTTGAAGGGCGCGAGAAGCTCTGTCGTTTGATAACAAATTCATACCCCTATATCCTAGATCCGGAATAGCGTGCGGAGGGCTCTATGGTCATCGTAATTAATGATTATACTTATTTGTCTAATTGCGTAATTTATGTTGGCAAGGATTATAGATTCTCGTTGAAACAGCATCTGGAATTTTTTTCCAATTCTGCTTTAAATGAACTCTAATCGAGTTTTTTTTCCATTGGGCAACAAGATTTCACATCATAAGGAAACGTTAGGAATAATCTAAAAAAAATTCATACGTCAGAATAAAAAGGAAGCTTTCGAGCGTTGCTTGGTGACACGACATATCGTGACGTAGTCATTGCGGTGTTTAGATATTCCAAGTTGCCTGATAAGATTTGATTAATTATTGTGTCAGCTAAAAGTTTTTAAAGATTTTTTCAATCTAGAAGTATAATACCAGAATTATTTCTTTATTCACAATTAAAAAGTTCTTCTATTTAGTACATAACTTGCAATGTAAAATAAGATACATTATCCAATTAAAGCGATATACTACATCCTTCAGAATTCAGGCGAAATTGGCCTACATCTCGAGGAACTCTGCATATTTCACAGCTGCGTCGCACAAATACTCGAATTGCTCCTGTATAATAATAAAAAAAAAAAGAAACAAGTATTATGCGTATTTATTATGCATTGTTCCACAACTTATTCATCGATACTGTCTTTAATTATTGTGCATGAAGTGGATTTGTTCAGTTGTAGAATGCGATCCTTGAGCAACTTTTGCAAATAGTATAGAAATGGTTATGGATTATTCATAAAAAGATATGAATATATGTGGTTTAAATGCTATTTTATAATACCTGCGATTGCATAAAGTTTTGTCTGGATTGCCGAATCGCTCTAACGGCAAAAATGATATCACATTTCCGTTCTAAATCCATTCGTTCCAAGAGGAAGTTCAAAGCCAAGTAGAGACCGCAGCCTGTGATACCATCGCTAGAAATAAATATGATCATACTCTAGAAAATATACATTTAAAAGAATGGAAAATAATTCAAAGAATGGAAAATAACTGAAGTTATTACAAATTCTACTTTATCCGTTTTCATTGGTTTCGTTATCTGCACAAATCGACCATATGCGTAACGGAACGTTGAAAATAAATTCATCGAGGCGAAAATGAAAGAATAAATACAAAAATTCTCATACATACTTATATATACCATATAGGTAAGGTATACATGCAAGAATATGAACTACCAAAAGACTTACTGACAAAGGACGAGAGTCGGTCGTGTTTCTTGACGAATATTCTTCGCCGACATCCAAAGTTCAATCAATTTGTCAGGTGGTGGTGGTTTTCCATTTCTTCCCAAGTCCCATCCTGGGCACGTTAAAAAAGTAACTTGTTGAGTCCTTGCTACCACCTGTGAGAGAAAAGAGGATGCAGAATATGATGAATAATACTCTAAGGAATAAAAGATTACTTCCGTTCCCGCTTATAAAGAAATGCTGTGTTCCCAGTCTTGGGATACTCGATATAAGATTGTAGCTAAGACAAGTGGTAGTATGTAGTAGTATTAAGTATTGCATGAATCGGTTAACTCACCCCTGACGTATCCGTGAGCATTGATTCGATGACATGCGGAGATGTTTTTTGGTCTGTGTTTGTTTTCAATTCCACATTTATGAAAGGCACAGGATTAAAGGGATTTTCAACCGGGATGATATCACAACATGTCTAGTCAAAAAGATGAAGTATTTCATATTCAGCTAGATGTATTTTCAAAGTCCCCTTTGCAGGGATAGTAGAATATTTATAGTAGTGCATGGAATGATTAACTGGCAATATGGGACTAGACTGTTTCCCATTATCCGGCTCATCATTTTAGTACTCACAGGATCCTTTGAATCAGGTTGTTGTAAAAGAATGACAAGCTCGATCTCTTGCTCTGCGATTAATCTCCAGAAGTCGGATAAGGTTGAAGGCAGAGGTAATTGGGATGCCAAGTATTGCTTCTTGGACCTGAGACCATCGACGATTACCGCACTGATGTAGTCGCTGTTGCTATCATGTGTTGGGTATCGTTTTAGGTATAATATCCGGCTGTTACTAACTGCAATTAGAGATAAAATTGTGTTGAGATTAGTGATTTGAGTGAAAAACTGAGACATTAATGTGTTGCCCGACCTGGTGTAAGTTCGGGAAATCTATTTTTCGCTAGCTGTGTCGGAAATGGAAATCCCGAAGACACCTGAGGATGCAGTGCCTGATCTTGCCACGTGGTGTGACGAAGCCTGTCACAAAAATACGTATGGAAATGTTTAATGTATGATTTCATTTCACGAAAATTCATCATGAACCACTACGATAAGATGCCAACCTCTCTATATGTTGTGGTAATTTTTTTCTCAGCTCACTCATTGCCTCTGGCAAATTGCTGTTGCATTCCAGATCAGTTAGCGGAGACCCAAAGCATTCCGTGAGAACCACGTGAACAAATATGTATTGTGGTTCAGTGTCTACCATGTTTAATCGACAATCACGGAGCTTTTTGAAATCTGCCAGTACGTCGATAGTCTGAAAAAATTCGAGTAGTAAAATTTCGTCCAACCATAGCAGCCAGTTGATCGATGCAACATTGTGGAAAAAATTTGAATGCAATACGTTTTGTACATCGAAGATATGTTCCCCGTGATATACTTACGCCTTCGACAAGAGCACGACGTAAACAGATGTCGCATAAAATCATGGCACCAGTTCGACCGACACCTGCACTGCAGTGCATGATTATTGATCCTTTTCCACTGGGTGTTGTTTGGAGTTTCTTCAAATACGAAATTACGGGATTTGGGTACATGGGCACAGCATGATCAGGCCATCCAGTGTAATGCATATGCACGATCTGTGAAGTAGTAGGAAATTTCCATGGTTAGTGATAATAAGAATATGGTTATAGCCGTTCCGAATGTACTTGTTGGAAAGTTTTGCGATCATACTTTTCGTGATTCCTCTTTGCAGCTCACTTGAAATATTCTAACGATGTAGTCGGAAAATTCATGATGGTTTTCGGTCATGACAGTGATGTCACCGTACGTCTTGCTCGATCCAAAATCCGGCCAGTACTGCTCACATTTCACCTGAAAGAGTATGTATGGATTGATTTTCCGGCAATTAGTTTTCGTGATTTCGTTTTTTTATTTTTGAATTAAGCTTTGTGTCTCACTTTTGGACCTTCAATGACGTTCGTCAGCATGCAAATAATCAAAGATTCCTCCTGCCAAACCATTCTCCAGAAATCTACGACCGTCTGCGGTTTGGGGCCTTGAGTCGCGATGTATGCTTTTTTATTGCGAAAGCCCTGAGACATGTGGATCAATTATTGATTACAAACGTTGAACCTGACGTAAGTTACATTGACAAACATATCACATATCTTTCGGTAATTTTTTATAGTTTTACCTGGATGTAGTTCGCGTTGATGTAGTCGGAGTAAGGATCATCCGGAGTCTTTTTCAGAACAACTCGCGAGTTGTCATCTGTTATTTGTAATCAATACCAAATGTTTAACAATGCAAAAAGTATTAAACTAAATAATTCAGATGTTGACTCGTCGGTGAATAATAAAGGCTTATGATAATAAAGGAATTCACTATTTATACACTATACTCGGCAATAATAATACGTACATGCGATTATGTCAGTATATCTGTTCTTAAGCTTGTTTTCTGGTAGTGCTCCATATTTGCACGGTCGATTTTTGCCTCTTGGAAACATCTGACGACAAAAAGTATTCATTGAAAAGTTGGCTAACAAAGCAACAATGGAATGAATTTGTATTTCTCAAATTGAATGCCCCCAAAATGCATATTCTTCAAAAAGATTGAAGGATCAATTTGACGACTCGATTCACAATAACCTGAGTATGATGCTTAGAGAGTATAAATTTCTTACCTGAAATTGCGACCTAAGCAGTCCACTGGCGATGGAAGCCTTGACATAATCCTCGAAATCTTCGATATTGACTGAGTGTTGGTGAGGATTCCATGAAACGTGATCGCTCCTACGAATATTTTCGGACAATTCTACTTCGGCTGATAATGGTAAGGTGGGTGGCTCCTGAGAAGTGCAGGTAATTGTCGACTTGACAAAATTCGTAAATATTTGCCAACATAAAACTGCATTCTGTCGGTGTACTTGCGTCAGGGCATTCGAAAATTTTCTGAAATATTGATAACCAGATAACCAGATAACCAGATAACCAGATAACCAGATAACCAGATAACCAGATAACCAGATAACCAGATTAGCTTCTACAAGCGAACTGAGAATGTTCTCTAGATAAGCAAGATTTCTCAGTTTCACAAGATGTGATGAAAGTCACAACAGTCAGACTTTCCAAACTTTATAAATTTTTTATTTTTTCATTCATCGCTAGTGAAAAATGTGTGCAATCGGTATGAACATCGATAGAGAATTCATATCAGACTACAGGAATGTATGCTTACCGGCGCCAGATGAAGAGTGAGAGCAAAAAAAAAAGCAATATAAAGGAAAGAACGAGCCAGACTAAATTTGATTTCCCAGCTTCTACAGAGGTTATATATATCGGCAACGAAGTAATTACAGCTGACTTCGATTCTAACTTGTCGATCACATCGACCACAATTACATAAGTTTGGTCAGGATCTAGCGAACATTTCGTCGAGCTGTCATCGTTCGTGTATTTGCTAATCGTTAGGCATTCAGACATATTTCTTCGACCCTAAAATATCGTGACGGTCAAGGCAGGGTGAACAGATCAGAGGTAGATATTTCGTTAAAGAAGGCAAAGCTAACGATTCCCGTACTCACATCAAAGACATCAGCGATCCATCCGTCCTCGAATGTGGTCATATTGATGCGCTTTCTTAGATCGTCCGGCACTGGAAAACTTGTACATGTCGGGGAAGGATGCCCCTTCACAACGACTGTCATGACAGATTCCACGGTGTCATTTATGACGGAAGGTAGTTTTATACTGATGGAACTTTCATTTTGTTTCACTTGTAGTTTTTCATTGCTTGCGAATCTCAGACTTGCTTGGACTCGAAGATTCATGTAGAACTGTTGCCTAACCCCACGTGAATTGATTGCATAGACCCAAAGGCTGTAATTCGTTGAGGCCGACAGGTATAATGTCACATAGTAACACGACGAAAGCTGCTGTGCCGGATAAGATTCGTTATATGGTAAATTCAACAACTGCTCATTTCGCAGACCTGTAGATAATTGTTTCACCCAAACTACAAATGTTTTAATCGACCATTTAGAATCCGATGGGTTATTGTAAATTAACTGAACAACGCCATTTCCTTTATCGATCGGCCTCAAGTACGCTGGTATGATCGGAGCTGTGAACATGAAGGGATTGCTGAATTCATCGATAGATCGTCCGTTATGTTCGGTCGCACTGTATTTTTACATATGTGTAAAACTCCGAGGGTTCTTTGAAACTCTTGCGAAATCTAAACAGTAATCGGAATTACCTGGGACTAACAATAAGTTACTGCAATTTTAACGAGCATGAATATAATAAATGAAACAACTATTGATGCGAAAATTTCTTGATTTCGAATAGAGATATTTGGTTTAAAAACACTTACTTATAGGAAAAAGTCAACGGCTGTGTCACTTGAGGCCTACATCTCCGAGATTTCGTGTTACATACACAATCAGGGTCATGATATGTTACGTCGTTGTAAGTGCCTGACGTGGCATCGGAATTATACATAGGTTTTGTAAGAAACTTACGCTTGCACATCGTGGTGAAATTTCTTTCTGGGCTGTTCACCTCAAATCCACGTCTTGTCGTTACTACAGCCCGCAGTATGTATAGTGTGCCCGGTAATAGGTTGCGACATAGAATAACCCGAGGAGTACCCGGTCTTGTCAACTCAGCAGAAACGGTTTTCCACGGACCAGTTTTCGTCTGAAAAAGTCGAATGAGATGATCAGTTCTCAGCAATACCTCAATGCTTGATAATTGAAACTACCATATTACTATATAGTAGTCACGATGTGAAATTGCAGTTCTTGAATGCATCACCTTTATATGAATAGAAATTCTCTCAACAGTTTCCATATTGAGTCTTGGATAATGCAGTATCGCCGTAGTTGCAGTAACGTTTGATACATCCGGTGCTTTTACTTCTATCGTAAACAGAAATCATATTCAGTATATCACGAATGGTAAGCGTTGATAATGATTATCTATGAATCTTCAGGTATTCTGTGTAATAGACTATTCAAAAGTATCTATATTATACAATAGGGTGGCAGATAATAATCTTTGCAGTTTGAGTCGCAGATTCCAGTCATTTTATCGCAATTTCCAAACTTGCATGAGCCACAGGTCATTTGGCAATTATATCCGTGGCGACCGTCATTGCATTTTGTGAATAACATTGAATCAGAGTGGACGTCTTGCGCGTGAATAAAGTCCATTTACTTACCCGTACTGCAATTACTGCCCATGATTCCCGGGGCACAGATGCAGTCAGATTGGTCACAAATAGATGTTCCCTTACACGAATTAGTGCAACTGAATATACAACCCGGACCCACCTGTCCACTGGTACAATCTAGTAGTCCTGGGGTACAAAATGATTATCTGTATAACACGAGCAGTTTCTGCTGTCGCATAATTTACAAAAATTTTTAACTCGAACCTCAATGAGTTCAACTTAACGAAAGGCCGTGTACTCACTGATGGAAATTTTCTGGGTGATCGGAGCGTTTGAGCTGATCACGACATTTCGACTGTATGATAATTGTTGGCAGCTGACAATCGGCAAAGCAGAAGATGTTGGATTAGATAATCCATCAAAAGTTCTTGTCGACGTCTTTATATAACCTGAAAAATGCACGCTATCTTCATCGAAGCCCGCAATGAGAAATTTTCTAGGTCGCCTGGACTTACCTACTGGACGATATTTTGGAAGACTATCGATTGCCCACCAGCATTGGGCAGAAGGACTTTTCGATATCGGGACGATTTCGAGGGTAACATAACGACCATAGAATTCTCTCGGAATTGAGTCAAGTTTAACAATTTTCCAGGTGGGTAATCCATTATCTACAAAATTCTGATCCTCAGAAATACTCCTTTTTATTTTGCGACTCTTCTCGTCCGAGGTGATAACACGGACTTGTAATTCACATTCGACACAAAGGCTGACCAATAGTTCCATGCGGTAATTCGAGTCTCTGCACAGGAATGGGACGGAAGACAACGCGATATTGTTTTGTCGTGTCAAGAGATAGTTGTCTAGAATACATTCCAGTTTATAAACAAGTGTCACGGTGCATCAATTTACATCGATATAAGATATACAACGTCGTGTTACTTACAAAAGTGAAATCGAATGTGCCCTGCAACGGAACTTTGAACAAACAGATGGTTGACGTTTTTAGATATTTGAAAATATTTTCTAAAATTGCGTTTGATACCACTGTAGGTGTTTAATTGACTATAATCCGTGTCCCATTTAAGAGCGAAGGTTCGCCATTCAGATGCATCGATGACCGATGGACTTGAAAGCTGTGGAAAATTTTATTATTCAACTGGTATAATCTTCAACCCATTACGACTGGTCAACTGATTTCGGGTGAAGTCCGAAAATCTTTGAGAGCCCAGATCCATTTCCCAGAATGAATGTATAGAGGAAGAAATTTTCCCGTTTTATACCTCGGAAACTAATTCTTCGCCGTTGCATAGGTCCTGTGATAATTGCCCGTCTTCAGTTCTTCCCCACAAGCAAGACCGAATTACACACGTCGTATTCGGCCATGCTGGAACGGTGATCCAAAAGCATGCAGGATTCGTTGATACGAGTTCATTCTTCTCGCATAGTCGTATGTTAATGTCTCCCAACCCACGGGCCGAAAATATCAAGGTGCCTGACTTTGACACATTTCTCACGTATTGGTATTCATTTTTGAAGTCGTCGCGTGGAAAGGAAAATTGACGGAAATCTGTAATTTTCGCAAATCATAGTTGGACTTATATCAGAAATTGGTGAGTTATGTGGTCTTGTTAAGAAAGACCTTATATAAAGTAATAGACAGTCACGACTTCGGCACCAATAATGCACGCCATTTACAAATTCGGAATTCTTCCGAAACGTGACTGACCACACATAATTGTGCAAAAACATATTTTCTTTATTCTCAGAAGTATACCTTTTCTAATTACCTTCCCATCGCGAATCGAACACGGGATTCATTGGGTTTGTGGCTGAATTGACTTCGCGCCATGCACTATTTTCTTGCCAAATAACAATGGAATCGTTTCGTCTGGGTAAAGTATAGTTTTTAGTGATTCGGGGTTGCATCGGTACGATATCTGAAATTGTTCCATTGCATTTCAATCTGAGTTCACGTATAATCTATGTGAACATTCAACAAACCTCTGGAAATCATCTGAATTACATATAAAATACGGTTCAAATCCGTGTCCACCCATCATAGACGTATCATAGTCGCAATTTTCATAAATAACAGTTGTTAAATAAACGTCTGCCAGACGTACAGGCGTACATTCGTCGTATGTGTATTTTTGTGTAATTTAAATGCGTCGATGACAATCACAAAAATTTTAAATTATTATAATCAGGAAGCTTACTTTTAGGTTGAACTGGACTTCGAAGGTCATCGTTCCAAACGAATGCTGCATGAAGGTCTTTAGATACACAAGTCAACTTGTAAGGATCACCTGTTCGTTGTGGTGTTTGACGAATCATGATAAGCTCGCCAAAACTGTTTCCTGCTAATGACCCCAAGCAAATTGCAATTAGCTTTATCGAAATCGACGAAAACTTCATTTTCACGAATTTTCCCACAGATCTTTTGTCGACGGATAACTTTTTTCCTGGTTGTAATCATACGGTATCTTTCTTCCTTTCTATCTTTATCTCACACCATATATTGTGTTATACGACTGCCCCTTCTCGTTTTATTCCTGTCCCGTATAAAACAGTGTTTATCGAAAAGAAAAGCGATTTATTGTTAGAACTTTTCCAAGTGGTGTCTAGACATTCATCCAACGGAATACTGAAGTAATTTTTCGAGCACCACAAATGAAATCCCAAAGATCCCGTCGAAGACTGAATATTAAATATAGAAAACGCGACTTGGCGAACGTGACGTTGAAAACCACACGAACCGTAGTGTTGTTGGTATACCATCCTGTTTGTCCTTTTCTGATAAGCGATTTGTCATCTTTCGTTGCTTTATTTTTCACTTTGCTACATGTACTCAGGAAACCGCGATTGCCAAGATATACTGATAGCGTTACTTTCCTCATTTAAGTCAAAATATATAAACGCTTTATAAGTTCGATGAAAAAAATCGAATTGCGATTCCCAACGACGCCTTCACATCGGGACACACACACACACACACACACATCAAGGTGTCAGAATGTAATTATTCTAAATCAAAACTAACGCCTTAGGGTTGTTAATCCATTGATTTCCGTGTTTTTTTCGTTGAATGATAAGGAGCCTTGCTCACTTCTTCAAGATCCAAGACCATCTTAGTTTCAGGCCATTCTAAGCCAACAAAACTGCTTGTATGTTAGAAAATACGTTATTCTTGGGGAATCATTTATAATAATTTTCTTTATTTTCACACACTCAGTAACACTTAGTGTGGTTAGCCGCATTTGTGTATGACGCAGTTCCAATCTGAAAGATTTGATTACAATTCTTGTGCGTCAGTGAGCTATACAAATCTGTGTCAAGAGTGCAGATAGATAGAAGGATACATTATCATTTCGTCAGGACAATGAAATCTAAGTATTATAGTGATTGGGAGATTCTTGATCACGAAAAGTTCATAGATTCCATTACCGGGCTATCGATTATGGTTATTGATTCCTCTGAAATAAGAGTGCACAATCTATATTTCTCTGTAAAGAATGAATCAGGATTCAAGTTGTCTGTGCAAAGTATCGGGGAAATTAACTTCTGAAAATCTGTTGGTTCAATTCTCTAAATAGCAATGGATAACTTAAGTAATTGCCCAAAAAATAATAGAATAGGATGGTTTTGTAGTTTATTTGCAAGTAAAAGTTCTACTGTCTGCCAAACCGTCACAGGACAGAATTCAGCCAGCATTCATATATGAGTAATTTCATGTTAAACCGGACAAAATATGATGAATTTATTAGTTCCATTAAACCCGTGAATTTTTTTTTTTTTTCTAATGACTCATACACAGGGTGATGTTCCGAGGACACCGCGGTACCGCAAGTCTCGGACCGTCAGGCTAACTTCGCGCACGTGTTTATCAGCCACCTGATGGTCCGAGACTTGCGGTACCGCGATGTACGTGGAATATCACCCTGTATGTATATGATTACATTTTGAATACATTGAATTATTTATAGAATTCTTAATATTCATAATTATCGATTAGTATCTTTGGTAGATCCAACGAGATTCTTCTTCTGTCCAGTCATAATCCGTTACTAAGCGAAATTTGAGTAAGTCTCGAAGCTCTCAGCATAATATACTGCTGCCTCGTACAGGTATTCGAATTGCGCCTAGAAATAGAGGGATTAAATTTAGGATAGGGTCGTCGAACTTGAGGCTAATTTATTTGGTAACTTTACAGTGTTTGCATCATGTTTATGGATGTTTTAATTCAAATGTTTAAATCGTAAAAAAAAAAAGAAATTTGGTTCACCTTAGAGTATACAAACTCTGCCCTGGAACGACGAACTACTTGGACAGCTAAAATAACGTCACACTCTCGCTCGACGGTCATCCTTTCCAGCAAGATACTCAACGCCATGTATAGACCGCAACCTGTGACGCCATCACTGATAACAAATATAACATTTGATGAGTTCGTGCAAAAGTTGATGGTAAATTCGAACCAGCTCAATTACTTACTGACATAGAACCAGGGTGGGTCCTTCAGCACGCGAAACCCTCTCAGAGGCTAACCAGAGCGCTATCAATGCCTCGGGCGATGGTGGTTTCGCGTCTTCTACGAGGTTCCAATTGTTGCATGTCAGCACAGTGACATTCTGAGTTCTCGCTTGTTCCTGACGGGAAACGAGTGAATTAAGAGCAGAATTAAGAGCAACCCTCTCTATCCGAAGATGAAGATTGCAACTTACCTCTGATGTATCAGTAAGCGATAGATGGTCCGTTGTAAAATGTTCGTTTGAGTCAAAACTTTCTTTGTTTTCCAGTTTTATGAAGGGTACAGGAATGAGTGTTGTTCCATAAGGAATGATATCGACACAGGACTACAAAATGAGTTATGAATTATTTCCAAACCGTATCTATTACCCTCCTTTGGTTGAAGATTGATCAATCATGACAAGCATATCGTACGTTTGAATAGAAAGGAATATGCGATGTATTTGCGAACAAGTGGATGGTATACTCACTAAATCTTCTGCGTTAGGACGCTGCAGTATTACGATGAGCTCGACTTTCTGCTCGGCAACTAATCTCCAGAAATCCGCGAGGGTTGAAGGCAAAGGTAATTGGGAAGCCAGATATTGCTTTTCGACTCTAACACCATCGACGCTGATCGCGCTGATGTAATCGCTGCCGCTATCGTTTATCGGATATCGCTTCAGTCTGACCAAACTATGTTTGACTGTAATTCACGTAGATATTTTTAATATGCCTGGAATAATAATTTCGCAAGAAAATGACTCGGGTATATAAAATGCATTGTCCAACCTGGTGTAAATTTTGGGAATCTATTCTTCGCCAAGTGTTCCGGATTCGGTAGTCTCAGTGGTTCCGAGGGGCACAGTGCCTTGTTCTTCCAAGAAGAAACCTCAAGTCTGCAAAAAAAAAAAGTTGTGATGGAAAATTAGATTGTACAAACATTTAGTTCGTACAATTGTGGGACGGTTTTCCACGGATCAGTCACAGAATTAGTGTTCAAAGCAGGCTTATGGTCGCAGTAGCTTGGCAATAAAGAATCCTACAGTGTTTAAAAATATCCGCAATACTACGTGATTGGCGGAATAATTTCTTGGTCATTATGTAGAAGGGTGGCCCAATGGATAGGAAGACATATAAACGGCAAACCAAAGATGACAGGTGCCACTGCTCACCTTCTTATATGGGTTGGCAAGTCCCTTTTCAGTTCTTCAATCTTTTCTCGCGAGACATCACTGCAGGGTAGTTTCGTTGGTAGAAATAGTAAGCATCGTGTAGACATCAAGTGTGCTAGTATGTATTGCTGCAAATTGTCCAACATGTTTGCTCTAGCATCGTACATCTTCTGAGCCTCGGCAAGAAAGTCTACGGTCTGAAAATCATCGGGGACGATAGAGTATCAAACCAGATATGAATGAACAAATTTTCCACATTGTAATTCTGCGAACTACTTACTTCCTCTGCGAGGGTGTAATTGAGACTAATATCGCAGAGAATAATGGTTCCGGTCCGACCGGTACCGGCGCTACAGTGCACAACTATGGGTCCACGTCCAGGATCTATGGAACGCAGTTCGTTAAGATACTCAACAATAGAATGAAAATACATGGGTACTCCTGTCTTTGGCCAGCTCGTGTATTGAAGATGTTCGACCTGGGATCAGAGGAAACTCAGCCAAGGTTAAAAGCGACACGAAAAAATTAATCCATAATTAACAGATGAATTTGATTTTCGTATACTTTTCGTGATTCTGCTTTGCGATTTGTTGTTAATTGAAAGGTTCTATATGTATAATCGGCGTACACACGTTGGCTCACGTTCAAGATTGTGATGTGACCGTATTCAACTGTCCTTCCAACTTTTGGCCAGTACTGCTCGCACATTTTCTACACAAGTGCAGAATAGTCAGTTTTTGTCACAAGTATTACTTACACATTATTTTGACATATC
Organism: Tenthredo notha; assembly: GCA_914767705.2. Classification (NCBI taxonomy): domain Eukaryota; kingdom Metazoa; phylum Arthropoda; class Insecta; order Hymenoptera; family Tenthredinidae; genus Tenthredo; species Tenthredo notha. Next base: position 15,437,591 of record OU611906.1, read on the forward strand.
GTTACCTCCCCGTCCTCAATTACGTTTATCAGCATGCAAATAACGCGAACTTCTTCCTGCCAAATCATTTTCCAGAAATCCGCTATTGTGTTTGTCTTGGGACCTTGTGTCGCTATGTAAGCCCTTTCTTTGCGGTAGCCCTGCACCGTGGAATTAAATAAATTTTAGTATTTTGTTGCGCGAATAATAATGCTAGATCGACGGTTGATGAGCGTACCTGAATGTAATTGGCATTGATATAGTCAGAGTGAAAATCACTCGTTTCCTTCTCTAAAATTACACGTGTCTCGTCATCTAAAAGAATGACATGTATTAGACCTTGGAAATCTACCTATATCAAGCGTCATTAATACATTGGAGTGTTGTGCATTGAGCAATGACGCCATGAAACTTAGGCTTTTTCGCACGCTACGATACGGTTCTAAATTTTAATCTAGACACCAAAAGCTCAATTTTGTTGGGTACTCCTAAACGCGAGACATCACGAGAAGAAATCGAGGTAGGAAATAGGTTTACGGATGGAATTTATCTTTCACCATCGAATGGGAATTTGGGATGGCGATGATTATAATGGCGATAATCGAAATAACAAATGATTTACAGTTGATAATGATAATGTGGCAATAAGTACATTGCTTACGCGACTGTAACGGAAACATAATCGTTTCAACGACAAGGGTAGGGTATTTTTCACTGAAATCACTTACACGCTATCAAACTTCCATATCTGTTCTTGGGCTTATTTTCGGGTAAATTTCCGTATTGATACGATTTTACCAATCCTCTTGGTAGCATCTGGAAGAGGAAAAATATACATTGAGCTATGCAACAATTCCTAATGTTCTTCGTGCTCACGTAGAGCCAAGCGAAAGGCTTGTTCAGTATATCCGTTTTCTCATGATTTTCAGACTGATGAACCTAGGAAGAAATTGAACGGGCCGTCAAGATCTACGGATATTCTGGCATCTCGTTTATCTGTTCTACTCTTCTATAATATTACAGAAACACTGATATACCGCAAACTCCGATTCAAGTTCTCCATTCTGAACGGCCAACTGGATCTGATTTTCGAACTCCATCGATTTAGCCAGATGAGGATAGCAATCGAGTGAACAATCGACGGGCGGATTAATCGGTTGAACATCGTCATACTTGACCGAAGGTAGTGACTCCATTCGTGCATAGTAATTTTGACGTTTTCTGGAAAAATTGATAACTACTCAAAACGCAATGTCTTTAAAGAAGAGATTGAATCGAACAATGAAACGGTTCCCTTATTTGTGTTGTGATTTGAGTTGTTTCTATATTGGCATTTTATCATCTGAACTGGCACGTTGGTTCAATTCAACTGACCAAAAGTGCTGCACGCCTAATTTCATTACATATTAGGTAACATAGCTCACCGGTAAAAGAATAAGAGCAGAAGTAAACATGCTGGCAGTATCAGGAAAATAACCAGCCAAATAAGATATGGATTCCCACGGGTCGCGTCGTATATCGGGTTTAGCGTCGACGACGTGATGAAATCTAAAGCCTGCTCAAGCTCATCGAATACTACGACAATTACCACGTAAGTCTCTTTAGGATTTAGATGACAATTCTTCAAGATATCATGGGTTGGCTCGTTACCGATCGTCAGATATTTGGAACAGTTTTCTTGCGCCTAAAAAATAGTGTGCATTCAGATAGGACGACTAGATGAAAGCTGAGAGTAAAGTTGATGATTCTTGTACTCACCGGAAAGGTCTCAGCGATCCATCCCGTCTCGGAGATCGTCATATTGAGGAGTTTTTTCCAATTGTCCGGCACTGTTTGTAGTGAGCTTTCGTTCGTACAGATTGGTGATCCTTTTACTATGACTTTCGCGGTACTGTACGTTGTAGTATTTACCATGGGGGGAATTGTCGCTGTGATGAAAGTCCTGTTGCGTGTCACCACCATGTCCTGTCCATCTGGGAAACCCATGCTACTTGGGACCCAATATGTCCTAGTGGCTGGTTGACCATATCCACATTTATTTACTGCTTCGACGGATAAATTGTACTTCGTAGACGCGTACAGGTTGAGCCTTATGCTGTTGTTCTCTACGTAATGAGTTATGGACGATTTTTCGAAAGTTCTTGTAAGTTTTGTCTGTATGTAGGGAGCGTGGATTTTAAACCAGGAGATTTTTGCCGAAGAATACTGAGGTTGAATCCATCTCAGCGTTACGACGCCTCGTCCCTGGGTCGTTATGTCCAATTTCAGTGGTACGCTTGGCGCTGTAGGATTAAAGGACTTTCAATATGGCTGTATTGCATGCTGCTTGCCTTTGTAAGTTAGATATCGTTTGAGATCTGAAACTCTAGCTCGCGCGAATAGAATGAGCTGATATTATTTGATGAGAAGACAAAAGGAAGAAATGTGGTGCGTGCTTGGTACACATATTTGAAATTGTGTTGGACCTGCAGTAATAAACTCACCTGTACATGATGTAGTGAAATTTGCTTCTGGACCTAAATTAGTTGCCTCTATTGGTCCTTTGATAGTTACCACTGCTTGCATAATATACGTTGTTCCTGGTGCTAGGTTGGCGATTGTTATTTCAGTAGATTCTCTCGGGTTTTCAACTGTAATGTTCCATAGTTCATTCACCGTCTGAAAATACCGAGCTGTGATGATTGTCTTATGGTCAAATAAACGAATTGCAAATTATTATTACATATTACATTACCATTGGATTGTGGTTTTTTTGTGTTATCTTTATCTGGAAGCGAAGGTTGTTAGTCTTCTCCAAATATAGACTTTCAGGATAACACACCAAGGCTGTGGTATCAGTGATGTTTCGTGCAGTTGGCATTCTTAACTCTGGTAGCAACATAAAGTGTTGGATAATAAATTTCTACGAATACATTAGCATTAGTATGATCAGATACAGACGTTTGTGTGACATATTTAGACGCTACATTTTGCAATTTTATCCTAAACCACTTTAAATTGGAGATTCTATTACAAATTTGCACGTGTTTCAACATTTTTTTTTTTTTTCATGATTATATTTCGACAGATTTTCAATTACAATTTATTATGCGATATTATTATGTGATGGAAGAGATTCTTCACTATTACTTGTTTTGCAATCAGGTGGTAGGTGATAATCGTTGCAGCCGTTAATGCAGGATCCATTCGACTTCTCGCAAATTCCATTTTTGCATGATCCACAACTTTCCTGGCAATTATATCCATGATAACCATCAGGGCATGCTGCAAATGTGGAAATTAGGTACATACATCATGATTGAGCCCAAGAGAGCTTCAAAGCTCATAAGTCTGCATAACTCCACTCGCCTACCTGTATTGCAGGAACTGCCTGTGAATCCCGCAGCACAAATACAGCCAGATGGGTTACAAATCGAAGTTCCCTTGCACGATTCAGTTACACCCCCCTCGCAATTGAATATACAGACCGGATCTCGCCTGTCACGAAGACATTTTTCTAGACCTGGGATAAACAATGATTTTTTTTTGCAACACACAGCTTGATCTGCCGTTAAATATTTCGGTCGAGCTTTCGAACCAAAAGTAACGGAATATTGGTTGCAATGGTTAAATACTTACTATTGGAATTGTGACCGATGTAGTCTGCGTGTGAGCTGACGATGCCACTCTTATCATCGGACAATTTTTGGCACCGGGTGATTGGCGTATAACAGTTGGAATTCGAGTTGTTTTTTATAGTTACTCTGATTGTGGACCTTCGCACATCAGCTGAAAAAATAAGATACAGGAATCTGTGTCAAATGTCATTAAATACCTTTTTTTTTTCTTGACTAGTCAATCTTTCTAATCAGACTTACCTAATGATTTACATATGCGAAGATTACCAATCGCCCATCGGCCCTGGTCCCTAGTCTGATTCATTTTGGTCACGATTTCAAGCTTGATAGAATTCTGATAGACTTTTGATAGTTTCGCTTTCAGTTTGACAACTTGCCAGGTCAACAATTTGTCGTTCACAGGCTTCCTGACCCCTAAAATTTTTCCCATGTATATACTATCGCCTTTGCTATTCACAGCATGAACTGTCATCCCGCAGTTTTGGCACAGAGCGACCACTAACTCGATGCAGAAGTCTTCTTCGTCGTGTGTGAATTGATTCGTAGATAACTTAGTATCTTCTTTTGTTGTCAAGAAATATTTGTCTGAAAAAGAGTTTCTTCAATTTGTCACGATAAAACTGTTACAATTTTCGTAGAAAATTAGTTTAATAACTACCGTTGTACATCGGTCTAATGTACTTACACGAGTGAAATCGAACTCGTCCTGGGCCATGAATTTTAATAAATAAATGAGCGAGGTTTCTCCAAAGTTTGTATGTCTTGTTTGCAATTGTGAATTCAGGATGGCTGCTTTCGTAGACCCTTATTTGCTTCAGGATTTCATTCCACTGAACAACGTAGGTTCGCCACTTATATCCGATGATCGGCGTTCCAAATAACTGTCAAAATGTTGTATTCAATTTATCACGTTCATACTGATTGACAGAGTTGGCAAATGGATCTTGGGTTTTGGTCCAAGGATTATAATGTAAAACGAAAAAGGAAAAAAAAAAAATCTGGTAGTAGGGTAGTATCTTTCTCCATACTGACCGAACCAAGCGTTAGACCTTCCTATTGAATACCTTAAATTTAGTTTTTTTCCCATTGCAGGAGACTTCTGAAAATTTCAAGCCCCAGTGATCTTCCCAAATTGCATCATTCCATTTACGTTGTATAGATATTCTAATGCATGTGTTGTCCGATGGTTTATTGTGTGTGCATAGTTTTAGGTCAATGTTTTTCTCATTTCGGGCAGAAAACACTATGGTACCTGACCCGTTTATATTTCTCACATGGTGATAACCGCCGTTAGCCCTCTCTAATGGAAATATATTTTCCGGGAAGTCTGTGATATCAGAAAAGTAGAGTTTAAAATTAGTTGCAAATAAGTTTTCCGAGATTCGAATGAAAGGAAATGTGTTGAGTGCCAGGACGTAATTTTTATTATCAACATATTCTAAGTATTTTTAATCAATAATTACTATGACGAGACTCGGTCAGTCGAAACCCGAAGACAATATATGTGCGAATTGTACAGATAACCGGACGTCGACCATAAAGCCTCGTTAATCAACTTCAAATATCAGTTTGTAAATGTTGTTATTAATTATTCAAATTCGTCTACATTCCTTATTTTCAACGATAATTACCCTTACTACATCTAAAGTATAGTGCGGAACAAAGCAGAATGTACAATTATAAATAAACTATTCGTTGCTATTAGCGATTGATCATTATACCTTCCCATCGAAAGTCGAAGACGGGTCCCATCGGATATTCCAAGGATTCAACGATTTTCCATTCGCTCTTGGTTTCCCATAGAGCTAAACAGCCGTCAACTTTGGCTATTGCACACGTAGAAGTGCTTCGAAAAGGTTTCCAATGGAATTCTGAAATAATTCCAGTGTACAGTCGGCCTTCACGTAACAACTATTTCAGCAGTTTGATCCAAGATTTTGTGTTTATTTCTCTTAAGTCATGCTTTTGTAACTGGGAAAGCTGGTGCGCTATTAACCGCATATGGTTATGCCATAAAAACTTACCTTTCGGACCAGGTGTGGGCAGAAAAAGATCATCATTCCAAACGAATGCAGCACCATCATCTTCGGACGCACAGGTCAAGTTTCGTCCTTCAAGTCCATCCGGAGGACGGCGAATCATGAGAATCTCCCCAAAACTTCCGACTAATAGTGACGCTAACCAAATTGCAATCAATGGCGTGCAAATAAAAAAGCAGCACATACTTGCAAATTGAGTATTTATCCTCGACTATACGATCAAACGAAGTTTCTGTTCTCTTTCTGAGATCAGATCGTCTGTTGAATATCGCACTATAATCCTCGTCTACGAGAAGTCGTTTGATCTAATTTTGATAGCAGCTGTTCAAGCTTTTTGAACTGGCGAACTTGAGTCACAACGCGGATGAAACATCGTTGAAACTTTCTACCAAGCGGAGATGGGGCTGTCAGTATACCGGTAAAGACTAATCATCAGTATTACACTGACTGAGCTGTTGCTTTATATTCTTTATGGATTCATATTTCACTCGGAAAATTCTGAGCAGGAAACCGCGGTTGCCATGCTCGTCCAACTTCGTTGATACATTTTATTCGTAGACAGTTAATTTCGTAATTATTTGATATGAATATGGAACGAAACGATGATTTCACATTGGCATGTGAAATGTGGGAGATAGGGAACAGCTCATCGGATTGTCGACGTAATTGTATGGAATTGACAGAATATTTTTCAGTATTCTTCCTCTTAGATGATTTGTTGTATCAAGGAAAACCGTAGATTTTACTTTTGATTCATTTTCAACGAACCAGAATTCTCGACATTCTCCAAGAAATATGTTTTTACTCACTGTGTGCTGTGGCTTTTGAGCTACACATAAGTTTTGCGGTCGAGCAGAGACTAATAATATTTGAAATTTGTTTAATATGATGAAGAACAAAGAAATTATTAACAATTTAAGTCACTTTGAGGAGGCTGAATACCTTTTGGCAGAATTTCATTTTTGTTTCTTCGTCTGAGTGATTGGAAATAAATGATTTCATTAGTAATCCTAAAAAATATTAAGTTAGACGGCCGTATGAAAGATCGAAAAAACTGCGGTGGAATTATCTGTTTATTTTTTTTTAAATTAGAATCGCGTGTGTGTGTTTTCTAAGAAAGAAAATAAAACTGTCGTGGCGAATAGATTCAATTGACTTCTGTTCCTCAAAGTCTGGTGTTTCCATATCAATTGCGACAATCTCTGCGGTCAGCTGTTCACGAAACTATAATTATCTTGAGGAAACAGCGAGACGGTGACTTTTCCCCAAGTCGGAATAGAAATTTTTAATTCTGAAACCTTAATTCCTTCGTTCTCTAGTCTTGCTTACAGAAATATTATTTTGTTCCAGTAGAATTACGTCCTACGTGAGAGTTCACGTGGTCCAGATCAGGATTAGTGCTTGCACTTGAAACCCTGAATAATAGTGTCTTTATATCCTACTAAATTTTCAAATTTTACTTACAACCTAAAAAATCTGCAAAAAATCAACTCAGTGATCAATTTTATTTTGGACGTAGAATTAATTAGGCATAGTTATTTATGCACAGTTTATTTTTGGTACTTAGATACACATCTAATTGTGGAAGTATGTCAATGGGAATGGTTTATTTAAGGATTGTTTGAGGGGTGCCCCTCCACAGTTATTATACAATTTATGTTTATAAGCAATCTCAATAGCCGTACAACGTGTATATGGTGTGCACGCGAGTTCCTGAACACGTGTCGTTACATAATCATAATTACCCTGGAAGAGAATCGCCGGATTCTCGTGTTGATACACCTTTCATCAAACATTGTTCGCTATACATATAGCTTTAGCTGAATTAGGAGGGTCGAAGGGTTGTTTTCGTTATTATTGGGATTAGGTTCAATACAAACATGTATTAGTATGTGTGTGAGTTCGAATGTGTGGGAGCGTCTCTCTCCTACTTCGCTTTGTCATTCGTGATGAGCACAGGTACTTAGTAAGTTAGTTGACATTGAGCTATGCTCTCCTATAGACACGATTGTACTAGAATCATAAGACTAAAATAAAATGTCCTTTATACACTTAACCTGATCCTGCTTTTATTATCCACCTGACTAATTTTACAATAGGTTATGGGCCCAGGTCCAGCAGTGATCAGAACAAATAAAAGAGAAAATTAGTGAATAAAACAAGTAGTGTATGAGTTCGACGTAGTGAACCAAAAAGGAAAACCGTTAGTGAAGTGATTCGATATTCAAAAACAATGGCCGACGGTGTGAATTTGAAATACATTTCGCCGTTTGACGGAAAAGACTTTCAAGTATGGAAATTTCAAATGGTGCAAGTTTTCGTGTCGATGGACGTAAAAGAAGTGGTTACAGGAGAGGAGCCGCGGCCAGAAAATGTGAACGCCGCAGGGATAAAAGCATGGAAACAGAAGGATGCAAAAGCGACGAGCGCCATGTTGGCGACGATGACCGGTGAACAAATTAAGCAAGTATTGACATGTGGATCTGCACACGAGATTTGGAGAAAACTCAGCACGTTGCATGAAGAAAAATCTGAAACAAACAAGATGAGTTTGCTGCAGAAATTCCACGCAGCTAAAATGGAGGAGCTAGAGACGATGAGCCAGTATGTTGCTCGGATTCAAAATATCGCCAATCAACTTCAGGACATCGACGAAAAGATGTCGGAGGCATCAGTTATGGCCAAGATCCTCGGAGGCCTACCTGAAAAATATGATTATTTTGTGACGGCATGGGACAGCGTGAGCACCGAGAAACAGAACATGGAACATCTTCAGGAGAGGCTAATCAAGGAAGAAAAAAAAAAGAAGTCCATAGCGACTCGAATGACGTCACATCAGTCGGTGCTCTATTCTCCTCAAGCGCCAAGCAACAGCATAATAGAAATGGCATGTTAGAGCAGGAATGTTATCGTTGCCGAGAAAAAGGACACATAGCACGCTATTGTCGACAAAAGGAAACAAGGTATACACAGCAACGCAGAGGTCATGGCAAGGGACGAGGCAGAAGTAGTTATAGAGGTCGACGAGGGGTGAATCAGTCATCAGCAAACTACAGCGGTACGGTAAGCGGCAAACCTTCACAGTCACGTGACAATGTCGAGTTTTCAGGCGCATTCATGGTCACGATGAAGGGAAGAGAGAAGGCCAACAATCTGGAAGCTAACGCCACCTGCCAGATACGGCAGAAGCTTCAAAGCAATGATATTCAAGATCTCTGGCTTACCGACAGCGGCGCCACGCGGCACATTACCTTCCGTCGCGAATGGTTGTGCGACTTTACCGACGTGGAGAATACTGAAGTCACGATGGGTAACGACGAGTCTCGGAAGGTGGAAGGAGTCGGAACTATTAGGATAAAGCGGCTGGTAAAAGGAAAATGGGTCGATGGACACCTCAAAAATGTTCTCTACGTTCCCTCCTTCAAGAAGAACCTGTTTTCAGTAAACGTATCTACCAGTCAAGGCTTGAGAGTGATTTTCGAGGAGGATAAAGTCGAGATGCAGACAAAAACTGGCCAAACTGTAGCTGAAGGCATCAAGTATTTTAATGACATCTGTGTGTTATTTTTCAAGGTATGCACAGCGGAAGCAAATGTCGGAGCATGCAGCTTGCAGAACCTGCACGAGTCTTTGGGTCACGTGAACAAACAAAGACTCAAGGATATGCTGAAAGCCCGCAGTATCGAAGGCATCAACAAAGTAGAAGACGAGAAAGCCTTCTGCGAAGGATGCGCATATGGGAAAACACACAAGACGGTATCAAAAAGGAGCACCACACAAGAGGATGACTACAAGGTTGGCGAGTACATCTACATGGACCTGTGCGGAAACATGTCGGTTTCACTAGGTGGAGCAAAATACTTTATGCTTCTCAAGGACAGACGGTCTGGGTATCGTTTTGTGTATTTCCTAAAGAACAAAAGTGAAGCATTTGATAGCTTTCTCGCCTTCTTCAATTTAATTGTAACGCAATATGATAGAAAAATCAAAGTGGTAAGATGTGACAATGGTCGAGAATTTATAAATGAACGTTTTTTACTCTTTTTTAAAAATAAAGGAATCGTGTTGGCGAATTCGGCACCCTACTGCCACGAACAGAGTGGTAGGATCGAGCGAGAGAATAGGACAATCGTCGAGTCAGCCAGGAGTATGCTGCACTCTAAACCACTACCCCGAAACCTATGGGCGGAAGCTGTTAACGCAGCTGTTTACGCAATGAACAGGACAACATCTGCGTCAAACAAGCTCGTTACCCCATATGAGCTATGGCATGGCAGGAAACCAAATGTTGAGCACATGCGACCGTTTGGGACGGAAGGTTTTCACCATGTGCCTGATATCAAAAGAAGGAAATTTGATAGGAAAGCCGAAAAAGTTCTCCTCGTAGGATACCAGGAAGGGTCCCAAAATTATCGAGTATATGATCCAGTGAAAGATAAGGTGACACTGGCTCGAGATGTAAGCTTCAAACCGCTCGAAGATCACAAAGTATGTATCCAGGTTCTGGATGAGAAAAGGGAAGCCACAATTGACGATGTAACTCTGGAGGAGGAGTCATCGTCAAGTGAGCATTCAAATGATAGCATCAAAGGGATGGACATTACCTTGGAGTCTTCAAGTGAAGAAGTGACCGAGAAGAACCAGGGACCGAGCACAAGGAAGAACAAGAGGAAGCTGGCAGATTGCACACTGAATCTACGAGATAGATCCCTGATAAAAAGACCAAAACGTTATGACGCAAACCTCTCAGGAGTACCAGAACCAGTGGACTTCCAGGATGCCATAAATTGTGAAGACAAGAGGCATTGGCAAATTGCCATTAATGATGAACTGCGATCGCACGAAGAAAATGACACCTGGGAAGTAGTTGATCGGCCTCCAAACACTGAGTTGCTGGACACAAAGTGGGTGTTCAAGGCGCAGCTTGACGCTCAAGGAAATATAAAGCGATACAAGGCCAGATTATGCGCAAGGGGTTTCAAGCAGCGTCATGGCATAGATTACGAGGAGACCTTCGCACCTGTAGTGAAATACGAATCACTTCGAGTACTATTTGCGGTAGCGGCAAAATTCGACCTTGAGATGGTTCAATTCGACATAAAAACCGCCTTCCTGTATGGGATTTTGGAGGAGGATATATACATAAAAATCCCACCTGGATTAGATACCAGACACATCGGTGAAAACAAAGTGCTGAAGCTGAAAAAGTCGCTATACGGACTGAAGCAGGCGTCGAGGTGTTGGAACATGAGGTTCAATGAGTTTCTAACAAGATTTGGTTTTGTGCGGTGTGAATCGGAGTGGTCAGTGTACGTATGTAAGAATGGACGCGAACCTTTATATCTCGCGCTGTTTGTTGACGATGGAATGATTATTGGAAAACGTATGAATGAGATAAACAATGTAATGAAAGCTCTTATGTCAGAATTCCAGGTAAAGGTTGGGCAAGCCAATGTGTTTATAGGGATGCAGATCACAAGAGATCGAAAAAAGAAAACAATCCATATCAATCAAGAAGCATACGCTAAAAGAATTATTAAGAGGTTTAATATGGAGACTGCGAAACCCGTAAGCACACCAGCGTGTCCAGGCCTGAGCCTTCATAGCGAAAACCAAAGGACCGACACACGAGTTCCTTATCGCGAGGCGATTGGTAGTCTAATGTTTTTAGCCGTTGTATCCCGTCCTGATATAACTTTTATTGTAAATTATTTAAGTAGGTTTATATGTAATTATGACAACACACACTGGGAAGCCCTGAAACGTGTGATTAAGTATGTGAACTCAACGGCGAACTATGGAATAGAATTCAATGGAACGAAGAGTGAACTATCTGACCTGGTTGTGTATTCCGATGCTGATCACGCAGGTGACCTGAGTGAACGAAAATCCACGAGTGGGTGTGTAATGTTCCTCGCCTCTGGGCCTATTTTATGGTTCTCTAGGAGACAGTCTGTAATAGCAATGAGCACCACAGAGGCGGAGTACATTGCAGCGAGCACAGCGGTGCGTGAGTTGGTATGGGTGAAAAGACTATTAAATGAAATTGGGATTCCGTGTGCTGGGCCAACAATGCTACATGTTGATAACAAAGGAGCCATTCAGCTGGCTAAGTATCCTTCATCTAATAGAAGTACCAAGCACATTGAATTGCACTTCCATTTTATCAGAGAAAAATATCTATCAAAGGAAATTGACATAATGTATGTAGAGAGTAAATTACAGCTTGCAGACCTATTCACGAAAAACTTAGCAAAAGAAAGATTCCGTGAATTGACAAAACTAATTGGAATGACCGTGTTTTATTGAACAGTGGGAGTATTGGGATTAGGTTCAATACAAACATGTATTAGTATGTGTGTGAGTTCGAATGTGTGGGAGCGTCTCTCTCCTACTTCGCTTTGTCATTCGTGATGAGCACAGGTACTTAGTAAGTTAGTTGACATTGAGCTATGCTCTCCTATAGACACGATTGTACTAGAATCATAAGACTAAAATAAAATGTCCTTTATACACTTAACCTGATCCTGCTTTTATTATCCACCTGACTAATTTTACAATAGTTATCATCTTTGTTCCGATTGAAGATACATATAGGTATATTACAATACGCTTCAATAGAAATAATCAAAAGCTATTTGTGTTTATGAAAACGAGACTGATTTCGTTGTATAAATTTAGTGAGTATAGAAGCGTGTGGTGATTTAGAACAATTTGCGATCTAATATCAAGTGAAGTTCGCGTAAGTGTCAAAGTCCTCAAGAAATTTCACCGCTGCATCACACAAGTACTCGAATTGCGCCTGAAGAACAAATATAAAGATCTTTCATGATTAAAAGTCAGTTGCTTTCGCAATTTTTCAAACAAGTAATGATTATGTCCTTTGAAAAACGAATTATGTCAAACGGCTTACCCTTGAGTTCACAAACTGTGGCCTCGATCGGCGGATCGCTCGAACCGCTGAAATGACATCAAATTCTTGCTCCACAGACATTTTTTCTAGTAGAAAATTTAACGACAAGTACAAGCCGCAACCCTTAATACCGTCGCTGATGAACAAATAAGAGCATTAGTGATTACGCTCGATAGATTAACCGGTTTACTCATGTTCTCATTTTCGAGGATAAAAGATAGTATTTTTCAATAGCCTAGTTTATATTGCAACTATACTCACCGACATAGAACCAGGGTGGGTGTTTCTGCACGCGAAATGTGTTGAGAGGATGACCAAAGTTCTACTAATGCCTTCGGTGGTGGTGGTTCTGCGTTGTCTCCAAGGCGCCAATTGTTGCACGTCAGTACAGTGACATTTTGCGTTCTCGCTGGTTCCTGAAAAGCGATCAAATAGATAAAAAAATCGATTCCTGACAAATTATAGGGCTCCAGATTTTTCGCGGTAAAGGACATAATTATGTCGTTAGGCGACGTTTACATACACTGCTCAAAAAATTCATCACATACCTCCGATGAATCAGTGAGTAACAATTTATCGATCGAAAAATATTTTCGATCGTCAGAGATTTTATGTTCCACTGTAATGTAAGGTACAGGAATGATTGGCTTTGTTCCGGTAGGGATGACGTCGATGCATGACTGTGAATCACATTATGAATTATGTTAAGCAGAACAATTATTGTTCTTATAGGCAATCATCGGTTACGATACTTACGAGGTCTTCCGGGCTAGGACGCTGCAGTATTATAACTAGCTCAATCTTATTTTCAGCTACTAATCGCCAGCAATCGGAAAGGGTTGTAGGTAACGGCAATTGCGAAGCTATAAATTGTTTCTTTACCCTCACACCATCTACGCTTACTGCATTGATGTAATCGCTGTATTTGTCATGTTGTGGATACCGCTTTAAGGTCACCAGACTTCGTTCAACTGCAATTCACATAATTTCATACATGGAAGTAATCCTATCTAGATTCAGAAGGCATATTGGTCAGAATGTCTTGCATGTATAATATGCACCCTCTAACCTGGCAACAGCTTTCGGAATCTGAGCTTTCCTATGTGTTTTGGGTTCGTAAGTCTCGCTGGTTCCAAGGCGCAAAGTGCTCTGTCTTTCCAAGAGGAGAGCGTAAGTCTACGATTAAGCAAAGTTGTTGTGAAAAATTAGTCTGTCAATTCATGTTCGTTATTGAGTCAAGGGATGGTCATCCATAGGTCTGCCTATCCGAATTCAGATCAATGGAAATTTACAAGTTGACAAATCTGTACACTTTGAAGAATCTTTGATCTTTCTAGAACTTTGATAAATTAGAATAATGTCGCATTAGCCTCATTTGCTTACTTCGCTTTAGGACCTTGGCTACTTGGCTAACTAATATCATCGTCATCAAGGTAATGAGTGACGTGAGAGATAGGCAGACCTAGAGGTGAAAGAAGAAAGGTCTGAAATGCCTATGCCCACCTTTCCATGTGGGTTGGCAAGGCTCTCTTTAGTTCTTTCATTTTTTTCGACGTGACATCGCTGCAGGGTAGTTTTGTTGATGGTAAGAATAAGCACTGTGCAGGCATCAGGTGTGCGAGTAAGTATTGCTGTAAGTTGTCCAACATGTTGGCTCGAGCATCGTACATTTTCTTAGCCTCGGTGAACGGGTCTGAAATCTGGAAAGTCCAAGGATTATCAAGTGACTTGTTGTTCATGGTTGTATGAATATCTAAAAGAAAGTCTTTCGTATTGGAATTGCATCAACTCTTTAAAAAACTGCTTACTCCTTCACCAGCGGTACATCGTAAGCAGATATCACACAGAATTATGCACCCAGTACGACCTGTACCCGCATTGCAATGTACGACTATGGGTCCAGGTCCAGTTGGTGTAGCTCGCATTTCGTTTAAATACTCGACTATCGAATCGGAGTACATGGGTACACCTTGTTCTGGCCATCCCGTATACTGAAGATGTCTGACCTACGACATAGAAAAAATAAGTCATATTTGAACGAGACAACGAAAAGTTGCGATTTTATTACCCTTCGCGATTCTGATGCATAGCGCATTGTCAGCTCAAAGGTTCTGTAAGTGTAGTTGGCGTATACATGTTGGTTCAGGTTGAAGATCATGATGTGACCATATTCCACTGTTTTCCCAATTTCTGGCCAGTACTGCTCGCACATTTTCTGTAAAATCGGGTTGTTCAATTCTAGCCAAACTTTTCATTCGTGCATTTTTTTTTAAGGATGTATTTTTTTGTACTTGATACCTTTCCGTCCTCAACGACGTTCACTAGCATGCTAATGATGCAAACTTCTTCTTGCCAAATCATTCGCCAGAAATCTACTATCGTGTTAGATTTTGGAGCTTGTGTCGCGATGTACGCCTTTTCTTTGCAATAACCCTGCATCGTACAAACAAATGAATTGCAAGCATGTGACTAGGTAATAACAATTCTCGATGGACGGTCTTACCTGAATGTAGTTGGCGTTTATATAGTTTGAGTGAAAACCAATCGTATCCCCTCCCAAAATTACCCGAGTTTCGTCATCTAGAAATGATAACCAATTAAAAACTCGTCCTAGGTGAATATCTGATTGGGACAATTTCTGACGCGACTATTACGAGAATGTAATACTTTTATGATTAGAGGTACCTAATGATAACGGTCACCTATACATAGAACATACATGCTATTAAATTTCCATATCTGTTCTTCGACTTGTTGCTTGGCAAATTTCCGTACTCGCAGGGTCGTACCATTCCTCTCGGTAGCATCTGAAATGATAATACCATACTATCGATTAGTTGCGACTGAGTATAGCAATACATGCGAATTTTTAATAAATATTCGGTACTCCTGAATTGCTGTCAAGTTTTACACTCTTATATCACTCCTTTACCTCAAACTGATTTTTGAGTTCTCCAGTTGCAACGGCCTGCTTGACATAATCTTCGAATTTCTTTATCTCTATTAAACGTGTGGAGTCATCGAATTCTTTATCATCAGGCATTTCGATCGGCGAGATTGGTGTAACGGCGATATCCTCGACCAAAGCTGAGGACTTCATTAGTACATGAATGTTCTCACGTGTCCTGAAAAAATTATTCGCAAATCTTATCTCTGCAATTTGCTTGGATTTTCAGTTCATCTTCACATACTAGAAGAGATCATGAATGTTGTCAGAATTCACATCAAGCTTGAAATATTAGCTCACCGGTACAAAACTAAGAGTAGTACTATGATCGGAAGAATGATGAGCCAGATAAGATGTCGCTGCCAAGATTCCATGTCTACGTTTGGAAGCATTGTCGACGAGATGCTTATAGATTGAGCTAAAATAGTAATTTCATTTCTCAATCAGAAATCATACTGATGATGAATATTCGATCTGATAATTTCAATGTTTTATCGTACAGGCGTTATAGGTAATTATGAGATTTTCAAAGTCTTGCAGTAAACTTACCCTCGATATTGGTAGTGAAATTTTTTCCTACACTTTCTACTTCAATCAAGTAGTTTTCACCTTTCATCGTTACTACAACCCGTACCGTGTACATCGTTCTGGGTGACAGATACCCGATCAGTGTTTCGTCACGTTTAAGTTTATGTGATTTGGATAGGATTGGAGTTACCGGTGTCCAATCTGTTTTCTCTTCCTAAAAATGTCGAGTATAGTCATTAGTTCGGAATAAAATCATTATGGATTCGACTTCATAATTAAAACTGCTATTGATTGGGCTATGTTACCTTTCTTCGATTCAAAAAAACTGTAATTTTTAAAGGAAATTGAAAATATATAGAAAATGCATCGAATACTCACTGCTCTTTCATGTTACCTTTATTTCATAGCGAAGTGTATCCCAAATTTGTCCATTGAGCTGTTCAGGGTAACTCAGTATCGCCGTAGTTGAAGTGATGTTCCGTTTACGTGGTGGCTCATGCTCCAACGCTGAACAGAAATTATATTCACAGTGTATCAAAAATTACGATTCATTAAAGCAGAAGAGATGAATAATTCGTAAGTGCAGTGTTACAGTTGAGGAAATTTGTGTGCTAGATATCAGATCCCTAGAACTTTGAAAGCCATCTAGAGACGGGTCAGACCTGGAATTCTATTGGCTATTTACATATTTCTGTATGCGTTCGTGTGCGAAAATAATCGCATTCAACTTTGCAAAACCAAACCACCATCTCACAAAGCATTCTTGGAAAAATTTTATCATTTAACCAGCTCCGTGAGAAACAGTGGTTAAATTTGCCATCCATATCTGTATCTAGTATGAAATATGCGGAAAAGGATCTTGAATTAAAGTAGGGATGAATCATAAATCTATTAAAAGTTCCTATACTTACTATTTAAAATACTACGAGCGGCTTTAATGTCTGATCTGACCAGAGAATTATCACCATAGGATAATTTTTGACACTGGATATTTGAGGTGGAATCTTCAACAGATGAGACCGATCTTGCTGTTTCTGCAAAAAGTAACCCTCGATTATACATTGAGGCTAGCTTCAATGAGAATTTCCTAGACTGGACTTGGTTATCTACTTTTAGACTCCCTCTTTGATGTACATTCGCGAAAACTATCGATTGCCCATCTACTTTTGCTCGAAATTCCAGTAACTTCAGTTAAGATCTTGAGTCTGATAGGATTTTCATAGTATCTTGACAGATTTGCATCAAGTTTGACAGTTTTCCAAGTCGGCAATTTCCCATACAACTCAGTCTCATCTCCAAAAATATTTCCAATTATTTGTTGATAGCCGTTTTTAGCCGAGATGTAAACGTGTAAGCTGCAATCGGCACAAAGGCTGACTAGCAGTTCGATGCAGAAACTTTGCTCTTCGTGATCAAATTCTAACGTAGATAATTCGGTGTCAGCTTTTGTCGTCAGGAAATATTCGTCTAAAACCGGGGTTTTTCAAGTTTGTATAAAGAACAGAGTCATGGCAATTTGTTCGGATCAGTGATTTTAAGATATTTTGCTTACAGCTGTGAAATCGAACTCGGCCGTCATAACGGTTTCCTCTGAACGAATCGCGTTGAAGAAACGTTTTTGGGTAGTGAGATTTGGCGTTGTAATAGACCTTTAAATCTTTCTGCCTGTTATCCCATCTGAGAACAAATGTCCGCCACTCATCGTCAGATAGGATGGTGTTCGTGTACTGTGAAAAATGCAGTCATCATACGATTTTGAAACATACTGTTTGTTAGATTTAGTGATTAATTTCGAGTCTGATTCGAGCATCCTAAGATATTGAGATCTTTAATGAATCAAAAACGTGATATTCTTTTTCCATACCTTGGGATCTATTCCATGTCTGTCGCGTAAGTCTTTTCGAAAAAATAAGTTAAATTGAGAGATTTTCCCGCGGCACGGACGGGCTGTAATATCCGTGTAAAATCGTTTTGTATTCGTGATCTTGAGGCTTGTATTGAGCGACAAATCATCTGTCTTGCATAATCGTATACATATATTTCCCGTTCCACGGACAGAAAATACTAAAGCGTTTGACTCCGGTACATTATGCACGTACATGTAGTCCCAGTAATTCCAGTTAACCGATGAAAAAGAAGATTCTGGGAAATCTGTAAAGTCAACAAACCACTACAAGATCAATTCAAATTGTTAAGACTAACTTGACACGTGATTTAATCAAAATATATCGATTAAAATATAGCGTTCAGGCGCTGTAGAATAAGCCGTTAATCCATCGCGAATTACCTTCCCATCGAGAGTCGAAGACGGGTCCCATGGGATATTTGAAGGAACGGACGACTGCCCAGGCGTTCGACTCTTCCCATTTAGTGATGCATCCGCTCGTCGCTAGTATTGCACATTTTGGAGTAGTCTTGGGCCAAATCGTTGAAAAATCTGAAATTCATTATTCTAAGGTATAGTCGGCCTTCGGTATCAACCATTGAATCAATCAATTTGACATATCGGTTCGCTTGTAATTTTCCGAGGCTGAACGTACTTTTGGGAGTAGATGAAGGATGCTTTAAATCGTAATTCCAAACCAATGCCGCACGGTCATCTTCGGATGCACAAGTTAGTGACATTTGATCAGCTGATTCTGAAGGATGATGAATCATGACAAGCTCACTGAAACTATCCACAACTATTGACACTAAGCAAATAGAAATTAGAGTCATACGTATGCCGAAAAATTGCATTTTCACAAATCAAAATCAACTCTTCAACGATCACAATTTTAGGGGCTGCAATCGTTTCGGACTTTGCAATTCTATTTCCGAATCCAAACCATGTTTTTTTCTCATGGGACTACCACTTTTCAATTCAGTTCCGTTTGAGATCAGAAATTAAATCTTTGTTAAACTTGTCGCACTAACTCGACGAATTACTGTTCAAATTTTCTGAATTGGCATACAGATGCTGACTGAACGATGGCTTCGGGGTAACTCTTCACGCAGCACAAATAATGTCGCAGGCACTCTGCCTGAGACTAAACAATACATGTGAATTTTATCTTATGAATAAAGTTAATAATGATTCTACTTGGATAAAATATCCATCGCGGGAAGTCTTCCGATTCGTCAGCACTTGATATAAGTAATCCCACATCCTTTCTGGATTCATTGTATATAGCGAAGATTTACCCGCAAAACCGCGATTGCGAAGTTCATGGAATTATTCTGAGTGCATAAACCGTTGATCTGAGAAATTCACAAACTCTTCATAATATTGTTCAGAAAATTAGATTTTTTCGAACAATTCACAGTCCAGTCATTTATGCGGAATATAATTAAAACTTGACTACATGATATGGCCATAGCTAAGCAAAGTACGACATATATTTATCATCATCATAAACATGTCACAGTCAGATATTGCAGCGAAATGAAATGAAATTATATAAAGCAGATTATTGTCACAGTGAATTGTATAATCTTCTGTAAACTCCTTATCCCTTGAGTTACAGCATATCTTGTCTCGTGCTACTACAACTTTTCCTTTGGTTTCGTCATGTATCACCAATTCAACCATCATGAATTTTTTGCGAATCATTGTTCAGATTTTGCCAGGTGATGTACAGATGCAAACCCAACGAAACACCGTTAAAAACTTTTGCGTAGCAAATCAGAAAGTTTTATTTGTGAAAACTAAACCTGAGACTAAGAGAACCGCAGTGCTATCCGGGATACAATTTCCTGTTCATCTGTAAGCGACTCTTTTTCTCTGTACGTTTGTTTCTTACCCGGGTATATCTACACGGAGAAATGCGTATGCCTTAACTCTTCATATGGTTTTCTTTTTTCAAATTTGAATCATTATGATGTGATACTGTCTGGTGAACCTAGATAATGTCCACAAGTCGGAAAAATCAGAATACTCGATATCCGGATAACATTTAAGGCTGCAGTAAATTGGGGAGAGAGATGAAACGAGTTGAAAATCATGAACTAAAAGGAGTTCTACGTTAACTTTCTCGATCAGTCAAAATTGGATGTATTATATACAGGGAGATCCAGCATGCGGTACTTTCCTGAGAACTAATAAATCGCGAGATATGAGCTGAAAATAGGCGTCCATCTCGAAATCAATCACAAACGGACGTAAAATACTTCGATCTCCGATGACTCGGGCTCGGATCGACGAAAAGTATCGATGTTCGGCCTTTTCTTGAAGTGCGTGAAACGCTCTTTCGTTTGATAGGAAGTTTATACCCCTCGGACTAATAAATCGCGGATTTTGAGCGGAAAAAGAGATTTTCATCCCGGAATCGACGTCGAACGGACGCTAGATCCTTCAGTTCACCTTTTGAACTACCTCGGATCGAATAAGAGTATCGATGTTCGGCCTTTTCTTGAAGTGCGTGAAACGCTCTTTCGTTTGATAGGAAGTTTATACCCCTCGGACTAATAAATCGCGGATTTTGAGCGGAAAAAAGAGATTTTCATCCCGGAATCGACGTCGAACGGACGCTAGATCCTTCAGTTCACCTTTTGAACTACCTCGGATCGAATAAGAGTATCGATGTTCGGCCTTTTCTTGAAGTGCGTGAAACGCTCTTTCGTTTGATAGGAAGTTTATACCCCTCGGACTAATAAATCGCGGATTTTGAGCGGAAAAAGAGATTTTCATCCCGGAATCGACGTCGAACGGACGCTAGATCCTTCAGTTCACCTTTTGAACTACCTCGGATCGAATAAAAGTATCAATGTTCGGCCTTTTCTTGAAGTGCGTGAAACGCTCTTTCGTTTGATAGGAAGTTTATACCCCTCGGACTAATAAATCGCGGATTTTGAGCGGAAAAAGAGATTTTCATCCCGGAATCGACGTCGAACGGACGCTAGATCCTTCAGTTCACCTTTTGAACTACCTCGGATCGAATAAGAGTATCGATGTTCGGCCTTTTCTTGAAGTGCGTGAAACGCTCTTTCGTTTGATAGGAAGTTTATACCCCTCGGACTAATAAATCGCGGATTTTGAGCGGAAAAAAGAGATTTTCATCCCGGAATCGACGTCGAACGGACGCTAGATCCTTCAGTTCACCTTTTGAACTACCTCGGATCGAATAAAAGTATCGATGTTCGGCCTTTTCTTGAAGTGCGTGAAACGCTCTTTCGTTTGATAGGAAGTTTATACCCCTCGGACTAATAAATCGCGGATTTTGAGCGGAAAAAGAGATTTTCATCCCGGTATCGACGTCGAACGGACGCTAGATCCTTCAGTTCACCTTTTGAACTACCTCGGATCGAATAAGAGTATCGATGTTCGGCCTTTTCTTGAAGTGCGTGAAACGCTCTTTCGTTTGATAGGAAGTTTATACCCCTCGGACTAATAAATCGCGGATTTTGAGCGGAAAAAGAGATTTTCATCCCGGAATCGACGTCGAACGGACGCTAGATCCTTCAGTTCACCTTTTGAACTACCTCGGATCGAATAAGAGTATCGATGTTCGGCCTTTTCTTGAAGTGCGTGAAACGCTCTTTCGTTTGATAGGAAGTTTATACCCCTCGGACTAATAAATCGCGGATTTTGAGCGGAAAAAGAGATTTTCATCCCGGAATCGACGTCGAACGGACGCTAGATCCTTCAGTTCACCTTTTGAACTACCTCGGATCGAATAAGAGTATCGATGTTCGGCCTTTTCTTGAAGTGCGTGAAACGCTCTTTCGTTTGATAGGAAGTTTATACCCCTCGGACTAATAAATCGCGGATTTTGAGCGGAAAAAGAGATTTTCATCCGGAATCGACGTCGAACGGACGCTAGATCCTTCAGTTCACCTTTTGAACTACCTCGGATCGAATAAGAGTATCGATGTTCGGCCTTTTCTTGAAGTGCGTGAAACGCTCTTTCGTTTGATAGGAAGTTTATACCCCTCGGACTAATAAATCGCGGATTTTGAGCGGAAAAAGAGATTTTCATCCCGGAATCGACGTCGAACGGACGCTAGATCCTTCAGTTCACCTTTTGAACTACCTCGGATCGAATAAAAGTATCGATGTTCGGCCTTTTCTTGAAGTGCGTGAAACGCTCTTTCGTTTGATAGGAAGTTTATACCCCTCGGACTAATAAATCGCGGATTTTGAGCGGAAAAAGAGATTTTCATCCCGGAATCGACGTCGAACGGACGCTAGATCCTTCAGTTCACCTTTTGAACTACCTCGGATCGAATAAGAGTATCGATGTTCGGCCTTTTCTTGAAGTGCGTGAAACGCTCTTTCGTTTGATAGGAAGTTTATACCCCTCGGACTAATAAATCGCGGATTTTGAGCGGAAAAAGAGATTTTCATCCCGGAATCGACGTCGAACGGACGCTAGATCCTTCAGTTCACCTTTTGAACTACCTCGGATCGAATAAGAGTATCGATGTTCGGCCTTTTCTTGAAGTGCGTGAAACGCTCTTTCGTTTGATAGGAAGTTTATACCCCTCGGACTAATAAATCGCGGATTTTGAGCGGAAAAAGAGATTTTCATCCCGGAATCGACGTCGAACGGACGCTAGATCCTTCAGTTCACCTTTTGAACTACCTCGGATCGAATAAGAGTATCGATGTTCGGCCTTTTCTTGAAGTGCGTGAAACGCTCTTTCGTTTGATAGGAAGTTTATACCCCTCGGACTAATAAATCGCGGATTTTGAGCGGAAAAAGAGATTTTCATCCCGGAATCGACGTCGAACGGACGCTAGATCCTTCAGTTCACCTTTTGAACTACCTCGGATCGAATAAGAGTATCGATGTTCGGCCTTTTCTTGAAGTGCGTGAAACGCTCTTTCGTTTGATAGGAAGTTTATACCCCTCGGACTAATAAATCGCGGATTTTGAGCGGAAAAAAGAGATTTTCATCCCGGAATCGACGTCGAACGGACGCTAGATCCTTCAGTTCACCTTTTGAACTACCTCGGATCGAATAAAAGTATCAATGTTCGGCCTTTTCTTGAAGTGCGTGAAACGCTCTTTCGTTTGATAGGAAGTTTATACCCCTCGGACTAATAAATCGCGGATTTTGAGCGGAAAAAAGAGATTTTCATCCCGGAATCGACGTCGAACGGACGCTAGATCCTTCAGTTCACCTTTTGAACTACCTCGGATCGAATAAAAGTATCAATGTTCGGCCTTTTCTTGAAGTGCGTGAAACGCTCTTTCGTTTGATAGGAAGTTTATACCCCTCGGACTAATAAATCGCGGATTTTGAGCGGAAAAAGAGATTTTCATCCCGGAATCGACGTCGAACGGACGCTAGATCCTTCAGTTCACCTTTTGAACTACCTCGGATCGAATAAAGAGTATCGATGTTCGGCCTTTTCTTGAAGTGCGTGAAACGCTCTTTCGTTTGATAGGAAGTTTATACCCCTCGGACTAATAAATCGCGGATTTTGAGCGGAAAAAGAGATTTTCATCCCGGAATCGACGTCGAACGGACGCTAGATCCTTCAGTTCACCTTTTGAACTACCTCGGATCGAATAAAAGTATCGATGTTCGGCCTTTTCTTGAAGTGCGTGAAACGCTCTTTCGTTTGATAGGAAGTTTATACCCCTCGGACTAATAAATCGCGGATTTTGAGCGGAAAAAGAGATTTTCATCCCGGAATCGACGTCGAACGGACGCTAGATCCTTCAGTTCACCTTTTGAACTACCTCGGATCGAATAAGAGTATCGATGTTCGGCCTTTTCTTGAAGTGCGTGAAACGCTCTTTCGTTTGATAGGAAGTTTATACCCCTCGGACTAATAAATCGCGGATTTTGAGCGGAAAAAGAGATTTTCATCCCGGAATCGACGTCGAACGGACGCTAGATCCTTCAGTTCACCTTTTGAACTACCTCGGATCGAATAAGAGTATCGATGTTCGGCCTTTTCTTGAAGTGCGTGAAACGCTCTTTCGTTTGATAGGAAGTTTATACCCTCGGACTAATAAATCGCGGATTTTGAGCGGAAAAAGAGATTTTCATCCCGGAATCGACGTCGAACGGACGCTAGATCCTTCAGTTCACCTTTTGAACTACCTCGGATCGAATAAGAGTATCGATGTTCGGCCTTTTCTTGAAGTGCGTGAAACGCTCTTTCGTTTGATAGGAAGTTTATACCCCTCGGACTAATAAATCGCGGATTTTGAGCGGAAAAAGAGATTTTCATCCCGGAATCGACGTCGAACGGACGCTAGATCCTTCAGTTCACCTTTTGAACTACCTCGGATCGAATAAGAGTATCGATGTTCGGCCTTTTCTTGAAGTGCGTGAAACGCTCTTTCGTTTGATAGGAAGTTTATACCCCTCGGACTAATAAATCGCGGATTTTGAGCGGAAAAAGAGATTTTCATCCCGGAATCGACGTCGAACGGACGCTAGATCCTTCAGTTCACCTTTTGAACTACCTCGGATCGAATAAGAGTATCGATGTTCGGCCTTTTCTTGAAGTGCGTGAAACGCTCTTTCGTTTGATAGGAAGTTTATACCCCTCGGACTAATAAATCGCGGATTTTGAGCGGAAAAAGAGATTTTCATCCCGGAATCGACGTCGAACGGACGCTAGATCCTTCAGTTCACCTTTTGAACTACCTCGGATCGAATAAGAGTATCGATGTTCGGCCTTTTCTTGAAGTGCGTGAAACGCTCTTTCGTTTGATAGGAAGTTTATACCCCTCGGACTAATAAATCGCGGATTTTGAGCGGAAAAAGAGATTTTCATCCCGGAATCGACGTCGAACGGACGCTAGATCCTTCAGTTCACCTTTTGAACTACCTCGGATCGAATAAGAGTATCGATGTTCGGCCTTTTCTTGAAGTGCGTGAAACGCTCTTTCGTTTGATAGGAAGTTTATACCCCTCGGACTAATAAATCGCGGATTTTGAGCGGAAAAAGAGATTTTCATCCCGGAATCGACGTCGAACGGACGCTAGATCCTTCAGTTCACCTTTTGAACTACCTCGGATCGAATAAGAGTATCGATGTTCGGCCTTTTCTTGAAGTGCGTGAAACGCTCTTTCGTTTGATAGGAAGTTTATACCCCTCGGACTAATAAATCGCGGATTTTGAGCGGAAAAAGAGATTTTCATCCCGGAATCGACGTCGAACGGACGCTAGATCCTTCAGTTCACCTTTTGAACTACCTCGGATCGAATAAAAGTATCGATGTTCGGCCTTTTCTTGAAGTGCGTGAAACGCTCTTTCGTTTGATAGGAAGTTTATACCCTCGGACTAATAAATCGCGGATTTTGAGCGGAAAAAAGAGATTTTCATCCCGGAATCGACGTCGAACGGACGCTAGATCCTTCAGTTCACCTTTTGAACTACCTCGGATCGAATAAGAGTATCGATGTTCGGCCTTTTCTTGAAGTGCGTGAAACGCTCTTTCGTTTGATAGGAAGTTTATACCCCTCGGACTAATAAATCGCGGATTTTGAGCGGAAAAAGAGATTTTCATCCCGGAATCGACGTCGAACGGACGCTAGATCCTTCAGTTCACCTTTTGAACTACCTCGGATCGAATAAGAGTATCGATGTTCGGCCTTTTCTTGAAGTGCGTGAAACGCTCTTTCGTTTGATAGGAAGTTTATACCCCTCGGACTAATAAATCGCGGATTTTGAGCGGAAAAAGAGATTTTCATCCCGGAATCGACGTCGAACGGACGCTAGATCCTTCAGTTCACCTTTTGAACTACCTCGGATCGAATAAGAGTATCGATGTTCGGCCTTTTCTTGAAGTGCGTGAAACGCTCTTTCGTTTGATAGGAAGTTTATACCCCTCGGACTAATAAATCGCGGATTTTGAGCGGAAAAAGAGATTTTCATCCCGGAATCGACGTCGAACGGACGCTAGATCCTTCAGTTCACCTTTTGAACTACCTCGGATCGAATAAGAGTATCGATGTTCGGCCTTTTCTTGAAGTGCGTGAAACGCTCTTTCGTTTGATAGGAAGTTTATACCCCTCGGACTAATAAATCGCGGATTTTGAGCGGAAAAAGAGATTTTCATCCCGGAATCGACGTCGAACGGACGCTAGATCCTTCAGTTCACCTTTGAACTACCTCGGATCGAATAAGAGTATCGATGTTCGGCCTTTTCTTGAAGTGCGTGAAACGCTCTTTCGTTTGATAGGAAGTTTATACCCCTCGGACTAATAAATCGCGGATTTTGAGCGGAAAAAGAGATTTTCATCCCGGAATCGACGTCGAACGGACGCTAGATCCTTCAGTTCACCTTTTGAACTACCTCGGATCGAATAAGAGTATCGATGTTCGGCCTTTTCTTGAAGTGCGTGAAACGCTCTTTCGTTTGATAGGAAGTTTATACCCCTCGGACTAATAAATCGCGGATTTTGAGCGGAAAAAGAGATTTTCATCCCGGAATCGACGTCGAACGGACGCTAGATCCTTCAGTTCACCTTTTGAACTACCTCGGATCGAATAAGAGTATCGATGTTCGGCCTTTTCTTGAAGTGCGTGAAACGCTCTTTCGTTTGATAGGAAGTTTATACCCCTCGGACTAATAAATCGCGGATTTTGAGCGGAAAAAGAGATTTTCATCCCGGAATCGACGTCGAACGGACGCTAGATCCTTCAGTTCACCTTTTGAACTACCTCGGATCGAATAAGAGTATCGATGTTCGGCCTTTTCTTGAAGTGCGTGAAACGCTCTTTCGTTTGATAGGAAGTTTATACCCCTCGGACTAATAAATCGCGGATTTTGAGCGGAAAAAAGAGATTTTCATCCCGGAATCGACGTCGAACGGACGCTAGATCCTTCTAGTTCACCTTTTGAACTACCTCGGATCGAATAAGAGTATCGATGTTCGGCCTTTTCTTGAAGTGCGTGAAACGCTCTTTCGTTTGATAGAAGATACCCCTCGGACTAATAAATCGCGGATTTTGAGCGGAAAAAGAGATTTTCATCCCGGAATCGACGTCGAACGGACGCTCGATCCTTCAGTTCACCTTTTGAACTACCTCGGATCGAATAAGAGTATCGATGTTCGGCCTTTTCTTGAAGTGCGTGAAACGCTCTTTCGTTTGATAGGAAGTTTATACCCCTCGGACTAATAAATCGCGGATTTTGAGCGGAAAAAGAGATTTTCATCCCGGAATCGACGTCGAACGGACGCTAGATCCTTCAGTTCACCTTTTGAACTACCTCGGATCGAATAAGAGTATCGATGTTCGGCCTTTTCTTGAAGTGCGTGAAACGCTCTTTCGTTTGATAGGAAGTTTATACCCCTCGGACTAATAAATCGCGGATTTTGAGCGGAAAAAGAGATTTTCATCCCGGAATCGACGTCGAACGGACGCTAGATCCTTCAGTTCACCTTTTAAACTACCTCGGATCGAATAAGAGTATCGATGTTCGGCCTTTTCTTGAAGTGCGTGAAACGCTCTTTCGTTTGATAGGAAGTTTATACCCCTCGGACTAATAAATCGCGGATTTTGAGCGGAAAAAGAGATTTTCATCCCGGAATCGACGTCGAACGGACGCTAGATCCTTCAGTTCACCTTTTGAACTACCTCGGATTGAATAAGAGTATCGATGTTCGGCCTTTTCTTGAAGTGCGTGAAACGCTCTTTCGTTTGATAGGAAGTTTATACCCCTCGGACTAATAAATCGCGGATTTTGAGCGGAAAAAGAGATTTTCATCCCGGAATCGACGTCGAACGGACGCTAGATCCTTCAGTTCACCTTTTGAACTACCTCGGATTGAATAAGAGTATCGATGTTCGGCCTTTTCTTGAAGTGCGTGAAACGCTCTTTCGTTTGATAGGAAGTTTATACCCCTCGGACTAATAAATCGCGGATTTTGAGCGGAAAAAGAGATTTTCATCCCGGAATCGACGTCGAACGGACGCTAGATCCTTCAGTTCACCTTTTGAACTACCTCGGATCGAATAAGAGTATCGATGTTCGGCCTTTTCTTGAAGTGCGTGAAACGCTCTTTCGTTTGATAGGAAGTTTATACCCCTCGGACTAATAAATCGCGGATTTTGAGCGGAAAAAGAGATTTTCATCCCGGAATCGACGTCGAACGGACGCTAGATCCTTCAGTTCACCTTTTGAACTACCTCGGATTGAATAAGAGTATCGATGTTCGGCCTTTTCTTGAAGTGCCTGAAACGCTCTTTCGTTTGATAGGAAGTTTATACCCCTCGGACTAATAAATCGCGGATTTTGAACGGAAAAAGAGATTTTCATCCCGGAATCGACGTTGAACGGACGCTAGATCCTTCAGTTCACCTTTTAAACTACCTCGGATCGAATAAGAGTATCGATGTTCGGCCTTTTCTTGAAGTGCGTGAAACGCTCTTTCGTTTGATAGGAAGTTTATACCCCTCGGACTAATAAATCGCGGAGTTTGAGCGGAAAAAGAGATTTTCATCCCGGAATCGACGTCGAACGGACGCTAGATCCTTCAGTTCACCTTTTAAACTACCTCGGATCGAATAAGAGTATCGATGTTCGGCCTTTTCTTGAAGTGCCTGAAACGCTCTTTCGTTTGATAGGAAGTTTATACCCCTCGGACTAATAAATCGCGGATTTTGAACGGAAAAAGAGATTTTCATCCCGGAATCGACGTTGAACGGACGCTAGATCCTTCAGTTCACCTTTTAAACTACCTCGGATCGAATAAGAGTATCGATGTTCGGCCTTTTCTTGAAGTGCCTGAAACGCTCTTTCGTTTGATAGGAAGTTTATACCCCTCGGACTAATAAATCGCGGATTTTGAACGGAAAAAGAGATTTTCATCCCGGAATCGACGTTGAACGGACGCTAGATCCTTCAGTTCACCTTTTAAACTACCTCGGATCGAATAAGAGTATCGATGTTCGGCCTTTTCTTGAAGTGCGTGAAACGCTCTTTCGTTTGATAGGAAGTTTATACCCCTCGGACTAATAAATCGCGGATTTTGAGCGGAAAAAGAGATTTTCATCCCGGAATCGACGTCGAACGGACGCTAGATCCTTCAGTTCACCTTTTGAACTACCTCGGATCGAATAAGAGTATCGATGTTCGGCCTTTTCTTGAAGTGCGTGAAACGCTCTTTCGTTTGATAGGAAGTTTATACCCCTCGGACTAATAAATCGCGGATTTTGAGCGGAAAAAGAGATTTTCATCCCGGAATCGACGTCGAACGGACGCTAGATCCTTCAGTTCACCTTTTGAACTACCTCGGATCGAATAAGAGTATCGATGTTCGGCCTTTTCTTGAAGTGCGTGAAACGCTCTTTCGTTTGATAGGAAGTTTATACCCCTCGGACTAATAAATCGCGGAGTTTGAGCGGAAAAAGAGATTTTCATCCCGGAATCGACGTCGAACGGACGCTAGATCCTTCGTTTAGAACAGATCTCGTCTACATCGCTTATTGATTGAGGCTCCTAATTTGCAAGTCAACTAATACTGAAATTAGGGCTATCGAGTTCCGACTCTAGTAGTGGAATTGAAAGCTGGTCTAAAAGTAATCATCACTTACGGACGCTTATGATGACAGTCCTTGAATAATGCTGATTTGAAATTCATGAATTAATCTGCAATATTACACTCACAGTTCGGTCACATTCGCATTCTTCTGTTTCATTGCTTTTCGAGATTCGGCAGGCCTATAGTAGCGGCGGCCGAGCCAGTCTCGTATCTACCCTTGTATTAGCTTATTCCAAACGGCTCCTGTCTGAAAACGGCTTTGCCTTCCACACTTCAGGATGAATAATTTTGGTCTTAGATTTTCATGAGGAATCCACCGGTCTCAGGAAAGTACCGCATTCTGTAATATCCTGTATTGTGTAGCTATTTTTAAAGGGGATAAACATAATAATAGAAATATAACAATTTTTCAATTCAAATTTCTCCTTGCTAATAATAAGCTCATAAACTGTCAAATGTGATACCTTTGATCGCGTGGGAGTTTACTAATTTATACAACAGGTATATGGCTTGTGGTTATTCTAATTTTAATTTATCGAAGCACGTTCTCCGAAAGTTCACACATACCAGCTATCGGATACATGTATTCAAACACAGTCAATCTACCAAGGGTCCTGGATACCGCGCAGCATTACTTCGCAGCATTGCGGGTAGTATATGGGAGGAGCAAAGACTCACGTTTCTTGCCGCGTGCCCGGCAAAACTTGAGGAAATTGTTATTGGCGTGTTGTATGCCAGACGTCGTGGGTATGATCAGATTCGCAGCAGTCGATTGTCGACAGTTAGCAGCAGCACAGTTTATCCGGAGAGTTAGCTTTTCGTGATAAGTAAACTGAGCTAGTGTTAATTAATGAAATGAAATTGTTCGATCAATAAAATGACTACGCGATAATGATACATAAACGATATAGTGATTTGCGAGTATTTTTCAAACGTTAAGAACCAGAGAAAAGTTTATTCCGTTCATTTGACGCGTTATAGAGATTACTTTAATCAAGTAATGACAAGTTTGAACTATTAATGACTAAAGTTCGTGCTCTTAATTCAAATTAAAAAAAAAATAATTCATTATGGATCAGACATTAGCTGCGAATACCAAAATCTCCGACTCTGCCTACTCCAATAGCTGCAGCAACAGTCAGTCCCAACGCAGGTGAGTTATACTGTTTTAAATTTATACATTTTTTTCATAATTACAGATTCAGTGATTCGAAAATATTATCAGGTAAACACAATCTACATTTAAGTTCATTCAAATCATGGTGAAGGGTGTACGCCAATTGCAATTGCAACTAAGATGTAAATAAATCTAGTTCTTGAAGTTTTCAAGTTGCAAATTCGTCGGGCAATCAAATCTTAAGTTTATTGCTTGTAGTTTGTATATTGAACAATATTCAAAATCATCATATCAATGTGCGAGAAAGAGAAATGCACAATTATCGTGATGGTATATCCGAAAATTTCATTCCCCATATTCCGAAGTATATATTTTTTATACTTTCATTTATATTTCATATTTCGAAATTTTACCCGATCGTTACAGGCCCCTAGTCCACTAGAGTTTACCTCAATATAAAATTTACGATCATTAAAAATTTTGCCTATACCATTGCCACACAGAACCGTGTCAGCACATTAACATGGCACGCGAATGCATAGAAGCGGTCTTGCAACTTGTGCAATAAGGTAGGCACGTGGCTATAACATGTGCATCGGGTACTTGCATTCGAACTTACCTTTTTACAAACTAGGACATACAGGCATATTTCACACGGGTATTCAGAAACCGTAGAAAATATTTAGGCAAACGAATTTTTACTCGAACATAATCATGATAGGCCTTTTTTCAATTATAGTGTAAAGAAGCTATAATATCCTGTTTTAGTTTAACTTTTTTTAATAAAAATATCCGATGAATGGTGAACTGATGGTGAACTTTATAATTCACTAACTTGTTTAATTCAATTCGATTAAGACGCGAACACACTGTTGATCGTATTTATTGATAGGGTGAAGTCTTTGACAACTTTTGTAATACCATCTTATTGTTAAATTAATCAATGATCGAATTGAAAAGATATGTCTAAGCTGATTGCACGTGGTAAGTCACACGTGGATTTCTAACAAAAACAAGCTGACAACAATAAGTTTACGTTCGAGACGAGGTCTCGACCGTCACGAAGTTCAACAATAGTTATATTTCAGTCTGCACGTTTAACTGTGAAGATAATTTTAAAGGGGAACATCGAAATCTCGTTTTATTAATTAGGTGGTAACAAACACAGCGGTTTATAAATACATAACACCCTCGTTGCATTGGTTGTTGGTAGTTTATACGAGGATATGTATATTCGTGATTCAATCTATTTCTGTCTCACGATCATTTATGCAAGCATATAATTGAATCACATCTATAACTAGATTATTAATTTCATTGGAAACTTCTATTCTCGACCCAATTATAAATGAAATTTTTAGGCGTCGGGAATCGAAATTATTTTTTCGAAATATCATTAATTATTGAGATAATTTAGTTTTTGAAAACAATCGATGTAGGGCTATGGTTTGAAATTATAGTGTGTTATGGAAGAACTCATCATTAAACTTGCTCAAAGACATTGACATCGTTTTATACTTTAACAACTTATGAAAAAAAAATATATACCTGACACAAGGTTAATCAAGTACGTGAATATTCATCATTCTAAGATCAATAGGTAATCGTTTACGTATGATTATTTTTCCGACCCAAATATCGACCAATAGAATTGCACCATTCGACGTCACGTGGTACAACCTACATGGTATTATACTGATAATTTTTTGATTATTTTCTCTGGTAGTTGCTATATATAAAAAACAAAACATAATCCAGTCAAATTAACCACACGTCAAACTGACAGGTTGAATTATAATTCTGTGACTTCCGAATTTTTAATTTTTAACTGTGGATTTTGTCTCATGGTGCAATTCTATCGGCCGAAATTTGGATGAAAAAATAATCCCCCGAATACCACTCGAGCTTCAAAATTAATCGGGTATTTCCCTCAAGGTTCCCTGCAATCAAACGAAGTCGTCAAGTTTTTCAGAAAAATCACTCGCGCTTCGCGCTCGTGATTTTTTAACCTGAACAACTTGACTCCTTCATTTGTTTGCAACGAACCTATCGGGAAATACCCGATAATTTTGAAGCTCTTGTGGTATTATAAGTGAATATCCGCCTTAGCCGATGTCTGACGAAGTCATCACCGTTACTACTATTTTGATGAGGTTGCATCTTATACAGCAAAATTTTACCGTATAGATTAGAATGCATTTTTAATTTGAAATGGATCATAAATTTTTAACAATTAGTTAAAAATTAAACCAATAGTTAACACTATTCGATAGTTTCTCTCTCTCTCTCTCTCTCTACGAATCTCAACCATGGTATTCAGTCACGGGGCTTCGAACGTGAACGGTGAAGCATATTTGCTTATGCAATAGTTATTTCTCTTTTATTCTTGCGATTGGAGTATTCATGACCGAGATACCCACTTCATAGCTCATACAGATAGTAATGGCAATGCGACTCATTGTCAGACGGGAAACGGCAATGGTTCAACGATGGTGAAAGGACGCAAACCTTGTCTGGTTCTTACGGTCTTACTCACGTGGCTGACATGTGCAAAGGAAAGAATTTTTCACTGGATTTCAAACACGTGGCATGCCTCATGGCTTGTTTCAGAAATTCAATCCATCAACTTTGATTGCATGTTATATTACCTTCATGGTCTTCAGCCTGATAGCCAATTCCGGAATATTTATTACCATATTCAAAAAATCGCTAGATTTGGAGTAAATTCCTATTCTTCGTCTTCATCAAGTATTTCTACGATTTTTTTTGGAGTTTCTATATTTATTTATTTTGGCCCTTGACCTACTGTGGTCATAGATAATATGAGCTCAGCTGGTTACATCATGTCCCATAAACCATAACCCAGCTGTGTGGTTACTCGCAATGTTTCATCGATCGAATACGAAGCAATTGCGCATTGGTCAGAAATAATCTGTTTCTATTTATAAAAGGAGCGAAATTAGATGGGTTCGCGATGATGACCAGAAAATTATGTCATGTATTTTGCTAATTTCTATTCGTTAGACGAAGAGAAATGTTTCATTGACGATATTATTCCATAAGATGATGAAGCTCATTTCAAGTCGATTTAATCATTGGTAGATTGAAAATAACTTAGATGTATAATTAACAAACGAGCGGAAATCGCTTTCAGTAAATAATTATTATCAAAATAAATTGGCAAAGCTCTATACTGAAAGTGAAGCCAAGAAAATCCTGAACGAATTGGAAATGTCGTTGTAATTAGAGCCGTTGAGCTCTGAAGTCGTAAGATTGCCACAAGTCACGTGTAAGTGCCACGCATCAATAAGTAAGACCCCCACGTATAGTACTGTCATTGCTAGGGCTACATCTAAATTTATTTGCACCTGTATAATGTGCAGGATTTATTTATCACAATTGTTATGAAAATAACTAGAATTTTCAAAGAACAGTTATTCAAAGTAGCTGAAGACTTTTTTCCACGAAAAACAAAGTAAAAATAACTAATTTGGTCCTGAACGGATTTTTTTTCACCCTCGGAAGTAACGAGGATTTAGAAATCTCCTTAAAATATGCTGTTGGTTGTGTACCATGATGTCCTTATTATTAAGTTTTGGCTAAACTAAGCAAAGATAAATGTCATACGGAAAAATAAATTTATCCACGAGAGTGGGATTACGTTGAGACCGTTGGTGAGGTAACCACCCCTACCGATACCTATAACTGGACCAACGTGACCCTATTCTCAGAATAGATTATCTTCAACACGATATTAAACTCGTTTGTTTCAAGAACGTTCATAACAATGGAAAGTATCTAAATATAATTTTGTTCAACTCGGGTCATTACATTTATTGACCCCTACTTGTTACATGGATCTGCCATGGATTTCACTGTCCCATTTTGCAAGCTAAAAACCATGGACACACAATGACAAGACATCAGACACATGCATGACTTATGAAATTGCAAGCACAAACCTCCACAGGTTACAAGTCGCATAAAATAAGGATCTATGGTATACCATAGCTCATCATCACACTAAATCTACACAGACTCATGGATATGGGAACTGTCAGGGTCAATGTAAAAAAACTGCATGGACACCTTTACCAAAGACTAAATCCATAAAAGTTAGACCCAGATCTGAAGAATCTGTAATCTGGATTCAAAAAAACATCTACGTAGGAAAACCCCATCTTTTGTACCCCTAATCCTAGCATTACCTATAACTTCTCTTCCAATCCACCCATAGAAAAGCATTATTCATTGTAGTTATTAGAATGGGGTAGTATTAGCTATGATAATCATACTGGCTCTGATCACCTAAGAGAAGAAGGATGCAGAAATGCAACCGACCAATTGAAACAAACCGATAGTTGAAGCCTAGTGGCAAAACAGGAGAAAATTAAGTCTAACACATATCTAGTGATTTGCCATCACACACCATACAAATTGTTGAATGAATGTATCGAATCTGAACCTGAATTCGAATCTCAGTGATTTCTATATCTCGTGCTGACATTTGTGGCTATTATTATCACCTGGTGAAATACGGAGTGATATTTATCAATAATGTTTCATTCTTCCTATGAAATGGTATTTTTAGAATATTTAATGTTTTCCCCAAAATACTGTTTTATAGAAAACTAATTTTAGTCTTTATACGCGTCTTTTTTCCAGCAGTGGAAGTTCGAAATCGAGGCACAGTAACAGCTCCGAAAGCAGTGGCTATTATGGCGGGCATCCCTCAACCCTTGGCTCTAGGTAAGCAGAATACATTTGCTTTCCTTTTATTGTTCAATTTCTTGATCTCAACGACGGAAATGAACAATGTATGAATTAAATTTAGGATTGACCCAATTGTTCGGGGATATTTTGCATCCCTCTTCGCTGCCACGTGCGGTAAATATAGATATAATTCGAACACGTTGAATTTTCGTAATCAAGCACGAGGTATGCGGACTATTCATAACGTAACATGAGTTTACTAAATATAGCCCAGATATTTACCCCTCACAAAACAAATTCACAATGGCATTGTCTTTATTGTTGGTCGGTTATTGTACGGCACAATTATCAACCCTTCAAGCAAAAGTCAACAGTTACGACTTTTGTGGGCTTTGTACTTCGATAACTCCTCTGTTATTGATATTAACAAAAGAATATAAGAAGCCCATTTCTTGAATTAGGAAACATTGGAATAATTAAATTAAGAAACGATTCTGTCATCTCAGCATCCGGTATTTATTACTGAATTACTTATTACCTGAAATGAATATTACGGTGGTAGTCTATGCAACGTAATCTTTTATATAAAATGAACTATTTATTATGCAGTAATGCACAAATAAAATTAGATCAATTTTTGATATACTGGACAAAATTATTCAGCTAAATTAAAGATTAATTTCGTTCAATAAAATGAGAAGTGAAAATTATCTAGGAGATTCACATACATACCGCTGTCGGAAATGAATGCCTACTTTACTGGTATTGAGTTAATTGGCAACGTGCTGAAACACGTGAGATTTATATAAGCAGGCTAGGGAAATCAGAAGTCAAACGATTCAGATCAAGGCCTTTCTTTTCATGAGATGATCAAAGTTCTAATACTTTGTTGAAAAATGATAAATATTTATCCTCGATCTGCATAAAAACTGCAAATTATAAAATAAAAGTGACAAAAAAGAAAAAACGAAATCCTTGCAAATTGTTTTTGCTTCTCATTCAAGGCGACTCTCGATCTAGCACATATAACTACAAATAGATTATTCCCACCTCTCAACCTAGATGTTAAATGCACGTGTAGTGCCATGTGCGGTAAGTCGCGTTGATGTAAGTGGGGGAACCGTTGATTGATTTGCAATGATTCGACGAAATATAGTTTGTACTGGCGAGAAACATCTGCGTAACCTTTTGAACTTCGATTGAAGAGTTTATTAATTTTACGCTTAATAAAGACCCGTGGATTTTAACTGCCACCCACACTCTCGTTTCCGTGAAGGCGTTCCACCCACAGTTCGAGTTGAGCTTTGGAACGTGATTCGAAATTCAAGCTTCGAACTGTCTGAGCTTTCGCAAGCTAAACCACGTGCGTGAGCTACGTGACTCGTCTGCGAAATCTTATAAGACTCCTGGCTAAGAAGGAATCAATCAAATTGCTTCAATTACCAGAAATTGATTGAATTCTATATATGGTCTACCTTTGTAATCACATATACCTACAACCTCGAATTGATTAGAGGATTTGTACCCAATTTCTCTCTATGCTCAATCAGTTTTGTCCCAGTTAGTCGTATTTGTAGAAATATTTCCTTCTTTATGTTTGCCTGAAAAAAATAGACAGTAATTCGGCGTTTTTAAAATCGATGTAAAATTTTCGAACCGTGATAGAAATTATTTGCATATTATTTGCAATTTAGAATCCATTCTATTTTGGAGTAGATAAATTTAGGAAACATTTATAAGACGTTACAAATAATACAACCTCGTGGTAAAAAGAAGCACGTGTTTTTCCCGCGTGTGTTGCATTTCTCTGCTCATATTTCCGTGTATTTGGAACTGCATTCCCATTATTATTTCTCAGGGATAATTAGCCCTTATTACAATTGTAAATAATTATCTGAAATATCATTGTAATTTATGAGTTACTGTGCAAATTTATAAGAAGGGAAAATACTGATCCATTATCAAAATTTTGGCAAATTGTGAGGTGTATGAAATCGAGTTAAGCTCATCACTCACGACTAATTATAAATTCATGAAATTTTTATGTTTCTTACGGTGATCCAAATTCGTTGTGCAACAATGAATGTAAAGCTATAAACAGCTTGCAACTTCCATAAACGTGGAAACCCGATGTGTACCTATATGAAATTATGAGTTACACAACGTGAGTCCGTAACAATGCCTCGTGAGAGCTAAAAAATAATGATAATAATAATAATAATAATAATAATAATAATAATAAATAAATAATTGGAATAGGTACTGCAAATACGTAACGTAAGCCTGTCATTACTCACTAGAGATTTAATACCTACTGCTTATCTAATATTTCCTCTATCATAAAATAACGAGTATAGGTAGAAATTAGGCTGAACACCTTATAGTTCCGGAATTTTTTCAGCGGATATGATAGCTACAATCGAAATGATTTTTAATTATGCTCAATAACGATCAATTATCATTTTAGCATGAAAATATCGTGCTATAGGTACATGCACTGTGAATAGATCTCGCTCAAAATCGTTATCAATTATATAACATTTATAGTTTGAGCAATAATTTAGTTGGCTTCCGCGTTGAAAAGGTCGATCATCTAAGATTTACCCCGGGAATTGAACACGAGGTTGGGTATCGGAGAAAGTGGCTTCGAGGCTATATATCGCTTTCGCTAGGATTCTGTATCCTGGGTTAAAACGGTCTTCGAGTCTGTAGAAAGTTCCTGGACATTTTTTTTTCTCATAATAAGGAGTATAGATTAAGATATCACCGAGGGTATGATATAATCGAGTGAAATTATTTTTTTCATCCAGAAATAGTTACACGAGGCTATCTTTAGGGGCGAAGAATATTTTTGTTTTTTCATCCTCTTTGAAGTTTATACCTACGGATTTGCCTCGGTATAAGAGGCACATGGCAAAACACGCGGCTGTTCTAGCTCCAACAATGAAGTTTACGTAATTCTGTCAATCCATCTGATATCTTCGTCGAAACGTTCTGCAGGGCTTCCACTTGAACCTTTTTTTAGATCTGCTTATACTTTATTTTTTTGCATAACGGGCTTCAGGCTGAATGATGGTGAATTTCACGGTCATTGAAATCCGCGACTTAAAATCTGTTTTATATAATATAATATTTATAGATCTGACTATGACTTTGATCTTGGAAAATATATTTTTGTATTCTGTTTTTCGACGTGCTCGGTTGGTTTTTTCACTTTAAGCCCGAATAAAAACCTGCGGTTTTTTTTTATTGGAATAGTAGCTAATTCTCTTTCTCGACAATGATATGTTCGATTTTCGTTGAGATCTGTAGTTGGTATGATTGGAAAATTTATTACAGTTCTAAAACGGGACAAGAGAAGGAAAAAAAAAACATTGATTATATCAACGTTTTTTTATTTATTTGTCGGTTCCGCCAGATTTATCGTCTTCTCGTCACAAATCGTACAACCGTATAGTGAGGTAATACGTTGGATAGCCGAGAACAGACTTATATCTAACAGATCAAACGGTAATCTCAAGGTACACTGTAGATCCTCAATTGATCGATACAAGGATTCTTCCTTACTCAAGTTAAACCATGCCATGTATTTTGGGATTACTGTTAATATTTCGCGTAAGTAGGTGATTAGAAGCCTGCAGGCCAAAAATCAATCTGACTAATTATAACGTTTGTACTAATTTAGTAATGCAGCCTTGCCGCAGCCTATCAGCAAGCGAAAGGACAAGGAACACAAAAAAAAGAAGTCCAGACCGTTGATCGTCGTTCAAGAATCCGAATTTCCGGTAACCGTCACAAATCCTCCCCAAGAAGCAGCGATCCCCGCCTGCTCCTTCGCCGATGTTTTGCCACAACCAGAGTCTCAAAAAACAGGTTGGTTTTGACTAAAAATATCTATATTATTTCTAATTTAATGAATCCTTAACGAGCGATGAAATCGACGGAATTAGCTCTGCAAAATCGTTGGGGAATTTTCATTACGATAATTAGAAACGACATAATTTTGTGACAATGGAGTGATTACGTTGCTGATAAATTCACGTGCGTGGCCGGTTTATTGTTAGCAGGAATAGCGATTATATAACGATTATATTCCGTCCATTAATCGAGCATATTCGAACTGTTTCTTCTTGATAACCGGTGGCTGAAAATTCTTCAAATCATCTCAAACGTGGAAAAATTCATATTCAATAATTTTTCTTTTATCAAACGTCTCTTTATACATTCGTACAGTTCAATAAGCGGAAATAGATCGGTAACTCGTGGATTAACTTAGACCATCACGTAATTTACTTGACGGCGTGACAGTCTTGTTTCGTTTTATAAGAACTCTTGTAAATCCAGAGATAGACATTATCCTATATGCATAATTGAGCTCAACTTTTACGCAATAATAACACCGTCTCTCACCTGATTTTGACGAGGATTCTTTATATTTTAGTTATTATTATAAGAGTTGAAAATCATGAAGAGAAATATGTGTAAAGAGGTAAAGAAAGGATATAATAAGTATTTTTGTTGGTGGTTGCAAGTGAAAATAGCTGTCGTTGAGCTGGTAGATGCCACGGATCCTGAAGAACACAATTCCAACTCAGATGTCTCCGTTCGTCCATCAGCAACACCATGTTTGGTCGATGACACCAAATCCCAGGCTAACGTTAGTACAAATTTAGTAGTCGATTCGCCTGAAAAAAGCACTGAATAAAACAGAACAACAGAACCATAAAACTATTGACAAAGTTGTTCTATAGTATAAGCCAAAGGACAGGCAAAAGCTCGATTATCAGCGAGCGGTGCTGCAGGTAAATTGAACTCGTTGCAAAACCTGGTGTTCTTATGTATTCGCCGCGGTCAAAGAGAAAATTTTTCCAAACTTTAACGCAGAATGACATGGTGTAATTTCATCGTAAGAAATGTAGAAAAAAAAAAAAAAATACTATTCATTGGTAATCAAGTTGATTCGTGATCGACTACTGATGATAGCTGCACGCGACTCAAGGTATTGAACAATTTAGGAATAATCGTCATTAGATATGTGGGTGTTAAGAAGGGTACCATAAGGTTCAAAGTTCATTTAAAAGTTCCAGAGCTTCATGCCCTCATCTCACATGTGACAAATGCTTCATACGCCAAGGGAAATCATGGGTAAAAAAATCGACTACACTTAAATCGCGTTCATCACATGCTTCTAAAGGTAACATCATTCTTTTAATCGGATATTTTGCTGCCGGGAGAAGTCAAAAGCATGTCCCGTTTTGTTATTTCATTGGTCTCATATCCTGCTGCAGTAAACATGTGGTAAACGAAACATTTTATTTTATACTCTTTTAATATCACGTCACTAAGCCACCTATAGTGATCTCTGTCTTTAGTGAGTTGTACAGAATTTTATGTGTTCTCCTAATCTCAAATTTCTTTCGTCACTTACTATTGTACGATAATAATACATAATACATTCAACAATATAGGTAAAAGCTGACGTAG
This sequence comes from Tenthredo notha, assembly GCA_914767705.2. Lineage (NCBI taxonomy): Eukaryota > Metazoa > Arthropoda > Insecta > Hymenoptera > Tenthredinidae > Tenthredo > Tenthredo notha. The sequence continues at coordinate 15,478,365 of OU611906.1, forward strand.
ATTTTCATTGTCTATTTTGTCACAGGAAGGATTTTGTGCAGTCATCTCGATGTTCGATGGTGTCGTTCTCTACACAACCCCATCATTGGTTCCGTCTTTGGGTTTTCCGAAAGATACTTGGATCGGGAGGTCCTTTATAGACTTTGTTCATCCTAAGGACAGGAGTACTTTCACCGGGCAAATAACCAACGGTGTGGCGGCACCCCATGCAGATAATCCCAAAGGTAAGGGATCTCTTCATAATGACTCTGTGCCTCTTACTAACTCTTCTTTGTCGATGAAGGACCATCCTTGAACATTATTCCTTACAAAAACGTACGAATTTATTTGCTACAGGGATCAATGGACAGCGGACCAGTCTATTCTGTGGATTGCGAAAATACAGAGGTGCGAAATGCAACAGCTTGTCGATAAACGGACAAGTTAAGATGGAGAAACCAGTTCGATACCTACCCTTCCACCTTACTCTAACGTGCAGAGATTTTCGAGAACAAAGCACCGTTCAGCATCCCAAAGCGATGCTCCTCGTCGTAACAGCTCAGCCAGTCCATTCTGCCTACAAAGGTAATTGGTTTTTATTTACGTAAAGGGGTATTCTTTTTCCTTTGTAAGAATTGTGCTTCTCCAAGATCAATTCTCATTTGTTAACAATCTTTCATTCCGCAGGATATTCATAACTGCATTTATTATTGTTTTACATTTTCAATTGAAGAAGACATTACGTCGAGTGAGACTGACCTTAGGCCATCGTCCGTTATTACCATGCGATTAATTTCATGACGAAATTTTAGACAACCTGTACCAATTCCCTCACACCTAACGGGAATCAATTAATAATATTGGTCTGTGGTACCGTATAATTCTTCGCAGCACCCGAAGAAACAATAATTTCTTCAAAATTTACAACACGGCACACAGCGACGTGTCATCTTTCGCACTGCGATCCCGAAGTAGTTCAATACTTTGGATATCTACCGCAGGACATGGTCGGCCGTTCTTTGTTTGAATTTTATCATCCCGAGGATCTGCCGTTCATCAAAGACATCTATGAGACTGTGAGCACGAGAACGTCTTATCGGCTCTTAGATTACAGTTGATATACTAGATGAACGTGCGTTTTTTACATCAACGAATCTGTTTATCTTAGGTTTTAAAGCTGCAGGGAAAATCCTTCAGATCGAAGCCTTACAGGTTTGCCGTACAAAATGGCGGATATGTAGTCCTCGAAACGGAATGGTCATCTTTTGTCAATCCGTGGTCGAGAAAACTGGAGTTTGTCATCGGACATCATCGTGTTCTTAAAGGACCGATGGATCCCGACCTATTTCAACCATCCGACAACATGAAGAGCAACATCCTCGCCAACATCAGTGAGGAAGTACTAAAAGAGAGCAAAATTATCCAGGGCGAAATACGCGTCCTACTCAACGAGGTACTGTCCCAACGACGAAAGCATCGTCATCATTTTCCTACCCCGAAATTCCGCATCCATTTCTAAATTATTAACACCACCCTTATTCTACATGGAAATTTGAAATTTGCACCTCTAACCAGAACATCGTCCAATTTCTTTCCGATCTAATAGGTGATTCCCAGTCCCAACGAGCTGTCCGAACAATGCAAGGACCTCGAATCATTTATGGAAAATCTTCTGGCCGAGGCCAAAGCGATGGATCTCAAGAATGATGTACCTGCGGACGTCAAGAGTTTTTCGGTGACTATTAAACCGATATATTTCTCGTAAATAACTTGTTTCGGAAAATCGATAAGTTTGCATATCATATCATAGCAAGGGCGTGTTGAAGAGTAATGAGTAATCTAGTCGGTAATTAATCGTGGCAAACAATATATGCGAGTGAAAAGAGGGTGTTGAGACTATGAGATGGAAATATTCTGGACAATTGTTCGAATATGTTTGAAGAAGAGTATATTGTTACCTCCAATGTTATACGTAAGAGAAAAAATACGACGGGCAGGCGGGCAGGGGCAGAGGGACACGGAGGCAAACAATGTTGTCGTCCATTGCGAGCTTCGCTCATGGTCATTGTTGTATACCATACAGGCTGAACTGCAATAACGAATATCAAATAGTAAAGCTGGTCCTCTCACTTCATCCTAAATGGAAATTAAAGTTATTTGTATCTAGACAGGTCTAGGGATGAATGACGTTATGCGATATAGGGTCGGTCAAGGATATTCTTACTTCAGGCATCCTAATTTCAAAACCTTGTAGGTGAGTTCGTGAGCTGGTAAGTCTCTAATTTTTCTAATAATAAGCATTCAAAATTTCTAGATGATAATTTAAAATGCTTAGTGGGTAAATAATATTGGTGCAACGTTGCGTCGTTTGTGGCGATGATCAATTTCCGGTTCCGCCTATGTCAGGGTTTCTTTTTTCTTCTTATCTACATACATCGACGTTTCGACGCTTTTTCTTTGAGTCTATTTCTGTTTTGGATAACAATTTTGATCAGATGTCAGAATCTTCTAAATAATTCGCTAAATTCCAATTCATTTTCTATAAAATTTCGTGCTTGCGTGAAAACGTCGTATGATGCCCTATATGGAGACCCAAACCGGCACAAATGCACAATCCTTTAAATGCATGGCTGCACAAACACGTAAAACAAACTTACATCTGTTGCTTGATTGAACCCACTAATCATATTTGGGATTCCTATTGTAACTTGCGGGACCACTCAAACAGTACTGTCCAATTATAGTTTTAATTAAACATTTGGAATGGGTCACTGTTCCATTCTGGAAAACTAGCTGGAAGGGACTAGGTGAGATTCTGATTTACTTTGATGATAAAGTGAAGACAGTAAATCACTTGAAGAAGCACTGATTTTTAGTAAATTATTAATGGAAGTATCAGCGTTTTTGCAAAGTTTTGTCGATGTCTTTCAGAATCTCATAGAACATAGAATATATGGGATATTTTTTGAGTGACTCGCTCTCCTATGTAGGTATGGCTGGATGTTTAATTATTGGAAATAGAATTTGCAATCATAATAAAATCAAGAACTTCACTAGGCGTCATCACTGCAGATCGTTCTTAGTTGATAAGTTTCAGTTGATAAATCCTGATTTATGACTTTTACGGCTGAATAGCACACTGGAAATTAGTACAACGTCAACGTGTCTACTTACAAGGTTTTGAAACTGACTTGATTAACGCAATATGCTTGCAACGTAGCGTAGACCTAAGAAGTTAACGGAATGCATTCAATTCAGCTACGACTAACCCGAGAACCTCGCTTTATCACTAACGAGGAGACGCTACAATATATTATCAAAGGGATCAATTTGTCCCTTGTTTCAGGAGCATGACAGTGTCATGCTTGGTGAGATATCACCGCACCATGAGTACTTCGATAGCAAATCTTCCACCGAAACACCACCCAGTTACAATCAGCTCAATTATAATGAAAATATACAAAGATACTTCAAGAGCAAACCCCTTACAACTACTATCTATGGAAGTGATGAAGAGAATATCAACCTACCAAGCAGCACCGACGACGAGGACGTCGGTCATAAAACAAAAAGCCCACCTTTAACAGGTATGTAAATTTTCATATCTCTCATATTCTCACATCATTACTTCGTTATTCGTGTTTTTACTATCAATTCACGTTCCTCGAAGTTTTTAAAAAGCCCACATCTAACATTCAGAAATCAGTGTTACAAAAGAACGTTTACTTCGGTGCAAAGTCAATCGTACCTTATCTCGAACGGCTGAAGAATTTTTTTCAAATTTTACGTCTGCTTTTAGCTCCAGCAAGAAAATGTATGTCTCCGGTTAACGGAAGTGGAGCTAGCGGTAGCGGAAGTGCTGGCAACTTAAGCAGTGGTTCAAACAACCAAACCAGTTCTGCAAGTAGAGGAGACACTAGTCTTACGACCAGCAACACGGCGGATACGGCTAGTTTCAAGCTGCCTACACTCACAGAATCTTTACTTTCAAAGCACAACGAAGATATGGAAAAGCTACTGGTCCAACGTCACAGACAGATTCGATCAACTATAAAAAGCGACAAGCTGAAAGAAACACGGTCAAAATCTGCTGTAGAAAGGACGAGTGATCCTGCCTATCCGAGTACATCCCTGAAAAGGAGTGGCAGTCCCATCAGGAAGGACGACAAAGTCAAGGTAGTTATAAGCGAAACTGACTTCAAGGCTTTTAGGTTTAGCATTATCTAAATAAATCTATTTTGTGGTTTAGGTATCGAGACTGGCCAAAGAATGCAGTACCAAGATCTTCGAACCAACTACATTGAATGCAACCAATGCCACTGCTGGCCATTCATCGACGATTCCAACGAGTCCAAACACTAATATGTGGCCTTCACACTCAGCTGGGAATCCCTTGATGCAAACCACGCAGCATTGCAGTTCCGCACAAAAGTGTGTATCGTTACTCTGCTCTTTGTTAGACGTTTCTACCGTCTCTGATATGTCAGATCTTTGGGTTATTATCATGTTGCTGATTATAATTATGTTCTTCTTTGCAGCCCATCACCGCAAATCGCCACCACATACCCGGCGATTACGCAAATGATTCCAATCTACTACTTCCCAGCACCACAAAATCGACTTGGCCCAAGTTTCTTACCACAGGAACATCCTGGACCACCTCAGCAAATACAATCAGCACCTCAAAGTCTCTACGGTAAGTTTTTGACGAAGTTAAAACTATTCGGTCAAGGAAGGGTTGAGGGAGAATTTATATAACGTTTTTTTATTTTGTTGATCTTCAGTTCAATACCTGACGACGGGAATGGCAGGACTTGTTTACCCCCCAGTTTTAGGGGCTACAACACAGACAGCGATGATGTACAGACCGTTTATGATACCCGGGCCTGTTCCACCGATGCAAAATATTCGCGAAACTTCGCAGCTCACTGTCGATAAGCCGGAAAAGCCATCAGATCCAAATCGACCAGCTAGCCAAGCCACAAGTGTCAAAGCGGAACCCGGAAGCATTATGGCAATGTCTGAATGCTCGAAAAAGGTAAAAAGAGTCCTGAGTTATATTTAAAGAAGGATTTCGCAGTGAGGAACTTGGGCAGTTAAATATGAAAATGTTCAATTCGAGGTTGATTTGTGTGAATTTTTCCTGATGGTTTGACATTTTGTTCAAGGTTTTATCTCCTGGTGAACTTTGTTCGCCCTGCGTCAGCGTCGACGAGAATTGTCACAGTGACGATGATGAGCCCGCGTCAAAGATCGCGAAACAAAATCGTCCCTCGGAATACAATGAGGACGAATCAAGTAGTTCCAGTCTTTATAGTAGTTTTCTGAATAAAAGTAGTGACAGCAGTTGTAATCCAGATCAAAAGGGGGCTCGAGGCCAGTCAGAGGTAAACAAAAAATTATAAACACCTTAATCAATCAATTAATATCATTGAATTAAGAACTGGCCAAACCTAATGCTGTACAAGTCTTGTAAATGACTGACCATGTGATTTTGCACTGTTAATAAAACGAAATGTGATTACTTATCATTGCAGAGTATGGCGTGGAAACAGGCAGATATCTCAAAAAGTGAAAAACAGAGACGAGCATTGCGAAAGCAGCCACCATGGTTAGAAGAAGTGAATTTAACTTCGGAATTGATTTACCAATACCAAATGGACTCAAAGACATTGGAAGAGGTTTTGGAAGCCGATAAAAATGCCTTGCAAAATGTGACACAACCGATTTTGGTTAACGATCAGCTAAGCCAGTTGTACCTGGACTTGGAGCTGGAGGGTTTTGGTACGAAATTGATGCTCGACGAAGGCGTTAATTCCAGTGAAAGTGCAAGCGTTACCAGTACTGAAGAAGGGGCTGATAATAGTAACAAGGTGAGATACTGCAGATGGCGTTCGCGCAAAGTGCGATCATTATCTCGCAGAAAATAGAGTTCTAGATGTTTTAAATATCGGGATATGTTCCATTCCATTGCGTTGTCCTTATCGCAAAATATCTGCATGTTTTATTCTTAGGAATATGCTCAATCCTTGTTTTAATTTCTGGTTATTATTTGTCGTTATTGACAATGGTTTCTTTGATTGAAAATCATCGATATATATTTGGTTAGAATTAGCAGAGAAATATTTAGAAAATAATCATCGAATTTTTATTTTTTTTACTCAAAGTTAATAGCAGATATAATCAGCTTATTCGCAATGCGAACGCTTGAAAATAGTCTGAAATGTTCACAGCATAAACAGAAGCGGTACGGACCTATGGAATATGGGAGACTAGCGATGGTCCACGAGGAAAACGCCCCATTTCCTCATCAGCACAGCCTTGTGGTTGTTGGTAGCCCGTTATAATTAGTATCACTGAATTGACAAGATACCCTCAATTCCTGCCACGGTTATACCTTCATTATGATGTAATAATCAAATCACGATCACGTATATGTTTTTCGATAAGAATGAACGAGATACGTTTAGCAAGTTTTTGCACATGTCTAAGCATGCGACGTTTCTATAATATCACACATATTGATACTAGCTTTTTATATTCTAATCTAATTTTGTTGTAAATAATTATCCTTCGACAAGTATTTGCGGAGGAGAGCACGAAAAGAACTCTAATCGAAAATCTTCACTTTTTGTTCTCTCACAATTCCATGGGTTTCCGAGTAGCACTTCAGGTAAGTATGACTAGAAATAATATGATAAGAAAAAACTGTTTCACGAAAAAAAATAGTCTATGGGTGAACTTGTATTGGTTGTTCACCATATATGCATACGAAACTGGTTAGACGTGACTAAATTTTTGGCAACCTTAAATTGGTTCGAATTTTGGGCTGAGACAGACGAGACTCTCTGAGAAAAATCTTAAGAGTTTTATCGAAAATGTTCAATGACCTTTTTCAACGATCACATGCAGGTTGAAATTATTTTTAAACTAACACCGACGTGTCCGGCCAATGTGCCTGAACTTCCTACACTCGAATATACCAACTAATGTTATTTTAAAGTAAGTATAATATACGCTAGAGTTGGCTTAAGAAAATTTTATCATATTTAAGCAGTTAACAACCTGTAGGTATTAGTGTACGCCTACGACATAGTCAAGATTAATTATTATCGATGTGCAGCTATTGAAATATTTGTGAGATTAATTAGTAGGATAGGTACTCTGAATCTGAGTTTCCCTCAGGAGGGGAAAAAAGGTGTTTTGCTGTCGCAACAAAAATCGTTATTATACTAACGAAGAAATATTTTTGTTGGAGTAATATGAGAAGAAATTTTTCAGTTATGATCATATTCTCTTATCCGGATCAGAATAGCACTTCTCGATACTAGTACGAAAGTGTTGATTCTCGAACGAGTGTGAAAATTATCACCCAAGCAAAGCTAGGGTGATAATCACACGATACAGATATTACCTATCCGCACTTCTATCTTCTATCACACGATATTTTTTTTAACTACCCGTGAAGAAAGTTTGATTTGAGAGACAGATTAATTAATCAACATCGTTACTGCCCGCTGTCATGCCACAGGGCGCGAAAAAGCACCAGTGTGTAAAGTAGAGTATTTGCGATGTGCGCATACACTAACTCTTCTTTTTTACACTCTTTGGAAATAAGGTACCTTACGCGTGCCACATGGGCCTCGAAAATCAAACTTTCGAAGCAGGTGTTGCAAAAAAGTATTAGCGGTGAACAAAGTTGTTCATTTCTATAGGTAAAAGTTTTGTTGACTTATTATCACGAATATTCAATTTTGTTAGCACCGCAAAATCGTTATAACGATTCAATGAACACACCTCTTCATTTAAATAGATTAATGATTTTCATCAGTGGTTCGCAATTTTTTTTTTTTTCATGCTTCGAGCTTTTTATCAGCCCTTGCGGATTAATCACGATTTAGGTACGGTGTAGGGTAGATTGCTAACATCGTACCAACGCCTAAATCGTAGCGTTTCAGTTTGGACATTTTTTTTTGCGAGAGTAACTCCCCGATTTTCAGAATTGTAGAAATGGGTGCCATCAGTATTCAAAATGTTCTAAAAAATTCCTCTTTCTACAATTTTTAAAATTGAGGAGATACTCCGGCAAAAAAATTACCAAACATATTGGCAACCTTATCATATTATGTGACGTATTTATGGTGAGCATGTATAGTTTTGATCACGAATCGTGAAAAATGTTGAGACACCTACACAATCTGAAAAATCACTCGATTTCTAACGTTATAAATGTATTGGAATATAGAAAACGATTCGAATTATAATCACAGTTTGATATCTTACATTCTACATACGGATTTCATTCGCTACGAACAGCTACTGCACTTATGCAACGAAATGAAAATAGTTAGAAAAATGTATACCTTGAAATTGAAAGGATATTCTAACAGCTCATGGACTAATTATGGCTTTCTACGGATTGGTCTGTGATCAAAAAATTATTTTACCTAACTCTGCGCTCAGGCTTTGACTGTCTGTTAGCTGTTGTGTGAATATAATTCGTACGAATGTTAGAAAAATGAAAATTGTAGGAAAAGTAGAAGTTGAAGCAAAGAAGAACTAAATCGATTTTAAAGCTACTATATCAATCTCAAGGAAAAATCAAGTTTTCGTTGGCTTGTGCTTGCAATCCCTTTTGTGATTGCCGAACTAAGGTAGATGCCTCACTTCTTCAATTCACAATTAATATCAAATTGTTTTTGCGAAAAATAAATAAATTTGAATACTTTTTCCTATTCACTTTGAATTATAGTTACGGGCTTCGTAAAGAGTTTATTCGGCTCTACCCGCTGCTCTAATGATTCTGTAGAAACGAATAGATGATGAGATTGATATTTTCATATACATATGTATACGTATAATAATGTCCAAATCGCGATAATTTCTTTGTAGGTTTCTTACCAATACCATATATATTTTTTTAAACTGTTTATGAGGTTGAAGAAAACATTTAACGTAAGCACAGAATAATCTGGGCATAAATTATATATTTTTGAAAATGTTAACGTTTTCAATTTTTATTGTTGTGTACAGAAAAGCTTCTGAAAAAAAAATTTCTCCTATAATCTTATAGTTAGACATAAATGGCGTTATGTCAATCACTGTATTTCAGTGATATTTAACAAGAAGGGTTGAATTGTTAGACTTACATGGAAATGATTCAGCATACTAAACAATTTCTTGCTGACGAGTAATTTTTCATTCTTATCACGAATAGAAGAACACGTAGAATTATGAAGTTAGTTTTGTTTTTTTTTACCTCAAATGAATTTTTGCAGTGGATTTGAATATCCGAATAAATATTTCATACGTGAATTAATTATTTCGGTATTTTTCTTCACAACTAGATCATTTTTCTCGGTGTTCTTTTATGTCACTGGAAAATTGGTAAATAGTTAGAAGAAAGGTTTAAAACCACTGATTATCATAATAAATATTATTTTTAACTTATGTATTAGCTACTCATTGATTATTGTACGTTACTGCATAAGTGATCTACTGGAACACTTTACAAGATAGTAATGAATCATTGAAATTTATTTAAATAAACGTACAATAATCTTTGTACAGTAATATATTTTAAACGTTTGAACATTTTATATTTTATAAAATTTTACCCATATTTCTGACACGGAATGTCTAGTGAATAGTGTATCTTAAATTATGATAATATTCAGTTTTGTATTTATTCATAGGTCGAGTTTAATGAATATTTAGAAACTTAATTATACACAGTGAGTGAAATGTATAATCATTTACTCCCATATATTGGTACGTTATCCTTCCTTACATGAATAAAGATGACTCCCTTTATAATAATCGGGTATCTGATCATATGATTCGTTAATAAATTATATTTTTACTCATATGTCAAACAGCATTAATTCTGTATTAATTCATCTTAGAATTACTTATTATGCATCGTTATATCCAGGTATACACATAGAAAATTAAATACGAGTAAAATGGATGAACTACATTCCGTAAAAGGACAAACGTTTTTCTACTGGTATATTAATATATGAAATCCACAAAAACGCAAAGTTACAACTGGATATCCTATCGTATGGACAAAATTAATTAAATATCTATAATGATGGGTATAAAAATCTAAATGAAAGCTAATATGCACAATAGGGTGGTTTTTTTTAAACGAATATTTTTTTTTTTCAACTCCCCATTGAAAATCTTGTAGTAGACGTCGAAAAAGGAATCCTGTCCAATTTTTAGCTCTTAATTCAAATTCTAAGTACTCGACCTTTTCTTTTTAAGTTTTCCCATGCTAAAAGCATCTAAATCTTACTACTTTTTCTTTATCCGCGCACAACTCAGCCGCATTTCAATGGATTGTTCTCATCCAAGACTCATTTGACAGAGAATTTAACGTTCTTCAAAAGTGTCCATGATAGTTTGATTGATTTGAAAATATTGAACTTGACATTTTGTTAGAATTTCATATTTCAAAAAATCGAAGTCCTTGTATCTTTTGAAATACTGGTTTGAGAGACTTTATTCATATGACTTTTTTTGTAGAGAAATAAATTTCCTACAAAATCGCCAAAAAGTTTTTTTCTCCAAGTCTAACTGTTTATTCGCCCACAGTAAGAAAGAAGAATTATGCATAAAATCGACTTTGAAGGCTCACACAGGTGCAGCGGTTGAAACCACAGCCAAACTACCTAAGGCACTTTTGAAGAACACTAAATTCTCTGTAAAGTGAGTCTTGGATGAGAACAATCCATCGAGATGCGGCTAAGTTGTGCGCGGCGAAAGAAAAATTCGTAATGTTTACATGCTTTTAGCATGGGAAAACTTAAAAAGAAAAGGTCGAGTACTTAGAATTTGAATTAAGAGCTAAAAATTGGACAGGATTCCTTTTTCGACGTCTACTACAAGATTTTCAATGGGGAGTTGAAAAAAAAAAATATTCGTTTAAAAAAAACCACCCTAATGCACAAGTAAAATTAACACACATTTTCTTATTAGATAAGATATATGATAATGCATTTATGCAGGGGACACTCAATTCATCACATACAAATCATCAATGTTAATTTATTTACCGTTTATTCATTGATAAAAAAAAGAAAGAAAAAAAAAATAGATTTCTTACATAAAATGAAAAATAGTTCATTAATTTTATCATTTTCTCGAGCTTTTGAGAGATTGACTTACGCAGTGCAATGGTATAATAAAGTGGCTACGTGTATAAATTGCTAATTTTGTGTAACTTCACAATACCTTATTAAATGAGGTAAAAGAAAGAAAAAAAAAATAGAATAATCTGGAAAACGGGAGAAAAAAAAAAAGAAAAAAAAACAATGAACTTAGAAATAATGTATTTTTAAGCGTAGTATGTAGGTAAACAATTCACATGCTTCTTCCGATTGAAATTATTTCAAGTTGCCGCACATTACTGTTGTGCTGACCATAACGAATTTACTGCTAAAGAGTGAAGCACTGAAAACTTTACTCCTGAATTGTGTTGGATTATAGTATTATAATATAAATACTCAAGTATCTGAATTGGAGTGCACAATTTATTTCTGCTTTAAAATGCAGATTGTAAAATTAATGATATAAATGAAAAACTTGTCGCGAAAAACGGGTGAGAACCTTATCGTGAAATCCGAGCCGAGTTTTAGATACACCTGCACAGTGAGGTATATCTACTATATTTAAAATAATTGAAACTAAATATAATACCGTAAATGCCTGCAATGCACGCAATTAATTCGTGTTAGAATTTAAGTTCAATATACGTATGATAATGGTCAAAATCTGGTTACCTCTTATCTAAATATAGTCTTTGTACACCTAATATAATTTACATTAATTTGTAATATCGAAAATAAAATATGACAAATTACATATTAATTTTGCGCAGGGTAATTTCTTCAATAATCATTTATTATCACTCGTGTTATGTAAACTTCCTCAAACTTCCTTCACCCTTACCATTGATCATCTCCGATGTCTCTAGTTCCAATTTAACAACCTATACAACAATGATTATTATCAATCAAGATGTCAACGAGAATTCGACGCCTTTATATTATAATATGTCAAGAGGCTATCACATATTAGGCACAACTCACGTCATTCATTTGCAGTTCCTCCGGGCGAACTTTTAGGAACCTTCTGACAAATGGTGCCACCAACAGCGGGTCCAGCTTCTTAGTATCTTGACACGTGATGAGGCTTACTAAAAAACCTACGCCCATTGAGACGAGGGCACCCGTCAACGTGTACCAGAGGTAACTCAGACGATACAATGCCCATGGCTCTCTGAAAATACATAATACGAAATTGTGACTAAGGCTGTTTAATGATCAAACCGAAAGATTCAGCGACAATTTTTTTCAGCACATATTATCAGACGTCAAAAAATTCTAATGGGTAAAGTGTGATTAGTTCTAATGGGAAATCAGGAATCAGAAAATTATCTTCAGGTGCTAAAAATTGGGGAAAATTTCCCTAATTGTATTTTTTCGAACCATGAATGAATCTTCTTCCTAATTTTGAGGACGAATATCGTCATCCTTTATTTGTTATTCTGTTTTTGATTTTTTGTTTTTTTTTGTCGCATCGCCGGTACCGGAACTCACAGTGAAAATTTTGGGAACAGATCCACGTGCTCAGAATAAATAGAAGTTTAATGAGAAATCTGAATTTCCAAGCAGCGGTTCGACCATGTAACAATCGACTTCATTGTCAGCGAGATCGTGAGTGGGTGGCTGTAAGATTATGTAATGGACCCATATCTGTATAAGAAGAACGCGTGAATCTCTCCTAACTTACGAGACAATGACTTCGTCTGTTCCATTCAACACGGCGTTTGATGGTGAGAACAAAAGTAGGTTTTCGATTTTTTGGAAGGTATAGGTACATCCCTCGGTGCTAACAGGCTTTTCTTCGAATCTAAAATGAGTTAAAAAATAGAAAAATTAAAAAACGAGGAGAAAATGGGATGTAGCATTCTATCAAACGCTACATATCGCTCCAGAATCCATACCTCAAATGACCAGATGATATAGCAGCTTGGGCCGTGATGCTAAGCCAAGCCATTAGTCCCAGACTAGAAGCACCACCAATCAAAGCACCCTGGAGTAGTAAATAATTAAACGCATTAAGTTATTCAAATTACATAAATAATTTATTTCACGGTAACCCATCCGAAAAAGAATACGATGATTGTCTACCTTAGAATTTATCCAAGGGAACAAGATACCCATGGTAAATATTCCCATGGATGGTCCACTGGTAATAGAACCGAGGCTCATCGATAGCTTTAAAGAAATATTTTAATTAGATGAATCCTTTACGGATTTTATTTTAAATAAATAAATTTTTATTCATTACTTGTAGAACGTGGCTGCCCATTCTTTCAACGACAAATACTAGTCCGGCACATAAAGTTCCTAAAGTCACAACGGTGACTTTCATCAGGATATCTGCAACTTTTGGACTGAAACCAGTCTTTCTAAAGGGTTTTACGAAATCCTCAATTACCACGGCTGCCATGGAGTTGAGACCCGTTGATAGTGAACTGGAATCGATAATTGTGAGATGAAAAAAAAAAAAAGAAAAAAAAAAAAGGTCCTTGGTAATCGACAAATTGTAAATATAACCCCATATGATTTAGAATATCTTAAATAAGATTTGTCAGCAACTAACCTGAGAGCTGCACTGAATACACCGGCAACAAATAAGCCAGGTAATCCGGGATAATCTCCAAGAATATCCATCACTAATAACGGGAGTAGCTGGTCCTTAGCACGAGCAAGCTATAGGGATTAAATTTACAGTTATATAGACTTATATCTACGGGGTATCATAGCTCGAAATAATCTCCTAAGATCAAAGGACCGCCGGAATTGTTTTACTCGAAAAAAAATTTATCGGTTCAAAGTCGTTCTTATTTAATTCTAAGCACTTAATTTAGGCCTGCCTTTGTTGTGAGAGGATCGCATTCTTGGTACGTAGCGTAGATTAGCATTCCGGCATAGCCACAGGCGCCTACAAGGCTCAGGGCACCTACGATGAAGATCCAGACAGCCCTGAGGGAATTAATTTTAATTTAATTCTGTAAATCACTTTTCTTAATTAAAACGTCTTCAAACGAAAAGCTAAATAAACTGAACGAGCACCTACCGCCTTGCCGAGTTAAGAGTTGGTAGCGAAAGATAACGCTGAATCATATTCTGATTGACAGCTGATGTCTGGAGCCAATGACCAAATCCACCAAAAACTAAAGCCCAAATTGTATGACGTGTCAAAGGGTTCCAGTCCGTGCTATAATCAAATTTATCGCCGGTTATTAGGTACTTATTAATAAATTTCCATGCTATTATAAATAAGAAATGAATTTCGAGGAGATTTTTTCAAAAATTATTTCGAGACGATTTAAGAGGCACCCGCAAAAAAGTTCACCCATATCTTGAATAAGGACCACATTTATATATTCGCAAGGTGATGTTACAAAGCTATACGTATTACGTATATATATCTTGCGTATAGGGTCCCTAATTGAAATTATTGAATTACTGATGCGTTGATGGATGATAATTTGGATCACTGACCTAGCAAAGTATTTGGAGGTCACTGTACTTAAGCTATATTCGTTCATGCTTCTGGTTTGATCTTAAACGCGAGTTGCACAGGTCAAGGGGTTTCCGGTTGGTTGACGAAAGACACGGTAAATCGTTGGGGCTGGCTCAAATGTGAAAAGAAGATAGTAAAAATAGTTAATTTTGAAAAAAAATTGGGGTTTAATCAATTTCTATCCCTTCCAACGTTCGTATTGGCAATTTTTCTATCGTAAGACAGTCTTCTAATTTGCTAACTGAATATTTGTTCAGTAAGAAACCATCGGACTAACAAAGTAGATAATAGATACCAATTCAGGTATTTCTGGGTATTAATCTACCAAGCATTGAAGAAATTGTTTGACCTTGTGTGTTTTAATGGACATAATAGTCACGTGTATTATTCCTCGTACTTACTCCGGTAATTCGAGTCTTCCGGACTCTAAGTTTCGGTGAATGACAACTGCTGTACCACCGAGATCCAGGGTCCCTTTGATTATGACTAATAATATGGCGCCAAACATTACGATAGTCTGTATTACGTCCGTCCAAACAACAGCTTTCAAACCACCCTATGCAATACGAGGAAAGGGTTGGTAATTGTAAGAATTGGACCTGATTCCACGGGTATTATTGTTCTTTTCGCAAAATTAGGTAAAATCGTTTAAATCGGATTACAAATTCTTGAAAAAAAAAATTTGAATTGGCTATGCAATACTTGGAACATAGCTTATACTTACCACACATGTGTAGAAGATACATACGATGCATACGAACGGCGTAATCACATGAACGTTTATTCCGGTAACTGAAAAATTAAAATCAGAAATTATTGCGATTTGTTATTCGAGAAACTTTTTCGAATATCTTCTTTAGGGACTAGATAGATTTTCACCTTGATTGAAAGCCAGAGCTGGTACATAGATGACTATGGGAAGCCAGGTGATCTACAAGTGAAAAAAAAAGATGAAATACATCATCGTATCCAATAGAAATAATGTGCATAGAAGAAATAGATATTTCCGGTTCCTATTTCCATCCGTAAAACTTGAACATGTTTATATCTATAAATGCAGTAAGAAATATGCAACGAAAATGAATCGTGCTCAGGATGCAGTTTGAAATTCATGTCACTAATTGTCATGTTTACTAGCTACGGTGAAATATGTTAGTCTCTAAAAAGTTGATTTGTAGATTAGTAGTCTAGTATTCTAGAAGTCCTGGGTTTTTTTTTTTTCTTTTTTCTTCTGAAACTCGATAGGATGTGTTGACAGCAATAATTTGTCTGTGTCTGGTCTGCACGTCACTATATCATATGCATAGATTATCTCCTTGACTAAATTTAAAAAATTCGCGAGTGGGCTGTCGGTCGTGATACCATTTATGCTCGACGATTATTCCGTCTACTTATAAATTATTATAATTAGTCAGGCGAGTCGAGACTAATTTCAACGAGTTTCCTGCAACGACGGTTACAATATAACAAGTGGTATTTTTGATTGTCCTGTTTTTTTCGAATGGAGACAAAATCTTCAAGTCATGTTTTAGATTTCATTTCATTTTATACGTGATAATGATATAAAAGAAAAATAGAAAGAATTGTGATTCAGCTTACGATTCCAATTGAGAATAAAATCGATCCAAACAATCTGGTCTTCTTATCAAAACGTCTTTCAAGGTATTCGTAGGTGTTGGTCAGCTTAAGGTCGTGAAAAACTGGCAGGTAAACGGTGGTCATGACGATACCCATGAGGATGACGCCGCCACCAACGAACAGGTAGGTAATTCCATGGACATAAACCTCCGTGGGAGTACCAAGGAGTGAAATACCGGAAATAAAACTAGCTATAAGGCTAAGACTGACCGGAAATGTTTTCATGTTTCTTCCACCTACGAGATACTCGTCTTCGCCTGATGACTTATTAACGAAACCGAAGTAAACCCCAACGGCACCGCAGGCCACAAGCATTAAAATAAATATCGCGTAGTCCGGAAGTCCAAAATTTTGCATCGATCGACTCACTTCCTGAACCGTTGGCATCACGGGCATTAGATCTGACAATAGCTCGTTGGCCAACCCCTCGGATGCCATTTTGAAGAGCTGGTTTTACTCCCTTGAACAAAGTTTCTTTCACAAAGGGCTTGGTCGTATAAATAAAAGAGTGTCTCTCCCTCACTGGGTTATTAAATTTCTTAACGGTTCTAGAACTTTATTATCGATATCATTGCAATTATCTTTTCCCGGTTGAACTCAAGTTAGATTTTCTTTTTTAATCGGTTAGAAATAACTGTTCTATAGACTAGTGGAGACTTTCGTAACCGAAAATATTCACAGGTGACTTGAGAGGATTTGAATTCACCTCAAAAAAGGGCTCAAGATGGCTCTCGAAATTTTCACAAATATTTCCAGACGCGTCAGTATGATCTTGATTTTTGGCTATGGTTAAACCGTAGAGAGATAAGACCTGCGACCGTTCGCTCTGGTGTCTTGATATACTGTCTCCGTTTGCTGCAATGCGTGGAAGAGATAGAGAGCTATTATAATAACTACGATACCGGTACGTATTGTATCATCACGACAATTTTCTGCTTAAATAGACAATAGGGATAAGTGCTGGGGTAGGGAGGTCCTGACCATTGCGAAGTATTTCTCAAGTGGATAATACGACCTAAATATAAACGCTTGGATTTATCAGCGTAATTACACTTCGCGATTCGAACAGTTAACCAGACGTAGTCGTATGCTCGAAATATAACCACCTAAACAGACAGCCGAAACAAAAGCTTACCTTGTCCTTGCTGTATGTCCATCAATCAAATTTTTTTCAGGTACTTAACGACGACGTTAAAAAATTCGGAAGTTCTGAAGGAGATTCAAATTTATTTATAGAACCATCAAAGCTTTTGATTTTTACATTTATTGGATTTCATCTGGGATTGAAATACTTAAGTTCATTATTTCACACATGATTATGTTTTGCTTTTGAAAAAAAGTTTAGTAATTATCGTACGATTATAAGGTGTATTAACTGGTGCTGTTCTTGGTATAAATATTATCAACCCCCCATCCCAATTGAAAATTTTGTCTACCGAGAACAGATGCTAATTAGAGAAAAGTTTGGCAGAAGTTTGATAAAAACTTTTTTAACAAACCGAGGAACGAAATTAAAAAATCCTTTGAGTGGTGCGAGAACCCAGCAGGGACTTCGCCCTTGATTTTAGCTTTAAAAATTAAAAGCTAATTGAAGTGGACTTTCATTTCTTTAATTAAGAGAAAACAGATTTTTTTTTTTTTTTCATCAGCGTACGAATGTTTGATGGTTCGTCGGCTCAAACCCATTTCAACGGTTGTGTGAATAGGTAATAATAATAATTATCTGCTTACTTAACGTGTATTAAATTTGAATAATTCTTTATTAAAGACACGCATTCAATACAAGTGCATAAGTAAAACCAAAAGCCTGAAAAGCACAGCTTGAGCTTTAAAAAAGTACAAATTCTTTCGATCAGCATGGGTACAAGTTGACTTCGAACTTGACATTCATTTCTTCAAACGTATCTTTAAAGAAGTTCACCAAGGAGTCAATTTCTCTCTTCAATTCTTCACGATTTTTTCTACCATTTATTGAATCTTGGATTTGAAAGCTGAGGTAATTAACTCCTGAAACGTTAGAATGTAACGTGAAATTTTAGCGTCAGAAAAAAGCTTCTCGAATCGTATGAGTGTGAGTGAATCTTACCACATTCTTTATCACGGATTTGACAGCACATCGTGCTGAGAGTTTCCAGTTTGTTGACTTCACCAACAAATTCAAATATTTTTAGTTTTGGTAGAAGGGGAAACAGCTTTTTCAAATCAGAGTCCAAAATTTCACGGTGGTGCCATAGCTGCAGGTATAAGTAAACTGGCAGAAAATAAGGTATTACTTAACAGGAACTGTTACAAAATCTAGAGAAAAGTTTCGTTAATTTTTTTGCGCAATTGAAAATTTTTTAGTCTGATTGGTTTTTGGATTCAGTGATCTTCCGAACAATCATGCGGCTCGAGAAGCTGCCGACTAGATGGCAGCAGCACAACGTCTGACGTTCGTTGAGTAGCTTAACGGTTCAGGACCGTCAGCTTAATGCATCATGATTTTAATTTCGCAGACCTATCTGACTTTCGCTAAGTATTTGATCGAGGTTTGAATAAAGACAGATCTGAGTAATAAAAAAAAAAATAAAAAAAACTACAAGGTTCATTTATCTAACGGTCTGTATGACGATGAATTACCTAACGTATTTGGGTACCACGACCAGAGCATTTTCGTGGTACAACCAAGGTTCCATGGTTGACGAAATTGCAGATCTATAGCTGTAGAAAGCATGAACGAATGTACGGGAGTATGTTCTGTTAGGAACAATTTGTGCTTGTCGTATTCTGGTATTCCAACTAAAATGAAATTTCTTATGAGTCGAAATTAACAAGGATAACCAATGAGATTTGTATTCGTATATAGGTATACAGCGTGAATTCCTATCTATTAGACAGGTGAACTTGAGCCAAATTTCCGAACAAGTTCCGAGCGCACGCAAATTTTGCATATTTTCAGTGCGGCCAACTTCCGACCAAGCCGAACTGTCAAAATATTGGGGAGTTATACCCATCACAGCTATCTGTCAGTAATAAATGAAGTTAGCCGCACAACAAATTTGCCTGCGCTCGATGCGCAATTGAAAACTCAGATCAATTCAGCTCAAGTTCACCTGTCTAATAGATAGGAATTCACGCTGTATAGGTACATATGACAAAATTTAAGATAACGTACTGAAAACGAATTGGACCTTTAGACACGGTGCCCAAATTTTTGACTCCATCCAAGCAAGATCAGGTATTGCATAGCCACCTACTCCATCGCTGGGATTACTAATCACCGGGATTTCCTCGGTCAGACAAAGTAGTTGAAGCCAGTGCCAATGCAGACCGATTTTCCTGTTTTTTTATTTACCACAAATTTTCGTTAAGAAAAATTTAAGAACTCGACTTTAAGGACGAAGAAATTTAGCGTCTATAATCATAAGCATATTTGCCTAACTGCAGTATGACAATAACTTGGATAAGGCAACGAGTAAATCTCCATCAGGTGTTGCCAGGTATGCATAATTAATCGATAGTGTAGTCAGAGATTCCAGGCAGCCAATGGCTCTGAACCAGTCCTGTTTTCGAGATACCCTGTCCTTGTACAGGCCAGATCCAGCCAGGTGATCCGTGTCCGTAATCAACGGGCCTTCCGTCCGCCTGAAGGCTCTCCAGCAGTACAAATCTGTCACGGTTTTACGAGAATTGAAGAGAGCGATCAATAGACGAAGTCCTTCTTTTCGCGTTAGTTGGAGCCCCTCGATACAGAAAGATGCGATAGCAGTCTGTTGACTAAAGAATTATGTCAGTTTGTAAATTGGTTTTTTGAAATTCTGAAGAACGAAAAGATTTACGATACTATTCTGTTACCGAATATATTTTTCTAGTCCATCAATTAGGCTTTTGCGACTGAGGTAATCGAACGTATTAATTCGAAATAAATATGACGATAGGATTACATCCTTGCATAATTTCTTCCTATGAATCATCCTGCGAAATATATTCTTTCGTCAAAAGGATCCGGGCTGAATATCATATCCTATAATATTCTTACGAACCTGTTCAGAGCAGCAAGAATTGTCGTGTTCAACTCTTTCTGATAAAACGGTTCATGTCTTGCCAAGGCTCCATACAAGTGCCAGTAGAAACGTGCCTGAGGAGTCAACCGGAATAAGGATTAATTGGTCAAGTTAGTTTTAATTAGACTAAAAAAAATGACAATGATCATTCAAAAAAGAGAAAAAATGCATCCCACTTATACGTGAAAACTTCGAGCATATAATTAGGCACGGGGATAACGTTACTACATCGTTATTTAGGTGAATACTTTTGAGGTAAACAAACGTGACCAGAGCTTATTAAAAAAAGTGGACAAATTGGAGTACCTCTTTAGTGGGCAAAGGCAAATTAGGCAGTGGCCTAGGAAACATGGCTATCTCACAGTGCAGCATCATTTCCCAATGTCTTCGAGGTTCATCCGCATGCCATGTTCTAAACAGAATGTTATGTAGACGTGTGTTAGGCGTATTGTGCATTGTAAATATATGAATAATTTCAATATGATGGTGTAAAAACCATTCAGGGTGTTATAATAGACTGCATATTGCATATAGATGGCCAACACTGACCTATGTAAGTGTTTGATCATGTTGTGTACGTCCCACTCGACTGGTTCCTGATGCGTCATACGTTCTAAGAGTTCCGTGCACGTGCACATCGCTAAAGTGTCCATTTCTAATGTCGGATTGACTGCGGTGACAATGGTGCTAAATTTTTATCGAAGAAATGAGACGATATCAGAAATCGCTAACTATTGTATAGAAATATTTTCAAAATGACAGATTTTCTCGATCTTTGTTTCTTACTATCTATCTTCGTTTATTTTACCAAAAACAAGATACACGAGGAACGAATTTTAAGTGGCTCGTTTAGATACGCGTAGATTACAAGAAGAAATCATCAGCACGAACACATGTTGTGTTATCCAAGTTCTCAGGAATTTTCGGTTCGTTTTAAAAGGGCTGAAAAGGTATTGACAATCTCTAGGGTTGGGATACCCCCGAAAAATCGTTCCGTACAAAATTTCACCCTCTTTTCGTGCACGAAGACGAATACTTGTGTAATTAAGTGTCGAATGAAAATTGTACGAAATTCCAAGACCGGTGCTGAAAGCGTTGAAACAACTCCCCAGCATTTCGACGATTTACATAGTTGTAATTCTCCGACAATCATCCGTCTATCTAAATTATAAAATACCTAAAGCATCGTTTCGATCAATTAAAAGTTACACTGACTGGTGATCTTCCGAATAATTATTCCCCCGTATCTCCCCATTCGAGTGTTGAAGGTGGTCGCTAATTTTCAATTCCTCTTGTTTATTTCTTACACCGTTTGATGGATCGCTATTATTCTCAGGTTTCATTTTTACGAGCCGTTCGGCAATTTGTGATACAAATTCGTATATGTAAGGTGGAGGCCCCAAACCGCTCGTCCCTTTATTGAATATAGGGCCCAGGTTAAGGCTGAGGGATGTCAGAGAGCTTATGTTAATAAATCTGGCCGGTGAGCGGCTGACAATACCGATGATGCATTGAGATTGGGCCCTCCCGGCCCACGGTCGGGTGTGTGAATGGGCATCAGACCCACGAACCCACAGACTCACAGACACGCGTCTGTGCAGCAAGAGATGCTGTGCTTCAGCGGACAACCGTAGAGCTGACCGTTGTGGGTGCGGTCCCAATTATCCACAGTGGCTCTCAGAAAGAAAGACAGGTAAGAAAATAAAGAATTAGAAAAAAAAAAGGGACCCACCTTCCTCGTCATGAGGTGTCAAAAGAATCCTGATTATCATTATTATTCTAACAGTCATTCTCCTCGTTATAATTATCAATATACTTATTAATTTCTTTCTTTTTTTTTTCACTCTACCAAAATCGGCAATTCGATTTTGACGAAATTTCTACGGATCATAAGTCGCAGTTGGAGTCATAGCAGTAGAATCAACGACGAAAAGTACCACCAGGAAGTGGCACGACGAAGTAAACCAGAGACGCGGTGAAGAGAAGGGTGTGACCGCGAGCTAAGAGCACGTTTAGTGACACTGCACGTTTCTGGCGGTCGTAGGGCATAAATAGAATCTCGAGCCCTTTTTGGTGGACCTATTTTAGTGCGATGTAGTTATGTAGATATATATATATATAATGGTAAGAATGTGTGTGTTCTAACAGAACACAGGATGCAGCATGGCATTAACGATAGGTGAACCACGTACCTACTGGAACTGCTCTGCAGTAAGAAGGGAAGAAAAAAAGAGGTGAGAAAGGAAAAAAGAAAAAGAAGAACAAAAATGGAATAGGAATGAAGAGAGAAAAAAAGGAAAAATTAAAAACGAAAATAGAAGCACGCAAGGTTGTTGTGACATTCTGGTGGTCGTCGACTTAAGTTACTAGACTGAGCCTGGTTCATTCGTTGTAGAATAACTGTGGAACGGAAAAACCTTTTGGTACGAGAAATAGACGATGTTGTTTTAACCCCGGATAGCCAGAGGTAAAGAACGAGTTTGGTCGAGTGTCAAATAATACCAGAAAATAGATACGTTGTATTATAGTATAGGTAGAGTGCAGCGACAATTTTCAAGATTACTCTCTGAGCCCGATATTCGGTCTCGGTAAAAGATTATCTCCCGTTACGTGGTGAAAAAAGAATATTAAAATGACTTTATCCGTAATAATTCGCGGCTCAAAAAGGGCTTCTTAATTCACCTTTAAATCTTACGATTTGTCTCTTAGTATAAAATCCCACTTTCATGTTGCCACGACTAAGACGTTAATTACACATTTATTCCACAGCTTAAATTTTACACCTGAATTAATTTCTAATCTCACAGGTTTCCACATATACAGGACTTTACGGCTATAAGAGACATGTTACGCTTCTGTATACCATACTCGGTTTATTTATTCATTTTTTTATTTCAATACTGAACTTTAATTGTAAAAAGAACCATCTTCAGTATCTGTATACATACACATGTAGATAGCAGTGAATATGCTAATTATACAGTGTCGATTATTGTATGAGTTAAAAATAAATCAGTATTATACAAAGCCTATGAAGATTATCAGCAGGATTGAGGTCAGCATTTGACTAGAAATAAGTTTGTTCAAATTTCTTCTCTAAGAATATAGACAAAATTCTAATCTCACAACGTCATGCATGCATCAACCAACTATGACTTGTTTCTGTTGCACCCGGGTACAAAGGTGTACAAAGGTCGCCTCCCTCGCCTATAAATCTAATAGTCGATACATGAAAACCTATTTCAAGATGTGGCGAAAGTGGTTTACAATACTGCGAGTAAAATAACTGCAAAGTCTCTAGGACGTACATAACTTGGTCAATATACTGGACAGGTTCGTTAAGATCAGGGTATAGCTTGCTTATACCGCACCCGTAAGTTTATGCAACTATGGTTTTAAATCGCGAATATTTTCCGCGTATAAATTATTATCAGCGTTGATCTCGAGATAGCGACGAGGTATTGCGAAAATAATAAAAATAAAGACAAAAAGATCGAAGTACTTCATTCTCCTTTTTGAAATCTGAATATTTAACTCAAGGCGTATAGGGTATGGGGTAGGTATCTCTCGATAGGTGAATCGTAAAAAGGACTGAATGAATCTAGAATAAAATCAGTATAAATAACAAATAATAATGATAGTATTAAATAATTATAGGATTTTCGATGATAATAACAAAGACAGTCGATATACGACAGATGACCAGGGCGTTCAGTGCGGGTGCCGTAGGCGAGATTAAGGATTGTGGATGCGTATCAGATTGAAATGCGTCGAATACCTTTGAAATTACGCACTTAAGATGCTTGAAATCTTTGGCATTCAGTGGCTGGGGAGGTTCGTAACTCCAACTATACACAAGTATATGTATATTACAATTTATATACGTAACGTAGACAGACGTATAGCGATCTTAGAAGAAGAGATACGTGGGGGGTGAGTTGGATCTCCTTGGCCAAGTACGTATTCGTATTCGTATATGTATGGTATAGAGTGTGAAGCCATCGTCGAGCCACAGGGCTGATTTATTACGGCTAATTAATGTTATTTATTAAGTTAGAGTCACGCCCGGGAGTTAGATTAGCCCAAATGAGTCTTAACTACCGATTGAAGACCACACAAGAGGTGGCAACTGGCAAAGGTACCAATACACTTCGACGTGGATGATAGAAGGACAAACGAGCGGTCAAACGGTTGATTTCGATTTAAAAAGAGGTTGATTTTTATTTTTAAAGAGGGTACATCACGGTGTAGAACTACGCGATCATGACCGCCGTCCGGCACATTATCGTGTCTCATATTTTACCGAAAAGTGGTTCCGATGAAGCGGTCTGATTAGCTAACTTGATTTATTAACATTTATATCTAGAGCTTCTGCTCCTTCTTTTTCATTCTATTATAGCTGTTCCCTTCACGGAGCTCGATCTCATTTTTTTTTCTTCGTATTCTTTCTTTCACCTTGTCTTTCTTTACTTGGTAATCTTGTAAAATTTATTCATGATTTACTACACGAACTATTCGTACCTTGGTTACCCTACACGCCATCCACTACCATGCAAGACTGGTTTAACTGGTCTAAAAGAATTCGGAACCTTATTTTCGATGTATAATCTGGTCTAACACCTTGTAAGTGTAGTCCTTTGATTAGAGGGATGTGATTTATCTGACGATATTGTAACACGCCATGATAAAAGTATAATAAAACAAAAGTAAACCGAATCTGATGAATAAACTAAGTTTGGTAAAAAAAAAAAAATGAAAAAAAAAACAAAAAGGAAAATTGGATCGAATAAAATTCCTTTACCCCTGCATATCTTATCCCAAGTTTGGAAACTACACACATACCGAGAGTACCTGACGATGTATATCACGTATGTATATATACGCGTGGTGAATTTATTAGCGCGTGTTCTCTTGTAAGTACCACCCTGAATTCCCCCCTAGTGATCCAAGTTCGTCTTGTTGCTCGGTAAATTTTCGTTTCGTCGAAATCCCAACAGCTTCCCCTTTTCATTGGGACACGCGAGTAGCTGGTAGCCACAACGAAGAAACATGAAGTCTGTTTCAGAGGATGAGAAACGGAGCGAGAAAGGAGGCTGACTGGGTGCCTGATTGTAGTACGTAGTTCGGGATGTGTACATATGGGAGTGTAACAATAAAGAATGTCCGAAGGCGTTTTCTCGAACGTGTTGGCTGTAGCGGTACGCCAGCACCTCGTCTCTTGCTCGTAGGCGTCCGTTGGCGTTCACCGGCCATCATCAACGAATACTCTCCCTATATCCCCCTTGTGCCGACGCCCTCAACAGTCACCGTATCTTCAACGTTATACCTGTGTACAGTGGGCTTCATAAGTTCTTATACTATATTCATATGCCAATTATAAAAGGACACAAAAATTCTTTTTTGCTACTCATCTGAGTTACTTATTCGTTCACCCTAAGGGCTCTACATTTTACCTAACTAAGCTTTGCTGGGGCAAAATTGGCCAAATGAAATACATGAACCGTTCTTAGAGAGGTAGAATATTGGGCCATTCTTTATCACAGAAAACTTTTCCCTTCATTGCAATGCAGGGTTCTGAAATTCATCGGTCTTCTTTCAGAGTGATTAGAAAGACTGTTTTTTTGAGCTATGGGTCAGTGGGATACAAAAGGGAATTTAGTCCTGTGAGAAAAGGGGAAGACAAAAGCATGCAAGCCCATGTCTTGAACGTGACGAGACAACTGGCTGTTGGTAGAAACTTGAAGACGAGATGTCTTGTCTAGTTAGTGGTATTGTTAACAGTTTTCATACTTTTAACATTTTACGAACAAAGTCCTGTTTACAGAGCACTTATGGGTAGATGTTACCTCGTGTTGGACGAGGTTGGGTTTGACTACCACTTCACCTACTCGGATGACCGAAAATCTAAATACGTACTCAAGCCGATATGGGAACTGATCTTAGGGCAGTTTCAGAGGGTGTTTATATACACCTTGAAAGGTGTAAATCCTGCAAGGACCAGTTTACGAAAAATGAATTTCACAACACCTATTCCGAAGAACTTAAGAAGACGAGTGAATTATCCTGACAGAATTGGGCTTTTGAAAAATTTCTTTGGGAATAAATAAAGATTCGCAAAAATTTCTCATGCTATTTGGTCATATAAGATCTATTTCATCCGAAAATATGAAACCTTGTATAGTAAAGATAAATGATGTTCGGTTTTCTAGTTTGAAACCGAGTTGGGAAAAGATGATTGCATGTATGTATATATATATTATATATATATGTGTGTGTATTATGTATACCTATATATAAATCGCAAGAAAGTTTCACTCGCTAAATAAATTGGTCTTTATATTAAAGTAAGCCGTGTTATAAATCTTGACTTGGTTGTATTAGCGCCGTGGGTGGACTTTACGTGGGACTGTTTCTCTCCTGTCGACAGACACCGCCGCGGCCGTCTCGTGCGAGTCGACAACGAACCTCGTCGTCCCCCTAGGCCCCAGGGGATCGTCGAAACGACCGACAGACTGGGCGATGTATATTATTGCGAGTTGATATTCGCGGCTACAATAGGACAGGGATCTATTTTATTAGTACGGGTTCATTTGCCGCTTTGGTAACAAAAAATTATCCACACATGTACAATAATTAGAATTTAAAAGGCTGCACAACGATCAGAAAAAGTTTTTCTTAATAGTCCGCAAAAGATCGCACGGCAGTTCTTGTCACACAAATTTTACCCCTTTGACAGCCGTGTCATTTCCTGAAGTTTTTATGAGCATAAAAAAAACTTTGATCGTATATTATTGGTTCAGTATCTCCTGCAGAGCTTACGAGATGACAACGCGGTCGCATATAAAGCCGAACGGATCGTTAACTAGAAAGCTACCGATTGCGAGATCTCGTAAATCTGTAATAATAATCATTATAATACACGATTTCGATCGGTATCTTAGAATGAATACAATTTCGTATCGTATTCGAACAAAATATCGAACCTATGATATGTGTAACTCCATTTAATGATTTTTTCTTATCTTCACTATATATAATTTATCACATCATAAAGCAATTCGTTGGTATATTACTAATTGCTCTAGAATAATTCGTTCTTAGTTTGCTCAATGAAATCCTGTCATCGAATCTTCACACTTCAATGATACGATAAATTATGAATGGAGTAAAGAAAGGTCAAATTACATCATGGACTCCAAAATTTGGCCCAAGGAAACACCTCCACAAGTTTGGTGGCAGGATCCATCACCCGAGGCTCTGATAATATTCTTGGTAGTTTCAGATTTCGTCAAAGTTTTGAAGGTAAACCTTACTCGATACGTATTGTATAGGTGAACCTATCGTGAATTTTCCAATACAAAATGCAAGTACTTGATATTAGATATCTCCTTGATCCTCGACAATTTCAGAATATCTTGTTTCATACCTCTCGAGTCATATACTCACAATCAGTCAGTCAACCGGTGAAATTAGTTCGTAATCGATAATACTGAAGTCAGTGCAGTCTGCAGACAACCTACATGGGTTTATGGGTACATGTGTGTCATGTAGTGCCAGAAGGAAAAGGGGAAAAAAAAAAGGATTCCAGTTCCGCTCTGCAGTCATCTCGACTAGGTGAGTGAAATCTTTATGTACTTAATTACCTACCGCAGTAGGTAGATACGAAATTAAATATTGAACAGGAAATAAATAAAACGGTTCTGATACGTGTGGGCAAATACATGTTTCAAATATTTGATTTCTTTTTTCTTTTTTACAATTCTCTAATAAGTTTTGAGGCAACAAAATATTCCCATTACGATCACGGCGAAGAGTTCAAAGATTTGCACATCTCATCTTCCTCTCTCTCTCTTTCTGTCTCTCAATATATATAGGTACATGTAATAAAAGTTAGAGAAAATTTACCGTACGTTCCCACAGTTGGAGTGAAATAAACGCGAGTTTAAGCATGAACGATTTCGTAGTCTCAGCAGTTAATTTAAAAGAAGAAGAAGAAGAAGAAGTAGAAGAAGGAGGAGGAAAGGAAAAAGGACAAAAAAGGAAGAAGAAAAAAAATAAAAAAACCGCAAAGAAAAAGTTTTAAAGAGAAAGAATTTGAACATCCTTGATGTTCGTGGAGGCGAGCCAAGCGCTGACGACGACGTTATACTGCGGACGAAAGAATTATTATACGTCTAACTACGAAAGCTCGGGTAGATCCACCACGGGATCTCATTCACTCGAGTTGAATATTAGGCACGTGTTTACGACGAAATAATTACGCGCTCTCCGCGACTTGGTGGTTCTATCGTGTCTTGCGACTGTTTCATTGCGCCCGCACCCGCGCCAGAGACGTGAGCGATGACAAGGAGTCGCGGGCCCAGTGGGAGGTCCCAACAATAGCTATCTGCCTTGAACCACGTCCGCTGCTACCTGGGGACCGATGTATAGGTCTTTGGTATATCCTGGTCAGTAGTAACGGAACCCGACTTTTACTCCGTGCAATCAAATCGTTTTTCAGCTTTAGGGTATCTCAAACTTTTTCAGAATCTTCTCCAACGCCCTGACGTTGATCTTACGATTAAAAAAGCTGTTTTCAAGCTCAGAGGGGTGCGAAGAAAGCACACTCAGAGATTGAAATTAAAATAAAAGGGTTTCTTCGTCGCCGAGAAACTCGAATTACTGCGAGAACTTAAAATGAAAAAATCCTCTCATAGCAGATGTATGCCCAATAATTTTTCTCGTACCGTTTTAGGAATGAGTTCATTATTATTATTATTATTATATATTTTGATTTGGCTATTGAATGATACGTGGGTGGATAGCCTTTGAATTTATCATCCCATTGAGCTACCTCGATTAATTAATGCCTTTGTTCAGTAAACTTCCTACGTTGCAGTTAACAGATTAGGTGTAGGCGCATTGGACTATCTCGTTTTAATTCATCCTGATTCTTAGCATTGATTAACCGATTTAATCTCAACAGTCTAAGCGAGATCACTCTCGCGGTCGAGGTCAATCAACGTTTAACTTCTTTAATAGAACAGATTTATTTGTGGTAGGTACCAATTTCATCTAACCAATCATCAAATACTTTTCAATCTATATCTCTTTCACCATTTCATTAACTCTTACGCGTTATAATAATGCAAGTCGCAATAGTTTTTGTCGAGGTTTGTCTGAAAAATTTGTAAATATAATTGAGAATAGTTTTTCCTGAATGAAATCAAATAGTTAGGAACAAGCGTGTGTCTGTTTAAATCCTTCGCTAGGTCTAACTGAAATCTCAGTATACAGGGTCGTTTTCTCCATGACGTTCTCTCTCCCGGTCGAAGAGCACCTCTGTACGAATCGTAGGTGGTCCCACTCGTCCGAGGCAACGATTTTAAATTAAAATTAAAGCGAAGCTTTCTTACCGTCGCGGTCGCGGTCGTGGTCGTGCTCGTAGTCGCGGGACCCAGCATCCCGCGTTTCTGTACCAACGTAGGTATATATATATAGGCCGTGTGTATAGATACGCCCACGTTTAATGGCTTCATTCGAAAACTGCACCACTCTGTTTAAGTTAGACGTTATAACCGTATACATACATATGTATAATACGAGTCTGATACGAAAGGCAAAATTTTTTGGCATAAACTAAAAGAGCGAGAAATTTGATTTAGCGCGGCAAACCTTACCGTTAATAATTTTATCAACCGCGAATTTTTTTTTTCTCTTTTTTTCTTAATACCCTTACATGTAGAGATTACAGAGTATTTTTTACAAAAGTATTGCTCCCTGTGACAGCTGCTTTACGAGGAGGCGTGTTTTCTCTCGCCCAGGAACAGATAATTGGCCTCGGTGTTTTTGGAAGCGTTTCGATGTTTATATGCATTCCAACCTGTATCAGTATTTTATAATTAGCAAGAAAAAAGTTGCTTGAGGATGGTGTAGTTATGAGTCGCGCGCGACTTGTTTAGTCGCCTGAAAGGACCATGGGAGAAAATAAAGTTAAGTCCTTCACCCTTTTCTTCTTATACCCCATAATCCACGATTCATATCTTGTTATCCGCAGCAATTTTCTCTTTACTTATTTTTTTTTTATGAATTATATCACTATAATTTTTGAATTTGAGATTGGTTGATCGGTGCAGCTTATGAGACAGGGAAAACGTTTTATCTCATTCCCTCGATCTATCTCTGGACAATTGCCATCGTAGGGCTCATCTTTAGGCACGAGGTCAGAGCTTAAAGTCGTACGTCATATCGACGCTTAAAGTGTTGTACCTCTTGGCTCCCGGTGAGATTATTTCTGGTCTCTATGGTATCGGAGACCAAATTCCCTAATTGGCAATTAATTTGATAAATTTCATTAATTCCCCCCGCGGTTAATGAAGAAGCCAACGCATTTGTAAAGCTAACTGCTCGAGCTAAGCGCGTGGATACGATTTAAATATCAAACCCTTTTGTGAAAAATCGCCCTCATTTGTCTTTCAAGAGTTGCCTTCGTTCAGCTCTTGAAAAAAGAGAAAGGCACATTTTCTGCTCGGATTCAGAGCGCGTGGCTATACTCATCTTCCCTACCTTACCTTATACTCATCATCTCCATAGGTTCGAATCTACACATGTTATGCACAATGCGTTGCACTGTTACATGCATACCCAACGAGGTTCTACATGGTGAAGCACTTTAAACTAGCATCCCAAGGTACTATTTTTCTTCGCCTGTCAGTGTCTACGAGAATTTCTTCGACATAAGCCGAATACCTTGAACAGATTTTACTAATTACCTGTCATCACTGTCCATGAATGACATGCACTCATTTTTTTCATCCTGTAAGATACACCCAACTCGCGGAAGAGGTCAATTCAAGCATCGATTCAATACTGTTTCATAATATCTCTACATACAATGACCGGTAATCATACGCTCTTCAATAAGTCATAGAGGGAAAAAATTTCATTGCGATGTGTTAACTTTATAGTGTTTCTATTGCATTCTCAGCATTTCACATCGTGAAGAAACAGATGATATTCAAATCCGTTCATAGTCTGACGAGAAAGCAATCAATCATACCTATCGACTCATATCGAGCTCAACATTTTGCCCACGAATATATTTCAAGTGGCTTTTGAAACGCAAAGATTCTGTGAATCAAATTTTCTGTCCTGGTAAGCAGATTGACGACGTGATACTCGTTAAATTATTGAAATGGGATTTTAATAACGATCGTTTGTCGAGTTTTTATATGACACGTCACTCGGGACACCGTGTATATGTTAAATGCCAGGTATGCATACGTGTACATCAAGTTATATGGGCCACGTACGTATACGATCCGGATTCCATACCCGGTACCGTCTGGTCCGGCTGCAGTTCACGGCGTTGAAATTTATAAAAATTCAAGAATTTCGACGTGGAATGAATTATCTCCTCAACGGTCAGCGAAGTTTATTTTGATGAATTTTGAAAAGCGCCCGAAGCAAGAAGGCATTAGTTACGCCGTAATTGGGACTTGCGCCTGGCTGCTCTCTCAGCTCTGTAAGGCAGAGAGCCGGCAAGCCACTTTGAAACAAAAGAAGGTCGTCTTCTGTATACACTTCACCATCCTTTATCAACGATCTAGCCTCAGAATTTTAGCTTCGTAAGGTATAATTCTCGAGGCGTATTACCCGCGGCAAAACTCACGGACAAAGGCCGCGGTAAAGTTTATCTTAAATTTTTACCATTTTTTTTTTTTTTTTTTTCATATTC
Source organism: Tenthredo notha (assembly GCA_914767705.2). Classification (NCBI taxonomy): domain Eukaryota; kingdom Metazoa; phylum Arthropoda; class Insecta; order Hymenoptera; family Tenthredinidae; genus Tenthredo; species Tenthredo notha. Next base: position 15,510,345 of record OU611906.1, read on the forward strand.
GCTCAAGGATTTTCGACGATCTCGAAAATCAGCTCCTGCAAGAATTCGTTTTTTTTTTTCTTTTGCCACCGGAAAGATAAGAAATGAAAAGAAAAGGATTATAAGAAAAGATGCAAAAGTGTATATATGTATTTCCAGGTACACGGGACGATTGTTTTTCGCCGCTTCGCCTCCGGAGGTTGTCAGTTGGCGCTGAGATGAAATACTCCCACCATAGAACCGGCAAGGGACTAGAGGCCTCTTCTTCTTCTTCTTCTTCTTCTTTATCTTCAAGTATTAATTCGCGCTGGGAGGGCGTGGGCGTCCTCCGATCCCAGTTCAGTGCAGGATCGGTCCAGCAACCTCGCGGTTTTAGACACTATATGTGCAATAATCTTTGAGAAGACTCTTCGCGGAGTCTCGACTACCAAGGACCAGCTTATACGGAGACTTCGGTGAAGCTAATGCATTCGATCGTTGATTTATGCACTATACCAGCCAAATATATTGAAACTCTCTTCGTGTATAAAATTAATTTCAAACATGCCCCGCTGGCCTTGCGGCCATGTAACTATCAATAATAAATGACTATGGTGCAGCTCTCCCTCGGTCTCTATTTTCTTCTCTTTTTATCGTATATACCCCCCTTCATTCCGATTCTATTCAACTTCTATTCTTATTCTATACTCTTCAATATATATCCTTTATTTCATTCCCTCTTCATACATATAACAACGCCCAGCTTCATATCGTACAGTTTTGTACCTCATACCAACACTCTTCGAAAGGTTGTCGTTCCCTTTGATGCAATCGCCGACCGCCACTTCAGATACTGTAATACTAATGCGGAATGCTCCGTAGTAGCCTGTCTCGCGATTATTATTAATTCAAATTGCGTAAGGCCGTGTTGCTGCCAGTCCATGACGTAAATTCACCTTTGTAATGAATTATGAATTACGGAGAGCAATTGCTATTATTGTAACACACGAGAGCGGCACATATACCTATATCTTACATTTATTTACATAATGTAAAAAATGTTAATACAGAAATAAGAGCTGAATCAGATCTAACGATAAGTATAACAATTTACAATATTATGCATAGAATTATAATCATGCGTGAAACCAGTTGCCTGAACCAATCTTCCTTTAAGCTCAAATCCTCACTTAAATTACCTTCGATATCATACATCGAGATAATTATTCTAAATTGCTTAGATGCAACAACAAAATCATGCGAATTGCTCATAATTTATAATGATATTCATAGAATTATAATAATCAGAATCACGTGCTTCTTTGAGCAATGAAATTCAAAGCTCATCGTCAGACGCGGTCTTCTTTTAGGGACTCAAATGAATTTCAATATCATATATCGAGGTATAAAGACGTGAAGACTTTCTATGCTTATAAATTCGATTTCATATGAAAAAAGCTCCCGTGCCAAAATCTGTAATAAGAATGTTTAGCGGTTTTTAAACCGCGGAAGCCTAAGATCGAGGTTCGAACGGTTTTGGTACACGTGTTGCGTTGTTAATATCACTCACTTATGTATAGTATTACCAGGTTATATCCCTACGCTGTATATATATTCGGCGTACCCACAGACAGCTCCTTTTAATCTTTCTCTTACCCGTCGATTTCTACCTTTTTGGATAGCGCGGCCTGAAGCCTCGAGTGTATAATCTTGCACGCGAAGTTTGGGGACAAGCCCTCTTGCCCGCCCTACAATCTGCATACGATTACGACGCGGTACACTCATTGGGGAAACTTTTATTATTTTACCAGCTACCCAGGTACGCAAATCGCAATTTCTCTCACCCTAATTATCATCGTTGATTCATGACAAGTTTTTACATCAGAAAGCTCTTGTTTTTTTTTTTTTTTTTTTTTCTCCAAATACAAAACTGCGCTTGATGGAATTAATATCCCAGGAAATGAAAGTGGGAAAATGATTTTCAATCTTGACTGATCAAGATTGTACGTTGATTATACCTAGCACTTATATTTATTCACCTTTCGTACCATATTCCTGGTGTTACCATTTCGTGTAAACATCCAAAGATTACGACACCGATCGTCGTGTCAGAAACCTAATAGTTTTCTCGCGATTTTTTCAATTTAAGCAAAACTGCTTGTACATATGAATGATGAGTTTTCGCATTTTGGAACTCCGATATTCCTGAGTTGTATAGATTTTTCATATCCGTTATCCCCGCTACTATATTCGAAGGACTTTCTGCTACCCCAATAGAAAAAAAAAAATTCTTCCAACGGTTAACCTTTGCGTAAATAATTCTTGAACGGTATGTCAAATGAGGCGAAATAACGTTTCCAGAAGAAGTAGTTTCCTCGGAATAATCGAACTGAAAATAAATTCGTGGCTCTGAGGCTACGATGAAACAGTGATTTTTATTCGAAAGAAGTAACATCAAGTTTGACACAAATTTTGCCCAATAATTAATTCCAAAGGACATCTCTGGACGCGATTAATTTCTGTGATGAAACGACAGAACGAAAAATTCGGATGACTTTTCGCTGATTTGGTAAATTTGATCTCTTCGGCAAACTGGAGGGTGAAATGTCATGTCGTATGCTGAAAGGGTGATCCGTGCATGTCGCGTCTGCTAAATCAAGAATCATTAATCGATTAATAATTAGCCGCGTAATTCGTTTCTTAACACTCGGCTGTCAGAGTGATTACGGTGACGTTCCCATGACGTGAGGCCCTCCACGACTGTACCTACCATATATGTAATGACCGGGCGGGCCCCACCTAGACGCGTGGGACCGTGGACACCCACATATAATATCCCCTGCACACAAGCTTGAATTTTACGAGCGGGACAGCCCTGGGGCTTTGCGGGTCTCAGAACACGTGCACTGTGCACGCGCGCATATCTTCCGTCTCTGGTATTGCCAGATCTTCTCTTATATTCTCAGTCAGTCAGTGCCGAGCAACACTCGATACTCTCTCTACTACCGATCCTAGATGGTACAGATGTTGCCGTTTGTTTCAGATGTTCGGTACCGATAACATTGGATACGTACGCCATCCATGCTCACTATATACCAATGTTTTTATACGCCTTCTCCGATCATGTTACCCAACACGAGTATTGGATGGTATACCAGGGTTGAATGTCAGTGCTTTAAAACCGCTGATAAAATCCAGTTGTTTGTATTATACATATATGTAGGATCATTTGTGTGCTTTCAGTCCGTAGATTAGAGTCTAGCAATAAATTTTCATTGCAATTTACATCCACATTATACTAGTAGCTATATTCAATCAGGAAATCATTTCACCATCTTCTATGAAATGAAAAAACAAAAAAAACGAAAATTAGAGACATCGATTTCAATTGACATCGTCTATACGTTGATAGCAGGACTGAATGGTTCCTCGGTACATTATGTCGTGGAATCAACTTATTCTAATGCAAGCTCATTATATTTTGATTCATTTCTGTTTATTTGTTTTATAAAAAGTTGAAATATCTGAAGAGCTTTACTACTGTACAATATATACTAAGTTTTAGAGTAAAGGTCAGAGATCAATGGATAAGTTACATATATTCCCTTGTAGGGATATAGTGAAACTTGATTCCTTTTGGTTTTCCGCGTTTTTTTTTTTTTTTTTTTTGCGGTTCATCGTAAACTTTTATGAATATCTTTCGTATTTTCTGGGTAAAGCCTATCCGAGGTAATATTAATTTTATCGTAAACCACTGTTCCGCGGAAAATAATGTTTTTCGATTATCTGAACCACTTGACTATATAATTAATCGTTAGTATCATCGATCTGAAATTTTGTGTACCTACACGGTAGTTGTGACTGGCTCTGGCTATGATTACGCTGCGATTGAAATTCTTATAAATTTCTTCTAGCTCCGCAATCATTTGATTTAAAAATTCATAGATCATGTTGCAAAATGAATATGTCTGAACATGATTAGGTTGTTGACCGAAATTTCGCATATATCTGGATCTGTGTCAGACTAAAATTGATTAAGAATTCAAAATTAGATCCACTATGACAGTATTTGTCATTTTGGTTGAACCTTACAAAGTGTTTGACGATAGTTTCACAAATTTTTTTCGCGATGCCAAAAAATTCTGTTCTCATCGAAGTAAATCCGAATCGTCGTAAAGTTGAGAGAGGTTATTGAGCTGAGTAAACATATAATTTATTGCCGAATCCGTTATCCGCCCACGAGTTGGTGATCTGTTAAATACATTATCGAGTTTTATTGAGCAGCGTGTAGACCTAAGGTTAGAAAATGTCTGATCTAGATCGTCCGTGGTTTCGACATCTGTTGAAATTGATCACTTTAACGTTAGCCTAGGGCCTCGCGTGTCCCTATGGCCAGGAAGAGTGCGAGTCATTTTTTATCCTTCCATTTCCTAATCCATTTAAACCTAAGGCTTGAATCCGTGTTGCGCATGCGACGGGTCTTCGTGTGACCCGAAAATAAGGGAACGTAAATCATAATTAAATGTTTGGGAAGTGTCGCGAGTGTCCCCGGTAGGCCGTAATTCTTATAGGAGGGTCAAAGGCGACCAGCATACAAGGTTTCTCTCTGTTTCATACCCAGAGCTTTTTCTAAACCATTTCTAACGCAAGAGTTGTTCTCTGCATCATCGTCCAAGCTTTTGTTTGGATTTTTCTTAAGGGTTTAGATTCAAACGTTTAAACTCTCATTTATTAGTTTAATAAAACGAGAGAGAGAGCTTAAGTTTGACACACGTCGGTCTCACTTCACCTTTTATGTTCAACTTTGCATACGATTATATAATTTTTACGTTTTCGACGAGCTTTAGACACGCGTATGCGTATCCACATACGCGGCTACGTCACTACCCAAAAGTTTCTCGTTTCCATTCTACACCCGTCTGTCTTTTAATTCTCATGGGGATACGGATGGGACGTATAGGAACAGATTTACAGAGGTAGGAGATCCCTTCACCATCATATTTTAGATGGTACCTAAAACCGAGGTGCTCTGTTTCGCTTCTATTCAACGTGGGTGAAACCGTCTTCGTTGGGTTAGAATTAGTCACAAGTCGAGGGCACTTTTCCTTATCCTTTTTTTTTCCCATCTCTGATTCCTCATCTCACCATCCTTTGCTGGTCAAATATCTATTCCCTCACCTCTTCCTCTCATTTCGCATATCGATTGAAGAAGAACTCGCATGTTGTGTCTCTCGCGAGTAAATTCAACGCCTGCATTATTATCGGAATGGTAAATGGTAAAATCGCCCACCCTGTATAGGTAAAGCGAATATTTTGATCTCTGTGTATATCTATAGATATGAATTCATAAGTAGACGCAAAATATGTAACCGTAGTACTGGGGAGCGGGCTGGTTTCGAGAGCCAGAGGTCATGTTTTCACGGTTGTCTTTTTAGGAGTCGATTTATTGGCAACAAGCGATTCCCGACGTCGAAATGACGTCGCTGGAGGCTCGAACGAGTTTAATTGCCAGGGTTCTTCGCCGTTGTTTCACTGCGGTCTCAGCCGACTTGACCAAGCATATAGTATCCCATATTTCGGTCATCTTTATCTGCTTTTTTTTCCCTATAAAATGATTCAAATATGATCATCATACTGAATGCAATATTTTTGCCGAGGCCAGAAAGAGTAACTGGATATTGCAGGGTTAGAAAAATCGTGGCCACAGGTTCATTTGTACTTTGCGTAATTATAATAACTACCATTAAGTAACAGCAGATATGCGATCCCACCGTATGGAGAGCTTGCAGCGGCTTGCAGGCGTTGATAAGAAGAAAAAAGAGAAGAAGAAGAAGAAGAAGAATAAAGGGAAAAGAAAAGGACGAAGGTGAAGGAGAAGAAATTCCAGTAGAGTGGTTAAGGAGTAAGGAGCAAAAGAGAAGAATAAAAAAAAATTAAAAAAAAAAGAAAAAAGGATTCCCTTGAGATCCGACGGTTCGGCGCCTCGGAGCGTTCGCTTCGCATATCTCCCGGTCGAAGGTGCGAATTCTCGTATCTGGGCGTGGCAAATTGGCACACGCGAGCCCTCTAATGATGCGAACAAACGACAAACTGCTAAGGTTGAAAAAGTACTGGCCATTGGCGAAACAAAAACAGCGGACATACACGTGAGCGTTTACCAACTGGCCTTCGTACATGGATATCTCCATGGGAGCGCATGCATGCTCGAAGAAATACAAGAAGTAGGTGCTGTAGTAGGTGGTTAGACGTACCATTCGCTGTAAGGTTGGGGCAGGCGCCAGTTCATCTGGAGAAAGTTGTGGAATGAAAAGTGGAGGGATATAAAAAGTAAGGAAAGAAAAAAAGAAGAAAATGTTAAAAGGGTTTTTAAAATGTCTCCATATGAGTAGAAGTCGGAGAACAAATGGACGATAATATAATATGACTTAATTAATTCGTGAGCCTTATCTCGGCCAGAGACATTTTACGATAAGAACCGTGTTCCCAATATTCGTTTATCTCGTTTCGATTGAATATTAATTCGTATTTCTCAGAATCTTTAAGGTGTTCTGTTATATGTACACATACATGATACCCGTACATTCGTATACCTACTATTACTATAAAGGTCATCTTTTTAGATCCGCTCTTCAGTTTTTTGCATAAATTAATCTTCTCGGCTTGACCAAGTTCGCGTGACAGAATTTAATGCCAAGCGATAATCGAGGCGCCCGCGATCCTCGATTCGTTGACATTTTTTTATTTTTTTATTATTTTCAATCGAGACCAGAACCTTGTACTCTCTTAATCTCTAATTTTTCTTACGCATAAGTGGGCGAGAATTATAGTCAATTAGTCTTTGCCACTTGTCGATTAATAATTGACTCTGGCAAATTACTTCCAACTTTTATTTGTTCATTATCTTAATTAGAAAAGTTTCGTCGATTTTCAATACAAGGCAAAAAAAAAAAAAAAGAATAAAAAGAATAAAGTATGACGAAAAAAGAAATATGTGATTTAAGCCCAGGTATAAAATAATTTTAGCACAGATTTGACGAAAATTATGGCAGAATTGTACCTGCGTCTATAGAACTCTTGAGATGAAATATTGCGCATCGTTTCATTTACGAGTTACCATATGCCGTTGAGAATGGGCAATAAATTAAGACACTGCTAGACCCTACTAATTGTTTCTTAAATAAAAAAATGACTGTAAATAAATAGTTATGATAATAACAACAACAATAACAACAAAAATAATAAAACGTTTTTATTGCTGTACCTAAGGGCAAAAAACCTGCAGGTTCAAAGATCACCATGTTTCACAACCGAAACTGACAAACACTATATGGAAAGAAAAGTGAAGAGTTTTATAATCTAAAATACAAATAACGAACATAAAGTCGGAGATATGGGTGAAGCCAAAAAACAATAAAGAGGTATAGAAAAAAGAAGCAGTAAGGAAAAAAGGATCTTTCTTTGGAAAAATTACGTGATCATCAAAATTCTAGTAATTCCAGTAATTCAGCGGTGAAAGAAAAAGTCAGTGCGACTATATGAGCCGTTCATTTGGCATTAAAGAGACCCTATGAAGTCCCGTTTTCTCCGAAATATTAAAACGTCCTGATTCTATGCTTCACGACAAGCTCCCCCAAATTTTTTTTTTTTCTTCCCCCAACTGTAGAGTGGTTTGATGTTTGCAGAAGAAAGTAGACGGTTAATATTTGAGGCAAATAGTACGTGCCTCGATGGAAAATGAAAAGTGCACGAGGAATTTCGAAATCCTTAAATTCTTCGGTAGTCCATTCCTAGGTGCGTCTTCTGCCTCTTTTTTTCTCTCTCTCTCTATTTTCCTCATGTATACACACATACATACGCATGCAAACTTACACATTATCCAAATAGCTAACTTAGTCCCTGATCATCTAACTACATTATATAAATATATACCCACGTGAGGTGATTTCATCGTATGTGTGCGCAGGTATGTACGTATGTATTCATGGATATATAATATGCGTATACATATATGGAAATGGAAGTCGAGTCTCTGCGTTTATGAATGTGGATACACATACATTTATAAGCGGGTTCTCTTCGTCCGTGGATTTATATTCACGATGTTTGTACTTCTCATCTACCACCCACACCCTGCTGCTGTGCCATCAACCGTCAACCATCAACCGTTCGTAGGTCGTCAGATGCTGCGCAGCAGCGAGGCACACTAAATTTCTTTTTTGGCTATATGCCGTGACTAATTCTTTGTGACGAAATTTACTATCTAATTTACACATTGGACATTCGTTGAAACGGTCACGGGTCCCTACATCGCGTCGCGTCGCTTATTCCTGCGTCTTGCCTGCTGCTGCTGCTGCTGCTGCTACAGAGGCCGAGACTCCAATTTGTCGGGTTGTTGCCGAGCCATCTTTTGACTAACGCGCTCGCGCATTGCCGCACGTGACACTTTTATTAACGTACCTATACGTGTCTAAAAAATGATGAATATCAAAATAATATATCCTATACGAACGTTTTTTAAACGACTCAATTTTTCATCTTGCATTAAGGAATAAAAAAACAAACAAACAAACAAACGAACAAAACGATGGAGAAAAAAGAAAAAACAAAACGGAATTTCGTGATGGTATTATATTCTCAAATTACGCATATCTGCAGAAATACCATAGACCGTAATGGGAAACAGATTTACTGAGCTAGCAGCTCCAATATCAGTAGCAATTCCCAAAATGTTAGGCAAACGAAGTAGTAATCAACCGTATGAATTTCGGCGGTCTGACCAGTGCGGTATGCTATCCCTGCGCTCTGGCGTTATTGAACGTGTCTCGTATCGGATGGTTACATTCCGGGAATATTGGAGCATAGATCACATTTCGGCCTATTTTGGAGCGAATTTTTTTTTTCCAGGCAATTCAAAGGTTGGAATTCTATTCATTTTTGAAAAATGTATCAATAATCTGTATCGAACCGTATGAACATCCGAATGAAGTTTTCGGATCGAATTTACCCCGAGAGGATAATTGGGTCAGTGGGTGATTCGATAAGCACCTTCTAGCTTGACAATTGTTTGCAATTGTCTCACGGCCTAAAAAGAAACGAAAAAAAAGTTTCAGGAGTGATTAAAGCCGGATTATAATACGCAGAGGTGCGAAATACATTCCGTCTGTTATCTGATACGATATAATAGAATAATGCTGCTGCCGTTTTCGTGTCATTTGATTTCTCTCCTTGCCATATCGTCGACGTCCTCCTGGGACCGGCTATGCCGCATCAGGGCCATAATACAGAATGCTCAAGGCGAGGCGGGAGGAGCTGAGATGCAGGCCGCGTTCTCGGGGAACGTTTGAATATTCAACAGTCTGTTTAGTTGGTACCACCGCTGCGTAGAGAGGAACCCGTTTGGTCGCGTGGCTCTCCCACGCGTTGAAGTTGCGTGCGTGAGCACGAGTGAGCGAGTAGGTACGCTTATACCGAGCGACTCGGTATCCGACCAGATTATATCCTGTACCAAATAACTATGCGGTCCCTAATTCTCGGCTAGAAATTCCGCAAATGTATCGATTCACTATCACGGAAGAGTCAAGCTAAGCACAATGATTTCTTTTTACCATCAATCCATTTCGCAATTCGTTTGCAGAAACTTGATTTTCGTTAGAAGTGAAGGAATTCAAATAAATCATCTTTCCGGATGTCAATTCATTCCAGTTATCATGTTTCGATGGTTACTTATCAAAGAAGAGATTCCTTCTCGTTTTATTGACTTCCCATCTTGTTTTTATCAATTTTTTTTCTGCAATTAATCGACGATATCAATTCATTATGGACGTTTAGTAATACCACCGGACATTTTTTTCTTAGTTTTCGATCGATTGAACTGTGGTGGCGAAAGGTTTCTCACGTAAGTTGATAACGATGAGAGTTATCGAGAATACGGTATGCGTATGGTATTGGGAAACTAAGAGTTCCTCTGAGTTCTTTTGAAACGTATCCACCCACAAGTCGCTCGTCTTTCTGATGCAGCTACATAGGTGGGAAGGGAGTAGTCGCACGCGCTAAGGCGAGTCCGTGCTTTTTATAACCGGCCACCAGATATGACACTACTTTACATACTTAATGGAATTCCATACCTCGAGCCTTATTTTACCACAGAATTTCCTTTTACTCGCTTCAACGTTTTTTAAGTGGTCATATCGTACGCGACTAAATAGCCGCTATTAAAATCTCGCGTTATACTTGCATAACACAATGCACAAGCCCTCTAGAGACTCGAAGACGAGTCGTTTAGTTCATATAAGAAAATTACATTCCCTAACGACCGTATCTCGTGTTTATTGAAACATGTCTACAGCCACGCCGGGGTTCCGCCTAGATCCTGACGTCTATATCGCGATCCTATACGCGAGCTAAATATTCCCAGCCTTGACTCTCAGAGTCGAATTTCCCAACGTACACGCAATTAAATCGACTTCTCAAAGATTTTCGCACGTTCTTATTTATTCTGTAATTCAGGTTAATTGAAAACTTTTCTCGATGGTCAATGTTCATTGTCACAAACGTTTCTTACAGTCGTGGGATCAGAGGGTGAAAAAAAAAGCGCGTATCTGGACCGCCGAGGCGCGTGGGTTTAAATCAGATTACTTTGTGAGCCAATTACGTTATCGCGGTAGGTTGCGCGAGAGTCTGAAAACTTCATCGCGAGTACCTACCTAAGAGAAAAAATGGCGAACAAGTAAAGATAAGTGGCAAGTAATAGAGCCGTGTAGAGTGCGGTCGTATCAGATGAGAATTTGCATGAAGGGCGCGGAAGAAGGCGCGTCACGTTGCAAGACGGTATAGAGTAGCCAGTTGCTAAGGTATTACCTACCCCACGAGGCGTGACTTTTAGCTAAAGATTTATTGCCAAGTATTCTTATAACGTCCTTCGCCTTGTGGCTGTATAGTATAACTGAGAAATCTTCGTCCTTATTTTCTTATCTCTATACGGATACAGGTTTTGGTCATAACACGAGGGACACTAGTAGTAGACCGAATGATTTCAACCGCAAATTTATAGTTGTACTGTATTGTCAGCGTCACGTTTGCGGTTGAAATCACGTACCTCAGTCATACGCGGATAATACGTATGACACGTATTCTTGGATATGGAAATAAGCGAGATTTCTCAGTTCTGTAGTGAAACGTAACTCGCGTTAATCGTGTAAGTCGCGCCGAGAAGAGAGCAGCCTGCGTAGTAATATGCGAGTGTTGTTGATTCAGGGAAGAGATAAAAAAAAAGCAGAAAATTGTTTACGGATAAAATTCACCGCCCCCGCATTTCTACCGTATATCTACCTCGCGAACCATATACGTATACTAGGTATATATACGTTCGGAGAATCGAGGCCCACTGTCAAACAGGGAATTCTTGTACCTACCAGAGTTGGTTCAGGATTCAAGCGAAGAAATTCATTCGAAATATATAAGAGAAGGAGAAGAAAAAATATATAGTCATAATTTGCACCCACCCACGTGTCACTTTATTTCGGCGAGGAGGTGGTCGCCCTTTACACAAAACTCCCATTAAAGCCCGTGGGACAGTCTGCGGTAGAAAGTATGCAACGGTATTATACAGGGTGATACAATAGTCAATATATTCGATTGTCAAGCGGAAAAAACTCGACGAACTTTATTCCCGTGAGAATATTCAAAAATTTGTCAGTCAAATTAAAGAATCACATTTTCACACGTATGTTGTAACTAGGTATATGTTGTATATACAGTATGAATTTCTTTATAAGTGGTGATAACCATCAATTATCATAGATTCGATAGAATAGAACGCGAGAAGCATTTCTTTTTCTTTTTTTTTTTTAGCCACGATGCATCAATATTATTAGTTTATTTTATTCTAAAAAAAATAAAATAAAAACCATATGATATACTCGCGGTCAGAGAATTCTGTGCAGGACTAGCCACTGAAGCTTTGGCTATTTCACTTTCCCTGAGGCTATACGTCTGCATTTATCCTCGTCACTGTCCGCCCTCGTCAGCGGTATGCCTATTTGTCGTGACTCACCTGAGTCAAAACTTGTCTCGTTGAAACGGTTATCCAGGTAGCGGCTATCAGCAAATAATTGCTGAACTTCTGAGTATACGTAGGTATAATATACAACATTCCACGGTTCTACACATGTCAGAATTTACACAGTGAGTTTTCACAATATGAGAAATTCCAACATTAAACCATGAAACTTGTCTTAAATATTAATTCCGTTTCAACGCCGCGCCGTCTCATCTCATATATGCCTTTTACAGATCTATGATTTGTTCAATGAAACAGAATTAATCTATTCAAATCAAATCAGAAATACTAGACGTAACTGATTATCCGTTCAGTTAATTCAACGAATTATTCCCAACTCTGAATCCGCTTAACAATTTATGCGGGAGATTTATAGCTATGGGGTGCATCAAAGCGAAATGCTATAATTTTCCGAAATATTCTAGGTATGTTAGTTTTGATTTGGAACTCAAATTTCTGGTCCAAAGTCAGCTTATAGTTTCTAAAACTCAGTTAAATTGGACTCTTATTGTCTAAAGAACAATTTTCGGACCTCTGACCTCGCGAAAGTACCTACAATTTGAATTATAATTGCATATATCTCTAATGGGTGTTTAAACGTATATACGAAGACCGCTTCCTCAGCTAATCTCGAGGATCGCGGTCGTTTATATATATATTTCATCTCCGTCTTCGTGTTTCATACCTTATAGCGATGTGCAGCGGGCGGATAGCGTCGTTGCAAACGAAGTGCAGGCGTGGGAGACTGTGAGACGCCGTCTAATGAGAAAGGCATATAAACGTGCCGGAACTCCTGCAAATGTACCATCCAACCAATATATATATATATATATCTATACTTGTTTATCCACCATTTGTCCTCTTCAACAGAGAGCTAAACTAGCCTGCTACCTTACCACCGTTATAACAATGTGCCATAGAACCCTACCATGGTCCACCTTTAAGAAGATAATAATCTCTTCGTAGACTAAGAATTAGTCGAATTAGTGACTTCCGTTTGGTCTTTGGTTTACTATAAGCGTTTCTTGCCGCTTATACAACAATCTACATGCATATTTATCTACTTTATTTATGTATAGGTGTGTATATCTATATGTGAAGCGCACGTACTATGAATGGTTGTTCACTTAGGTATCTATCGCATGTTTCCGAGATGCGGATGACAAACGTGATGTAAATTGGTGTCGGGTTAGTAAACATCAACGTGTATGGTGACACGGGTAAACATAAACTTTAACCTCCTAATTTTCTATCCATTTCTATTGTATACGGTCTAAAGTCGTTGGGCATCGTAAATCTCGGGTTAAGCTCTTTGGGATCGGAACCTGTGAGAATAATTTATGGATTTGTAAGAGCGATTTGTGGAAGCTGGAAATTAATCAATTAGCATAAGGATTACGCGTGGATATTATCCGATTTAACATTATCCTCGTCGCTCTACCCCTCGCGAATGCTGCAGTGGTTTTCAAGCAGCTCAGCCGGTGATTCTGAAGAGATGAAAAATTGAAGACACTTTAACCTTTTAAAATCGCTCCAAGGGACGCTCATCCGGTTAACGTCTTCCTCTTGACGGATCCTCGTTTTGTTAGTCCGCCAGAAAGCCGAAGCGGGCGAATACGATCTCGGAGAGACATGATCTGAAAAGGATCTTGCGGTTGATTTTGAAAAAAAAAGGACTCTTTTTCGCCTGGCATAGACGCGTCATATTTTAAAGGGTGTAATTTCTCGCGTCAGGAATTACTGGTAGGTAACAGACAGACGCCTTTTACAATTGTGACAATTTTTCTTCGCTTTTTTTATCAGCCCCACTTTACTGATGGTGAAAAAAAAAGTGACTAACGACCTTCCTCATACCATGGTCATTCCCCCTTTCGAACAAACCGAACTCTTGGCTTGAGATCTGAAGACGAACGAGCTAGGCGGATATAATTCGACGTGCACTTCAACGGATCAGCAAATCTAGCAATTTTTTATCAGAAAGACGACGACACCACTTGAATCGAATGGCATCGTTTCTTGCAGAGCTTTTGCGACGCCTTATTAATTCGCTAGATGTTAGAACGGTTTGCGCTAGATTATGTCATGCAATACTTCAAGTATTGAGTCATTGCGAGAAACCTGTTCCGAAGAAATACTAGCTTTTACAATACTTATACACCTAGGTTTGCCAAACTTGGATTTTCAAGGCTCAACTCGTATCATACATCGGTATGCACATAGAAATGCTAATATTACCTACTTAGCTCATTGAAATAATAATCAACCTTTGACGAGAATAAAATTTGTTTAATTAATATACACCTTGGCATTTCAGACTGTAACATGTTTGATATAAAGTATGAATCAAGTTCAAAGACCAAAAGGTTTTAATGATTAATCGGACTCATTGAATTTCAATCAATTTTCTCCCTTCGTCATCGAATCATTTAAACTCACCACCTACACATTTTTGCGTATAAATACAAATAAAAACTTTCTTTCCCCGACCCACGCTTTAGTTTCTCTTGGCATCGTGCCGAGTCGTAAGTAACGTAGTTGCATCACATGCTTGAATCTAGCTCCCCCGATGCACATGTAAGTATAGCAGTATCTACGTTACACATAGTGATCGCATCGTTTCTCGTTGGAAATGCATGTACGAAAATGCAGAGGCGGTAAAGTCTGCCATATCAGACCCTATGCCATAGAGCGTAGTACCCACGCGGAAGCTTTAAGCCTCGTATTTATTTCATATTTTTTTTTTATTTCTTTCCACCCCCAGCCGCCCATTACCTTACATTATGAGAGTATCGCAGGATACTACATCAGATGATTGTTAGGAGGCATAGAAATCGGTAATTACTGATCGTGAGAGGAAGAGGCTAGCTACCTTGCAGCGCAGACTCGACATGGTCAGACTCACGATTAGCTGCGTATATTAGGCATAGGAACGGACAGAATGACGGACGTTCTTAGGGCATTTACCAGACCGAATCTTAGCTTATCAGATCCCGACCAATAAATTAATAAACACTATTTTTCCTGCGGGGGAGATCTTGACCAGTAGATATTAGCCTTTATTAATTTATTTTTTCTTTATTAGCCTGCATCCTTGCGCTGAGCGGTAATCAGGGATCTGTAATTAGCCGAACATGCGCCGTCTTCTCTACCGACGTATAGGTATATTTACACCAGGTCTTCGGCGCCTCCGGTAATTTTTTTATTTTACTCTTCGTCCAGGGATCATCGAGGTATATTCTTAGGATGTAAATCAAACGCGGTATTAAAGATTATTTGCATATTTTCAAAGAATTGACGAGTTTCATTTGCGAAGGCGTTGAGAGTTCAACGAATAAAGAACACCGATCATCTATAGATTATTCGATATTCACCGCCATTAATTATTCCTCCTGCAATACAACAACGGGAATATATATAGGGAATAGTAACGTACGAAAGCCCAAACACTGACAAACCATAGATAAAAATCTTTCACGGTGTTACCGCGCTGACTAAGTGGTCCAGAGGATAAAGGATCTTGACTTCATCTCATGTCACGTTCAGTTAGATTTAGGACCGAGGAGCACCTGTCTGTTAGTCTATTCGTACAGTTCGGTTACACACCTTCTTCGCGCTTCTCTAGGTATGATAATAAAATTTCTTATTACTTCGTTTAAATTTACTCGTCGACCAATTTGGCGCGGGTAAAAAAAAATTGCTGAATAATAATAATAAGAGTGTAACCTCGACCGTGAACGAATCGAGTATACAATCCGCGGTATAGCCACACGGCGAGTAAGATCGCGGAGGCGAACACTTAATTTCAGGGAATTACCTGACCACGGCTCGCAAAGTTCGAAAGAGTAGGTACGTACGCACGTATGTACGTAGGTACACCTACCTACCTACCTACCTACCTAAGAGAAGAGGCAATAAGTCACTCTGACGATAAGTTACAAACGAGTAAATGAGCCCTTTTTCCGGCTGACAAGCCCTGGCACGAATATGTACATCCACATCGCATCATCCTTCGCCATGGGAAAGAGAAAGATATTAGAGAGAGAAAGGGGGAAAAAGAGAGATGCTCGAGTATAGCCGGCATGAAATACGATGAGAGAGCGCCTCGGGTGTTAGACTTATGCTAAGTACACGCACACGTATGAAACTGGACGCAGGGGGTTTTAGCCGTTTGCGTACCTACGTTATACATATAGCAGCGGTATATCGCGGGATGGTTTCGAAGGTGGGGCTGCACCGGGTCTATATGCGAGGGGCGGTGAGTTATAGCTGTTGAAAATTGAAAGGGTACTGCGGGTAGCGGTAGCCGGTTAGATCTGTTCCAGATGCTATATCTATAGGCTATTCGATTTGCCCTGTAGCAAAACGCTAAAGAAACTCGGTTATGACGACCTGTAGGTACAACTCGCGTATTCTTACCTCATAAATTATAAACACCAACCGGATTATCAAACGACATTATTTCTTTCTTTTTTTCTTTTTCTCAGACGCGAAAAGTAGAACAACCTTGCAGACAGCAAACTGTCTGATATAACAAGTTTAATATCGACAATTCAAAGTGGTATCGAAATATATGATGATTTATTAACCGAATGAAAAGAGTTATTGTAATTGATTTGAATTTCACACTTCCCTCTTCGTTGAACAACGATCAAAAAATTCCGCAATTGTTAAAACGTTGAAAATCTGTTTCCTATCTCAAAGAAGAAAAAAAAAAAAAAACAGTAAAATTTTGTGTACCGGTGAAATTGCGTATCTTTTCGTAAGTAATGGTTAATTGTAAGTGAAGCAAAACCTTCTGTTTACGTTCCTGTTCACAGTTATACATGCAGGTTAATATAAACGCAGGTAATATGTGAGGAAATAATGAGGGAGTTGGTAATTTTTTTATTTTTTTTTCTCAGTTCGAAGATCTCGTGAACGTCAGGGATTCAGAACCTGAGGCGATGCTGTCCCGTACCTCGTCTTCTACTTCTTCTTCTTCTTCTTCTTCTTCTTCGTGGTCCCGACGTACCTGTGGCTTCCTCGCGTACGCGCGCGCGTAATCTGTCCGCAAGTATATCGCTGGGGGAAACGAGGTTGTCGTAAACCCTCTTCAAGTGAGATATTGCTAAGCTTATGTACAACGCCTCCTGCTGATCGCACCGCTAGCAGCTAGACTTTTCTATATCTATGTATATGAGTATCAATGAAGTATTTTGCTTTATAGGCATAAATTTCGAAGAATTGCTTCATCGATACTCCGCATTTATAAGCTCCGGGATATTTGAATATAAGAATTAAATTTCGTCTCAATCTTAGCCACTGTACAGAAGTGGATAAAGCCAGTTTCCTTATACGGGATATCATTCATAGAAATTTTATAAAGATTCGGATATTTCGATGACTGATAAATTGATCCTGTCTCGATCGCTGATACGATATAATACGGCTGCATGTATGTAGGTATGTAACTATGGTAAGAATATCGAGTTTCTTTAGTTTCTTTAGTGGATATCCGGAACCAAATTTGGAAATCTTGATAGGAAGATGCGCATTGTTCGGGTAATAGGTAACCGATATTTGTATACGTGGTAACAAGATGAAGATCCGATCAGATCTGACAAAGGTGACACCCGTTATAAGTAGGTATAGGTGTGTCATCTGATGTGAATATATATAGGATACAGCGGACAGCGTGGATCCCACATATCGACTCCAAGTTGTCCTCTTTCTCCTCTTCTTTTTCTGCTTCTTCTTCTGCTTCTTCTTATTCTTCGTCCTCTTCCTCCTCCAACCTCAAACCTCCACCACCACCTCCACCTCCACCTTCTTCAACCTCCTCCTTGTCCTCCGTCGCCGCGTACGCCACGCCGGATCCTATGCCACTACGCCTACGCCACAACGTAGGCGCAGAGTCCACGCTTCGCCCTCAGTTCAGCGCGTGCCTCCACGCGACCAACCACCAACCACCACCGTTCACTTCTACTCGCTTTTACTCGCTTCTACTCGCTTAGCCTCGTGGACAGTGCGAGTAACTACGAAGAATCACGGTTCTCAACTCTTCCAAGACAAGTTGACAGTTGAACAAGTCAGCTGACTTCTGTTTTCATTTGATTTTTCAATTTCATATCTCTATAAAAAAATTAATCAGACGGTTGATTAAATCAGACGAGTGACAGTGAATTTATTATTCCTTGATTCGGAAGATTCTATTTTCCTGAAGCTTTTTTTTCTTTTTTTTTTTTGTTGTTTTAATGAAAACAGTGACTAGTTTATATCGTGTGAAATAAACAGTGTTGTGAATCACGTGGATTTAATTTTCCTAGTTTTCCTATCAAACTCCCACGAGTTAAGTACATCTGGTATAGTCCTTGTTCGGCAGGACTTTGAATTCGCGCGCTTTAGGGTAGTTCTTGAAAATCGTAGGGAGAGACTTTCATTACATCGGATATCGTGCAGCGTGGGTGAGCACAAGTAAAAAAGAAGACAAAAATGTATTGTCTGTTGTTGCTTGAAATTCTTTCTCGTTTTGTCAAAGTATAATTTATGCAAGACGTATTTCGTTTATGACGTTTATATCTTGCCATTAATTCAACTGTTAAAAATTATCCAATACCATTATGGGATGGTGTAAATAACAAACGAAGTTAATGGTCGAAGTTAAAGAAGACACTGCAGCATCAGTACACTATAAAAAAAGAACAGAAAGAAGAACAAGAAGAAGAAGAAGTAGAAGAAGGGAACTGAAATGCAGTCGGATTGATACAACAAAAACATGCACAGATTTGAGGAAATATGTTTATCCCAGGAAATACTAAGTGACAAATCTGGTTGTCCGATGTTAGATACTAGCAGGTTTTATCATAGATAAAAGTATCCATATTCAAAGGCGAATCGCTGCATCCAACACTACCTGGCTCGTTAATTAACCGAACGTACTTCTCCGATCGTTCTTGAGACATTCATAGTTAGAACGGTTAACCAGTCGCGCTAAAACCGCGTGGGACGTCGGCGCCAACCTGTTGCATAATCTCTGTGACACGCGCTTAGAGTTGTAGACAGGAAGCTGAAAAATCGGTTAGAAATTTATTTTAGATTGATTTTAGGGAATTTGAAAGCTTCATTTGCCAAGGATTGATACATAGAGAATTAAGTCCCATGGGACTCAACTCGCTCGTTCAAAATGGGTAAATTTAAGTTTCAAATTTTCGCACTGCTGGTAACATTCGCAGCTAGTAACACCCTCGCGAGATTAACTACAAAAGAGCTGCTAGAATGTCGTGCAAATTTGACTGTTGCTGTCAAGAACGAGACTACCTTTTTAACAAAAGTTCATGAGGCAGACTTCATTTTTACCGGAAAAATTAAAGAACTAAGAAACGGACAGTTGCACGTACGTGTGAAGAGGGCCATTAAGGGTGTTCTTAACTCAACTGTTGATCTTACTTTGAACGATACATGTGGTGTTTATGTGCGAAGAAGCTACACCGGCATATTCATGGCAAAACGGGATCTGACGAAGGTTGGATCTGATTCGAAGACTTTGGACAAAGTTGTGATGCACTTCGGTCCAGTTCCTCTTACCCTGACGAATCTGGATCGTCTTAACGCTGCAGTCGGAGGTAAGATCGTTCATTAGTATTCTAATCGTCTTTGCCGAATCGCGGTGAGTTTGACGTACTATAAACCGCAGAGACACGGTCTTTACGGAATTTTTTGACAGCGCTGAAAAAGAAAGAAAAAAAAAAATGATAATGGGACCCCGAGATGCGAAGAGAATATTTAATACTAAACCCGTTTTTCTTACGGTTTTGCACAGCTGCTCCGAAACGCGAAAATGTACCTACAAAATTGTTGCGTCCACGTATCTATAGATGAATGGATCAAAACTGCGATAATTTTTCCAAAATTATTGCAAATGAATCCTAGTTGATTCTCAGCTGATGCAAAGGTATTTACACGTTACTGAAGCATGTGTTATTCTCTGCTGGTTTAACAGCATTGTTCTGAGTTAGTCGAGCGATGGTATCGTGCTAGAAGCTTTGCAGTTTATATTTAGTAAAGCAGGAAATGAGTGAGGGAGTAAATTATTATTTGGAACGTTTCTTTCTCACTTTAATAATTCCATTTGAATATATTAATAAATTGAATTAGGTATACAGCAAGGTCGTAACTTTTGAAAGTATAATCTTGACCGTCAATGCAGGTTTTCAAAATGTAGATGCAGTTGTAGATGTCGGATGGGTAAAAAAGAGAATAAATCTAATAATAAGAAGAGATAGAAGCAGAATAATGGTTAAAGATTGATAGAACGCGTAAATATATTTATAGTAACACCGGTGTATAATCCCTACGATACGCACGTACGCGTTCACCTACAGTCGTAGGTATAGGTGAAGTCGTTTGGTCCACGCGCCGCACGGTAATAAATTTATCGTCTCCAGCTGAAGCCGGGTATAACATCGGTATCTCAGAAGTGCGTAATAAGACGAGATAACGGAAATTTATATTTATCAGTCCACCGCCGATTACTTCTAAGGAAGGAATCATTTTTATTACAGATAATGTATTCCAGTTCTATCTATAATTCTCTACCAGTATAGAATACAGGGATAGATAGATGGGCTTCCTAATAATCTCTCTATCGCGTAATTAAATAATAATCAAATATAATTAGAGAGAAAAAAAGGTGGAAAAAAAAATAATATTAAATCTTCAAATTGGTGTTGACGAAACATTCGGAAGATGTTTGTCCACCGAATTAGGGTGCAGCAGGAATAAGGCCATATGTATATATCTTATAGGCGTTTGTCTTGTGTTAAACTTGCGGAGTGGTGAAGAGAGGAAAAAAAAATTTGATAAAAACGAACGCCTGGAGAATGAAAAGAGGGAGAGAGAAAGATAAAAAAAAAAGTAAAATGTGACCAAACAAGATGGCTGCAATTAAGATATGTCCAGTTGAAGTACGACCCACACTCGAGTTTATTGGGGGCGCGTGGAGTTGAGGAGTTCTCTGAAAATTCCGTCATACTTATGCAGTGTTATAATTTATAATGCGATTTGTACAAAAGCTTTAAGTTATAAGGTTGAAAAGAGAAGTGGAGGAGGAACCAGGCCGAGAACTAAGATTCTTTTGTACTATATGATAATTGCAAACAAGATGAGGAGGCGAGCATTGACCAGCTGGAAAACATGGCGAGGTTGCTGTAGTCTGTACCTACTACTACGACGACACCTGGTCTCCGCGTTCTTGCCCACGCATATCGCGTCACTTGACGCACTTTTCAATATACGACAGGCAACGTGCGGCATTTCTCTTCTCAGTCCGTACCGCAATACCGCAGGATAATACGGTTCGACCTACGCTTTCCAGCTGCAGTTGTACCAACTATAACCACGCCCAATGAACATAACTCTGACCAGGTGTACTTGAAGCGATTCGCCATTTTTAACAATCTGAAAATATTCGCGAAAGTAAATTTTTACTAGCGACCTAAGACACCTTATGAAAAATCATAAGGGAATTTTAAACGTCAAAAAAGATACGGTAGTATTTCATCTATGTGTAAACGTTTATTCATTCTTGTTTGATTTTCACACAGCGATTTGTTCTGCGTAACGGATTTCTTCACGCAATGTCTATTATATTCATTGCACGTATCGGTGCAACGTATTTCGAGCTGCATCTAAAGCTGAAGTTGTTGAAATCATTGCCAAGCTTTTATTCTTGCCAATAAAATCGTATTTTGTTTGTCTGTTAAGTAGATCAATATTGTATTGGCTGATGAGAAGCTGACGTGTGTTGATAAATTTATCACGGAAATAGTCAGTGGGAGATGTGTTTTATTTATTTTTTTATTTTCAAAAATATATACATATGCGGTAGATGGGAAAAAAGAGAGCAGTAAGGTGATTTATAAACAGAAAAATGTCAATTTAAATGAAATATTCTAACACTTAGAAGGTAACACATGAGATAGAAGACAGAGATATTGTCTACGTGTATAAAAAAGTTTGTATACATAGGCAGACTCTCATATTATCATGGCATTTATAAATCGTGTTAGGTGAAGACAGTATTTAGAATTCGATTACGACTTTCCGGACGAAAACCGTGCGGCGTTCGCGGCTGAGTATCCGTTGGATTCAACATCGTTGTCTTGCGTGCGGTCGGGTGTCGTCGTCAATAAAAGCTTTTAACACTCGATCCATCTAACCGTCAAGAGAATAGAACAGTGGTATGAGTCAGGCGCCTAATTTCGGCCGGCTGAAAATACAAGAAAAGTAAAATGAAAAAACTGGAAGAAATAAAAAAAAAAAAAAATAAAAAATTAGGAAATAAAGGATTCCGTTACGCTGCAGCTGACGTACTGCGGTCTCCTCGAAGACCGCAGAGTTCCGTAGCTCAGGATAGGTTCGTTCTATATTTTAAAATGAATTTGCCTCCGGGCCTTTGACTCTGACTCTGACTCTGACTCTCTGCTGAGACTGAAGTATCTCATCCAATTTGTTCGGAGCGCGGAAGACGGCCACGGCGATGCTCATTTATTTTGACGACCGACCGCGACGCCCAATCGCGTTATCGAACGAGCTGCGACCTCCAGGGATTTTGTCTGCCTTGTCGTCATCGATATAAGGCCCAATTTATTCGCTTTCTAAATATTTCGGCCCCCCATTAATTTTGACCAAACTCGTCCCGATGTTTAGGGGCTGTTTCTTTTCCGTTGGCAGCCAGCGCTCGGACTTGGTGACCTTTTTTTCATCACATTTTACCTTTTTCACAATTAGTCCCTCGACGAGTTTCGTCGGACTCGTACTGCGATCGTTTTATTCCTTTTCTTTTCATATGACGATCGTACATCGAAAACGGGACAAAAAAGGCAACGAAGAAACTCAAGGCTCTGCGCTCTGACCTCCGGCTCGTGCCTTTCGACCTCGCTTCAATCTGAGAGCTCTTCTTCATCGTTATTATTACTGGAAATCCAATCCGACCATTACCTATACCAAGAAATATTATCTGTGAAAAGAAATGCTGATTTATTTGAAATGTATAAAAAAAAAAAATGAATAGCCGTTGACTGTCGTATTTATTTAATCACCTTTTGGCTAATTAAAATGAAAATGCGTGTGGTAACCGCAGATTTTATATGTCAAATAATTTTTAACAAGTCAATGAGGTTGGAAAATAATTTGCCGAATATTTTGGCGTTTAATTACGCGAGGATTCTTCTTTATCGTTGTAATTCAAAGGCTCGATTCACCTTGAGATCGCTTTTTTCGAACCTTAATTTTGACGAATTTAGTCGGTCTTAATTAGACGAGAAGATGGTTTTCGGCAGTGCGTTATTCCCCCTTTATCACCCTGGTTCCCGTTTTGCTGCCGAGTAGTCTCGCCTCCTCAATGCGGTGGAGTTTAAAACTCGAGTTTTGCATGCCTCGGGGACAAAGTCATAAAATACGGAGCGTAACAACTTTCAATTACAGTTCCCCGCCTAGTCCCACGCCGACGACGCCGAAGTAAACCTCTACAAGCCAACAGCGAAGAAAAACAAAAAAAAAAAAACACAAAAAACCAAATCAAAGAATTCACCCAAGTCGAGAAGCCCTTCAAATTTCAATGCGGTAGCTGATCGCTGCTTAAACCTTCGCTTATGCTCGCACCTGACCAGCATCCTTAAAGAAACGATGAGGAACCTTGCAGAGAATCTTGAGTTAACATTTTTTAAATTTATCGACTCATTTTTATACTAGAAAACTCAAGGAAAGAAGAAAAAAGATTAAAGATTACAATTTCGGTATTGGAATATCTTCCAGATAATTAGAGACCGTAAAATGATCGGAGTCGTTACGACGACTAACCATGAAACGCCATAGATTTCAAATTTTAATACCTACCTGATTGATTCATGAACTGCTGTACGGAAGCTGATTGGTATTCCAAAATAGTTATTTTTGTGGGACATAGGTGCCTAGAATATTTCTTCGAAGTACTGCAGCGTGATAAGAAAAATCTCCTAGAATATATTTGCTGTGAATTTTGTTGTTGTTGTTGAATAATGAATCGAAGTATTATCCATGCCCACGTGGTTTAGATTAGATTGAGCAACGTGCGATAAAATGCTGTAAAGAGCGGGAGTTGTATCAGAAAGTTATCGTTCGTTCGAGATATAAGAGAGAATAGTAAGAGACTCGTGCGAGTTTTCTTTAGGAGCCCCCGCTAAGATAGGAATGACCAGGCGAGGTATATGGATAAAGAGAAGTTTATAATCCGAGACTAGACAGAGAGAAGAATTCCATTTCCAAAAGTCAACGATCTGAAACGCACACGGAAGAGGAAGATATCGGAACCGGTAGAAGACCATCACAGCTATGAGGATGGCTCTCCATTCCACTCGAGTGAAACAGTGTCGAAATTTAAGCCGCCGACGCGACGTTGCTGCCCGTAGAGACACGCGTGTCTTTAAACACGCGGTTTGAGTCGCGGCACGCACGATCGAATATATAAAATTGGTTTTTTTACAACGTGAAAACAAGTCGCCCACGAAAGACGGACTTCACCTCGTCCCGCGTTTCCTTACCATCAAACTAACGCTGCTATAGGTGGGTGGATCATCGTGGGTTACTAGGTACTTGGATGAAGAAGAAAAAAACCAGTTTCTCTTTTGAGGAAATTAAAATTCTTAACCTCCTAATAAAAGTAGTTTACACGCGACATTAGCCAGGGGTTCTTCAGTCCGTAATCAAGATGTAACATTTTTTTACTCAACCTCCGCAGGAAGTGCTCCCACAGACCAGAGGCTATGATAATATGCTTTCTGTATCTACGCACCTATTATACTCGCCGAGATACACCTGAAGTATAAAGCGAGGGATGGGAGGTTTTTCTAACTCTATATTATACATTTCTGATGTGTATGTAGCCCAGGTGAAGTACCTAGCTACGTTATAATATCAGGATGGAACGCGATGTGAGTTTCCCTCTGCAGAGGCCCGAGGTCCACCCATATAAGGGTACGGAATCTTAGTCCATGTTACAAATTCAAATTAAAACCATGTTTCCTAAGGTAACCCGATCCTGTATCTCTCTTCGAAGTTGAGCTCGTGTCTTTTGAATTTTGAACGAGCATAACTAAGTAATTCGTTCGCTTAATATGACAAACGAGCTTTGAGCTTCGCACCTGTATGCATACGTGACTAACTGCAGCAGCGGGACAGTTTTCAAATTTGAATTTAGCTCTATGGCATCTCATCGGAGAAACCGAGTTCGTATAGTTAATTCTATGATCTTTAAAACTGCAAATTACATCTGTGGTTGTATCTGGGCATGAAACCATCAGGCGTTCAACCACAAATTTGCCTCTTTCTTACCAACTCTCTATCCCTTTCCTCATGCTAATTTAGTCACTATACTTTAACGATCGCAATATCTTTCATGTGGCAAAAACTCTTTGTTTGCGGTGAGTGAATCACATACGTACTTATATATGAGAAAGAATAAGATATTATCATCCGTTCATTCACTCACAGTTTCTATGGACTCTTATTAGGAATAATAATTGTCGAAATAATTATACAAAAATTGAATTTATAGCTAATATAATATCTAATCGTTTACATGATCTCGATCCCTACCTTCGATCTATGGTTGAGATTTCTTCGACGCAAATCTTAGGCTTGGATCTCTACCGACCAAGCCAAGGCGCCAGACCGGAAATGCCGAAGGTATAGCAAAGTTTCGTCTAGTCGAAATGAGTGGGGTAGATAGTTTATTTATTTTACCGATCATATATCTCCTCTTCTTTTTTTTTTCTTTCTTTTTCTTTAGGGTATTGTAATTAATGACCGGTCTCAGCTCGCTGGATGATGTGCCAGTGGCTATGTTTAACGCAGATCTTTTGCGAGTGAAAAAAGGAATGGTAAAAATTGATAAATCCTTGATTGATAATAATATTAACGTTCGAGAAGCAAGTGTTAAAGAGAGACGAGTAAGAAAAAGGATAAGAGAGGTGGAAAGTTGTAGGGTAAATCGAAAGGCAATTAGTGGAAATAAATGAACTTCAATAAACACTTTGATGGAGATGAAGGACTTTGAGAGTCTAAAAATCGGTTCACCAAACAAATGACTCAGTTATACGGGCTATGCACCACCGAACTGGTTATATTCTTTCTCTGTGGCCGTTTCATTTAATGACCTTCGCTTATACGAATGAAGCAAAACGGACGAGAGCAAAACGAGAGTGAAGAAACGGGAGTGGACGAAGGAAGAAAGACGGAGGGAAGCCTGGGATAAAATATAGCCAAAAGAGGGACAGGTATGAGGGATAACAAAGACAATTCAGGGAGAAACAAAGACAGGTGAAAAAGGAAAAGGGTGAACGAAACAAGAGACGAAGAGAAAGATAAAGGAAGGTGTGTCAGGGTGTGGTCAAATTTGTTGGGGGGTTGGTTTCTCCAAATTTATATTTCATAAATTAACTCAGCCTGCTTCCCGCGGTGCGAAAAAAAATAAAATAAAATAAAAAATAATTCAAAAACAGACCGCTACTTATGACTTTTAGAAACGTTTGAGTGTTTTAAGTGTTTTAAAAAATGACCACCGAGTCACGTGTTACTTGACTCTTGTATTATCTCAAGGGATGATCACCCGGGCTATTTGTAAAATATCTTCATTTCACAACGGCCTTGTGAAATGAATGAAAAAATGAAAAATAAAAATCGCAAACAAATAACCGTTCCTTAAAAGGACATTAATTATTCATATTTATGTATGTAAGAAATTACGAAGAATACCGTTTCGAGTTTTAAAGATAGTACCTGCTTCATATCTACCGGGAATTGGATGTTTGGATAAAGAAAATTTGATCCCAGTTATTAAGAGCAGTTAATGAATAAAAGATGAAAATCTCAATATCCCAGGATGAAATGTTAATACAGGCAGCGAGTTTATTTATAAGATATTTATACACCTATATAGCTTACAGGTTCTACGTTGGTATGTACTCAACAAGTACGGCATCCTGCTAGGCATCAACCGGGCTATATACGGATTCGCCTTTTTGATACTAAAGTAAATATTAGGACATCGCGTGGTAATATAAAGGTCCGTATTTTGACACACGAAATTATATGCCCGCCTCGACAACTATAATCAAATTCAATTCATCTCTATCGCCGTATCTAATGGCTAGGGCTGGGTCCACCATGGGCTCTACTAGGTATGGTCTCTTCCATATACGTATACACGAGCCCTACCTATCTACCTACCTATATACTATACCTGTAGGAACTGGGGAGGTCCTGGTACTTCAGCTCCGACGTGGGCGGGTTATTTTTTGGGCAGGAATGTCGCGGCTTATTACAATTTATCATAAATTTAATATTACCCATTACCAGCCGTTCTTCCAGCTTCCATTGTATCCCAAAAAATCCATTCAATCCCACAACAATAATGTACCTATACTATACAGGGTGATTCAAAATCATCGCATCACAGGTCATGCCTGAATTACCTATAAAAATCTAACACTAAATGTCCTTTACTAAATATTCCAGCAAACGAAACTTTCCGAGTTAAGGAAAGTTCACTTAAAAAGTCCCTAAGTTGACCAGGGTGAAAGTGTGAATGAATCATTGACTCGAACGTACCTTTCATGGTCATTCACGATGTGAATCTTTTGCTTATGACGCTTGATGCCTGAAAAAAATCAATGGGGCATCTGAATCACTATGTGTACTTGATTCGAGAAAGTCGAAACTCGGTCTCTGCACCTTTTCCACTTAAACCCACAGTTTCCTCATGAGAAATAAGTCCTGTTTTACCCCAAACTTATCGAATATACGTGAAAATTTGCTGCAGGCCGATTGCGGATTGGGTTGAACTTCTCAAGAAATTTACAAGCCATGAGATGACGGTCAACCATTTTACGATAAACCTTTGAACTATGACCCTTGACAAACCATTAGAACGACAACGCTTATACCTTTATGTCGAAGTAAGTGTCCCGACTTTATAAGGTGTTTCAAAAATCCGTGTCTGAATTTCTGGACTTATTGGAATTATTGTCATCTTCGAGTATTTTCAATACAAGAATTTGCCTCGCAGTTATATTCCCTCGATCGATCATGTCTGGCTAATCTTGTGACGTTTGTAACCGGTTAGTTCAACTGATGACTTATACCTTTCGTGATACATAATCAGTTAGCAAAGAAATACTTAGTTTTGTTAAAAATCACTTCCTTCTTTGGACCATCCAGTAGTGTAATATAGGAGTCGATAATATTACCGAGAATTTTAAGACAGGCGAGAATATTACCTGACACATATTATTCTCCGAGAGCTTACATGTAAATCTTCAAATTTTCAACATCTGCTATTTTCTCGGCGTCAACTCTCTTGTTCAATGCACGTACACACCGTACTTTCTCTTCAGCTTCTCAATTGCACGTTCCCTGTAAATAGCATGTAGTTATGCATTCATACCTTCTAACAATTGTCTATCGTAGATTATTTTTGCCATTTCAATCATCATGGAAACAATTCTATAGTAGGAAAGAATCACATCTGAATTCTGAATATAAGATTTGCGTTTGAGTTTCGACGAAATTCGAAGAAAAAATTCCACGATATTCTTCATATTCCGGAACTTTGGGTTAGTCATACCACATATTTACTTCCGGTACTATGGGCTTGGCTCAAATCGGTAATGTGATTCAAGTTGTCGTCATCGTGTCTTCTGACAGCCTCGAAAATGTTTGAAAGATCTTCGGCTATAGCCGCAGGAAGGTTTGGCCTCTGTGGCATTACTGTCAACCACCTGTCAAACGTAGCAGTTCGTTGGTACGAGGAATGAAATACTTGCCGCGGTTGTAGCTGGATAGATAAGAGAGGAGATGAATAATAAAAGACTACAGAGCGTGAAGCTGGGACTCAGTGAGCTCATTATGCTCAGAGACAGGTGGAAGGACCGCCTTAACAAATAGACGACGTTCTGTGACAGCGTCGTCGACCGAGGTGGCCCAAAACGTTCAAGTATTTAAAATACGAAAAAAGTGTACCGCTTCAACCTATGCAAATGTAATTTCTGTTCGCCCCCAGCCACAATTGGTCATGTGTTCTTCAAACGCGAAGAGTAGAACCGGGCCAATTTATATGTAAGTTAGTTACATAGCGCGGAACTCGGAGTCAAACGAATCGACGACCGAGCGAGATAGTATCTACATAAGATCGGTAGCCAAGAGAGCCGAGACGTAGATCATATTAATGGCACTGGACCGACGTTGGTTGCTGTGCACTGCTGCACGTTGGTCAAGATAACCATCGATTAGTATCGACTCACAGATCACTGGTGCATCATCACGCACGCGTCTCTACTTCTGCTCAGTCCTAGCATCCGTAGGAATAAAATGTTACGGTTGAAACCTACGATCTTTATTTTCTTCCAAAAAAATGGTTAATCTAACTTCTACTAAGTTCTAATTTTTTTTTTTTTTAATAATTGAAGAGTTGGATGCAACAAGGATGCATTGGGCCTATATTCTCTTATTGTATTAATCTGAAGGATGATTACAGGTATTATTATGCAATTTTTCGTATCAGGGCATGAAATTCATATTTCAAAAATTTATTCTGCTCAATCAGAGATATTCACATTTGCAGACATCATGGGGGTCTACTTGCATGCATAAGAAAAAAAACAAAACGAAATATTCATAACTTTATGAATGCTGCGTTATTCTCAATCATCTCGAAACGTGATAGTTCACTATGTGCCTTTATCCCACTTTTCAACTGTTACACCAGTTCATCGGGATATCTACTGAACAAAATCGTTACCTTAAATGTCCTGATAGCAAGAACAGCTTGATATTAATTTTCTTCGTAAAGTTAACACCGAACCAACCATTAAGTTCGCAATACCAAATCATAGGACAACTATTGAACCGATGAACTTTGGCAATTTTTGATTTTTTGTATGTTTTCGTCTTGTTGTCTTGATGTCTTGCGAAGGTGTCCATTAGACTTGAGGTAGTTGTATGAAGGGGTTGATGAGGGTTAAAGGGTTAACCAGTATATGAAAATTGGACCTACTATTATTCACAATTTTTCATTGTTTGAGTATAAATCAAAGACATATACCCGTGCGCGTATTGTTTCTTGCGGTTATAATGATATTGATGGTGATTTCTAGCGTGGCTGCAGTTAATTTAAAGGGTGATTTACAGCTAATTAAGGTTAACAAGCCGTTTAGCCTATTATTAAGCTCGTATTTAAGGTTCGAATCGCCGACACATAAATTATCTTCGGGGGCGCAACGAGTCAGCATGCTGGATATGGTCTCGGGCAAAGGGCGGCCATGGGGCAACAGAAGAAGGTGCTGAGAGGCACCCCCCTCTGTGTGCCCTAATCGGTCCACATATTTTCAAATGATACTTCGGACCTTCGAACAATCTTTGAGAGCTCCACTCCTTCACGCTGTGATTTTAAATAGCAGATCTACCGAGTGTTTGTTTCGAGATTTGCTACGGCCGCCTACCGCCAACCGGGGCGGTCAAATGGTCAATATATCCTGAGGCATAAGAAGCCTGAGCATATCCACCCTGTGTTATAATCGCATAAAAATCGTAGGTAATAGTTTCGAGGAGATTTTTTTTACATACAAATTCAAGAAGGAGCTCGAATTATTCAAATGAAATTCAGATACTTCGTAGTACAAGTGTTTCCAGCGATGTTTTATGTAATTACAAATCTGCGTTTAAGTCAGTTTAATCGAGTAGTAAGTAATACTGTTCGACCACTGTTTCAATTTGAATAACAAATTTCAGCTATGTATTCTAGCTTCACCCGTTTATGTATAAATTGACAAAAAAGATTCGCTATCTCCTTCCAGAATGGTTCTGATTTTTTTTTCTTTCAAGACAAAGCTAAAACGAACAATCCCTGAATTGCCCTGCAAATCTCATGTTTGAACAACTTACGAGTCTTTCGATATCGACACAGTATATATAATTAAAGGTACTCGTGTATACTCTGCATATCAAAGAAACATAGTATCCCTTTACGAACCATCGCAATCAAAGCGTTAAAGCCTGAAGCCACACCTCAACGTAGGATAAGCGATTAACGCGGAAGACCGATCGACGCCTGTTATCGAGGATGAAGTATCGATTGGCGTTCTCTCTGCACTGCAAAGCTTACAACCGTGGCTCCATGAGATCTTGCGATCAGAATTGCGCAGTAGAAATTAAAAAAAAAAAAAAAAAAAATAACCTGGCGCCAACTGGGAACTGACGGCGACGTTGCAGGCGTCGCGGTGCAGTTGGCGACGGTGTAGTTACGGTCGCGGCTCGCGTGTACCTTAAGAGGCCAGAGCTCGCCGTTTACCACCCACTTTTACCTTAGCACTACGTACTGATTATATCCTCATTCCGTGTGCGTTATTGCTCAAAGGATTATATACATACTTACGCCTTTTATATCTATTACACACATATATACATATAGAAGTAGAGATGAATACATTGGACATTGTGTACCCGAAGTTTATATTCGTCTAAGTATTGGAGGCAATTCTAGGCGGGTGCAGTAACCGCTTCCGGCTCGACACGAGCTACAGGAAAATACAATTACCTGACTAAGCTTGCGACTGACGATGTCGTGACGTGATACTTTAGCCCATTTTTATTCGTTTAGGGGGTATATACACTTTGGAAATAATCGTTTTCATTTTACAGCTGATTACTTGGATTTTCAGACATGATTAAAAATTATTTTAGATTTTATGGACTTTGCTTTACTTTGATTGAGTCTAGGGGATGAAAAGTTGTTGTAGCATCGTCAATTGAAACTTTTACGAAATTTCGAAGAAAATATTCTAAAATTATGTAATTTCAGGGCAAAACAATTCGGTCCTTGAAAGGAATTCTCGATTTCTATAAGATGACGATAATTTCCATTCTCCCGATTGAAAATTGTAGAAAAAGCTGCAACGTGGCATCGTCCTCATTTTTACTGGAAAATTATTAGACACAGAAACGTGGATGAGTAATGAAACTGCACATGTTGTAGCCAGGTAGCGGCGCCTGTTTAAAACTACGGTGGCGGCTACGAGGCACCGAGCTAGTAAACCTTCCCTGTTTTTTCACAGTATTAACATTGCAGCTAGGTCGCAAAACTATTTAGCACCCAGGTAGCATCGACGTGCCATTAACATGGCTAAGCCATGGAAAGGTATATGTTGCAGCTAGACAGCAGTATAGGGATTCAATAATAGATAGCTGCTATGTGACAGGTTTACAGTTATTATTAAGTATTCAATTGGCAAAGATGACCAACTCATGTGGCTGCTACATGGCGGTAAGTTGATAAAACTTCATGGTTTCTTTGCGGCTTTAACGTTACATCTAGGTGTCAAATCTATCGGCAACTAGTTGGCATACACATAGCACCGAGAAAGCGCCAGCGTGTCGCTGCCAGGACGACGCCACCGTAATACCGTGTAATTTCGTGTAATTTTGCCACCTAACTACGAGGTCGGAACCATAAATAAACCATGTTATTTATCCAGCTAGATGCACACGAGAGGTGACATAGTCTCGTCGTCGTTGCCAGGTAGAAGCCAACGGCTACGATTACGGCTTGTATGGTGACCACTTGAAATTGTTACCCGGTATGTAACGCCAACTCCATAAAATTTCAATTAATTTTTCGATCCTGTATGATGATATTTTTAATCAGCTGCGAAAACAACTGATTCAATAGAAAATTTCTTCACAGCGTATGACCAGTGATTAGAAAAAAAATTATTTTCGAGGTGTATACGTATTAGGGTGGTTCTTATTTAGGGTGTGTAGGGTGCTCCAAGTTTCGCATGATTTTTTTCTTAAATCTATTTGCAAACTTCTTTCCCCCCCTGTTCGCAGGAAATTTCAAAAACACCCTAAGTACTGACTACCCTAGTATGTACAGTATATACCCCTTGAACGCTCTTGCGTTTGAAATTCCCGCGCCGTTTCGGAGGATCATATGTACGCAACGGTGATTAACGGAATGAAGCTGGTGGTCCTGGAGGTTCGGTGAGGTGGCGGTACACAGGAACTTCTATGCAAATGAGACGCAGCAATTAACCAGCTCGGTGACTCGAACCCGAGGCGTGGCGAACGGGCGGAGGACGCGCGGACCGCGGTCGTCGTTCGATGCAACCACCGCGCGCCATTTACCACCTTGCTAAACGTAGTACCTACCAACCTACCTACACCGCGAGCGGTAGCGTTTCATGCGATTAAAATACTCGCGAAATTGCCACCGGTCTCGCGCTACTATCGACAATGTTACTTTCATGATTACTATTGGTATCCTGTTATATAAATTCACCTCAAAACTAATATAGATCATCTTTGAGACACTATCGTATAGTTTTGATTTATATTCTACTATCATTTTATGACAAGAGATATAGGCATGACGATTTGCAATAATTGATACGACGTGCCTCTAACAAGATTCATTTATTCAAATCATTATCAACCAAGAGAGAAGTTTGATTATCAATGACGTCACCTATACTCGCTCAATGTAAATGCCCGTGATTTGCTGTATGTACCTGAAAGATCATCTCAGTCATCATACCTTTTCCAAATTTTTGTATTATACTGAGTACTTATCCGTCATACGACGAGCTGATAGCAAAATTGACAATTGTATTGACAAATGAATATGATATTGCATATTTTACACAGTTTTCTTCAACCTCATCCAAAATTCCTAATCTCTGATCATAGAGGGTTGAAGAAGAAAGACAATCACTCAGGAATTTAAATTGCTGCAATAATATTCCCTGATGAATTATAACAATAAAATTTGTTGAGGTACTTCGAAGCCACTATGCTTCTTCGTACTTTCGAGGTACTTGATGTTCATGTGGTAAAAGGCAGGACGAGAGGCATAATCTTGGTATATATTTTCTTTGTACTCTGATTGTGCAGAATTTATCTACCGGAAATTGATAGAATCGAATGAAATGAAAGAAAATTCTAAACTGAAAGCCCACCATGGACGTTAATCGATGAAGACACGAGTCCTAGATCAAAGAAGTTGAACTAAAGAACGCATTATTCTCTTGCAGACAGAGTGATGGCTCAACCCTGATAGATCCTCACTCATGGCATTCGTCGGCAGTTAGGCACCCGTTCATACGTATAGTTCCACCTTCACCTCCAACATCCAACTCCACCTCCACCTCCACCTCCACCTTATACCTTCGTTCTACCTGTGCAGTAGGCTATATCTAACGGGCATAAACGAGGGCTTCGGGTAACTCGTGATGGCCGCATGTAATTAAGATCTGAGTTGTCAGAGCCTTGGTGTAGCTTCTTACGCGCCGCTCACTTCTCTCTCTCTCTCTGTTTTTGTTTTTTAAAATTTTCCTCTTTTTTTCTCTCCTTCTCTCTCACTATCCCGGTCTTTCATTATCGCTAGGAAAACCCAAGCATGAACCACTGTGTACCACAGTTCAGCTACTAGCTACTACATATACCAACTCTTCAAGTCGTTTGACGCGTTCACCGCGGACTCATTTGTTCCTGATCTGTTATAGATATCGAATCGGTTCGAGTTTGTTAGCCGCAGGTATACGATCCGACTTTTCAAGTAGTATACTTATACTCACTTAAAGCCGCGAATCGCTACTTCATGTCGTTAATTTGCTACGGGTTGGACTCTTCCTTGAACCCCCGGAGGTCCGCGGCTTTAAGTTTGTCCTGAGGTTCTTCAGTGAGGCAAATAACTCGATTCATAAGCTGGAAATTATAAGGGGATATGACAGAGAAAATTATCGGATAATAGTGACGATAATTGATAGGAAATTTCAGAACAATAACCCTGTCGGATTATAATCATTCTACGATCGCAGATTTCTCGCGTAGTACAGTACCTAGTGCTGCAGGATATGAAATAGATTTAAAAAAGTAAGGAGGGCCTATAGAGATGATTTGAACAAAATCGCAGAATAATTGGTACTACTGGGGGCCAAAATTTCTGAATCGAAAAAGTCTACGTGAATTTTTTCAAATTACATTCACAAAAGAGGCAAAAGAGTTAAAATAGAAAAACTCGATGTTTGTGATGCAACGAGAAAGTTTGATTACGTATCAAATATCGAGGCTTGAAAAAGCTGCTTTTGTCATAAACTTTGGATTCTTTAGTTTAAACTCGTTAAGCTTACTTGTGGATATAATTTGAAGAGATTCACACATTTCGTTTTAAATAATTAGAAATTATTTCAGAGCTGAGTGTAGGAAAAGTAATTTTCAAGCTACATTATCGGTAACCGTTTTGTTATAAGGTTGTTAAAACCAATTGCTTTTTTAATTCTATGGTTGTTAATCGAATTCTTATATTTTTTTCCAAGTATTATAATCTTCGATGAGTATTTCCAATATGCTATGCAGAAAGAACGCCGAGTATTTCCTGCGGATCTTTAACGGCGAGTCAAAGTTAATTTTTGATCGGGTAGTTAACGCTCGAACGTTGCAATTAACGAGATGCCATTAGCACCAAGGCTCGCGATTCTCTGTGATGAATCAAGAAATAAGGAGGTAAAAGTGAATAAAAAAAAGAAAAAAAAAAAATTAAAATAAAAATAAACTAGGATAAAGAGGTAAAATAAACTGAATCATTTTACGATGAAATATATTCAATATACAATTTTCACCCCTCGTTAGTCAGATGAAACAAAGTCAGCGCAGGATCTTTGCTTGTCAATCAAAGCTTAAATTAGATTATTATGGGCCGGATTAGCGTCGGATAGAATTAGAAACTTGTGAGATGCGGCAAGGATTTTGAATTTAAATTTCTAGCCTGTCACGGGGCTGCTGAGACAAATTGATCGTAAACTATTGAAACGTAACATCGACGCTGCAGGTAGGAATATAATATAAACGTTTGATTTTCATTCAAATTTTAATTTCCCTTATTTTTTTTTTCTATCATTTTCATTTAACTATATTAAACTTGGGGGTTAATTATTTATCCATCATTTCTACAAGTTTAACTCTACAGGTCGATCAAACGGATGGCTGCATCCTTTCAATTAGGGATTATACTAAGCGCTCTAACAAAAAGGCCGTTATCCTTGGCAGGTATAGATACACGATTTGTTACTTATAAATTTTAGGTCGAAAAAAAAAAAAAAAAATGATCCAAAGTAACAAAAAAGAAGAAAATAAAAAAGGAAAACGAAAACAGAACAGGGAGTGTCCATTTTTAACGTCATTAGTCAAGATATCAGCTGAGATTTTATGACATGCGTCAAAACCAGTTCTTCTTTACTTTCACTCCAATCTTTTCTTTTCCAATATCAATTTTACAGTTTTGGTATCCAAAGATTCATATTCATATACATACCTATGCATATCATTGTCTTTTTTTTATTATCGTTGATTTCAATTCGTGCATAACTTCAAGGTTCACCACATATAGAGTTATTATACGTAGAAAGACATGCGTGCCAAGCATACATTTTTTCATTTTCATCTAGACCTTACCTCTACCTCTACCCCTCCCTCTCCCTTTCTCCCATCTCTCTTTGTCTACTTTTATTTTAATAAAAACCTACGAGAGAGGCTCAAGATGAATGTAGGTACGCGGGATGCATTAGTCCGCAACCATTAACAGTCGGTCGGTCTTTGGTCCACCTCACTCTTAGATGTACTTCCCTGTCCGTCTGTGCAAACAACGCTATACCGTCCCACTTCACATTTATCTACGTACGTACATAAACATGAACTAAAATCAAGAATTTCATACAGCTCGATTCAAAATACCTTATCCGAAATAATCAGTAGTCAATTATTTGCGATAATATCTCTTTTGAAAACAACCCTTTCAACAAGTCCTACGAAAATTCATTCAAATTACAAAATAATTCTCTACTTGCATTTCTGTGTCGTATTAGACATAGCCAGTTCCAGTTAGGGGTGAAATTTCTGTTCTGTATTGTACAGTGGATAATCGTGTCGCTTGAAAGTGGGTTAAAATTTGTGGGTATACAGTTTCGAAAAATTTAGGGTCAATAATTGTTAAGGGAGAACGCGTTAAAAGATTGTAAATTTGGTTGCGACGTTACGTCGTGGTTAAAATCATTGGATTTAGTCCTTTATAAGTCTTTATGAGCCGCTCGCACGAAACTGTATGGATAAGTATATATTAGAGCGCATGGCTTCATTAAGAAATTCCAGAAACAGTAGTCATACGTTTACCCGTGCTCAGTGAGAGAATTTTTTAAGTGTTTTAATAATCTTAAGTTGACGTCGAGTGGCGGTGGCAGCGGTGGCGGTGGCGGCGGCGGCGGCAGCGGCGGCATTCGCTCTGTAAAGTAAAGGATTTCTCTCCTGCACCACCATCCCGATTTCGAGTCACTATTTTCTCTTATAACTTAGCCGCGAGTCCAAAGTCCCCCTACATACATAATATATACGTTATACCATGAGCCAAGTCAAGTATCCGTGCCTATATAACTACCTGATAACGCTTCGATCTCAGAGAGCGTTTACTCATCGGCTTAGTGCTACAGGTTGAAATACGCGCCGCGTGCACCTCCACAACCGCGTTCCACGTTGAACAAATTAAAACGGAATTACAGAAAGACTTATAAGAAAAAGAAGAAGGGGAAATATGGAATGACGATAGGAATAGAGCAAAACGTTGTCTTTTACTCCGAATGAATAAAAACGAACTGTTTTTTATTTATTTTTTACTTATTTTTGTAATTTGATAAACGATGAATTAATTTTGCGGGTGGTAGGGTAGTAAATTGGGATTAGAGATCGTTCGGATATTTTCTTCAAATCTTGTTCGACCGACAGAAGCTCGGATAACACGAAAGGGTATACTGCGCCGTTATTGCCTCCATTAGTCGTTAATGTATGCAAAATATCCTTATTATCCAAAGCCATAAATGCGAAGCTCAGGCATGAGGCGCGGGCATCTTACTATCTTTCGTGAATCTCGACGGCTCCCTCCGGTGCGTTGATATCTGAGCGGGACTGCACTGCAAATTAAGGGAATTTATTTAATTATGTCGTTTGTACCGGGGGCAAAGAAAGAGAAGAAGAAAAATAAAAGATAAAAGAAGAAGAAAAAATACCTTTTCTTACTCTTACTTATTCTAGTTG
Organism: Tenthredo notha; assembly: GCA_914767705.2. NCBI lineage: Eukaryota > Metazoa > Arthropoda > Insecta > Hymenoptera > Tenthredinidae > Tenthredo > Tenthredo notha. The sequence continues at coordinate 15,548,509 of OU611906.1, forward strand.
ACAACCGTTTTAAATAACTTACAATTATATACCTGTACCTACCTACCTACTCGCGCAACTCCTTAATCTTTAAGTAAACTAAGAAATGAGTTTACGTAGGTACGTGTTCCGATTGTATATCCGTCGATTAATTAAGGCGAGAATCGTTGTTGCGGAAATAATTATATCCTCACGATGATTTAGCCTTAGTAAGAAACTGCCGGGACTTGTATTTTGTATCGTTTTATCGAGCCAGTTAAATGACTTGCTTAATTAATGGTAGAGAGTTAAGAACTAAGAAATGACGTTTAGGGTTCTTCGGAGGATTTGCAACTACTCGCAACGCTGTACGTTTTTTCTTTTTCAAATCGTTAAAGCCTGAGCGCAAGCGGAGCCGCGAAGTTGATACGGACAAAAAAAAGCGCAAAATAAAAAGCAAAAATAATCTATCGAAGAATAAAACGACTTGTCACGTGAAACACAGTAGCAAAAGCACCCGGGACTCGCGCGATTAAAACGTTCGAAGCGTGACACGTCGCGACGTAGTGCAATTAATATACCTATATACCCATACTTACAAGATACCGTAGTTCTACACAGTTTATACCTATATTAAACCACGCTGACTAGTCACGAGATTGGAAAGCTCTCGAAAGTTGGTTCGAATCGAGGAATACGATAAAATTTGAAAGAAGAAAAAGAAAAACGTAGATATACATAAAATTAAATACGTATACAATACCTACTCAGGTTTGAATCTCGAAAGGGTCTCAGTCGATGAAACGAGAGTAAAAAGTATTAGTTTTAATGGTAAACTTTTTGTCCCTGTTCACCTCCGGTCTCATTGCCCTAAGGCGAGGTGCGACTATTGGTAAAGTTCTCGTTAAAAGCTTTAGCAGACATCTTCAATATCGTAATTAGGGGAAGCATATCCCAGACTTTCGGGTCGCGACACGACCGAAACCTCGAACTCTGAACGGCGTCAAAGACAAGAATTGCAGGTAGTGGTGGCCCTCGGTTCAACCGATTATTACTTGGCGTATTTTACGAGCTACCTTATATAGCCACGACTACACAACGCGTGTGTACAATCACATGCACGTTGAAAAAGTACTAGAGTGTACATCGTGATGGTGAACCTTCAGTGCAGCGGTACGGTGGCAGAAACCAAGAGCTGCTATTCGAGTCCAGGAAAAAGACATACGAAGGTATGGTACATGTGTATAATACGCGTTCAGGAGTCAAAGGATGGCTGTTATTCGCCTGAAGCAAATTCAGGGGTCTTCTTCCTGGGCTGCGACCATAAAAGGAAGGCCTTTGAATGAGCAGCTGATCGTGAGCTCGTACTACGATTATATTGGTGTGCCCCTGGTCACCACACCCTGGCGCCTCCAGCAAGTATTCGTAAGATATTTCCTACCGAAGCTCAGAAAAGATGGAGAGTATCAAGATGTGGTCAGTACGAGTACCAGTGCTACTGGTCTGGAGCAGATCGAGCAAGAATTATACAAGTTACGAGCCGCGATGTAGCCACTGAGAACTCGATGCGAATGGGGATCCAAATGCGTAGGCGAGTAAATCGTGGAGGAGGGGGATCGGTCGTGATACAGGGAACTTTCCAATGCGGCTTGTAGCCGCTAATTATTATGAGTAAATTGCTTATTTATTGGTGCTTGATCGAGTCCGTTAAATAATATAATGGCGTCGATAATAATCGTATACTAATTTCTGTTTCAAGTACAATATTTGTTCAGCTTATGTTACTGACCACTTTATGTACCTATACCGATTTGCGCCAGCTGATTTTAAACTCGTACTCTGCACTTACTCGCTCTTCGCTTCGTTAATACAGTTGGAAAATAATTCTCATCTTTGTATCTTCACACACACATATTATTATATACATGTGAGACCAATATGGATAAATTTTTTCCCTTATATGTGTAACTAAAATCGCTTAATCGTAGCACGAATCGTCATAATGCAACCGACCCGGACTAAACTAGTCTTGTCATCCTTATCCACGGTCTCGTAGGCCAGTAATTAATACCCGAGACTAAGAGCCGGACTTTCTACTATAAAATGATACGGATTTACCCGTAAATGCATAGTAGGTATAGGTATAGCTTCTAAATCGGTAATGATACAGTTATATAGCCGTTCCATTGACGGTGTGTGTATGTTACATAATGTATTTCTGTAAGTGTAAACTGAAGATATCTTTCACTTGAATCCTTGGATTTAGGTGGTGTTTCTGTTAAGGGTTGGAATTTACTGAAGACGAGTTGACTCCATCAGGATTCTCCGATCTGAATAGAGATTAGCAATTAATATCACACCTGAGACCGTAGTGAGACCGTTTTTTTTTTTTTTTTTTTTCTCGAACCAGGTCTTCTACTCGTATACACCCATCGTCGCAAAGTAGTTGGTTCGTCGTTTCATGGTGGTTTCGTCCGCTCGTCTATCTTGAGGTTTTCTTAATTGCTTTCCGTTGTAATCCGCACTTGGGTCTGTGATTGGCCGACTACTATGCCTCTGCAGTAAGGAAGAAATATTATTCTGTAAGGAGAAATGAGCGTTCGTCCTGTTGCACGAACCTTGTTTTATGTACGGGGTATATTTAATTGTCTGCGGAAACAATGCTTTTAACTTAGCTTTACTGCGGGTTAATGTATTATCTAACAAAGGCAAAAAGAGAGGGATATCGAGAGGGATTCGAGGGAGAAGACGATAAAGGAATTACCTATATATATTTGAGACCGTGATAGAGATAATGGTTTTTAAGTGTCGATGCCCTCTAGAGTTAGTTCGATACTTTCGAACATCAGAACCTTGTGAAATGTTTAAATTGGTTTTACAAATTTATCGTAGGTACGATGCGCCGCGGTCGTGGTTACGTTGTATTTCCAAGAAAGGGTGATTTCGTCTGTGTTTCGATTCAGATACCAAGAATTTACGACGAGATCGGTTTCAGATATTCGACCGCATCTCACCGCGGCCGGCCGCGGTCTTTGTCTACGGGTATAACGATCAAAATTCATTAAGTCTAGTTATTTTTATCGCCAGAAAAGGTGGATATCCGGTTATTCTGTATCAAGAATATATTATGCAAACTCTGCAAACATTTTTCACGATTATTTGGAAATCGATCTCTTATTCATTATAGACTGGGGATCAAAAATCCTGAAAAACTTTCTCAGGGGCGAGTGGCTTAGGTGGTTGACCTGGACCAAATATCAGATAGCATCACCTCGAATCCCAAACGACGTCTTAAAGTAAAAGGATAACCCTTGGGTGTAGATAGGGATGCTGTTTGAATCAGCCTTGAGATTTGGTGGCGCGTCCGTGGGCCATCAGAAGCAAAGGAAGCGGAGACTTAAAGAAGGAATGCCGGCTGGCATGAGACATAAATATCGTCCACGCCCAAACTCACGGCCTTGTCTCGTGAGAAGAGGGCCTTCTTGAAAATAAAAAAGAAAATAGAAAAAGACACGGGGTTCCTATTGAAAGGCAGAAGGTGAACGAAAATTTACAACGCCTACGGGAAGGGTGAAAATTTACTGCCAACCAAGGCTCGTCGAAGGTCCTCTCTTCGCCGAAAACCTGAACAAGTATCAGAGTGAGATAAATAAAAGAATCGAATTAAGCAAATAAATAACCATTTATGGTATGGCATATATGGACAGGTATCACGCCAATGTGGGGATGAAATTTATTTAAATTTTTACTACCCAATAAATAATGCCTACCGACGTTACCCTATTTGCTTTCAGACTCTGACTATTGTTTGATACGATCATATAGCCGATATAACTTCACCCGATTGGTTTCTGATTCTGTCGAATAAATTTGTATATCTAATATCGGAAATCGACTGATCTTCTTTCACTCAATTATCATCTTTTCTTCTTCTTCTTCTTCTTCTTATTATTTAGTCTAAGATTATTTTCTTACGCTTTTAAATCACGTCTGACAGAGGCTTGTAGCACAAGGTCATCGGGTTAATCTTTCTCGTCCTTAATTAGGGTCGTTAGGTGAACAAAATCGTAAATGTAATTATGGAAGTTATGGTAAAGGCATGGGTTACGTATGTCGAGATGTAGAATTCTAATTCTGACCTCAAGAATGTTGGAGAACTGTATCTCACTCTTCAAGGGGCAACTTTTACGGCTATTTTATCCGTTTGTTTTCCTGTACACGATTCAATAATCGTTTGAAAGAAATCCTACTCTACCATATACCCGATTTTACACAATTCATCGACGAGTCTCTCTTCAAGAAATTATTTCACTTTCTTAAACCTGCGTCTTCGACGAGAGTATAATAACGTTGATAAAAACTAATCAAACCAGATGTTCAACGACATAATTTTATTAATTGTTCATTAGACGATTAGACTAACAGAAAATGAAGTTAACACGATTTCGTTATCCGGATTATCTAGGACAGTGTATGGTATATTTTTCCCATGAAGGAGATGTAAGCTCTCGAGGAATGTACCAATAGTTCTTTTTATTTTTTGTTCTTTCATATATATATATTCTTGTGTCGCTCGTGTTGGTTTGCTCGTAACTATAATGCCGTGTAGAATCACCCTGCCGTGGCGTCATTACGGTTGAATATTTTTTCCTGGTCATGTTATGTTCACGTTGTCGGGTTCTGTGTTCATCTCAAGAAGAATTTAAGTGTCTCGACACTTTTGAAAAATATACGATAAACATCCACTTACTCAGGAAGTGTCCTCGAGTATTTCGAAGGCCACTAGAGCGGGCGCTAAGAGGTCTCGCTTAAAAGTATTAAAGCTCGTAAAGTTCTAAGCCCGGACATGGGTCGCAGAGATGCTAAACTCATATTTTTACCGGTCGTAAATATGAGCATTGACCTAGGATCAAGCGCCCGGATCGAAGAGGTCCAATTCCTTTTTTCTGGGGTAGAAAAAAAAACAAAGAAAACAAAAAAAAAATGAATTAGCGATACTATATTCATACAGAAGATAAAGATCTCATCCCTGTAGCACCAACGCACCTCGTTGCAGTGAAAGGTAGACGAACAGACATACAGACGCGTATATAAAAGCGTAATCCCACACCTCGTTGTCACCGTAATAAACTCCCGCTTTTATTGGTAGTTAAAAATTACGCTCGTTAAAATATCCCCTAATTTGTAGCTCGCCTTGACAACGTTCATGATATCAATGTGATATCAAAATAATAAGATTTTAATCTTCGTATAGTTTAGAAGCGCTGGACCCTCGGCGACACCATAAAATCAAATATCTCTTAGTTAGTTAGTCGGATCAAACTGTTTTTATGATCATTTTAATTGTTTGGGGGAGTAGTAGAGAGACGAATACTATGAAAATAATATACCTTCTTGCAACGAGGTAAGAAATGAAATTAAATGAAATGAAACAAAAATTGAGATGCAGTGTGAAAGTGTTCCGTCATGATAACGTTAATTTATTTAAACAGACTCCGCAGCATCTTTGTTATTTCTCGTCTCCTATCTTTATATATGTACGATTCGCGGTGCCGTTAAATGTTGAGTTATCGTTATGGGACCAGATTTGCAGCATCTTGCGGCAGGGAATTACAGGCTCATATTTTTTTTTTTTTTTTTTATTCCTGGGTCCTAAAAGCGGGCCTAATAATGTCTGACGATCTCTTTTCAGCCGCAGACATAATTTGAGATAAGCTACGAGTCAAAGAAGAAAATCTCTTCGAGAATAATCTGCACTCGACATTGCAGTTGCCTAGAATTTCACTGAGCGAAGATCTGCGGTGAAAAGTTTAGCGATTTTCTGTTTCAAAAATCGATTTCTCGGGCTTGAAAAGCGCGATTATTTAAAAAATTATTTAATCATCAAATTGATATTTTGGAAAATTTTCTTAACAAATTTTCCATTACGGGATTATCCGAGTGAAGAAACCTGCTTCATCGACATGATCGTGCATCCTGGTTTACCACAGGTCGTGATTGCAACAGATCTGTAAGAACGGCGACGTTGTAGGGATCTGCGTCCGAACTCTCGAGGTAATCGGTGTGTCTGCTTGGTTGAATCTCGTGGTAACAATAAGATTTTCCTTTGCAATTCTTACACGCTTTAGTATTTTCCTATCGAATAATTTTCAAGCTTATAATATATTATTAAAATCGAAAAAAAAAAAAAAAAAAACTATATAAAAAATTACCCGATTCAATAGACTTGTTGATCGTAATGAGAAGAAACTTTGAACATGATCATGATGCACGTATATGTTTGAAGATGGTATAAATATCGAAGACTTAATAATACTCGAAGGAGCGAAGGTTTTCCGTACGGAAAAGTGTTGCCGCGCGTCGTAGAGAGGCCCGTGAAAGTGTATGGTGCACGAGAGGGTGGCGTGCCGGCATCCCCTAGCCTCGGTAAATAAATTACTTTGCCTTATCAGACGTAATAGGAAGGTGCACGACACAGATTGGTCGATGGGAGACACGCGAATCGAGGGTTACCGGGACGTACATAAAACGCGCTTGCGTCGCGACGCCTTCGAACGGCGAAGCTTTTTTCTAGGGTTGAATATATATGTATATAAAATAAGAGAGAAAAAAAAAAAAAAAAAACAGAATGTAAAAAGTATGAAATTTTTTTTTTTTTCCCAAGATTCAATAAAACTGGGAGATAATCTTTGAACAAAGTGTTTTCATTACAGGTAGAGTAACATTATATAAAACAACGAGTGATTTCAGTCAGAAGAGATGATTAATAAAAGCGAGTAAAAAGTTATCGTTATTGACAGACCAAGGCGAGGAAAATGTGCCGAAGAGAAAGAGAGAGAGAGAGAGAGAAAAAAAAGTAAATCTTGCAGCATCCCTGCGGTATTTCCATAATTTCCAATGTTGTACGTGGGCGTCTAACTGAATCAGATTGATCTGCAGAGTCGCGTCGGCAATACTTGAAATACTCCAAATACTTGGTCGAACTTTATAGACTTTTTTTTCCTCTTTTACCGGGATTTCTAAAAGTTTTTCATCCCACACCGTGCCGTTCCCCCTTATCCCTCGTCCTCCTCCTCCCCCCTGCCCCCCCCCCTGCCCCACCATCTCTAGACCCCCTACCAACCGCGAGGAATAAAGTTCAGCAACTTTGGAAATGTGTCAGGGAAAATACGGGAGCGATCCACGATTCTGAAGCTGATTGATACGATTTTATTACTTGGTGGGATTTATCGGCTCCCGATTTGCATTTGATTGATTTATGTGGGCTATGGATTTTCATATTTTTTTCGTATATTATTTTTCATTTCTTATATTTTCACTTTTTTTTTTCTTCATCAACTCTTCCCTTATTAGTTTCTTAATTTTTTCTTTTTCAACCCTTGAACTATTCTTCTTTTCTCGAATTTGAGAAACCCTGCTATATATATACATACATAAATATTATAGGTTCATCAATTATTATCAAGTGTTAAAATCGAACTAGTAATTCATCGTAATATGTCTAACTTCCTTTTATTTTCTGTTTCAGGTGAGTGATGAGTCGGGTTTATATTTCCCTGTGAAATAACGTCGATATATTGAACGTGATATTAGTTTGGTCGGGTGAGTATTTTTACGATAGATAGATATATAATATTCGGACTAAAAAATGTCGAATTTTATTACCTCACTGTTAAATATAGTGAGATACGTATTTACGCTCGTGATTGAATAATGGAAAACAATTATTTGTAGTTTGATTACCAATCTTCAATTATTATTATCCCCAGTTTGTAATAATAAATCTTTATATAATTGATACATAAAACTAGAATGGCAACGAAAATGATACCGCCAATTGTTGTTAAATACAGAAAAAAGTTCGTTTCGCATTTCGGTAAAATTCCTCTTGTTTCATCCCTAATAAATTATGCAGCTATATATGTATATATCCATTCTCTGCTTTGGTTCAAAGACTCCCTTGTCCAACGCAATAATTTATTCGTCCTAATCCAATTGCTTAGCTAATAAGTTTTCGCGCGCAAATGGCGTAGGTAGGTAGGTAGGTAGGTAGGTAGGAAGGAAGGTAGGTATAAGGTAGGTAGGTAGCTACCTACTGTGCGGATTGTGCTTTAATCGGTAAATTACGTAATTCTCGGTCAATCCTCTAAGTGGTCGCACCGAACCCGAATATCACTTATCCATTAGTAATCCTGCCGAGACCAGAAGAAACCCGATAAAAATGCATTTGTAAAAGTAGTAGACCGTGTGGGGTTGAAGATATATATTTTTTTTAATTTCTTTTTTTATCAAACACAACCCTTACCGCAATGTAATTAACGTAATCATCCGTTTGGGACCAGGTTTCTTGATACTAATGTTTAATTTTTTATTCATTTTTATCTACATTTAATAAAAATTCAAAGATCTTAGGCAGGCAATCTTCTGGCTGTTCTAACTGAGAAAAAGTAAGTAGAGAAAATATAGCAAAAAGAGTTCCTATGAGAGGGAGAGAGCTCAGCCTTACGTTTATTTATTGCTTTAATTCGGGCCTCCCGTGCTGAGCTGACTATTTATGTCTTAACCCGGATAGGTCGTGGGTCTGGGTGCAGGGTACAGGATACTCCTCATCGTGGTCCTCGGCACAGACCTCGGGGTGGTCCTCGTTCACCACTGTCTAATTGATCTCGCTCTAATTGCAATTAACCCAAAAGTTGTTATAATTTGGCTACTCGAATGTAGGGTAAGAAAAAAAAAAAAGTCGGTTTCTAGGCACGTCGCCTATTAGACGCAACTATACAACCTAACTTCTTGTGGTATAGATATCTATTATGCCGTATAATCCCATAAAATTTTGCATTAGGAGATAAGCGAGATCGGTTTGCACCATCCCGTCACGTACGCCGATCAATAATTTGAATGTAAAATACTTCTAACAACAATTTTATGTATGTAGATTTTCATTGTACCCCTGCGATGTTGTAACGTATATACCTATAGTTATTATACTTCCTGTAGCGGTTATCCCGTTATCCACTTTACCATAAGAAATCGTTGCCCTCCTTAACGAGCTGGGAGAGATGAGCTGAACAAACTTTTGCTCGGGCTAGCGTAGACGTTAACCTAGTGCGACTTGTACTAGCTTTGGCTCTTGTATAATCTGTACTGAGATCAGGGCAACGGCTTCCTCTTCCTCTAGGTAAATACGGTACCTGAATGGACATGTTTATATGTATGAAGTATACCTATAGATATGCGCGCGTTGTCTAGGCTAATGATTGTCTGCCAACAGGTGCGATTCGAGATGCTCTAGTATTTAGGTTTATAGATTTCAACCTGAACATCAACTTTGGTCTTGATTGAGAACAATATCGATACAGATACGTCGGTTTAATAATTTCGAAGAAAATCAATCTACACGTCCTCGTGGCTTCGGTCAGATATTTTTTCTATAGATATAAATGCGCGTGCTAATATACCTATAAAGAAATATGGCCTGGTGGTCGATGGGAAAAAAGGGGTAGTAAATTTTTATTTTTTTTCATTTTTTTCACATGTATGGGTGAAGAAATAGAACATCTATCAATGAGATGTACAACATTTACGTAGACTAAGCGTTTTTTCGTGTTATCGCCAATTAGTTTTACCTTTTGTCACCTCGGTGATATGAGAAAGTATTTTATTGGTTTCAGATGCCGATGACTTTCGCTAATTTCAACAAGTCTACATCTTTTTTTTAAGGCTTTGGGCCTTCAGGATTTGAAAAATAGATTTTCAGGAAGATAATATCTGATATTGATAGAACTTTGCGTAGAAACGATAAGCATGAATAATTACTGTACCTCGTTAAATTTGAAACAATCGTTTGTACGAGAAAAAAATATCGGGTTTCAAATTTTCACCGACAACGTTTAGAGTATTTCCGGTAATTACATGGAATTCTAAGGTGATGAAAAATAATCTGTAGGAAAATCTGATGTGGGTACGGAGGGAAAAAAAAAACCCGTCAGAGACTTTTGCTTTATAGAAATTTTTATAATAGATGTTACGGTACAATGGGGTGTAGTGCTCACTTAGCAAGGGATGGAAAAATTATTCATCCCTCGTCAGGTGAAGGTAACATAAGCGGCTCGTGTATCTATTGATACTTTTATAAACGCGAATAATTTTAGGATCCAACTTATTAGAATCTAGTAATAAAGTTTTCATTCGATTCTTGGTTTCTCTTTTTCACTATCAGAAAGGGATTGTATTTGGCCAAAGGATATGTAGCTATTATACGTATTTACTTGTTGTTGAAATCCTTACGGATTTAAATTGTCCAAAAGAATCGTCGGATATACCAAGCAAGTTGAATACGAAAGTAAAAGCGAAAGTTCACGAGCAGTTGATTTATTTAGTAGCTCAATCAGTCCCCTTCGCACACCGAAGGTATACCGATTGTTCGAGGGGCCGCAAAAGTTATGGCGATTTATGAACCCGGGTAAATTTCTTCAAGAAATTTGATGGCGAACGGAGACTCGGTCCCCCCGGCCCCTTTTTTTTCTTCTTCTTCTTCAAAGTATATTGACAAGATTTTCTCGCTTGTGATATGCGTCCTATAAAAAAACTATATAGCGATTTTGATCATCGTCTGAATTTACTATAATATGTACTCAACTTATATAAAAATTGATCTCATATGTTTTTCGTTATGCTATTCCCTAAATAAATTTTTGGAATCCTGACGTTCAGGGAATTTTTTGATAATTTGCAAACGCGTTAAACTACGCTACGTTTTCACGCTACTGTTTCTAGCGCGTTTCCGGTACTGTAGATAGTGGATGCCGTGTAGGTAGGCATATACTATAAACGTGCGATTGTTTTGGCGAAGTACGACAGCGCGGGGAACCCAAACGAGACCCAAGTCCACGCATTTCCCGCGACCGTCAATTATTTCGCACCACTCGTAAATTCAACTGGCTAGGGTCCCACCGCGCCATCATGGCGGTGGGCTAATGAAAGCGAGCGGTCCCTCGAGTGGTCACGACGTCCACGCCGGTCAGAGCTTTCTCCGGATCATATTTATCAACGTTTCGTAAAACGTGAGAAATTTCATTTCCAAAATCGCGGATACGAATTTTTGCCATGCCGGTGAAAATCACGGTGAAACTATCATTTTTCCATTCTATCTTTTTTCTTTTTTCTTTTTCTGCTAACGTAAACCTTCGCGAATTTATTGATGATTTATATGGGACATAGGGACTGAACGAAAGAGCTCTGTAATTTTAAATTCAACAAAATTCATTCCGGTTATAAGCCTGATACCTTTCCGATGGAAAGGAAGGATCAAATATGCCGTATAAATTCGGCGGGAGAAAACTTCATGTCTTTGATATTAGCGAGGGTCTCCAAATCGAATAGACAAAACCATAAAAGCGCACTAAACTTTTCCGCGACGTCCGTATCCGCGGGATCTGGGTCGAAAAGCTTCCGGACTATTTTATACCAAAAAATCGAATACGAAAAGTGAAAATTCTTTTTTTTTTTTCCAAATAACCCGAATTATGGAAAAGCGATAGTCCTCCTTTCTAAGGACGATCTAACCGGATTGAATCATGAAATTCGAATAGCGAAATGGCGAAAATGAAGAATGTACATTGAAAATAATATTCACTTGGCCTTAAGGGAAAATTCGTTGAAAATTTTTAGATGGCTAAAACAAATCTATTCTAAAATTCGTTCCAACAAAATTTAGATCACGATAGTATGCGTATTGATAAAAAAATTTCAATCTTCTACGATGAAAGTGTATGCGCAGGGAAAAATTTTTCCAGAATATATACACCGTACGTACCGTTGGGAAAAAAAAAAAAGTTACCTGCGCATACACTTTCATCGCAGAAGATTGAATTTTTTATTTATTTTTTTTCAACGCACACACACGTCATTATATGATACTGAATATTGTAGGAAGAAATTTTTGATAATGAATATATTTTTTTAATAATTTTGAAAAACACAAAACATCTTTCTCGTCAAAGTTTCATTAAACTTCTTCCTTAAGCTGTTAATAACATCGGCTATGTATAATTTGTAAAGGCGACCGAGACCGTCCCACATTTTGTTAAGATCGTTTCATTCTATAGCCAGCGTCTCTTTGATGGGTAGGATCAGCTACCCGGCGTAGCTTTGTTTGCCCAAGGAATCGACGCCAAATATAATTACCGGTTTCACCCGTTTGCCTCGGGCAAACACACCCTGCGGCTAATACGGTCAAATATACCCCTGCTACTCGCTTTACTACCTTATACTCCTTTCACCCTCCTTACCACCGTCTCGACTTTCCCAACCCCCGCATCCCTAGAAACGCCTCGACCACGGTATTTCGAATGTCGGGGCACGGCGCTGGGAAACTAACTCCAAAACTCTATTAAGATATAATTTTGGACGCCTCCAAGAATCAAGGTCCGTCTTATATTAAGCCTGGGACCTGGGACCTGGGACCAGGGATCGGGGGCCGTACGGTACCAGGTAATGGGCTACCTTATACTCCGACGCTGCGCGACGCGACGCTTTGGTATATATAGGTATATCTACGAGTCTTAGGGAAGTAAAGTATCCTTGTGGGCGTCTTGTAAAAAGTTAACGATCAATCAGCCCCGATATATACATTATACGTATAGACATTCACTGTTATATTTTATACATTATCGGAGGGGGTGTATTACCTGTACTGCGATATATATAAGTATAAGCTATATTTCTCAAGTCGGAAATATATTTGTTACGGATGGTTATGAGAACGGTTGGTTGGGGTCGGCTACAAGTGACAAACGACCTCGTAATTTATTCGAGCTTGTCACTACGCCGACGCGACTTGCCGAAGACGTCGAGTCAATAATCGCCACTTATATGCGAGATATATAACAATCTAATTACCATAGCCTCCCGCTTGTTGCACGCGAATATAAATCCACCTATTTTTCATGATTGGACGAATGTGAAGAGGAAAGTCGATAATGTTAATACTCGAGATCGTTTTTTCAAGACGCGTAATGATATGTCATACAGAAAAATATGAAATAATAATTAGCGTTAAGATAAAAGTCGCGTGAATATCCGTAATCGTTAAAAATTCACTTTCGGCTTTATCGCGGTCAAAAATATTTGCGATTTTTTTAAAACCCGAGATTATGATAAGCCAGTAAAAACGTCAGGTTTTCGAATGTCCCCGTTTTCATGCATCTCCCCAAAACGTTAAGTTTTTGACAAATTTACCAGGTTGACGTAATTTGAGCTGTTCCCTCAAAGCCTTCGGCAAACACAACCGGGAAATATGGGCTGTCGCGATATCCTACCCTTATAGATATACACTTTACATTATGTAGGTATATGCTAGTATGTACAGTCGAGCACTAAAGTTCATGCAGAATTTCATTTCTGATTTTAATTGCAGCCCTTTCATCAGGCGTCTGCCATCGCACCTTTTATATCGTTACTTGCCTTCTGCAGGACCAACGAGTCCTAGGTTCTTGACTATTTCCGAAGTATCCCTTTGCTTTTAGCTAGGGGTTCAACTATTTCATCTAGATTTGCATATTAGGAAGCAAACGTCACCCACAGTCTAAAATGTCGCAATTAACGATGTAATTTTGAGAAAATTTTATATTATTATGTAATATCGAGCTAATCAATATCTATATACGTTTCTCTTGAAAAATTTGATGATTATCTACTTGCGTGCCTATATTTATCTCATGTCACGTCAATTATACATAAATACTATATATTTCATGAACCCAATTCATCCGAGTGTCTATTAAGTATAATTAAACTATACACGCGAAAAGTTTGAGCATAAGTAATGAATTTAATTGACAGTTTGAATTCAGTTAAATACATCGAACTTTTCACTCAAAACGGATATAGAATGGTTGTAAATAAATCCTGAAATCGAAGATTATTGATCGTAGCTATTTAAATACCTACATGAATTTTTTAGTGCTCGACTGTACGCATCTTGGCAAATCTCATATACCTTATATATATGTATGTGATAATGTATATACTTGAATATTTAATATCAAGTAAAACAGTATGTGTATGAATGAGTATGCGTATAGTTGAATTTGGTAGAGACATGTAAGATAGAAGATTGAAGATGGTGCAAAAGGAACAGGACTGTAGGTAAGGTCCTTGAGCTAGGCGGAGAAAGCTAGGTGCTAAGGAACTTTCAGCTGTGGGATATCCTCTACGATTATTAGTTGGACAAGTAGTTTCGGAGGCTCGCGGGTTAAAGTGAAGCTTGATTAGGCGTAACTTGTTACCGTCCAAAACGCCGCGAACTTAAACCGTATTAAACTGTGCTTAAGTCAAGTGTATCTTGAAGACCTGCTTTTACCAAGTATATAGTAATTAGCGGCGCCTGACGCAAGTGCGAATAATTATTGCTCGTCCAAGTGTCCAACAATCACAATTTTATAAAAAAAATTTATTTATTTATTTTTTTTTCTCATCTTATATTATTTCTATAAAATATCGATTGGTCTCATTTATTTTATTGTATATAACGAATGTATTTACTTTTTCAACAATATTTTTGGTTTGCTGAAATAACAAGTCTGTCAAAAACTGACCAAACTCGATCGGTCCAATTTACCTTGTGATATAAAACGTACCCTACTCTACCCCATAATCCAAGAATGTCCGATCTTTTATGAAAATCTGTGATCAAACGCTTTTATGCTTTTAGTTTCGTCCCGCTATCGAATTTCCCTCTCGTCAAAGGGGATTAAAAGTTGTTGTAATTTTTCGAAATTTTCAGATTCTCAGCAGTCGCTAAGGTCGAACGTTATATATAGTTGACTACATACCGTCGTCGCGTGAACGAGAATCCTATTTTCTTATATTTTTTCTTCATAATTCCGACGTTATTATCGGATATCGATATCGTCAGACGGCCATGAAACACCTGCAGTCTCATTCTAATCACAGTATTTCAAAAATATGGACGTCTAGAGTCTAGAGCAAGGCGGGTATCCGTTAAGAAACGAAAAAAAAAAGTAAAAAAAGAATAGGAAAAAGAGATGAAGAAGAAGCGAGAAAAAAACGAAGAGCTTTGGAATTTGATATCGCGTGCAGGAAAATAAAGTAGAAAAATTCCATCTGTTCAAGCGCTAAGGCAGGGTGTAGGTACTCGTTTCAAGCTAGGCCTTAGGCTGACCGAACACACTGGGTGGTTTGAGGCACACTCAATATGGTCAGCCTTTAGTTTGGCTACAAAAACACCTCAAAGAGCTTCGCGGGCCATGCGAAAGCTTAGGAAAAAGAACTTTCCAAGAAGTATACCAGGACCCTAAGAGTTGATCAGACACACACGAGCGGCAGAATTTTTTTTTTTCCAACTTTCAAAAGAGGGTATTACAATTTGATACAAAAGCTTTGGATATACTTACGATAGATGTATGTTTCGGACTGTTCAGAAATAAAATTGACGTGGGTGCAACACCGTATAGTGATCCTCTTATGTGAGCTACGTTTCACCGATCCCCGCGCTTTCGTCCTGATAGTTTTTTTCACTATCGTATTCTGTAATCAAATTTTTCAACAACTGTATAAAAATTTTCGGAATAATATAGAGATTTAAAATGTTAGTGAAATGTTAGTGAATCTACGAGGAAACGCGAACAGGATTTGAATGTGAAAATAGAGTAAATCCTTTTCATCTGAGGTGTTGAAACAGGAATTCTAATTGTCCCTCTGATTATGCTAATACTACTTTATATTTTTCAACGCAACATAGATTATGCATATGACAAGTAATCTACCCTATTTTCCCTGCAATCTCATTGCCCTTAATTAATTGGTACATCAAAAATCCTTTATACTTCTATTCCATTCCGATCTATACGCTATTGTTCGCAATAGCCTCGACGAACAACTCTGTGGTAGATAAAATCAATATAAAGTATGTTACGAGCAGGAAGCGATGATCCTGAGGGGAGACGGAACCGGCTGGGCTTGGTTGATTGGTAATAAAATATAAGTATATAAGATAATTGAAAAGATGGATATGTATACAATAATTTATGGGTATAGTGAGCCCAGCTTTTTCTCGCTATTTCACTACCAAATAGAAAAAAGTGTAATAAAAAAAAAAAAAAAAAAATAATAATAACCGCAGGTCAGATGTAGGAATAAAATATTGATTAGACTATCGAATTCACTAGGCTGATTTTAATCACAGGTTACCGGAGCCTCAGTAATCGGCAGCCGGTCTGTCGGCCCCTCGGTTACCCGGGGACCGACGACCGGCTGGGTTTCACTGATAACGGACTTAGGGTAAGCCTTCGTACAACCGCTAGCCACTGTTCAAATTCAACCGTCATTATATATATATATCGGCATTATCGGTATACTGAAAGATGTGTACGTATATATATATATATATAAATATATTGAGGGCTAGGAACCAGAAAGGCATAATCCACCAAAAAATCAAAATGCTTCCATAAGGGCTCATCTGAAAGTTTAACACATTAGCCCGTTTTGCTAAAGCTAGTTTATACGAGAGAAATCATCGACCAGGTGTGTCGACGAACTGGTAAATTCATCAATTGGCTAGGCTGAGATTTGAATAAATTTGGTAAAGCCATTTGCCGGACGGAGAACAAAAATTATTAATTTGATTTTACACCTTTCTGGCAGCAGTAGGCAAAAATTAATGGCCATTAATATAGTAGCATACTACGCTTTGCGGAGTTCACGTGCTGAATTTTGCGGACACACCCTTACGATAGCAAATTCATTAAAAGCTGAAAAACTCACCAACGCATAGTTTGAAAAATTCTTACGATTGGAGTATAATGAAATCTAGATTAATTTCCATCTTTCAAATCCCGTTGTCGATTTTTAATGCATTATAAACGACGATTCAAAAGTTTAATCCGGATCTTATACCCCGGATATTTCATATGCATACGGTGTAGGTGGATAGTTGAACACGGGAAGAGGAGATCCTGTTTTTGATGAGAATTAAAAGGGAGTTGTGCGTGGTTCGTTCTAAAGAGGGATTTAAGAGACGGGTAATAAATATTAAAATAACAATTTGAATTCTACTTCCGCTTAACCTCTGCCCTGTAAAGTATGGCATGGGGGGAGTGGGGCCTTAGAGGGTTCTGCAAGGTGGAATAAAAGTGGGAGAAATAGGGGGACTGAATTTATACGGTAATCATCTTATGTACTTAGTCTACTTCTTAGCATATTGCTACCCCAACATTCACCAGGCAGTTTGAGAGGCTTAGCCAAGATGAAACAGAACAGGATTGTGGATAAGTATTGGATGAACAAGGTAGTACTAATCTTAATACCGATCACACCTCTTCGATGACATCTCGTCACCGTTGTGGGTACCAGAACCGATGATATTCGTAACAATTTTACTGAAATTTGTCGATTTATTATTAACATTATTAATACCGAGGGTATACATACCGCGTATCAATTTATCCTCAACCCTTTATTCCTCAATCTTATTCTTTCCACCCTTCTCTTAACCTTAGGTTTACTTTGGGGAATGAATGCCTTTAGATTATGCGAAAACTCGCGACAGAAAATTGAGTATGCTCATTTCGTATGGGATTTTAGTTTTGATATTAGGTACGTAGGTACTATATAAATCGAGCTTATATTATGTGGGATATTTGTTAGAGAGATTATACGTGGTGAGGTGCTGATGGTGTTATAAAAACAAAAAGAAAAGAAAAAACAAAAAATAGCATTGAGATTTATTATTCCACGTACATTGTACTACGTGTAATCCTTAATCTTTGTCTCTCTCTTTTTTTATCTTTTCCTAGCTGGCATGTGTTCATATGCTTATGTAATATAAGTAGATATTTCGGTGTAAAATTCTATCATAATTGGTGTACCGCGTTGTGATTATGTTTGACCCGGATTTGTAACAACAAGGCGTTATTAATTCATCGAGTGGACCCTTTATCTGGATAAAACTAACGATAAAGACGATTGGTTTTGAATAAATTAGATTTAAATAAATGAATAGATAAGACAGTCGTAGGCGTTTCAAGTATACGAAAGCGAGCGTATAGCGGAAATTGGATATCGATATCCGATCAGCTGTACCATTCGATCGAATTTAATTTACTCTTTCGATAAAATTACTTTTTTTTGGTCAAACTTATCGAAACTTCTCGTTCGTTTCCTTATGATATCAATAAAAAAAACCGATGCATGGCTTACGAAAAATCACTTCTATATAGTTAATATCGAAATTACTACCGCAACATTTTGCGCAGCGGAAATAATTCGTGGCACATAACGACAACGACCACAACAACAACAACAACAACAAGAACAACAGGTATGATGTACGTAGAAACTAACTTATGTGGGTACAAGTGTAACAATGCGTGAAAGTTATACGGGGTCGTACTCATCATTGTCTCTCTCTCTCTCTCTCTCCATCAGTCTCTCGAAACATTGCGTATAGGTGTGATAAATGAAGTAATTTCAGAGAAATAAAAATGAAAAAATAATCAGTATTTTTTTCGGATTATCAATCTATCGAATCTGGTTCTTTATCAGTCGATGATTAAAAATCTGAAGACTTTCTA
Organism: Tenthredo notha; assembly: GCA_914767705.2. NCBI lineage: Eukaryota > Metazoa > Arthropoda > Insecta > Hymenoptera > Tenthredinidae > Tenthredo > Tenthredo notha. The sequence goes on from OU611906.1 coordinate 15,567,063, forward strand.
TCGTTTTCCAATTTAATAAATAACGCCCAAAACGATGGGTTATTTTTCAATCTTCCAATACATTGGAATAAAAAATCGTATGGATGTTTGAAAGACAGAAATATTGTGGGCATAAAATTTACCGTTATCAAATATTGGCCAAAAAATTTCGAGCATTCCGAAGAAAAGATTTCCAGTTGCCTCTATGCCTTCTTAGGTAGGTATACTTTCAAGATTTTTTTTTTTTTTGTCTCACAAAGTTATCAGAGGGTGGAAAAATCAGTGAATCAGTTTTACGCGTTATTCGAATGGGAAAACAATAAGTCCATCTCGCCAATCACCTCTTAAAAGTTTTTCCAGAATTCGAGATTTGTAGATATTCAATCTTCGATCAGACATAAAAGATCGAACGAGTAGGAGGTGAGATAAGTGATATAATTTTATTTGTAAAGAAGAGAAAAGAAAAAATTGACAAAAATAGCTACACGATCTTTCAGGGTGAAGTATTGGATCCCGATTGTCTCTCTAAATAAAAAATAAAAATAAAAAAAGGCTTTTCTAACTTCGTAAAATTTTTACTTGGGGCCTGTCACGTTTCGTTTTAACCACTGCGCTAGGAATTTTATTACTTTTCCCGTCCGTCGACGTCAGAGGCAATGAAGCTTGCAACTCGTAGCTCGCGGGCGTCAAAGGCTAATTGCGACGCCCTGGCGACCCGCAACAAACGCTAGGACAAGCCCATATTACACCAGGATACTGGGCCTGTAGCAACCTCAGGTGAACTATGCAGTATGTGCATTTGCGGGGATGAGATTGAGGGCAGAGTTCGTCCCTGGATGTGCTAGCCAACAAATACGTGGTGACCCATGCTCCTAGCAGGGCGATTCGTCGACCTGGAGCAGCGGAGATTACACGACGATGTTTGCCTCAGTTAGGTCGTCGTAGACTATGTAGAGGTCTTGCCTGACCGAGCATGCGTATGTAGGTACAGGTTGCGTGTAGGTACTGTAGCCTGATATTTACCGTTTAATGAGTATCGATCTAGTGAGCCACGCGGTTTACCTCTTAAGTACATTGCCCTGTTGTTCTTCCCTCAGAGTCGTTTTTACTAACCACAATTACCCACTCGAGTGAAGTATAGTATATCCTATGGAGTAACGGACTGATACACTTTCTATGATAATTACGATTAACTATTCGTTACATTTTAAAATATCAAATATAAAAAAAGTATACAATTTAAGGGATCGAGCTACCCTTTATATTTCACTTATCGTCCATGAATATCTATAGGTTGAATTCACTGGCGAGTAACTAATTTCGGAAATAATTTTTACTAGAATTTAATCGAATGAATCAAATTCGTTTATTGTTTATCTGGAATACAAAGGATTTCTATAAGAAGAGAGGAGACTGTATATCGGAGGGTCTAATTCAATGATTTTATAGTTTAGTCCTTTAAACTGTAAGCTTTTAATCTTAGGCTCCTGAACGAAGAACCAACACAAGGCTCGGCAGTAGTACTGGTCCGCGTCTGGTCAGCCAACGTCAAGCAGTGTCTATATTAATCAGAAAACGTGTATTGGAATCGTAATTTTTCAAATCACTCATATTCTTTGAAAGCAATATTATATTGACTCAGTTTTTTCATGGCTGATTACTTTTGTTTTCAAATACAATTAGGAATTATTTGAGATTTTATGGACTTCGCCGTACACGGATTGAGTCTATCGAAGAAAAAGTGGTCCTTGCAGGGTGCAGGTCACATCGTCCATCGAAACTTATTGAAATTTGGAAAGGATATTGTACATTAGGGTGGTCCTTATTTGGGGTGTTGACGAATTTCGACAAGTGCGCCCCCTAGACACGTTCGAAATAAATGAAATAAAATGTGTGCAAAAACGGAGCGCTGTAGTCCAATTAGAAAACGTGCCTCTAAGCTCGTTTTGTTTCTCATTTGAATAACATGGGATTTTCAGACTACTTTAGTCATTATGTTTTTGAGTTTTCCCCGAGCACGCAAAAAATTCTTTTTCCACATAAATCTGTTGTTCATGGGTACAACTACGCGTACATTTTGTTACAAAACTTCACCAGGCCCGTGGACAAAAGCAAAAGATCAAAAGCAGTATATTCTTCAGATAGTCTCGGAATATCGTAAAAGCTTTCCCGATCCAAAAAAACAGACGGTGATCAAAACATTTTAATTTTAATTATAATTTTATAAAAAAGCATGAAGTGTAAACGATGTGTTTTGAAATATACTAATTGAAATACATATTTTTTCCCACGTGTACAATTACTTTTTTTTACAAACTATATCAATTTGCCGTTGTGCCTCGATATCAGGGGAATGGGGGGCGTAAAGGTTGTGATAACGACTTGTGGAAAAATGTACGCGTAGTTGTACCCATGAACAACAGATTTATGTGAAAAAAGAATTTTTTGCGTGCTCGGGGACAACTCAAAAACATAATGACTGAAGTAGTCTGAAAATCCCATGTTATTCAAATGAGAAACAAAACGAGCTTAGAGGCACGTCTTCTAATTGGACTACAGCGCTCCGTTTTTGCACACATTTTTTTTTATTTATTTCGAACTTGTCTAGGGGGCGCACTTGTCGAAATTCGTCAACACCCCAAATAAGGACCACCCTATTGTACATTGATACATTTTCAGGGCAAACCAATGATATTTAATGAATTTTATTTATGGATACGAATCTTTTGATTTTTAGTTCTTTTCTTGTGAACGTTTAGAAAAAAATTGTGTTACCTGCTCCCGACAATAAAAGGCCGATCTTATTTCTATATATTATTAGTTTATCCCAAAATGATATCATTCTAGAATATCCCCTCAAAATTTCAAAAAGGTTCGATGAACGATGCGACTTGTACCCTGCGATAACTTTATTTTTAATAGACACAATCCATGTAAGATAAAGATCATAAGATCTAAAATAATGTGGAATTATGTCTTAAAATACAAGTAATTAGCTTTGAGAGAAACTAAGTCCATAGAATATTTCTTAAAAGTGTATCCAGTGATTTGCAAAAAATTATTTCAGAAGTGTGCACCCAGCCACTCAAGTGAACTTCTAAGAATAGCGAATATAAAAGAGATATGAATGACTAAAACATTTTATTAACGTGGATAGGGTAATCATTGAAGTCTTCGAAATCAAAGCTTCACGTCAAGGCTTATTCGGAGCAAGGAAAAGGCTATTTACTTTATATTTTTATCATCCTTTTCACATATAGATGTCTACATGTGAGAATATCTTACTCTTCCCCCGATATCTTCGGTGGCAATTTTGTCTTATCAAACGTTACCTCACAGCTTCGAAGACTTTACCGATATTTTCGAATTGAAATCGACACTGATCCGTGAAGTTTAAATTATAAAAGAAACCAAAGAGTAGAAGAAAAGTAGCTAACCCATCGGTATAATGTATACATATACATACTGGCTATATTAAACCCGGGAGAATACAAGCCCTCAAATTTTCATGAAAACGTAATCACTGTATATACACGTAGGTACAGGTTCAAAGTGGAATCTCTCGCTTTGTAAATATGTCATGTATACTATGTAGCATGCATAGGAGGCAGCCATCTTGGAATTCCATAGCCTCGCAATATCGAGGGATATTGTGACACGCGGGTAGAATGGACAGATCGCCGTCGTCTCGTCGTGCCAATTTTTAGGGGATGAAACTTTCAAAAAAGGTTCAACGTGTCAACACGGACGTTCGTTCGGGAGGATCGAGTGTCCCGCCCGACTATTGCTCGGATAATCGTTTTTTCTTTTTTTTTTTGTCATCGTCGCTATCGTTATTATTATTATTATTATTATCATTCTTATTATTATTATCATTATTATTATCAGAGCAGACGACCGTAAAATTTAAAATTCTTCCACCTATTCATCCCCTCGCGATTTCACGTTCGTCGAAAACCACCGCACCCTGAAGCTGCCTCCACACCTGTTTGAGCTTCGACAATAGAGATTTCGTATTTCATCAGTGAAAAACTTTTGAAAAGGTTCAATCTGCCAAAGTAGGTGATCGAGCGTGACAGCAGCTGTATTGCCTGTGTATAATCGTTTGTCGTATTTGAATGACTTCATTTTTGTGATTTAATTATTTTTAAAAAGCACGATAAATTCATATCGTAAAATATTTCTATCCTGGATTAAGTTTGAAATGATTTATCCTCGTTTATGGATTTATAAAAAAACTTAAAGTAAAACGAAATGATATATAAAATTAAAGATACTTTGAATTTCATTGGTGATTTTGTAAATGGTTTTAAACGACAAATTACACCGGATACGATGCTATCGCGTATACAATTTAACACCTTTTCTCACGTCTTTCCGGTACACGTCTCTGAGGCTTTTACCTACCCTCACGCATACGTTCGTGATACGCGTCATTGCCTCACAGTTAGGTGTAGAGAGACTGTGGATGTTGGTATGTCGGGCTGGGAGACCGACGTAAAACCAAGATACGTTTCGTACCTACATAAAAGTGCAAATTTTAAACGCTCGCAGGAGAGTAAAACAATCCCTTCGTATTTTGGTCGGCTTTTGCGGATGGCTCTGTGCGCAAAAGAAAATACTATACGAAATTGCATTCTCATATACCCGCCTAAACCTAATACAACGTTTCATAGATCTACGTTTTTCAAAAGCAGGCCTTTCTCCGCAAGGGAAAACAGAGTTTCGTATTTAACGTTATCAACACTTACCTCCACGTAGTACGTATATATGTATATATGGGGGATTTCACAAAAAAACGAGAGGTCGTAGACCTTGGTATTTGGAATTTGACTGGAATATTTTTTTTCCTGCGCATTTTTGTCAATCAAAAACATACCTCAGAGGACTTTTCGATATTCATCTTCATTCACCCAGGACAGCTCATTAAAATTTTCCATAAAATGATATTCAGTGCAAATTTTTGAGCAGAAGGATTGAAAATCCGTAAAAAACTCCAAGAACAAAAACTGCTTTTTTTCTTACCTACTTTCGATAAAAAAATACGGCAATATCGCCGAATCCCGAGGGAAGAAAATAACCATCATATTTTTACCTCCTGAAAATACGCCATTTTTGATTTTCAAGATTCAAATATACAACGATTCGTCAAACAATTACGCAACTTTTGAGCCCAATCCGAACGTGGTCCGATCTGATCTTCGATTTTTATTGCATGATTTTCGTTCAGATTTATTATTTTTCGTTGGGTTTTTCGTATAATTTAGCTGGAAGCGAATAAAAAAGAGACTTCGACAATTGTCAAAAACAGTTTTATTTAGAATAAGTATAATGAGGGGAGTCGTTCAAAAATATGATTCCGACCGATTATATTTGATTAGAAAAAACTATCACCTCCCCTCATTATACTTATTCTAAATAAAACTGTTTTTGACAATTGTCGAAGTCTCTTTTTTATTCGCTTCCAGCTAAATTATACGAAAAACCCAACGAAAAAAAATAAATCTGAACGAAAATCATGCAATAAAAATCGAAGATCAGATCGGACCACGTTCGGATTGGGCTCAAAAGTTGCGTAATTGTTTGAGGAATCGTTGTATATTTGAATTTTGAAAATCAAAAAAGGCGTATTTTCAGGAGGTAAAAATATGATGGTTATTTTCTTCCCTCGGGATTCGGCGATATTGCCGTATTTTTTTATCGAAAGTAGGTAAGAAAAAAAGCAGTTTTTGTTCTTAGAGTTTTTTACGGATTTTCAATCCTTCTGCTCAAAAATTTGCACTGAATATCATTTTATGGAAAATTTTAATGAGCTGTCCTGAGTGAATGAAGATGAATATCGAAAAGTCCTCTGAGGTATGTTTTTGATTGACAAAAATGCGCAGGAAAAAAAATATTCCAGTCAAATTCCAAATACCAAGGTCTACGACCTCTCGTTTTTTTGTGAAATCCCCCATATGTATACCAACGAACGTGTACCAAAGAGTTTGTCTGTGCTCTTACGTTGGAGGGAAAATAACGTACAGCGTTACACCTAGGTAGGTACCTACTACATGAACAAGTCTCGGGCGTATGAAAACTTTGTATAAAGCTAGCACATACCAGGTTACCAAAAGTCCTTTGATGCTTGGACACGTGTTCACCAGGGATGATTTACCCGTTTCCAGAGCTAGACGTGAAAGCCGAATAATATGTAATTCATTTATCTCTTACACGGTTGAATTAAAATTTCATCAACAAAATTCGTAGAGCCAAAATTTAACGAGTATATTTTGTTGGAATAAATACACGTTGCAGTGAGGTGAACGAAACGGTCTACGTATAGCTGGAATTAAGATAATTACTTCCAGCGATCGATGCACCAGATTATATCAGGAAGTTTGTAATGCTAACGATTAACTGTTTCGGTGTGTTTCGCTAGACTTTCCCACCCACCTCGTTAAAACGCTATAGTATTCACCGCACGAAGGTGACAAAATTTTAACACGTATATTATTTATTCGATTTTCATTCTTACGAAATAAAATGAATGCTGGAAAGAGAAAAAAAAAAAATCCGAAGAAAAGAGAGAAAAAAGAAAAAAAAAAATGCTTGTGGTACATTCACTGAATATCTATAGCAAACTCTGACCCTTCGAAACGTAATTTTGTCATTACAATGCCTTTCCTTCAATTTTTTCAAGCGTGAAAAGATATTTGACAGCTGTCAATATTGGTTAACTCCAGCCCCACAGTTGATACAGCGGAAACTTGTCTTATCACCGTCTTCGGCACGAGTGTTATGTCGGATCGAAGCTCGGGTACACGTGGATACATATACCTATATCAGCGTTTTCGAGCTACACGAGAGACCCTCAAGATCATCTTGCGGAATCGATTGTGTATTTTCCTTGTTGAATTTCGAATCCTTGCTTGCTTACACAAACTTCTTGAAATTTATCCAATTTCTAACTCATACGATCAGTATCTGGCTTTATCACATTACGCTAAGCCGGTTTAAATCCGATATGTTGATAACATAAGGATAAGTGGTCATCAGATCAGCTCATAAAATTTGATGAGAAGTGTTCTATACAAAGTTGGCAGACTCGTCCTTAAATCTACAGGGTTAATAGTTGAACGTGCCCCGGGGCTCCTCTGTCATTGTTCGTTTGCATAGGGCATATCAAACTCTCCGTTCTCGTCTGCCTCTCTGCGATAATATGTTAATGGATAAGTTATGATGTTAATTAATGCATAAAGTGGCAACAACCTGTCAATCACTTCGAATAATTTCTGATGCATCATCCTCAGGGTGAGTTTTCCTAATCCAAAACCTTCCCTTCGACCCCTATAAAGTTTCCCGCAGTTTATCACCGACACTTTTCTTTTATCCTTAGTTTATTTTTTCGAACACAAACGATAAGGAATTTTTTTGAAAGCTATAATCAGTCCTATTCACAAGCTATCTTCAATTTGACTTTTATCATTCCAATAGAATTCTATTCATTTTATTAACATCAACTCGTAGACGTATAGAATTAAAAGGAAAGAATGGCGTTCCTCATTATTTATATTTTTACGTAAATGCTGGATACCAGATGTTCAACGCCCACTTGGCTATAAAAAAGATACTATCTAAAGACATGCCGAACGAGATTTTTCACTCGCTTATTACTCGCTAATTATGCTACGCTTCGAGCCAATGAGAAAAAAAAAAAAAAAAACGTGAATACCAGAGGGGACTCGGTTTTCTCGAATCTCTTATATGTAAGTATATACCGACCTAGCATAAGAAAACTCCGATACAATATATTTCAGGACTAGTGTATTACGATAATACACCGTGGTATACACATCCATACACCACACACATATAATATGTTATATACATCGCGACGTACAGGACTTTGACTAAGTTGAAATTTACTATATGATTGCTAGAGCGACCGTGCACCTGGTCGCACAATGGCTGGTAGTCCGTGAAACCAGTACCACTTTAACCAGCGTTGTAGGAACCGATACATAGAGCCTAGGTCGAGTCGAGGCAAACCTGAACAATTTGCTGTAATAATCCGGTAATTGATAACATTAGGAATTCAGTAGGGTTCTCTGGGAGTGAAGAGAACCAGTCTGTGCATATACCTTGGATATATGCCTTGCGGTTAATATATCCAGGTGTCTAGCCGTATACCTGTTGTTTAGATCCAATGAAATATGAAAACTTTAGTATATACATATATCTAACAAGTCAGGATGTTATACAGAGGATATAAACTGGCGTAAGTCATTTAGCGAGATTCATTTTCTCTTCACTTTTCATTCAATCTGATTTTATGACTCTGATAGTGATAGAGCGCTAGCAGAATGCCGGCGAAAGCATCTGTTTGGGATTATTAGTCTATTGGTTTTATCACTTGCGAAGCGAGCCAGGCAGTGAAAGTAACGTGTTGTGGTCGGACAGAAGCCCACGGTAGACCGTTTCTCCCCTACGTGCTAGTGCTATAGAGTATAGAGTATAGACAGTATTCAGGCGTAAATCGTGACGGAGAATAAGTAGTAAAAACCGTAGAAGACAGCCAAGGCTGATTTTAGTCTAAATTAAAGTGTTGGATCCGCTGAGGACGCGCTGAGATTATATATTGCATTAATCTGAAGAATGAATACATCTAAACGAGTACGAGGAACAATATGAAAATAACTTCTAATATGATTGGTGTGAGACGTTAGACTATCAATGAATTGGTTTGAAAGCATATATTATCTAATTTCCAGGTGAACGACAACATGATATTTATTCTGCACCTAATGTTTGAACTCTTCGCAGTGTTGGAACTTATGTGACATGCTATTATTCACAAATATTAGCGGATCTATGACTTTCTAACGTATTTAAAGCCAAATGTTATATTTCTATGGTATCTTTTGCATGTGGTTCATTTTTTTAACAATTTATTTTCCTCTATACCAGAGATATTCGCTTTTACAGTCAACACAAGATCTAGTGAGTATCGTGGCGGAACACGTCGAGAAATAAGATCGCTTTGAAATATCTATACAGCTGAATGAATGAATGGTGCTTATTTCTATATGTTATGCTTCTGTTGCATTGAAGTCTCGAATTATTGAATTTGACATTTATATTGATGGATAATTGAGACGATGCGATGACGCTTCGAGATGGTTGATATCTCATGTCAAAGTGTACGGATAATCTTTACGTTTAACGTCATCCTGCCATCAAATGCCACCGAGCTTAGGAAGCAGCGTGTTGCCCGACAACTTTATGATAGTCTCTTGGTTGCATAAATGCGACGTTTGCGTGTCAACTCAGAATTTAGATTATTATAGGAGACGTTGAGCGAGGGGATGTCACGCTGTCAAACTACGTTTTTAGACACGAAAGATTAACCAACCACGCACGACAAAATACCTAAGAAACTTACCGAGCGAAGCGCAGTCAAACTTTTATAGATCGTATTAAACTTCGTTTGACGACATCCGCAACTTTTCCGAGGTTGTTTAGGTCATCCTACCTTCGCTCTGGTTCACTATAATACTATCAACTATATATCTGACGTACCAAATTTGATTTTACTCGCTATTTTCAAACGCTTTGATACCTCAGGGCGCATACTACACCGCAAGTTTATATACCGCATAGTAATGACTGTATTCAAGTTATTTTAAAGAACATTTCACTTTTAAAAAGCTCCGGAAATCTCGGGTAATTCAAAACCCGTATATATATCTATCCACGATTCACATTCTGATCGTAATACGTAACCGTATCAATGATTGCGATATAATCGTAACAGGGCATCGCAATAAAACTATTAGATATTGAAAGAATTCTATATATTGCTGTTTCCCACGATATTCAAAAACCAACAATATCACGATAACGCCCGTCAATTACACAAAAAAATCATCCTTTCTATTAGAGAAAACTCGAAAAACAACCCTTAAAGCTGAAAAGTTCGCGTTTTGAACTGATTTCGAACGAAATGATTAAGGGATGATAATTAAAAGCGATTACTTCGAGTTCTAATCGTTTACTAATAGATTAATTTATCTACGCTAATGTTCATTCTTCATCTTGTGCAGCTTGATAAAATATCTATTGCCCATTATAGGCACATGGATCCATATCTTTTTCTCGTCTTTGCACAGGTATTTCGTCGACCGACGTCACCTGACGCGTGCGCAAAAGTTGCATCCCTCTCACGCGACGAAGACAGACTATCATGTGGGGGTGGGAGACGCTCGACGGTTGAACCCAACGACCGAGGTTCAGTTTGCCGGCTGTCCCGTCGCGAGCGACCGAGGCTTTTGTCGCACCGGTTGGCACGCGTCGCGTCGTGACTCCGTGCTTCGTGGTTTATTACATTTATGATATCGCCAGGTTGAGCCTTTCGAACGGGGCTAAAACCTCCCCGAAAAAAGCGTTCGTTGATTCGCTGATGAATCTTAATGTTAATATTTAATATTCGAGGGGTTGAAATACCGCATGAACTCTTCGTATACGAAGATCGCGCGGTTTTCTAAGTGTCTTTTGATTAGGTATTGCGAATTTTTTCTTTTATTTTTTTTTCTGTTTTCCCCCAACAAATTTGTTCAGGGTGGATGGAGATGCGCGACTTATCCAAACCCCGCGAAATTCGGTTTATAATAATCGCTGAAACTATTTATGATTTACATAGAAAAACTCAATTCCTGATGGATGATAATACCTGCTGTTACTGCTGCTGATGTACGGTGTGGGCAAAATTGTGAAAACTATTATAACGAATGTTCAATACGTGACGCGGATACGATGGAGGATTAGAACAGCGAGAAATAAACAAATATAAACACCTTCGAACCTCCATAAATCCGCACGTTCAATTTCAAAGTGTCGAGGAAATCCAGGAAATAGGATATAAACGTGACCAACGAATAAATACAACAAACACAATAGCAAATAACAATTGCATATAGTTGAGCGCAAATACACGTTATATAGGGTCAATACCTAATACTATTATATCGATAATAGATTATTTTAAATGAATATAAATGAATGTTTAACGAAATATTATTAGAATAGGATAAAATGTCAACGTCCTTTTTCTTATTCTTCTAATGGTGCTTCGCAAGGAGAGGAGTGAGAGAGAGAAAGAGGGAAGGAGAAAGAGCAAAGTTTTGGTGTCGAAAGACAAACATTAGTCCTCGGGTTAAAACTGGGCAGCGAAAATGCATATGTATGTAGGAATACGTAAACGCGCGATTAACACAACGGGGAGTAGAACGGTATGAAAAGGCTTTGTGCGATCACCGAGTGGAAATCATAATAATACGGTGTCGAATTAATTCTAAACTCTGGCCGGGCCACCCCCGATCCTTTATACCTACCCCGAAAGGACAGACCAGCAGAATCAGCAGAAACCGGTATAATACCCCTGAGCACGCACCAGAACATTAAAATATATTTACAACTACCTGTATATATTCGTATACATATAATGTACTCCCCCGAATCACAGTGGACAAAGAGTGTAGACACGAAATCTTGTGATTAAATAGCTTGCGTATATGGCTACGACATACATATAATTAATACGTATAATAGGGGTAAGGGTTTTTTAACAACAAAAATAAAATTATTTCACGTGTAGGTATATCGTTCAGCATTGTGGTGGCGTTGAAATATAATTAAACGAGAAATTTATAGTTAACGCTCGTGTTTCTTTGGTGTTAATAAAAAAAAAAAAAGAAAAATCATTAAAAAATGTATAAATGTGTGTAATTAAAGTATTGTGTCGACTATATGTACTCGGAGCTCGGAGGTGTATTTCGCAGAGGTAAATATACTACGTCATCGTATATAACATAATATTTTTCAAAACTTGTGTGGTTAGTTAGGTACGTGGGTGGGGGTCAAAATTTCGAAAGACCAATATTTCGAATGACCAATATTTCGAATTTTAAAATAGCGATGGTACGAAATTCGAAAAGGCCAGTTTAGAGAAGGCCTATCAAGTAGTAACTGAAAAATTACGTATATCGAAATGTAGAAAGATATTTGTACTAAAATAAAGAATTGGAACGGTCAGAATTGCGAAAGACGAAATATGTAATTGAAAAGATAACGAAACGTCTGATAATTCGAATAGTTCAATATTTCGAATTGTCGAGACTTCGAATCTTCACGTATTCGAATATATTTTAGCGACAGACCGAAAATTCGAAAGGTCAGAATCTCGAATCTTTCATACGGTTTTTTGAATGATGTTTCAATAAACAATAAAAATTTTGATCCAAATTCATCTACGCAGAGAAAATACGTTCGAAATATTATTTTTCGAAGCTTAAATCTTTCGAGATTTTGGTCTTTCGAACTTCTGGTCTGTAAAGATTAAAAATTTAGAAATATTGACTTTATACATTTATATTTTCTACATTATACTTATTCAGAATAAAAATTATCAGAAAATACATTTTCGAATAAACCAGCGTTCTGACAGGTGACCGCCTGCTGAATAAGTCATTCGAAGAAATGATCTTTCGAAAATAAGAACTTCGAATTAATTTGTCTCTCGTTATTTTTGTATTCAACTTTGTAATATTCGAATTTTTGGCCGTTCTGAATTCTGATCTTTCAAAATATCGACCCCCACCCAGGTACGTATCCCTACCCAGATGTCGTTTTTTTCCTCATGTACCTACTAGTCCTTGTCCCCTATTATTTGAACCAATATATCCGCGTTGACTGATGTGTACATTTTTATATATACACCGGATATAAAAATGTTACGACAACTTTATGATTCGAGTTGGCTGCAGAGCGTGGCTTGGCATCGCGTTTGGTTCCTGGATATATGCTCATGCATTGAATAGAAGATGAAACAAATTTTAGCGATATGTGTAATAAATTTACTTAGCTAATACGAGTCTTGGTTTTAGTTTTTCCGTTTTTTTTTTTTCTTCGTTTTTGAACCGTCCTTTTTTTATATATTCTGATGATATCGTCAAGTAGAATTTAACTTCCGTCTGTCAACCCCCAACGAGAGAACAATCTCGGTTACAAAAACGTAGGTACGAATCGTTTTTCAATCGTTTCAGGTAGAAAATGTTTCGCAATTTTTACGCCCAATGCAATATCGTATGTCGGAACATGCGATCCGTGTTCGATGATTCTGATACCATTATGAAGCCAGATTGTTCGATTGAGAGTCGAACAAATTATCGTTGAATTACTGTAGGAAACGCGAGAATTAGAGAATTCTTTCTGACTCAAGAGCCGTATTGGAGTCACTCCATATAGAATTTATGTGCATTTCATGGAATCGTCGAATACTTTGATATTTTTAACAAAATTTTTCACCGTCGATATTACTGGCTTTAAATTCAACGTTTTTACGATAAGGGAAGTTAGTAAATGTTCGAAGTAAGTGCTTGATCGATATTTGAGAAGAATATTTTCTTATTTCTAAAGAAAGGGTTGCAACCTCACCGCGGAAATTAAGTCACGAAAGTATAATCATTATTTCAACCCTTTCCGACCCTCCATCGTGCAAATACGGACAAAGTACATTTCCCTTAACACCGTCTATTGCCCATAAGGTTCCTTGAGAAACTCGGAAGGGACTCGGAGTGTGTAGAATCCCTGAAAAATTTCCTTGACGGTTTCTTTCTTTCGTTCCTATTTTTTTTTTTTTTTCCTCTTTTTCCTTTTTTACCTTTTTTTCTTCTTCTTCCTCTTCTTCTTTTACCTTTTCCTTCACCCCGTTTCTCCCCTATGTTTGAGCGAACAACTATTTGGGTATTCCTTGTGGCGAAGGGATGAGCTATACAATACGGCTTCGTTCTGGTCCCTACTGTCGTCTTGGGGTAGATATACCAATGCAGTATACACCGGCATAAATGTACAGGATACGTGGTGCAGAATATATATTTATAGAGGCAGTATTTGCCGCAGGAAAATATCGAATACTATATAGAATGTAGATTATACATAATACTGTATGTATATACGGTCTATGAGGATACATATAATGTCCAGGTATATACATAAATATTTTTATTATGTACTGGGTTAATGTGTCCTCATAACATAGCCTCGTCACGTCTCCTTTTTATAGTAGTAGATTGCCATGGCCACAGGCAAAGTACAATAATTATATTTCCGGCTTTCGTAAATTTTGTAGAATGTAGAAACCCAACCCATAACAGGTTTAATACCCGTAAGAAATAATGGTACCAAATGCATTGTATTATTAATTAAATGATGTTGTAATTTCGTGTAGGACGACTGCTCAAAGTGATTCGCTTCATCGTAACCATAATGAGAAAAGTAAGGCTTTAATAGCGTCACGTTATATAAACTACTTAGTCAATAGATTATTATTTCACCAATCATAGAAATGTATAATTATGCAATTACACACCACGGTCAGTAATTTATCTCATATACTGTTTGACTAAAATCGTAAAAGGTGATGCGATTCTTCGACAATAAATTACCTCAGAAATTCGTCATTTATATCGATACGAATGATAAAGAGAAAAAGAAAGCAAAAGAGAGAGAGAGAGAAAGAGGGTGAAGAAAAATATAAGTATAGTCAAGATCAGGTAGGTATAAGTTATAATTATTTTCATCGCAAATTTCTTTAAAATGTGATGAAAAATGTGCGGTCGATTGAACTGAAGTCAAACTTGCGTAGGAAGGTATCGATAATTTGCGAGAGCGGTCTACTACCTTGATAGATAATTAATTAACCCGAGTTTGGAGAAGAGAACAGGAGGCAGAGCCAGAGCCAGAGGCAGAGGCAGCGACGGGGGTGGAGATGGAGACGAAGGTTTTTGCGGGGGTTGTGGAGGATAAGATTGGTTGGTTAGTTATAAGGTGCCCAAGGAGGGTAAAAGTTTTGTCGAATATCGAAAGTTAACATTTGCAAGCTGTGGGTCAGGTTTATTTTTGTTTCATCCTAGGGGGTGATGGGGGACGGGGGGAAGGAAGTTCTTGAAATATATTGGTAATTAAGTAATTATGATTTTCCCTTGTTAATTAGTCTTCGTATATAATGTAGCATATATACAAAGGGCTTGTCCAAATCGTTCACATACCTCGTTTGCATATTTTATTCCCACAGTTTACTCTCGCATCCATACAATCCTTAGAGTCTAGACGGACCATGAGATGCTGTCAGAATTATGGACAATTCATATTTACCCTTTCCCCATTCCACCTTATTCTCTATACCAGTATATGTGTTTCCGTTATAAAATAAAACGCTGCTTGTTTACTCGCTAAATATAAAGTGCAATGGCGGTACTATGAGTAGTAGCACGTCGTTATTCGCAATTTCATTTCGTTTCCTCTACTTAGGGGGGTGGGGGAGGGGGTGTCTCACTCTCGGAAATTTTATCTACATTCGTGTCAGCGTATAATTTTTCTACCCTGCCATGAAGATAATTTCAGAATCTCTTCAACTGAGGTAACTATACCCCAGTTTTTGTAGTTTATTTCTCTTCATCAAATAGCTAAAAATTATGAAAACTGTAAAGAAATCGGTCATTTCTGTGATATCAAATATTCCTCCAAGAGTTAAGAATTCATTCAAATACATGAATGAAGGTATTTTTCGTGGTGGAAAATGCGCATAATTCGATGGTAGCACTTTTGAAAAAATTTCATGCCATTCTGACTATGTTAAACTCTCTCTCAAAGGGCAAGCAATAATGTCGTAGAAATTATGCATGAAACCTTGTTAAGTAGAATGTAATCGGTTATGAATTTTTACGTCGCTATTCAGCAGCCAAATGATAACTTGAATGAGATTTAAAGTTGTAAAAGCTTTTCTTTTTTTTTTTTTCTTCTTACTCAACTTTTGTGATTTTCTTAAAGAAAAAAAAATAAAAAAAGAAAAAAAAAAAACTACTAATTGCCAATTTGTCCGTGAAATTACGAAAGATTTACACCGACGCTACGACGCACGGAGCCGCGACGTCTTTCTCGAGCTGTTTTAAACAGGCTGCTTCTAATTTGCACCTTGACGTTGAAGCTGGGGAGGGTCGCGCTCAGTGCCTTTAGAACAATCAAGAAAATGAAAATGAATCGAGCAGTGAACGTCAAGACCATTAAACGAGAAACTGGGCTTCTGATTGACCGATAATCTCAACTAGGGTGGCTGCCTTTACAGTTGGATAATAATGCAGTACATTGTTAATACCAGTTCTTTCCGTTCAGACAATTAACTAATTATTTAAAGAAACAAAAAGAAAAAACATCCATTTAGCTATATTACCCTTATAGTTCGTTACACATAGGTATATACATACTTACGTATACGAAACTTCGACACGACTTATTGTTAGCATCTCTTCCTCTGTTCTGCTCCCTGCCTTCTTTTCTCTATCTTTCTTTCTTTTTTTTTCCATTGTCTACTGTTCCATTGAATTCTATTGAATTCACCTTTTTCTCGCACACCAAATCGCGAGCATATCCTAAAGCACGAACGTGTAAAGAAAGAGATGTAAGAATGAGGAAATCTTTTAATTATCGAAAGTACTTCGTCGCCTCTTTGACTTTAAAGGAGACGAAGATCTGTAACATTCCGAGAAATAATTCACACATCTCTCTGTTATATGTATGGTATACGTACGTACATATTCCTTACGCATTGTCTTCTGGGCTATAGTTTGATAAAGTTTAATTGCCGTACCCGAAACGTATCGTTTAAAGCGGTGGATATATTTCGGAATTAATGATCCATGCAGCCAAACCTTAAACCGCAGTAACTCCGAAACCACGGCTTTGGTTATCATTAGTAATTACTGATTACTAATTACTAATTAGAAACTGACTTCGAAGATGGGAATGCAAGAGACTTGGGCGAGAGTAGAGATAAGCTTTATCCGGAATCTCACCACCCATTTTATGTAGTTAAATATAACTACTTCAACTCCGTACCTACTCTGACTATGAGTATGACTACTATACCTTCTCCGTTCCGGAAGGGAGGCTCTTTAGATGGACTCATAGACGAATACCGGAGGCGACTTTGGGTCGGAGCCCTTTATAGGGTAACTCATTTTAATTAACTCGAATGATTCACTTCTGAAATTATAGTTATACCGAAACATGCTTTGTAGACAAAAGTTATGCTGCCCTCAGGGCCTTGTTTAATGGACTGCGGAGCTGATAATTCCGTTCAAAAAGTAATACCTATATAACTATAGAGTTATGTTATATGTATAGTAGGCCACATATAAATTTCGGTTAAATTATTATTCACACGAACCTAAATATTTTCCTATTTATAAAATTGTGCTTTACGAAGAAAGTATAATAGTTCAAGGATTCTATTTCTATAGCCCACGAAGCTTCTTTCTATGATCCTTGAGAATATCGATCAAAAGCATTGTTTTATATAAACATCATTTTGAGGAGTGAGACGGTATCATTGAGGCATTACTATCTTAAGGTATTCTTGATTGTGTGTATACGACAGCTTTCGAATGGTTCCGTACATTGTGGGTCGTTCTGGTAGGTAATACGACGAGTACAAAGCGAACAACGTTGGTTCTCGAGACTGGAGGTATCTGTCCGATGCTAATTGCGCCACTTAGAGAAAGGAGCCCTTCGTAATTCCTGCTCGTTGTTGGAGTGGGTCACAGTTTTCCTCGGCACGCCCTCGTCGGTTGGATGCGGCTTTCCGGAGAGTAAAAGATTCATGAAATAAGTGCCAGGACACGTGGCAGAGTTGGTGAGATGTCCTGGAACCTTGAAAACTTATTTACTGTTCGAAGAAAAAAAAATTTCTTCCCTTTTATTTTTTCAAGCTTCTGAGGGAATTTTTATTTCTTTTCTTTTTTTCCCCCTTCTTTTTTCCGACCCTCTGTAATGGAGCCAGAAAAAAAAAGCTTCTCTTTGTGCTACCGTCGGGTCGGGTTAGGCGAACAATAGAACCGAAATCGGGTTTCCAAAAAACTATAAATAATGGCAGCACTCGAACGACGCCACTACAAAACTCCAAAACTGATGTTCGGTTACGTGATTGAAAGCGCCGATTAATTTGCTTGACAAATACGCGTATGACCAGTCGGTGCTGTGGCTCAATATAAGGGATGCCAATTTTCATTAGATCCCTACTCGGCTCTGGATTGAGCCAAATTACGAATCGACCGGCAAATATGTCAATGCGCATCATTAATCATGCCAAAATACACTTGTACAACTCGTAATGTTGATATTTACGCAATGTAAATCCTGCACCAAAATCTCCTCTATGTATGACGGTTCATTTTTAATTAAAAATTTCTACAGAGTATCATCAATCCATTGAATTTTTATCACTTATTCCTTATACCAACCAGATGAAAATATCGGAATGATTATACTCGTAGATTTTCTACGAGAAGTTTTTCCGAGCATCGGATTTGAGGGTAAAATTTTACCAAGGGGTGCTTTTCAATTAGCAATTAAAATCTCGCCCCCTTTAATTCATGTGTGGACACGCACCAGCTTAAAACCACCTTGCCTTATCCTATTCTCTCGGTAGTTATTCCTCTGCATTGCGACTCCTTTCACTCCTGAAAATTTTCAGTCGCTTTTATACCCACCGCAGAGTTTGTCGTTGGCTGACCTAACGGTATTTGCACTACTTAGACGGCGCAAACAAGGGACTCTGGATCATATCTACCATCGAGAGTCCCGCGGCTCTTCCCTATCCTTCAGAAATTTCGTAGTTGTATAAGTAGGAATATGCCTGGGTGAGCTTTCCTTCGTATTTACAGCTATAGGGTGTTCTGAAAACCAGTAGAGAAACTCAGGGTAAAATGAGACACCGTGCTTTAGTCAAAAAAGGTTTTCCTGTATCAGTTACTATCACGAAGCTGATGAAACGGATCAAAATCAATTTTCACTTTCATTATCTTAATGTTAGTAAATACTTGAACAATGATGACAGCAAGTTTGAAAAATTTGAGAAATTAATCCCAAGACATTTTTATCTATCTCTTTAAGGGTCGCTGAGATTCATTCTCTCAGGAGCTCGTGGAAATATTGTAGACGTATGTTATTCATACACAAAACGCTACCTAAGCTCTTTTATGATTGTGAATTTTTTTTTTTCCTTGCTTTTATGATTATTGAAGTGGTCACGTGACAGTTATATAGGCCTACATCCATGTGGGTATATATACATATATAGATATACCCGCTAGGTGTATATACGCCTCCGATAAGACTTTGATGAGTATATATTGTACATATATATATATATATCATTCATTTTAATTGGCAGGAATCTTGGCATCATTTCGAGTAATGAAATGTACTTTTTTTTTTCTTTTTTCCTCTCTTTCGTTTATCTTGTTTGAGTTAGAGTCACAATCAGAGGCACACTATAAGACGTTATTTCGTGAAGAATATTAAATAAAGGGGATAAAAGCGTAGAAGGTAAAATTTCAAAGAGATGTCTGTCCTGAGGGGTGAGTGAAAAGTAAGGAGGAGAAAATAAAAACAATCCTCAAGAGTTGACACGGTTCGTTTAAAAAGCTAATTAACTTATCCAATTATAATTCCACTTGCGAAGCGGCCGACGTTGGGTACTGGGCCCCACCGTCACAGAATATGCATCGCTCGAATGCTCGAAGAAGTTGAACAACGTTTGAGAAAGTTGAAAGGAGAACGACGAAGAACCGCGAAGAACTGTAGGAGAATTTTCGTATAAACTGTGCGTCTGAAAAGTTTCTAATTATTCGTAAGCCAATATCAACAGTTTCTTAAACATAAGTATTTGCCATTGGCAAACAAATGGTACTTCCGAGTCAAGGATTAATATTGAATTCAGTGTAAGAAAATGTTATTTCTAGTAATCGTACTGCCTAAGCTTATCAACCGGCTTTTGGCTCATCAGGTGAACGAGAATTTGACGTTTGAACTGAAATTTAATCCCTTTATGCACATGGGTATACGGTGTATAGTTTTCCTTGCTCTTGGGGCTGGTTAATAAGATATATGCTCTATAGATTCGTTTTCATCCCTTGTACTATTGTTTTTTTCTCTCTTTCTTTTTTACCACCTGATTAAAGAATACCGCCAGATGCACGCCTCTGGCATCGTTGCAGTTTGTTCGCTACTCGCGTGCCCAAGAACATGGGCGTGTTTGTGCAGCTTCGTGAAATATAGAGGAATCGTGATCAGAGTGCAGTTGGTGTCGCAGACAACGTGCAGCCTGCAGGATACGTTTTCAGGGAAAATCGAATTTCTCGAACCAACGTAGCTCGGAGACCCCATATATCACGAACCATACGATGGTAATTTCGTGCACGTGCGAGATGCGTGCATGTGTCCACCTAGAATCAGAATTGACTTTTTCTAAGAGTAATTATATGACTACGAAATTTGCCCCCATTACCGGTCCACGAGGAAAATTTAAGTGTTCGAAATTACAACACCGCGGTATTGACTATCGGTAAATGTAGCCAGAAATACTGAGAAACTTAACGGTGGATTGTATTTTTTTAAATTGATGGCAAATTGGATAAAATTATGGGGTGAGTGAAAAAAGACATTGCGTATATTGAATCGATATAAAAGAAAGCATAGAAAGAGTCTTTTCTTTAGGAAAAAAAAGACCCTATTCGTACCTATGTATTTTCCTCAATTGTAAATCTAATATTGTCACGGTTTTATATTCGATCTGCGAATCCCGAGGTCTTTCACTCGTGAGAATACCCATAGAACTTACAATCGTGGAACCGAGGCATTCTCCGGTTTTCACCTGATCAATTTCTCACTGTCTTTCATCCGCTTGTTCCGCCCCAAAACGTCTTCTCTTTCACCCTTTGGCTCAGTCATCCATCCACCTTGTCTTTTTCTGTCGTTTTTCCCCCTTTCCTTCTGCGAGAAACCCCCTTGCGCAAACCGTGACGAAGCAGTTTCGAAAGAAACTCGAAATTGACACCTTCTTTACATGCTGCCTGCAGGATAGCTGGTTTATTCGCGATCGATGAATACGTCATTTCGATATATGATGTCGACATTTTTGCTATTTTTATCCGATACCAGTTCAACGTTTTATTTGATTTTGGCCTACCATCAAAATGATAAGAGTCTCATTAGGATCCCACGCTCTAATACGTGTATACATATGTACATTTATGACAAATACTGTCAAATCGGGACTGTTCGATACCCACTCACACAAAGACAGCCTTGTAACCGCTACAAATTCCTGTCGAAGTGACAGGAAAATCGGTATAAAGACCGGAGCTCACGTGTCTCGTTGAAATCACAGCTGGCGTTCGAAATTTCCCGACCCCTTTTACGTTTTATTTAGCCAACCCTTTTCTCGTGCCTTATTCTCCCCTCTTTTAACGTTTCTCTTTTCCCTTTTTGTCTTTTTCCATTTTCTCGTTCCCCCGCCTTTTTTTTTTTTTGTTTTTTTTTTCTGTCGTCCGGTCAAAATTTTGTCGCTCTTCATACAGGTAGTACCTACCTACCTATCTACCCTCTTTGCAAACAACTGCTGCTTAACATCGCTCACTGTTCACTATGCGAGAACGCGACGCGTTTTCGATAAAACGGTCCACGACTTTGAACGAGAACTGACACACGACCCTCAACCCTTTTTTTCATCCGTTCTTCTCCAACCCCCAATGTCCTTTCGCGCGTCCATTCGACCTGAAAGAATTTGGCTCACGCACTTCCGTGATAGAAACGAATCGGAAGCGATTCGTGCCCGAGGTTCACCCTTCGAGCTTTTATACCGCGTTTAGTTGTTGCCCGTTTTGGATACGCTACGATACGTCACAACCTCACTGCACACTTCCGTTCCATCGCCGGATGGTCGGAAACAATGAGTTGTGAAAAAATAAAAAAATAAAAATAAAAAATATAGTTATATAGTTGTGTATCTGGAAATGCTGCGAATATCGATTATTTTTATACTCAGTAAAAATGAAAAAAAAAAAGTAGGAAGAAAATGTGAATTAAAAATACAGAGAGACTATTTTATTTTACCGTGGTGCAGGTGTATTAATAATAAGCGTTGGGAACATGAATCACGATTCACGGTTATTCTGCGGCGTCGGAATTTATGTCAGTAACTTTGCATTAAAGCGTCGAATAAATTCAACCGTGACAAATATAAAGCAGAAAAAATTAAAGCATAAAACGTCGCTCCTAACGTCAACACGTCAGTTTTGTTACCTCATCACATTGTTCCCGTCATTCAGATCTTCATCAAGAGGTTGCGGCGCATGAAATGTTGGATAGAGAATGTCAGGTTGGCAGAGCTGCAACGGCCTACATAAATAATGAAAGGTTAATTACCCGGTGACACCCACTCAAACGTACCTATATCCTCTTTGCAATGTACATTATAGATTGTACGAATATATGTTTGAGCTTAAAGCTGATATGTGCCCCGGGAGTACGACGTTTCACGATAATTATTATTGCTTATAATTCTGAGAGGAACAGTGTCTCGGTAAATTGCAGAGATATAATTTATGTCAAGGTGATAATTTGTTCTACTCTATACCTGGCTTTTCGGGGCTGCGTGTTCAACCCTTAAGCCTTGCAGGACTATGAATTGTAATGATTATTATGAGGATTATGATTGTTGTTGTTATTCCATGTCCCCGGTGTGTAATGGATGAAGGTCTTCCGGGTAACGCGTTATAGGACTTAGGTGCAGATCGTTCGAAGACCTAATTTTTATCGAGAGACGAATGCTATACGGGTATAGGAAATCCGCTGGGATTTTTTCCCCTAAAATCAAGAGGGCATGTAACACGACTTTACGTTTTTCGGGAAGGATCGTAAAATGCCCCAAAGGTGTCGACCTTTCGGCCTGACACCTCCTACTCTAGCGCCTACGTCAAACTTCGATACATCCTTTACCCCCTAAACCCCCCCCCTCATTCCTTATCCCTCTCGCTACCGCCCTGGCTATTTCGACGTCAAGATAGCCAAGGCGGGTCAGGGTAGTCCGGCACCTCTTAGGCCAGTTGCACTCAACCTGGAGTTGGCCCTTTACCGTAGGGGTTGGTCAGCCCTAGTTGCCCACGCGTGTATCTCCCTGACCGTGGACTAAGGGTCGACATGGTGTGGGCATCCCTTGAGACTCGTTGCAATACTATACCTTCAGTTACGAAAATAACGTTTTTTGGATTTAGTTTTTTCGTTTCTTACATTATCGAAAGTAACAATTATCGATTGTCTAGATATATGACTCTTATTCTTCGTATCTTCTTGTCGTCAGAAAGGGTATAAATTTATAGAAAGTAGTATATAACCAAAGTCTGGATGTTATTCAGTGCATTGGCAGAGGGCTGCGCCCTATTTTTTTTTTTTTTTTTTTGTGGACAATAGTCCTGTCATGGTCAGTTGAATGAATGTACCCTCTTCAAGACGCAATTTTCAGAAGTAAGAAATTCATCTTTTTTAATTCTATTAGGGTTGCACGCAAGGGCCACACCCCATGAACCGTTCGGTTCTTTACTAGATAGTGCAGGGTAGGTACCATTTTATCACGTAGGGTAGCAGCTTTTAGATATATCCATATATATCTATATACAGAGGTATATATATATGAGGCCCAGGTGATTTTCTATACACACAGCTATGCGAAGGCATAGAAGGTGAACGGAAGGCTCTTCCATTATTATAGGAAAGTCGTTATTAAGACTTCAGTTTACGACCGACGTTTCGTCCGTGGAACGTGCCTGTCTATCAAGAGAATTATTGAACCGAGTGCATCGTCTCGGGGGAATTAGAGTTTGTGCTTAAAATAGGCACGCCCTTGCTTTAATTAACTTCTCATCAAAAATCTCATGCCGAGCCCGCGACCTAAATACGAATAATTATGACAGGGATAAAGACATACCTAGATGAAAGGGGTTTTCTTTTTCTTTTTTATTTTATATTCCTTTTTTTTTTTATTTCATTTTTTTCTTCAACGATCTCAATTACCATTAGCAATCTCAATCGTTTGTGGTCGTTTTTTGATTACCAACTTTCACGGCACGCCTCGTCAGTCTGCGACTATTTTACTACGAAGGATTCGAGTACCCAACCACGTGGCGCCCAACTTGTATATTAGCTAATATGAGTTTTCCTTCTCTGTTTCTTTCCACCCTTCTCTTTCTACCCTCAACTTTACTCTCATGCTATTGTACGGGGTGTGCGCTACTGATCTTGGAGAGTCATGGCAACGTCTGAAATTTTCGCTTGCTACAGCTCTCCGTCAATTCTGCAGAAGGGAAGAAACTTTTTTTTATTTTTATTTATTACCGAATGTTTACAAAATATTCTATATTCTGTCAAAGTTTTCGGATTCGTGAAATTTCAAATTGTAGACATCTAATATTTGCTTTTTTATTTCTGTAAATATTCTCACTCCGCTATTTGTCACAAAAATAAGAAAATCGAAATACCCAAGAATTTCGATATCTCTGTCATCAGTTGTCACTCAGATATCTATTGAATAATATACGTACCAATTTTCCGCTACGAATCTCTTGGCGTTCGTTTGATTACGGAGACGTCCCATGTGGACGGGTAAAATTTTCATGTTTATCGTAACCCTATATAAATCGAGTCGTTGGATATATGATAATTAAAAGCATGTACGCCGGATCCAGAATTTCAGAAATATGGTCTTTTTACGAGTTGGCGATTTTCCATCACGTATGAATCTCTTTTTCTGAAAGTATTTCCAATTTTCAACGAGTGGATTAAATTCCATGACATTGCCTGCTAAACTTCACGGTTCTCGAAAGCCCCCAGGAGCTGTACACCTATACGTCGTGAAAATCTTTTGCGAACGGTTTGTCGTTTCCCTAAAAAGTTGACTGCGAGCAAATAGTATAGGAGAAAATAAATTTCAATGCCTTACCATCGAATTCGAAATACCTTTTTTATGAATTCGATGTATTATGTTATTTCCTTGCCGTTGAAAGTCGGAAACAAATTATAACGGAGGAAAGTCGATTCAAAAAATCTCCAATAAACTATTAAGCTTAACTAACAAACAAATTTAAGCGACAGTTACGTAATTAACGGCGCAAAAACCCATCAAGTATTGTGTATTTATCACTTCAACTTTACCCACTCTGTACCACGTAATAAAAATTGAGAACAGAGATTTTCGCGCGTTCCGCATGACGGAGAATTCCCATTCGCAAAACTTCGTTAAACCGTCTCTCCTCCCCGTACATGGGAAGATTAGAAAAATGTCTTCCCATTCTGCAGCCTTCCCGTTTGAGCCTCGATAAACCCGGGGAAATATATTCTGGGGGATCTTACCCCATGCCACATAGCTACCCATTTCACCCCCTTAGGGTATGGGGTGGAAAATTGTATTCAAACTACAATTTCTTGGAACGTGGTACATCTTGAGCAAATGTGCCGATTCCATCGACCCGCCTACGAGGCCTTCGAACGCAGAATTCCGTGCCGTTTTTGAACGACGTTGCAGTAATGTGACGTAACGTAAATTTTTCTATCTAAGCATCCGCTTGTCTTGTCTATCTGTTTGTCATTTTGTAGTCAATTATCGTTACCCCCGTCGTTCCAGAAACGTTAAATTAGATCACCTCTGAAATATCATAAAGGTGAACGAAAGCTGTTTTTGTGAGTCTCTGAAAACGATTTTGAAGGAAAATCAAACCGTTTTGTAACTGGAGAAGAACTAGGGTTGAGTTTATCCCTTGTGAATTTTCGCCCCGGGAGTTAAACGCCATGATTTTGACCTTGCCTTTTCTTCTTCACCTCGGATCCCCTCTTTTTATTTTTCATCTTGTTTAGGGAAGTAAATGTCAGGCGCACCTTAAGAGAAAAAAAAAAAAAAAAAGTAAAAAGGGGGAGAAGAAAAAATACAAAACACTTTCAAACGCGCTATATAGCCGCTACCGTTTTGCAGAAGAAGGTATGTTACCAGGGACTAAGGGTAGCTTACAACCCAAGGTAAATAAACCCTGTGTTTACGGTGAAGGGTGTTTACGACGGGCACTGCTCGGCCCAGCTGGGTATGTAAAGCAATTTTTTTCATATATATAATTTAAGGTTCTTCAGATCTCTTTCTACTGATACTCTACACGCGATTTTCTACTGCAGGAGACCACCCTGTGGATAAGGACTTTTTACACCATCGTAATCTCGGTTTCACAATTTTCTTTACTTTCAAGTATATAAGCAAATACGTTTGACGTAGGATAATTTCTATAGTCGGAAAATTACGGGTACAAAGTTAACCTGTTTGGAATAGATTCCGTAGAAACAGAGGAAGTTTACTCAGAGTCTAGTAGTAATGCCAATTAGAGAATGTCCTGAGATATATATAGACTAGCATTTCGCATGAAGGATCGATATCTTCCTTGGAAAACTTATCTTCGCGTGTCAGTGCAGATGTACGTCGTCGTGAAAGTAGCTAAGAAATACTTGAGAGACGAAGGAGAAATAAAATGCTGGATTTCACGTTTTAAATCGACGCCTTGAGATGCTGGGCGACGTCCTTTCGCTCTATGCTCTAGTCACAACATCTATCGGCGATATAAATGTCACAGGGCGCAATGCCATCTGGCTGAGCCATAGTTTGCAAAAAAGGAAGTAATAGAAAAACAAAACGTAAGAGACGGACAGATTCAGGCGACAAGAAGGAAGTGATAGAGTATCTAAATGGAGATGTCTTGTATGCAGAGACGACGTTCTGTACCAGCAGCAGGACCAGCATCAGCTCGACTCTCGTCTCTATCTACGATAGCAGCGCTCAGCTAAAAGACAAAAGTTACTAAAAGGATATTCTATCCGATCTTTTTTACCGTAAAACAAAAGACGTCTCTATTCTCATCCCGGTTTTCATTCCTTTTAACTTTTATTTCTACTCCGAAGTACATATCTATCAGAGTATACCAGCTACTGTCTCGAGATTTCTCGACTCGGAACGTCTACTAGTCTAGTTTTCCAACGAAAACTTTTTGAATTTAAACTTATCGTTAATATCTGAGTAATAAATCATATGATATTTATAGACCAGGCTATAATTCTGCTAGCCACGTAAACGTAATTGACCTTTTGAAGTATGCAATTAGCGACGAATGGCATCTCGGAGTAATACCCCTCAAGTGGAAGTCTTTGGGGGTGACAAGATTCCTGAGGCTGTATCTTGTATCTTATTCGTAGTCTGAGTAAAGGACGGATGATGGTAAACACTAGACACTAGACTACACAATGGGCTAGAGACGGTGACGTATTTGTTCCGCAACAACGTCTTTGTTTTCCTGTAACTATTGTCTTACTGGTTCAAGAACTGACTTCACATTACACTTTTATAAAGTATAAAAGTTCAATGATCCGTCGAGCTTTCGAGTAGCGTGACCGAGAATAAAATAGCTTCACCTTATCGTAAAATCGCGGAAATTGATATGTCATGCGAGTAGAAAATTAATCACCGTTTTCCCGCTACAGAGCGTGTTTTGCTATGGGGTCTGAATTTAGATTTTCTCCTGCAAAGTGTCAGAAACAAATTGCTGTTTGTTCCTGGTTTATACATCTATCTACGTATACTTGAAGAGTTATCCACTCCTCTGGGGTGAAATGCAGCTTTAATTTCCTATCGTATCCGCTATTTTATTCGCTATAACAAACAAAAGAATCCGTTGGAATACTCCGTACCAATAAATACAAAGAACAACTAATATCAAGAAAAACTAAGCTCAGTACCAAACAGACAGTTTCTTTTTTTCTTCTTCTTCGTCTTCTTCTTCTTCTTCTTCATCTCCAATCTCTCGGCTGTCTCTGGTATCTCTTCCGTTTTCTTGCAAGTATTCGGTAAAGCTTTATAGAATTGGTCCCCGAGTTCCTACCCCTCTGAGATCCAAGGCTACCCCTAAATAGGAGGGCAAAATTTCGAAGAGGAAATACTAATACCGTCAAAAGCCAAGACGCGAGTGTACGTGTCACTCTGACTTCACCCTTAACGGCCAAGGGGCGAAAATGAAATCGTTGTAAATGTGCACAGGGTGTCTCGTTGGAAACGTTTACGTTAAATCGTTTTATCGTGGTAAAAAAATTGCGGAAAACTCTCTTCGCTGTAACAAAGTAGCAACATCCGTACGGATTTCACAGATTATTGGAATCTTCAACTTGAAAGCATATCATTCAAATGCGATATATGAAGAGGAGGTCGAGTGCGTATATGAATATCTCTCCATTCATCGATGCATCATTATACGATCATATATTAAACCATGCATTATTGAGTTTTTAAGCTACACACTAGAGCTGTAATTTTCCCCTATCGCTATAATGATGTATCTTCCCAAGTGCCATTGAATGGAGCTTGACCTCAAAACACATTTCTATATAGAGTCAAGTAGGGTACTAACGAATATCGATTCTCATTGAAAAACAATTGCAGTAAAAAGCAAAAAGCAAAAAGCAAAGAGAAATTAAAAAAAAAAATAAAAAAAGCATTACGGGTTGGATATTTGCTGAAAGCTATTTTGAACTAGGACACAGGGTATACATCCACACACAGAGCTACGTACAAAAAGCCTAGGACACGCGAAAGACAGAGATAGAAAGACAGAGACACAGAAAGGGAGACGCTGCCGTTCTGCCTAGCTTAATGAGGCGCGAGCGGGTCGCGTGTCGGACGAAGATGGGGCGAGGAAGTGTATTTAAGTGGGGCTTGTCGGGGTTCAGGCTGGCGGTGTTCTGGAGGTTGATGTACAGAGATAAATAGCACGAGAAGAGGACCGTGACTCGAATGTCGGGAAAGGCGCGAAAGGATGGGTGTACAAGACGGGATGGACGGATGGTTAGACGGACGTGGAAGCAGCTTGAATTTGCTTTGCTAGGTAAACGAGGCTGACAGTTTCACGTCGCAGTTTGTAAACGAGCGAAAATTCGGAAGATGTCTTGGAAGGTGTTTGTCTCCGAAGTTCTCCTAATTGTAATTAGGAAAGGGCTGCTTTCATCCCTGAGATGTCTTCAAGGATATCACGGTTTTATCTCGCACCTCAATTCCGCCTTGACCAGATTGGAATCGTCACGAATGAAATACGCACCTCCGTCACCTCGATTCTCAATGATATAAAAAAAAAAACCGTTAGAAAACAGGATTATTTCATTCTGTACTCACTTTCCAGCTCCTTTATTGTTATGGTATCAGATTTTAACAGTCTCGCTTTACAATCGCGGAAATAAATCTGACGTGAAGTTGAATGGCAAGAAGAGATGTATTTTTTTTTTACCTCGGCAATAAACAATCTCTGAACGATTCATCTTGAAGGGGTAATTCAGCTGCCAGGTCAGGTACGCGAATTTAACCGGTGAAATGGCAGAAAGTAGGCAGGTGCCGTTACCAAGTTCCACAGTACAATTTGCGCAGGCCCTACGGATTGTCCCTGACAAAGAGTTGCGTCTTGGTAAGATTTACGGCATTCCAAATGAGATTCTTCACAAAATGATCCCTCGACTCGTTCGCCAGACACTTATTCTTCGTGAATAGAATTTTAGTATTACAAGAAGGTATCTTCCGCTTTTATACACATATATCAACTACTAGGAAATTTATCGTGTTAGAAATGCTAGATGAGACTCTTATCTTTATTCTAATGTTCTAGAGATTTGATTACGATTTATTTCGTCTGTTATCATATACAGGCAATGTTTTAGAAGAAATAAAGTAGCGTGTAAAAACCGCATGATGTTCATTTCGAAATGATTATGAAAAATCGAACATTAAATCCGGAATGTTGCATAATATGCAGCTTGTGTTTTTCGAATAGGAAAATAAAGCTCAGCGCAAGCTCTAAGTCTTGATATTTGAATAAACAACGCAAGGTACAAAGCCCAGCGCGGAGAAGTCTGGGAATCGTTGAATCTTGGCACAGTTCCTGAATACAGCACTTGGCTTGGTTGAAACACACCGCCGCCATCACCACTACCACCAACATTTGTGCCGGTGCTGGTGCTGCTTAAACTCCAACCCTCCAAGTATGCCTATACGAATACCTAGGGTGGAAGAATACGAGAGTTACGTGCTCCCGCATTGGCTTAACGGTGAAACGCAGACGGGAGGAAATTTCTTGAGTCAAAGAGCGAGAAGAGGGCCACGAAGCCTGACCTTACGTACTACTTTAACTCCCTACAAAACCAACCCCCCGAGCAACCAGGTAAGAGTGGTTGGTGTCTAGAGTCCCGTCCGACAAGAGAGGGTGCCCTGCTACCACGGTAACGAACCATTCGACCTTTTGCTTACCGCGAGGGTGAACTGAGACTTGGATTTTTTGACTGAAACATAACTTCATTAAAAAGAAAAGCAAAGGTTGTTTTTTGGACAACCTTGTTCGGGCTTGCCTGCCGGATAAAAGTAAATGTCTTTTCGGTAGAAAAAAATATACACTTAAAAAAAAGTATTTTTCCACACTGACAATATTTCTTGTTCTGGGAACAAAACTTGCTATTGCTCTACTAACAATACATGGTATTTTGACTACAACTAAACTCGCTCGGTAATACTTGGTATTTTAATAGGAAAAATACTTTTTTTCTCACTGTACGTATACATACTATATTTCAAGCTATGATTGACAAGTTTTTCAATCTTTTTTTTTTTTTTTACTTTATTGTGAAAATATGACGGAAAATAAAATGGACTGTGCTGATTTCGGTCCAATCTATTTGAGTAATTGTTATTCGGCGAACCGAGATAATTTCGTTTCCTTAACTCGTATTCGTTCTCTGAGATTATTCCATAGGTAGAAGATGTTTCAAGTCCGGAAGTGATTAGGATTTCACTTTTTTTTTTTTTGAATAGGATTTTTGAAGTAGGATGAAAGCGGAGGTACTGTATGAATCCATGAAGAAAGAATCGAGGAAAGCGGTGCTAACGAAGGAGACTCAAAGTAAATTGATACTTTTCCCTCTTCTATTGGTAGGGATTCCGGCTCTTTCCACCTTTATCCTCTCTTCTTTCTCCCTCTTAGTCAACCCACCCCCTCCCCCCCTCGTACGAGGAGTCCTTTCATTTTTATGTTTACTTTTATTTTTATTTCCACGCCAACCAAGCCACCGTTGGTCTCCATTTCGCTTCGGGACCCGGGAAAAACCCTCAACCTCTCGATGTGTACGCCAATTTCATACCCAATACATACAGGTATATCCACACAGTATATATCCGTATAACATCCAAGGGTTGAGAGAAGGAGGGATTGCGTTTGAATGTCCTCCTAATATAATCCTCCAGATATGACATTCCTAATCCAATTCAACGGCGAGCGTTGGTATATATATAGTAGCAAGGGATAGCTAGGCGTATAGGTACTTTGGATTGAATAGGGGAATGAAACGGGGGTATATAGGGGGGTTGTGTATATAGCCAATCGTCGAGCAAAATCGGATCGATTCAATTTCAGTCTTGATTCGTTTGCTTCATTACGAGTTCCCTTCACTTCTCTACGTCGTACCGATTCAAGTGTCAGGATATCCGCGGAACGAGAAGAAGGGTGGCTCATTTGAGATCGCGAATTCGATTTAATCTCGGAATATCTTGGTCGGAAGCAAATTTTTGAGAAAAAGAAAAAGCAGAAAAAATAAAATAAAATAAAAAAAATTCACCTACCCTTATTATTAGTTTGTTTTCAATTTCAGAGTAATATCATTATACTAACGATACTTCGATGACGATTGTCCCACTGTTTCTGTTTCACGACCCTGTGTATCGGATACCTACTACTATAGGTAAGAAGTGTGCCGAGTTTCAGATTATTCAAAGCGATAATGCGATACGAAGTAAAATGTAACCCCCAAAGTCCTAAAAATCGTGGCTTATTTAAATTAAAAAGTTCAAAGGCTTTGGGGGGTAGTACTTAGAATTGAGATAGGAACCTCGAGTTTTGACTACATTTTTATGTACATATACATGAATATAGATATATATAATTTTGGAGACGTTCTGACCCATGGGAGTATTGCAATTCAAATATATGACTGAATTAAGAACCACCCTATAATATATATTTTTTATATATCTATCATTTCCTCTTTCTATCTCTTTCTCTCTGGATCACACATACTCATGTACACACGTAGGCACGTATGGGGTGGCAAGAAGAAAGAGAGAGAGAGAGAGAGAGAGAGAGAGAGGGTGAGTGAGTGGGGTAGAGGGAAGGCAAGACTTAATGAAGTGCGGCATCCATCTTACTCCATGAGCTACAAGGTTTGGCGTCGACGAGAGCTGCTCATTGGCGTAGTGTTACATCGAATAACCTGATGGCAACTGGGTCTTTGAGGTTGATGGTATAGGGGTGCAGTAAATCCAGAGGTCTTTTGACTAAGGTAAAGGAGGAAGTGAAGGCCCCTGATTTTGGGGTTGAGTTCTTACTTTGAGTTTCATCCATGTACACACTTCGTACATAGAGTATTTCTTTTTATTTTTTTTTAAATTATTAAGATTTTTTTGGACGAAGACTTTGTGAGTGAAGGAACAAAGGGACACATTGACCAAGGCGACAGCTTTGATGCTGCGACAGCTTCGCGGTAAATTCTTTGGCTTTGGTGTACTTCTCCAAAGGCCGGGTCGACTGTCTAAAGCAACGCCGTTCCCTCAAACTTTGTTGTTATTTTTCGTTTTTAGTTTTTTTGTTTTTTTTTATTCTTTTTAATACTTCGCGAAAGCTTTGTTCACTGAATCGGTTCGAAAGAATACCTTTGACAATTGATTTTATCTTTAAAATCTTTTCTCTTTCTGGGTAGTCGCGGGTAAATGGACCAAACTCTCGAATTGCTATACCTTATTTCTCTTATTATTATTTTCTCGGAACGTATCAAGTGGCTTTTTACATCGTAAACCTTATCCAATTTTTGTTCTTCGACATCTTAGTAATGTAGATATAGTATATAGCGTTAGGTCATTTCATCGCCAATAGAAAAACCGTCACTCTATGAGGGATGAATGTTCCTGTTATTAACCGCTCGGATATTGGCCGATAAAAAAAAAAATTCGTAGTTTTTTTCACCAGCAAAAAATATTAGCAAGGGTTCAACGTTTGATGACCGTTGAGATTTTGTTATCAGCATTTTCATTTCACATGGAGATACCCACTTTGAGGGCTAACATCAAAGCGCTTTGGTATATTTTATTAAAAACGACGGACATACTGCTTTTGATTCTGTACGTTCTCTATTGACCGAATAATTTTTTTATTTTTTTTCTTTTCTTTTCAACCCCGATTTTATGCCGCTTCCTTTTCTCTCGTTATTCACGGTCTTTATCTACCGGTCCACACGTCGAGTGGCTTTTAGTATTTTTTTTTTTAACAAAGGTCTTTCGCTTTCAAATCTACCTACAATGAAATCGTATCAACAACTCATAATCATAATTCTTTACCCCGAGGCTACCTAAGCGCTCATATATTTAATAATTATTCGTCAGGTTATTTTATTCTTCAACACCGATAATATCTACGCCAATGGTTTTACCACCCCGTGTTGGGTGGGTAAAGAGGTTGGGGTGTGCGTGTAAGTGACAGCCACGCTCCCCGGGTTATCGATGGTCTCGTCTTCACACGTCCTTAATTCGGGACTTAGCGTGGGTTTGCCCTACGGCAAAAGCTCGTTGCTCTCCTATTTTCGTATTTATTTATTTATTTATCCGTTTATATGAACGTGGGAGATTTATTTACACTCTCCATATTATACCGACTAGAATTGTATAGAAATTGATTGAATTTATTTTATATTTATTTCAGCCAACTCATTCAAGGCCCTTCATAATTAATAACGTTTGAACATATTGTACACAGCTTAGTTAGTTCGAAATAAAATTTGGATAAATAAGATTTAGATCAATGTATTTGATACTAATCTTTAAACAGAGAATCATTCTTCATGCGAAATATCTTACTTTTGCACCCAAAACCTTGAATTTTGATTGAGATGTGTGACTTTTCAAGTTAACCAAATCACCGTTACGCTTTGAAGCAATATTTTATTCAGTCAGTCTTAGCACCACTGATTACTTGTATTTTAAGAAATAATTCGAAATTATTTGAGACTTTATAGACTTTACTTCACATAGACACGTTCAGTCTATTTCCTCTTAATTGGCAATATTATATCTACAAGATTCTAAGTCTCTTAAAGTCAGACTAATATAACGCTCGGCAGTAGTACGAGTCAGTGTCTGGTCAGACGACGCTGAGCAGCGTCTATATTAATCAGCAGACGAGTATTGGAATGATAGAATCGAATTTTTTCAAATCACTGCTATGCTTTGGAGGAATATTCTATTGATTTAGTGTTTTCACGGCTGATTAGTTCGGTTTCAAGATACAATTAGAAATTATTTAAGATTTTATGGACTTCGCCTAGCATGAGTTTGGGCTATCGAAGAAGAAGTAGTTGACGCAGGGTACAGGTCGTATCGTTCATACAGAAACTTTTTGAAATTTGTTAAATAAAATTCGAAAACGATGTTTTTTAGACAAAGTCTGTGGAAAGTGATTTGAAACAAATATTTTATAAGCTGTATTATACCAACTCAATTGAATCGTAAGCATTAATTGGCTCTCTATAGGTATCTATCTTGTAATCTGTTTATATTGATCCACTTCCTGCAGGTCCATCTAATCCGTGTTCAATTTGAGACGGGTACGTTGAATCTGTGATGAGAATCGTCTTAATACCTAATCCTGATTCCGAGCTGCGTCCTTCATCTTAATGTAGGTACATTTACACACTCGTACACATACCTTGACAAATTGCTAGTACACATAAGGAAGTGAGTGCTCGAACGTAAAGCCTTACATACTTGTCACGACGACAGTCGCCGTACAGGAGCTAGGGGATGTAAGATGAGGAAAATATAATTCTTGCGTCAACTAGAGGCGAGTAAGTCCAAACAAACGAAAGTTTGTTCGGTGTTTCTTGGTTGTTTCGTCCTCCCGTATTCCATCCCGAGTTTCTAGGTCCCCAAGTCTTCCTTTCGCGATCTTCTTCATGGGGATCTTCTCTTCCTCTCTTTCTCTCTGGATTCTGAGGCTCAGGCTTCAACCCTATCCAACGCTCTCGCGACAACGAGATTAACTTCCTTTGCGGGTGTTAAATTAGATTATCAAGTTTTACAGACTGCGCTAGCAATCGCAGTCCGAATTCGTAATTCGATTAATTATTTAAATTTTTAACGGTAAGTGTATACATGGGGGTGTGGAATACCTGGCTGTGTTGATTTTCTCCCTAATATTGTTGAACCGCAACTTTTATTCGAAAGGCTCGAATAACCGTGGGCAAAGGGGTGCGGGAAAGAAAAATCTGATATTCCTTTGAAAATCAAACGTGACAAAACGACACCAGGCTCCAACCTCTGAACCAACCCTCCTCTTCTGAAACAACTCTTCGCTACGACGTTGAGGACCCTGGCGTCCGTCGTGTCATAGCGGCGCTAACTAGCGAGGGTTGGGAGTCAAGTCGAAGCTTCCAATTAAAATCGTGTCGACGTCAAGCCACGTTGTCTGAATCCACACAGGCCTCCGTCAAGGCTGTGGAAGCTCTTACCAAGTCGAGCGTGATCCTAGGCCTGTGTCACACCAGGAGGGAAACTGGGCGGAAGGAAGTTCCTCACGCTCTCAAACCTCTCATAGTCTTCCTATTTTAATTCCTCAGTTTCTGACTTCAGTTATTTTTTCCTGTCGCTTAAATTCCATTTCCATTTTCCTTTTTTTTTTTTTGCAAACATTCAAGTGTCCCGTTCGTGAATGAAACGCGAGAGATGTTTGCAAAATGAAAATTGTAAAATTGCTAGCTGCAGTTATAATCCTGATCACGGGGATTTGTCAGAGAGAGGATTAGCCGACAGTTTCCAGATTTGTTTCCTGGAGCTGTCTTTGTAAAAACGTGTGAAAATGAAAGAGGAAACACGCTATTGGTTCACGCCTGGTGAAAAGAGAATTGTGGATTACAAAATGTGGTGAAAAATAGACGGCAGCTGAAGATTCTTCGTTAGTTTTATTCAATTAAAAATATATCTAGGTATTGACAGGACGAGCGTATCTCCCCAGTGATTCAATAGTAGCCGATTAAAAAACTAATTGAAAAGTACGGATGGTATTTTCAAAGTATCGGAGAAACGAGAATAGCTTCGGCTTCGTTTTATATACATACATACATACATACATATATACTGGATAGAATAATTTATACAAAATTACATGGGTGTCCAAAGTAGTTTGCGGTAATTCCACGATATCCGATGCGTTTTATAATTTTTATCCACAATTTAAATCTTGCGAGCTTGCAGTTTTATAGTTTTGAATTATCTGACATGTTCTACCACTTTTTCGCACACACGTTCTATTCATTTCACCACTTTTCACAAGAATCTATGTGAATTACACTACGTTTCTCTGAATATGGGGTAAAAATTCGTGGGGCAGCATAGTACAACCGTATTTGAACAAATTAGCAAGTATAAAATAAAATATGAAAACATCAAAAGTTTACGAAGACGTAACTCAGATCTATTTGAGATTTCGTTTTCGTTTTTTTTTTATTCTTTTCGATTACTTCAATCCGTATCATAGAATTCAGAGGAAAGTAAGAATCTCGATGTTAAATCACTGATAAACGAATTCAGAAGGCGAAAATATTTTGAATAAGATTCATAAGTACTTGGTTGAAAAGTTTCAAATTCTGTTAGTTATCGTCATAGATATGCCGCCGAGTCAGAAGGCTGGGATCGTAAAGCGCTAGGAACCGTGAAGAATTTTAATTTAAATTACTTAATTAGCGTAAACTGGTAGCTGCCTACCCAGGGCTGTGCTCGCATACATATATACAAATACAATTCTACGTGTACACCACTATCCAACTTCAGTTCACCTACAGGCTACAGCCAACTCAAGTACCTACCATTCGCCCTGTTTGACCAATCTCGTCATATCCTACCTGCCGTTTTAATTGCACCGATTAAATTAACTTTTCTCATGGAAATTCAACGAGAGCATTTAAGCTCACGTGTATTTTTGTTTGGTTCGATCATCCAACACTGTTCTTCGCGTGTTTGGCAGAAATTTTCATTTTTTTTATTTTCTCTTTTTTAGTTCATTTTCATTCAGTTTTGAATCGGAGTAAGAAATTCTGTCTACGTAAGGGACAATTAGGTTTAAAATTAAAGACAGTTATATTAGAATAATTGAATTCCTAATTAATTTACGCGAAAATGGTTGTCCAGGTGAAGTAAAGCCATGCGTCAGAAATTGAAATATGATTTCCAAGCATTGACCCCAAGTCGAGAAAATTATTTATGAACATAACGATGATGTTGCAAATTTTTTTAATTTTTTTTTTCTTGTCATTGATAAAGGGTGCTACAAAAGTAGGTTAAACTTTATACATAGATAAGAAGGAGTGGTGTTATAAGAGTAAGAAATTGTTTGTTTATTCTTTATTCTGTACAAGGCTTTCGTCGTGGATATATAGTAGACTTATTGACGTCTTGGGCATTGTCATCGTCCCCCGTTTCGTAAAATCTTTGTCAAAAGGAAGAACACTTTTATTGATCAGAAATGGTTCTCCCAGTCTTGAGAGTCATCGATTCTGTCGATCGCAAGAGCTGTCAACCTCTGAATAGCAATCGAATATAATCGTATTGAATTTTATCCGTTACCCTTTCTCAAGGAGTTTGAAAATCGATTGATTGCATCAACGAATGAAAAATTTCAAGTCTTCTTCATTTATACAATAAAAATGACAAACACTCGTATGCTTGACTCGTCCCTTTAATTCAAGTTTAGAGTAAAAAATGTTAGAGTGAAAAATAACGAGTTGATGGTCTTTCGCTTTTTATTCTCACACAAAAAATGACGATAAAATGTTGTTCAAATACAATCCCTAGGGTATATAACGAGGCCCTGTAGCATCGCAGTGGCTTGGTAACTCCCTCTCAAAGTGGTCCTGACATAATTGTGGTTATGTGTACACGGTGCATAATACATAGGTAAACACATGCATACACCTAGATATCCCGGATATCGGTTAAGCTGTTAATTGTAATAATGTCTCTGCTAGTACGTGTAACGAGGAATGATACACGCATGAACAATACTGAATGGATTTAACGTGCAATAATAACGTCGCAGTTAGGAATATGAAAATTGACTGCAATCGGTGAATTATATTACACCAAGTTCTATTCAGCTTCGATATTATTGCAACACCGAATGATAAATGAACCCTGATTTTCGCCAAGAAATTATCAATCAAAACACGTCAAGCATTTAGAATGTTTTATTCATTACTGTACGCCACAACATTCAGCCTAATCGCACGTCGCTAATGGACTAATACGTAATAATTGGATACTTAATTGGATGGTGTCGAGTGGCTGCAGAACAGACAGACCAAGCGAATTGCTACATCCATATACACAGAGTGAAAAGAGCTGAGGGAAGGGAACAGCGGGTAGATGCAGGATAGAGGATAACGTTCAGATTCGCGATCCTTTGTGGTTTGCGAGTGGCCGACGAGTGGCCTACGAGTGATTCGACTTACTCTTGAAAGAAGATTTTCAACTCGGTAGAATGGCACGGTATCGCATGGCTTCCTTTTGATTTAAAAAATATCAGTCTGCCGCAGTCAGCTGGATCAAAGAATTGCTCAACTTTATTGTCAAGTTATTTTTTAACCATCTAGTATCTCAATTCAAGTGAAATTTGAAAAACTGAAGATATTCTATGAGACGATGAACGTGGGCAAAAATTGCGATTCGTTTATCGACGTCTAGTTAGTTTATGAAATACTTTTGATACTATAATGAAAAATGAACAAGAAATTCCATCGTCTTCTATACTTTTCTTATCTTCTTATCAATTTTTATCTAAGGGGTATAAAATGATTTGGAAAAATACAGAAAACAGTTCCGGATATCCGACTGACAACGAAGTCCAATAGCAGCGTCCAAGCAAACCGAAATTTGTCGACGTCTATCGACCACCACGTTAGCCACGGATCCCTGACGAACACCCGGCGAACAATGCGATACTCCGATATCCAAGGGTCGGACCCAGGACTCGACGAGGTTGAACCCATTAGGCGCGGCACCCCGCCGAAAGTGTCTCACGTCGGAGTGAAAAATGTCCCTTTATCGCGTGCTACAGCCCAAAAGAGAAAGAGAAGGTGGCTTTGGAGTACAGTGACCGATATCTCTTATCGATATAAAATAAAAGTGATTAGCGTACTGCAAATAATCTGGGTACCTGTTTAATACAAAATCTATCTACCCACCAGACGGGGAATGACAGGCGGAGTGCGTGCAGCTGATTTTCTTATCACTAAAACTAGGCGAGATTCTCATCAGAACATTTACTATCTTTGATGGGTTTACGTTAATTTAACACGACGATACCCCGGTGTTTGACATCTCTTGTCGTGCACGGTTTCTATTCCCCTGTCGTTTCACCGCGTTCTAGGATGACATGGTGGATCAACGGGGTGCCTCCCGTAACAGAGTTTGATTCGATGTGGTGCTCCTGTCCGTTTGAGTAATGCCTGTGAGACAGGCAAGTCCTAGCCAAGGGTGTGGCGGACTGAATCGATACCAAAATCGATGAATTTCTTTTCTTTTCTTTCCTTTCCTTTTTTTTTTTTTATATTAAATTCAGCAATAAATTACATCAAACAGTAATCTCAACCTTTTCTAATCCATCTATTGGACATCCCTCGTACGTGAGATTCTTCATTTGATAAAACAAAAGGGGTGGTAAAATAAGGAATACAAAAGTTTATAAAATCTAACTCTGTAACGTTGGTCTAAAAAATTGTATGAAAATGATAAAAAAAAAAAAAATTAGTATTTATCTCGCGTAGAAAACTTAACGTGTTTTATTTTGATCCCTGCAACATAATATTACAAATGTGGAGGTAAAAAAGCTCGGTTTAGAAAAATTTCTAGGTGCTGTCAACCGGGCCGAAACTATTACCATATACAGATATAAGTATGCGTAACACGAGACAGGACATACTTTAACGCAATCATAAACGTGCTGAATTATAAATACAAAAGTATGTAAAGTACAGGGGATGTAAGGGTAAGGGAAAGAGGCAGGTATACACGTACGTTACACATATGCATGTTGCATTTTCACGTACGTGGATAAACGGGCGTTATAGTAGACGGAGAGTTATCAAACGGAATTCCAGTCCGACGTAGAGCTTCGCGTTCTGGAATTGCTAAAAAGTTCATAAAGGGCGTAGGTTCTGAATGTGACGTTCCATGGGCACAGGGGTTCACCTCGAATAAAAAAAACAGCAATATATCACGGAGATATGCGTGTCTGGTCGAATCACGGTTTCACCACTACTACCTCGACCACTGCCCAAGTTGAACGCGTCGCACCCCTACATTTCACCCTTGACGGTGCATAGCGCAACTGATAACCTAATGTCCACCCCTATTAACGCTACCCCCACAGACTGTGTCTACGGTCACGTATCACCAGCTAGACGTCTCTCCCTCGAGTTTTAGTTCATATTTTTTTTATATTTTTTTTTTATTTTCACTTCGATTTTATCCAGACTCGGACAAGAGACTAAAGATTAATGTATTTTCATAGGTATGTATTATACACGGTATATAGAGCGGACAGAAATCACGGAAAAGTGTATGTGGGTAGCATACGCGGGATTAGGACGATCTTATCCTTTTCCCAACGTAACTTCCGGCTCGGGAGAGCCACGTTTCCGGTCGTGGTTCCCTCGTTTCCGGTCTGTGTCTACAGACGCGGTCCTGGGGATCGTCCGTAGATTGTGAAAACGTTGACAATCTATTTGATCTGACGATCCTTTTTTTTCTTTTCTTTTTTATTCTTGTCTTTTTTTTTTTTTCTTCTACTCTTCTTTTGCCGTGGATAAAAATCCTTTCCAATTATTATACCTGTACCTACATACCTGTACAGATTATACTTTTCCTCGTAAGCAGTATTAGACCTAAAGCACCGTAATTGTCGCAGGATTTCTTCGTTTTTTTTTCCCCTTTTTTTCTTCTTTCTTTTACTTTCTTCTTTCATCCTCTTTTCCACCAATTATCCTCACTTACTTTACTCGACGGGAATGTCGACTGCGGGTTGCTGAGTGACCTTAAACGTTTGAGGAGGGTGGGTTGGGGTGGGGTGGGGCTCGTTTTATGAATCAGCGTAAACCAGAATGACAATGAAACGCTCTGGCCCCACGCAATAACTTGAGGTTAAGTATTTCTTCGGGTGTTCAGGCTCGTTTTTTAAACTCTTAGTGGACCCGTTTCCTTCACCACCGATTCACCACCTCAATTCAGCCAAATTACATTCCTGGTGTTACTTGGTGCAGAATTGAGACGGGAAATCCGTTCTGATCTCGCTGCATTATCGTTTAAGACTTCCGTTAATTCGATACTAATGCCAGCCCGTTTCTATAACGTTAACCACCCTGTTTCTCTGCTCCCTTTTCTCTTCCCTATTTACCCTCTCTCTTTCTCTCATCTCGTTTCGTCTTCAAGATCCCTAGCTTTCAAAGAGGTTCCCCTCTTATTCGACGCGAGAGAATTTGACGACTCAGCTTCGTAACTTATCTCGATTTTCGTGTACAGCCTTACCGGAGTGCGCCGATCGAACCGAAGCGAATGTCGTCTTATCTGCCTTGAGCGTATAGCACTTTAATGTGATACTCCCACTATTTCTATCCCCGAGATATTCTCTTTCACCGCAATATAAAAAGAAGAGGAAAGAAGAAGAAGAAGAAGAAAAAAAAAAAGATTTCACCCAAGCCACTGCAGTAGATATTACGAAATTCAACGAAGTAGTTGAAACTGGCCAGTGGCCTTATATATATATATGTATATACCGTAAACGTACGCATGTATAATGTATATGTATATAGCTTTTTACATATACCTGGGCATATGTAGAAAATAAAAAATAAAATAAAACGGTCTTACATCACTGAACGCGATAAGGGTAGTTTCAAGTTTTGCATTTAGATATGTAAGTACGATAGCCAGACGGTTCGGCCGGGACTGAGAGATGGGAGGATGGCGTTAGGGAAGTAGGTACATACAAGAGGGTGAACCACCACCCTCCAGGACTCTCAGGGACTCTCTGGGACTCGGGAGACTCTGGGGGAGGCAGCTAAAAGATAGCCTTATCCTCGCGGAATACATTACGGTTATCTCGCGAATAGGACCATTTTCCTCCGCACCATGCCTCCGTCGTACCCCCTCCTCGCCCTTGCACTCCCTTTTACACTTGCCGATTACATTTTGTCTTTTATATTTCGCGTTTTACTTTCCACGTAATTCAGCCTAATGCCAGTTGGTAGCTACGGCTTTCACCTCACTTATATTAGTTTCTCACCTCCGCTAAGGTCTTTACCTTTGCCTTTGGTCTTTCCGTATACTTCCTTTTTCCCTCGTTTATGGATTCGTTTTATGGCGGTTACCTACTCCATTCCCGCTCAACTTTCCAACGCGTACTTTATAATCCGGCGAGTTATTTTGCCAGGGATGAAATAATCTTTCTATCCTCGTTTCTTTATTTTTTTTGTTTTTTATTTTATTTTTTTCAATTCTGTCGCTTCGTGCACGAGAAAAATGCGACGACCGCCAGCCGAAATCCTTTCGCTGTATCTCTCCTAATCCCGTCCCGACTTAGACAGCTCAGAATCAGAGGGGAATCTAACGGAATCAGAAAAATCAGAAGAAAAGAAGGAGCTTTTTAGTTTTACCGACAGTCTTCCCTTTCCTTAAACCTGCAGCACACCCCCGCCCCCGCGCTGTCTGATATTTGAACAAATTTATCAGAACGACTCTGAGTCTCTTACTCTACAATTCTCGCTTATCTCGGAGATCTCACCCGCCGTAGCTGGGGAATGGAAAATGTCAGAACTTAGTTTTGCGGTTGATTCGAAAATTGCTTTTCTTTAACACCTGTGAAAACGATTCTCGTTATCATGTGTAGATTTTGTTTTTCTATTCCAATAATTTTAGTTTCGAATTTATTTTTACCAACAATATCTATCCACTATTATTCTCCCTTTATTTTTAATACCGTCAGTTTTTGAATACAGAATAAAGTCGTATGAAGCTTTAAATTAGTTAATTCTTTATGCTTTGAATAAGTATCAACAAGTCTGTAGGCAAAACGTTTCATACTTTATTCTCGGTGTGAAATAAAAATGAGTCGCATACTTGTATTTACTTTCTGTTCTTTCTATATAATACGCTTCAACTCTATATAACGTTGGAG
This sequence comes from Tenthredo notha, assembly GCA_914767705.2. Classification (NCBI taxonomy): domain Eukaryota; kingdom Metazoa; phylum Arthropoda; class Insecta; order Hymenoptera; family Tenthredinidae; genus Tenthredo; species Tenthredo notha. The sequence continues at coordinate 15,610,292 of OU611906.1, forward strand.
ACTTTAACTTTCTATATTTACCTTTTGTATAATAATTATGTCTGCTTTCGAGGGGTTTGATCGTCGCATATTTAACTTACCCTACGTAGGTTCGGTTTGAGATAATTTGAAAAAAAAATTTCTTCGAGCTTTAATTAATCGCGGTAAAATATTTCGCTACGATTAAATGATATGATAAAATTCCTACTTGAACAACGCCTACGATCAGACCTGAACGACACGCGTATATAGTCGAAAAACTACATGAGTGGTGAGGACGCAGAAAGAAAGAGAGAGAGAAAAAAAAAAAAAAAAGTATGGTCGTGTAGCCACGCGAAAAACGTATCATACCCTAGCTTCTAGCGTGTTTCTATATCGCCTTGTTAATCAATCGTCTTAGCTTTATCACAAATGATTTAGTATAAAGTTACGAGGAAAGGGCGTCCCGATTTATTCACCCTACCTCATGCACTATGACACACAAACCAAAGTTAATTACAAAATTTTATCTTGCCACGTAGACAAGGCGTTCTTGTAAACGGTGTAAAAACTCCTTCGAATTTCATTCGGCCTGATATGGTTTACGAGAGTTTGGAATTTTCCAAAAATTCAACTGACATATACGTAGAAGGAACGGAAAGAGAAAACATTGGGGAGATGAAAAATCTTTTGATTTAACTTCAGCGGGCTTCATGTCAGGACGAAGACAGAAACGATATAGCTTATCGGAACAGTACACGGCGACATGATATCCAGAGGTGGTGAAATCGCGAATGATTAACGTACAACTTTGTGCGTATTCGTGTATGCGTATACTATATGAATATATAAATGACGAGATGTTCACTCAGTTTACTTTGAACGAGATGTTAGCTGTTGAACGTTAAATTCACTGTGGTAACGTTAACGTGCGCCTTAGTGGATATATAATACGCATGTCCTTGTGTGAATTCACGGGAGCGTTTTTTTTTTTACTTTCTCTCCAACGCGATAACACCCACGTTCGATCGTTGAATTCCCTGTCGCTGGGTCTCATCAAGATTCTGTGATCTACGGAATTGGAAACGGTTTTGTGATACCCACCCTGCCGGTGTAGGTAGGTCACAAAAGAACATTCCTTGGCACTACACCGTAAAAAAAGATTCCATAATGGGAAATAGAAAGCGTTGACGACCATTCTTTATACCAGAAAATAGAAGAAAACAGAAAAAAATAAAATTATATACATGAATTTTAATGAATCTTATCGCTTCTCTGGATTTTTTGATTGTTTTTCTCTTCTTTTTTTCGTAACTTCCAAAGGATGCGAGGAGATGAATTTGAAATATATAAGAAATTATAGGCTTTGAACCAAAAAAATTCCACGTATATTTGGTACTCGATTCGATTAGAAGATCGTTTTAACTTGTATGGATCTAATAGGCGAAGAAATGGCTGAGATTTTGTCTAAAACTCTTTCTCTTTCTTTGTACACCGGAATAAAGAATCTTCACTCATGGTACGTTCGGAGAATGGTTGACTTTAAAAATCTGACAAATGATAGAAGGAGTGAGAAACTCGAAGGAGATGAGGTTTAGAAGTTGGTCGAATTGAGGTGGACAGCTCCATGTATGTGTGTGCATACGACAAACCTATATCACTGGTATTCGCCTGCACAAGGAATAATTGTAAAAGTTTCTGACGTCAGGTTGGCGCACACAGTTTGAGAGATGGTGGTTTTTTTTATTTTTTATTTACATATTCTCCCTGACTACTCTGTGGTACGAAATTGGCCAAGAAACTTTGTTTTCGATTCATTTTTACAACATCAAAACCGCGTCCCCCAACGGTATTAAAAATCCTCAAATTTATTTCAGCATGGAGATTTCAATTTGGCAAGAAATATTTCATCTCACATGAACACAACCGTATTATTCTTGGATAAGTTTTACTTTCAGTAAATGGAAAATGATGATAAGATGATTTATATATATGGAAAATTATAGATAAATAGTCGTACGTGTGTTCTAATTGATAATTATAATGATAACAACACCAAACAGGGTCTTCAGAATGATATACCGCCATACACGGAGGAAAATTCGCATCCTATAAATTTCGCATATACCCTTATCGCGCGTATACGAGCCAATAATATACCCTTAGGACACCCTCGAACAAGGGACAAAACCCTAAGCAAGGAGAATATGCGGCAGTGGCTATCTTGTTTTTGTGTGTTATTTAAAGGGAGTAGGTAGCCTTGAAAAGTTCGCAAAGTCGCACCAGGTCGAATCACACCCAAGGGGGTGCTGAGAGCTCTGCTGGACACAAAAGTACCATATCTGGGGGTGGCTAACTACTCGAGGTACACGACGATACTCTCCCCGAATACTGTGAGATACTCGTCACTGCGGGGAGGGGGAGGAGGGCTCTTTTCTACGGTTGAAGGCACCTCTCAACTTACACGAGAGTATTGTGCGACATTGGATGTGCTTCGCCTCACAACGGAGTTGAACTAAAAAGAAAGAAAAAAAAAAAGAAATAAAGAAAGGGAGAAGAATACTGAAGATACAAATTCGTGTGTCAACTCTTTCGCGAGAATTCGAGTGGAGAGCGAAAAGAAAAAAAGAAAAATGAAATACCCACTCATTATTTTGTTAAATATAATACAATCCTTGTATAGTGAGAGGAAAATATAGAGCGAAATCTCAGCAGCTGTATTCGGAAAGGGAAAGGGAAAGGGATTCAATTCAATTCGATATTATCAAGGTGTATTAATTGATGATTCTCTCTCGATTCATCCGTCTATGTAACCTCTCCCTTTATCTTTATATTTTATTCATGTTTCCTTCCTTTCCCTGATTCACCCCAATGAAAAGCAGTGATTCAAAATCCTCATTGTTAGATTGTGGGCTCGGCAAAAGTTCGAGATAACTTTTCGTTTTCAGAATTGTGAGGTTCTAATTTTTTTGCTGCGATCTATTCCAACCGCGTCTTAATATTTCTTTACCCATCGTATCTGGGGTTGTGATATAATATTGTTGGTCCCATTTGTTTCTGTGAAACACGAAGAATGGAACTTGGAAGAATAGAAAGATGATGGTGGACGTTTGCATTAAACATTCAAAGGTATAAAAAAAAAAAAAGTAGGAAACAAAAAAACCAAAAAAATGTGATGCATTTGCATCTCGCATCGCACGGTGCGACTGCGGCATGGAAAACATAAATAATTCAAAACTTTTTATGCAACTGAGCTTGGTGCAGAGATAGAACTAGGGGTGGAGGTTTGCCACGCGCCAAATTGTCAAATAAACGCGTTAAAATGGGAATATAAATACTCGGAAAGGAAAAACAAGGACGTGATGAGATATAGAGGGAAACTGTGCCACGCGTTTGCGCTGGACCTGGACACTGCGATTTTTTTTTTTATCCCATCACTTTAAAACGTCAAGAACGAAGACCGAGTCAGGAATATTTCTCGAAGTGGATATATGCGTGTTCGAACTTTAATCCACCGTATCAAATATTTGTAAATAGAATAAAAAATCGAAAAGCCCAACAGCAACTGGTATTACGAAATATGAAAGCGAAGTTGTTAAAACTTTTTTAAAATCATTTCCTTCCTTTTTTTTACATAAAATTTGTTTCACCAAAAATTCAATTGGGTTTTAGATTCGAAAATTTGTTGAAGTTACGTTAAACAAAGTGATATTAATTCAACTGAGAATTGGTAATCGGATATGTATCGTTTTCATGAATTAACGAAAGGAATAAAAAAAAATTAAAACCTTCTTTCCTCGTAGGAATCGTAGATATAACTCGGGATGGCCTAGCGTCCCAATATTATATCTATATATTAATTATAACGAGAAAGTAATAGCGTTGCAATTCCGGAATTTCACTGGGATCGCTTCGGCAAGATATACATAAGGATGTAGCTGGTGAAGGCAGGAATTGTGGGATGAGAAAAGGAAGTACAAGTCCCTGAAATGCCTAGAAAGTTTCAACGGTGGTTCATTAGTGGAAATAGTTACGATACTCTTTGAATATTGGTATTCCACGGATACAATTCAGGAATATTAATAATATCCGTGCAGCGTCTAGAATAGACGGGAAAACAATTGTACCATCGCCAAGTTGCGATCAAGATAACTATTGCCAAACTATTAATCTTCACAATCGTTACACGCATATATACAATCCATACATCCATACATCCAGAGTTTATAAAGCTTGGTATTATCCGTGCATATTTATTTCCGAATACTTGACAATATATACATTTCTTTTCACACCTTTGATGGAACCCGGAAAATAAACGTCTCCTGATAATGACCTCACTTCCTCTTTTTATCCCTCTTAGGATTTTTCCATCAATTCACAATTCTTTCGATTGACTGAACGCTCCAGGGTGAGGGGCTTCTATGTGCGATAATATAATCGTCTGTCTCGAGCTCTGCCGTTTGCGACTTTAAAGTTGTGCGCCTTAAAGTATGCAAAATGTGGAGTGCAGATTTTCCAGAACAGACGCTTTCCCGGTAGCTACTCGCTGGCGCGTAAAGTCGTAAAACGAGTCAAGTTCAATGGCGCGTATTTGAACGTATCTTATTGTACACTTTTGGTTATTATCATTGATCTTTACCAATTTTTCATCAATTTTATACATTTCTCACCGCTTCCTATCATCTCCAGATATTTTCCTCCCTCTTTGCCTCTCTCGTTTTTATTTTTTTGTTCTTGTCTTCTTTTTTCCCTTTCGTTTCCGATCCTCGCTCCTATTTGTCATCTTTCGGTCCCATTACTCGCTCTAACTTCTCGCTAAATATTTTTATTCCTTTTTGCAAATAATTTACATAAAGTCCGCTATCCACCCTTTTAATATACGCAAATGAAGTTACACCCCGGAACTAATGATATTTGCATGCGGAACAACCTTCTCCTTTGAACCTGGGTACATTTATTACTTTGGTTACGTCCGTAGAAAGTATTACAACCCCCTGAGGTAGATGCACCTGATAACTGTACCTTGTACTACAAAAAGCTTTTCTTTTTTGGTCTCTGCACACATATTCACTTCAAGACTTAACATATATATCTACATTCGTGTAATACGTGTACAAAGAGAAAGATCAAATCTCGCCGCAAGCTCTAACGCTACAACCAATTTTGATCCGATATTACACAAGTAATACGAATACTACCCCAAGCTATTACTGCCCATTAAAAAGTATATCAATTATAGTGTTGAGGTAAACTCAATTTCTTACAAGGCTATATTTGTAAACGTGGGAGTAAAGGCTTTCGTCGAACCGTTCCTCAAATGAAAAAATAAAAATACATTTTATTATTTCTTTCATTAGATTCCAGAATTAGAGACACGGTTGACCGGACTGACTATATAATGGAGGTAGGACGTACGATAAAATGATGGACAGCCGTTATGTATTAGAGAAGTAATGTATTATTAGAACCACACTTCCGAAACATTTAGAATTGCTGGTTTCCACTTTGATTGACAATTGCCTAAACTCGTACGCTTCATAAATATATTATTTCTTTTTCAAGAATTATGTCAATCGATTTTTTCGGAGCAATGAAATGAAATGTGAAGTTAATGTTAGACCGTTAATATGAAAAATTTTGATAGAATTTAGTTTCAGTCCAGTTATTACGAAGGCCAATCTGTCACGAAATTAACTCACATACCTTTGTCTGGTATTTAGCGATCCTGAATGCGATCATCCTAGGCGAAATTCCATACTTAGCAGTGCATCCCGCATGTAGGTTTGCTCGTCTATCCATCCATCTATCCATCCATATATCCATGTATATCTATTCCATCTCCTGTTGAACAATGAAATAGGAGATGGGGGCAACAATTTGTCGATTAGGTTCGGCCCCACACAGACTCTGTCTCCATGGGAGCTGGGGATTTGGTTACGGGTCTTAAAGCACAAATACGCGTTAGACTCACGCAGCAGTCTACTAATGGTAATTAAGTATCTGTATCGGGTTACGATACGCCCGAGGATCTCAAGGGATCCGACATGTTCCTTAGAGAGAAGTGAACACGAGCCAAGAATAATTACCTATGTCGTTTTACAGGAATCACATTTAAATACATCAACAGTCTCAGAAACAATAAGCAATATCAAGACTGTGTCAGCGAAAACTCATTATTCGCATTTTAGTAAACTCAAAAGTTGTGTCTAACGATACTGAAGGGTCGCTTTTCATTAGTATTGAAATACCATCCTCGGGTCTGAGAACTTTTTGAAAAAAGTATCGTAAGGTGTGAGTCATTGTGCTTTTCTCTTAAGATTTATTCCCCAGGTCTCGATGCCTGCCGATAGATAAATAATGAAGACTGCACTGTGGCGTCTTTTTGTTAATTAGTGATTTTATGGGACTAGTAACTTTGCCTTGATACTAACTCGTGGTAACTATTCTGAAATGTGTTGCATTAGCATGAGAGCTAACTGGGTTTTCTCTGTTTCTTTTTTCCAGGCGGGGGCTTGCCGGCGCTAATTGCGCTCTTCTAACTAACTAAGCCACCGACCGACTCGCTAACTAAGTAACAACTAACAGCTAACAACTAACAACTAACACAAGGTGGTGGAGTTGTTTCTGGCGCACTCTGCCTGCATAGCTGTCGTTGGCTATCTTCCGGCCAGTTCTTCCTCGGGGTGATAGGTATCCTGAAAAAAAAAAAAACGCGCGTGGTGGTCAAGAATCGAATCAGCAACGATGCGAATTAATAAAAATGAGACGAAACAACGGCCTAAAACTCGATCTGACAGAAAATACGCCAGGTAATTCAATAGCTAGACTACCAAACCTTGTTGAACATGCGGAAAGCTGCAGTAATAGTAATAACATCACCGGGGAAAACTTGAGCAGTAAATTGCCAAACGTTGTTGAAGGCTCGATGGACTATGGTAGCGAACGGAGATCTTCTCGTTACTTTGAGTACGAGGCGAAAACGTATCCGGAAACGGAAGGCGGTGGTGGAACTGTATATGACAACGGTTACGGAGGTAGAAGTGGAGCGGCGTACGGGTCCAGGAGTTTCGACAGAAAAGGAACTACCCTGGAACGAGAGGGTGGTGGTAGTGATCGCGAGAGATACGACAACTCAAGAATTTATCCCGAGGAAAATGGACCGAGATACGAAAGGCGAGTACAGGAGAACCGCGCCTATCAAGAATCGGACTTAGACGCTCCCTACGACCCTCCAAAGTCTCGATACGACCCCGATTTTCAGAGCAGAAGATACTCTCGCGACTTAGCCGACACCGAATACGAATACGAGGCAAGGTACGCCGACGAGACGCTCAAGCTTGAGAAAAAGGAACGGTCGACGAAACTCTACGAAGGCTCCGCTGCTCCAAAAGGCTACGAGTCCGGAGTAAGGACTCACGATTCTTCCTACGAGCTCAGTACTGCCCACGGGTCAGATCTTGACCCGAGAAAATACGACTCTAAAATTCATCCGGGAGTGAAAATGTACGGTACTTTACCGAGGTATGATACGGCGTCGAAGTCATATGATGGAAAGTTTGACGTAAGTGATAAGGAGGGCTTCCAGGCGACTTACGATCCGAAGTATGATCTGGCCGGAAAGTCGTACAGCTCGAAAACCTACGATGCGAAATATGACCCGTCAAGGTACGACCGTGACGGGGCTAAAAACTATGAACAGACTTTGAAGATCGGAGAAAGCAGCTCGCATTCTCGCGCAGCAGCTCCTAGAGAGGTCGAAGAGGCGACTTTGGAAAAGGCGAATGGATATAGGAAGAGTAATTTCGAGGCTTACGGTGTCTACTCTGACCCTGAGGATGACCATGGATTTCTTGCTGATAAAAAATTACCCCAGTATACATACAAGGGCGTTGTGGTCAACGTTAGTGGAGAATCTAGCGTCGTGGAACAGAAAAGACCGAAGAACGGTCAGACGGAAGTTCAACGAAATCCTTGGTGCAGACCGACCATTTTACTTCTGCTGTTGGTCCTCCTCGTTGTTATATTCGTTCTCGTAGCTGGCATCCTGCTTTACTTTAATTGTAAGTTCACTATTTCAATTTCTAAGCAATATGCATGCATGTGTCTAACAATAAGTGATTGGGAATGGTACTTTGGCTTTTTAGACATATTTAGAGAAATAGTATTTTTATTTTTCATTGATTTTGTAACTACAATCAGGTTAAATTATTGAAACTGCAAGGTAAAAGGAGATGCGGTAAAAAATGCGGTAACGATTCCAGCAGGCGGACCGTTAGTCAAAAACGGTCAACATACGTGGTGTGTCAAAGCCTTGATGATATCTGCTCACCAAGGATACCAGCACCCAGTTTTTTCGACGCATTGCGATTCCACCGCAACAGTTTTGCTATATAGTGGCTTTACGTCTACGTGCCGGGACTGTCAATTCCGACATATAAAACTAGACGGTAAAGTTATATCATCGCTAACGTATCTTCGCTACGTGTTCTCCGGTGGGTACAGTCCGGTTTGGGAAGGTCCTGTCTGCTACCGTTAGGCCCTTAAATAATTAATGGCAGTCCTGCGGTAACGTTATGACTTCCTGGTAGAGGATCCCTAATAGTCAACCGTTAGCGATATATTTATGTCGTACAAAAAACAAGATCAAATGAAAATGGTCCATCCTTCTTCTATGTTTCTTAATTTTTCAAAGGATATATACTACATCGTCAATATTAGCGACAGTTTTCTGTCTCTCCCAAAACGGTAGGTCAATCAAAAATTGAGGTTGACATTTATCGACGATATATAATCATTTTTAATCTAACGAAAAGACTACTGGGTCATTTCGATGGAACTTTTGTGGGTCTATTTTGAAAATGAAAGAATTTTCTGTATGTCAAAGTTTGGAGTAATGAAACAAAATCAAGCAGTTCTGCAAATAAATTGGATGGCCATTTTCTATTGATCTTTACTATAATGGAAAAAGTCAGGGACTAACTATAAACCTCGAAATAGTTTTCGGAACGAATTTTGAATTGGGGAATAAAATTCTCATCTTTGGATCAATTTCGTCTCGTGCATTTTCTCGGTAATAATAAAAGAATCGAGGGATCGTAAGGCACACTCGGTATCCGAATACAAATGCTCGGCACGTGACACGCACTCACTCTCATGCTAGGCGTGCGTTTCGAGGATTTTGGGTCGCGTGGCCGTCCCATCGATGGCTATACCCCAAAAGAAAGAAGAAGAAGAAGAAGAAAAAAAAAAAAAATCTAAGGAACATACGGCCCGTACTTGTTCTTCATTTTATCGCTTACGAGGAACGAACAGGAGATTTAGAAGCGTCGCGGGGTTGTTAGTCTTTCAGAGTCCCAAAGAATATAAAGTGTCTGATTTCAAGAGTCCCGTAGCGCTTTGGTGGCGTCCATAAATACAAAGAGACTGAATTTTGATGAATACCTCGCGTGCTGATTTGAAATTCGAACGTTTTTTCGCATTTTTCTCTCCCTCTTTTCCCAGCCTCTCTTCGGGCTAGGTTCTGTCTCTCGTTTTTATCTTACACTTCGTATTTTCTCAGTTTTTTGTTTCGATTCCAAGAACCGACCAAAGTGCCAACGGCACGTGACCGCGTCGATGGGAATTTGATGGGAGATGATATTTTCCGGCTTGTAACCGCCTAATTTAAAAGTCGATAATCCGTAGAGAATTTTGTGCCACTCCACTGACATTCGGAGGTGAATTAGATTTGGTAGAGTTGTGGTCAGAGTTACGAACACGCACGAGAAAACATGAAATTCAAAATTTCATGATATACGCTCTCTCAATTCATCCCCTTTAAATTTATCATTACAATCCACAAATAGCTAACTATACAACTATAATAATCCGGCTTAACGAGGCAGGAACGAACGTCAAAACTTGTTTAATTAAATATTGCCATTTCGAGTTGTCCAGTCATAGAACCTTGCGAATTTTCCTGTGTGAAAAAATGAAGAACATCAGGTCCGAACTATCTAGTTTCCAATTTGTCTCCTGTCATGGCCGGACGAAATTTGTTGAAAACCTAAAAAACATCGTTTTGTATCCATGACGTTTGACCACCTATTCGTATTTATATCCTCGAATTAGACATAACCGAAATTTTCCACCTGTATAATTACGAACAGGGGTCGATAAATGAGGCAATTCACAGCCCTAGGGCACACCGACGACAACGACAACGACGCCGACAGCGACGGCGACGCTACGTCGTAAATAAAAATTGTCAAGATAGGAAACGAGGCTGACAAAAAAATTCTGTATATATACAGTCGGGCCGAGCTTTTATCAAAAACGTTTCCAAGGCCAGCTGACAATGAGAATTGCTGGAAATAGATGCAGATATTTCAGCGAGAGTAGAGCACTTGATTCAACAATGGTAGTAGGTATACTGAAAGCACTAGTGGAACGAGGCTGGAACCTCGGAACCCTGTTGAGCATTCCGAGTGGCTGCATTTGCCGACGGTGGACAGCATTTGAGCGATTCAGTTTATTTTCGGGTCAAGTTTTCGCCTGACCGCCCGCAATCAGCCCTGGCATTGTCCGTCGACAATACATTTACTGCCCTGGTAGCGAGTAGCGCATAGGAATTTCTAGTGAAGTCCAGCGAATCTACTGCGCCAGATTTTGCATGGATTCAGAGAAATTCGATTCGGGACGTTGACTGTGGACACGGGGCCATTTCTAGCGTAACAAGAATCTCGTTAGATTATTAAACTAAACATATAAAAGGAATGCCCGCGACTTTTGATGCGTCAAATACTGTCACGTTATACAATAACGAAGTTTCTGAAGTAAAAAGGAAAAAGGGAACATTTTTGCCAGATAGTTAAAAGAAAATTGTCAAAATTCGAGAGGGAGTGGAAGAGACAAAAAACAGAACAGTCAGGTGAGAGAAGGAATCCGAATAAATCGCGGCGCCTAAAACGACGCCAGGGACGCTCACGACGACGTCACAGAGACCATGGTTGTTTATAGTTTCTACGTGACGGGTTTATCGTTCCCAAACCGAAACTGAAATGCCTCGAGGGCCAGCGAATGTTACTACGTTACCTAGAATACGCTTTAGTTACGTAGATACAACATGTGTCATAGTTAGCCGTTGGTCAGAACAACGTACATCGATATCCCGCGTATATCTAGTATGCAACTTATTCGCAGTATTAGTTTCGCACTAGAGACCATCCCTCGTTATAGGATCATTGTTACTTTCAGTAATGACTTTTGCTTCTGAATATGTATTGTACAATTTTGTCAGAACATCCCCAGCTTGGTTTCGGACATAATTACGTGCGTGTAAACGTGACCCTTTGTATTATGGGCATACGGTACGTAAAGCGAATTCCAATTGCTCAATGGATTCCTAATTGTTTTTTTTTTTCTTTTTTTTTAATGCCTTTTTCCGCTCAGGCTTTGGTATTTTTCTATTAATGGTTAGTCGCGTTGAGGTAAAAAAAAAGAGAAAAAACGAAAAAAACAAGCCAAAAAAATACGGGGATAAAAAGAAGGGGAGTGAGGGAAGAAAAGGTGAAAAAATAGAGGAGGGAATGTCAATCCACCACCGCCTCGTCGTCTTTGCGCGCCTTCGAGCAACTTGGCCTTAAGATTAATGTTAACTCCACTCCGAAGTTAATAAGTCTAACATCGATAAATCCCGCTTACCCCAGCCTTCGATGGGGCTTCTCTCTCCCTCGATTCTACTTTCCTTCTGACGCCTTTCTCTCTATCTCACCCTTCGCCTACATGCTCTTCAACTCACTATGGGAAATTCCCGTTTCTTCAAAGAAGAATAGAGAATCGCGAACCGCGAACCGTTTCGTTTGCGATAAAATCGCAACTTTTTCACCAATCGTTTATTAAGATCGCTCATATAATATTTATCTAATATGAAAATCATTCGTCGTTTTCTACTCTTTGACGAGATTTGAAAAACCTTTATCTAATCCTTATAATCCACAAATTGATTTTATCACCGCTAAGGTGAAGTTGAACTAAGTACCAGGTTGGTCTTCATTTATCTTCAAACATCTCATCTTCATTCTGTCACAGAAACAAAATAAAAAAATAAAATTTGAAGAAGTTACTGCAATAGCCCAAGTTGACATATTTCTCTAGTTTCTCTAATGATGAGAAAGCGAAAATTCCGAATAACCAGGAACCATCGATCCAGGCTAAGTAGGATCGTGATCGTTATTTTTAAAATTCTTACCAATATTTATTGAATTTCGAGTTCTACTTGATTCTATGGCAAGCTATACCATGTAACGTATCCATGTCTATGAAACTTTTAATAACGCTTCATTCCAAACGAAGCTCTAGCAGATTTCGACCCCAAGTTTTAACGAGGAATCGTCATAGTTTTTTCCCTCATATTTGTATACTCTTCGCGTCTACATGGTGGAGCATTTTTTTTTTCCCAAAACCAAAAGCTGCAGAGCTTAAGTGTATTACAGAAGCGTCACCGCTGGGAGGTACAGACAGCTGATAAAGAATTTCAGATTTTAGAAATTTCCTATTTAATAATGTGATCGGAGGCGTCTATAATCCCAGAGAATTTTCAAGACTGTTTACGAACAAGTTCCCACATTTTTACTCGAACTTTTAACAAGAAATCACATAACGTCTATATTTCGCTTTCGCAAATTGACATTCTTACTTCCTTCGGTATACAGAGTTTGAAATTTATTCCCGAAGGCGAGTACGGTGGAAAAATTTAACTCGGAAATCGAGTGGTTGAATATATAGCTATAAAGAGGGAGTGGAGACAGCCGTTCAACCCTTCATTAAAAATCATAAACAGTCTAAAATTAATCTGGATGTAATTTTGATAAATTGTGAAGACAGCTGATGAAGAACCCAAGGTATTCGGGACATCGTGTTTAATATGATCAGAGGTATCCTTAATCCCAATGGATTTCAGAGGCTGGCTTTGAGCGAGGAAACAGCCCTGGCATTGGGGTGCCGGGCGGCAGGGTTGCAAGGCGGCTCATAAAGGCAGATACGCGGACGTGTCTTACATGCAAAGTTATCTCGTAGGTCCCGGGTTTCTGACGTCATACCACCCCTGCGTTTGTTTTGTTTTCCCGCGGTCTAGCCCTCTGTATTTTATCCAAAAGTTCTACCGTGCGATGCGCACAAAGTATGTAATACTACATACAAGGGAAAAATATAAAATAAGAAACCAGCAGCCCTTATATAAGTAATATGATAACAGCTAAACTGAATATGGTATTCAAATTTATACAAAGAACGAAATTTGCATGACTTTTTTGTCTTTTTTTCTCTTCTTATATTAACACCTGAAGTATCTGTGCAACACCTAATGCCTTGTCAAATTGAAAATTACGGGAATAATTACTAAAATAAACCTGAGGCTAAACTCTGAATCGAATAATAGGTGAAACCACCAGACAAGATGTCGATATCATGTACCTATTGCTTGGATAAAATTAATTAGAGATTCAACTACTGTTGGTAGACCAAATGTAGTACCTGTCATTCGGTAAGCTGGTAACTTAACTAGATTCAGGGGATGAGATGCAGGCCCAAATTTGATCGATTATCGAAAGAAAATACCTGTCCTTTTTGGCCAGGATGTAAACTGAGTGTCGAACTTCGTACATTCACCTGTTTCCTTGTGTCTGTGCAAATTTTATATCCTCAAAATCTAAACTGTAGATCACAGGGTGATTAGGCTGAAATTTTGACAGAAAATTGATGAACCCACGTCGATGTAAAACCTTCGTATTTCTCAAAATATCTGAATGAACTTTGGAACATGATTTTCTTCTACCAAAATATGTTTTTCTTATTATTTTTTTTCTAACATTTTTCGATTTCATAACTCAATATTGCAGCAGCACGATTCCAATTCGAAACGTAGAAATTGAGTATATTTCTTTAACGGCATATGCCAATAAGCTTTTGAAAGTTCGGTAAGATTTGATTCATCGTCGTAAGGTCGTGCCTTGTGCGAGAAAAGGCGAAACTTTCTGGATAGTTTTATAGGTTCCGGAAATAACCAAGCTATTCACCGTTTTATTGGTCACGTTGTCCGCTAACCATCCGGGAAGTGTGTATCGTCAGTGAAAAACTAAACCTTGTTAGCTGTTGGAACTTATTGAGCTTCGAGTTTCAACGGGTCTGAAATTTCCACCGTTATCTCGAATCTCACTCGTTAAAGTTTATCTCAGATTGACAGTCGGCTTTTATTTTTTTTCCACGTAAATCAAAGTACGATTACCCACGTCATCATTCCCGTTTCAAATTTCGATTGTTTTTCTATCTTCGCTTCGGGTTTATTTTCATTCGATTAATTTTGTAATTTGAAACGCATCCATTTCGTATACCTATCTTTTTTGTTTTACGAACTATCGAAAACCGAAAGCTGAGAATAAACTTTAATCATTCGATCTGGTATTTGGGATCTCTCATATATCTTCAGACATCAAAGAAAAATTTCATAGGCTCGCCTTCTCAAAGTAGACGACGCCATTTTAATGGTTTTTTAATATCACATCGCGATCTTCAAACTCCTCAAGTTTTGGTGAGCTTATAATTAGTGTGGTAACACCCGCTTCAATTGCTCGGGTGAATTATTATTACGCTACGCTAATAACGCAATTTCACCTGAATACGAAATTACTGGAAGATAGGTTGGTAATATTATTACCTACACCTTCCCTCGAATTAACTATATAGAGACAATACTTTAAGAGGGCTTAGCGACCTCACCTCGTATACTACAATTTTCCTCTTCCCTCATCCCTCTTGCCTCTTCCCTTTCAGTTGGCAATATTATATTCACAAGATTCTAAGCCTCGAAGTCAAGACCAACATAACGCTTGGCAGTAGTACAAGTCCGTGTCTGGTCAGACGTCGTCGAGCAGTGTCTATATTAATCAGAAAGCATCTATTCAAATCGAATTTCTTCAAATCACTGCTACGCTTTGAAGAAATGTTCTATTGACTCAGTTTTATCACTGCTGATTATTATTTTTTTATTTTTTTAAAGATACAATTAGAAATCATTTGAAATTATAGGTACTTCGCCTAACACAGGTTGATTCTATCAAAGAATAAGTGGTCGTCGTAGGATACAGGTAGCATCGTCGATCGAAACTTTTTAAAATTTGAAAGGAATTTCCTAAAATGATTCGATCCAATCAATCTATGAAAGGCTAAGTCTATAAAATCTAAAATAATTTTTAATGATGTCTGAAAATGCTAGTAAAAGGTTCTTTATATCATATCAATGGTTTGATGAAAAGGATTTCCGATATGTATATCTGTATATATATATATATAAATTGGAGAAAAAGATCTTGTGAGAAAATCACTTCGTCAATTAAGCCGGTTCTTGACTCGAAGTTTTATGGTCTCTCTTTCCTCGAGCGGGTCTTCTTGCCAATAAAGGGAATTAGGTGTAATCCATAGTTTCATCGGACCACCAGCCACGTATATTTATCAGTTGGCACTCACCGCGTCCGTCCAATAAACTTTGTCCAGTCTTTGATCGTGTGTTGTGTATCTATCCGCACCAACACGTTATCATGAGTAAACACGTACGACTATATATATATATATATATATATACACATGCCTTGATATCTATCGAGGAAAGAAAGAGAACGACTGGGGAAAGTCAAAGGTCAAAAGCGTAGGTATATACCGACCCACGAAGGAAGGCCAGAAGTTTCCTCATTTTTCGCGATAGCGAGTGCAAAGTTTCGCTGAAATATTACGAAAATCAATCGCACCCTTTCACCAGTAGTTTCGCCACACACACACACACCGCCGACGAAAAATAATAAATTCTAACCCGTGAGTCGAGGTTTCTTAGCTAGACTTTTTCTTCGGCTATACATACACTTGTCGATGTCAATATCAGTAACAAATAGCAATAGTAGCGGTGAACAAATCGTATATACTCACGCTTCAAGGTTCATTTGAGCTTATTTTTTGATCGCTAAAGAAATACTTTCATAGATCTCTTCGTGGAGGCGGAATAAAACAGATAAGCGAACTTTTATACTCTGTTCAATTTACTCGAGTATAAGTTGATAACATGATTAAGATTATATCGTAATTACTTGATTACACCAAAAGGTATTTTCTAATCCTACTTCAAAGTTTGGAAAGCTCTCTCTTTCTCAACCCCTGAAAGTGGCATCACCTGTTCACCGTGTGTGTCAACCATCTTGGTCAAAGTATTGGTGGGATATTGGCGGGTATAACTTCTGGTGGAGGCGGGCTGCATACATATCGTCGGATTCCGCGTATCCGTCGAGCGAGTGGTTGAAATTACCCTCAGATTCCAGGTCGTGACCTCTTGCCCTTGTGGCATGTGCATGTTAACCCTAAAGCTCACAATCGCATGTACAAACTTTTAACTCCCACGTTTATCAATATCAATATCAATATCAATATCATTCAACTTGCCTGTTCACTAATTCATTGGATTACCATCGTTTTAATTACGCTATAATTAGACCACAATTCCCGATTATCTTTAGAGCGAAACGTAGCTCATAATCGCAAAGTTCGTTGCAGATGGAAATTTCCTAGTCGAAACACGCCATTATACTAGTCTGAAATTCAAAGTTTCGATATAGATGTAGGTGTTTGAACTTTGCGGTGTTTCGCTAACCGCAAGATGGAAATGTCCATTAACGAGGCGAGTCTTAAGCCCGTAGTTTCATTGCCGTCGAATCGCTGCGGCCGCTTCTCGCGCGCCAACTCCTCGGGTCAAACAGCTGCTGAGGGTGGTGTAGGTGGGTAGTTTCGTCGAAATGACGAGCTTCCACACCTGTGACTGGACGTCATGAAGAATTATTAATATTGTCATCACTTTTTTTTATGTCTTTCCTTTATATCCTTTTAATATTTATTATTCATGGGGTTTTTTTCTCTTCTTATTTCATCTCTTCGCCACTACCATGAGTTTTATACAATTTTGATTAATTAATATCACTGAGAAGCCTGTCTCTTTGATAATAAAAAATTGGAAAAAAGGAAAAGAGTAACAATGATGCTTAAAGAGAATCACAAGTTTATATAATACTTAAGACTAATCATTACTGTTAACTTTACTTCTTTTTCATTATTTTATGATTTTATTAGACCCTTGAAATTGACATCCGTTTTAGCAATTCGATCTTTTGTTTCTCAGTTAAATACAATAAAAAAAATATATATATAATCGCTACCACGATCCCTAGGCTCGATATAATTCGCTGGTAAAGGCTGCACGCAGAAAGAAGGTCACATCGTAGACTTACGATGAAAATCAAAGTAGTCACGCCAGGTCAACATGGAAGCCTTGGGCTGGGTTGGCGAAAGCGTAATTAAATGGAATGATCGGGGTTCGGGGGTCCCACCGACTATGCGGCGAAAGCCCTGAGCGCAAGTTCTTATTGTTAGTTATTAGATATATATATATATATATATATATATATGTGTGTGTACAGGTGCCCGATGCCTCCCCCGACGACCTGCCGTTCTGGAAACTAAAGTTGGCGAGTCGTAAAAAGTTTCGTATTGTCTATATACGATCACAGGGGAAACTGACAGAGTAGACAATTTCAGTTTCTTTCATCGTTATTTATGCATATACCCACAGAGTAACAAAAAGTCTTGCTGTAGTATACCGGAGAGTTGAAAATTATGAAGAAGAAGAAGAAAAAAAAAAAAGACAAATGAATTCTAGTGTCATTGTTCAGAACTAAATCTATAAAAACCGGAATAAAACTACCCTTATATTAATATTCCATCAATGAATTACTGTCACATTTTTATATAGCATGTGTGTTATTAGTTTAAAGCACTTGAAATAACGTGCATGACTATGCAATGAATGTATTTTTCTAACTTATAGACAGCAATAGGTCGTATTGTGCAATTTTTTTTATCGCAAATTGTGAGACTAAAAAGTACGTTGGTTGCCCATTGCGGAGGGACTATACTGAATTGAAAAAACAAAAAGAGATTCTAATGGAGAGAGAGAGAGAGAGAGAGAAAAAGAAAACCGAATGAAAAAAAGTCGAAACTCATTAGCACTGTGCAAAAGCTAATATATTGGTACTGGCTGCGTTCACGTGCTTCTAATATTGTTCTCTATAGCTGGTAATAATTTGGTGGTGAGAACCGTGGTAATTCCGGTAGTAATATCATTAATAATCTCTTATACAGCATATGATAACTAATTTCACTAATACTAACCATTTTCTATTTCAGACATGTCATATAAGCCACGCCATCCCGTTGTCGAGGGTAAGTAATTTCAACCTCTATAACACCCTTATACATATCCTTACGGATTTCATTACCGTTTTCGCCTTTCATCGTTGAATATTTATTATAGATTATACGAAAATAACTATCATGCATGATAATAACCACTAATGAACCTTCGTCTATACACTTTTATCAATAACCACATCAATCTTTACATAACTAAGCTTATATCAAAGGTATACCTAAGCGTTATCATCTGGAAACGGAATTTTAGATTCGGTCTAATAAGGGCGAAGAAAAATATCGTAAAATTACAAAAAAAAAATTAAAAAAAAATAGGAAAATCTACGCAAGGTTGACAAAAGAAAAAAGAAAAATGGATGGGAAATGATGGTCGAAGTGGAGAAATAGTGGCGGCATATTTCATAGTACTTTTATTACCGTTCACGTTCTTAGTGCAAGTTGCAAGTTTCCGATAGTAAATTTATTTCAAGTCATAAATTCACCATCGACCGTGCAGTAAAGCTGCCGCTGGTATGGACGGTCCTCTAGGTAGCCAACCGACAGAACGACGGACCAACCGCTCCGTGAAAATCAGACAAATTTACACCGGTGAAATAGATTCAACCGTTCTACGGCGACCGATAAACGACTATAGGAAAACGACGGACGAGGTATCTGACCGGTCAGCTCGCTAACATATATACCTTTATATCTATCTGAAATAGCAACGAGATCGAATGCTACAGAGAAATTAGCCGCGGAGAATGGACATTCATTTTTTACCTACTTGACAATATCCACTTTATTTCGTCTCGATTATTCTTCGCCA
Organism: Tenthredo notha; assembly: GCA_914767705.2. Taxonomy (NCBI): domain Eukaryota; kingdom Metazoa; phylum Arthropoda; class Insecta; order Hymenoptera; family Tenthredinidae; genus Tenthredo; species Tenthredo notha. The sequence goes on from OU611906.1 coordinate 15,629,340, forward strand.
AAAGACTGATTCTATTTTCAGGATTTATTGATCGAAGATTACGAACGGCTGATGTAATCAGTATAACATTTTAATGAGCACGTAGATATAGGGATATACTCTACCTTACAGCACCGAGATATACAAAAGTAATGAGTATGAGTTACGAAACTTATTCAGCCTATTAACTCGTATTTTCCGTTATTCTATTAATGTTAATTTTAATTACATCAAGATTGAGAATAGATTGACAAATGATCCCAGATTTTTCACTATCGAGTCACTGATCTTGATTGAACAGTAGAAATACTACCGGAGTTGGAATGAAAATTCTGGATTTATTTAACTAGTTGTCACTGAAGAGTTGGAGGTGCGAGTTAGAATTTGAGGGTAGAATTGTCCATGTAATGAAATTCCGATTTGCACCTTGAGGAGAGAAGCTTGTCCGTTTTTGAGCGAGTTTAAACGCGAAATAGACTTTAGAGAGGCTTAGTGATTATGGTATCGACTTATAGCTCTCCAATCTTTAATAAAACGTTTTGTGAACTGATCGACGAACAAATTTCAAGTAAAAAATAAAATCGATCATTTAGGTGATTTTTCGCAGACTTCTGAAGTCGTAATTAGAATTTGTAAATTCAGTAGGATGCAGAGAGGCTAATGAGAGTTTCAAGTGCAAATGATAATCCTGATTCATAGCTCTGAATCCTCACGTGGGATATAATTCTACTGAAACAGAATCGTATTTCTGTCAGCAAAACTAGAGAGCAAAGGAATTAACGTTTTAGAGGGTCAAACTAGAATTTCTATCCCGATTTTGGATAGGTACTTTGAAATAAGGTTATCGCTTAATTATTTGAGTCGTAACAACGAATAGAATAGACAATGCCGAAATTGGAATTGCCATACGATTTTGCGAATTGGGGACAACTCGGCTGGCATAATAATTCTTCAATTAGTATCAACGAAATAAGCTTTATCGAGTACAGCCACAACTGTTGCAGAGAAGAGAATTCGAACTACACCAAACCATTATATTGTATCGGAGTCCTCGTATGCCCTCGACATTTGTTGTTCGGTGGTTGTCGATTGGCACAAGCGTTTGACAGGTATCGAATGAAACGTTGAATTGGTATTTAATTCGTTCTACGAACCCAAGGGACGTTTCAAACAGTTCGGAAAAATTATCTGAAAACTAACCAGTCAGAGATGGTGCTGTAAATACCAGCAGAGATTGGAATTTTCTTCGATAATTATAAATTAATACCCTCTGAAGGATAAGGAAGTTAGTTGCAGCTTCTTCTATTTTCAATCGTGACGAATCTCTTGAGGGTTTAATCCTTGTCAAAATTGGAATCGAAAGTCACTCAGTCATTTTTCTGAAAATTGATTTTTTTAACATCTTCCACCAAATACAGAAGATTTCATTAAGAAATCTCTTTAATATTGAGAAAGAAGAACTCATTGACATCATTTGGGATTTTTAAAAATTGACGAATGATATGGAAAAAAATTGTTGAATAAAATCGTTTGTTGCAAGGAAAGAAATTATTTTTCGGAAAAATGGCTGAGGAACTTTTGATCCCAATTTTGACAAGGATTAATCCCTCAAGAGATTTGTGGTGAGTTTTGAATCACCCTATATATGTGGGTAAGCTGCACGAACTTTCAACGTATTTTCAAATCCATTAGTTTTCGTGCAATGTTTCATGTTTCAAGCTTTATTCAAAATTTAACCACATTTAAGCCGTGCTTTAGCCAGTTGATTTGAGGAAAATAATACCGCAGCTGTACGGCTCGTGGCCACAAAAGTATTCAAAGCAGTGAACGCGTTCAACCACCCACCTTCGCCAGAGGCGTTGTTCCGGCACTGTAAAAGGTATGCCAAAAGTTACGCCAAAAATATTCTACGACAGGGGGTGCAGCCACTATAAATCGCATGGTAGGTACAGCGACGCGGCAGGATAAAAAAAAAATTCCTCCGATAAATTACAAAAAGAATTGAGTCGAGCAGAGCAGAGCAGAGCAGAGCAGACCTGTATATGGTCATGTGGTACCATGTAGGAATGGAAAAGAACGGTGACAAAATTTGATCAAAAGAGTAAGGATTTTCATTCTCAAAATGAATGATTAAAAAAATGAAAAAGGGAATCATTTCGTAAAGTATATATTTTATTTTATGTTATATATTATACATATAGCAGCGTGCGTAAGTCCAAGAGCATCTGTCCGAAATTAATTTTCATCTTCTTCGCACCCCAGAAAATAGATTGGGACTTTATAATCACCCTTCACAAGGGACAAGCCAGAGACCAGGCCAAGGGATTCCCACTGCCCGGAATAATACAATAATGCAAATTACTCGGCTACGTTAAGCTCCTAAAACCACGGAGTACAGAAACGCGAGTCTAAAGTTCGCTTCAATAATAAAGTCCCGATTAAAAACCGTAGAATAATAATAATAATAATAGTAAGAATAATAAATTTCACCTAATCCTGTCACTTCCGGTCCACAAATCCATGTATATATTTTTATCCATATATTTCGATGGAAGAATAAATGAAATCAAATTTTTCGCCATTACAATATACATATGGGGTGAATTCCTGACGTCCAAACACCAAGAGTCGTATTGAGGTGGCCGGAAGTCGAAATCGGCAATTTGATTCATATATAATTGTATGATGTGTAAACAGGAAGAGAATTAATTATGCTTATCTATGCTTAGTTTTTTTTTTTCTCACCCTAATCGTGTGCTGAAATTAACAAGCCTTGAGCTCATAGTCCGAAAGTCTGTGCATATTTTTGAAACTAATTTTCACACGAAGCAACCGAAGTTCTTTCGGTTCGATTGATGGTGTTTTCTAACTAATCAATAGTCTGGCTATTGAGTTTCGATCGACCGAGTTAACTACCTAAAAATTTCAGCATACTTCCCCGGGTCAGATACTGTCCTGATACCAAAACGATTTTTGACATAAAATTTGAATTATTCATCAGTTTTCATAATAAACCAAATTCGGAATATCGAGCGCCAGGATGCTCGATTTGTGGCAGGTTGCCCAATTCTTGAGGAAAATCATTCAGGGATCAGGCATCAGGAATCAATTTAAAACCAAGTACTGGATTTGTAACGGCAACTGATCAATTTACACTCTCAAACCAGCCCTATCATGATGTAAAATTAGTCAACTAAGACCCTCCGTAACTAGGGAAATTATCGGTCCCTTGAATTTATGGTGAAATAGAATTTAGTCTTAGATCTCTATAGGGAATTAACCCATGACCTATGTTGCGGTTATTTTGAATTACCCTATATAATTGATATTTAATGATAAATTGAATAGATAACGAAGTACAAATCAAAAAACAAATACAAGGAATACTTTTCAACGTAAGTTCGTATAATTTTTCATAGTCCAGTAGATCAAAATAAGTGCTGAAATTGCAGTAATTAAATTTCCTTTTTTTGATCATTGAGAGGCAGAATTGATTCATTTTTATTGAATAACTCGCATATTTTCAACTTTTGATAGAAAAAAAAATAATGGTTATAACTACACTTGTAGGAAAGAAATACAAAAAAAATTTGCCACACCGAAGCCGAAACAAAAAAATCCATTTAAACTGTTATTTTATATGGAGGAGATCCAGTTTTACTGCGTGTACCATACACGAATATCCATCCTCTGCTATCTATAAAACTAATCACGAAATTTGTCATCTATATAAAGGTATACGTAAAAAATGAACAACAATTAAATGATTTGACTCTATATAATGAAATGAGAAGTCATACGATTATCTTTGTTACTAATTATTCTACGCAACTGTTTAATTATATTGAAGCCTCTTAATCTTGCTATGTGACTCTTGAGAAACGCCCAAAGAACGCAATTACAGTAATTGAAACAGCGATTAACATAAGACGTACTGCATGCACGGAATACGTTCGGGATTACGTTATGTTATAGGTACTTATTTTCAGTCCATAACTTCGATATAGAACACAATCGTCACTGTAATGTGACGTTTGCTCCCTTTTCAGAGCCTGTTCTGAATTATTACTGAAAAATTGGATATTTAAGTATCGAGACTATACGATTCTCGAATGAAGAACTTTTTGCTGTGTTACCTCAATTATTTTTACTTACAAATACACGAAGAGATTGTAAGTGAATTATATAGAATTTTATGCGTTACTTCTTGCCATATAATTTTTTCTGATAATATATTTTATGGATTATCTTGTATTCTTTTATTTTCTTTATCGATTTCGCATCTAATGACTATGAGGTAAATCCTGATAGTGTTCAAGCACCATATATGTACTACAATAGTTCCGTAAGATCAGACTGTGGCATATTGGATACGGTTTGTATTCGCTGTTTCCTATCGAGCTGCTGTCGTAATTTTTCGCATGTGCAGATACAGACCGCCTAGCGACGATAGGATCAGAGCTTTTGGGTCAAGGCGCATCGGGATCAGTGTTTTATCGCATGGCGTCACCTCGTACTTAGAGAGAATCTTTATCAGGCCTAGTTTTGCTTGCAGAAGTCCAAAACGAAGTCCTTGAAAAATTTGGGAAATCATTATTATCAGTTAATTATTTCAATGAATCGAAAAATAAGGAGTAAGAATCAGATCAAGGTACCCTACCTATACAGTTGTGCGGTCCGTCTCCAAACGGCATGTAGATACAGGACGGTCTTTTCTGCTTGTTCTCTTCGGTGAATCGTTCCGGGTCGTACTTTTCAGGCTCGGGGAAATATTCGGGATCGTAGTGCAGACCAAACATGGGAATGTATACAGGCGTACCTTTTTCAACAACTAAATCACTTCCGGGTATTCGGTAATCGCGGGACGCGACTCTGTCCAAAAACGGGAGTGGTGGATACTTTCGGAGTGTCTCGGAGATGACCATGTCGAGGTACGGAAGATTCATCACCTGTTTTTAAAAAAAATTTCAATAAATTCTCACGGGGAAGCTGCAATTCGATCTGGTCATAATTATTGACTGATGGAATAAACGCACCATTTCATAGGTAGGTTTATTCTCGCTTTCCTCAAGAGCTGAAGTGATCTCGGTTCGAAGTCGCGTTTGCAGATCTGGCTGTAATGCCAGTTCATACATTGAGAAAGACATCAATGTCGACGATGTCTCGAATCCTGCTGTGAAGAAGACTGCTGCCTGAGCCACCAGGTTATCTCCATCGAATTCTAGGAGTAATAGACGAAAGCTTTAGTACTGACCAATAATCGAAACCCCCAGGAACGCAGAGGGAGATTAGCCAAGATAACTGGAATTTCGAATCCAACGTTTCGCTTTTATCTGCAGGGTAGATGAACATCAAGCTATACTGGATTCGGCAGAACTAGCTATGCATCATTGTAAGGTGAGACAATGAACTTACTGAATCCTGCGGGATCGTTACTATCGGCCTGAGTTTGAGTTCCTCTTAATTCGATGAGAGTGTCTATAAGGTCATCCCTACGGTCACCACTCTGCGTGCGAGCTTTTATGGTACCCCATAGAGCTTTACGCAAAAATTTCGAGCAACTGTTCTCAAAAAACTTGAAGCCCATCAGTTTCACCATACCCGGAGCAAAGAAAAACGCTGAGAGCTCGATGCTGCGTCTGTAAGTAAAGGTGAAGATCTTCCGGCCGCAATTTCGAAATTCTGCATTCGGATTGTTCAAAGAATTGACGCTCAGGCCGTATGCACAGGAAGCAACCACATCGGTTGTGTACTTTGCGCAGGTCTCTTTCAGTTCGATCACTCGACCATTACCTTAGAACAAATGATTTGATCACTGTAGGATTTTGTTCACAATAAATCTGTGAAAAACTGATGAATTCGCACCTACCATGCAATTCAAGGGCCTCAAGATGAGTATCCAAATCCTTAGTAACGGCTGTCATCAAATGAAACATCTTCTTGATCTTCCCCGAGCTGAATACCGGTGTTAGTTTATTTCGCAGAGTTTTCCAGTGAGGACTTTTAAGTAAGAACAAATTAGCGGTTCCTAGAGCATCGTCTTCACTCGCAGCAACATGCCGGTCCACAAAAAAATTGAAGTCTTTGATCAGAACATTCTTTATAATCGCGGGATCCCGCAGTAGCAAAACAGGCTTATCAAATATATAAAAGCCCATGTATTTCAAGCCTTTTCCCTTGTCGTATAAATCCTTAATGAATTCGCCAGCTGACATGCGAAACAGCATGCAGTCTGCAAAATTTCCGACGAAAGGCGTCGGCTGTATCTCCATAACTCCTTTATTTATCCAATACTTGAAATTTCGCGTCATATAAAGATACGCGACGAAAATCAGCGACAGAAGAATAAGGATACCATCAAGGCTCCAATGAGACGTTAGTAGAGCCATTCTGTACCTAGAAGAACTCAATTATAACTTTCGGTAATCCTGATGAGACTATGAAACCCATGAGACTGGTTTTCGGATAAATTTTTCGAGAACATGATGATCCATGAAAGAATAAGCAATGAAATCTACGATCTGGATGATCAAAGTGCCACAGCGTTTGCTGGTGTGATAAAATTGATTTGCAAGCACTCACCCCAACAGCGTATTCCAAATAACCCAGAAGACGCGGAACAAGTAGGTATCGGTAATCTCAACTGGTTACAAACTACAGTAGAAGTGTTTTCCGGAACATTGAGCTGCGTTGAATAACACCTCCGTTTTCCTATTTCTGCATACGATAATACCCCTTCTTTGAGTAATCCTAATTGCCTTTCTAATAGGTCGCCAATCTGTTTTTTCCCTAAACTGGTAACGTTGTCGAACGACTTATATCTAAATACGTCGTAGGAAGCATATTAAAATCTAATTACAAAATCTGAATCCGACAGTTATTAACAACCTAATGACATGATGGCTATCGTTACGTCGTCTGTAAATGAGGTCGCCCGAAAGCATTGCCAGTTTCGGAAAACACCGAATTGCCTATCTATTAGAAAAACAACTTTGCTCTGAATCGCGCTGTAATATGGGAATCCGAGGCAAAATAAGACACTATGTTTTTCGCAGGTTTTCCATGGGTGGGGGTCAAAATTCTTTTTTAATAATAATACCGTAAATTTTCGTGAATGCGGACATCATAACGGCATAAAACATGCAAAATATTTAATCCAGGATGCAGTTATATTTTTGATTAAATTTTATTAGCTCGTCATTAGTATACCTCTGTAAATATTAAACTACCGAATTTGGTTTGTCGAAGATATAGAGCAATTTACATACAAGCCCCATGTATGTAAATCTGTCCGACTATTTTCCCGAGCGCAATTTCCTTCTGTTATTTTTTATTTTATTTTATTTTTTGTTTATTCTTTTTCTTCCTTCTCTTTGTTCTTCTCATTCTTTTCCTCCTATAGGCTTGAATTTTTCCCACCGATTTTTAATTATCTTTACTTTACAGAAAGCCGGTACACACTGTACAGGCAGCGTACGTCTACATCCTACATCGTACATACATACCTATAATGTCTGTACAATCTATAATTTATTCGTCTATTTATAACGTAGCTCCTAGTTATAGCATCGCAGGTGCTTTTATAACTCCGCAACCCGGGTTGGTAATCAAATCATGTCTAGACGAATGTGTGTACTACATACAAACAGTGGGCAGAAAAAGAAGCGCATATTATTACTTCATGCCTCGTCATATTTTGCAATCGATATATCTGACAAAAAAAAAATTGAAAAGAAATGCATGTCATGATGTCAGCATAAGAAATGAAGGTTTTTATTCTTATCTGCATCTTCGCGAAATATATGTGTTTCTCATCGACAAACATCGACAGGTGAATTGAAACTATTATGAGACGTAGAACCGTTGAGACAGTAGCAAAGCGAAGTAGAATTCGAGGGAATATACATGCGGTGGTAAAGTACCGGGAAAGTGGAGGCAAGTCGATGTATAAGGATGAGTATATAGAGCCAGTTGTCAATATCGTGGTATTTACCGAGGCACATTGTCAGCAGCAATTGTAGATACTAGAAATATCCCGGTGTTCGACCTCGGTAAAATTTTCTCCCTTACAGTTTTCGTTCTCCAGTTGCAAACGCTAAACGGGGGCTGCTCAGCACCATCGCAACGTCTATAAGAACGATGCTGCAGGAGCTGGAGCTCAGCTAAGAAATTGCTTCCAAGGCGGTGAAGCCGAACCTCTACCCTGTAGGATAGGTAGCAGGCACCTCCCTCGCAAGTTCTACCCCCTCAACGTTTCTTACAAAAAAAAAAAAAAGAAAAAAAAACCAAAAGGAAAAGAGAAAAAGGAAAAAGGTACAAAAGGCAAAGAACGGTGGAAAAAGGAACGGAAACCTAGTACCTGAATTTATGGGAAGCCCGCAGAATCGTACGACGCGGTGTACGAGGAAAATAAAAAGAAAACGAGAGTCTGAAAGACAAAGCAAAAAGAAAAAAAAAGTGGAAGGAATGAGGAGTATAAATATGGAATAAATATGAACGGTTAAAAATAAAAGAGTTCAACCCTCCCTCTTCTTTTGGCTTTGACCACCCTTAGCTGTTAAGAGAGCTGCACAAGAGTGAGTTACCATCTTGTTTACAGAGCAGCTAGTCACAGACGTTCACGATTGTTATCTTTACCTTATTATGTTTGTTTCTATGCTTATTTTTCAAAGGATTCTTACGATACTCACAAAAATGAAGAAATAAGAAGTATACAGGGATAAGGAATAGAGATTATTCTCTATTCGGAAACAAGCTTTATAAGAATCAGAGGGCAAAGTTAACTCCATATTGTAGAAAAGAAAAAGTTTAGTTTCATATTACCGTTTCTTATTTTCATAATTGGGGATGAAATTCCTCTTTTTCATATTACGAAAATTGAATAAAATTGCAGATCAAGCCTAAAACGGGTTTATTCATCAAACTTTTGATGATTATATCTTTATTACTTATGTATATACTATGTTCGGTGCAGGGTATAATTAAAAGTCTAATCCAAGATGATCTACCCTCAAAGGGTAGCTACACATACATAATATATGCTTATGTAGTGGTGAATTTTTATAAGCGAAACAAGAAGGTAGAAGTAAAGATGGGGTGGGACCAACCATCAGTCAACGTCCGTTCTCACGCAAAGGCTAGGAGTCGCCTTGGCCTGGGTTTTCCTCATTAAAGTTATCCCACCCATACCTACCCCTATTTCCGCCCTTCATCCTAGTCGCTTTTCCCTTGCCTCTTTCTTCGAGCCCGAGCTCTTGTGTTAGTTTAGACAAATATAAGCTTTCGACTTTGTGTAGAGCTTCTATGTGTGTAGTACGTATATAACGTTAACCATATACATATATGTATACAGATGGGGTATATCTGTAGATACGGAACATATATGTATATAAATATATATACTATATACACGTACGTAATGTACTTTTGTTCTGGATGGCTTGGGCAGACGCGTCGGCGTCGTAAAGGTCCAACGCCGCGTTACGAGCACGATAAAGACGAATAAATAACGTAATAAAAATGCCACGCCTAGTGGTAGAATGGTAGATGAGAGACGGATAAACGCTGAGGATAATATCGTCATCGGTCGAAGCGCAACTGAATATGTAGCCATGGCTCTAAATCAGCATAAATTATGCTTGAAATAAGTAAGTGAAAAAAGTAAGTACGACATAGTCCAAAGTACAAGTCTTATTGCGTGATGAATAGGGGTTGAATGGAGGCAAGGGGGTGGGAGGGGGGGCGTTGAGTCAATTAACGGTAAGATGCAAACGTTTAGAGTAAAATGTACGAAAATGAAAAGACGGACAGTACAGATAAAACCCAACGGCAGTCAGCCTTTTCTTCTAAATCACAAGAAACATCGAACCGCTTTGTCAGGCGCAAGTTGAAGTTTAAATTAGTGGATTAAACTCGCGTTAAGTTAACGCGCTCGGGTCGCTGGAGCTACGAGAAAGGTAGAAGGTGAGAGGAGACGAGAGACGAGAGACGAGAGACGAGGGAGGAAAGAGGAATCAGAGGGAAGAGACCAGAAGGAGAACCTGGCTCTGGTAGTCAAGTAGTGTGACTGAGACATGGCCCCTCGGAGACCCGAGCAGAGATTTATTCGAAGGGCTATTTGAACGGGGGTTCGACCTTAGTCACTGTTTCTTCAATGTTCCTCTTCCTCTTACTACCCCATTTTCCTCTTTCCTCCATACTACCTATATAACATGGTTTCTTCATATACTTCTTGCACTGTGAGTAAGTATATTGTATAGGTATATTTCCAGTTCTATTTCTTCGACAGTTAGGGTTGCCACAAATCTGCACTGACTCGTTGCTTAAACCGTCATCCTCGAGAGATATGCGCCACGTCGAATCCCCTGATCCTTCTGTGTCCCTCTTTTTAAACTAACTAAAAAAAAAAAACTTCTATTCCACCAAATGATCCTCGTTCTTGCCACACCCGAGTTTTTGGACGAATCATTGCACGGTTTCACGGTTTCCTTTGTAACCAAGTCGTTGCCTCTTCACGCACTTTGAGTGTACTTTCGAATATAAGGAAATACACGAACCGTGACGAAATGACAAGAATATTGAAAATCTGATATCAAATTTCTTCAAGTTTTTCGTACAAAAAAAGTTGTATATTTAAGTAGGTGTATATATTTCGGTTGAAATTTGTGCGAAAGGGTTTTCTTTGATATCACTAATTTCCACTGAACATTTGATACAATTTTTTTGTAAAAAAAAAAAAATCGATCAATTATACTTATATGTATTCAATCAATTGAGAAATTTGATACCCAGTACTCATGAAATAAAATAAAATATCCCGGTAATATTTATTTAGATATATTTACGAAACTGGTGGAAAACATCCACGAAATTTCTCAAATACCTACAGGGTAGATATTTTTTTATTTTTTATTGTTTTTATCCCGGAAATGAAATTTCAGTAAATATGAGCTCGCTGTAAACACGGAATTGTATAATGAATTTTGTTATATCAATAGATATAATATGTATCTAAGGATACAGATATTAAGATCGAAGTCAAAATATATGCTAAAATTTCACGTGGATTTGTTTTTTCTATTTTATTTCCATTTCTTTTTTTTTTTGATTAGGTACATATTACGATAAGTATGAAGAAATATCTATGTATAAGTAGAGGTATAAATTTACGACAAAAAAATAGACGCATTACGCAAGACCGTTCGGTCGCAGTTGGACAAAGTGTAATCCAGTTTGGCCGATTTAGCAATTACCGCTGTTATTGATGCCGGTTGTGTGTGCAAGTGTAACGATAATGCACTACCTATAGTCCCGAGACTTAAGCTGCCCACGACACACTTGATTGCCCACTCGATGTATATCCCGTCGACCAAATCGGTCCAGGGTTATGGTCTGCCTCTAAACAGAATTTCGTCGTTGCCTCTCCGCCTATACCTATTCATACACAATCCCTCGTATCTCTAGGTATATACCTATAATACATGTATCTATGAAAACATGTATACAGCAAATATCTCATTCAAAATTTCTGAAAGACAAAAAAATATTAGCGATTAGAAAATTCTTGAAATTCTATCAATTATTTATAACATCGAAATTATTGATTGAAGTAGATAAAATCGGTTTCCGTAAAGATAAGGTCGCGATTAGAATGAACCATTTTCCTCTTTACATCCTGAGAAATAGAGCGAAATTTTCGAATTTTTGGGCTTTCGGAGTTTTCAGCTGTCTGCATTCCAAACTTTAAGAATTTTAATGTTCTAAAGTTCAAGGCTTCGAAAAATTCTAAATCGTTTGAAAGAAATGAAAAAATTTTTACCGTTCTCCGAGCTTTTGAAATTCGGAACTTCGACCCGGCCAACTGCAAAATTTTCTACAAAATCCTACCGTTATCGACGATCGTATTAAACGGTATATAAATACAGTAATGTATATTTCGTATATTATTTAGTAGGGGATATAACAGTTCGTCCGATGAATTCGCATATAGACTATTATAATATTAATAGTGTTCGACAGGATGTAAAACCGTATTACGATATTGGTATCCTGCAGATTTGGATTTGTCAAAATCTGTGCAGTAACAGCAGTAGCTGAGCCGATGATATAGATTCTAGAATTTGAATGCGCATCGTTTTGTTCGTCGTTTCGCGTTCAGTCAACGCGGATTTATCACTCTCTCGTCGAACCTCGTGAGTCCGATTAATTGGAAGTATTTTCTACGAACGAGTTACCCGAGCGAAAGATATCCCCGTGATATGGGGCCAATAATTCTAGGTCCTATCATTTGTTCCCATTCATGAATTACACTATTAAACGTTTACGTTTACACGCTGTGCATCTATATATATATATATAGGCTCATACTATCCGATATTACATCGCTTTAATCGAACCGTTTTGTTATATCATCAACGTTCTATACACGTTGTACATGTGCCAGCTTACGGAGATAATCGTGGATTTCGTTAACCACCAGCAACAAATACCTCGCGGTCACGTATTAAATTATCTGTTATTAATCAACCGTTTTTGATTCGGGTTTATAAATTTTGTACCTCGTTTCATATTCGGAATATTATAATATTATTGATCATCATAGAATATACGTTTGAAGCAAAGTACAAATACCTAGCTCTAAAAAAAAATTGCGAGGTATCAATCGTCAAATAATTTGTATTAGTTGAAAATTTATATAGTGATTGAGGAAATGTAGAGAAAAGCTTTATTAAAAAAGTACTTTGAACGAATAAAGAATCTGTCGGAAATTGAACCTTAGAAGTTCTTTTTCTTAGAGCTTTTAGAAAATTATAACGAGGTTCTTCTTCTTCTCCTACTTCTCTACTTCTTCTACTTCTTTGACCTTTCGTTGAGGAGGATCCTCAACGGAGTAGAGAACTTCTGGTGTATTTATTACCAAGTATATAATACAATTTCGAGACTGAGTAAGTTACCTAGTTTAAAGTAAGTAAGAGATCCTAACCACAGATATAAAGGACTAGATGGTAATGGCGGACCGGACCGCAGGGCTGACCTCACCAAATGGTATTTCACTACTTAGTACTCGATATGTTCCACTTAGGCGGTCCCAACATTCGCCTATACGTACGTTCGTCGTCCATCCACCCTTGACCGCGGCTGGTACCACCATTTACTCACGGTCTTTGTACCCTACACCTTGCTGTATCACCTCGATCGTCAAACCCTTTCACAAATTTGTTCAAGGAGATCTCAGGCTGCATTAATTTCAGAGGTAGCTAAGTACATAATGTCCGCAGTCGTTTGGGAAGAGAGCTTTCAAAGCTCTTGCTTATAATTTTACGAGATATAAATCATCACGAAATTCCATCCCATACACAAGTTCATTAAATTTTTGGTCCTTTTAGTAAAACAATTCAATTCACCTACTTATCCGTAGAAGTAATATTTTACGAGACAAACTCGTGGCTCTAGTTTCATCCCTTATTTCCTATACAGTCTTCGAAATAAAGACGTAGGACGTTTATAAATTCGTCACGTTGTCCGTCTGTCGAATAACTCGAGAACAAGTTGACCTATTTCAACTAAATTCGTTTCAAAAATACCTTGAACAGGTAATTTTTAGATTCTGTATTGGATTTGAGGAGGAATCGAAAGAATGAAGGTGGGTTCAGAGAAACCTCAGTAACTCAGGATCCGAGCTTTTCTATATCCTGAATGATTTCATCGAAATTTACTGCAAAATTGTCTTTTATCATTTAATTATTGAACAGTCCGACTATACCAGACTTCTCGGCTTCATCTTACGCCGATTAACTAATGTTGCGGGATGAAATTGAACTTAACGTCTCACTTGCGGACTGGATAGTTTCTCTACCCCATAGCTCAAGCTGAAGGCCGAAATATTTCAAGTCAGGAGCTTAGAAGAGTTTCCGCACCTTCTCCCATGGGATTTGACTTTCCTCTGGCAACGCGGGTTGGCAGGTCACCGTGGGTCAACGAGAAGGTTAGCGCGGTGGTGGTAGCTACCACCTAGAGAACAAGGGCGAAAGGAACTACGGAAATGATGGGAAGAGAGAAAGACGGAAACAGGGTCGCGGCTGGCCACGACGGACAAAAACAGGGTGTCGCGACAGAGTGCTCAACTCGGACAAAGGCGGCTCCCGGAACGCTTGGTAGACAAAAGGTTAATCTTCGTTTTTTTGCCAGAGTTTAACGCAGCCTCCAATCCAAAGAGGCGTTCGGTCCATCGCCCCTACGCGCTCGTTATGCCACGCACGAATCCCGAATTTAACAAACGCAAGAATTTCGAATCACGTTAAGAATGTATTCAATTTTTTTATTCTTTTTATTATTTTATTCCGCTTCTCCCAAATTTCAGAAAAATATATATTTAAAACGAGGAGGAAATTCAGGTGCAATTCGAATATTAATTTTCAATTTTCTGTATCTAGTAGATTTCTTCATCCCTCGATCACCACGCTGGAGATAGATTAATATACTGGCATTCAATAATATGATATTTGTTCAACTCTCTAAAGATCAGAATATGATAAATTTTAATCCCCTTCTGTTTATTTTCAAAAAATAAAAAATAAAATAATAAGGGAGGAACCCGGTAGAGCCGCGTTCGTCGGGGTTAAGACTTAACGGTCGGTTAAACTTAACTGACGGATTAAAACTGGTACGCTCTGATGCCACAAGAGAACCTTTATAACACGATTAAATAGATTTTATATTAGATTTTAAGTGGCCTAAGGTTTTGGCAGGCAATGTCTGTAATTAGGCTGTAAAGTTAACTGCCCAAATTCCCATCTTTCTGTATTTTCGAGACGGGTTTGTGAGCCATTTGAATAGGTACAGGTAAATATAGGAGAAAGTGAGACGCAACGGATCCATGGGGGTTCATGAACACCCCTAACAAAAATCTTAATCAAAATTTTCACTCAAAATTGATTTCTACACTATAATATTGTTAATATTACGGATAATTTACTAAATAAATAAATTTGTATAAATATTGCTATATAAGCGATAAATTACGATGCGGTAATGAATCATAACTGTTTACGGAAAATTATAACAAATATTATGTAAAGCGTAGTTGTGACTGAGTGGAGATAAAATTTCAAAAATTCATTGATTTTTTATAAAATTGGGAATGTTTTTTAGGGGTGTCCGTTGTGTCCGACTCTCCCCTGTATGTATAGCTACAGAATCGACCTCGTGAAAATATATATATAGTATATACCGTGATAGTTGACTACCTGTGACGCAAGTAATTACGAAATTCTCCAAATTCTCGAAATTCTCAGTTGATACATGATTTTCTTAGCTTTCTCACACCGGAGATCTAAGATCACCTATTTTCCGAACAAACCTGTGTCTACTCACCTCGAACCATCCTTCATCCCTATAGTTGCCTTCAATAACACAGTGTGAAACTCGATTTCTATACTTGATTATAATTACCCACCTTTGATCCCATCAGACTTTACCAAGATGAATAATTAACCGTAAGCCAACGAGTTCGAAATTTAACCACAATGGCTCTTCGCACGAGGGAAGGAAACCCTTTCTTTTTATTTATTTCGTTTATTTTCTTATTTCTTTACATCTTTATTTTTTTTTTTTGGTAAATATGTACAGGTATGTATATACACTAAGCGTTGAATGTATAATGTCTATTGTGTCGTGTATAAATTTCGGCCCACAATGCACCGGGATTTTAGTCTCCTGCACATATCAGGCTCAACGTATTATATTAACATACGCAAGACGTCCCGGTGCCATCTATTATAAAGTCTAATACAAGGTGCTTAAAGCTAGGTAAATAGGCGGGTAAGTTGTCGGTTGTGGGGTTCTACATGTATAATACCCGGTGCAGGTATACGTACTGGTCCATTTCTCCCTCGCTGTCTACAGCATCTCTCTCTCTCTCTCTCTCTCTTTTGCTCTTCGTGTATCTCGAATCACTTTAAAGTTTTGGCTGGTTAGCTCGCTTCGTGTCGAGGTTCGAGCTTTCTCCCTGAGTCAGAGAAAAAGGTTAAAAAAAATAAAATAAAGAAGAAAAATCGGGAATGAGAGAACAGGACTTTAGGTGAAACCGTGAAACGTTACTTAATTAAACTTATCTCAGGCTTGTTTGCCGCTTACCCTCAATAACCTTTAATTAATCTCTCACTACGAAGAGCTACGGTATAAGACTGGCGTCCCGGTTACATCCTCGTTTTCGCCAACGTGTTTTAGTATTTTTTTTTAACCGTGGTGTAATAATTAGCTCGTATCTACAACGAGCTGAAGAAAATAGTACTTTATAGTTCGCTATGAAAAATACGAGCTCAATTTTTGGTCTCGACTGCAATCTCTATTATCTCTCTACGTCTAGGAGCTAGTTAAAAAGCTAATGTATCCCCCCCAGCTTATCTCCGGGACCAATAAAGATACAGGAGCCAATTTAGCGCCGAAGAGTAAGAAAAACCAATTCGAAGGGCCAATTAGTATAAGGAAACGTCGAGCTTGAAGAAATATCGACTTATGAACCTATTGCAACCCCTCAACGTATAACCGCGTCGTGAGTTTAGGGGGTTGTGAATTTTCGGCGGCTTTCAACTTTCAAAAGTACAAGACTACGAGTAATGTTGAAAGTTCGAAATTAGTAGTGTTGCAAAAGCGTTTAAAAGATAAAACTTAACTTTTCCCATTAATACCCATACCACCGAAAGTGGTTAGGGGTAGGTACACTTACTCGACCGCACTGCCTACTATACTGTCTACAAACCGACTCGATCGCCATCTCTCCCTTTTACTGTTAACAATCGTGTAATCATTTAGAAAACTTTTCAAGTCACGAATTCTCTAGTCGCTCATTTCAAATCTCGTACATTTCAGCCTCGTTAAACCCTCTTAACTCTCAATACGTCGGTATTAATTAGTCCTCACAAGTTAGAGCGAACTACCAACATAGGTACACTATACTTAGTACGTATACGCACACCCAAGTATATCCCATTTATACACGACTTGTTAGTCCTTATAGTTTCACGTTTGACATTTGTCGTTTGTCACTGGCCTACAACCCCATTTGATGACCGAGGTAACTCTAGCCTGAACCCTGCCTTCGACTAGCTTCGAAAGGGTTTTACAAGTTGTCACGCACTCGCGATATGTAGGTCGAAATTATACCCATTTGCGAAACTTGAACGACGTATGGGTAATAATTTTTATTGTAAACGATACCTTATCGACAGTTAGACAAAATTATATGTAACTACAACACGTTTTAATTTTACCTGAAGTTACCTGCTTCAATTCAAGTTCTATTATCGTACGTTGTATAGGTACGAACTTTTAACCATATATTTTACTTCCCTTACACGTAGCTACGTTACTACACACCTTGGCTGCCTGGACGATAATAATAATAATTTACGATGCGTTGGACGCATCACTTTTACACGGCTATTTCTAGCTCGTAAATTTTAATTATATCGTATAAATTCATGCAACGATAAAAAGAATAGTTATTGCACCATCGGTGTAGATAGTCGTTATACACATGTGTATTTCGTACAATATTTTTCTATTGTTAATTATTTATAACGAGATGCCAAATAACGTTGAATCTCAATCTCTGCTCAATTTTCAACCATTATGGAAATTCGAGAATGAATCGCTAAATATTTGCACAAGATTATTCAGCATTGTTTCTATCCGTAGAATGCCGATTACTAAGCACCTCATCACTAACGATTTTCCCATACGTATAGGAATTGAATGCGTATTATTTCTATGAAGGGAACACCCTGCTAAAATTTTGTAAAAACCTCATGTTTCAATTTTTTTATTGACTAAAAAATGTCCAATCAAAAAACGCTTACTAAAACTTCTGTATAGTATGCCAACATGTGCATTGGAGAAAAATTTCAACCTTCTGCGATGAATTGGTAGACGCGTGAAAATGTTTGCAGAAAATTTCCTACGACCATACCATAAAAGTTGTAGTATGCGTTTTTTGATTGGACCTTTTTTATAAGCCATTTGAGAAATTGAAAAATTACCTTTTCAAAAGTTTGGCAAGGTCCGCAGTTGATGAGTAGGAAATTAAATCACTGATTTTCTTGGTGATTTTATCGATTGAAATTATACGCCAATAATTACGTACCAATGTACCCTCTTAAATGAGTAAGCTATAAACTTTAGTTGGAGGGAAAATCCACTTGAATAACGCGAAAATGCCTCGTTCATTTAGTGAAACGTTCAATTCTCTGCTCATTTGGAAACCATTAATTAGGCCACGTAGCCTGCGGAGTCCTTGCGTAGCGATTGAGAACGCCTAGCATAATCTGAGCAAGAAGGTAAAAGGATTTTACACGTATAATATTCCTATATACATCTAAAGAGATACTATCACGTAGCGCAGTGGTATAGATCGCAAAATAAACGTACATTTTAATAAAAACTTGTTCAATATTGGTGTCTGCATTCGTTTTTCAATTTCAAGTAAAAATTGTGACATTCAAAATGGCCGTGCTTTTCGACTAAATAAAAACTACCGATTTCTATGAATATTCATATTTACGGGTTATACAAATATCTTGTGTGGTGAATTTTATGAATTATTACTAGTTAGACAGTTGCATATATAATATTATAGATTTTTCATTTCAAATAATTTCATACAATCACTATTATCGTTATCAAGTATTTATTCTAGAATTACCTATCATTCGGTCACATTTCCTTCACTGATAATAATTCAGAGAATTTTTTATACAGGAAATCTCCCTTTTTTTATAAAAGAACGTCATTGATTATAAAATTATAATATTCAACTTTATACACATAAATTAGGGTAGTTCTTAATCCGGTGGTATTCGGATTTCAATATTCTCATGGTCCAGAACGTTTTCAAATATATACAAAAAAAAAAAGTGTAGTCGAAACCCCAGGTTCCTATCTAAATTCTAAGTACTACCCCAAAGCCCTCGAACTTTCCGATTTAAATAACCCACGATATTTAGTACTTCGGGGTTATTTTTTAGTTCCCTTCGTATTATCGCTTCGAATAATCTGAAACTCCGCACACTTCTTAGTAGTAGATATCCGTGAAAAATTTACAGATTTTGAAACGACGAAATTTTTTTACTCGTCACAATTTTGAGATAAGAAATTATTTTTCGGTGCGCTGTAGCTTCGAAAATTATATCGTTGAAAATCTGTCGAATTTTTATGAAATACCCACTACTACAGGTAAGAAGTCTACCATGTTTGAGATTTTTCGGAGCTATACTGTAATAGGGAGAAAAAAAAATTATTCCCGAAATGTCACAAATCGTGTTTTATTCAAATGGGAAAATTCGAAGGCCTTGGGGTGGTACTTAGAATTGAGATAAGAACCTGGGGTTTTGACTACATTATTTCTACATATTTCGAGACGTCGTGGCCCATGGGAGCATTGAAATTCGAAAATGATTAAATCAAAGACCACCCTAATACATATTTTTCTAATAATGACAAATATGTTCGTCGATGTTAATTCTACGTTTAGTGATATGGAAAATTATCGAACGTCACCATTACAGGATAAAATATAAAATCGTACGAGAAATTCATTTTCCAAACGGTATAAATGGCAGGAAAGACCACTCCAAGCCCACCTTTTATTCACGCCAATTAATTTCTATTTCCTAACGTTTTTTACCAACCAATAACGAGCGTCCTCGATTATAAATTGACTTGAATTAAATGCAAATCAAGATAACATATATTTGGGGAATTTCAAGCGGAAATCCAATTACGGATCTATAAATAGTAGCTTTTATAAGAGTGCCAAATATACAGCGGTTCACTTGATTTCTGTACTGAATGCTCAGCTGCATGTGTGCAAGGTCCATATTATGGGTGAATGGCATTTGAATCTATCACTTATTCAGTCACTAATTTTTTCTTAATTGACATCACCGCATAATTCTTTCGATCAATAATGCGCAGACTAACTATAAATGGAATTTTGATTAAATTAATTGGCAATCAGGGTAATGTGAATTCGATACCTGATAACTAACAGGCGTATCGCATAGTTTACCCCCGAATCAATATATGGAAAAACTTTTCCGAACTTTTCTGTGGTTAATGCAGCTTCTAAATGCGGTGATTTAGCATTCGTAGGGAATAAATTTGAGCTAAAATTATATCTCTTTTATAATTAACGACGTTAGTTGAATTCAATTAAAGATTACATTTTATTAACGCCAATCAGATTCTATTTGTCGATGAAATTTTTCCCCTCTTTCGTCCCAATAAATTACCATCAATTAAATGCAAATCAGGATAATTTATATTTTACGAAAACTCAATGGGAAGGCCAATTATAGATTCGAGAATTGCGATGTATATAGGTATAGACTTTCGACATTCAACGAGAAATAAACTCCAATGAGCTCCCCAAGATCGAAGAGAAAAAGAAAAAACTGGGATAATAACTATAGATAAATTAATATATACAATTATACATATATATATATATATATATATATATATATATCCCAGAGAGAAATGAAATTATATCCATCTGAGAGAATATCATCGATGTCAGGTCACAGGGCCAGTAGAAAAAGTGGAAATCCGTTAGTATGGGGTTTATCCGGGGTTAAGTTTCGATGGCCACAGTCGATGGCATGATATTCAAATGAACCAATATCGTCTGTTTTCTTTTTCAAATTAATTTCACCTTATATTCCCCCGCTCTTTATCTTCTGCCTTTTTATTCCACCAGCATATCCTCGGAGGGATATTAAAAAAATAATCTCAAAGCCAGCATCCATAGTCATATAGATACGTGCATCAGTTATTTTATACTAGATCTTGCGTTAGTGGGAAAAAATGTTCTGAAAATAATTTTCTCTTCTCCACTTATCTCATGCACAATTATATTTCTATTATCTCATTCTCTACAGACCCTAATAATCTCTGATTATTAAAAAAATAGTATAAAGAGTGAAGAAACTGATAAATTCATCCATAATACATAATCAATGAAAACGAAAATGTAAAAAAAAAAACCATTTCCAATCATCGGTATGCACATATGCATATCTGTACATAATAATTCTTCAGCGAAGTGGTTCTGGACCAACGATTAATATGACCTCTTTCATTTAGATTGGGATGCTGATATACAACGTAGATGTTGTTTCATACATCCACGTACGGGGGTTGATGGTGAAAATAATTCTGCAACCCTTCTTATGTATAATAAGGTAGTCATACGAGTTACAGACGTGGTTCAAGTATATCAAAGCAAAATATGTAAGCCGCATTCTCTCTAGTGTAATATATTCGTCTGTAATAATGGAGTCACTTAAGAACTAACATTACCTGGTTGCAGTCGCACTGTTCTATACCAAGGTACAAGGTATACGGTCTAGTTGGTTCTACAGACTCCATAACCTCGTGGGTAGATTGCAGAACGACTGTTTGCAGTTCCCAAATATAATAAACCCCACGGTTCTCAACCCCAGTCTTCATCTATTGTTTCCAAAACTTGTTATACACCCACACTTTAGATCTATGTACTACATATATATATACACATATATACATATTCATATTCATATACCAAGAAATTAGCCAGTGTTTCTACCTCAATAAATTAATATATATGTTTATATACCTACGATCAGACGTCCAGCAAGTAATTAAATCTCATTCGAAAATGTTGAGAATTATTAACGAAGTTGGACCCTTAAATTTTCGAAAAAATATCTCCCTTGTTTTAATTTGATGATATAATGATCGTTTTTTTATTCTTATTTGGACAGTCCTGTGTAAAAGTAAGAAGTTATTAATTTATAGTTTATATTATGGACATGGATTCATTCTGGATGTCGAATAAGAAGGTATTATAGTCTTGGGTGTAATAAGATGTGATAAGAGCGAGAAATGAGAGCTTATTAAAATACGAGAATATTAAATATCACGTAAAGGATTACGTAGTTTTTATTTCATATTTTATGCCGATGGATATAGTACCTTGGAAAATTCTTACGCTTAATATCCTTCAGCGCTGACACAATTATTGAAGAATTCCTAGCGTAAGGATATGTATGTAAACTTTTTCTTCAATTTAGGATTTTCCGATAATCTCGTTATTCCAGGTACGCCCATATCTCACGTAATAATATCATAAAATGGGAAAATCCTATGAAAGAACTTGTTTCAGAATTACGCTTCGTGTATCTATAATCCATTTTTCTTAATATAAAAATGATCATTCCGTTTACATTATATACATAAATAGTCACATACTCATATAATAGGTTATATACCTATTTGTATATGAATTTTATATTACGTATATATATATGCACGGTATTATACGGGGAAAGACGAGGACCTTCGCCTTTGCAGACTCCAGTTTATTACAGAAGCGCGCTCGAGCGTTCCGCATTCAAATGATAATTTCCCAAGGACTTTATAATTCAGAGAGGGCAAAATGCCTCCGCGATTAGAGAGTTGAATAACTGTTCTGATTCTTATTATTATTTTTTTTACTCTATTTAAGAAAAAAGAAGGAAAAAAAAATAAAAATAACTTCGCCCTTGCGGAGACTCGTTACATATAGTCCTTTGCGGTAATTCCAAGTCTAACTAATATTGCAATTAATATCCTATTTGCATCATAGGTCAAGGTGTTACCAAGACTTTTGTATCCTGGAATAAAAGGTACAGAGAAACTAATAAGGTCGTATCAAACTGGTAAAGAACAGAGGTAAAAGTTTCACGTTAAATTCGAAGTGGCATTAGAGCGACAAATCCGCGAATAAAAAATAAAAAACAAAAAAAAAAGTTACGAACGACCAAACCAGACGTGGCACGCGTGGTCAGCCAACTTCGCTAAAGGTCCGCATTGTTCATCGGCAAACAAAAGACTCTAACAGAGGTACAATCCGTACTGATGATTATCCGGTGCTTAACGTTTACGAAATAAAACTAAAAGACAGTCGGAAAACAAACGGTGGACATGTCCAACCGAATGAAAACAAAAAAGCAGAAAATAAAAAAAAAAAAAAACACGTAGCTGACTAGCTTAGAGCTTTTTGAACAATTTTTTTTTTTTCTTTTAGCTACGTAATTAATTACACTTTTTTCTTTATTTATATTTCATTATTTTGACAATTGTTAAGGAATCAATGACCAACGGTCAACTACGTTAATCGATATGTATGTACCTGTAGAATTGTCACACGCAACGGTGAACATGTTTCACGTTATAGCTAGTCGACCGCGAACGATCTATTGTGCGTAAACTCAACCGTACGAATGAATACTGTTACGTATTGTTCTATATCGAAGTATATGTATATTGTATATATATATACACGTAAACAATATGTCCTGAATCCGGTAGTACACAGACGACAGGAAAGTAACGTGGGCCAATTAGGTGACCACAGTTAACCAGCGAACAGTATATAGAATTGGCAACGGCTGCACGCAGTGAATCAAAAGTCTGGAACAAAAAAAAAAAAAAAAAAATGAATGAAATAAAATAAAATAAAATGAATACATAAAAAGCTTGGCGAAAGTGTGCAGTTATTCTTTTTTTTTTTTTTTTTCCTATATTATCATCATGAATATTTCATTTTCAACAAGAAAGAAAAATTTGGTTATTCATATTTTCTCAACATTTGGCAAAGATTTCATTTTCTTCGAATTGTTTTGCTTCATTTTTAACACATTATACGTATATATATCTATACATAATGGGGTAATTTAATCGCACGTTAATTGCTCTTTGGTTCGGAAGAGTTTTCTCGCGGTTTTGCTTTTTAACGTCATTTGAAAACTGTCCCCTAACTTTACGGAACGAAATCGTATGTACATTTATACATAACGGACTAATTTAAGCTCGGGACAACCCGGGTTTACAAGAGTTTAATATTATACGTAGGTATATCGTAGAAATGTTCAAATTCAACACGACACATACATTTCAACCCTTAATTTATCGCCACCAAAATCAAATGTCAAGGAAAAGTTTTACACCTGGATTTTCTGGTTAAACTTTCTGAAACACTCTCACCGCGCGTGTTATAGATATTAATTATTATAGAGGGCTGGAGATAATGTCAGAGGGTGAAAATTTTCATCGTTTTAAATTTTCTACTGGCAAATATCACCATTAATAATTATATATTCATTTTTAATTTATCATTCTCGCTGTTGTTGTACTATATCTACATTTATCGCACTTTAGATCAATATAAATTCATACATATAGGTATTCCATTATAATTCGTATAAAAAAATAAAGCAAAAAGTTCGTAAACCCTCGAAAAGTCGACATCAACCGACCCAAATATAATTAATACTTTCTCTATGCAATCCTGCGTGTGAAAAAATTGTGAATATAATTTGTAAAAAATGTAAGAATTTCCTGGAGGTGGAAGAATGATATGGAAAAGCATGAATCAAATCCGAAATGACAAGGGTTGGACGTCAGTCGATTTGACATGGAAAAACCTCATATGTTTTAATATCGAAAGAACCATATGCAGTAGGCAGTTGAAAAAGGTGTAGCATTAAAAGCGAAAGAAAACGCTTTCACTTTAATTATTGATATCGATTGCAAAGGCGATAGGCAATACGACGACCTGTAAAATGAAACGTAGCATAAAACCGAGGGGGATCCGCGCACCTTCTCATTCCACTATCCTAGTACCATGGGTACGATTACGATCGGATGCAGTCAGCCCATGTAGATATGTGGGTACGACCCTACCTATCTACCTACCTACCTACCTACCTACCTATAGCACTAGGGAATTCTCCACAAGTCTAACATGCAGCACGACGTCATTACGATCCTGCAACTTTGCAACGCATGAATATTGGAAAAGTTGTGGCTCGAAGGTACAAACCGTGCACTAGCTATTGGTATATGTATTGATATGCATGTATGTATGTGTGTGTGTATGTATGTATCGACGTTGCTCTCGTTTGTCGGCTCAATTCATTTGTTTCCACTACAGATTTCAATTCTCCATTCTCATTGATTGTTTCATACCATTCGGGAAACCCAGTTATTAAATATACCGGAAATACCTACCTACCTGCAGAACTAGACTGCACACTGCACCCGCTCCAATTTGCATCTCTTCAAGCCTCTGTAAAAAATCCACCTATGCGTACCTAGTTATCTATATACCTCTTGTTTACACATGTTTACAGATTCATGTAGACACGTCATTCTCCACTGCATACTTGGCTGTATGTAACACACATGCATACATACACATATAATAGGTATATAATATATATAGGTGTGTATATTTACAGACGTGTTTATGTATGCGTATTGTCTGCCTTTGCTGATAGCTGCATGTATGCACATGCATGGATATGCATAGTAGGCAGGTAGGTGTAATTTTCCTACAAAGCTTGCTAGATTAAAGTTCCTACCGGCGGAAAAGTTTTATTATTGGAATATTCCGTAGATGTATATTTAGTACAGGTATACTAACCGACCGCAACGCGACATAGGCCAACGGATGTATCGTTAATTTGACGGAAAGTGGCAATTTTATTATCTGATAAAAAAGGCAACATTTTATACACGTGACTTCGGCAATACTGTGAAATAATTTGTATTATATGAGTGAGCATTAACTAATTTTAAAAAAGCTATGTGAATATCTTCGAATTATATTCATAAATAAACTAGAAAATTTTAGACTAACGAATTCAAAATTTGTGGGCTAAGGAACGTTTTAAAACCTCGATATTTCCAGTATAGTCAAAATGCTTCTTGCATCGTAGATATATAGTTTTTAATTCAAACTTTTATGGCTGATTTTCAGATTTAATGTCAAGAAATATTTGCGCAGCTTTTACAAATTCAGAATTGGTTTTTCCCGATTTATATTCAATCATATTTTGTAATTTATTATTAATAAGTTTCGATGGATGCATATTCGAGAATTATTCTAATTGATGGAAACGATTTGATCGATAACACCGAATACCATAACATTTTTATCGTGTGGTATCAATATTCAAAATTGCACTCGGTTTTTTTCGGAAACGTTGAACATTTTCGAATGTTGAATGGTCGAATGAATTTTTTTTCTTTTTTTTTTTGTCACGGAGTTCAACAAAAAGGCACATCTATTGCGTTACAGAATATTCATCGTCCAGAACCGTGCTAATTACTGCTGATTGTACCGCCTGCGTCAACTCAATCTCTCCCCCCGACACCCCAAATCAATTTTTCATTTTATTTTTATCTTTTTCTTTAATTTCCATTGTCCAGTAGACTGTATGATAAACTAGATCCATAAAATCGTTTCAAAGACATCATTAGTCTCCGCCAAACCCGGCTGTAATGACAAAAGCAAAACTTTTCTGAAGACTGTCCCATTTTTTCGATTCTTGACGAATTCTGTTAATGAAATTCACGACTATAGTGTCACGTAGGTATGCCTAATTTAACATTAAAACCATATTACTGGGAATGAGGAAATTTAAAGACAACGATCGAAGTGAAACACAGGATTCGGGGGCAAATATAATCGACTCTTATACCTCGATACTGGAAACTTAAACAAGGGTCCTTTTCTGTTCTTTTATATTAAATATTTTGAAAAACGTGGATTCATCCGATTCTGACGCAACGCCCTTTATAGGATCTTTAAAATTGTAGGCCTTTCAGAAATGACACATCTTCCGTGAAATTTTCACAGTGAAATTGGATTACGTTGGTATTCTGAATTCCTATTAGTTGGCGTTTAAAATTGAATAAAAACTATAACTCTTCTTAAGTTTATTTATTCTTTTTTCTTCCCCCAAAAACCGACAACAGTCGTTGTTGTATATTCTCTGAGAGAACTGGTGTAGTCCTTAAATTTGTATCGAGTAGCCCGGTTGAGACACGTGGAAAAGGAGTGGAAATGTTTCAATGGCCGACGTTCGTGGCCTTAAATCACGGCAAGTCGAACGCAGGATTCCTGTTCGTTCGGTTGCGTGCTCCGCAATTCCTTCCAGCTTTATCCAGGGTCGAGGTAAAAGGTAAGGTATATAGCTGTACATATGTATAGGACATGGCGGTGAACTTGGGGCGAGTCGATAAAAGAATTACTATAACGTCATTCTGGAAGCCCTGGACCCGGGACAATGGCTGAAGAGAATAATAGTGATAATAATGATCATAATACCTACGTCGGTATGAATATATATCAGCGGAATTCAAGGGATACAAATTCTCTCCAAAAGGTGAGAATTACGGTAGAATAAAAGACCCCATCCTTCAAGCTCCCGTTTGAACCATTTCCCTCGGCTCTAAAATCCTTACGTGTATACTGCATCTCGTAACGAGAATTTTTCTTACGATGTTTTACACCTCGCAGTTTTTCTGGATAAGATTTTTAATCCAATTGCTATCCGACAAGTGACGAGGATCATGCGTTACGCATTCTACTCCCAATACTGATCCTGATCCTGATCATGATTCTGCACTAAGTTTATACATTACCTTTTTTTATATTCATTCTTTATCGAGCTTTATAATCGCGGTTCTTCACTTCTTCAGTGTCCATTCTTCGATTAGCTAAAATCTTTGAATTTTTATTTTCACGTTTTCACGATCTGATATCGGCACGTGATAAAGTAACGAGAAATAGAAAACGAATTGCAAAAATTCATACCAAAAAAAGGAAAAACAAAAATTTCTCTCGCGTTGCCGTTTACGAAAACGCCTATAACTTTGCAGAGTGAGGCGCGTATGAAACACGTGTATCGCGATGCGATGAAATCGTCCGAATCGCGCGCTACACGGCTATAAAACGTTTGAATGCGGCTCGCTTTTCATGCCGTTCGCAAGGCCGTTTAGTTCGGTTAGCCCTCGTAAACTGAACACTTCTCTGGCCGGGCAGTTCTCGCCTCTCTATGTATATACATATATATTCATATATAGGTATATATAGGATGTATAGGTACGCATAGCATAGGTACCTACCTGTAAGTGCTATGTATCATGTATGTAACTATTTGGAGTGGTTCGAAATAATGGAATCGCGCATAAACTTAAAACGACGTATTTCGAACCCTGCGATAAAAGAAAGAAAAAAAAGAAGAGAAGATAATATTTGAAGTGAAAAATGAAGGGAATAAAAAAAACAAAAAAAATCACTCCACCTAAGTTTCGGGGAGAGAAAAAAAAGTAATTTTGTGAAAACGCATTTATCGCAAAAATAACCGCGGATCTTCTCGGTCCATATACTACGGGGTGACATCCAACGTTCGTTCGATGAATGAGCTTGAAAATGGTGCCAATTCTTTTTCTTTCTCTTGTTCCTCTGTTTTTTTTTTCTTTTTTTCTTTTTTTTACTTCTTCTTTCTGATGCTGCAAATACGTCTTCTACCAGCCTCGATAAAAGGTAAAACCTCGGATAAAATTTATTCGCTCGATCATACGCGGCTAAAGTAACTCACTCCGAGCTTTCCACCCTTTCCGGGTTCAGAATCACCCCCAGCTAGCCGCCATCTTTGAATCGGACGATTCTCTCACAGCCCCGTCTCCCTTTGTACGATAAAAATTTAATCTCGTGATCTCGGACTCTTGGTGGTCGCAAATTACAACTTTCTCCGTAGGACGAGGACCAGAATGAGGACAACCACCATCTACTTCGTTCAACTTTCGTTCACAAATACCCACTCAACCTTTTACCTCTTGGGCAGGAACTGCAAACCTAAAAAAAAAAAAAAAAAAAGGTAAAACCGGGAAATGGTTGGCACACCATTTCAGCACAACCACTCTAAGTATCATCGTAGTTCTGAACGACCAGTGTGACTCCTGCACTGTCACAGACAGATATATACGTTCGACGAATGAATTTTATTATTTTTCTAGTCATTGTTCGCAGTTGAATGGATAAAGAGAAAGAGAGAAGGAAAAGAGAGAAAGAAAGAAAGATCGCGGAATATTTATTGTCACCGTTTCCACGCTAGGTATATGTAGTTATGTAGGTCATCTACATGTATGGATCTACTATACATATATCTAGATATTCATATGCCAAGGGATACGTAAAAAAGGAAGAAAAAGAAAAAAAAAAGAACAGAAGAAGAAAAAAATAATGGAAGATCAATGCTCAGGAATTTTTTTTTATTCCTATTTTATAAAAAGTCGTGCGAATCGCAATGCGATTTTCCGACTACAATTATATGGAACGTGACCGTTGCCATTGGGACATGAATCAAATGGATTGATTTCGTTAAATCAACTCGGTGAAAACATCGGGTGCAGGAAATTCTTCGGCCAAGTTTCTTCTCTAAAGTGCATTAAAGGAGCAGAGAAAAGGAGGAACGAGAAAAGCGATTTTCCCCTTTTACACTTGGCGCGCAACACATGGCTACCCATTTAATATCTTGTCCTGAAACGTTCTTTTTCACAATTTTAGCTTCACCTTCTCAGGCGTGACCTACCCCGTTACTTTAGGGCGCGAAACAGAGTGAAAAAGAGATAAATAGATACAGTTTATTATGCTCAGAGATTACATACACTCCCCTTATGTCAGCCCCTGAAATACGTAGAGGTAAGGTTTTGAAACACTTATTAGACGTGAAGTGAAAGCGACGAGGCGAAAATCGAGTGTCAAAAATTTGTCATGTCACAAAAATTGGGGGGATAGAAAAAAAAAAAAAAATATTAAATTAGGATCCCTCTTTTCTTATGAACCCTGCGATTTTCAGCGGCTTGGCGAAACGCGTTGAGGCTCGATAAGGTCGAGAGGAGGAGCTTGGCGATAAATGAAAAGGAAGAGTTTAATCGGATATATGTGAGTTGAAATAAAACATAGAAAAGCACCGAGCGCCTTCTCCTAGTGATCGCGGTTGTTATCTTTAGCTTAGGGTTGACTGCCGTCGCGTAGGGTCGCCTCGTGGACGTTGGAAAGAGAATGGCAGTCGGGTATGGTGTCCCTGCATCCCTGGGAGGGTCGAACCCTTTCCACAAAGGATGTAAGGTAAATCCTGCCATTTATCGTACCACCCTCGCTTCAGGGTTCCTTGCGTTTCTCGCCTGGACCGCCATAAACGTAATGCCGGTGCCTCGCACCGCGGCTGGTGTTCTACGACGGTTATAATACCAACTTCCGGTCAAAACTGAAGTTTAATCGAAACAGACGACCCCGAGGATTCTTAAACCGGTGAAACACACATGCCGCATCGTATATATAGTTGTTAAATAATCATTATTTCAAATATAATGCTCATCGAATAGATAAAAAAAATTTCCCTTGTGATGGTGAAAAGAAAATCACGATACGCTAACGATGCCAGTGATTTAAGCTGGTTGAGACAGCGTAGCACTCCTCAGCTTCTCTTATACTGTCAGGAAGTCGGTGAGAAATTCTGTTGAATAGAGTGGAAATTCTAATCAATCATTGAGCGAATCTCCATGCGCACACCTCGGTGAGTTTGACAGTGGCAAACTTTCGAATTCAATGAAAACTTTGACGTAGCCTATGGTGCAGCAGCGATCGACGATAAACTTATCTCAAATTGTAAAACTGAAAAGCTGTGCGACGGTCCCCTTAGCACCTGATAAATATCTAGGTACTCACTGAAATGAAAAGAGAGACTCGCCCATCCCTCTTTAAGCGCAAGGGGTAATATTTTACCCATCACGATTTCTACCGCATTCACCCCCTACCCCATATACCTACATATACATGAAGATCAAGGCGAGAGATTGAGCTCTAATAACGTTTTATTCTTCTATTTGTTACAGGTAAGGATCTAAATTTCGCCAGTAACAGCGTGGGTGAGTTGAACATATCTAACACATTTGAAAATAGCTAGTTGAACATACAATCATAGGTTTTCCGTAAAATAACATTATTCGACGAAAAAAAAAAGAAAAAGAAAGCTCTTCATTGACGTCGTCGACGTAAAGCCAACTCTGCGGTGATTACTTTCGTAATCAACTTCCATTGCCTGCAGTGCAAGTTTACAGCTAATCGATATATTTAAAAAAAAAAAAATGATTAAAAACCGAATTGAATGAAAAAGAAATTCTTCAAGAAATGAACTTTCGTTCATCGTTGAATTCACTGTTTTGTTATTTTCCATGTGGGTAAATTGAATAAGTGTATGTTCAACTACGTTATTTATTTTTTTCTTATTTTTCTCTCTTTCTCTCTTTGCTCTACTCTCTCTCTGCACGGTAATATACATGAATCTTGATGTGATGTGAAAACTAATTCCGCGGTCTTCCCATTATCGCATGCATCTGTAACTTAGATTGCGTTTTCACCCGCTGAGTTCGCTACGGATAGAAGAAAAAATAAAACAAAACGAAAAAGTAGAAAAAAAAAAAAGAAAAATTGGAACTTTCTATTTTCTTCTAACGTCGAGTCGTTCGGCGTTCTTTCGGTACCCTTTTCGGGATTCAAAATGGAACCTGAAGGGTGACTGAGGTGGCTGAAGGGGGAGATAAGGGCGGCAAATTGCAGGCAATCTGGTTGATTAGGCTCCTCGGGAGTAATCCGACGTGATCCAATGCGACTCCGGAGGACAACGACGGGGACGACGACGTAGACAGGGGCTCACGGTGAGGATGAGGATGAGGATGAGGACGAGGATGAGGATGAGGATGAGGATGAAGATGAGGACGCGGAAAAGCAGTGGGTCGGCGGATTTCGTAACACAGAGAAAACCGAAGTATCAGACGAAACGAGGAACCGTCTCTTAGCCTCTCAAGATGCTTCCGCTAAGAGATTAGGTCAGGTTAGGATCAAGAGAAAAGTCTTTGTTTTGACGAGCATTTTATCGTCATTGCGCTTAAGCCGACTTATAACTTCCTACCCGCGAAAGGATGCCTCTATGGCATTTTTTGACGATAAAACTTTTCCGTACCGTTTCAACCCCCACGTATATATATATATATATATATATAACCATATAGATGCATATAATATATTCGAGTATAAATTTTCAAGTTGAATCTCGCGGGCCTAAAGAAGCTATATAAGTTTTGAAAATTTTCTTTCCTTATTCTTTTCCATATAAATTCAATTTTTTTTTTTTTCTTTTTCTTTATTCAAATCTCTCTTTTTCAACTCGAACTTCAATTCAGATTTAAAATTACTAACAGCAGATATATTATATTCAGCGAACGAATCTAGCTTGGATTGAAATTACTCTTACAGCTTTAGAACCGAATCGATCTTGCATGCCGAATCTATAGAATTACCAGAATCTCCGAGCCAATATTGCAAAGGAACGTTGAACGATTCTGTACTTAGTCGGTCTTTCAAATTCACTCGAAATTATACATCGAAAGCTGTAACCACGAAGAAGCCTACTTTTCGTTTTTACTCAGCCTTTGAAATCTACTGCGATTCTATTGCTTAAAATCTGTCGAATTTTCATAAAATACCTACTACTACAGGTAAGGAGGGTATCATGTTTGAGATTTTTCGTAGCTATACTGTAATAATGAGAAAAAATATAGTCATTCGCGAAATGTCACTCAAATGGCAAAATGATCAAATCAAAAACTAATGTATACACATCAATTAACTCTTATTACCAACACGTCCGAGAGTTGGATAGAATGGTGGTCGTCGTCTAGCAGAAAGTGGCTAAACTAACGTATGTAAATCCGCATACTGTGCCAATACTGTCCTAGCAACTGGTGCTAATACTGAGCTGCAAATGCTAGCCACTTAGTGAACCGCATTATTAACATGCAGTGACATCCTGTCGTCCACACATCTTTCTTAATGGATCCCAGCCTTCGACAGACTATTTTCGGATTTCCGATTCGATGCTATTTAGGTAATCAGTTTCCCATGATCTGTTCTGCAGCCATCGCGTGAAGAATAATTTATGAGACATCTCTCAACGATGGAGATAAATTATCCGCTGATTATAATGCATAATTAGTTTTCTTCGAAGTTTAAATTATTAAAAGAATAGAGAGATTTGAAATTCGGAAATAATGTGAAAGAGTAACGTAAGATGAAAATGTACCTACGTGCAGCATTTATTACACTTTTTATATTTACAATGCTAGGTACTATTTGTTAATTCCTGAATTTTTCATAAGGCTTTTATAGTATTGTCACAATTTTAGTTTAGCCTCTGTTAATTTACTCGAAATTTCGAACTACATTTTGTTCGTATTTTTTCTAGGACTATCTTATAAAGTGATAATTCTTAGCATAGTTTATTCACGTGTTTTGCAAAATGAAAAATATCCATCGGGTATTTTTTTCAGGCCTAACTGATTGTGAGTGACACAGATTTGAGATGAGGGAGAGTAGAATGAGAAAATATAAAATGAAAAGAAAAGATCGAAACGCGTAATAATACCAGCAACAAAAAAAAACAGTAGGAAAAAAAATGTAAAAAAAAAACAGAAAAATCGTGATAGGCAAAAATGCAACAAAGTGCATCCATCGAATCATACCATTCAATGAGTCGTGGATAAGTACTGTCTAGTCCGGCACGGTGCGTTGTTCGGATATATCCGCAGGAAACGGATATACATCTCGATTTTGGTTCGTGTTTTTTTTTTCATGTCTTCGTATTTCTCTCAGAATTTTTTTCCTCCTTCAAAAGCAATGCATTTAAATTATTTCTAATGGGTCTGCTTTTTCAATTTACATTGCAAAATGAGGGGGCCGTAGGGAGGCGGGGGGGAGGGGGGCTTCAGCTTCGCCTCGTCAGCTTCGCTAAAAGCTTGTTTTCCCGGATCAACGCTGCCTCGATTCATAAGTAGAATAAAAACGAGCTCTTTTCAAACGAGGAACGTAAACGACCGTTGTTGCATGTGTTCATACAAGCGCGCATCCGTTCCTTTGTTTCGTCTTCATGAACACATTTCTTTTAATTTTTTTTTTTTTTTTTTTCAATTTTTATTTTACCTTCTGTTCCTTTTTTTATTTTTATTTTTCTCTATTTAAGAACTCCCGAAAAGGGGAAAAAAACTTATTTTTTTTTCACTCCAATTTCACTGACAGGTTTCTATCATAACACCCACAACCATATCATCTAACTCAATACCATACTATTGATTGGTAAAATTCTTCAGTCAACTTCAGTTTATTCCTTATAAACTTACAGACAAGCAATTACAAACGGTTTTCGAATTAATGTTCACCATACATATATTCGCGATACTTTTCTACTTAGTAACTTATGATACTCTAGGGCGTAACAAAATTACCACAATATATATATATCATGGTGAGTCTATCGAAACGTTCATTCAACGTACCGTATCTTCTAGCTTCACATATGTATCGTACATATACACATACTTAGATCGTTCCAAAATTACGCTTACCTAATGGAATATAATACTTTATTATGTAAAAAAAAATTCGACATACTGATAAATCGCAAACAGGTCTCACGGACACGACAGTTACCCTAATCGGCTTGATGTGTCACAAGGAGAAATGTCCAGTATAAAAAAAAAAGTGGATATTCGTATACACAAGCGTCTATCAAACATTAAATTGTCGTTATCAGAACCCCTGTGAAATTATATTAAAGAAAAACATTTCCCCGGCTTCGAAATACGTCTTCTATTTCTGGCTCAATATACGTTATAAATGGCAAGAGGTAGCTGGCGTGAGAACAGAGAAGAATTGAACCAGAGACGGGTACAGAGACCTATGATAATTTGTTTTCATTGTTGAATAAAGCGCCGACAAAAGGGGCTTCGACTATAAGTGCCCCAATGTCAAAGGGTGAATTCACAAGTGAAATTCGTATATTGGCACTCGGTTTTTCCGCAGGAGTTTCTGTCAACTTTCCTTCTTTTTTCTGTTTTTTTTTCTTCATCGCGAGGACATCTGATAGGGACAAACGAATCCTGCAGGTTTGACAAAGTCCCTCTTGATTCGAAAATTTTTCAGGATAATTTTTTTAGCTATGAAAATTATTTCTCCAAGATACTTTTATAACTCTGCTTTATAGTAAAGGAAGTTTTAACAGTCATTGAAAGCTTTCCTTGATCTTCCATCCCATCCCTAATTTTTTTTCGTCGTTTCTAACGATACTTAATTCAAGATTACAGAGGCTACTATGTTCAACGAGGAACAAAGACCGTCAAGTGGCTCCAAGTCGGTAAGGAAAATTTGATTATTAATCAAAAAGATCCTTTATGTCGCAATTCGGTTTAACTGTGATGCATTCGGTGGAATAGAATTTGGATAAAAGAAAATTCAAAAGATTATTCAACGTAATAAAAAGATAAAGATTTCAAGATAAATGGGCCAGGAAAACGGGATATGGTTGTCGAACGAGGCAAGGCGAATGCCGAAAGAACCAGAGAACGTCTAATAAAGTATCCTTGAGGTTGTATATACACAGGTTCGATATTCCTCGAGGGTTGGGTTAGGGGGTTAAACCTACAAATAAAATTTGTACACCCTTGTTTGGCTTACAATCCCTCCTCCACGAATACATATATATACGAATACATATATATATATATATGTGACAACTATTTTCTTACCCATACCCATACCGCGACCATCCAGCCATACTCTCTCCTCGAGAGTCCTCAACTTTTCACTTTCGCCGTGGATCGAACTATTCGACATCATTCCGTGGCAGTGTTATCAAGATAGGTATCGGCCAGATTTAGGACTTTGTGAGATAAGGCTTTATACCCGTAAGTCGGGGATTTCCAGCCTGATATCCGCATCCCTTTCTCGCTTTCTACAAACATACAGGGTGTCCTGAATACTATTATACCATTTTTTTTTTTTTTTTTTTTTTCACACCACCAAGTCATTTTCACAATTTCAGAAGGAAATTCATCCCCTCCATAGTTAGACACACAAAAAGAATATATTTCGTTAACTACGAATTTTTCCCGTGAAAATAAAATCTATAAAAAATATATTCAACACATTGCCAAGCTAATCGGGAAATTCAAACTGTTCTATTACTAAATTTTGAAATTTTTCTAATGAAAAATTAAATCGGTTTATAATTCATCTCATATATGGTATTCAGACACCCAGTATGTGTATAGGTATAATAAAATACGACATATATATATAAATGTAACATGTAGGACACGCGGACCCGTTCTCAATCTTCTCATTTCTCTGACGGACGAGACGGTCGAGCTGGTAGATGGGTAGATATATAGAGTTAGATGTAGAGTAGTGATGGACATGAATCGTGTCCGAAAGTGTTCAAGATTATTTTTTCAAAACGAAATCTAATTTCTTTAGTATATAACATTCGTTGATTTTTAGTGTTCAGTTAATTTAACATAACCCGCGATTTGCGTGTATAAGAATGAAACGTGAAAATGCATTATCTACACGGTTCTGCTATTATTTTCGTATACTATACCTATAACAGTCAATTCTCAATTCTCCATATAAATAGAAGAAGCCCAGGGTAGTGATAGTGAGTTTTCAATGCCGTGAAAATTGCGCTTTTGTTGGATCCATCTCTGGTCTTTATGTACGGGGATTTATGGCCCCCGAAGGACACGCGTTTTATTGGCGAATCCTTCTTTAAGGTCCTTTAAGGTCCTTTAAAACGCGCCGGTCCCAATAAAATTAAAGCACACTTGACGGTGCCAGTTTTTCTTCCCTCTGGCGTGCACAAGAAAAATAAAAAAAAATAAAAAAAATAAAAAATGAAAAGCTCGTGTCTCCTGTTCCCGAACGCTCGCGCCCCCAGGATGTTGGCGGAATTTTTATTTTATTTTTTTTTAATTTTCTTTTATTTTTCTTCTTTCTCGCTTTGTGTGGCTTTGCGGCAAATCAGAAATGGTGTTCGGCTTGGCTTTGGTATCAAAGGAAGTATGATTCGCAACGGATACCCTCTCACAACGTCAAAGGCACAAGAATGTACGAACATATATATATACAGATTCGCTGGTGTCGCTCAATCGGAAAAACAACTTGGCCTTAATTCTGAATTTACTTCTCGTATTTATCCCATCTTTACCGGAGATACGCCTTTCTCCTTAGCATGCTGGAAAAACACAATTCAAAATCGCGGTATGACTTAAGAATGAGACTAAATTCCATCCAACAAATGCTAACCCATACATTTCCAAGCTTAGACGCAGGACAAGATTCCAAGAATTTTCCAACATCTTAAAGTCTACGTTCCTTGAACCGCATGTAAGAATTTCTCGTACGGCATACGACTAGTAGTAGTCAAAAACATGTATAGAAAAGTAGAAATCTTTCAGTACTATGAACCATCATCCTTTCTTGCATTTACTTACTTCTTATTGCGGGGTGCATTCGATTCTTGGTAAAAGTCCCTTCCGTTTGGGACGAGTATCAATCTTATGTATCCAACCTACCATTGCATCCAGTTTCACGGTTCAGGATTATCCATACATTTTACCGAATTCACTGATATTCATCAGCTTCGTGCATTGAAGTTTCATAGCTTTGAAGACTAGCACATATGTCGTCTACTAGGTTTATCCACTCACAAGCCGTAGTCTCTTCATCGTGTAGTTTTTCCATTTCCATTTATTAATTCTACAACCGCATAATCCGTCCGTGAAATTTCACGTCCCAAGCTTTTGAAATTCACATGAACTAAACGGTGAGTCTTTTTACGTAAATGTTCTTCTGTGTATAGAAACCTACCTTTTATACCTACTAGAGTCCCACATTTTTCTACATCCCTTGGATCTTGGGATGAAATTCCACTCGGATACAATGCTGTCTCTTGTGGCCGCAATGTTTATCCGTGTTTCGCAAACGCGGAACGAAAAAGAGAGTCCCGCATAATTCACTCCCGCAATTCAACAATCGATCATGGCTGCCAACTGGTTCCGGCACACTTCTCTCTAAGGATCATTATACCAGTCTTACAATTAGCAAGAATCCATAAACTCCGGTGCACGCGAGGAGAGAGACACGTGCGATCTATGAGGCGATACAAGACACCTAAATCCTCCGATACCATACCATCATGTGGAAGCTAAACTTATGTAAACAAACCTTTCGATGTAACGATATTCGTAGCTGAAGGAAATTCTGCATTATCCAATACGTTGCTTTTTACACATATGGATGTACCTTTAACCACTCGCTATTCAGGACCCACATCCTGCACCTTGGTGTACCGCGTTGCAATTCTCTGCTATCTAAGAACGGAGTAGCAGATAAGCTCCTCTCCATGGGCTTATGCCATGTCAGAACTTCTCCTTTTCGGTACGAAGTATTGAAAAATCTGCCTTTCTCAGCGAACCGCTTTTGTAGAAAGAGGGAACCTTCTCGTGGACTCTTACGAACTATCAGTCAGGATTTTCACAAGGATGGTAGCACATTCACAGCACTACTTCGCGTCCTCGAAAATGTCGTATTCTATTGTAGATATAAAGTTAAAATCTTGAACCATTGAATACTAGCAATCAATGCGAGTCTCATTGTCATTTCAATCATTCACAGATCCTGATAAGGGTTGAGATCAGCGTATCAAGTGTAAAAGAAGTCCTGTTAGTCTCCGTTATATGAAAATGTGAAAAAGCCCTGTTCCTTCTTGTTTTAGAGCTACGAATACCGTGTTTTGTCTTCGGGATGAAAATGTGGAACTATTGAACGTTACTTTGCAGCGGGCTTACAAAATATCTCTTCAAATTTGACGAGCCCCATTCTTCAGGTTTCTAAACTAAAAGCACCTTTCCAGTCGAGAAAGGTTTTTACAACTTGCATAAAAGTTATATAGCTATACCGACGCGTTGATCCTATCACAACTCGAGTAGGGTATCACGCAGTATACGAGCTCTGCTTTCCTAAAACCTTGTGTAACCGTCTACTTAAGCTCACCTATGGTGTGCGGAAATTTGACCGTATCTCTCACGTCCGTAAATCCCGCTTCTGGATGACTACGGCTAGACTGCTAGAGCATCGCTTAGCATTATACGCTGTTACGCGCTCGTGCAGAAACTCCTTATCGACGGGAGCCTCATATATAAACGGTGAAAATCAAATTCCTCCGAGGCTTCGGCTTCCAAGGGCGGTTGGTCGTGCCGCGATTTGCAAAGCGTCACAACTTCAGCTGTCACATTGTCTTGGTCCAAGAATTTTCAAACTTGTTATCTCGGGACCCCGTAGAAAAATTGGAAAAAAAATATATCCTCGCGATTTTCTAACAATAATTAGAAAATTTGCCATCATTTTCATTCAATTTAAGAGAATTATTATTTTTTTCTTTTCAACAATACCCATGCGTCTGACTTCCTGTTTTTACTTCTTTTTCTTCCTGTTGCTCGATTTCTTTTTCGAAGCCCTTCATCGTGCGCCCTTAGCCTCGGTTCGGTACTTTGAAATCTCTAAATTATTGATGCTCAAAGGCTCTTTCGTACGCTTGTGAAAAACATAATCATATAATGTGATGTACGCTTCTAACCAGCATCAAAGTCTACTTTATGTATTATGTTTTCAAGCTAGGTCTCTGTATGGCAATATTCCGTCGTTTCACTTACCTTTAGCTGATCTTCTTGTATTCCCACACTATCCTACCCTTATTTCATGCATCACATCTTTTTTACTATTTTCTTTCTAGCACTGCAGACAGATATTGTATTACACACTTTTATCTCACGGTAAAAACTGTACTAGGTATCACTATTTCTTTTTATGCCAATTATGATAACCACCATAATAATATCACGTTGATATATTATTTTTCATATTATATTTGTATATAGTTATATTTATATTTTTGCCTTTATCGCCGTTATGTGGTTATTATATTCACAGACAGGTAGATAACTCCGCTACCTTAGAAAGCCTGGGCGGCATGAGGAGAAGAGATTTCTTATTTTATTCAGTAAGAAAATTCGCAGAGACATCGTCTAATGATTTCGTCAATTTAGAAATCTCTCGCGCGCCTTGATACTCGTCGCATTTCTTATTCTCAGACGAAAATAACGAAATAATAATAATAATAATAATAATAATAATATGATATATCAAGGAACGGGATAGTCGGGGGATACGTACGCGCAGACATCTTTTAATATTATCGGGAAATTCTTAATTCCCATGGAAACTCTGCTGGCTGAATAATATTCGGAATTGGATTACAATAAGTCAAGATACTGCTAAAAGTTTTCCTTGTTCTATCATATACCTCTACAGCCTTGATATTGAGTGAACTTCGCAAAAAGGAAATTATTA
The DNA here is from genome assembly GCA_914767705.2 of Tenthredo notha. NCBI lineage: Eukaryota > Metazoa > Arthropoda > Insecta > Hymenoptera > Tenthredinidae > Tenthredo > Tenthredo notha. The sequence goes on from OU611906.1 coordinate 15,669,493, forward strand.
ATGCGAAAGGTGGGCGACACCATTTCCTAAACCTATGTATAGTTGATAGAAAAATGTATAAATGTTAAACAGAAAAGATACATCTGGTTGCACCTAAAAGGTGACAAAAATTCATTCCAGTGTCAAGATTTTACCTCAAGCTATCCTTTGACTTCAAAAATTTTGAGTAAAAAAATTACCCAAAAGTTGAACAACCCGATGATTTACTTAACAAAGATTTTTATCTTTATAACCAAAGAGAAATTCGAAGGGAAAAATATTGTGGAGATTGGTCTTATTTTTTCCCTAACGTAAGCTGAGAAAGACTAGATATCTCATAATTTGTTTTTTTTTTCTCAACTAGTCGTTCTATCTTCACATACTTTATTTTTTATTCTATCCATTATTTTTCAGTAATCATCTAAACCTGGCGATTGTTAGCCCATTTTTCTACCCATATTAATTGACTTACCCTACAGGTTGACATATCAAACCACTAGCGCCTGTAAATAGATCCTAATCAAAACGTTAGCCTAAATAGATATGGTAAGGGAAGCAGGTTGGATACTTTATATGACAGATGACCTGTCACGAAATTCGTGACCAAACTAGAGTTCGGAGTTGATTCCGAAGTGTAAATTTCGATATTTTTCGTTAAATGTTTAGCATGCTTGAATTATTTTTATGGGTTTTTTCTTTTTTTTTTTGTTTGTTTGTTTGTTTCTAAATTGACTGGGATATCAGAAACTCGAGGTTTTATTTCACCCTGAGCTATTCCTATAGCTGCAGTAACGATGTGTCAATTTTTGTCGACATTGTCTACACTATGATGACAAAGGGCAAACTTTCCATTGTTATACGCGACGAGTTGCAGAGAGCTAGTTTTTGCGTTACCGCAAAAGATGACAGGCATTGTTTAGTGATTGATGACGTCAAACTGAGAGAAAAACTTGATACAGTAATGAGGAAGTTCTAAACTCATTCTCGACTTATACTAGTATGCGAAACTGAATTAGCAATGCATATTAGTATGCGGTTCTAATCATATTTGATTGAATTTTTCAACATTTATAGGTATTATCTCAAACAGCAGAGTATATCCATCATGTTTAGAAGTTCGTTAGTTTATAAGATTTGCATATAATATTAATACCCCTGCCGAGTAACAGCTTGGATATTTTACGATAGGAAAATAAGGGGAATAAAATCAAATACGACTTTCGATATAGGGGGAAACTATACATAGTAATAGTTTTTTTTTTTTTTTTTTTAGGGTGGAAAAATAATCGAATAAACCTTTCGTACACATCGTGTATTATACGTATATTTAATATTTATAAGTTTGAAAACTCGTAAAAGTTTTTTTTTTTTTTCTTCTTCTTCTTCTTCACCGATAGCTGATCAGGTAACCTCAGCGGTAAGGCTGTTAGGTGACAGCAACTTTTCATAATTACGAAATCGTTCGACCCTGCGGCGACGTTCAAGTTTAGCGATAAAATTTCAACGGAAGTTTGAAGGAAATATATATATATATAATATATATATATAAATATAATATATTAAATCGATCGGCTTAGTTATGCTTTGTCGCTTTTTTACTCGGAACTTTTATATTATTATTTTCACTTCGCGCCGAGGGCATTTTTCCGCCGACGAGAAATGTGAAGGCACAGTTTCGTTCCCTTGATCAGTTCAGCACTAACCCGGAGGGAATATAATTTCTAGAGCGCAATTTTATGAAACCACACAAAAAAAGAAAAGGAAAAAAAAGAGAAAAGAAAAAAAACAAACAAACTAAGAAAACCCTGAAATCAGCCGACGTCAGTCTTCTGCAGTTGAGCACAGCGTGAATCTACCTTGTGATTAAATACGTATAGAATATACCACAGCTTTTATAACCACGGTAAATTTTAGTGGCTAAGTTTGAACTGTCCTTTTATGACCCTTCGAAGCTCGACGCTGTTCCCTTCTCTTCCCTTGCTCATCGCTTAATTGAAAATGGATAAAACTTTCTTTTTTTTTTTCTTCTTCTTCCTCTTCGTTTTCGAGGATTATGTTAGGTTTACGAAAATTTCATCGCTTCAATATCCTAACTCACTTTCACCAATTCTTAAATTATTACATAAATGAAAAGACTAAAGAAGTTTTCGGTGATTCTGGCCACTGAGGTGAATAATACAAAATCTGTGACGATGGTTACATGGTGTATTATGCAAGGGTTTTTTTAACATCAAGTTCTGTGAGTGACATTACGTAGAATAGGAACAAAAAATAATATATCATTAGCGTATTATTCACCGCTTGGTCGCCACAATTCTCAAAAATATTTCTAATTTCAACACCCTGAATATGCATACATGTTTCTTTTCCTCTTGTAACCCTTTTGGTCCAAGTGTGATCAGTCATGGTTTCTTGGGCGTTTTATTTTCTTTGTCTGAATAACAAGCGGAAACTTTGCGACTCTGTTATTATGAACGAAGACAGAGTGCGAAAGAAAAAGTTTACCTTCCAAATGCACGCTCGAGAACTTCGAAGTAATATGTTTGACTGAATACTACGTAGGTGTACAGATCTACAATAAGCTTTGTCTAGACTTTAGACCACGTTCGCCAAATAACGACGAGCCAAGTTGAAGCGAGAAAGGACAAGGTGGGATCGAAGGTGAGAGGCGAAACACCGCGACCTACCCGACACCAAGGAACTGCGCTTTGTCCCCTGTTTATGTTCAGTGTCAGAACAAGTAAGCTGCAGCGATAGTTTGCGTTAGTTTACTAAGCCAGCAGACGGCTCGAGTTCAAACTCCGTCATCTTAGCTTAAAACCATCTCCGTAGATAGACCCTGTACCAAGTTGGCTCCATTGCATGTCACAAGTACAACTTTGAGTCGCTATAATGATTCTCCCTTATCATACGTTTATAAGATACTCATATTCGACTTCATCAAAGTAGGAAGTCTTCATCGACGTATCCTTTCATCGAACTTGATTAACACGAAAAGCCTTACATCGTGTTACTAACGTTCATATAACTTGACGGTTGACTCAGACTTGGTACTTAGTGGTGATTTTAGCCGCTGATTCCGGATCTGAAGTCTAGAATTCAGTGTTTTCCAGATTTTTTTCACAGCTCTAAATTTCTTCAGAACACATCTGGAACCAGCTGACGCTCCATGAATTGCGCCTCTCCTTTATCGGATGAGAGAAAAGTAATACAAGCTGATAGTATTTAAGAAAAGAAACGAAATGCTCAGTATCGATTCCACAGAAAGTTATAGACCCATGTTACCATTCGGATATTCATTACCTCCGCTCGTATTATTCGATGAAAACTTAGGCAGGTGTAGAAAAAAACAACAAAAATCGCTTAATTAGCATTATAGATGAAAAAAACGAAATGAAGCATTTCAAAAGAACAAATATATGAAACATGGTTAGTTCGCAGCTATCACTAGCTGTAATTCGTAGGTTAGTGCTCACCTCGTCGCCAGTACGTCGCTGTTAATTAAGTACTCTGTTCGTAATTGGGTTCGTATTTGACACCCGAGTGTTGAAGTGTTGCTGCATTCGTCGGGACTGGGGGTAAAGGATGCTAGACAAGCTGGGTGAATGCGAACAATACGCAATCATATATTCCTATAGGATTTCACCGACGTTAACGTCCCAGTTCACCTCAAAATTTAATTACGATAGGATAGATATACATGCATACCTAAGTGCTTAAACCACATTTACAGCTGGCATTCGGTTATATACATCCGTCCATCCGTCCGTTCGGCCACAAGTCGCCTCAACTTTGACGATTAAACTTTTCTTATCTCGAAAGAATCCGTGCTGGTAGAGGAAATTTAGTTTTCAATTTAGTAGTTCGCCTAGCACAGCCTCAGAGTGTGAGGAGTGAATTTAAAGTAGTTGCTTTTCACCACATATATATGTATATATTCATATAATACACACATGCATAAGATGCAGGTACAGTGTACACGCGTATAAAAATTATATATATAACATATACGTATACATACACAGAGATATGAAGTCAATGTGGTATACAATGCCGGCCGTTCCCTCGCCATCAAAGTTGGGCCGATCGGATTTGCATGGAACAAGTCGTGGCTAAATAAAAGCAAAATCTATATGACTAAAGCTCCGTGGTTTGAGTAGAAAAAAATTTCCCTTTGTTATACATGAACCAGACGTTTGGTTTGAGGTAATAAATCGTTAGTGCGGATTTTGTGGGAAATTTTCTTTAGTTGACAGGTGGTAATCCAATTATGGAAACGTATATCAATTTATCAGTATTATACCTACGTCTTCGTGACTGTATAGATAAATGTTACTTATATATCTAAGCATTTTATACATCACTAGCTACCTGTAAATGACTATACCTTTTTATATATATACACGGCTAGTTATTACCCGTTATACATATATAACGGTCAGAGACGAGTAATTAAATATTACGCTCAAACATTTTCGAGTGTATAATTAGTATCTATATCGATGGTAGCTATTTGTCAATAATGTGAATTTTGCACGACAAGAACCCCCGGGAAATTTCTTAAACACATTTCATTTTCTTTTGATCATCGTATACTTCGATTGATCGTTGTGAATGCCAATGTTACATTGAATAATAAAATTTAATCAAAAGTTGACCAAAATTTGAAAACCAGTATAATAAAATCAGAGCTAACTAAGGTAAGAATAAATTGAACGAATAAAATGAATTTGGCATTTATAACTCGCATCGATGTCAAAAGCACGAAAAATCGTTTGTATATGAATTTCGAGATACCGAGTCTGAAATTTTTCTTTTCGATTCATTTAATTTAAACCTCTCTTAGAATTTTGGCTGAAAATGTAAGTATATTAAAAAAAAATATATATATTGATTTAACGCCCTCAACTAATCGTGAATTGCACTTGACGCGGAGGCGTAATTTGAGATCGTTTTTAACGACGAAGCAGCTCTCATTCGTTCAAGTTCCAATAAAAGATCTTCTCACGGATCGTGAAGAGATCAGGGAGTTCGGAGATCCTCTCATTCCTCTTTCTTTTATAAGAAAAAAAAAAGAAGAAAAAAAAAAATACATTAAAAATGAATAAAACGAAGAAAAAAAGAAAAAAAGGCAACCCCTACCCAGTCTAGAAAACTTCGATGATGCTGCGTCATTGATAATCTCTAGAGAGAAGCGTTGAATGTCTAAGAAATAATTATCTTTTGCAACGCCATCGAAAAACTGCATGCTATAAGGAAAACGACGAGGTATCGAGAGGCCGGAAATCTGGCTAGAAATTATAATTGCACTTCATGCACCGATCCCTGAAGCACAGAGATCCCGAGACCCAGACATAGCGTGGTGAGAGAATGAGGGGGCTAGAACAGAGACCACGGAGCACTTCGGGCTACCGTCCGGAGGTTCTTGTCTTCTGTCGAAGAGGCATACTCGACTTACTCTCCGGGTTGCCCTGTGGCATGCAAATATTGACTCCAGCTTTTTTTACTTCAAACGTAGCCTCGAGAGCAACGTGGCTTGTCTGCGAGCAGACTGGTCCTTGAAAGATGCGATTGCAGCGGGATTACAAATCCGACTTTGCCTATTTTATTCCTCCCCACGTAATCGCGATCGTTTTTATTTACCTCAGAATCTAATTTCCGTCTGTTATCTATCCTATTCTCAAATTATATATATATATGTGTTTAACGAAACCCCAGTTAATAATCGCGAATATCAACGATCAAAGCTCTCGTAATTATACCGTATGGCAGCTAGCTAGAAATTACTATGATATATATTATGTAATGTAGAACGTATGTCACATGACTGGCTCTGAGGCAGGTGAAAATGATTGGAAATTCTCCGAAATAGTCAATTATTTGCCTCGCCTGACATATTCATGGCTGCCTAGAGCAATACTAGATACATATATCTTCATCGAACAAACAAAGCTTCAATGGCTATGGGACAAAGCGAGAATAATAATACTAAAAATAATAAATGTACTTTCGGTACAAAATATAATATTATTTTGCTCGGTCTAGTAGATCGGATATTTTCCAACTCGTGGATTCAAATTATAGACACTTTGAATCTTTGACTGGTGTCTTCATTATATAAAAATATGAGATCGCAGCTGACATTGAAGACCCGATGAATGAAGATGAATATAAATCAGTGAATAAGACGTACATAAGTATAAATTTTAAGTAATTTTAATTGGCCATTATTACCATTGAATCTCGGAAATTCTATGTAGTTATACTATTTACAAAGAAAACCCCATGTCAATAGAGATAACGTGGGGTATAATAAACGGTCGAGAGGTTTTCACTCGAGGATGTTGAAAAGGGTGAAAAATAAATAACGAAGATAAAATGAAATAAAAAATGTTGAAAAAAGTTTGCCCAGTGTAATCCAGCCGGGACACTAGACCACGTAAAGTGGTAAGTTCTCGTACAGTCCTCGGATACTAAAATTTAATTTAATTTCATGAAAAAAATTTTTTTCTCTCGCATAATAAAATTCACATTAGCCACTGTAGTCCTCGACTACGAGCAAAATCCTATGAAGACTAAGTGGATTATGTCCACTATAATGGACGATTCTAAACTTTGGTTGAAAACTGACCTACGAAGGGGTAGTTTAATGCACGCCGCCACACTACAACGCGATATATACGCGTTAGTTCAATGATACACACATGAACAGAAATCACGTAGGTATATATAAGTTACAACGTTTTGCCCTTATAATTTATGGCAGAGTAGGTACTATATCAAGCAATAATGTTCACTTATCGTTTCAACTAGATATAAATGTTGCGTGTTGAGCGACCAGCTACTATTAAAATTACTATATATAGAGTCTCTGGGTTTGAGATTGGCTCATAAACAGCTGGACTATTCGATTATTAACAAAACCACGATACGTTTAATGGTAATTATCAAAGTTCGAAAATCCCTCGGGATAGGTAAATCGAACAATGAGAGGTGTGCTTCGTTAAATACGGATTGTACGGAACTCATTGATAAGTTCTCAATTTCTTGAATATGCAGCATTAATGTTCAACAATTTTCAATGATGCTCTGATAACTTAGAATTCGATACTTAACCAAATGATACCTTATTAGTTATTATCCAATAATTGAACTGTTACACAACTGTGGGAATATGAGATGCCGATTCGAGAGTAGAGCAATTATAACTTACTGTCAGAATTCTGCGATACGATATCTCGCTATCAGTTACATGCAGCTGTTCAATACGTATTTTGTATCGATTTATTATACGAAACGGCAATTTCAACAGAATAAGGAAGTTTTTTTTTTTCTTTTTTTTTTTTCCATCTCGCAGCATAAGGAGATCTCATAAAACTGAATGATTTTAACTTGGTAATATATAGATTACAAATGGTTGGCTGTATCAGCTAATTATCCCGTCGCCTAGCTCGTTCGCGTAAATTAACTTGAAAATTCCAATCCGAACCGGAAGTCGTAAAACTAACCCTGCGTGAGATTAGGTATTTTTTCGTTTTCTCTTTTATTTCTTCGTGGAAAAAACCCTCTTCGCACCCAACTAATCTAGACTCTCCTATTTAGGCGCGAACAAGCGCAAAGACCTGCCAAACAAATCCTTAGATTATCGCCACCGTTGACGAAGGACAGAAATCTCACGGATCTATCTTCGAACAGTTTTAAAGAAATAAGAAAAGAAAGAAAAAAAAACAGAAAAAATTCGTCACGGTACAGGTGTGACTTGATATTTAAAATTGCGACGATGAAATGCATGTAGGTAAGTATCCTGAAAAATGTCCTGTCCTTCCTGGCTTTCTTCTTCTTCTTCTTCTTCAAAAAGAAAAAAAGAAAGAAAAAAACTGACGTAGTAATATTTCCCAGGTACTTGGGTACTTGTTGGCCCACTTTAATGAGGATAATTTGAGCTCGTAGCTCGTAAAATGGTAAATAACAAACGTGGTGTAAAAGGGGCGAGCCTGTTTCCTGCAAAATACCCCGTTGTCACTTCGACGTTAAAGTTTACCGTCTCTACTTTAGAAGTCATCGTCACTTCACACAATTTTATACCACAAATAGACCTGCTGCAGGATAGTATAAGGAGTCGTACGTACCTACATATTATTAGATTAAGGCTGACCCATTTCAAGTGAATAAGTTACCGGGAAAAGAGTTTGAAAAGCATATGACATAGCGTCGCGAAAGTTATACCCGGGTACTAGGGGTTGGGGGTAAAAGTCGTGTATAATAGAAAATAAAGGCTATCTACCTTCACCTAAACTGTAAAGGACACTCTCTTCCATACCTCCTCAAAGAAGGGTCCGTTCTCTTCTCTTTCTTTGAGTTCGTTCTGTTAAGATTTTCACGGTATACAATACGGGCTAAACTTTAGAAGGGAATATTTACGAGACTAAACTTGTTCCATTTATTTTTCCCGTCTCTGCTCGCTCGGCTTGGCTCGTCTTTGCCAAGCAACCAAGTCATCGTTGGTTGTTCCATTTATTAAAGAAGTCCGTGGTGAGTTTCGTCTGTTAATTGAAACCGGGGGCTAAAAGCGAATGTGCAGAGAAACGCGCGGGGGCGTAGAATGACATTTGCAAAAAAAATAAAATAAAAAAAAAAAGAAAGGAATGAGACGAAAAGGAAACAAGAGAAGATCATAATATGAGACGACTTAAAGTATTTAAAAAAAAAAAAATGAAAAAGAATAAAAAAAAAAGATATCTGGTCTCCCTCTACGTAATATCTTATATCTTTTCAATTCGAGCGTACATTACAATAGAGGAACGTCCAACAATGTTTCTAAGTTACATTTTTTCTTTTTCCTTTTTTTTTGTTCTTTCTTTTCTCATCTTCGTTTTTTTGAACGGCTCATCCGTTAAGCGAGGCGCGAGTCCTGCAAAGGGAGATTAGAAGAGCCGTTGAACAATTGAACGGAATTGTAAAGGACGTCGTTGCACGTCGGCTCTTTAAAGTCCCGAAATCACAACTTAACGATAATAATTCAAAAAGACGAATTTCAAGTCTTATCCTCATTTACCTTGGGCCGTTCATTATAATCATAATTATTATTAGGATAAGAAGTCGCAGGGGGGAGGGGGGTGGGGTAGGTACACCTACCGTTCGCCGTTGGCAATAACTCGGCTTATGAACGCCGTCCTCGTAAAGATAATCAATTAAAAATTTCCCCATAAAATAATGAATATTCCGCGGCAATAAAGAGGTTCCACGATGCTCCCTTTCTCTTCCTCTATTAGGAAAACCCGCGGACCTTAGATTACTGTACTATTTCGCCCCAATACAAAGTCGTCCAATTAATATCACTTAAAGCTTGGCCAACGGGGCTACCTTCTCGGCCCACTTATTAGAATTTAGTACTCCCTACACCCTTGCTTATAAATACTAGCGCGTACCCCAGCCATACATGTACGTATATGCATGTATGTATGAATACATATATGTAGACACAACGTACCTTTGCGTGGGTCTGCACGATGTAGCCTATATCGTGATAACCAGCTAGCCGGCCATTACCCGCATTGCCACTTCTGGCTGGCCATGGCTCTGGCCTGATCGTAACCGCAGAGTTTCCACCAGTTTAAGCCACGCTCTAATAATTATGATACACGATATGAAGGGTGGCCTGGCCGGATCGTAGCCCGCTGTTTCCTGGTTAAATTTATATTGAATATACTCCTGTTTTCTCTTTATCACTATGGTAAATATTTAGCTAAATTTTTTTTATCGACGAAGGCATACCCTAAGTATATGTAGGTATATACATATATATCGAAAAAGGAAAAAAAAGAAGAAAAGAATTCTGTTAATTAATCTGAACGGTGAAATAAACACGAGTGTACAGGTTGAAGCGAACTTCTGTCAGACTTCGAGGATAAAACTGTAGTTAAAAGTTCTCGTTATAGTTTCATTTTAATATCTAAGCTTTTCCTGTATAATAATTACAAACGCCACGAGGCTGAAGAGTAGCTGTGCAGAGATGAGCAAAATAAAATGTACAAACTTGAAGGCCTCGCACAAGCTTTCGCTTAATATACGAGTAAGTAACCATAAGATATATATATATATACCCATACCATTCCCTTCTCTGTCTGCTCGGTTCTTGTATGAAAGGTATAAGGTTGGTAGGTTGTAAGGTAAGGTACACTCTCTTGGAATTACTACGAATGAAGTCCTTAATCTTAATAAACTTCAACTTCCCTTACCCCTTGCCGTTGTTACGCTGGTACCCTTTTGCGCGTTGCTTTCTCTCGTACCCGAGGTGGTTTACCTTAGACGGGTGTCCCGCCGTTATGAACATTCCAACAGTGCCGAAACGGTGTCCGTTGTAAAGACGGAAAGACGTCTGTCGTGGTGTATAACCAACGCAGTTTTGAACGTGAACGAAAAGACGGAGAAACATCACCACCGCTGGCACCGCTCGCGCTGGCACCATCAAAACCACCATCAAAACCAACGTCCTTTGAGAGTCCTTCAAACTCTGCGACAACTTACCGACGCGACGGTTAGGTAATACCTACCTGCCGTTTGATTCGCCTCCTCGTTGATCCTTTGAAGGAGAAATTTAAGGCTGCACATGGGTCGGAAGGGATCGAAAATTGAGGCTCTGGTAGGTCGAAGAGTCGGATAAAGCTCGGCACAAACTTCTTTAATATATACGAATCTCGCTCCTTCTACTTTCGTACCGCTAACATCTTACGAATTCAATAAGTAATTACAACTTTCCTCGCGGGGAAAGAGAGTTTTCTAAATACGTGATCAATTGTGTACTGAAAGGCGAGGTTTCAAAGCCATTTAGAAGCGAGGTGCTTCCCGAATCCCAAATACCGCATTTGGATAATTCCGTACGAAATATCCTCGTCCGGGTTGTGCCTACTCTTACTTTCTATCGCTCGCAGATGAACCGGTAAAGGATCGAAAAATAAAGAAAGAGAGAGGAGGCGGCGTACTCTCGGATTGCAGTTAGGTTCTCTCTTCGCCCAGTTCGTCCATCATCTGAATTGAGTAATAAACCCAAGAGCTTTAGGCGGTTCTTAAAGCACTTTAAAAGTTAATCTTACTAGGCCGCCGCGTACAGAGTCGTAAGATGCACGAGGTCTCGGTTCCACCCCACTCCTTTCGTCGTAGAAATCCCTCGCGGCCCTCTATGCGGCACACATATTTTCTCGAAGGGGAGGATTTCGGCTCATAAGGGCGGAATGTGACCTTCTGCAGTGAATATTCCCTACCAGAAATATCTCGGAGGTAACAGACACCATGAACTATATACAGTTACGGAACCTTGTTTCACCGGAATACCCATTTCCAGTCTATTCTTAACTCGAAGTAAAAAAAGGTGAACCAAAGGTGGCAAGAAAGTAGAAAGCTCTAAGATAGTGAACGGAATAAAATAGACTATTTATTGTAGTCTGCGGGGTTGCAGGACTCCCTCAAGAACAATCTGTACGTTTTATGTCAGTCTAACCGGTGGTTACGTACTGGGGTGCTATTTGAGTGAAGAAAACTATGAAAACAAAGATATATCGATGTACTTACTCGACGGTAACTTAGTACCCGGACAACTCTAGCCCGATGGGAACGGTCCTGGAAATAGATGACAACGTCTATGAAGAGGCATATAATATAATAAGGGGGATTTCAAAATCCTGATATGTAAAAGGTGAGAAATTCAAAGGCCAAACGATAGTTGAATTAATATTCACCAGCGAGAGAGTACCCGTTTACCCTTCTCCGATTTCAGTTAGTTAGGTTACACCATCCCCTTTGTGGTGGTGAGACAACCTTTTCCCTTTATCGAGGAAGAGGTGAGAGACCACGAAATTTCGCCTTCTCTAAAGGGGACTCGTACTTCTATTATAAAGTGTCTTCGTACCCATAAACCCTGCCCAGTATGAAGGTACTTACACTCGCTGCTACTATGGCAAAGGAAACTCTGCCACAAGACGATAGGGCAATAGTAGACCAAGTGGTGGCAACCTCATGCCATTTTCTGCGAAACTGCATTACGAGTACCTGTCTATCCGTACCTTGTTCTACTCTATGGTGAAACGTGTAGGTGTATGGGTATATTACTTTAACCAAAGTTTCAACTCCATCTGCGTCGTCTTAGAGGCATAGCTGCAACGGCGACGACCATCTGCTCTCTATGAGTCGCGTATGCCGATAATAGAGACCAAAGCAACGTCCCAAGATGGCACAAAGGTAAAAGCTATTAACGGTTAAGTGGGCTGCTCAACGATGGTGAGTGGTTCTACGGGTTGTGACTCCAGACTCTCGCTCTCTCTGTCTCTCTCTCCGTAGCAATCCCAGGGTACCACTGCTCTCAATTAATTGGAAATTAACGCGAATCACTGGCATTAGTATATAGAACGAAGACCCGGGACTTTCGTAGTAACTATCTTTGCACCTATAAGCTTACAAAGAAAGAAAGAAAAAAAGAAAAAAGATAAGATAAGAACAGAGAGAACCCCTTGTATAGAATCGATTAATTTTATGCGAACTATAGAGGAGGGTTTAGATGTTGGAGAAGAGTTATTTACTTCTTTTGCGCCTAATTTGTAATTCGCGTTCTTTCAAATCTAGGAATGGGGGGTTGAGGTAAACGAAACGAAAGAAACGAGCGAACAAAGTTGCTACGAGAAAATTAAGTTTACCGGGTTCGCATCACGTAACCACTGGTTCAGTGACAGACCTGGATCTTACCCGGTAGTAAAAGATTCTGTGTAGGAATTTACATGGGTAAAAGAGGATGAGGAGAAACGATGGAAAAGGGGGGGCGGTGGCAGGTCCCCTGGGATATAATAGGGGATGGGAAGGATAAGGGGTAGATTCTCAGGGAGGTAGGGAAAAGTCCTCTTATATCTTGTCCTGACAGCATGTCCTCTCCCTGCTCTACGCCATATTGTAGGGCTTTGGACTACTCTCTCTTCTTCTCTTCACTTTACTTCGCTTCGCTTCTCTTCTCTTCGCTTCTCTTCTCTTCGTTTTCTCTTCTTGGGCTTGGTCCGTTAAGAGAGGTTAGTTTACCGACGACAGAAACTCGGCTGCTTGGTATTCGGCGTGGACTCTCGAAAATTTAATTTCTAAACTTCGTGTTCGGGGATGCTCCGCGGGGAAAATGGCGCCTTGAATATTACACCGGCTTCACTTTGCTCCAAATGTAGGCAGGCGACCAACGAATACATACATATAACTATTGTCTTATATTACACCAAGATTCAACGGGAGAATATCAAAACCTCAACCTTATGTAGAACTTGAAAGGTTTATAGGAGTTCACGGAACTCCAAGGTATGCCAAGTATGCGAAGGTACAACATTTACCCCCGTATAAGCAGGACGAACCTGAGGAGTGCAGATGCAAAATATTCCGTCTACAAATTCAGGATTTCAAATTTTTTTTTTTTGTTTTCAATAAAGTCTTCGATTTCGTAAATGAGACTCGATTTAATGATTTCTTTGTTTCGAAATTGTTGAACGTTTATTAAAATTGAAAATGAAGAAAAGAATAATTAGTAAAATCTGACAAGCTTGTTACATGACTCGATTTATCTCATGTCTGTATAATGGTTTGTGAAAAGCAAAGTCGATTACTTATCGTAGCTTTTCCTCACAGCTTGTATACCTACCTTTTACCTGCAAGAAGCGAATGTCTTATATTTCGATCACGTATTTAATTATAAACCACGAGCGTTATAACCCAGTTAATAAATTCTCAGCTTTTTCTTGAAATAACCGTTGGCACGGGCGAAATAACGCGATGAAAAATTCTAAAAAATTAATTAACGTCAATTTCAACGATGCTTTCTGCTTCCTCGATATCCTACTTAACAAAAATGAATTTCCTCGTTTCTGGTACGGGCGGAAGCCACACTTAAGAGTTCATCAGTGAAAATACGCGGTACTACCGAGATACTGAAACTCTGAAAAAGCATAGCTATGATCATTATCATTTAAATGTCACCCACAACGCACCAATGATTGTTCGAGTGGCAGATTGAATTGAATTTCTGTTCAAGAGATCGATTCAACGGAGAATTCTAGTTTATTTTCGCAATTGCGGTCTGCCACCACTTGACAAATCCTCTGGAGCCCACTGCACGTCTAATTGCTGTCAATACGAGTAGGTATCTCGAAAGCCGTCAGACGTCGGGATTGCCTCGACGAAAGTCCTTCACGTCAAATATACAGAATTCTGTCCAGGACAGCTTATGGACACTGGAAATCGGACGCTGGACACTCGATGTCAATTATGAAAACTGCAAACTCAAAAATTCTCTTCAATATACATATATATATCTTTTTTTTTTCATCCCTCCTAACAATCCCTGTCGACAGCTGTGACAAGCGAGACCCTTCAAATCGGGACAAATTGACCGAGGTGACATAAAAACTTTCCAAAACCTTTCGACTTGCTGAATAAATTTTCTAAATTCAGTCAGACCCGAAAAAAGGAACCCATATAATGATAATAATAATAATAATAATAATAATAATAATGACGAGGATCTATCCTTATTTCTCATTTCCTATGTCGACATTTATGCCAATTAACGAACAGAGATTGAAAAATGAAAAAAGAAAAAAACGACAACTAATTTACCCGCATTCTTTTGTGTACTTTTGGTTAATCAAAGTACACGTCCTTATTTAAGGGCGAAAAGACAGGATCAAAGTGAAAGTTTTCATCAGATTTAGAAGGGCAAAATGCAGATCAAAGATCTGAGGAGCTTCGTCGAGTGCTAATTTCTTAATCGTCGAATAAATCACGCGTTTCGTAATTCGCTGCGTTAGCCTCAACACAACCCACGGGGGCAATTCCCACGGGAAGAAACTTCTAACGCACGACTTCGCAGAGGTTGGTAGGTAGGTAGGTAGGTACGAAAGAGCCGGAAATCGGAGAATATCCTGTCTCCATAAATACAGATTGTGCCTTACACTAGAATAATTGAAACTCATTATCAGAAAACACGTTTTGTCCCGAACATCGCCGTTGCTGGCAAATTTATCATTATCACTTCTTACAATACCATAGAATTACTCAATGATAAGTTATAATAAATGCCCACATCATCTATATCTCCAGAGTTCTGGATATCATTATTTCCAAGCTTCTTACAAGCCTAGAGATTCATACTCTCATTGATACTACTAGTCAAGAATTGTAATTATTCTTTTTTTTAGTTATGGTTAATTTTCACCAAGTGAAATTAACTAACCAGCAACTTTTATCAGGACTTTAAAGTTCTGATACTCTTCAGACTATGTATAACTAATAGAGTTCAGCTCTCTACCGACTAAACTTCATTAGTTTTAACACGGCTCACTCTTCCTGGAAAAAAAAGTCTATAGAAAATTTGAATACAATTTTCAGTGATAGGTATAGGATCTTTTGTTCTTGACTATTTTTACTCTCATATATCTATTCGCCGTAATATATCAACCACAAGCACGTTCTTTGGCAGTGTTACTCGAATTATTTAATAGTTGTCAAATCCACAGAAGACAGTCTGGTTATGGTAGAAACTAATAAATGAATTATCAAATAAAATATTCAGGGGTCCATTGTCCGGAGCAAAACATTAAGATAGAATGAAGTCGACTACTCAGAGTTCAATATATTCAATGAATAAATTAGCGAACAATTCACCGATCCTTACGAATAATTAATACACTTAACCCAATATTTCCCATCTAAAAATATCGTCGTATATCATTTCTATACCCACATGCTAACTCTGCTATATGGAGATATTCAGATTTTGCTGAGATATCAGATTTCTGCAACCAGTCAAAATCGGACGACTAAATATAGTTTAGAGAATAATGGCAGCTGATATTATTCCCAATTAAATTCATGGTGTAATAATTGAACACATGATTTCTTGAATTAAAAGCTTCCTTTTTTTATAGCTGACGTTTTTTTCCTGAACGATTATTTTTATATTTTTCTTTTTTTCTTTCATTTCTTTTCATCTCCCTTATACCAAGCTACCGGGCACATAGCCCCATAGTCCACGTATCATTTCACGTGACGCTACGGACAATAGGCTATTTGACAGGAGTGAAAAATTACAAGCTCAAAGTGGCACCGACTGAAGGTAGATCTTTTTTCAATAAAACCTCAAACTCACTGGACCACGGAAAAAGTGGAAAACAATTTTTCTAAATATTCGCAAGATTTATATAATCCATTTCTACCCTGTGATAATGATTATTATATTTCGCCCTTATATTCCAGAATTTATTATACTCTGGATTTAATTGGGAAAATAAAATCGGCATATATCCGCAGATTTGATTAATTTAAAAATAATCGATATATAATATGTGGCCATCTTTGTTTTGATGAAAAAATAAGAAATACCTACCTACCCCCAATTATCACAGTATCGAGTGAATTAGTTTTTAATTTCACTTTTACCGAGGTGGTTTTATTCGAGTCACAGAATTATGTAGTAGCTAGCTCACTGTGACCCAAGCAGGCAAGTGAGTATACGTGTCTTTTGTTCATTTCATTATTGATTTCTCTTCGGCAGAACCATTTTCCTCGCCTGGTAACTGGCGACCGTTTCGTCCGTTCGTTTGTTCGTCGACTCGCTGGCCCGCGGGTGTGACGAGTCTCGAATTCCGAATGTGTGCGGAAGGTCTCGCGTTTTTTTTCATTTTATTTATTTTTTTTATACTTTTCCTTTTTCTTTTTGCGAATCTGTCAGCGAATGCGTAGGTAAAATGGTCTGTCTGTGCGAGTCGTTGGCCGACGTTGAAACCACCCTACCTAGCTGACCCTCCTCCAGGGGTTTCGACAATGGGTTTTCATCTTCTCTTCTCAATACGTCTCTATCTTGCCCTCAATAGGTGACGAATGCTCGCCATTTTGCAGCCTCCTTCGTCACTCGTGTCCTTATCCTATATACCTTATACCTTACCTTACCTTACCTTACCTTAGCATGTTCTATGCCCTATATGCCCTAGATGCCCCGTATGCCCTACCCTTAGTTCCCTCACTGGCCTCACGACGTCCGCCAAACCCTGCGTGACATTTTTCACGGACTACTTTTCCTCTCCTTTATTAATATCCTCCACGTCGCGGATATCCCCCGCCTGTAAGACTCCCGCAGGACTCCCTCCGGCGGTCCTTCGGTCGAGGCGAAGTGTGTGGAAAAGGGGGCGCGAATTGAGTTGTATAAATGGTAATGGAGAACGAGAGAGAGAGAAAAGGAAAGAGAAAGAGAAAGAGAGAGAGAGAGAGAAAGAGAAAGAGGGACGTGATGATGGAAGAGGAAGAGAAAAAGAGAAAGAAAAATAGAGGGATGGTGCCCTACTTCTATCCTGAAACGTCGTGCGTCTAGACAGTCACACGTCTCTTTGCCTAGACTACCAAGACGTGATCGGTCGATGCGGATCACGCAAATGGAACCCTGAGTAGAAAAGAGAGAGCCAGGGCCAAGGAAGAATAAGGAATACATAATGAACAATGAATGAATATAGACGAACGAAACTCGTACAGAATTGACTCACAATGGGTTAGTACCTGTCTGCCCTTAGCGACATACATACATATATTTTTTTGTATACCCTAGACTATATTGTGTGTATAGACATATAATGGGGCCTCATGGTTTAGTATATATTCTTCGAATTTTTTGCAATAGAAATTTGCAGCTTTTCGCGAGAGTGAATAAAAGAGTAAAATCTCGTTCGTTTTCTTTTACTAGTGAAATTAAAAGTGGTTCGATTCTCACTATTCGAGAGTGAATTTTCTTATTTAAAGGGTAGTTTGGATAAGCTTTAAGGATATTAGAAATACTGTCAAAGAACTGGCGAAAATAGAGAGAGAAAAGAAAGAAAATCAGGGAAATCGATATCGTCCTTCACGTTTCTCCTGCGTGTATACATTACGGTCGTTCCAGCGAAGAACCGTTGGCTATAATTATATACCAAGTTGAAGTGAATGAAGGAGTATCACGCGGCTTTTAAGGGGGAAAGGGAAGAGATCGAGGAAAGATAGTAGAATAAAATTAGGAAATCAAGGATGTCTTCTTCTTCTTCTTCTTCTTCTTCTTCTTTGCTCAGTACTATGGGTACAGGTTTGCGCATGAAAAAAAAAAAAAAATCACGAAAAGCGGAAAGGGGGAGTGAAAAAAGACGCAAATAAGACAGGAAGGAAGGAAGGAAGGAAGGAAGAGCGGAAACGAGGGCCAATGAAACGGATGTTTATAGAAATTGACATTTTTCTCTTTTTTCGGTTTTTTTATTCGCTTTCAGAAATCGATGAATACAAATGGGGAATTCCTTTGGGCCGGCTTGCGGAGTCGTAAGGAAGATAGCCCGCGTTTTCTTAAAATAATAAAGGATCTTCCTGCTCCCCTTTGTCCCCAGGGAACCCCACTATATCCCAACCGACATATTGAAAGCCATTTCGAGGATTAATTTACCCCAAGATCGTTAGATTTTTTTTTTTTTCTTACAATTTTTCAATACTTTGAATTGAGTCCAATTGATTTTTCGAAATACACATCATTCGAACTTGTCGTTTCAACGTGTCCCATCGTTTTAACTCTTCCTAAACCTAATTGCAATACGTCACATCATGAGTTTTCTAATCCCAAAAAAATCGGAAACTTTTCAGTCTGATTTAGCTCACGAATACCTCGAATAATCCCCCAATAAGGTATTCAATTTCACCAAAATCGATTGGATAATAATAATCCTAGCTTTGTGATGTGGTCAGGCATTGTCTACCTTGTCTAATACGCGTTGCCGTCTATTTGTGCGTTGGTCAGCCCGTGTATGCGCCAACAGCATGTGTGATCTCATATTAATGATCTATAACCGAGAGAGGTATGCCTATTGATTTGTTTATTACGTACAGCTAAGATAAAACAAGAATAATTTGCCGTTAAAAATTATTAAGGAAGAGATCGTTGCACGTTACAAACACACATACGGAATGATTTTCTCGTATTCTTGCACCGTGAATTATACCACCTCATCAATCGTCTGCAGTTTGCGAAGGATGTTTAACAGTCTCGTGGTGTAATCAGCAATTTGCTTTCTCTTTGTTCCGTATAATTGAACTCGGCACTCTACATGATTCTGTAATAGGAATTAAAATGAATGTAATAATAATCAAATGAATAATACGTAATACTGTATATTTTAAATCGTACATCAAGGTAAGTCATTTCAGAAGGGTTTTACGCGTTTACAACAATAGAAGATTGACTTTATCTTTAAATGTTACTGGTTTGCCACGAAACAACATCATTCTATAATTATTAACAATACTTTTCGCATGTTTCCATATTAAATCCTTCATTTAATTATTTGGCATGATTTATTGCTGGTAAAAATATTGATATTGATGAAAATATTGATGAGAATTAAAATTTATCATAACAATTCATAAGGTCTATAATATTATGTGCATTTTAACGCTAGGCGGTCAGACATAATAATTAAAAGAGCGTGCGAGTGGCAAGGTATCTATAAGAGGGGTATAATCATGATTTAAGATACGTAAGATTAGTCGAATTACCATATTTAGTATCTGGCAGCTACTGGTTATTAGATAATTGATCGCAAGAAGCCTTTAATTAAGGTGTATCGAAAGGAAGAGATCAAACGGCTTGCCAGACCCACAAATTCAGCTGTACAAACACGTAGTAGGTATTCGACGTTGGTAAGGGATGAAGACTACACCCGTATGAGTACGGCCTAAAGTCAGCACGCGTAAAATACGGGTAAGGGTGGAGGAAACCGTTTTATTTGATTTATCGATTATCGTCTACATGGACCCTAGCGCGGGGTTATACGAGGCTACAAGGCTACGAGGCTACAAGGCTACCAGGCTACGGGGTCTCGTGCGACAGACAGACGGACGGACGGACAGATAGACAGACGCCTTCAGACATCACGCACATATTTCAATTTAGAATTGCCTCCTTGGTACGAAGTTTTTTTTTTTCTTTCCCCAAAAAACTTTCACCCCCTGCAGAGCTGAACGTTATTAGACTGAAAATAGAACTTTGCCTCTCAATATTGAATTTCGATGAGATATATAATGGTGCTGTGATTAATTATTATCCAAAGCTCGGATGAGGATGGAAATTAGGTAGGGAAGAAATTGATCATTTTCCCTTATCTCGCTTGATAAAAAAGAAGAAGAAAAAAAAAAAAAAAGAAACAAAAATAATCCTTGTAATGTCCCTGGGGCCAGCTGGTTCTTTTCGTGATCAGATTTAATATTTTTGACCTTTTGAAAATGAAACGTTTATTTAAAACCACAAACCCGGTAGTCCAAACTCACGATTAAGCAACGCGGGGGAGGAAAATTGTTGGGCAGGAAAATTTCTGAATTTGAATTTGAATTTCGATGCGGAGGCACGTCCGTTAGGAGAGAAAATCGTACGCAATAGCGTTACACGCCTTGAGCCATTGTCGTTTGAGCGTAGGACCAATTTACGATAATGCTTGGTTATTTCACGAAAATTTCACTGAGCCCCCACCGCTTCAGGGAACGTAGTTTGGGTGGAGGGAATTGTCTCCTGGTGGGATCGCGGCACTGAAATGAAACGTAATATCAGTTACATTAGGCTTTTCTTCGGGTGGTCTGAACCCCATTGATAGGTAGGAACGACGAATATATATATATATATATATATCTACACATATACCCATCCACGCACGAGTTCACCCTTCGCACATATACATACATACCCTAAAAAGAATGAGATGAAAAAAAAACGGAGAGATTCCGAGATATCTTCCTTACTGATCGAACACCCGAGGATCCTTTTTTTTTTTTTTTTTTTTTATTTACATCGAGTGCCAATCGATTTCGCGAACTTTACGCGACTCGATGGATTCAATTCGTTGAATTGAACGGTCTAGTCACGCGATTGGCTGATGGTTGTGGCTCGGCCACCAATCATGCATTTCATCAAGTACTTCTCAAAGGATATACCATGTGAATTGTATGTATGAGTGCGTATGGTGTAGGTGAATATGCGTATGCGTATGGTATACGTGGCTCTGACGTTATCTCGGCAAAAAGGCTCTTCGTCCTCAGTGTCGGGTGGACTTTAGCGAGGCAAACGTTTTTTAATAATCCCCGAAATCCTCGTCGACGGTTAATCTACCAGGGGCGTGACCAAACGGACCCCAGAGACTCGTTTGACCTGACGAGGATGACTACAACGGCAACGTGGACCGGACAACTGTGACCTGAAACGCGTCATAACCCCGGGTGGACAATAATCGTAACCTTTATACCGAGGGGGTCAGTTTATTCCTTAATATCGTGGGCTATGACTCTTACGACGATTGGTCCCTGCGTAGCTCTATACTCTACGTGGATCAGAGGGACTTATACCCCACTTATAAATCGCCTAAACTTTTCTAGTAGCTTTTTAGAGAAAAAAATATTCTCATATTCGGATGTATCACAGATACATTTCCTTTTATAACATGAAATGGAACACAGTGTAGAAAATTTTACACCCTGTTATGCGGATTCAGCTGCATAAACTTATACTGTAGGTATATATATATATACGCGTAGAAGCTAGGTATGTTTGCCCGCAAGGAGATTACAGAGATCCAGAGATTGCGAACTAATTTTCGTTAATGAGATTTTGCAGATTGAAATTTAGCACGCTGCCTGCCATGCCGGAGCTCGCCAAGTTAAGGTGAGGGTGGTAGAGCGGATAAATTTAGGTTGGGTTGAGATAGGTCAGGCAAAGTCAGCTCAGGTTAGTCTCAGTTAAGTTCAGTTAAGTTAGGGTTAGGGTAGGTTTGGCTA
This sequence comes from Tenthredo notha, assembly GCA_914767705.2. Taxonomy (NCBI): domain Eukaryota; kingdom Metazoa; phylum Arthropoda; class Insecta; order Hymenoptera; family Tenthredinidae; genus Tenthredo; species Tenthredo notha. The sequence continues at coordinate 15,691,309 of OU611906.1, forward strand.
GATTTCGTTTGGTTCGTCGGGTTCCGTTACCGAACCCCTTAACGTTTCCGGATCGACGAATAATTCTCGTCATTTTACGCCCTACATATCCGACTCTCACCGTTCAATATTTTACCACCATCCCCCCCTGGCTTAGTGTGCTGGTAGAATTTCCCTTCTACGTTCAGTATCGAGGCTTGGGACAAGCCATTAATACACCACGAATACGTCGCGATTACTCCAGAAACGAAAAGTAAAGTTTACATTTTTTATAGAAGGTATCTACCCCTAAATTTCATTCCCTATACCTTTTTCCCTCCTCTCTCTCGTTCTTTTTTTTTATCTCCGAACTAACCCCGTCGTATAAATCAGCAACAAGGGTATACAATCGTGATTAACACGCTAAAGCCTTATTCGTTTGACTCTAAGTTAAGTATCGGTGGTGCACTTCTGAACTTATACCACTCAATCTGTACATCTATTTCGTAGGTTGATTAACTACAGTCTTTTATCACTTCCTTTGTCTTATCCTGGTATAACGTGTACAGACAATTGGGTGACTTTTATTTCCACTCCATCTTCATCGATCTCTTACTTACTCTCGGCTATATATTCTTTATTTTCTTTTAGAGTAGAAGTATGTATATACATTTTACACTTTACAAATGTACCTCTAGCTTTAAACGAGACGTACCTAGCCGGCCACATTCTATCACGATGTATACCACCTGTCTTCTATTATTCTAACTAAATCTCTCAAACTATTTACTCATGCCGTTTTCCATCTCAATATATTCTACTATGTTTGTTACCCTCTGAAGAGCTGGTTGGAGAACACAATAAACCTTTATTCTATTCTATTCTATTCTATTCTCTTCTATTCTATTCTATTCTAGTTCACGTTATGTTCATCCCCTATTTTCCTCTCTCTTTCTCTCTCTCTGCCTCTCTTTTACTGCCGTTCATATTACGGCATGCGGCATTTCGCGACTGCGTTTAATTATTATTACGTCAGATGATGTAATGCATGAATTTCTCCTACTTGGTGTGTTTTTTTTTTTTCTTTATTCTAATTTATAACAGATGGTGAATATTTTTGAAAATTTTCAATAGCGAAATGGAAAAGAGTTTATAGATGAAATAAATATCGATATAATTTATCGACAACTGTCATCGATATCGCTATATGAAAATACATACATACATAAAGTGTTGGAAACTAAATTTAGATGAACCCCCCTCGACATTGCATATGTTAAAGATTTACGACGCCTACCGTCGCGATGCCGCGGCCGCGGCCGCTAGCCACGTGCCAACGGCAGCGCAGACTATCGCTCGACACAGATCTTCATTCAAAGCAATATCAAAGTACCAACCGAGTTTTTGACACGCTTTATACCAACGCTTTTTGCCATCTTTCCATTCCATAACGCCGACACCTCCAGACGAGACCGAATATTTACTTAACCATCGAAACGTTTCATATATACCTGATTTACTCACAATAAAAATGACGATTTTCAAAATCTTGTAATAATTTTAATTCTGCCATAAGGTTCTACAGCTAGATTTTTAGTCATTCTCATATTTATTGTCATACTTTTTGATATAGGCTCATATAATGATCGTAATAATTGTCAGTACTTTGGCTTTTATATGTAGATATACGATTTTTTGTCGCTTCTATGCGCTCATACGTATGTTATCCATTGGAAATAGTTTATCCGATCAAGAAACTCAGTGTCACTGCAGTTTTACGTCCTATGTATAAATAATGACGTACCTAACGATAACCCTCGGGTATATCACCAATAATAAGTTCCCTGCTTTTCGAGTCGGCCACGAAGTACCGTCTGAGTACCATAAACGATACAAACGCTTCTCTTAAGCCCCCCTAGAGAGTCGGATATGTCCGTTATTGTATCCTGATAGATATTTTATGCCGCTTATCCTCCCAGCAATCTTACAGGGCAAAACACCTAACAAAATCAAAGCCAAGAGCCTTTTGAACAGACGTGGCTTGCCGATCATAATTTCGATTTTTAAACTCGTTTTTGATAGCCCTTCTCTAATCTCTCTCTGTCTCTCTTTCTCTCTCTCTCCGAGGCCTGAAATGCATGTATGCATAAGCCACAGGGCTTTAGGAAATATAAATATAAAATATATTCAAATATCTTAGTATTTTTCTTTTGGATGAATTTTTCTCGAAACCTGAAAAATGAAAATGAATAGTCCGACGTGTATAATTCTGGGAAAAAATGAATAATTTAAGTAATGAGTAGATCAAATATTATACATCATTCTCTTACTGAAATGCTAATATTTGAACTTACCTTTCTGTATGTTTTTTCTCCTAATACTCCTTTTGGTGGAATTAGAAGCCTCAGACAGAGGCTCAGAAAAGATAAAGAATAAACGTAGAGGGAAGAAAATTTCATCCGCCAATACGTCAGCCGCGGGATATCCGCGTGGAAACTACCTTGCAGTAGTCAGGGTTTCAGCCAGCTCAAAACATCGAGTAAAAGGAAACTAAAATCTGAAGGAACAACGAAGGATGAGGTATAGACTCTATATTATCATAGATGGTAGAAAATAGAGGACAGAGAATAACGGGTATAGGGATGGTGGCTGATGTGAATTGTGTCTCCCCATTATGAGAAGGGCTAGCCACCACAACCACAGCTCATAAATGATGTATTTATGAATTTATGCGCGAAACTGTCTGCAGATATACGAAGACTGTGTGATAATTGAATGATTATTTGGGGCATTACTCCTAGTCAACGAAGAACCGAGTTTAAGAATTCCTTCACCACTTCATCTTTACCGAAAAACCGTTCTCAACTCACACACGACTTTTTCCTCCGTTGCGGATCTTTTTCTGCAATTTGCTATACGGATGCAGAAAAAAGAAAGAAAGAAAGAAAAAATAAATCACTGCTTCTTCACTTTGGGGACACAAATCTGCTACGATTCTATTCACTTTCAAAGTTAGATCTTCAAGTTTGTGGAACGTCTAAGAAAACACTATCTTCCAACGTTGGAATAGCGTAAATAATTTCAAAACCAGAAGTAACACAGAATTATGAACATGCGGATGCGGATGCGGTTGATTTTGACGCAGTTTTCAGCTGCAAAAAATTCAGTCACCACAATGCTGCGGTTCTTAGAATCTGGCAAATCTTCGGTCACACATACTGCTCGGCAAAATCGTTATTGCAAAAACCTTAATTGTGGTAAATACAACAGTTATTACTTTCCAAACTTGGTTAGTACCAAACTCACCGATTCTAATTGATCGAACGTTATTTGTAATTGGTTTTACGTTGGTTTTGGTAGCAAATGATTCACGATTTTTTTACCATACGAAATTACTCTCCATTAGTATAAGATATCCGATCGGTGAATTGTTTTTTTTTCACAAATTTCTTCCACATCGGTTAACGCGAAACTCGTACGGTTATCTTGGCAAGTAACTTCCGCTACATGACACGGGGGATTCTCCTGAACAACTAATAGTCCTCGATACAAGCCAAGAACGAAAATGATGCGGCGAAAGAAGGCCCGAGCACCTTTTCCCTACCAGTTAACCATGAGACGAACCAGAGTCGAAGCGGATGGAATACCTCGTTGGAAGCGTCATTTGTTACCAGGCAAAGGCTAGATAAGACGAAAGAATTGACTTCCAAGCGAAAGAAAAAACCCATTTCACAACGTTTATCAGCCATCTCCGAGCTGCTGCCTGCCAGAAAACGTATAAGACGTCTGCACGCGTTCGTATGTGTGTTTTTGGAAGGTCCGACGTATTTGTCCGCTCGACAAGTCCAGCTTCTTTCCTTTGCCGTGAACTGACTAACCCCTCCGGTTTTTTTTTTTTCTTCTTAGCTCTTTGATTTTTCTACCAGATCGAATCGAACAAAAGAACTAGCTGACCAAAAATGACTCTCGCCACCAGTTTCATTTGCCTCAAGGCAAAGTTAAAGCCCGTGTCGATCGACGAACAGGAAACCCCCATCACTGTCGGACGCATAGGGAGGCTTGGTAAAGCTTCCATTTTGCTCGACCTGGTCTGACCTTCCATGACCTTTTTCTGGAACTTCTATTGGTCCTTCGTTTTTCGGTTCAACGGAGAAAGGACCGCGTATTAAGCCTTTGACGATCGAATGTCTTCCACAACCGACGACACCAGAGCTTTCATTCCACTTATATTTCTGGGGGAAGGGGATTATTTGTAAGAAACAAAAAAGAATTCTCAAGTAACGAACGAATAAGACGTAACGTGAGACTAAAGAAATAAGTCCAAAATCGATATCGTTCGATGCGTCAAAATTATAATTTTAATATCCCATCGTAAAAAAGTAGAACTTTATTCAACCCTGGGTCTGAAAACATGCCGATTCTGATGGACTAAGACCAGTACTCTTCTTAGCAGATAGAAAGCGAGTGAAAAGATACGCTCGAATGATCGACCCGGCGAGACGATATTGACGTTTGTCGTTCTATCGCGTCGAGTTGCTTTTGTACATTTGCGGAACAGCGAATCGTGATGAAAAGTACGGACTCCTGGTTGATACATATGTACTAGATGTTCGGAGTGGTCGATTCCAACAACCTCGTTCGAATTTATTTTCCAAATAATCGTTCGACGGAAAGAAAAAACGAATATTATCCAATAAAAAAAAAAAATCGTTGCAATATTGCAGAGGAGTGGCCGTTACTCAATCTATACAGTGAAATGATTTTTCCATCATTTGTTTTAAATTAAATGGAATTTTTTTCTTTTTTTTTTTTTCTTCTACCACATTAACAGTGGGGATCGTCAACGTATATTCAACAATGATCGACACAATTCGCCGGTTAATGCGATAATCCAATTATGAAATGTCGCAGTTGGCAGCACACACGATTAGCATGGAAACTACTCACTCCGCGATGCATTGTTCTGTAATATATTCAATGGCGAATGAAGTATAATTTGCTATCAACGAGAGTCATTAATTCATTTCAAGTTTCCTCATTACTTATTTGGCAAAAAAAAACTATCGAACAATTCTCGAAGGGTATACCTAAGTTCCGATATAGAATTAGAATTATCCAACTCCATACTGTCAAACGCATTGAACCCACATACGATATACATATCAGAGCAATGATAACTCCGAGTAAGTCAGACTTAAAACAAGATTTAGCAAAGACTAAGGAATATATATTCAGGTAATAAAATAAATAGAATCATACAACAGTGGCAGGTAAGAAATTAGAATTTTCATTCAAGCAACAACGTTGGTAATTATACGTTGCGATCAGCTTTGCGCTAACGAGGAGAGAAGTCGAGGACTAATTATGAAACAATGAAACTTGGCTCGGGCGTGTACTGCAAGAGGCAGCAGCATGCTTCGCAAATGAAATTTCCTATTGTAGGTTCTGCATCGCTCTGTTACAGTCGTATAATGAAAACTTGCTTTCTGACAGATGTCACATCGAGAGACTATGACTACGACTGCGACTGTAATACTATACTTTCGTTTCGAATTAGTTTAGCTCTTTTGATCTTCTCGAATCCAAATTGCTAACATTTCTGGATATGAAACTAAACTTTCAATCAGATTTACCATGTTAATTACTGATGATATAAACCACTTTGTAATCATGGACGGAATTGTTTTGCCAATTTTAAGAAAGTTTGGAAACTCTATCTTCGCCGTTAGGGTACATATTTTGCACAAAGATCATCGTAAGCCTCCTCTCAAAGGTTTCGGTTATTAAAATTTCGAGAAATGTTATTTGTGCGATATTTTCTATTATGCCAAATTCTGAATACAAATTACAACCGAAGTTCGATTACCGATTTAACTCTACGTTTCATCAAACTTTACTATGTAACTTTTTTTCCAAAATCCGTTCCAAAATCTCATTCGAATGCGGAATGTTTGAATTTGAACATGCGTTTGGCATACCTACTAGTACCAGGCAAATCAGAATATTTACCAAACCGACATACGCGATATTCGATCGATAATTGAACAGAATAATGAAAAAGAATAATAATAATAAAAAGTTGAATACCCAATGACATAAACCGTACACCGTAGGGGTGGACATAAATATACACACAGTTTCGCAGACAGCTAGATACAATATTAAACATACGAATTTTGCGGGTCCATGGCGCTGAAGCGTAGTTAATAATTGCTGCCGATCAAATATTCAATTAACTTTCATGAGTATACCGTATTTTGTTTACTTATTAGTCGATATTCCATTGTCACTGTCAGATGACACGACTACTCGTTTATAATCGATCACAGTGAAGCTGATCAGTCAACCTTCCTCGAAAGCACACTGCACGGAGATTGAATTTTCTTTGTAATAAAGCTCTGACGATGGCAGGATGGTATAACATGGACACAAGCAAGATCTGCATCTATGAGTGTATGATAATAAAAAAAAAAAGGAAATGGTGCAATATATCCTTGCCACCTTTTATTAAACCATCGTTATCTGATTTTGAATTCTATAAACATAATAGACCAAAGTTCTACCTATGTATGTACATACATCTACGAGTGAGTCTCTATTCCATATATACTCTCATCCCCAAGAATCTATACAGGACTCTAGGTTCGTCGGACAATAGTCTATCCTCTAACCTCAGACCTCCACCCTCTGCGTGCATTATAGAGTGCTTCGGCTTTGGAATGGTTTAGATACAGACTAGCCGAGTGAGACGGTTAATTACCCAGGCAAATTAAGTGGAAACGGCCTGATTAGTGGTAGGTTGCTATACCTACCCACGCGAGATGGTATTCATGTCGAGTGGGAGTTGCGCGCGCGATCGGGGACTGATATATGTATACACGTATATATATACATATAATGGGGATATATATATATGTATATATACCTATATACCATCAAGTTCTGCGCTACTTCTGCCATTATTCACCTCGCGGTCGAGTGAATTGGGGCCGGAGGGGTGGTCAGAAGGATCAGAAACTTTGCAACAATAGTTCGATGGGATCAACTGTCGTCCTCGTATGATTTCGGTTCTGCAAAAAAAAAAAAAATAGTATAGAAAAAAATTAGTGGATTTTCCTATAGGTTCAAAAGATTTGTTTTTATATTAAGATTGACGCCTGTTTCGAAATATCTAACTGGCTTGACTGATCTTTCTTCAGTAGTTTCTCAACTTGAGACAACGAAATTTCTGACCAATACTCCAGAGACTATTTGGGTCTCTGCACAAAAAGGTACAGAAAATACTGTTTTTTCTTCAGATTTCATACATTCATATTGCTTTTCCATCACTCAGTCTAAGTTTGATTCTAAATTCCTGATTATTTTTTCAAAGCAACTTTATTAATTGTGTCTAATTATCACTTTTGACTTAATATATGCCCTGATTTTCTCCCTCGACTGAAACTCTCGATCAGATAAGTATATATACCTATATATATACATGCGAAGTAGCGTTATATACATACATCTACATATGTATACGTGTACAAGTAGCATGCATCAATATATCGTTCACAATTTGACACAGAAGCGAGCATCGATCACTGTTCCGAGAACTAATTAGCTTAAGTGCTGCTATCACCGATAATCAGTTATTGGAAGAACAACAACGTTCAACAACGTATATTTATTTTTTTTACCTACTCAGCAAACAATAAGGGCTAGCAACTCGATTTATGGTTGAAAAAATTCTATAGTTTGATTTTCGAAAAATCATGAGACGAGATGACGGACGGTACCCAAGGGGACGATTCAACCTGATAACTAATTTACTTTAATACCACAACGATTCATTACTCTCTGATCTCGGCACGGTCACTCGAGTATCAAAATTGCGCACACATATCTTTCACTTTCGCTATTTCCCATATTTGAAACATTTGACCGCTGAACTGTTGCTAATTGAGTTTTATTCGAGAGCACCCCTATCCAACGTGGTCGCATCTCGCTCGCTCCCTTACTACTTCTACGTTATCATCCCCCTATACCGGTTTATATAGTCACCCTTTTCTCTCCCCTGTCTATTTCTCTCTTTCTCAACCCCTCAGTTCAGATTTAGTCTCTACCCTACAGTTCCGGCTGTGAATACAACCGGTTCAATGTACATAAGCCACTGTTGAAACTGAGGTTCTACACGCGGGTATATACCGCGGTCAGGTGGCTACTAACACAAACAAATTGTCGACAAATCGGATTACAACAATTTCAATCGACGATCTTGTCGGCTGTTGTTCGTTCTACCACCCTCCTCGTCGATGTTGTCGCCTTTTTTCTTTCTGTCTACGATACAACACAAAGAGAGATTACACACCTGTTCGTCACTTACGTGGTCAATGCACAAACGGATAGATCGGTCTATTACCGGAAGCAGCATCGATTTTTCAATTTTCTTCAATTTTCAAAGGAGAAAGAAAAAATTGGATTGAATTGAATTGAATGTAGATATCGATTACGGTAGGTAAACGATTTTTGAATAAATTTTATCCCATAACGTGTCAATGTGCACGTGAGCAACGAAAGATTTCAATGTACGTAATCAAGGTGATTGAAATTTCATTTTAAAATCGGTTACGATTACGTAAAATCTGAATTTAATTGAACCGGTGCTTTGTTACAGACTTGCATCAAATAACGATCCACGGGGTGGGTGGAAAAGTAGAAAAAAAAAAAAGCAAGAAAAACCATTTTTCAATATTTCGCTAAGCCTTTGGGGAACAATTGTTCGGTTTAAATCCCCTGGGCTCAATACCACTGAGAGGGGAAACAAATCATTCCAGTCAATTATTAATTTCAGTACTTTACCGCCTAGTCAAACTTTGATCCAATAGAGAGAACGAGATAACGTGGGACGTGAATAAAGACAGAGAAACTCTATCCGCCCACGACATCATCGCTTCAACAACTCCTGTTCCACTTCTTGCGCTATTTGATAAATAGGATCCATGGTATATAAAAAAGCAGCCCGAGACAACGGTGTATGGTTAATTCAATTTTTTTGTGACATAGTTAGGTACAAATTATTTATTGTTTTACTATCTATATGAAACATAGTGTAACACGAGTCGAGTCGAGATTTTCTACGCGCTTCTTTACATTAATCAATTATTTACTCACCATAAAGAAACTCGACTATTTTTTTTCAGAATTTTTCTATCCTACTTTCCTCCTTATATCTAACTTCATTCTCTCATCCCTGATTCTGGTCTAATTCAACAAGCAAGCTCTCTTCTTTACTGAGCACAAAACAGTAACGTCTAAAAGCTTACGACTGGCTGGCTTTAATCTAAAAGGGAAATAAACGGTTAAAGACGGCAGTACGACCGAGGCAGGACCTCAGGCACCGTCGTTACCACCCACCAGAAACAATTCCCATTCTTATTACAGCCTATACTGGCATGCGTGTACCGACACCCACATTGTCTTGGTAAATACGTGCGGACAATAATCTTCCCGCCTCAGAGACATCCTGGATCCAACAGTCTGCGGGGTTCTCAGTGAATGTAATTATTTCACATAGCACTTGATTAGACCCTGAGGCGCGCCACGGAGGTCGCGTAAGGCCGCGAGAGAACGACTATAATGGTTTCAGGTGCTATATATATGTATACCTCTTTCGTAGTTACAGCTAAATCGCCTGTGCATGTGTATACATACACATGGTTCTGTCTATGTAATCAAGTATATGAAGGCTTGTTGGACTTGTTATATACTAACTTGTGCAGTAGCGCATTTTCACATATCTAGGTATCCGTATTACATATACGCACATACTAAGTGTAGGTACGATATGTGTCTAATAGCATAGTCTCCGTACGTTAGATGTGGGTATAGAGTTTCTGCGGCAAGTAGGTAACGTACAGTTCGGTACCTATACTCCAGAAATTAATTTCACTCCTGCAGTGACCTAAGAAGCCAGCCAGGCTGGAGAAGTAATTGTGTAGAATGTAGATCGATTGGTCTCATTGTCGGGTAATTCAATGTACAATCAACTCCTTTGGTTCGTGTGGGGTTCCAATTTGCGATTTGAAATCATTCTCTCGTCGCCCCCGCAGGGTTTGTTTTCATTTCGAGATTCTAGCTCGCAGTCTTCAGATTGTATTTCCGAATGTGTAACTCTCTTGATTTATGAATCAAGGTGTATTCGCAATCCGATATTATTAGTCGTAATTGATATTCAGGTTCTGATTAATAATTAGAACTAAGGAGCTTCACCCCCGGGCGTTTGTTCAATTGAAATTTCAATTATTCTATATTCGACTTCTGAAGCATTAGTATATTTCGAGACCGTGAAGTTTTCGTAGTTTAGACAAGGAATTATACGACGTTAAAATTGTACTTCATTTTCGTCGTGTAATTTTAAAATCAACTTGCGGCTACATTACGACTGGCCTAATTCATCGTGACGTCGTTCTACCCGTCAAGCAATATACATAGTCGATTTATGAAGTTTCTAAAGGTCACAGGGCCCCAAAAGCAGCGGTTTAATTCCTTTCACCAAACCCAATGAGGAGTAGTCGTGGCCCGTAACTGTCAGACAAGACCGATCATGACGGATGGCTGAGAGACTGAAAGCCATGAGGGTGAGTAGAACGCGAAAACGTAAGGGAAGAAGGGCGGATGGGATTTCGACGCAACGAACGAGAAGAGCGAAACTCCTCTCCGTCCTGCCCAACCCTCGCTTATAACAACCTCGTTAACATAATCATAAGCCTTGATCGCCCCGCTGTACTGCCTCACCTTGCCTCAGCTCGTCTCTCATCTATCTAGACGAGTAAAAAATTGCCATGATCTTCAAGATTGGGTCATACTAGGCCCGAGAATGGCCACATTAATGACAGTAGAAGTGGCGAACTAACAATAAGTGAAAAATATCAATTTTTGATAATAAAGTGCTGCAATACAAGTCTTGATATTTTCCATAGCCTACGCCCTACTTCAGTTGCATAATTTGTTCTCTTATTTTTCTGACCAACAATATCATTACCGGTCAATCTTCAAGTCCATGAGTATTTTTCAAATATTCACACCGTTCGTTTAAATCGAACAATTTTCGACATTGCTACATTTTTGTCATATATATGGCAGTCGCTTTTCTTCTGACTGTTCACATCCCGGAATCAGGACCCAGAGTCTTCTGTATTCCATATATTATCATATCTCCCTATGGGGAATTGGGACTTTGGAAGGGAAAGACTTGGTATACAAATGGATCGATAAGTGGTGATTCGGTTCTGCTTTACCTGTCTCCTTATACTGTTCTATATTTTTCTCGCTCACCTAACTTACGGCTTTGGGTTTAGAATCACAAAAAAATGGCTACTTGGTACCTAAAAAAAAAAATAATTTCTCTCAGCAGTTTGCGCGTAATGTAATGAATTTTGATGGCTGGTTTCGGTAGGCCTTGATGCCCTAGAAAAATATCATACCTGACGTTGCAATATACTTATTTATGCATATCGTATACCGTCAGCCGATGTGTCGAAGATATCAATGAAACTGAAAGTGTATCCTTTTCGTCCCGTCGACAACGGAGGCGTCTGGACGCTGACCTGTTTCGCACCCCCATCACTTCTCAGTGGAAAGCGTCTCTCCTTAATAGACACCTAAAGTGATTCGACCTCTCTTCTCTCAGAATTTCGTCCTGGGTCATGCCGCCGTTGCCAACCCTCCACTTTCTCTTTCTTTCCTTTTTTTAGGTCTCTTGGTCGTTCATCGGCTCAAGAACCTTTCGCGAAAATTGAAGCTACCCGTTTGATGTGAAGAAATTCTGGACTTCTCAAGCATTAAATGAATCCTTGTCGGAACTAGTATAAAAATACGCCACAACGTATTACCAAGGATTGAAGATCCGGTTGACCGGTAATCCTCGATTTTCGGCGCCAATGCTTGGCCGATATTGATTGACTTTTACTACTTGATTCATTTGCTCTCTCTTTCGCAGCGTTTAATATATTTCTATCCATCACATTCACGACTCAAGAAAAGAATGAAATATAATTTAAATATCCGATCTTACTAATGTAGAAAAAATTACGCTTCTAATTTTGGTTGTAGGATGTGGTGTTATGCTCTTTCGTTAATTTTTGGAAAACTTCGATACCTCAGAGTTAATATTTTTCAGTAAAAAAAATATCGTCGGCTTTGTATTCCGTTGTTGAAAAAAACCTGATTTTATCTGAAAGCCACCCATCATAAGGTTTTGAAAAATTGTTAGAAAACAGAAAGTCGTTGATCCAATCTACATCGATATTCATTTGTCCCCCGTCAGGCTTCGAAACTTTTATCCAGCACATATTTTTCCGTATCATCGATGTTTACCGAACGATTTGAATTTATATTCTCAAACAGGATACCATATAGGCTTAGAAGTATGTGTCTGACATGACATATGTGTATTATACGACCTTAAGCCTACATGCATTAGTGATTTTTTTTACAGCATGGCCTGAAGTCTGCATTGCTTGAGTAAAGAAAAATGGTCATTCCCTTTATTCTTACCTGCGACAAGCTAGTCTACAGATTTTCAAATAGTTCAAGTATTCGCAGTCTAATATTCGTTCGCAAATTTTACCTAATGCAATTTTTAGAGAAAGTAAAAATCCTGCACCACGGTGCACGAGCGCGAGTTCGTTGATTTATAGAAGCTCAGAAGTTCTCAGCTGATTGGATCGCGGAAGAGATAGCCACGTAACTCGTCAAAGATTACAGGTCTCATGGGATTTAGCTATACGAGTAAATTATCGGTTAATAAAAAACCTTCTTTCAATTATTTTATTAATTTATTTCTCACGGCGCCCTAACAAGGATGACATAACTTCAACTTTTTTCCCTAAAAACATTTTATCGTTCTCCTTTAATTTACTGGGTTGTTTTGAACTCCTGAACACGCATATATATATCAACCTCCTCGATTTGCGATTTACTTCGACTACCGGGCTCAGCTATGCGACGTGACTTGGCGATTCCTTTGTTACAAAGACTTCAATGGAACCAAAGGTGACTTCAAAGATGGCGGATTGTTGGTGGTGCGAACCAAGGTTCGGGTTTGGTTACCTCGAGACAGGAGATTTTTTGTAGGATCAACTCGTCGGCTATATTAATGACCCGGTCGTAGAAGGATTAGCGGGTGGGTCTCTCAAACGTACGATCTTTTTTTTTTTTTTCTTTTTTTTTTTTATCCGCCACTTTCCCCGGTGAAAAATCGATTCCACGTATTCCACTATCCGTTATACAAGTGAACAAACTCAAAGGACCTCCAGAAAAATTCGCTCTTTGATATCAAAAAAAAAGAGCTAAGAAAAATTCAATTTTCAATAGGTCAGGGCGATATTTTTCTATTTTTCTATTTTTTTTTTATTTTTCTTCTTTTTTTATGGACAAATTTTTAACCTCGGGAATAAAATTCTTGCGTTCTCATGCATGTTAGATCGCTATACGTCGTGTTTTAAGTATTCTCGATGATTGACGGTGTGGGTATCGGAACGGAGAAGACTGAGCGCAGCTGTCACAGTTCTTGGCAATATCCAGTATGAATACAAGTCACGGGGATAAAAATACGTCCAATAAATTGATGCCATATAGTACTTTACATGTGAATTTTCTGAAGCACCCATGTACGGATATTGACCGACTGATTGACGGCAAGGAAAAAGTAATTTCCTGATGGCAAACGTTTTTACCGTTGAATTTCAGTCCTAGTGTACAAGGGCGACTAATCAAACGAGTGAACCCGTTTCTCTGCCTGGACACGAAAGGACTCTTTCGGCGTTCTCCAATCTCCGAAAGCGAGGAGATAATCGTTCGGTTACCTCACCAGACTTGAATCGGTTTCGAACCGTTCGATTCGCGTTTTCTCGTGTCCTTCAATAAAATTAGTTGGCTGTGACCGAACCCTTATGCCAAAGCTATAAAATCAATCCTATCAAACCGGCTCTATACGATGATATATTTTCGTTTGATTTAATGAAAATTTTTGTAACCGTTATAAACGAGAAACTTTTATCCCAATATTCTTCTTATCCGTAACTAAAACCCTTAAATTTGTCTACTGTAAAGCACACTGACTTAAAATACGAAATCACGCAGTTTCTATACGAGAATTAACCAACAGATATAGAGGCGAACTGAAAAGCTCCAAGCCTAAAGACGGAGGACAAAAGCTTCTTGCCGTAAAAGCTCACCATTACAAACAGTCCCTTCTAAAGCTTACAGCTCGATCGAGCCTGCAGTTTAAAAGAGAAATTCTCAGTCAGCTAGAGAATACCTAGTTGGTGAAGTTTAGAACTCCAGAAAAGCTCACCTAGTCCGTCCTTCTCCAGTCCATAAAATGTCGCACAACTTCGTTTTTGTTTTATTTTATTTTTTCATCTATTTATTTTTTTTTTTTTTTCACCTACCTTAACGATTATTCTAATCCATTCGGAAGCTAGATTTAAATAATAGCAAGAGACAAGACAAACTGTTGACGCTTAGAGTTTAAAGCTGAATGTAATCCGGTATACGAGTGTGTATATATATATATGAAATAAGCAATCTCTAAGATGAAAAAAGAAGAGAGTAAAAAAATCTACGTATACGACGGGTATAGAAGATATTAAATTGTCTCTTCAAACAATCTGTCCCATCCTTTAAAGAGTAAGTATTTTTTTATTTTTAACGTTACAGAACCTTGTGAGAAGACATACTGTGCTTGGGGTGCTTCCTGTGTCGTCTCAGAAAGCGGGAGAGCCCTGTGCCAATGCCCGGTAGATTGTCCATCGACATCACAACCCGTTTGTGGATCCGATAATGTCACCTACACCAACCACTGTCATCTACGTCAGGAAAGCTGCCAACGTAGAAAAAACACCAGAGTCAAACACCAAGGAGCTTGCGGTAAGTCTACGGCGATATTTATTTACTACGTTTAATCAATCCACGAATCCACGATCAACCCCATCGTATATAGCATGTACAAAAATATACGTATAGGGAAGAGGGGGGCAAGACAGGCTCCTCGACGGAAAATCGAAATTCAAGGCAAAACCGGGCATCGGCTTAACTTTCTTGAAAATGACCTGTTTCAGTTTTCTGAAATCCCCGAACTATAAAATCGCACGATTATGAATGAATTTTTTTTTTTGACGCATTGCATTCATCTTTTTGCTTTCTTGTGTTAATTCTAGATCCAAAATACGTCAGAATATTATAAAAAAATAATTAAGCGGTAATTATTACTTTTAGACTTGGCATCCGTCTCGCCCTCCTTTCCCCCCACATTGATACAGAAGGTGAAATATATACATAGTTATATATGCCGTTACGTGACCGAGAGCAACAGATTGTGAGATTCAATTCGCTAACCATGATATCGAATTGTTCAATCGGCCGTAAGGATATTTGATTCAAGTTAGATAATCAGTTTGATTAACTTCAGTAAATTACAGTTAACGATAATAGATATTATGAGGTTCAGTTTTGCGGCACGTTTAATTCAAAAAATTGATTATATTTTTCTACATTATTTAGTCACGTTTATAGTTGGGGTTGAATTTGCAATCAAATTTTAAACGAGGAACGAGGGACGAGGGATGCTGGGTAGATGGGACCTATATCTTAACTGCCGTATAGAAGTGAATTGTCGCGCAGTAAAGCAATGTAGAAAATTGTTTCTCGTAAAATAAACATGACGGAAATTGTAGATACGACGTATAAAACATCAGCCAGCAACATAACAGAGCTCAATCAAAAATATGGTACAATTTTTTTTCTTTTTGTATTTTTTTTTTTTTTTTTATCTTTATCTTTATCTTTTTCTTTTGGGAAGCTGAAACGGGAGGTATGGTACTTATTATTATACTTACGGAGATAAAATGTTTAGTATGAAACTTTATACCTACTCTGCAGCGCAAGTTAAAGTGACACGGGGTAGGTATTGTAATTCGTATTCAGGAAATGGTGAAAAAAAAAAAAAGAGAAATTTGGTTAGTAAATAGTAAAAATAATAAAAAAAATAATAAAGAAGAACTTGTCTTTTCATATAGTATATATGCGCATATAGTCGACTCTGTATGCGTTTCATTATATCATTCCTTTCGCGAACGTTTTAATTCTACAAATTGCTGAGCTTTAGAAATAAAGCTTTTCCGTAAAACTACAAGAAACTATTGCTAAACATTTTCATTTGAAAGGTACCTAATTAAAATGCGCGTACCCTTCTGTCTCTTCGTATTACAAAGAGGGGCAAAAGCTCAGAGCTTGAGAGATGTTTGCAAAATTATACAGAAAACAAAAGAAAACCGAGTGATTCCTAACAAAGCGGGTTCAAAAGACGATCAAAACTTATTCTCGTATTCTCAGAGTCTTGGGAACTGTTTTCTTTATTTATTTTTATTATTTTTCATGGACTTTGATGAAATCATTGTTAAAAATATAACTGAATAAAACTAATTTAAAATTATTAAAAGTATACCGTGCTGTTTTAAATCTCGCAAAAAAAGAAGAAACAAAAAAACCGTGCGAACTTTAGGAAAATTCGTTGTACACATTTTCTTTTGTTTTTATTTTTATTTTTTTCATTCTCGCAGAATCATACATGCCATTCGCGAATAACGAAGAAATACGATACGATATGACAATTGAATGCGAAATTAAAGCAGCAAAATCGTAAGAAATTCACTTCACTGCACTGTCCTGAAAACTCATGCGAGAATCTACGCCAGAATTGTACTGTGAAATGTGATTTAAAATTAACGATATCTTCCTTTACTCGTTCCGAATCCATGGCTGGAAAATAACAACCCCCTCGCGTTGCGACAGGCTGCGAATTTCTGCGAATACTTCATTATCGGTGGTTCCCATACCACCGTGCTTCGCCCACCTTGAATATGGGGCTGGATTTACCCCGACGAATTTTTAAAAATTGTATTTTTTTTCTTTATTTATGCAATAACCGAGATCCGAAAAATCCACAGTATACTTCGTGGCGAAATTTTATCAGAATGTACCAGCATGTCTTACAGATTTTTTTTTTTTACTTTTTATTGTCCACTGTAAAACCATTCGTACGATACACCTGTTAATACTTCGTCATTACTCTGTTTGAATGATTCAACATCATATCAATCAATTAATTTCCAAACATTCAAATTACGTGTTTACCTATAAATACATATAACTCAATTAATACAGTGGGTGTCCAATTTCGTTAAAATTTAGTCAATTATCTCGGATTTGTCAGCCTGACCATAATGGTAATTGAGATCGGTGCAAATAGCCGATTGAATTCAACGAAGAAGGGTGATATAGACGGAACAAATTCGCGATAAGAAAAATTCATTTTTATTATTCTTTGTAAGGAGTAGATACTGAAAATCTTTTCATCGCATGAAAGAAAGCTGTGATATACTTGGCCTCTAACAAGATGCGAGAACTGGTACACGTTGAGAAGAGAAGAGAAGAGGGCAAAAAATCGGTTAGCTTATTGTATTCCCTGTGTTTTATCCTGTTTTGGTTGTTTTTTTTTTTTATTTTTTTTTTATTTTTTATTCTCCTTTTTTTCATGGGAAGGAAACTGGCCTATGAATTAACCAATACGCACGATACACTCTGGAAGATTTGCTCCAAGCATCTCGTAATCTAGCTACCGTGAATTCAAAAAGCCATCTTTTATTCAACACAAGTTCTCCGCTCTGCGGCATTACCGCTTTTGCCTACCTACGCCATGCATTAAAGTCATCCAACAACCCGCGAGGTGATAATTCATAATTAAACACATAGCTTATAATAATCTTGACAATTATATGTTATGTTTAATGACGATCGTTATTTTATCCAATAATACGCTAATTGGTGTAAAAATATAATTAGAAGAAAAAAAAAATATAGGAATTCTATCTGAATTCAGTGTTACATCGTCGTTAATCATATTTATTATTTATTCTATATAAGAAAAGGCGATATGAATCGATAACTCGAGGAGTTCTTCATTTATGATTATTACTTTTATTGTTATATTTATTTTTATTATTTTTATATCCAAGAAGTTGAACTCTCGTGGCCCGTTTGCTTCGGAAAATTCTTAAAAATGTTGCAATTTCATCAATTTCGCGCTCCCATGCTAGCGTAGCGTTGGGAGAAAAGAACCTTCCTTACAACCAAGGAACGAATGGATCATAAAGGCTGAAATCTTGTCTTCAAATATTCCCTCCGTATCTTGGAGATGCCTCGAATGCGTGGAGATTTTTTCAGTCGTGGCTCTCAAATATTAAGACTTCACTTTTGCCGCTACCTTGAACCTTTAATATTAACGCCGCATAAATATGTGATATGGTTAAGGTAGACTGAGGAACTATTGCCATTTATATAAATATACAGGGTGAATCTTCTCCGGTGTCCGAAGAGGCTGTGACTTAAATCGGCTAAGACTTCGCCTCCCTCTATTCATGCTTGTAATTTTTAAAATAACAATTCTGTTGTCAAACAACAAGACGCTATACTATTCACCCTAATTTCTGAATGGATTGTTTATCATCTGGAGACAATCATTTCCCGATAATAACAAGATTTAAACCCCACCCTTTCCGGACCCCGGAGAAAACTCACCCTGTATAGGTAACAAAGGATATACTTAAGTAGTTTAATTTTGCATGAAAATTCATTTCAAATGATAAGTAGAAGAAAGAAAAACTAAAAGTTTGGAAAATTTGCAGTCTTTCGCAATTTTTTTTTTCAATTTTTTTTGTTGTTTTTTTATTTTCAATAACATCGAGCTGTAAATGAGGCGAAATTTGGTCCTTCACAAATCATTGCCGCTAATTAGACACTATACAACGGGGCCACATGCATAGTGGGAAGGTTTGTTACACGGTGTGCACATTCTAGCCTCGAGGGACCCAAGATGGCGGACGATAGCGTGTCGAAAACAATTGAAACTCGCCCTCCAGAGCTTAGCCCATGCTTTCAATTAGGGAAGCCCCTCGCAAGCTCCCAGATCTATTCCAGCTCCGAACAAAAACGGTGAAAAAATTAAATTAATTTTATTGGCTTAAGCAAGGCTTTACCACCTGCCATTCCTGCTCCCTAATTCTCTGCCACGACTCCACTTGAAGACCACTTTATACAGTCGAACGTTTGACTTTTTATTATTTTTATTTTCAACCCGTACGTAGATGGGTAGACGCTTATCTTATACACCACGTCGTACCCTATTCTCTTATATTTTAACATTGTTGTATATTTATTCTTCTTTCTTTTTCTTTTTCTCGTTCTTTTTTATTCCATTTGATTTCCGACTTGAATAAAATTCATTCTAAGGTAAGCGATTCATTCAAACGATTCAAAGAATGGGCTAGGTTTCGTTAACGTCAGAGGTTTGAGGGTAGCCAACGAAGGGTGGTATTCCCAAGACACATCAAAGGCCCGAGTGGTGTAATTAAGTTAATCAGTGACTATCTCAGTGGTACAGATCATCGCGCATAAAGTAAAAGCGGTGAAAGGTGAAGCCAGTTGGAGTACTTTAAGTAACAAAAAAAAAAAAAAGAAAAAGAAAAGGAAAGAACAAAAGAGAAAAGAAGAGAAAAGAAAAATAATAATGATAAATCAGCCTAATTTCCGTTCACATTGAAAGAAGTAAGAAAGAATATTACAATGTTTTCTTTGGCCAAGATTTTCTGCATCTAGGGTAGAGAAAAGGGCACAAAGGGCAACGGAAGCCATCGTAATTGGATCAGCTTTCGAAAACTAATAAAATTATTTTCTATATAAGTAGGTACTGCGTGTTATGGAATCAAGGCTTCGCTTAGTTAGGGGGAATAAGAAAAATAATCCAAATAAAATCAATATCAGAAACGTAGGATTTTCCGAACTCAAATTTCTTATGCCATACCTCCAAGGAAATATACTCATATATAGAACATTGAATCTTAGAATATTTTTCTTTTTATACCCTATACAGACAGCGTACAGTAGATCGAAGTTATTAAAAAGTCTTCGTCAACAATAATTTTTATTACAAATCCAATAAGGAAAATTGATATGGCTGGCTTTTTTTTTTTCTTTTATATTTTGATCCACTGTAAAGCGTGCCTCGCGCAATGCATTTGCTAGGTAAATCTTTATTTCACGCTATCGCTTTTTACCTCGTCTCCGGAGACACGTTTCAAAGAACACATTTTGTCAGACTTCTGGGCGCGTCTGCCTTACGGCAAGTTTGTATATATATCCGTTAGTAGTCGATATTCACAAGGCGGAATTCACGTCATAGAAACTTATCGGTATACATTTTATATCTACAAATATGATACCACAGATTATTCCAACTATTCCTTTCCTAACCGATGCAACTGAATATTTATATATGTCAAAGGCTCTTGGGTCGAATGGAAAAGATGTTTTCAGTCGATCTTTTGGCAAATGAAAATAAAAATATCTTCAATATAATCAAAATCAATTCGATTCGATTCTCTATAATATCTTGCCATCCGTATCTTGACCCCGTGATATCAATTTAATTTTCATTTACGAGGAGATGTAAGCAATTTAGTTTCGGTTTGCGAGATATAAGCTCTTATGGTGGTAGTTTTAGCGAACGTAGTCAAAGCTTTAGAAATGTTGATTTGAAAGGGGTGGTTTCATTTGACCTGAGCTAGAGAGTGTCGCGAAAAAAGTTGTCCTGATATTCTAGAATAGCTTGTGAATTCGCTATCGTGTTTCCCTTTACATTGCGAAAGCTCGGGAAATATTATTGCTATTGTTTTATGGTGTTGCAGTAATTGCGAGTACGTATACCCCATTGCTTGTTCAAATGATTATCCTGCAGGAGTAGCTGAATATGCTCGTAACCGATCAGACCCGTGGGTTCTCGGTTCCATTCTCCACCCTCCGGCATGTACTGAATACCAAAAACTTGCAATTTCTCGTTCAAAGCTCGTTAGGCACAAACGTTTCCAATTGAAGTGTAGAAGACAGCTACACAACGCCACTAGAAGGCCCAGTAAAAAAGGTTTCGCAATGTAACAGAAAGGCGCTTGAAAAGAATGATCGGAGCTTTCTAAACGTCCGAAAAAAAATGATAAGTTATCAAATCATAGGGAGATTCTATCCCCGTGTATCTGAAATAATTTCAATGGCTTATCCAATGTTTGGCACGGATTATCATCCGCAAAAAGCACCGCAGAAATGGGGATGGAAGGAAGTGAGTGAAAAAATATAAATGCAAGATTTAAATTTGAAAATTTAAAATTACCGTGATTTAATATCGGGAGCACGTCGCATCCGGAACATGAACGGAACTCGACCGGTATTATAATATTTGAGTTGGCAGTTGACTTCGCAAAATGGAAGATACCGTATAGAAATCCTTGGTGGTATTTTTTGGTCCTAGATGTCGACGTAGCAACGAATAGAGGGGGTAAAACGGGGTTGGGGATTGGGGGGTTTTGGTAAGGGAAGGAAGTAAAGGAGGAACTGAAGGGGATGGGACATTTCAGCGGATATGAAATTGCGTGTCGACGCCGCGTGAACGAAATGCTCGTCGTGTTTCCTCCACGTGACATACATACTTGGATTCAACGGAAGCGAGGTCACCATAGAACGGCACCCGTCCTTTGTAGGGTCAAAGGTGCCTCGGTACTATACAGTAGGAAGCTTAGGGAGGTATCCTTGGCGACTTTTACCTGGCCAAGCAATTAGGTGTAGCCAAATTTGTGTGAAATTTTTTTTTTCGCAAACACGTGACACTTGTAGCTATAGAAGGTAACACGTGTTTTAATAGAATGAGTCGAGAGAAATAAATGGGGTAGATTATTTTGAAAAAATTGAACATTTTTTTTGAGTCGGTAGCTTTTTCGTCGAGAGAAGAAAAAAAATTATCATTATTTTTATTTTTCATACTTATAGCGAGATACTGTAGTTGCGATTTTAAATTAGGGATGAAAAAAGTAGCGAGGTAGCTAAATCTCGACCCTTTTCTCAACGCTAGCTCCTTCTCCGACATCTAGGTACAGATTGTTACTTTGAATCCCGTGAAAAATGTTCACAGCTATTTTTCAGGATTAGCAGACCCTGGTGAGCGAAAGACAGAGAGAGAAAGAAAGAAATAAAGAAAGAAAGAGAGAAAGGCAAGAGAGACGGTGGCAGAAAAATAGAAGGGAAAAGAAAGACTTTATAGCGACGCATAACTCACCTTCCTTATTGAAACTTCCGCCGGCTTTCGTACGGATTAAGACATTCGTTTTAAATTTGTCGAAATTTTGGAGAAACTTCGCTAATTTACCCCTCGCTAACATTTTATTTTTCACCTCCGTCTTTTCGAGACCTGAAATAACCTTAGGCTTTATATTTTTGTTTCGTACCGGAATGAAAAATTTACAATTTCATTAATCAATCTATACATTATGGTGTTGATACACCCACACGCGGATTAAAATTTTGTACAAATTGTTTGACGAGAGTGAATGACGATGATGTCAAACCCATTTCTTCATCTCCTACAATTATTTATGAGGGTGAACTTTGGACTGTGTTCAATTTTAATGGATTGATCTTGGCAGGTAAAAGAATTTGTATTATACCTATATGAAATAAGAGGGAAGAAAAAGGCAGAGATTGGCGATGGCAGGTATTAAGGCATTTGTCAGTCGCCGGGTGTATTAGCTCCGACTGTGGTACACTTATTAGCAAACACCTCTATATGCATGGCTCGAAGCCAACTAGTTTGAAACCCAGGGTTGAAGTCTGAACGCGTGCTAGCGTCTCGGGTCACAGCGTGGTTCGAGGATGGGTCAGGGGGTCAAGGGGGTCAAGAGGATGAAAGGGGGTTAAAATAGGGAATGAGGGGTTCAGAACCGGATCCCAAGATCTCACCGTGCATACTTATGTATCGCTGCGTACATATTGCAGATGCTCGTATATAATCCTTTTATGAAAACGTTTTCTCTCTCACCCTTTGCCCCATAAGATTGATAGAGGAAACGTTCGTCCCCACGCTTATGGCTGCACAACTTATAAACTTTTAAACTAATCGTTATCTCCACATGTATATATAAAAATACACGTATACATTCTTCACCTCATACATCTTCGCCAATATTTCCCCCTACTAAATAATCGTTTAACGATTAACCGGTTCGTAATTCGGATTAACAACTCGAACAATGACCACCACCGTTGGTCATCCGTTACCCTCACCCTGTCATTGATAATTCGAATTCAATTTTACCCTCGTCGCTGAAAATACCAAACTTCACCGTCCACCCTTCACCCTTCACCCTTCACCCGCCAACCTTTTCTCCTCTTCACATATATATAGCTGCGAGACATTCGAGATGGTTTGTGGTAGCTGGTGACCCTCTCTTTTTCACTTTTTCAATCTCTTCTCTTCTTACGGGTTTATAAATATGAGTGCGCTGGCTATTGTGTAAAAGTGTTTTCATTTACTTTTAGTCTTATTCCCTGTTTCGTTATCTTTCAACATTTTTTTCATTCCTAGATCGTTAGACAGCACTGTAACAAAAAGAACGCTTTTTTTTCTATTTCACTTATCTGCTCGTCTCATCTACTTCCAGTCTCAATGGGTCAGTCGTTTTTCTAACACTGATAGACTGAAAATTACTATATATATATGAGGTATTCCACGTGAAAACAAAAGTGATTTGACCTTCGGGATTTTGATTTCGATCAAAATTTTTTTTCGTCATACTTTTTGCAAGCTAAAACGATACCCCCGAAGGGTTTTTTGATTGCAGCTGTTTATTTCGATTTATCAATTATTGAAAATATTCCAGATTTAGCATTTGACTAGGTCTTCCATTTTTTTCTCGGGAACCTCGTGCTCTGGGGTGAAAATGAACCGAATACAAAATGTTTGTTTTCGATCGAACTTATCGAAAAACATTTTTTCGAACCTCCACCATTAACGATCATGGAAAATATTCAAGTGTAAACACTAAATTTGAAATTCCAAAAAAAGGCCAATTTTGATTTTGACTTTCGTTTTTTCAAAAAAACTGGACAAAAAAAACGAAACTTCTCAGCCCCTAACCAAAATGGGATGAATCTTATTTCTATTTTTTTCGAGGGTCTAAAGCTTGTGTTGATAAAAAAAAAATTTAATTTCCGAAATTTCTTTATGAGTGGTCTATCAGATCGCCTAATTATTCGTTTTTTTTTTGTTTCGAAAGCTAAAAAAAAGTAATTGTCGAAAAAAAATGTTTTTTTTTTTCAATGATTTTTTTTTTGCCAATAACTTTTTTTGTAGCTTTGGAAACAAAACAAAAACAAATGATTAGGCGATCCGATAGACCATTCATGAAAAAAAATTCACAAATTAAATTTTTTTTAAAATAACACAAGCTTCAGACCCTCGAAAAAAATTGAAGGAAAATTCGTCCCATATTAGTTAGGGGCTTAAAAGTTTTGTTTTTTTTGTCTAGTTTTTTTGAAGAAAAAAAAATCAAAATAAAAAATGGCCTTTTTTTGGAATTTTAAATTTAGTGTTGACACTTGAATATCTTCTATGACCGTTAATGGTGGAGGTTCGAAAAAATGTTTTTCGGAAAGTTCGATCAAAAATTAACATTTTGTTTTCAGTTCATTTTCACCCCAGAGCACGAGGTTCCCGAGAAAAAAATGGAAGACTTAGTTAAATGGTAAATCTGGGATATTTTCAATAATTGATAAATCGAAATAAACAGCTGCAATCAAAAAACCCTTCGGGGGTATCGTTTTAGTTTGCAAGAAGTATTACGAAAAAAAATTTTGATCGAAATCGAAAACCCGAAGGTCAAATTACTTTTGTTTTCACGTGGAATACCTCATATATGTATATATATTGTTTTACGAAGGATCAAAGGATCCGGAATACTTATTGCTATTTACTCAAAGCCTTCGCCACCCTTGACTAATCTCTTGTCTGTTTTTTTTTTTCCTCAGTTTTTTGGTTGTTTCAATCGTTTCTTAACGAGTTCCAACTCAGTACTGATGATTTTGAAATGAGATAACGTTAGCTGCTATCGAAAATAGAGATACACTCAGCAGTGCAGAAAACAAGAGCGTATCTCAGGGAAAACAAATAAATAAAATGAACGTATATCTCGATAGTGCAAAAAAGAAAAGTATATCTCGGTACACCAGGAAAGAAAATCGTATCTTACCTCAGTCCTATACTTTTCTTAACGGCTTTACTGAGATACGCTTTTCTCTACTGATCGGCACGGATACGCCTTTCTTTCCTGCATTACCGAAATACGCTCATCTTATTTGCTGCATCGAGATACGCTCTTGTTTCCTGCACTATTGAGTTACGCTCTTTTCGATATAAGCTATCGATGCGCTGGAACTAATTTTTCGAAAAATTTCTCTCTGGACTGAAGCTGAAGATCCTAATTGTTTTCAAATGATTCAGTATGAGCTTTCAGGAATTGGAATATTTTTTGATTATTTTTTCTTATACCTTCCTCTTACGAAAGATTATTCAATTTCTTTGAGATGCTCACGTTTTACATGAGACATCCTTCAATTTCTGAGGTGATAAAATAGGATCAGGATTTCCAATTTAATTGGTTTTCATATCTCACAGAATTTCGGGTAAAACGATGTGTGAGGTATGTATAAAAATAATCATTTTTATACGAGAGAGAAATGAAACCGTGAAGGAAATTGTGTAACATTTCACACATATATGAGATTGTAATTCTTTTCACAGTAAGAAAATGTGACTTGGCGTGTATCTAGATATCCAAGAACGCGTCTACCGCGATAAAAGCGTGCCACATATCGCTATACCTACTACTCACATATATGTAGATAGAATTTTCTCATCCCAATAATCGATTATCCTTACATGACTGTTCATCTTCGTGAAGGTTTACACCGTTGAAAAAAAATTCTGCAAGGATTTCACAAGGCTTGATCAAATTTTTCTTGAGGCTAAAAGTGCAAGCTTTTCATGTGGTAATCCCGAAAAATCATAAGTGCAAGAGTACCTACCTCGAGTCTGACAACTCGGCAGGTTGTACAGCAAAGTATAAACGTAAACCTGTTTTGCGTATAAATTCTTTAGGAGCTCATATTTGCGTTCGTAAAGCTCACAACCCGTATCTCGAGCTTTCAACGAGATATTTCCAGTATGGGTACTGAACATTTAAATGCTACGGTGGTTTTCTGCTAACGCATTTTTACACGCTAGAACGCCCACATCCGTTACTATATAAAGGTGCCAAAGTTGTTACACGAGCTTTCTTCCCACTCCTATCATCTTTTGCCTTTACTCGAACATGCGGCCCAGTCCCTTTATCTTCGTAAAAGTTTACTGTAGTCTCCCAAAAGCGTGGAAAGAGGTAGGTGATAGAGGTTGATCGAATTTTCCGAATTTAAAATGAAATACGCACCGTTTTGTTTACACGTTTTCAAATCTTGCTATGATTTAAAATTTTTTATCGAACTCTAACGAAATATTTTGATCGTCGAATTGCGACCACTTGATCAATGGTTACGTCGCGTGTATAAAACGAACGATACAGTTTTTTTTTCCTTTTTTTTTTCTCTCCCATATGGTTTATACTTCTTCCCGTCTGGTGCCCTAAAAAAGTGCGAAACTTCGTTTCATAGAACTTTTTCTCTCCTATCATGGATTATCCTTACACTACTCCGCCTCCATACCTTCATCTTCGTAAAAGTTTACAACCTCGGAAAAATCGGGGGCGCGTAGTAGGCTTCACGGCCTGATCACATTTCTTAAATTAGAAAATTCAAAATGCAAACTCCACCGCTGACATTACAGAATAATATAAGTGGCTAGCGTCTTTATCGAAAAAAAAGAAAAAATTTGACTTTACATCTAGAGGTTCCAGAATTTCATTTTTTTTTACCATTTTGTTGCGATCCTCAAAGATGTAGAAAAAACAAAGAACCGAGTATAAATTTATAATATCTATTTCTACAAAGGTAAAGGACCTTTGTATTTTCAATTATCATTCGTGAATTTAGTTCTAATTACAGAATCTGATCGATCTAACTTCTTATCGTCGAGAAAATCTTCGATGGATAAAACTGGGTGAAATTAGATCGACGCTATGTCCTCAAGAAATAGTTTTAAGTACTTTGAGATACTTCGAACGAATAGGGTGAAAGTTTGCCAAACGGGCTCGATAAAGTTTCTAGTGTTTCTTGATCCGATCGCTTCAGACCTATAATTAGTTTGAAATACCATAGGCAAATAATCATCGTGTATAGTATCTGTTGAGTTTCAGTCAATTGTCCTTTTTTTCAAAGATTTTTCTCTAAAGTTTAGTCAAAAGTTTGCAAATAGAAATCATCCATCCCCTATTTCTCACCCGTTGAACTTTTGCTGTGAAAGTTCGTGCGCGCACCTCTCCCTCAAACCCTGAACCCTAAACCTCAACCCCCTCCCTCTAGTTTCCACTTTGAACTTTTACTTAGCGGCAAGCAACGGGGAAAAAAGCCTTATCTCGCACGACCCGAATTTTTTTTTTTTTTTTTTATTTCCCACTTTTTCTAAGCGAAGCTGTGCGCGTGACCCTGCCACTTAAACTCTGAAACTAATTACAACGAAGAGGAGCTGAGCACTGAGAGGCGTGAGAGAGTTTTTGCACCTCACCAAAAGGGAGAAGTGGAAGCTGGGCTCAACATTTTTTCTATATCGTTCTTTCATTATTTACATCAGGCGTCTCTAAGCTCTATCCCAACCTTCCTTCATTTATCCTGCATGCTCGTTGGGAGAACGAAGAGGTGTCGTCGCGACGGTCTAAGTCTAAACGTTATCACCCAAAATGAAGTTCACTTTTCTGATTGGATAATAAGCTCCCCGTAGATCGATTGGATAGATGGATGGATCGAGGCGAAGTCTAACGGATTGCATACAGAAAATAACGAGGGGATCGTGCCCGCGGTTGGTGAGGCTTGTGAAAAAAAAAAAGTTTGAAAGGGGAATAGCCCAAACCATTTTTACGATTTTCCTTTGTTCTCGTCGTTTAAAAACTACGCGTTTCAGCTCTCCAGAGCTTGCAAGGCTTTCTTGCTAGAAGAAATTGCCGTGTAATCTAGTTCAAAATAGTGTTGAATGCACCACACGTTCTCACAATCAGTACAGCGAGGTTTTTAATTGGTGCGGCAAAAACTTTTCTTTTTTTTTTTTTTTCTTTTTACCTTAAATTATATCGCTTCTAGGGTTTAATGGTTTGAATATCCCCGTGCCTTGTATCTGAAGAACTTTAAATGACCTGAGGTAACGCGTTCTCTTTCAATCTTTGGCAAAAACAACGTTAGAAAAAGTACCAAAGGTGTATATGGTCGGTACTCTGACTGGAATTGGCCACTTTCGTTGATCGCTTTGAACTAGTTTTCAGCCGCAAGAGAAATTTCCTTGCATTGACTGTGGAGTTAGAATGCAAGAGAGCTTGGAGGTAACAAAGGCGGGTAGTAAAATAACAAAAAATAAAAGTTAAAATGAAACTAAAGATAGAAGAAACCGTTTCCTCTTTTTCACATTTTTACACCTATGTATATACATGTGTAAAATTTAGAGGCTAATTTTGCGGTGAAAATTTCACCATTCTAGTGCCAATAATTTTCTGGCAACTCTACTGGGTGAGAGAATATAGCTGGCCTGTGTATTTCACACACGTTCGGCCAGTCCAGAACGCCTACCAAAACGCTACCGTACCAAAAAGGTAAGGCCAGCAAAACTATTGATCACTTCACCCTATCGCCCACTTGCGCCAACCCTGTAGCCTCCTGGGATACAGAAGCGCGTGAAGTATGAATAAACCAACGTCGAACAAAGGAGTCATTAGCGTATCGGAAAAAATTAGCCCCACGATAAAGTATCTTTCGACACTATAGTCTGCAGAACTCCTGGCAGATACTTTTTTTTATATCCTTTGGACTAAATTAATTGCCCAACGTATACGCCCGATCCCTATGGACAAAATATCTGCTTTCTCACGTACTGGTGTATTTCGGAGGACCTCTTCATCGTCCGGGATAGATACTGGTCCTTTCTCCTATTTCCTAACACCTACGAATACGTAGAATCCTCAGGAAACATTCCAGCTCTATTCAAATCCATCCTACTATATTGTAAGTCTATCTCACATTCGCGTGGTATAAAAGTGAAATATAAAGTAATGAAACTACTACGTCCTCGTATGAGTCATTGTCATTTTTTTTTTAGCAAACCGAAGACTTCGAAAAATTTCTAATCGCTGAAATCTTGAATCGACAAATTCTCAGACAATACGATTGAAAAGCACAACTTTAGGTTTGTGCATTCATTCTTTTATACGAGTATGGATTTTTCAGGTCTTCGTTGAAGTCTAGATGATATTCTGTGAGACGTTTAAATCGATACCACCCGCTTTATAATGATTAATTTTTCTTATAGCGTAAAAGTATATATAACAGTTCAATTGGCACCTATAAGAATATTTCTTTGTCTGTTGATTCCCGAGGGAATAACGTGGCTTTATTTCAGAGGGCCACGTTATCTGAAGCGTCGTTATACTAACAATAAGCTTCGTCTGTAGGTTGAATCTTATCGAGAGTGAAAGTCGAGACGTAATAAATCTATTCATGAGAAAATCAGTTGGTTTAGATGAGGCACTTTAATTTATCGATCGAATAAACTCGAATGAAATGCGATTGAAAATTGGTACGTAGGATTTGTTGAAAGTCAAGGACTCGACTTGATAATAAAAAATAAAAAAAGAATGGAAAAAAAGAGAAAGAGAAAGAGAAATAGAAAGTGAAAGAAGAAGAAAAAGAAAATAATAAGAAAAAGAAGAAAATATCACTGGTGGAAAATAAACTTTCAACCGAAAAGAAATCAGCTTGAGTAAATTCGGGATTCTCCCGATTGAACCGAACCGAATTAACGTAAGCCAATCTCGAAGGGATTTAAATAATTGAAATAAATTATGTGCCAGACGACGCTGAGGGTAGCTACGATTCCCGAAGGCTGAGATATCCTATATCTACCTACCTTATCTTTCTTCCTATGCAAATATAATTTGTATATTACGGTATCCCATACATATTTACAGCTACCTTCCTCGTTAGGTACTCAAAGGTCAGAGAATCATAAATACCTGAGATGATAACAAATTATCAATTATCCATTCATTCACTTCCGCTATAAGCTTCAGTTCATAATTATCGAAATTCATATGAAGTGGTACGAAGACGATAATTTATCATTATTATCAACAGTTTCAAAATTTCTTCAAGCTATTCGTGTCATCTTGTGTAAATAAAGGTAAAATTATATAATCGAAGTAGTGATTCTTTATTCAATTTCAAATCTAATTAGTATTACAAATATAGCGTGTTGCCTAAGACGTTGCTTTCATATTTATTGAACTAAGTTTAAAAAGAAAATTCAATCAACTCATCTCGTAGGAAATAAAAAAATTAAAAAAAATAACAAGCGGACAGTTTGATAACTTTTCTTGCAGGTTTAATAACCACCCTAATATCAAATCTTAGTGAACTTAATTATATTTGAAGAAATAAAATCAATGGGATTATCTCAGAGGCTATATACTGCTTTGGCCAAGTCTTAATCTCCGGCGTGCCATCGATCATCGAGTATTAAATTCTCCGGATGAACGAGAGAGAAAAAAAAAAAGCGATGAACTTAGAGACTTGAATTGAAAATAATTTTAAATAAAATAAACGGTTTAGCAAAGCAAGGTTTTGAATACAAGGAAAACCTCGTGTTCATCTTTCAATATTTCATTGATATAATGCTAGAATGACAAGGATTGATAAAAAGAAATATCGTTGTTAACCAGCCGCTCTTACGTCTTCTCTTGATAATCTCACCAGCTAAAAGAAAAATGGCGTTACTTTGAGGTAAAAAAAAAACAATAAGCGTTAAGAAAGCGGTAAGAAACCTCAGAAACAAAGGGTGTAATTTGAACCATAAAAAAAAAAAAAGAAAAAGAAACAGAAGAAAAAAAAACTCGTTGTTGCCGCCCAGGGAGTGGCTGACATGTAATTATTCTACCACTTAATTCTGCCTGGCACAAGACACTGCGTTACTACTGTAGCGGGGAAAAACTCTAGTGGAAGAAGCTGCTGCGCTGGTCGGACCTCGATAGTGTCTTTTCTTTCTTTATATAGGTATATATATTTCTTTTTGCTCTTATATGCATATACAACAGCTCATAGTATAGATCAAAGTAAATATACCTACACTGTTGTGATTTCAGCGTTTAATTGCGAGGAATAACGACGGGTTTTAAGCATGACTTAAATCAAGCAACACCTTGAAGTACCAATTATCGTAAAACTCAAGGAAAATTTCTCATTCTAATCAGGTGATAGGTTTTCGGAAATGAAAGGATGAAAAATATACCCGATTCGTATAATTAATCATTTTTTATTTATCAATTCTTACACTACTATTTCTATCAGTAAATTTCCAATCAAGAATTGTACGTAGAATCAAATTTAGCTGATTGTGATAGAACAGAGGTTGTCAGGAGGCACTGAGGGTGTGACTAAGATATGGACTGTCACTGGCCTTTCGGAGATCAACTTGTCCAACATCAGGTCTCCTAATTCCATCTGATATGGATCGCGGCTTGAAGGGTGAAGGTGACTCCTAGCCATCACTTCTCGCGCCCTCCAGAGACATTTGTCCATCTGTTCGTCCTTCTGTCCATCTGTTCGTTCCTCGTCTATTTAGGGTCGTCCGTCTTCGTATGGGTTTTTTTTTTTTTTTTTTATTCTGAAAGCTGGAAAATCATTGCTGGCCCCTATGTGTCTTATGTTGGTAAATTTTCTTTTTATTCATTCCGAATGAATTATCGCTTTACTGCATTTACTTCAAATCAATTACCACATTTATATACAATATGTTACAGAGGATAATGTTCGATTCAAAATTCGGTTTATCTTTAATTATTTATCAAATTATACAATCGATATTAAATAATAGAAGCAATAGTTATTTATCGTAGGTATATACCATTCGTTGATAACTCTTCCAGCGGACAATCGGAATAGGTATATATGCATATAAACATATATATATATATATATATATAATAAATTATTTTACTTTAGGATATATATATTTAATGAATAGTATCAACGCGCTCTCTGTGTGTGCTTTAATTTATAATCGATACTGAACGTATGTGGATACACACCATACATATATCTAGTGCAAATATAAATACAGATTAGCAATAAATTCGAGCGTACCTATGTACGTATAAAACTAGTTTAGTACCACCGGTTTTTAAAAAAGTTACTAAAATTGTACCAATCTGCAGTCACCGTGTCAAATTACTTTCAAAATCGTTTTTGAATGTGTCCATAAAGTACTTTTGTGGTCTCAGATTAGACGAACCTTGGATCACTGCTAATGAGTCATAAAGGCTCGTTTTATGAAAGACGAAACGAAAGGACAGAGCTTTTTCGAAAATCAAATTTTTGAGTGAAAAAATGTTTGAACAAGATTTGTAAAAACCGAAATAGACAGCAATAATTTTTGATTTATTCTTTCGGTTGAACGAGGCGATACGTACCTGAGATGTAATGTCACATTTAATGGTTTTTGTCGCCACTCTCGACCCTTCGTCGACAAACAGACGCCGCGACGCCGCGATGCCGGTCCGCGCCGAAATCTAAGGAAAAAAGTCGAAGGCGAAAGGCCAGACCTCGAATTTAACGGATCGGTGAAAAGGGAGGAAAGTAAAGTCAGCTGTCAATGCGCCAGGCTTGAAAACTGGATTCAGTAAAGTATTTTCACGGATTTTCTATAAACCCAAGCGCTTCTTTTCTGCAGCCACGGTATAAAACAAACATAATTGCATAGAGTAGAGTTTGAAAGTTATTCCGCAAGCTTACTAAAGAAGGATCGTTTCAGAAGTGAACCATTTTACAAACGTTTTCTATTTTCGAGTTATTACATTCTTTCAAAATTTTTGCTAAATTTCCGGCTCCTAAATTACCGCTTCCACAACTTCCTGCCGCTCCGTTTGCGGGCCCTTCCGGTTACCAGGTCCCCAATGTACAGCAACAAATAACAAATTTCAATACGACCCAACGACCCGAGAATATTAAAAGTTTTTTTATGAGTTTCGCGGTTAGCAGGGCTCAATTTCGCGCTATTAATAATTCAGTTAGGCCACCACCATTGCTTATTATTCTCCTCGCATAGTTACTTACGATGCCTTAGCGCACCGCGCGAGGGCCGTCCCTGCCCTGATTTGATTTTATAGCCAGTGCCAAATTAATTCAATCCAACCCCAGATCTTCTATCATCTTTGTTTCTCCAGAATTCATCACCAGCCGTTTTACAAAAGGCATACGACTTTCCCATCATATCGTATTTATTTTCTTTATCATATCGTTCATTCCTGTTTACGCTTTTACTCTTTACGTTGGTTTGGGAATAATTTATTTCACCCCATTTACTCCGTCTTTGCCACTTCAAAAACCGACAATTTTCATTATATTTGTCACCTTTTTGGATGATTGTATAGGATTGGAAAACTCGGTATGTATACAGTTTCTAGGGAAAAGGACATAGATAGTTTTATGGTGGATTGAATAACCTGATGGAAAGAATAGGGAAAAAAAAACCTCAAAAGCCACGTAGGCAGAATTCTAAAGATTGAAAATTCTGACTTTATATGAATGTACACTCGGTCACCAAGTATAATTCTCCATAGAAATGATTGATCAAGGATATAACTTATGGTATGTTAATATTAAAAATTGCGTCTAAGCACGCAAGAGATAAATACTCGTAATTCCTATTTTTCTTTAATTTTTCATTCACTTACTGATATATACTGACGCCTAGTCAAACTCTATATATACCCTGTATGTAGTACGTGTATAAATCTAATTGTACTTCTTGACCCACGTTTTATCGTGAACAACAGGCAATACCCAATGCGTTTATACGTCGACTCGCTCGCGTGACATTAAATTCTTCAATCTGTTGTTAAATTACACCCTGAAGTCGTCAACTGTGCTACAAAGTTAATGGCATACCGAGGTAATAATTACCGAGATTGTCAACAGCCATTGATTAACGAATCGAATACGTACGGTATAAGCTGTACATACGATATAAAGTTGGATAGATTCATTTTTATTTCCATATATACAATACGCAGTATAATTACCAAATAAATTTATTTTATTTTATTTTATTTTGTTCAATGCATCAAACGTACGATAAACCACAAAAATTGTTTTTTTTTTTTGTTTTTTTTTTTTCTTCTATTTTTCCAACGAAAATCTGTGGTCGTTATAAATGAAACTAGAAATCGGTATTAAGGTTATCACCACACAGAGCTTTCAGCTTACTGTTAGCCTCATAAAATATAAAAATAGCTTTTAGTGTCAGTCCCGTCGTAGTAGCTGTCGTCACATTAACCTGGATTTTTATATATATAAATTTTTTTTTTTGGGGAGAGAAAAAGCTCTTGTAATATAAACGGAAGGAATACAACCCGTTGACGTACAGCTAGGCTAATATTAATATTGAATTTTATTTTTCAATTCTTTACTCAATGATTTTTCAATGAGAAAATTTTTCTTCTGAAATTTATATGTAAGTTAGAATTATTAAATTTTAAACTTTGTTAATGAAAAGGGTTAATTACCCTACGGTATATCGAAACTGTTATCATCGTTTCTCAAGCGACATTTAAAAAGGTGAAATTTTATTGATCCCCCGATGAATAGGGAGCTTTGTAATTAAATACGCGTAATTTACCGCGTGATTTTTACGCGGGCTCTTACTCCAAATATTTACTAAATTTTCACAATTCATTCGCACCGGTTATTTCTAAGGCAAATATAGGTATGTGAATGAAAAAGCAGATATTTTCTAAAAACTTTTTCTCATCTCTTTTTTTTTTTAATAACTAAACTCCCTCAAGCTTCGGACTTCTATATCAAAGGTTTGGTGATCGTTCGTTGATTTTTTCATACTATATATACAAGTTTTTAATCTCATTTAAACTCTGGAAGATATTCGTGCCAGCCTTAATTGGAATCTTCCCTTGGCTACCCTACCATTCGATGGGTCAAACTTTTAATCCTGTAACTTTTGAGTAAATAATTTATGTCAGTATTCATTGTGTTTAGTTCTGGACAGACCGTAATAACGCTATTTTAACTTTTTAACATCAGTTCATTTGTTCATACTTCACCACAAAATCCGAGGGTGGTTTTCGTTCCTTGCTAATTTACTTCACGGTTTATTTCTTGCTCAGAAATTCCTCGAACTTTCCTGCACTATACCGTTTTCACAGCATCGCCGTTCGCTGTTAATTGTTCGCGCCGTTGGAGTCAATTGATATACCGTTAGGGGCTGGTAAATTCAAGTCTATCCATAGTGTATAGAAAAAATTCGCAATTCGCCTTTCTTGTTCGAAATTATTTCGCGTTATTGTAGTTTTCGTTTTTCACAATATATAGAAGCCACGGTGATGTGCCAGTACCTACTCTACGTATAACTGAGCATAACGATGACAAAAGACCACGAATCTTCTCTCGGTCTTTGCTTCTCTCCCTTTCTGAAAGAAGGATAGAAAAAAGAACGGGGGAAAAAAAAAATATAAAAAACAAATAATGGAAAAAAGGAAACAGAAATAGATAGTCGAGAGTTTTGTGACGGAAGAATTCTCGGTGATGCGGTACCTCCGGAATTTCATCCATCAGTCTTAATAAGCTACCGGAGAGACGCTACCACGTACCATTATCCAACCTCTGAACGTGCGTTACGTGTCGTAAAAAAGGCACTTCAAAAAATTGCATGTACGACACGGGGAGTTGGTACAAGCCAGGAATATTCGACTTCCATAATACAGATACGGAGATAAATGATCGCCGGATTGGTTGGGTTAATAATATTCGTTCGTGTGACAAATCATCAACTAAAACCCTGTTATATAAATAATTCATATATTTAGAAGCGATAATTTTCTGTGCTCGATAAAATTTCGAAGAAAATTCTTCCTTCAACTGAGAAAACAAATCGTCCGTATCACGTCCTGTTCAATTAATCGAGTCAATTGGGTTGATAAATTCAATAAAACTCCTCGGCTACTCCGCATGAAATTGAATGAGGCTTCTAGGACAAGACTGGTCCGCTTGTTCGCAATTCGTATTGTATTGTCAGGTACAAATCGCCGATCGGTACTACTTCCAATACTTTATACAGGAGTTATTTCGCAGGTAATTCATTGCTGTGAATTATATTGGCGTTTGAATAAATTCTAATAATCATATATCACAATATATACTAAGAATGTATTATATTCGTATGGTAATCACAAGTTCCAATTATGTGACTGAGGTGAGAGTAGATCACCTCTTGTATAATTACCCGCATACCAGTATCCCGTCTCTAACCCAAGTCCGAAGTATTAACTCGAGATTAACTCGACCATTGAGCTGGAATACCGGCATTAAGGACCGGTATATCGATTTGGGCGGGTCGACGGCAGAAGGGATTTAGATTTTGATGTAAAAACAAGCTGCTATACAAAATGAGAATTAATTGAGCGGACACATTTAGTTACTCGTGGTTAATCATATCTCGATTTTTCACTGACGTATATATGTATACATAACATGCAAAGCTATGCACACTGACGGATTTAGTGAACCAAAATTTTGAAAAATGGTAAAAAGTTAAATATTTTGCTTGAAAACAGTATGACTCGTCTTTACAACTACGTATGTAGAAATAAACGGCAGTATTTCATCCCTTAATGTGTGTCGTTCATATCCAATTGAAATGCATGTTGAAAAGCGTAATTTTCTTGTATCACTTATATCGTGGAAAATAGAGATGGTTTATAGCTGAGCGCAAACGAATGAGTTCAGATGGTAACTAACTTATCTAGTTAGCATGGGGTTGACTGGTATATATGTGTATTACAACATGCACTAACCTAGCTCGAGTTAACAGCAAACTAGATGGTTGGTTAGCCGGTTGTTCGGTAGAAACGTTTCGCAAAACCCGGGCCAAATATTTTATTAAATTCTAATGCAGACATAACGAAGGTCCTTTGTCTGCCTTTCCTGGTATATCATTTATGTAGATTCGCGTTTTCCTGGTTTTACCGTTTCCTGGTGCGCGCGTCGAGTTCCGTCCATTAGACGGATAAAGCTGGGGACTCCCATTTGTGGTCCTGCAAATTAGGAATTAGGGTCACGGCATTTCAACCCCGTTTGCTAACCATCACCTTCGCCACCAGCAAGACCAGTTCTTTACCAACCTGTCCGGAACCGCGGTTAAAACATTTTTGTTTTAAAATTCTTCACAAGCATAATAATCAAAACTCTCCACGATTCCATTGCAAATAATTAATGATCAACGACACAACTTACAATTGCAACAAAATTAATTTCTACATTTATATCAACTTATAACATCATGGTTTATGCGACACCTGATAAATGGTATCAGCTAAACATCCCCGCAACGATTCTCAGCTGCGTATACAATTATACGTAGAACATGTATATATATGTATATATATATATCTATATATGTATATAGAAGGACGGACAGACGTAGGCAGGAACGAATGGATATTTGCAAGCTAAACCACTAAATTTCCCATCCAATTTACGGGTACATGGCTCTAGTGGTGTTGCGTGGCTTTCGGGCTGTGACTCTATACCTTCACAAATGCAGTTTACCGAAATAGCTCGCTGGTTGAGATGGTTGAGGGAAACTTGCATCGTCGAGTAGGTACGCCACTTGTGCCTGAACCGTCAACCGAGTACTCCTACTATATGTATGTATAATATACTGGCTAAACGTGCAAGCAACGAGCTTCACCATTCTGTCTACCGATTTCGGAGATACGAAATGGTTGCGTTTGGTCGTCTACTAGTCACTAAGGCTCCATTTAGCACATCTTCAGTGTCAAGTGCTGAGCCGAAATTAACGAATAATACTATATAGGGTAGAGATTCGTCGTGATTTTTTTTTTTTTCTTTGTCAAATTTCAACAAATCCTGAGTAGTAATTAAACCGTTTTTCATTTAACATTATTTTCAGAACTCTCATGCATTGAAAGTTAAAGCCAAACTCGGTGAACTACCATATTTGCTAATCAGGCTTCGTCATCTCGCGAAACGGTTAATCACTCGGCGTAAATCGGTGGGCGCTATTCAGTCGGATGTACTTCTCTACCCCCGTACTCACCCCCTTCACTCTGTACCGGGAAATCCTATATCCGGAATACGAACGTTTGCGGTGGAAATCCCAGAGCGATTCTGTCCTAATCAGAACACAGAGCATGTGCTGCGATAAAGGAAGCATTCGATGTTTCAGAGTGAAAGGAAGATAGTAAAGCTAGCAAAAGCTAATGTGATAACTGATGGCCTTGAATGTACATACCTATGTATACATATAACTATCTCTACCATTGTTTTACGGTCAATCTAATGGAACAGAGTGGCGATTTGTCATCAGAGAATTGTTTAGCTGAGCAAAAAGTAGCCAAAATTGTTAGACCCCTTAGATATCGCACTATGATAAATTGACCAGCAATGAACTAAGGGTTGCATTGCTTGTGAAGATACCGTGATTCTATAGAAGGAGGTAAATAAATTGTCAAAAATGTGACAAAGGTCAATTTTCTATACTTAGAAAATGTATTTACATCGTTGGGTACTCGTAGTGATTAATGGCTGTATGTTCTTTCGATCGATAGTTATTGAAAGTGATGGGGTTACTTGACCTTATCCAAATCATACCCATACGTACCCAGGTATAAACGATGATAAATTATAACACCAGATATCAGTGTTGACATCTACCCAAATTTTCCCTGATTTTATAACGCAAGACTTATAACGAAGGATAATAAAATGTGAAACTGGTCCTTTAAAATACCACCTGGACTTAATCCAGCGGTTGTTTTCCTCTCTTCACTGATCCTATTGTAGATACAATTCCGAAGTAATAGCCAAAGGCTATTTGGTGTGGGCTCGTATCGAGAACAGATCATTGGTGCACCGATCTTATCCGCACATAATGTAGTACCGAGTACTGGACCGGCCTGCTGACTGCCTCCTAGCTGTAATGTTCTATACATAAATTTTGTATAGTATACGTAGTTGAGGTCATTCCAGGGCAGTCCAGTCAGGCCATGCAAGGCAAACCTATATTCTGGTTTCATAATCTATATATAACTATACAATGAATATATATATATACCATGGTGGGTATCGTAAATCACAGTTTTAACGCGGAATCAATATGATTTACCGTGAGATTCGGTCGCGATATGGCGCCGGACTGTTATGTAGAATGGTTTTGCGAGAAAGGACGAAAGTCCATAAGGGATGAAGGGTGGTACCGAGGCAACGTTCCTACCAACCAACCAACCAACCAACCAAGTTGATGGCATATCCTGATGCGTACATTCTACCAGGACAGATGTATTTCCTATTTCCTATTTCCTGAATGAGGATGGACATTGGAGACCGAGTACTGGCGTGGACAATCCGGACAGTTGAACGACGCCGGCAAGCCATGAATTTGCATAAAGTTTCCAGTTGGTATTGAAAAAAAAAAAGAAAAAACAAAAATTAGAATAAAAAATTTACAATGGTACGAAGTTTGGAATTTTACTTGCTAATTTTTTTTTTTCTCTTTTTCGTTTCTTTTTTTTTTGTGCTTAACTTTTATTTCGCGTCTTATAACCCTGTCGGTATTAACCCTTAAATTAAAAGGTACAGAATAATATTCTGAACGTTCATCCGAGTGTTGGAACAAAATTATTTATAATTTTATTTTTTCGTTTCTCTCTCACGACCCTTTTGCAACAGAAATATTCTCGACTATACCGTGCGTGAGTATAGGCATATATTTCGAAATACAACCAGCCTCGAGCAATTCATGAAAAAGTTTGTTTTCCACGGAAAAGAGGAAAAGAAGAAGAAAGTTGAAAAAAAAAAAAGAACCAAATAAAACTCAAGAAATCATAATTTCAAGTTTGTTTACAAGAAGTCTGCACTACCAGATGGTGGCTAGATATACAATTCGGGAGACCTCAATGGCTCAAAGTTTTCGCTACCCTCTCGAAACCCACCGTATAGTATACTTATATAAACATATATATATCTATGTGTGTGGATGACGTTGTATTTTCGGTTCACCTATTCGGTCCATAAGCTCTAAGTTTAGTATTATTTGTCCCTAAATAAAAGACTGTTAATAAAATAGGATATGTATTTATCGCTGTTTTTTCTGGGTCTTTGGAGTTTCCTAAGTCCCAAGTGCGAGTAATCCGTAGCGAAATTTAGAGTCGGCGATTTTTCTTTTCTCTGTTAAAGGGTTTTCATGATTACCATATATTATGGTCGAGCGAAGAATCTGAGGTTCGTAGCGGCAGTGTTTATGGCTAAACCCATCTTCCGAATTCAAAGAGAAGCAGAAGGAAAACTGTTACGACCCGGGTTTATGGAGCCTCTGAGCGAGTGGAAGATCTCTCTGGTTGGAGCCCCTCCGATGTTGGATGTTGGTACCCACGGTTCGAAATTAGGGTTCTACTCGTATTTAGATACTCACGTATTCCTCTGAGTTGTTGAATTTCGTTAGATTCCGTGATTTCAGGGGGTTAGATCTTCATTATTTAAAGAACATTATTTTATCGATATACTGCAGTATACCTACCCTTAACGATATAACATAAATTCTTTCGAATAATTGATTACTGATTTATATGAAACGATCATTCATCCATATATTTACATATAAGGTGTATGAATTTTCAGCAAAGACGTAAAGTAGGCATATATTTGGCATGAAAACCTCCAACTCGACTTTTTGTGGACCCAATTCTTTGTAATGAATCGTAATTTTTTTTTTTGTTTTTTCACGTAATCATGTGATGTTTACACTACATAGCTACATCATGAATATTTCCGACTGATTCGCACCCACAAAAGGGGTTTAATTGGTACATAGGATCTGTTCAGTGTATTCTGATGATAATTGGCGTGATCAAAACAGAAAGAGAGAAGAATTTTTTTTTATTTTTTTTTTTTATCATTATATATTTGTAGGGATCAACCCTCACCGGTTGATGAAAGACCAAACAAATGCGTGCGACCCGTATAGGGCTAAGTTAGAATTGGTTGGATCGAGCCGTTTCGTCGCTAATTACTTATTTACCCAAGGCATTAATTATGTCCCGTGTGTTTCGTTTCAACTGACGTACCTACCCAACATTCACCCTTCCACCGCAGAGTGATCGAGTCATAAACGTCACGTAAATTTCTACGGGGCAAACGGTGATTCGGGGGCTGGGGTGGAGGGGCAGGGGGAGGGGGGGTCAGGAGGCAAAATCTTGGAAATGGAGCGTGGAGCGTATTGGCACGGGGAAACGGGATGACGGAAATATACCCTTCCTTGCCAAATTGCAGCATTAAACTTGGGCTGGTATGGCGTGTACGCGTCGGCCAGAAATGGAGTTGGGACGTGATTACGTCACTTCCTTGACGTGCAAGCAAAGCCTACTGGGAGTACCTAATGCAGATTGACAAGCCATAACTCTATTACCAATAAATCTCGCATTACTACCGTTATGGCCGTTGTTATATATACCCTTGGTATATTATTCCGTACATAATACCGAGATATTATGTATAGAGCATTGGATACATTATACGAAACTCGTGCGTGGTGTCAAATTTCAATCACGTCTATATACGGTTATAACGTTCGCTACGTAGGTACTATACGAAATCATAGAATATTTCATATTACGGCTATTACAAAAAAATCACCCTCATTTCTGCCCACGACAACTTATTGATACAGTTGATTATTACTTCCGTTCGAAAATTTTTGGTAAAAAAGAAAGAAAGAAAGAAAGAAAACGAAATTGCGAATTTAATTTTGTCACAAACTTTTCGTTATCCACCATTCCTCATTAGTTTAGAGAATTATTAATCTAAGGTGATTAAAATAAGCTATAATTTAGCTTTAGATTAATGGCGTATGAGTATATAAGGTATTCGAGTGTGAGAGGTGTACATTGATGATTAATTAAACCCAACGTAACTGGTATTAGTTAATTTATTTCAATTAACCCTAGAATTACAAACCCATTTTTTTCTACCTTTAAACTACAAACCAGGGTAAATATTTACCCCACGCGTTCCTTGTTTGTAAAACTGTTCTGCAAGCAGTAATGAGACTCCTGAGTATATGAATCTCTTCGTTTTTCCATGCAGAAGATAATGGTGAAAAGTAAATTCAATTTCAATGAAGTTTAGGCGGTGAAAAATCGATTTAATTACATAAAAGTGCTAAGGAAACGGCCAAAACGTTGTATTGCAGAGTTCGCCTGGGGTAGATATATACCCCGGTTTGTCGTTCTAGGGTTAATATACAAAATTGGTGGTATCGGAGGTAAGGAAATCATTTTCTTTACATTGATTTGATCAGCTATATTAATGAAGTGAGTGGAACAGACTATAAGCATCGGAAATCGGGATTATTAATTGGAGGAAAAAAATAAATGGACTTATAAATTTCTATAACGACCCTGTACCAATATCGAAGATGAAGAGACAAACGGACAGAAGATGATCGGTACAGGATCGGATAAAGAGAGGTGAGGTACGATATCGCAGCCCATGGACCAGCGTTCACACGAGCAATGCACTCTGGCGTATCATAGGCACCTACTTACACCGTTTTCTCTCTGAAAATCAATATCCAAGTTCGCAGCGCCTCGCATCGGTGGTCGAGGAAGACAAATCTCAGTGTCTCGAAATCCAGGCAGTGGTGCCCTTGCGGTGCAAAAAGTCTGAAATTCTTCCGCAAAGTGCCAAATCAGTGAAACCGTTTTTGCCAAACGGTTCCGCAAAAAAGTGTTTGCAAGGATTAAACGGAAGCCACCCTGGGACAGAGGTCGCCATTTTGAATCACGAGTATTTTCGCGCAACCTCGTGTGACCTCGTGTGACCTCGTAGTCACGTGTTACTCGAGGTTTCAATTTTTTGTCATGAAAATTCTTTTGTCTGCGTCAAGCGTGTTTTTTTCCTTTTACTTGGTTTTTCCCATTCCCACGAGACCTTTGAAACAACCCCCTTACAACCCTCCGCCCAACGTTTCGAAAGAATAAAAATTGCACCATCGTAATCAAGCGCCTTTCTAAATAAGGAAAAATTACTTTTTTTTTTTCTTTCCCTAACTATAAGAAAATCAAACTAAAATCAAATAAAATCATTTGAAAATTCTGAAATTGAAAGCGATAACATGAAGTAGTATAATTTAAACAAAACTATTTTAGCGGTCAGATATTTTCAGAGCTAATAAAAAAATAACACGTACCTAGAGTCGGGAATTACTAGTTAAAATATTGACGTACAGAGGTAGAAGAGTTTGGATAAAAATAAAGAGAAAAAATTTGAATAAAAAAGTTAAAAAGAAAAAAAAACCATACATCAAACCACTATTGAAAGTGTACCGAGATACCACATTTATCAAATATTTTATTTACCTCGATTTTTCGCACGATCAATG
Source organism: Tenthredo notha (assembly GCA_914767705.2). NCBI lineage: Eukaryota > Metazoa > Arthropoda > Insecta > Hymenoptera > Tenthredinidae > Tenthredo > Tenthredo notha. The sequence continues at coordinate 15,734,840 of OU611906.1, forward strand.
GTAGAACAACACAGGATATTAATTGGTTCGTTTAAACACGTAAAATAACAAATTGATAGTATAATTTGCCAAACTAAAACGTGTAAAGGTAATTAAAACGACAAATTACAAAGTGGTCGTGTTTGTGGACGACAAACCCTCCGCGCCGGCTTAATGGTAATAAAAAATGAAAAGAACCAAAAAAAAACAAGAAAACGAGGAAAAACAAAAAAAGGGGAGGGGGGGAGAGAATAAAAAAAGGTAAAAGAGAAAAAGAATGCACTTCTCGACACCGTACTTCGGTGAGAAATAAATTTCAACCCAACTACCGCGTCAAAGCTTTAAATTTGCCGCTTAAAGGAGAGGAAAAAAAAATAAAAAACAAGAATAGCAAAACGCGCTTGCATGAGGCTAAAATGACAGGATCTCTCTATATATATAAAGCAAGAGGAAAAGATTTTTCCGACAAATTGAAAGTGCAAAGTAGCAAACGAACCGCGTTTTATAGACTATATACCGTAACACACCGAAGATGTTTTTTTTTTTTCATAAAACTAGTAAAATTGGATATTTTTCACTATTCTATTCTACGAGAAAAAAACAAAATCTCAGTTTTTCCAATAATTTTCTTACGAGAATATTAGAATATAATTTATATGTATATATCCCAAGAATTTCCTTAATTCAAGAATAACAATTTTCAACAATCAGGTTGCCTGGTTATTCGACAATTTATTCAACCCACTTTAGGGTAGATCACGCGATCTACCGGTTGCACAATCACCACCACCACCACACAATGTTATTTTATTTTATTTTATTTTATTTTATTCTATTTTATCTTATTTCTCCGTTTTTATATACATAACTCTATATACCTACATATACCTATGTATACCTTTAACGGCCATATAAAAGTACTCGAAACGAAGCTACGATTTATATAATAAGCAACATTTCTATGTATACTCACGTGCTTGTGTACCATGCAATATCAAGAAACATGTTATAACCACGTATAGGTATAAAGACACGACTACCATACCGCTCACCGGAAGGAAGGTAAAGACGCGATAGTGGATGAGATAACCCATAAATAAAACAGGGCTTCTCGTGTATATATTTATATAGTATACATAGATACAAAGACATAGATATAGGTATATAAAACGGGGTATAGATATATAGTAATATCTACTAACGTCATATGCATGCGGTGCATGGCAGGACGATATAGAGACCGAAAACGGATTATTTATTTAGAAATAAAGGGGGAATTCGTTTTTATAAATGTCAGACTGTCCTGGAAGATAAGGATATCAAAATTTTCTACAAATATACCAACGAGAGTTCGAAATTTTTGTCAAAATTATATTCAGAATCAGTTTCGAGTTATTACTCGTTATTTTTGTTTCGGTTTATAGGCGCTTTAAGAGGATTTAACCCCCTGTGACGAATAAATATAAAGGGGGACGGAAAAAAAAAAAAAGATTTACAATAAACACTGATCTACGTGTACCGAGCAAGGCGAGAGAGTATCAAGTCTTAGCAAAGAGCCATATTTTAATCGGTAGCAGTTTATCAACGGTTTTACGGTAAATCACTCGTTCCTTTCCACTTCATAACTCAAGCCAGGATCCCGGATCGGGTGTCCCTTGATCCCAGACCCGGAGGGTCGGCTGGTGCCCTCCTCCTCCTCTTCTTTTTCCTCCACCGCGCTTCGCCGTCAGTTTCTTTCTTATTTATGGTCCGTGGGGTAATTCTCAAAGTTTTGCGTGATTCTGCATAGCCAACTACGCGTTTCTTTCTTTCTCTTTTTCCCACCTCGTCTCTCATCTTCCATTCGCATTTCTCCCTCTCTCCTATCTCTTTTTTACTCTTTTTCCCACTTTTTACTTGTTTCTTTAATAAATCGATATCTTATAAGATCAGAAGCCATGCACTCATATATATATATTTTTTTGCTTTTTTGCTTTTTATATTATTTAAATAAAATTCAGAACGAATTTTCCCTCCACCAAAGTATCCCAAGAAAATAGAGTCTGAAAAGAAGGGAGAATATAGTCTCAGATCAATTTCACGCTACGTCCAACACGTAAATGACTATACTGGGTCAAATCTTGACCGCGTGAAAAAGTACATGGTTAAGAAAAGACGAGTATAAAGAGTGAGAAAAGTGGCGTAGGGGTTGAGGCTATAAGGTGTAGGTGTAGGCGGAGGTGAAGGTGGAAGTGGAGTTGGAGGTGAAGGTGGAGGTGGAGGTGGAGGTCGCGTGGGGCACACAGGGAGAAATAATGGGGCTCCTCCAACACCCTGGGGAAATGCGAACTGGTAGAAATGTAGGGGTCGTTTCTTGCGTCAGACAGTGATTCGTCTAGGCTGAGTTGGACTACGGGAAAACAACGCGGAGCCAAAGAGCGTTGCATTTTTCATCTGCATAGTTAGAGGGCAGGAAAAGAAAAGCCAGCCAGTAGTTAGATGAAACACTCTCTCTTATAGCTAACATTTATCTCGAGCATTAAACTTGTGGTAATAATTATTACCATTTATCCTGTTTCTCCGAGGTAGAGAAAAAGAAAACCGCGATTAACTTTGCGATAGATTATTAAACGGCCGAATAAAACCTCTATAAATAAACGAAAGATAAAGATTTTTTCCAATCAACAAAAACCCAAATTCACTATGGAACGAATATTGTTTTTTTTTTTTTTTTTAATTTCCCCAGACATTTACCCTAATTCAGGCTCGCGTACCAGCTGCTTTCAGCAGTAGTATAGTCCGTAATAGTGCCGACCGTCTGGTCGGCTACGGGTTTTACTACTACCGCTCCAAATAACCGAACCCCTTTAGCTGCACCAAACTGCCTAACCGTAACACCTTTCCCCTTTCCAACCCCTTTGATACCCCTAGTCAACAATTTTCCCGCCCTTATCCTCACAAAGGTTTACCATCAACGGTTACAAGGGTGACTGGTGGTTATCGCATGATTTGAAAAAAAAAAAAAAAGAAAAGAATAAAGAGAAAAAATGGATAAAAGAAGTAAGAACAACAACACGCGATATGCGTTGTGCGTTATGATCGGCGATGTTTTTTCTTTATTAGAAAATATCGATTGCTTATATAATATTTGAAATTAGTAAACGTTAGCGTTATAGCAACGACGATGAATGAAGGGAGAATTTGGAAGCTGTGTAACCAACGCCTCCGCGGTTTTGTTCATTTCGCTTCGAATAGCTCGCTGCGCTGGCGTCGCGAATCTGAAGGATCTTAAATATTCATAGGTCCGAAAGCTCTGCCAAGGGGGACAAAGTGACCTAAAGCAGGAAAGGCGGAAAGAGAAAGAGATTGGAGACTGAACTACCAGAGACTAGAGAGACAGTCTCCGGACATTCGGTCGACGTCGTTTTACACTCTGCGAAACTAGTCGTCGCGAGTGGATGGCTAATCTACGGAATAGCGATTCTCTTTCGCGAAGAAAAATCTCAACTTTCTGAATTTAAGAACATTGAAATCTTACCTAAAACAAATTCTTTTCTTCAATCTCAAATACAGTTTGGTAAATAAGAAAAAAATGTAGTGTGAGGTAAAACAAGTAATGGTCAACGAAAGCGCGAAAAAGAAAAAAAAAAAATAGTCCACTCCGAAAGCTCGTGCATCGATCATTCTCGATAATAGGTATAATATATCACCGTTGAAATTACCTCGGCACGCACCTTTTGGTTGATTTTTATTTTTAAATATTTATCGTCGAGGAGTTGACGTCTGATGTGAACGTCAGGTAGGCAGGCAGGCAGCGAGTGGTTCGCAATCATTGAAGGATCAAAGCACTAATCAATTTTGAGGAGACAATGGACTTTGTTCGTGGCTCCGTGCCGTTTTGAAAAGGTATAGGTATATATATATATACGTATATGAAGTATAGATGAGGAAAGGGGTAAAACGGAGGGTAAAAGGGCGGCAAAGCTTTGATAGGTCGATTGTCGCCCACTTAATTACGACTTTCGTAACGCGATCACGCGTCAGACGTGACTTCTATCAAAATTATATCTCGCGATATTAATTTATCCAAGATATGATCAAAACTTTTATCAATTACCTCATATATTACCTCGACATGCCCGTAAGTATTATAACTTGCACTCTCGCAAATCTCGCCTCAAGTATGTATGCAGGGTTACCTGAAATGAAATAGGTAATTAAAAATTATCACGCGAGATGAAACACGATGTAATTTAAATTTGATATAAACGAGGAAAAATAAAAATAAATAATAACAATAATAATAATAATAATAATGATAATAAACAAGAGAGAAAGCCTCGACCCGCGATATATGTTGCGACTAACTTTTACCTTCAAACTTTAATAAGCTTAAAGGTGGATAAAGCGCCACGTTTTACAATGTACAAAAGAACCAATGGCGTTCGGTCAACCTTTCTTAAATTAGCATAAAGATAACTAGTCGAGGGGGTTGAGGGTTATAATAGGGTTGGGCTGTGGACATGCGAATACGTTTGTTGGTCGGATATTTAAGCGGGATTTAGATAAGAACTGAACAGCGTCAACCCGGGACACGATAACTTTCTGGTACCGAGACAAGCAGTTGGACAATCCGGCCCTAACCAGAACAAGATAAGTCGCAGGGAATTGCGTTAGGAGAAAACAAAAAAAAAAAAAAAACCAATGAATTGCTACCTCAGTAAAGTCCAACAACTTGTTGAGGTCAGACACGACATCACCCTAGATATTCGTGTCCGAACAACATTACAGGACCAAATACACGTGACAAAGACGAACTCACTGCTAAAATCATCCCCCTGCATAATATCCTGCGAAGAATATACTCATTCATATATACAAAAAACTCGAATCACGGATTTTAAAGTCGAATTTTATTTTTGACAGATAATCTGCCGATTTTTGCCAGCTATTTTCCCGATGTTTGATAGCCGAAAATATTGACCAGTATAACGGATGAACAAGTTTCCTTCAAACGAGGCCGCATTAGGCATAAACTTTGCACAGAGCAAAGGGTCGCCTGTCTTTAGACAGTTGTTGACGAGGGTTTGACGGGTGCTGTTGGAGGTAGGCTTCAGGGAGCCGGGGATTGGAACGTCGGGAACGCTTTGCTAACCGGACCAAGACTGAGGAAATTTGTTAATTCTGTGTAACACGTCATTTTGACGTACCAGACAAAGCGAACTGTTCTCGTAAATGATGAACGCCTTTCTTTCACGGTATATAGATTTCTTTGACGGCTAAACCTATGGGTGGGTTGCCCAGACTGAAGTAAGACTAAACAATAAATATGTAAACTTGAACCAACGTGCGAGTCGAGTTATTGCACCATAAGCAGTTTCGGAGTCGTTCTAAAGTTGGAAAGCGGCAAATTTTTGAGTAATAAAATAAAAACGAGAGAAGAAAAGAATAAGATCTTCACATTTATGGATCTTCTACCTCGAGACAGACGACCTTGAATAATGATAAACCGGGTAGAATCTTATGTTTAGACGAGAGACACAGAGAAACACTCTAGATTTCAGTAGATGGGTACTTGACGTCCCTTTTATCAAATTTACTAAGGTAAATTTGAAATTCAAGATTTACTTCACGACAAACCTTTTCATAACCCAATGAAATATTTTGCATCTCCTTTGTCTCGAAATATACTATATATATATATTATTTATGAAAAAAAAATTTCAATCTCAAAGAACTTTTCATTTTTCTTCTCTCTCCCTCTCTCTCTTTCTTTCTTCCAACAAAATTTGCCAAAGTGCAGTTAAAAATTATTTTAACTCAGCTATAATTATTATCGATCATTCTTTAGAGTGGACAGACTATACATAAGTTTCTATTAGTTTCGTTCTTTTGATTTACGAATGATCTTCTTGAGTGCTAAAAAAAATATGACAAAAGCGAAGTATCGCCGGTCTAGCAGAGTTGAAATAAAGAAAAAATAAGTATAAGGACGGGCACCAATGTTCCAATGGCGCTTTGCCAAATTTGGCCAGAACTGAGCTGTGCCCTGGCTTATAGCACAATTCTACCTTAACCTGATGAACTAGCCTTCCGATCGTATATCGTTCATTGGGAAACCAATGACAAGATCTAACCACATCGTTTGTTCAGCCACCATGACTGGCCAATCGAGCGATTGACTGACCTAAAACCAAAAATCTCTCGACCAAAACCAAGTCTAATTTTCAACATGAAATTAAACCCCCATCCACCCTTTTGGCCAGGAATTGCTATAGTTATAAGTAATTTCCTGAAAATTACAGGAACACCACTGTTCTTCGAAAATTCGTTCAGTATGAAATTGTCGTAAAAGGAATTGTGGTCTGTGACATAGATGACTCGGGACGTTGCAAGGGGTTGTTAAACTATTTATCGTAGGTGCATAGTGCATACCTATACTCATTTGTCTCGGTCCTTTGCGCTTTTAATGTCTGTACTACCTCACGACATAATTGTCACAGCCTGCTTTTAACGGCATGGATGGTACACGCATATATGTATATATATGGTACCAACATTAAATGGGGAAAGAGGTGTTTGGTTTAGTGGAAGGGTATGTATACACGAGTTTGGTATACACGCTGCTTCAACTACCCCCAAAATAGCGTACGAAAAAGTTGTACAAATACTGACGCGCTATGACCAGGCGTAATAAATTACCTCAAACTATGTACTAACTAAGCCAGTGCAACGGTCAATGGCGATCGCTAAGCTCTTACTACCAAGATTCGAGCTAAAGGAATGACAAAAACAACCAGGAAATTGATTATTAATTAGGATAACGCGGGGAAGAAACTTCTCTCCATACCGCAAAGTCGGTATTGATTGATCAGTAGATTCATTAGCTTAAATTAAGGGTGAAAAACTGTTTCCTGAAGTAGTACAGGTCAAAGACAGACGAGTCATTTAGTTCCGTAGCTACAATCATTCAAACATCGTGTAGAATTTCTTCATTCTTCATTCAACGTGCGATTTGTTCGATTTCCTTTTTTTCAAGCTTCGCGGTTTGCGGGAGAAATTACATCTATGTAAAAATTTACGTGAAAAAAGAAAATCAGGATCGAGCTCAAAGCGAAATCCTCGAATTCCAACTATTAATTACCAATTTAGAGCACTAATTACATACCTCATTGTCATTCCTCTAACGCGAGCTTGGCGTGCGAACAAAGGCAGATAATAGCGCTAATAAAAGTACAGTTTTTATTCCCGTTTTTTTTTTTTTCATTTCTTTTTTGTTATACTAGCTAACTCACCCCCGTCTATATTCTTAAGCGAGGAGTATACAGCATAGCGCTTACCCGTGGTCAATTAACTTTTAGTTTCTCAGCTAGACCGCAAGTCCGGCCCTAACTACGAGTTAGCATTTTAGTAGTCACAGCAACCTGCAGTCGGCCGCGGTCTAGCGATAACCAGGCAAGGAGCGCGGCAGCCGACGGATAGAAGGCCACTTAACGGTTAACGTCTGACCACTAATCTACCTGACTCCCTGACCGCCACCTCTGACCTCCAAGGACGACTGCTGGCCTGTACCGTGGCTTACTAATTATTCTTTCACCCTTAGCCTAGTCCACGGCCTCAGCATATGCCTAGGCTAAAATACTTTGCAGGATTAATCTGTCGTTTGGATGTTCAGCGCAGAGCTTAATCCCGCGTTCTATTCGGTTGCGATTTTGTTTATTTGATAATTTACCGATAATAATCATTTCTTTAACTTGACGAGCAACTTATGTCTTCGAACTGTTGCGCAAAAAAAAAAAACTACTCCTACCTCTGTTCCAGCATCCGATTACGTTATCGATTCGAAATTCCTTACCTCAAAGACCTACCCTGAATTTTGATCAAAATAATTTCAGCCAATTCATGAACCTTGAGTAACCCACACGCCCGAAGAACCTCTTCATAACGATTAACTTAAAACCGGATTAAAAGTATTCTAGACCTTTGAAATGAACACGTTCCTTATCCTCTGTACTACCATAGCGGTTTCAAGGTGCTGCTACATTTATCCTAAAGGTACCATAATCAAGTTATTATCTCATTATCAGTAGTATTATCTATGGCATAAGTAAACGTGAAGAAGCCCAATTTTAAGGATCAAATATTTCCTTATGATTAACGATAATCTATTAAACTAATTACCTGTCGATATTTGATGGTGAAAAATTCGTCAGCTTTCAGTATGGTACTTATCAAACTATATTCGTGTGTTTATAGAGGATTATTCCCGGAAAGGACCAAAGAGTAATAATCATATATAATTAATCAGACTAACGGAGGCGCGTCAAGCGCTGCAATTAACTTTTCAGACTTACGTATACATTCGTATATATAAGAGCTTGTGCAAATAGCTTTCTTAGTAATTAAAACGTACCTACCGATATTTCCGCACCGTGAATGTTTCCACAGATTCTAGATTCTAGACTGATTAATGTCTCTCTAGCTAAAGTTGCCTTTCCTACGATTCAAAAAGGACCTCAAGACTTCGTGTTATTCCTATTATCGATTCCCGTAATGCTTTCAATGAAAATTACATGGGTTTCACCCACGGAGTTCACTGGACTTATTTATTAAATACCGGATTTAAACATTTTACATAAATTACAAGTTATCTGTTTACGGTGATATATTTTCCAGTCTGATAATTGGAACGGACGTCGAAAAGCTTAAATGACTGATTAATTATTGAAGAGCAAATCAATAGCCCACAAAAGCACTTGGGCATAATTGAATTGGAATTATTTGAAACCGATATCTCTCCCTTTCACACTAAACTGTATGCTCATTGCAGACTAAATTATATCTTCTCTAACGCATTATGATAATTGAATGCTGCATACCAGATAGCACAAAACTAATAATTGTCTATCAGACGTCCTCTCTAATATTATATTACAAGAACTGTCGCATTGGATATCTATAAAACGTCTGATAGACAAGATTCAGTCTTACGCTATCTGTGGTATTATTTTTGTCCCAATTTGAATCCGATATTGGATCTACATAAGTTAGCAATGGCTCCGTTCCTTCGGAATATTTAATCCTTGACTGAAAACTGCTTCGTAAATCGAATCCAATAATCATTACTATCATATTGATTGTTTCAGAAGTGACAGATCCTTGCACGAAACTTAACTGCGCTCAAGGGGCACAGTGCATTCGCACAAGGGATGGCATATCAGCTAAATGTGAGTGTGCTATATCCTGCCCGAATCTTGGTGACCACGAAGGAGCCTCCCCTGTCTGTGGAAGCGACGGGGTTGACTACCCTAATCTCTGTGAGTTAAATCGCTCGGCCTGTACCAAGGGATTGAATGTGAGCGTAGCATTCCGTGGAAAATGCGGTGAGTTCTTAAGGATATATTATAAAGCCAATCTCTCATGTCATCGCCATTAATATGAATGGGATAGAAAAAAAAAGGGAGTAGAAATAGGTAGTACTATACGTACTATGTATAATTTTACACCGCTAGTCTCATAGCTGGAGTTTAATATTCGCGAGTGACAGCAAAGTGAAATTTAAAACAAGTCGGAAAAAAAAAAAAAAAAAAAGTTTTAGCTCGGGTCTACGACCGGCTTACCAAAAAGCGAGAATTATAGATAAGAATCTTGAAGCGTGTAAGTCGTTTGAAATTCTCACGCTTGTGGCAAAATTACACAGCAGAGACACGAGGGACTATAATAGAATAGAAATGAATAAAAAGCGCTTTTGTTACGGTTGATTATTATTCCGAGAAACAAATTGCCCAGAAAGTTAAATACCTTCATAATGTAGAAAAAAAAAAAAAAACGTTATTTTACACGAAACCTGTACAACAAAAGATTTCTCCTATATATGGAATAATTATGGAACAAAATTATAAAAAAAGAGAGAAAAACCAGCGATAACATTCAATGCGACGAACGAATAAAGGAATAATTTTCCATAGCTGTTCCACATTCATCGTATGTCTGATACGAAAATGAACTTTGTTCATATACTGATGATTTAAACCGAATATAGATATATCGTCCATCTCCTGTTCATCTCACGAGCTTTCAGCTACAGACCAAGCTACTATCTACCTATTTCTCCCTGCACCTTCTATTTCGTCGTCGCGTCGCGCGGTCCAATGCAGTACAAACTTAGCAGGCGTTTAATCAAGCGAGTAGTAAGGACAAATGTTTGATCAGGCAGGTAGGAAAGTGCTATTTACTTAGGATTAAGTAAGTCGTACCATCCAGTCCTTTTCCACCCCATTCCTGACTCCTGTTTCCTTCGTCACGGTACTAGGACTGCGTCGTGAAACTAGCTGTTAATGAGTTGGTTAAATATCTCGCGAAATACTTGGCAGGTCGGAAGTTAACAGATCAAAGCAAATTAGGACGGTAACAATAATTGAATACGCGATGGTATATACCTATCTACCTACATAGCCGCGTGGTAGTTGAACAGGTGACGATGACAGGCGTGGGTGAAAATAGAAGATAGACTCCCTGGTAGAAATTTTTCTAGAACTGCTAGCCTGCAATATAGGCCTGTCTAGATTTTTCTAGATTTTCTAGATTTGCTAGATTTTCTAGATTTGCAATACAGACCTGCCTAGGTTTGTCTAGATTTGCTAGATTCGCTAGGTTTTCTAGATTTGCAATATAGATCTGTCTAGATTTTTCTAGATGTGCTAGATTTGAGATTGCTAGATTTGTAATATAGACCTGTCTAGATTTTTCTAGATTTTCTAGATTTTTAGCATAGGCCTCAGCTATTTCATGGATTGACATAACCAAAAATAATAGAATCGTAGTCATTGACAGACGTTCGTTCATCGGCATCAGTCTCATTACGATCGCGTGCGCATTCATGCAATTTCTTTTGTGTCGGGATGAATATAGCACAAGCAAATGGCGTGTAAAAAAATACCGTTCGAAGAAGAAATTAAATGAAATTCTGCAGAACATTGTAAACGAGCATGAAAGAAGATCGGTGGCTGAGGCAAGTGATGAAAGTGTTCAAACCGAAGAAAACTCAACCACGGGTAGTGATTGTGACGATGCCCAGCAGGAAGACCAAGATGCAGATATTGATGACACTGAGATTAGTTTGCATGAGTCTACCGATGAATCTGAAGGAAAATCTACTGACGAATCTGAGGAAGAAGCGAATGAAGATAGCGATGATGAAAATGAAGACCCTGTTGGGAAAGAGATGAAGAGAATAATATACTTGATCGATATAATATATATATATTTACAAGATGATATGGAAACGGCCGAAATACGCAACTGGATTGTCAATTGTGAAATCCCTCACAACCATTCTGACCTACTACTTAAAATTCTAAGGCGTCGACTGTTTAGGATGGGGAAGATACTGAACATGATGGTATCGATGAAGATTATGAAGTTGCCAAAGAGGTTGATGCATATGACGATGAAGATGATCAGTATATTGAAAATGAAGAAGATGAAAATGATGAGTATATTGAAAATGATGATAGAGAAAATGAAGAAGCTGATTTGTACGACATCATTGAGAAACCTTTATAGTTCTGAAATATTGTAATTGTTATATTGGATCTTAAAAACGTGCATTTAAAAAGAAATTTGTTTGTCATTATCATCGTTTTCAGAAAATAACCTAAGATTTCTAATAAAACCTGCTCAAGGACACGTTAGTGCTGCTCCGAACTGTACAGATGCAATCTAGCGCTACTAGATATACTGCTAGATAGCATCGCTAGATAGCGTCTAGAAGGGACAAATGTTACATTTCTGTCCGGGTGTCTGTACAGTTTTACTAGATAGGCCTAGATGGCAGTCTCGCGGATCTAGCTAGACCTAGACAGATTACGGGAAAAATTTCTACCAGGGCTATTTCGATAAAATGCTTTTCCTCCAACTTTTATCCTGCTTTTTTTTTTCTTTATTTTCTTCATTTTTTATTTATCTATTTATCTTATTATTATTCTGCAATTTCAGTTCCCCGTTTATTTATTTACACGCTCATTTATCTTTCCTGTGACGCAGATAGAACGCGTCACGATAAAGTAACGGAAAAAAAAAAAAAAAACTTTTTCCCGGCTTATGCATTCTATATATTATATGGATGAATATTTTATTCGATCCAAAGTTCTTACCACTCTATTTTAACCTTGTATGTTAGAATTTACTCAGAGACTCTGAAAGGTATAGGTCAAAAAGTAATACGACAAGATCCTACCTATGTCACTCATCCTGACTTCTTGAGCTTTCCGTATATTTAGGCACTCGAAAAGCTCCGAAATTACGTTCCATTAAATCTATTTGATGTACACATCCTCATCTCAAAAAGTGAGAAACTAAATGTCACTCGAAAATTTTTTCGAGTGAAGGTGGAGCACCGTCTCAAGAGGGAAAAATATCGGTAAGCTTTTAACCGTAAAGGCAGTTTGGTTGGCGGACTAAAAATCAGTGGACAAGTAGGGTGTACCTTAGATGTTTGAAAGGGAGCTTGAAACACCACTGGTTTCTTTAGAATTCAATGAAAATCTTCATTCTGGTTAAGATTTCACGATGGTTAATATATCTCAAACAATACGGTTTCGCCGATGGAGCTTCAGGCAAACTTTATTACTTCCGGATTTCTGTATACATACACCTATACACCTATACCTTATCGAAGTTAGCTAACCGAGAATCTTCGAACTAAAACGCTCGTCCAAGACAACATTGCAACCTCCCAGATACTCCCGATAATCATTATACTCCGCGTTGATAGTATCTTGTGCTAACAGTTCATTTCTACTGGATAAGTTTAGATTACTCGATTGGCAGTTTGTTCACTTAATTAATCCGACGAATCTTCTTATTTCACATCGTTAATCAATCGTGGCAAAAATAAGTAACATTTATTTGAAATATGGAGTAAAACACGATTCTACAATACCCTTTATAAATTTCTTTGAGGACATTTTGATAGGAAAAGGATAATAGATAATCGATAATGAATTTTCATCATGAGGTATTATAGTCGGTTCTGAAAAATCCGAGAATGGTTCAGACGATAAATCGAATTAGTCGAAAGTTTTCAACTTTAGCATTCTTGGATCTGGCATCTGGAGGATTGTGCTAAAGAATCGAGCCAGTGGATCCAAATTGAAAACGGATCCTTCCGCACCTTTTTCACTCACTCTTTAAAACCAGTAGACGTATAGAAAAAGAGGATAGAACGTTTTCTTTTTTTCCAAGACACACGGAGTCTCTACACCGTTTCAGTACCAAATTATCACGCCTGAATGTCCCGAAATAAGGGCACGATGCCCAAACGAAATGGGCTCAACTAAATTCTCACACCAACTAAGTCTGAGCAGGTGGTTACGCCGCGTATTTGCAGTCTTGTGAATTTTATTGCAAGACTTGAGAATAATATTTAGCCTCTATATACATATATACACATATATTCGCAGTTCTTGTGGCGCCACTTTAGCGACTCTACGTTTTCACCCTAACTTCTGAATCGGGCAATAGTGAGTATGCCAAAAGTTCGCTGCAAGAACGACTTCCGCAACTTGAGCGGAACAATTTATACGGTTCGACTCCTCCAGGTGACCTGAGTTTAACACTGCCTAGGAGACTGCAAAAGTGGTAAGTCGTAAGTAGGTTAACACGGGCGTACGTCACACGGAAGTATCCAAGGAGCTGTTAAACTCGTTTATATCATTGGTCCCAGGACGTGAGACGCAAAACGGAAGGACCTCAAGACTCGAAACTGTATTTCGTATGGTTCAGCTTATTCGAAATTCGAAATTCTGATATCACTCAATTGACATCTTCCATGAATTCCTTTCGCCAATTATACCTGCATTGCAAATTTACGGTCTGATTAGATTCTCGGCCTTAGAACTGACGGGTGATATTCAGGGAAGTATTCAGTGTATTATGCGCATAAGTTGCTTTATCTAGAGTGTAATTATGACTTTGAGTTCAGCAATCACGGGCGTTCTTGACTTATGACATGGTACGTAGCTCTACTACAATTATTTATTAATTTTATGCTATTTTATGCTACGGTATAAGAGAAGCGTGTCAGAGTAAAGATCAAAGGAATAGAATTTCTGGGTACGACATCAGAAACTTAGGCCTTACTAAGGAAAACGTTGAAATCTGAGTGAGCGTCGAATGTGCGTCGAATAATTCAAGTCTTGTATAACTGAGTAGGTATAACTTGCCTGTGAAGGGGTTGGAAATAAAATTTTAATACAGGGGTAGTAGAAGAGATTGTTTCTACGTTATTAAGAGATTTAGGCTGTTTTTAGGCTTGTATGTTTGCGACTGGTTAATCCAGGAAATCCTGTTGAAATCCTTCCAACTACAGGATCAAAAATCATATAGAGTGGTTACCGAGCTGAGGTCGTATCTTGTATTTTTGGTATATGAACTTTATGCAGCAGGGATGCTAAATATCTTTAAAAAATTGGAGAAAATTTTTGCAAATAAAATACAAACAAAAAAACTTAAAGGTAACTTTAAAGATTACCGTGGAGGGGATGGAATAAAGATACGAAAGAGATTGAAGGGAAGGTAAAAACGAAGAAAGTAGAAAGTATAAAGCGGGATGAAAAGAGACGGAGAAAAGCTTGGCAACGCTTACCGTAGGACTTGAAAACAATTGCCTGGCGGTGACTCGGGAATTTTAAACACACTTTTATCGTCAACTCGAACGCTTTGTATTTAGATAGCCCTGGGCAAAGAAGAAAATCAGTTACTCGCTGATACTAGAAAGTGAAAGGGGCTCCGTCTGTTAATATACATTTGAGTGTGCTGAAAAAAGAAAACAGAAAAAATACATTTTTAAATTCAACGTGGCGAAACCCCATGACTCAGTTCCCTTTGATAACAAGAAGAAGAAAAAAAAAAAAAAGAAGGAAGAAAAAAACAGCTTCACGAATTCACACGAAACTTACACAATGTTCTTTGTTACGAGCCTGAGAAGATTGTTGAACAACGCCATAAAAACTTATCTAATTACATTTCAGATTCCCTCAGAATGGAATACGAATAAAATTGCAATTCCTTGTTACAATGACTCGTTGTACTGTAAATATAAAGCCATTTATTTTCTTATACCCTTTTTTTTAGGAATTTTTTTGAATTCTACTTCTCGCTTTACTCACTCGATGAAATTCTCGAATCGTATAGAAGGTTCGAATGTACATTGAAAAAAAAAAAGAAGAAAAATGACGAACATAAAGTATTGAAAGTCAGAAAATTCCGCGTTTAAATTCGGTATTCAAGATCCGAGTTCCGAGATTAACCAAAGTCGGAAGGAAGGGAGTTCGGTTCCGTTTCCTGTCGGTGTAGCCGCCCGGCTGAACTCCACCCTGGTTGCAGGCTGACGAGGCAAGTTTCGGAAGAGGTGTTCCTGGGGTTAGCTTAAGTTACAGTCCAGCGAAGCGGCTAAACTCTATTCCCCTCGTAGGGTATACCTACTAGCGACGCCTTGCCCTTGCTGTATCGAGAGGAAACACCCGGAAACCTTCGAGCACCCCCCGAGTACTGCGAATACCCTGCGCCCCCCATCCACCCCGAAAATGGCTAATGGAATTCCCCAGGCTTCATTTGTTTCGAAATTTTCCGCGACTTAAAGAAATACCGCCACGTGCTTCGTGCGGCGTTAACTTTACGCAACATTACCTTAACGCGGCCCATATTATATTGGCGCGAATCGAGTGAGGTAAAAAAAGGTTCGCATAAGTAGAAAAATTCGTAAAAACTTTACATTTTATTTTTATTTTTTTATTTAGTTTATTTTATTTTCACCCTCCGATGCTCTCGAACCTCTAATTACTTTAGAAAATTAAATGGCTTTCGTATATCCACAGTTACAACGGAACGGTCAATACCGAGTATTATACGTGTTTCAGACCCCTGTGCCGGCGTAGAATGCGTCGAACCGGAAGTATGTCAATTGGATAGTTCCAGGCAGCCGGTTTGTCGATGTGGAGAACAGTGTGGTCTAGAATTTTCACCAGTTTGCGGAAGTGATGGTAAGACATACTCGAACGAGTGTAGCCTTCGTCAAGAAGCTTGTCGTTCACGATTACCACTGAGAAAAATTTACAGAGGTGCCTGCAGTTCCGGTGAGTATCATCGACTGATTTTCGAACATATTCTTTTCTTTATTTTTTCTTATTTTTTTTTTCAAATTTCGTTCTTTATTTTCTTCATTTTTCAAGGAATCAACCCTTGCGATGGCGCGCAATGCGGGTCTTATCAGCAATGCGCTATCGACCGTTACGGAATCGCTAGATGCGAATGCGGACCAGAATGCCAGCCAGTAATGAGGCCTGTATGTGCCAGAGGCGCATCTACTTACACATCGTTTTGTGAGATGAAACGTCAAGCTTGCATCAGTAAGACCAGCATTGACCTAGCCTACACAGGCGCCTGTGGGTCTAGGGGACCTTGTTCTGAGAAGGTAAAAATATATATGTGTTAAACATCAAGTGTATGTAACATATCCATCCATCCCGTCCCCCATACTGCGGGGGTGGGTCATTGAATTTCAGAGGAATAACAAGGAGTTGAAATAAAGTGAAAAAATTTCTCATTCACTATTACCGTCGCGATTAAATTATCGCTATCATTATTATTACCCTAATAATCATTACCTGATATAAATTAGATCAAAGTCGCGCTCTAATTACCGCGAAATTGAAAATTACCCTGCTATGTCAGACACCTGATTTCTTGGAAAAATCAATAACTCGCAATTAAACTGTTTCGAAATTATATTCACCAGGGATAATTAGTATTCCATTTACACTGGTAACAGAAACAATAAATTTCATTTATTACTCATTGTAACGAACAAGAAAAGTTTCTAGCAACCCCATAGAAGCTCTTGTGGGCATACATTTCTTAGAAGGGGAAATGAAAAGTACCTACATACATGTATAAATTTTTTTTTCGTTTTTGTTTATAATAATTTGTTTTGTAACAGTTTTTGCTTGGGTATAAGGGACCAATCCCATATTCATCATATGTCCAGAAGTTTGAAATCAAACAGTTCTCTGTTGAAATTCAAACTAACATTTGACATGCATCTTCAATCTAGGTTTGTCAATGGGGTGCTGTTTGCGCGGAGACTGGAGATACCGCGGTCTGCGAATGCCCCACTTGCTCGGCCGAGTTTCAGCCAGTCTGTGGCAATGACGGTATCAGTTATGGCAACGAGTGCAAACTACGACTTGAGGCATGTCAACATCGAAGAGAAATCAGAGTTCTCTATAACGGCTTGTGCAGTAAGTAGAATTCTAGTATTCCATGAACTACATACTAGAAATAAACTAAACTTCCCGCTCGTTGGAAGAGACGAATTTATCGTATTGTCGAAAAAATCATCTCTATATCGATTACACATTTGCCATTTTTATGTTTGAATTATTCGCACCGATATTATAATATTTAACCATCTCGCATACGTATTTAATCTAACTTCTACAAGGAGCTGTATAAAATTCTTGAACCGTTTGTTATCCTGAAGAAAATTGTAAAAAAAAAAAAAAAGAATTGTCCTTTTATATCCGCAACTTGTAACTCAAAACTCGATCCGGTATTAATTATTTGAACGATTATTCGATATGGTAACAATGAAATGAAATTATTTTCCTCGGTGTGCTGACCGTAAAGTTTCTGCAGGCCCTGATCGACACTAATGATGTCAATTTGGTTTTTCACCTTTATTCAAGTCACAGATTTTTAATTAACGATGAATATTGATTGATTAGCGTTTCACAAAATTCATCGTAATATTTTTCTACAATAATATCATAATTTTTCTGCCCAAGGATCGAATTTTTCATTACTTATCTGTACATTTGAGCTTTTCGATAATTCACCTGAAAACTTTCACCCCCGCATAATCAAAGTTGTCGACGAAATAAATTGTAGAGAGTTTCTTCAAAGAAACGTTGATTTTGGAGTTTTGGAAAAATTTGAACCGGGCCCCGTGTTGTAGGCGGAAGTTATTTTTTTTTTTATACATATTTTTTTATTTTTTTTATTTCCGTTTTTCTTTTAATTAAAATATACGGTTTCCTGAAAATGTCGTGTCTCTCGTTAATTAATATGGAACCGTTAGGTATTGTATAGGAGGACAGATCGTAAAGCGTAATGAGTGAGAGGCTGTATTGTAGATACTGCGGAGGATCCTATATACTATACCGTTGGTAGTACCGTTGCTGAGAGTAGGGGAGGAGAAGATAATAAAACAAAATTCTATTGTTAAATGAGAATCACAGAGAGACAGAGAGAGATTTTAGCCTTGTACCAAGTTGAGCCGCGCGTGTTATCCATCCTGAACTAAAAAGACATCTGAACATTTATTAAACCGTCAAAGCAAACAATCTACCCCGATTATATGTACCTCCGGCATACACATCACCTAGGAGTTCTCACTGACGGTATGACCGATTTAACTCTGGCATATAACCACCCTCAGGCTCTTTGGGGGTGAGAAGATACGAGGCATCAGCCAGCTGGCACTACTGGTTCATTTACAACGCAAATCGTACGGACACACGCGTTTGTGTTATACGTGTCGGTCTTGACGAGCCAAGAATATTGAGGAATTTCGAAATTTCAAATTGAAAAGAATTTTTTTTATCAATTTCTGAGTCGGGATAGAATTTTATAGTCTGATTATCTGAGACCTCAATTTCTTCGTTCGTTAATTTTTGCGAAAGAAATATGATTCAGTTTCACGTCATAAGGGTAACGTACCACGCCAGGATTCATAAGTGTGAATCAGAATTATCGCTCAAGCTTGAAAGTCTAATCAGCGTCTCTACATCTTACTCAATTTTCAAATTCTACTTACAACTTAAAAATTTTGCAAAATATCAAAATTTCAAAATTCATTCGTCGCCCATTTGACAGAACGTTTAATTAAAGATTATCCTGAAATTTCAAAAATCGAGTCTGTGCCTAAAGTTGCTCAAAACTGACATAACTCTCACTTCGAGATGCCAATGGGAATATTATTACGTGAACAATCCTACTCTCGAATTCTAGTATCCAGTGAGAGCTCGTGAAATAAATGTAGAATTTTTTGTATTCCGAGCTGGTCGAATCGGGGGATTTTTTTATTATCCAAATGGCTTCGAGATGTTGAATTTTCTTAATACTGTGTAAACTTTCGAGCTTTAACGCTGAGCCCCTTGTGGATTTCGATTGTTCACAACTTTTGCATGTTTTGATAACATCCGTTGAAAAATTATAGAATAGCTTCCGTATGTGAATGTGGATATATGCATGTGAATGAAAACGTGGTTTCATGCATATCGCGCGAGGTCTCTCTATACAGATGAGTTGCTGCCCTGAGGCATGCACCCTGCATTTATATATATAGGTATATGCATATGTGTGTTTGAGTTCGAGCGCGTGTACAGTATATCCGCCCTCCCGAGATTCGCACTGGATTTCAATGAATTCTAAAGATAACTGGTTGGCTGCGACGAACCTGGTTTTACATCGCTATAGTCGCGACCTCGTTCCAACCTCACCTCCATCAAGGATCTTGATATAAATTTCTTTGACGAGATGCGGTTATGCAAATTGTTAAACATTTACCGTACGGATCAAAGACCAGAATCTCAATTCCAGAAATCGAATAATAATAATAATAATGAAAGTAATAATATTAATGAGAGAACAGAGAAGTGGAATTCATTATTAGGATTGTAGGAAATAAATAAGGAGGACTGTAAATCTCGGAGAGGTTGATGCATTTAATTTTGAACAATTTTAGCCAAGATCAATACACCTGTATACCACCCTGTCTAGAAACTGGCTACTCCAACGTCGTTTCTTCGTTCACTCGATTAATCAAGCCGCTCTACCTACAACTCTGTTTCAGATGGCTGTGAGAATAAGAAATGTGAGCATTACGCCGAATGTGATAGCGACAGCGGTGGTGAGGCCAAATGTATCTGCCCAAAGAATTGCGACAATGCGGTAAGGATATCTTTTATTCACTGGTCCCCCCATTATTATCTCGCTGCATGTCATCCCCTGTTTTATTTCTTTTTTTTTTTTTTACATTTTTATTATCAACACGCGATTTACCAGGTAATCCGACTCGATCTTCATCGCCGTTTCAAACATGAAATTTAACAACGTCGACGCGAAAAAAAAAACCTTATAATATGTAATAACGAGATATTCCTCTTTTTTTTTTTTTTTCTTTAACATTATCATCGAAATAAATGGGAATCGGGTATATCCTCATTTTCACGGTAATATAAATTTTCCGATATGTGACGATCGTCAGAGTGAAGTATACGTTTCAAATAAATCATCTCGTATTCCCTGAGAGTAACTTGGGCAGCAGGGTGGTCGTGAACGTCGCGGAAACGATTCCCTAAGCGACTTGCACCCCGGGTCCGATTTCGCTGTACACGACTATTTGTCCGGTCTATAGACGGCTACGTGGTTTCACTGTAATGCCAATGGATAGGGTGAGCGGGGTTAAAGAGGTGAGGAAAAGGTACGACGAGAAACTACGAAAGCTACGGGTTCTCCAAATAGCGGCAGCACACGATCTGACGAGTCAGCATCGCCGATGTGAGCGAGAGAAAAACGGCGCGGAGCGTCGGGACGGTATGGGCAGAGTAAAACGTGGCAACCAACGAGCTGTGGCGGTTTTATTGTTTTTTTTTTTTCTTGTTTTTTCTCTCGGTGTTTTTTTTTTTTTGTTTTTTCCTTTTTTGTGGTTTTTTTCTTCTCGTTTCTTTTCTGTCATATGCCTTTTTTCCCGTTTTGAGCTCCATTGTTACAGCTCTACTATCGACGCAGTCCACCTGCCAGACCGCAACGCTTGAAACGTATATCCCACGCGAAAACCAATAGCACTATGTCGATGTACCTAAAAATTTCTCGCATTATTTTACAAAAACTTTGTTATCCCCCATTTTTGCTTTCTTTAATTTACCATTCAATACTATATCCTCAACAAATATCAGATCCTGATTTACAACTGTAACGAAATCAAGTTCGTATCATTTATCTTTCAGATCATAAACATATATTTTTTTCTTTTTTTTTTTTTTTGTTCTTTCATATTTCTCTTTCGCAAAAGCATAATCCAATCCATAAAGAGAAATATCTGAAGGAATCAAAGAATATTTAATCAATTGAATAACAATTTCTTCAACTTATTTCATTATTAACATTTTCATATCGTTTCAGGTCGAGACCCCAGTCTGTGGTACTGACGGAATAACTTACGCTAGTGAGTGTGCCTTGAAGAAGGCTTCTTGCACGGCACATACGCTCATTGTACTCAGTTACAAAGGAGACTGCGGTAAGCACAGTTCGGACTTCTTGAAACTGCTCCACTTTAACCGTGAAGTCAGATTTACTCTTTAACACGTTGCTCTATAGTATTTCTGAACAAAAATTTACCTCACGATTTTCAAATGCCAGAACGAATAGTAGCTCCATTCATACGTTTTGTGACTTTGAAATAATTCCTAATTTATTATAGAAAAAAAAAACGAACATATATCTTAGAATAATATGAAATTATTAATTCCTACAGGACTTTGCGCCGGTGTACATTGCGAACACGGAGCTCGATGTGTCGGAGGTATCTGTGTCTGTCCAGATGCATGTCCTTCCGATGATGCTAGCGAACCTGTATGCGGAAGCGATACCAAGACCTACCCTTCCGAATGTGAATTACAAAAAGCAGCCTGCGACCGAGATCCTGAACTACCGGCTCTACTTGTTACTTTTTACGGTGATTGCGGTGAAAAATCACCTGTAGCAGCACTCAGTGAGTATAATTTTATCGTTTATAAAATAAAAGAAATTAATATGCAGAATTTTTTAATATCATGCTTTGCTAATGAAATCTAATGAAATCTAATTGTAATATTAACAAATTTGTTTTGGTTTTAATTGGTGAATTGTTGAGCTTTATTAACTCTTTCTCTCTTTCTCTCTTTCTCCCCTTTCCCTTTTCCACCTACTAACCGTTAACAACTCTCGTGATTAGCGACTATGTCTACCGGACCGGTAACTCGGCTAAGTACAACAATAGAAGGAAGTAATAGCCAGGAACGCGAAGCATGCCGTGATATTCACTGCGATTTTGAAGCCACCTGCGAATTGGGACCCGATCGATTTCCAAGATGTAGTTGCCGTTTCGATTGTGCAGCAATATCAGCTGAAAATATGAGACCAATTTGCGGCAGCGATCTACGAACCTATTCCTCTCTTTGTGCAATGAAAATGGAAGCTTGCCAAAGACAACAGGAACTAAGACTACGACCCCTAGATCTTTGCCAAGGTCGGAATAACACGGTTCCCTTTCCTAAATAAAAATTTTGCATGTCGTATAATAACCGTCATATTTCTTAAAATTAGAAGAAAAAAAAAGACTGATTGATTTGAGAATAGTTCGTTATTTTCACATCGTATTTTTTGTCGGAAAAGTTTTACAATTTTTTCTCACGATTTATATTTAACCGGAAACAGGCATGGAGGTTCGTCCCTGCAAAGGGGATTCACCATTAGTAGATTCTGACGGGCGTGAATATGACTGTGGCAGCGGTCCCCAGCGTCGGGATTGTCCTAGCACAAGCTACTGTCATCAGACAACGAGATTCGCGCGTTGTTGTAAAAAAGGTGAGAACAAATCGAGGCGAGAAAAAAAAAAACGGGGGGATATCTTGGCTATTAAAATAAATTAAAAAGAAGGAGACAAATAAACTAAAAACGAAAAACAAAAAAACTTTTTCCCCTCAGCTCCGGGTATACAAGTCCAAAAATGCTCCGATTCTTGGCACGGATGTTGTCCGGATGGAAAAACCGCGGCTTTAGGTCCTGACGGAGCTGGTTGTCCAAGTCTCTGCGGATGCAATAGACTGGGAAGTGTCGCTGATACTTGCAATCCGGAAACTGGACAGTGCGAATGCAAGCCAGGCGTCGGGGGCGTCAAGTGCGATCGCTGTATGCCCGGCTATTGGGGTTTGCCTAAAATCAGCGAGGGGCATCCCGGATGCATACGTAAGAGAGGGTTTAGTATAAGGCGATTATGGAAAAGGGGAAACTTTTCGAAGAAAAAATAAAATAAAACGAATGAAATAACTGAAATTTTCTACGTCAATTATTGTCACATTTTTATTTTTTCATTTTATTTTTGAATTCGAACGATTCTCTTCATACTATACGTATAGTCACACCATATCGGTTTATAGAAAGAAAGAAAAATCTCTCTTTTGCTTACAGCCTGCGGTTGTTCGCTCTTTGGTTCGGTCAGAGAAGATTGCGAGCAGATGACTGGCCGATGTGTATGCAAGCCCGAGATCCAGGGACAGAAATGTACCATATGTACAGATCACAATAAAGTATTAACTCCGACAGGATGTTATTCAGGTATTGAATTTTAAAAAAGAGTCGAAAGCCCACAGCTTGTTAATTTTTTTGTATTTTTTGTATTTTTTTTTTGCATTTTACTATAAATTCCCTGCGGAATAAAAAATTGACGTAAAATTTAAAACCCCACGATTCTATATCTTCACGTGACTAAAAATGAACTTCGTATCACAGCTGACACGATTCCACCGATGCCCCAATCTTGCGAAGACTTGGAATGTTACTCAGGTGGTCATTGCGCCGAGATTGGTGGACCGCATTGCGTCTGTCCATCTTCTTGCCCTGCTGATATACCAACGGTACCAGTTTGCGGAAGTGATGGACAAACCTATGACAACGAGTGCGAACTTCGTTTATACGCTTGTCGTCATCAGGCTGACGTTGTCACCCAGGCCTTTGGCCATTGTCGAGGTGTGTTTACGGAAAAAAATCCATATCGATCTGGTCCCTATATTTTACATTATTAAAATGATCATAATTATCTGCGTTATCATATCTCGTAGACCCAGAACCAGGCTGATAATAAAGACGAAGATAATTGTAGCCATATCTTCGTTGTATTGGTCTAACGTATTCTGGTATAGACAAGTACAAGCTTAGTATGTGTATAATAGTGTGATATGTAGAATAGGAAGAAATAAGAGCCAGGAGTAAATCAATGTCGTGTAATATATCTACAAGAACACAAGAAAAAAAAAAAAAAAAACAAAAAAGAAACTGTAAATTTATGAAATTGGGTAATATGGTAAAAAAAAAAAAACATTAAGTCATTCACGTATAGGAAAGCTTTGTACCGTTTCCAACCAATAAAAGCTAACAATTTTTACTAATAATTTATGAATTTACCTCGATCCTCGACCCGTGATAAATCATTAACTATATCAATCCCACCTTCACCCGATGGATTGGATGAAAAAAAAAAGAAAAAAGAAAAACAAAACGAACAAATATCTTCAACAATTAAAGAGATGCTAATTAAAAATTTCATCGCTCAGGAGGTTGTTTACTAATCATAAATCGCTGTAAATAATGAACTAAGTTTCCTTTCCGACCGAGAAGTCTCGTTCGCTTCCTATTGCCTCAGGGGTTGAGAAAGGGGACTGTAGGGTGTAGTCAATCTTTTAAAAACTTTTCTCGAGTCTTCTCTGCCGTGCAAGTTAAACATAAATTAGATTAGGAAAGGCATTTGGCTGCACCGTACTTCAAAGTTCACCTCGAGTTTTGTATTTTCTATCTGATTTTAAAAGTCCTGCGACATCATGGGGGGGGTGGGGGGGGGAGCAGGAGAAATAGAAAGGGAAATGAAAATGGGAAGGGAAAGGAGAAGGGATGAGAAAAAGTACTTTTCATTATAAATAATGTATCGTGTAATTGGTGGAAATGAATCACTTCAAAGTTGTACAAAGACCGACCGATCTCGTCCTATCTACCTCGATGGGTTAATTTTATTACTTTCTTAGATATTTTGCTCTGAACGTGTAAGGACATCAAAAAATTTCACGGTTTATTAATTTTATCTAAATTTTACCTAGAAGAAATTATAAAGTTAGTTATTAAAAACGAACAATACGCGGGATTGAGCTCACCAAACGACTGCAATTCATCATTTCTGTAATATCAATGAGAAATAATCATCAAAAAAAAAAGTAGTATATGTAGTTCCACGAAGTTTATCGCAGTTTTCCATTACCTCCCCCCCTCCCTCCGATAGTTTACTCTTATGATATTTTCTATACTTTTCCCTGATTCTGTTTGGCGAACCTAGTTTCCTTTTTCGTTGCCACATTTACCTGAAATCCCTTGAGCGTAGCGGGAGAAATGAATGTATAAAACAGTGTGAAGCTAAGGCAAAAGCGGCGAATAAAATCTGGTAGGAAATTTTGGGAAACTAAATGTATGTGGGATTGAGAAGTGATTAAAAGCACATAAAATGTGTCGTTCTCTGGCAGCTATAAAGCTGATCTACTGAATTATAAAGGATAATGTCTGAAAAATTTATCTCGGAAAGAGCAGTTCTGTATTTTCTGAAACATCGAGTGCTCGTTGTAGTCGGCTCCTGGCTTTAGAAATAAATTATTTACGTTGCACTTTGCCAAACAGATAGCAATTCGAAATAAAATGTTCGTCGAAAGCTTCGGGATCACCTTCAAAACAAATTACAAGGATCTATCCGCCGCGCAATTAGGTACTAAGACTTTTCTCACTAAATGGGTGATAAAAATTTACTCGAAGTTCTTCTTTCAGCTCCGTTGCTGAACTCATCCTTCATATATAATTCATTAAATTTTTCTCTTCGAAGCTTCATTAACCCTGGTGAATAAAAACTGATTGAATATTTGTTGCCGATGTTTCTTCCTTGATTAAAAATATCTAACGTACACGGGCGTTAAAGTTCTTATTTATGACGATACTTACTTGCAATTTAATTATAAACTTTTCCGTTAGAATATTCTGATTCTAAGACGCAGCAGTAATAACTATTACGACATAAGATGTAACGCCTTTGATTACCGTCGACGTTTGAAATCTCTAATTATAATTAGTCGTTAAAAAATAAATTTCTAACAGAAATATAACAACATGCAATTCATTTTTACGACGATTCCAGATGATCCCATGGTGAACACGGATTTTCCAGTTAAACGTTTCACCGCTGTGCAATACACCCAGCCTGCAGCAGCTATTTCACCACTATCAAAATCTACCCGTCATCTACTAGTGCCGGAACCAGATTCTAGATATTATTACACTCACAGGGCTCATCAAGAGACCATATCTATAGACAGGGACAATTTGAAGCAAGGTAATTCCAGATTTATCTACTTTGTGGAGATATTTGAACACAGATTGTCGAAAGACACTACTGAACATCATTTCTAACTGACGTTAAAGGAGTAGCAGCTTCTTATCGGCCAACTCCAGCAACAATCCGAGTCGTAACGGCACTCCTCGGAGATCTGTGCAGCGATGACAAGGACTGCACAATACCAAACAGCGAATGTATAAACGGAGGATGCGTATGTTCGAAAGGATATGCGGAGACTAGTGACAGACAGGAATGTTTCGGTTAGTAGAAGATAGGACGTCATTTAATTCGTATCGAAATGATTTCGCGAAACTTTAATGATCATTTTCGATTTCTAGCTAACTACGTTCCTGTATTGCCAACGGAAGAGTTTCGTGCCTGTCTTTCTTATCCTTGTCACATGGCTTCTACTTGCGTGGATTTGCCAAGTGCGACATTCGTCTGTCTATGCAGACCAAACTTTACCGGGCTATTATGCGACGAAGAAATCGACAAGAGGGACTACGACCTTCCATCTTTTGATGGGAAAAGCTTCGTCAGAATGAACCGTC
Source organism: Tenthredo notha (assembly GCA_914767705.2). Classification (NCBI taxonomy): domain Eukaryota; kingdom Metazoa; phylum Arthropoda; class Insecta; order Hymenoptera; family Tenthredinidae; genus Tenthredo; species Tenthredo notha. The sequence goes on from OU611906.1 coordinate 15,761,594, forward strand.
TGAAGGCCTATCACACCTTCAGCATTGAGGTGGAATTCAAGACTTACGCGGATAACGGAATCATCCTTTACAATCAACAGAAAAGTGATGGATCGGGGGACTTCGTATCGCTAGCGATAGTTGACGGGTATGTATCGCACGTGTATATCTGTGTATTGACATTAAACGACAAATCACACTTCACTGTATGCTTTGATCAAAGATCCTGCGCTTATACGTGCTCCACTGTTTCATTATCCTTTTTACTTTCACAGATACGTTCAGTTCAGGTATAATCTTGGAAATGGACCAGTCGTTCTAACTTCACCCCATAAAGCGACAATGAAAACTTTTCACAAAGTTACTGCTAAACGGTACCGAAAAGACGGAGTCCTGATATTCAACAGCGGCGAAGACGTCGCTGGCCAGAGTGAAGGGATGTTGGAATCCCTGGACTTGAATCAGGACACATTTATCGGCAACATGCCAACAAACTACACAAAGTATATAGATGAGCATAAATCAACCTGTTGAAAAATTACTTGATAGAAATTATCGCGAATACGAATTAATTATTGCATAATATTTTTTCACAGGGTTCACGAGAACATAGGAACAAGCCATGGGCTTTTAGGCTGCATTCGTAAACTTGAGATAAATCGTAATATAATAGACCTGCACGTTGGTCACGACAAGGAAGTGCTAGAGACATATCGCGTGAAAGAGTGCGGTGAAAATCCATGCGGAAATTTACCGTGTCATAACGGAGCTACTTGCCAGCCAATATTCGAAGAAGATCTCTGCAATGGTCACGAGTGTGGTAAAGGTGCGGCAAAAAAATGTAAGGGAAAAAATTGCGGAAGAAAAACCAGGAAAGGTTTTGTATGCAAAGGTACCCACTGTGCACCGATGAAACAGAGAAGGTCAAGAAAAAATTCGAGGAAACGCTGTGCTGGTCCGAATTGCGATTTCGACTACGATCTCGAGTATGACGATGGTTTTACTAACAATTATGGACCGAGCTATGCAGTCGAAAAGTACGAGGTACACGATTACAAATGCATATGTTCACCGCAATTCACTGGACGACATTGCGAAGAATCGCTCGATCCCTGCATGGGTGAACCTTGCCAGCATGGTGCTACTTGTGATATATTACCGCAGGGTGGATACATGTGCAAATGTCCTCCGGGTAGAAATGGAAAACATTGCGAAACTCGTAAGTAATTTAAACTCCCTTTTCAATTTGGTAGTCTTGACGTTTGCTGTGATCCTAAAATGAGAAGTTACTAACTCACGACGATTCTGATCCTAATTTTCTACAGTGGATGCTGATCTTAACGAACTCCTGGTACCCGAGCTATCTGGTGATGGTTTTCTCGAGTTACCGTGTCTTGAAGGAGTAGCTAAAGTCTTTTCGATCGAATTATGGTTCTTGTCACGTGCGAGTGACGGTCTTCTGCTATACAACGGTCAATTGAACAACGGTCGCGGTGATTTTATCAGCTTGAACTTAGTACAGGGGAAATTAGAGTTTAGATTTAATTTGGGAAGTGGAATCGCCAACATTAGCTCGCCGGATCCAGTCAGCTTAGACACGTGGCACTGTGTCCGGATCAGTAGACTCGGACGCGAAGGACTTCTTCAGTTAGACGATGGCACAGTAGCCAGAGGATTATCCGGCAGTCCATTAACGGAGTTGAATTTAGAAATGCCGTTGTACGTCGGTGGTGTAAAGTAAGTGAATTCCGTCCAATTGATCATTCCCTAAAACTGATCTCTTCCTTCCCGGAATAAATCGTTAAAAAATTATTTTATCAATCCAGACAATGGCACGAAGTTCACAAACTAGCTGGGGCATGGACAGGACTCGTTGGTGCAGTCCAGAGGTTGATGGTCAACGGAAAAACGTATCAGAACTTGGCTGTTAACGTAACACAGCATAACGCGGTGATTTATGATGGTCTTCCTTGTCCCAGTAACGAAAATCCATGTCATAACGGAGGTGTATGCTTGCCACTGTTGAACAGTTACTTGTGCAAATGTGTTAGCGGATACAACGGTCTTCATTGTGAATTTTGTGAGTTTCTTGTCAACAGTTCGACGATCTGATTTTTTCCAATGAATCAGTCTGACTGAATTTTTTTCTTTTTTTGCTTTCTTGATGCTTGCAGTCACCGGCTACGATATTTCAAGTAGTGAAATATCCGAGAAACCCGTAAGATTTAGAGGCGACAACTTTTTGCAGTTTAAACATCGGTATGGACGGAGGTAAGCACGAGTTTAACTCTTAGGTCTCGCCTGGGCCCCGCTGTTTTCACTTTAAATTTAACATGAAGTTGAATTTACTGGAGACTAATGATAAAAGTTTGATGAAACTAAATTTAAAGTGGAACCAGTGTAGCTCAGACTAATTGAACTAATTGCAAGTGACAAACCCACGGGTAAGTTTTACTAACCAATTTCAACGCCTCAGTCCTAACATCACTAACACTACTTTCGGAGAATATTTCGACGAGTTTTACTCAGAGTACGAAGCCGACGAAGACAACGACTACGAGTACGAAAGTTACGATTACGCAGAGTGAGTTTACCTCAGTCTATTACATCACCGCAAGTTTACTCAAACTTATAAACAAATCATGTTATATCTGTTACAGTTACATTATAATATCTAACAATTAATCAAGTTTATTATACCTATGTGCATTGTGCATAACTCTTATTATTACAAACCAACTTTCTCATGTAACATATAAACTTTACAGACGGAAAGGACAACAGTCGAATAAATTTGAACTAAGATTGAGCACTACTTATCCGGAAGGACTCATAGCTTGGATAGGAAGAGGGAAAGCGGAACATTTGGTGTTATCCTTGCAAGGAGGACACGTCGTTCTTTCTTATAAGAGTAAAACTGAAGACATGACTTTGAGGAGTCGAGTAAGTCGTGAGATTTTTCTCAATCAATTCGAGATCTTCTTTGCAATATTTGCAAATTACTTATTTTTGATGCATATATTTTTTGTTTAAACAATTTTTGTGTTTTTTTTTTTCTCATCATTTTTGCAGGTGAGGGTAGACGACGGCGTTTTTCATCATATAAAAGCTTCGCGACGTCGTAGAGCTACGATTATTCAAATTGACGAATTACCTCCGGTTAAAATATCGACGGAAACGACGCTGCTTACTACAAACGGGAAACTCTTCATCGGTGGTAAACCGGGACACGAGGGAATCAAGGCATGTGTCACAGATTTCGTCGTTGATAAAAGAAGACTTCAACTAGCAAGACGAAAGATAGGATTTTGCCACGACAACGACGTATGATAGTGATAAAAAATATATAAATAAGAAATATAAACTCAATTGCAGGCTCGATAATAATCGATCTAATAATTCTCTGATTAATTTCTGCCGAAGTTTTTATTAGAGATTCAAGCATATAGTGCGTGGTAACGAGTTATTCGAAAAGTATTATAAAAAAAAAAAAACCAAATTAAATGAGTTTGAACGGGTTTTAAAATTGCTACAAATCACAAGACGATATAGAGTCTATATCATTCATAAATATTAGGGTAAGATATACTTCGGCTAATGATCAGTTTTCTATAATTGCTCAATTATCTGAACCCTAGCGTTTTGGAAATTTGATAAATCGTACAAAAGCTAATATATGATCCTGTAGCAATTTTACGATCTAAAAAATTTGCTACGTATAATATTGCGTAAATAAGAAGAAAAAATAAAATCATAATCATCAGTGGAATATAAAAATGTGCTGGCAGTGCTGCGTTTCCATCGAAAGACAATAATATATTTTTAAGAAACAATAATAAATATATATATATATATATATTATATTATATTACATGTATGTATATGTACGCATATTATATACATAAATTTAATACGTAGATAAATAAAAAAAAAAAGAATTGAATAAATAAAATAAATAAAACAAAATATTTGAAATAAAAATAAAAGCTAATTAAATTAATATTAAGTATATACATATATATATATATATTGATGCCAAGACTGACTAATAAAGAAATAAAATCAGTGTTATGTTTGAGTGTCGGTAGAGAGATTTAACGTTGTGAAAAATTTAAATAAATAAAAATAAAAAAAAATAAAAAAAAAAATGTATTTTAAGAAACGTTGAGTTATGCGAGTAGGTGTTACACCTGTATTGGTTTCACATAGAAAAGAAAAAGGAAAAAAAGCTTTTTACAAACGAATAACGAATAATATTACATTCCATTTAACGTACGATTCACGCGAAAAACTATATAACGTATGTAGGCGTGTAATTATTAACTGAATAAGAATTATTTGTTATTCATGTTTAACGAAGAAGCATTCCAATTAGAAACATATGTAAATAATAATAATCGCTGAGAATATGTATATCATATACGTTCATTATTTAATAGAGACATTTGATACTTCGAGGTAACAACAGCACATATATGTATACATATTATAAATTATCGAACGAGTAGAATCGCGTACCATATTCATTAGGTTCGCGAAAGATGGCTTTACGAAAAGAGGAGGAAGATGAAGAAGAAGAAGAAGAAGAAGAAGAAGAAGAAGAATGATTTTTAATTAAACCATTTTCAACGCTATAAACTATCCAAGAATATACAAAAAGCTCTTCCTTTAGATGAAACGTTTGCCTAAATCGAATATGTAAAATAATGAATAATAAATTTGCATAATATTATACATGCATGATCGTAGCGAAGGCCATAAATTTTGCAGTATCAATTCCTCGGTTGTATTCTATATTCTAATGAAGATCTAAATCTAGAGTCTAGATTCTAGACAACTGTTTATAATTGTTAAAACAGCAATTATTTTCGTTTTTTTTATTCTTTTTTTTTCTACATGCATATAAATACCATCTATAGTTTGATTTCACTTGATAAATGTTATCGCCTTCGCTACTCGAACGTAAATCGTCTAAAATAAGTTCCCAAAATGACTGTTAAAAAAACCTGCCGTTGCCCCAGCCGTGTACACGTTATTATATCGAAGATATTTTATTGGGGTCGTATCGTATACGTATAATATGAATGATAAATAGAACAAGTTATAGGTCAGAAGATGTAGAAAATAATTCTTAAAGTCTGATATTATAGGAATAGATTGAGCATCACCACTTTTTCTTTATTTTTTTATTCTAATTTTTTTCATTTTTGATCAGGACACCCTATCTTCGAATGAGTATAAATATCGATAATACTTAATCTCAGGCTTTAAGATATATTTCGAGTAGTAAAAAAGCCCTGAATAAAATGCATATATAAATCATTAATTCTATAGTAAATATCGAAAAAGTACTGTGTTTAATAGTATATATGTATACTTACATATACGTTATTTATGTTTTTTGATCACTGTTACAAACTGAGATGCGTTTCGATTTTGACAAGTTATTAGATTTGGTCAGCTGCTAAATGACGAGATATATTGTTATCGAGCTTTTTCATAAATAAATTTCTTTTCGTACTTTCTTCTCATATCTAAAACAAATTAATTCATCACGGGATGCAAAAAGCTCCCTATAATCGCAGTGAGTAAGAAATATCATTATTACATATTGTGTAATTTATAATTAATAGACTTTTAACAAATTATACAAATTCATAGTTTTATATGAATTTCTTTGTTTTTGTTTTTGCTTCATTTTTTGTCAAAATGAAAATTTTGTCTTCTAAAATCCGTCGTTACAATTTAGAAATTATTGTTCATCTAAAAACGGAATAAGATTAAAGAAAGGAAAAAAAATGTAAGAAAACAAAAAATTTCTATTAAAACAAAACAACGAAATGAAGATTCGCGAACGATTGCTTCAGGTGAAGAGCCAAAACGAATACTGTAAGCTCTCACTTGGTACAATATAAGGTATACCTATATGGTTTATGAAAAAGCTATAAAATGTCAAGTAGTGGCCGACCGCGCAGGTGAAAACTAGTATGTAATCGATTAGTAAGTGCTGTATAATAAATAATGAATTATGAATAATGAATAATAACGACGTGAAGGATGCGTCGTTTTCAGGTCGAAGATATCAGAATCTAATAATATGTGTTTCACGCCTAAGTTGACGCTGGCAAAAAAAAAAAAAAAGCATATTGAATACACGTTTACAGAGGTAAGGTGATCTTTGAACCTTGTAAAACCGCATCTTGAGCGTGCCATGAGATAATAACTGTTACTAAATGGTTAAAAATTAAAATTGGGCATAGATATGGATTTACCTGTATGTACTAACTACCGTAATTATACATAATAGTGGTCAGTAAACGGCCTGAAGTACGCATACGTATGTATATATGTTGCGTGCAAAAGTACCTAATATTAAAATAAAGTAACGTTAATAGGGTAATGTTATGCAATTTCAAGCAATCTGACATATCCATATGATAAAATTGAGAAATAATCATGACCAGATATAAATATCATTGGAAAATTTCTCAAAATTTTATTCAATCAACGATAACATATCGCTGCACGCTCGTATGGCCAGTAATATTAATATTGTTACGAAGAGATAAAGTGAATTATATTATATTATATTATATTGCATTACATTACATTACATTACATTATATTATATTTAAAACGTTACTCATATCGCTTATTGCTGGAAGGCTGAACAATGTTTAAAAGTGTGTTTTATTTTTTTTATTTTCTATACTTTAGGGAATAATCTATAACTATATTCCTACCTATATAAAATTAAAAAATATACGTTGCAGTGAAACTGCTGGCCTATACAAATATTTATTGAAGTGTTTTAAGTTTTTCATTTCTTTCATTCTTTCTTTCTTTATTAGATAAATAATTAAACTTTGACGATAGTTGTGGAGCTGCAGATTTGGGACTTGGACTATATATATACGTTTAACAAAAATCGTCAAAGTTTGTGAAAATATATATATATATACAGAGATGTTCTGTGGAAAGTGGTCAGTCTAATGGCGGCACAATTATTTTTTTTCGCGAATGACAACGCTGCCGCTCGATCACAGACAATCGATCTACTGATATTTTATATGTCTGTGACTGATAATAGACGACGTATCGGTAGCTGTCACGTCGTAGGTTAAAATGAACTGTCATATTACAAAATTGTGTAATTAAATTGTAATATCGTTCATAATACGACGGTATACGATACTATTTCATAAATAAGTTGTACTGAATTGTTAAATTAATTACAGATATCAATTTCTATTTATTTATAACATTAGGTTATAAATAACTGTCTTGGTGAAATTTACGCATCTCGGAGTGATAAAGTTAATTAGGCAATAGCATACGAAATTGATTCTTTATGAATTCATTGCAGGTGTAGATTTCTGTTTATTTGCTACATTATTTACAACCGTGCATTTCGTCGGTGACTGACTGATCCGCTGCATCCCTTGGACAAGGAGGGTTACGAACATAGCGATGTGAAAATCATTCATCGAGCAATATAATATACAATATTGTGTAATTGAATTGTGATATCGTTCCTAATACAACAGTTATCTATTTCATAAATAAGTAGTCATAAATTTTTGCTTTATTCTACACAGCAATCAAATACACAATTAAATAGATTTACAATAAGAACAATAATTTCAATTAATTTATTACTCGATGAAACTTGAACACGCATTGATGGACTAACACATCACTTACGCAGGACTTTTTTCGTACTTATTAGGCTGAGAAGACATGTAGAGTATTGTTTTATTCAGCAAAGATGCCTCGTAGGATGGAACACTTTCACTGAATCAAGGCGAATATTGCTCGTTGAATGATATTCACATCGGTTTGTTCGTAACCCTACTTGTCGAAGAGATGCAACGGGTCAGTCAGTCATCGAAGAAATTCACGGATGTAAATAGTGTAGCAAATAAACAGAAATTCACACCTGAAATGAATTCATAAAGAATCAATTTCGTATGCTATTGCCTAATTAACTTCATCACTCCGAGATGCGTAAATTTCACCAAGACAGTTATTTATAACCTAATGTTATAAATAAACAGAAATTGACATCTGTAATTAATTTAACAATTCAGTACTACTTATTTATGAAATAGTATCGTATACCGTCGTATTATGAACGATATTACAATTTCATTACACAATATTGTAATATGACAGTTCATTTTAACCTACGACGTGACAGCTACCGCTACGTCGTCTATTATCAGTCACAGACATATAAAATATCAGTAGATCGATTGTCTGTGATCGAGCGGCAGCGTTGTCATTCGCGAAAAGAAATAATTGTGCCGCCATTAGACTGACCACTTTCCACAGAACATCTCTGTATATATATATTTTTTTTTTTTCTTAATTTTCTCTCTCTCTCTCTCTCTAGCCATCTTCGGAATATAACTATATATTGCAGCCTCAACCGCTCTAATTAATTACTTTTTTTACTTTAATACCATCCATTACTGTGTCCATACTGTCTGAGACCTAATGCAACTATAGATATTACGTGAAGAAAATGCGCATTGTAAAGTGACTGTATATATAAATATAAATTATACGATTACCTTAAATCTTCTCGTTTCACTATTAATTATTTTTCGATTTTAAATCCATCACGTCTTTCACCTAGGGTTCTAAAAATTCAATCAATTAGATCCTTGGCATCGAAGATTCCTTCCTTGATCGACTGGAACGATCTAATTTCATGAAATTAAAAACGATATAAGAATATACAGGGTGATATTCCGGGTACATCGCGGTACCGCAAGTCTCGGACCGACCGGCGGCTGATAAACATGTGCGCGAAATTATCAGGTTCGTTGCTCGACTATTAGGTAGGTATCTAGTATAGTCAGAATTCGATTAACGAAGTTCTATGGATTAACGCGATCGTAGCCAGAGATCGCAGATGAGAGATAAAAGAACAGAAAAATCCACAGCTACGATCTGTGGCTACGATCGCGTGGATAGAATCTCGACTGTACTATACCTACCTAATGGTCGAGCGGCGATTATTATTATTTTTTTTAATAAGCAAAAGTTTGAACAGCGTACGGCACACGGGAATAGTAGGGAATTGGAATTAATGCATTTTCAGCCAATTCAAAATTGCAGCACACCTCCTCAGGTCGGATGTTGTCCTCATACCAGGTGGATTTTCGAATACAAATTTTCGTAACTGGTTAACGCTTAATAATTCTTAGTTCGAGTTGTTCTTTTAATTGTTCGTTCGTTTGTACACGTCGCTAGTTTTGATATCCCCTCTCGCAGCAACTACTCAATCGACACATAGAGTGCGCTGGTCGCGTATGAATTAACGAGTGGTAAGATAGTAGTGCTGCACAAATATGCGGATAAAAAAATTACTACGTTTTCTGAGAAGCGCTCGTCTATGAATGAAAAGATAGTGGTGCTGCACAAATATGCGGACAAAAAAACTACGAGCCTTTCTTTATATTCTTGGAGGCGTGGCAAATAGCTCATTGATGAAATTCTGAATAGCAGTAGAAAAACTACTAACTCTTTATTAGATTCATTGATACAATGAAAGATAGTGGCGCGTGGAAATGATAGTGGCGGCGAATCTGATCATTTTAAGCACATGCTTATCAGCCGCCTGACGATCCGAGACTTGCTTTACCGCGATGTGCCTGGAATATCACCCTGTACATGCCTAATATATTTTCATGAATAACAAATAAATCATCATTTCCTAAACTACAAAAACATATTCCTCAACTTCCTCGAACAATTCCCGAACGATTGCATCAATAAAAAATTAAATTGAATTTATTTGCCTGCTAAGTATACCGCGGAGCCGTACGCTATATACTGAGCGATACCGACGTTACCGGTACACGGTGTTATCGGCAGAAGATAGTTCGACAATGCGGCCGTAAGATGTCGCTATCACTTGTCGCCCGCTGGTAGAACTTACCGACAAGGGACACTGACCTAGGACAATAGCACAAGAGTGGTAAGATAGTAGTGCTGCACAAATATGCGGATAAAAAAATTACTACCTTTTCTGAGAAGCGCTCGTTTATGAATGAAAAGATAGTGGTGCTGCACAAATATGCGGACAAAAAAAACTACGACCTTTCTTTATATCCTTGGAGGCGTAGCAAATAGCTCATTGATGAAATTCTGAATAGCAGTAGAAAAACTACTAACTCTTTATTAGATTCATTGATACAATGAAAAATAGTGGCGCGCGGAAATGATGCGAAGAAGTTGAAAAGAATTACTGATATTTTATTGCATTTATGTTTGCATTATAGGTATGTCTGAACAAATAGAAATAAAGCAGTTGAAATAAATTCACAACTACCCAAATCACTGAGATGTAAGCCAGGAATCATCCGGTATAAACATTTTCAATATTCATTTTTTTATTCTTTGTTATTAAAAATGTAAAATTCTCATTTGATTTATCCTAGCTAGTAGATTGAATTGCGATTAATTAAATTGGTGGGGCAATTATTATCGTCCCCACCCCGCGCCGCGCGACGGTATACCGAGAACGCCGGGCGCAGCGTTCAGTCATTTGCGCGGCATCCTCGAGTAAAGATCTCTGGCACGTGTCGAGGAGATTTGCGGTTCGGAAACGCTGACATCAACGGAGGAACGTTGTGCAGGACATGGGTGAATCTGCAATATTTCGAACAATATTTTACGACGGCAACAAATAATCGACAATTTTCAAAGCTTGTTAAAATCAAGTGAAATTGTATTCAATACTTTTCCGACAGATTTCACGCGTCTCGTATTTTAATCGTCGAAGTGAGTAACCGTTGTATTGCTACCGGCAGACTTTGATTATAATTGCAGATATTGTTCATTTTCAAGTACATTCTATTTATACCAGTGAATAAATGTGCTAAAATCTAGTTTTGAATACAAATATAATGCGCGAAAGAGTTTCGTTTGATAACTTGGCGATAATTATCATCCCGTTATATTATTGGCATATAATTCCGAGTCGTTCGCCCTGTAGCGTCGTTTGTTTTACAGCATATTTCGTGACTCCGAAGGAGTAACTAATTTGTCGTGTTATTTCGAGTTGACAAGTATTTTTCGGGATAATACTCGTACCCCGATTTATGCTTTTATTCGATTCTTTGACAGCATTATCGGTCGACGGAGATGAGAATGAACATCGCTGATACTTGAACTGCATAGATCCTGCGTGCCACTTGATCGGAGATGGACGCCAACCAACACTGCCCGGCTAGTCCTGGATTAACGGTCGACCGAGATAATGGTGAGCTTCCTATTATATTAGCCAAACACCCAATTTAACTATAAATGTATGTCTGCAAAACAATCATTGCTAAAACCTACTTCGCGATCCGATACAGATCTTGGACAGATCACTTTTCCACGTGTATGTACCACAATACTCATCGGCCAAGTAACCGTGACGCTCACCCTGTATCTTTGACTCGATACTGGGGCCTCCGGCTTGCTTCTGTCTCCACGTATACGCCAGAAACTTTGACGACAACTCGGTTTCACTCAGCTGCAAAGGATACGATACCGACGCGAAATAATATACCTAGAGGTAAGATATTGTCCGTCTCGTTATAGGGTAAGCCTAGGAGAGAAGGCACACTTAATTCTTGGAAATAGCAATAAATTCTCTCTTTTTAATGACAAGCTTGGAATATGATTGATAGATCTCGAGAAAATATGTTTACCTTATCGAAATATAGTAGACTCACCTCGTAGTAGAGAAATATTTGAATAACCAGGATCAAAGTTTCAAGGTTTGAAAATAAATAGAAGGGTAGATAGCTGTAGGCCTAATTAGGCATCACATTTATTTTTTAAACATGGAACATAATTCAATATTGGTGATAAATTACTCCAGAGTCTCAAGTACCAGTCATAACGATTGAAATATTGAAAAATCTATTCATGCATGCAATAGTAATACTAGCTTATTGACATTCTTGATTCTGTTGTAAATAGTTAAAAGTTTATATCAAATTTAAAAATGGTTCAGGCGGGCTTACAAAATCAATCATAAGAAATATATTATAATAAATTTCATACAGATGTATAATCACAATTAAAAATTCTTTGGTACTTAGTTGAGAATGTTTGCTTGAAAAACACATAAACTTAATCTATCCAATGTACCCTATGCTTATCTAGTTTTTATCTTCACAGGCGTTGTTCATCGAGGGAAACTAGCTCCTGCCTATCCTCAAGAAAACCTCTTCAATATTCATCAGGACAGGGGATTCACACCAGGGAGTGAAGCAGTCCAAGCACCGGGGGAATGACCGCAAAACAACTCTGCACCGCGGAGTATTAATAAAGTAGCATCAGCGAATGGTTCGTAATTACAGTTCCTTTTGAATCAGTTTTGATAAAATCTCGCATCTGGTCTGGTCTATAATTATTTTAAATTACTTTACTTTATAATTACTTTTACTAATTAAATCGAGTTCAATTACACATTACCAAACTATTGGGTAATTGAATAAGTAATTTCATTAAAAATGTAATCAGTGACTCGTAACACTGCAAATATCCATATAATATTAAGATCGTTTATGCAATAAACATGTATTATTATAGTAAATTGGCGAATTCTTGAATAAATATCTCTTGAAATTGTAAATAATCGATTTTGAATCATTTTTCCCTGTCCTTTCCTTGCCTATAAGTCGAAAATCATGAAAATCGCATGATTTCATAAAGCCAAGAACTATTTTTGCAATAAATATTATGCTGCCTCACCATATGCAACCCGCATGCCATTCGTGTAAACGACAGGGCCCATGTTAATTATTGTTGCCTATTTGGTGTTTTCCGATTGCCTATATTCAGGCGTATTAAAATTAAAAAAAAAAAAGACCGAAAAAAAGGTTCTGGCAGTTGATACCTTATTTAAGGAGTCGGATTTCTGGCAGTTGATACCTCGATTCTAGTCGCTTTACGATGAGGTATCTACTGCCAGAAAATCGACCAATCAGGAGGCTGCTTGAGCCAATTTAGGCTCAATTTCTCGAAAAGGAGCCTCCTGATTGGTCGATTTTGAAATTAAATCAAGTTACGGCGCTGCAGAGGCTAGCCATCAGCAAAATTCTGAATTTCTGGCAGTTGATACGTTTTTAAGGAGTCCGATTTCTGGCAGTTGGTACCTGAATGAGGTATCAACTGCCAGAAGAAAAAGGTATCAACTGCCAGAAGAAAAAGGTATCAACTGCCAGAAATCCAGAATTTCGCTGATGGCTAGCCTCTGCAGCGCCGTAACTTGATTTAATTTCAAAATCGACCAATCAGGAGGCTCCTTTTCGAGAAATTGAGCCTAAATTGGCTCAAGCAGCCTCCTGATTGGTCGATTTTCTGGCAGTAGATACCTCATCGTAAAGCGACTAGAATCGAGGTATCAACTGCCAGAAATCCGACTCCTTAAATAAGGTATCAACTGCCAGAACCTTTTTTTCGGTCTTTTTTTTTTTTAATTTTAATACGCCTGAATATAGGCAATCGGAAAACACCAAATAGGCAACAATAATTAACATGGGCCCTGTCGTTTACACGAATGGCATGCGGGTTGCATATGGTGAGGCAGCATAATATTTATTGCAAAAATAGTTCTTGGCTTTATGAAATCATGCGATTTTCATGATTTTCGACTTATAGGCAAGGAAAGGACAGGGGAAAATGATTCAACAATCGATTATTTACAATTTCAAGAGATATTTATTCAAGAATTCGCCAATTTACTATAATAATACATGTTTATTGCATAAACGATCTTAATATTATATGGATATTTGCAGTGTTGCGAGTCACTGATCATTTTTAATGAAATTACTTATTCAATTACCCAATACTTTGGTAATGTGTAATTGAACTCGATTTATTTGAAGTAATTGTAGAAGTTATTCAAAGTAATTATAAAGTAAAGTTATTGAAAAGTAATAAACCTCATTCAATTACACATTTCTTTGGTAACGTGTAATTGAACTCTATTTAATTAGTAAAAGTAATTATAAAGTAAAGTAATTTAAAGTAATTATAGATGTTGGTGACATACCTCGCGCTCTTGAACTACAGGCACCCAACGTTCCTTATTTTAGCTATAGGTCTCGACTATCACCCTTCCGATAGACTCAGGTCGAAGATATGGGGTTTGGGGTCAATTCATTGATCAATAATAAGGCAAGCAGAAATTAGAGACTAATCTAGAAATTTATATGACGGGCTTTACATTTGTTTGAGCGGTAACTTTTCAACGCTTATATCAACTTGGAAAACGATCTAATGATTCTCCGTTTAACACAGGTCTCATCGCCGGCAGAACCGACGCAGACCCCGGACATCGGTGTGTGTGGGTACCATCTCACCCGATCTCCACGTCCAGCACCCGCACTATTCTGCCCGAAGGAAGAGCATAGATTTTTTTTTGATTTCTAATTTCTTGTCATGTCATCCCGATCCGCGGACTGTAATAAGCCACGCTGGTTTTCCAGCGTGTCAACCACCCCGGTCAAGACCTCAACCATGAGGCCCCGGGAAGGCCAGCATCCCCGCCCGAGGTCTACCCGGTCCCGATTTCGCTTCCAAATACGCGAGCTCAAACATCTCGATTTAAAAACATCTAAAACATAATGAAATAATGAAATTAATTATTATAAGTCTCAAATTGTCGAGTTGATAGCCCCCTGTTCACACAGTTCACTGTATTACTCTCACACACGTAACGAGCTAGTTTTAATAAAATTTACGTCTTGTCTCGACTGAGTTTCGACTAATACTGACCTACGAATTTGGTTTTGGATTTTGCTTTTACTCCCAACCTGTTTTTGGAGGCGTGGGGGTTTCGCGGACTTTGGACTGTATTGTCTACTGACTGATTTTTCGCGGTGTGCGTGAGATTAGCGTACTTAGGTTTATACCCACACACACTTATCGTAGTATTACGAATACGTCATGTCGCTGTACAATCCCTCAACAATCTATCATAGTCATTCATCCTATTGTCTTCTTATCCTTTCTTTTCACGCGTTCCCAGCCTTGTTGTCTTAGTCTATGTATTTGCATGCATTGCTAACAATAGAGTAAGGCTAATCATAAAGTTATTTAAAGGTGATGAACTTGATTCAATTACACATTACTTTGGTGATGTGTAATTGAATCAAGTCATTACCAAAGTAATGTGTAATCAGATGAAAATCCAATTACACATTACGAAAGTAACGAGTATTTGAGAAAAATTCAATTACAATTTTCACAACACTGAGTATTTGATTGGAAAAATCGTAGATGTGATCGTAATGGGTATAATATATTACGTATATCACTGTAAACTACATATTTGATACTTTCCCAGCTTGGAAATTAGCTAGAACTATAATTAGGCTATAACAAAACTATTATTATACTCTAAACTAATCGTTGCGACGATAATGCATACATCAACGTTCGAAGGCATATTTTACAGAATGCCAAGTACAATGTTGGGAGCAGATAATTTTAATATCGGCCTCGTTGAGAACAGCGAGCTGTTCATATTTATTTTCCAGACCACTATACGAATAGAGAACAGTCATTATTTTCCCTATAGTTTGCGTCAACAATAATACTTTAACAACGTAATTTCGCCACGAGAATAGTAGAATAATTCATTACTCTATACATATAGTTGTTCTCTCAAAGATACTAATAAGAATAGTCTACTCTCTATTCATTATGGACAATTTGACAATAAAGTGAATTATACTTGACAAATATATATATCGTATATGCATGTATTATGCTCTGTTACCTGAATAGTTATTGGGAATATTTCGTACGGTAATGGGTAATCCCAACTATCCCAAACACAACGAGTTTAAACAAATAAAAAGCATCAAGACCTTCGGGTTAGTACCCAAGGGCTAAATACAATATAATACATGCGAGAGAACATATCGTTAATAATATATATCATCACGAATTTTCATCTATTATGTAATATTACAAGTCTTTTCCTTGTACGATTATAATATGACCAAATGAACTGGTCAAGTATAGCGAGCTTTATAAAAACGAGTTATATAACCGCTTATAGCTTTTATATTTAAATTTATTTGGAATAATCTGTAGAGCGATTTGTAAAATGATTTGAAAGTTGTTGTTGAATATTGAAACTAGTATCCGACATGTCTCGAGTAAGACGTTGATTTTGATGTTACATAGAGCGGGCAGCAGATGCTGTGATATAAAAGCTTGTGGTTGTCACTAATCGTAGAAAATATTAAAATTAGGTTTTTCGTTATTAATCACACATAAACTGGGCTACAAAGTCTGCTGGCTGAAAATTAGTGGCAACCGGCCCAGTTTGTTTTCTGTACAACGTTTCAAACGGAATCGATTCTCAGACTAGATGCGAGATTTTACCAAAACTTATTCAAAAGGAACTGTAATTACAAACTATTTGCTTATGCTACTTTATTAATACTCCGCAGTGCAGCATTGTCTTGCGGTCTTTCCCCCGGTGCTTGGACTGCTTCACTCCCTGGTGTGAATCCCCTGTCGTGATGAATTTTGAAGAGGTTTTGTTGTAGATAGGCAGAAACTAGTTCCTATGCATTTCAGTAGCGTCTCTAGCATTTGGTACTCGGATATTCGTTTTCATCCCTTCTTCTCCAGGATCCTCGACAGATGCAGCTTGTCCCAGCTTCGCCGACAGCTTTTCATGCAACTCGGTCACCAAGATTTTTTTTTATACAGGATGCAGACACACATGAAACATAGAGAAACGGAAAGGCATCATAATCTACTCTAATATTACGAAGCCTTATTCGTATTTCACCTAATGCATCTGAAGTATGAACTTCAGGTAACAAAAAGTCGTATAAGTACCATAAGTATATGATAGTCTATTCGAAAAGATACACTGTTAAAAATGATTCTGAATTTACAAACATCTAATATACAAAAGTTTTGCAAAATTACGAATATGGTGCAGCAAAAGTGAATTGGTAAGCTTATTCTATAAATTTCGAATATTCTCTTGAGTTTTATTCTATTTGAATTCACTAAGATGTTAGTAAATTTGAACCATTTGTAAAAATAATTTTACAGAGGCAATGTCTTGTGAATTCACACGCGTGTCTCCGAATAATGCTTGGAATAGACATACCTCATTGTATCTCATTACAATACATTGGATTGCGAATTCGTGTGCATGTATACAAATAATCCTTGCCAATACTCGTGACTCATTGTAAATTCAAAATTCATTACCTGTGAAAATTAATTTACGAATAGTTGGAATTCACTAACAATTTAGTGAAGAAAAGTTTAGTGAAAATCAACAATTTCTTTCGAAATTTATAGAAAAAGCTTACCCACTTTATCTCAAATCTATCTAGAATATATATATGTATAACCCAAAGCACATTACATTGGTCATTGCATGCCAATTCTCACCTCAATCTCTGGACTCCAGACCTCATGATTCCTGGACCCGAGTAATCCATACAGTTTTTATTTCCGGTTCATCAGTCTTTTGGGATTTCTAGACCCGCAGATTGGATTTGTATCATGTGCCTCTGGAATCTGTTCCTATGCATTTCAGCAGCATCTCTAGCATTTTCTACTCGGATAATCGTTTTCATCCCTTCTTCTCCAGGATCCTCGACAGATGCAGCTTGTCCCAGCTTCGCCGACAGCTTTTCATGCAACTCGGTCACCAAGATTTTATTTTATACAGGATGCAGACACACATGAAACATAGAGAAACGGAAAGGCATCATAATCTACTCTAATATTACGAAGCCTTATTCGTATTTCACCTAATGCATCTGAAGTATGAACGTCAGGTAACAAAAAGTCGTATAAGTACCATAAGTATATGATTGTCTATTCAAAAAGATACACTGTTAAAAATAATTGTGAATTTACAAACATCTAATATACAAAAGTTTTGCAAAATTACGAATATGGTGCAGCAAAAGTGAATTGGTAAGCTTATTCTATAAATTTCGAATAATCTCTTGAGTTTTATTCTATTTGAATTCACTAAATAATTGTCAGTAAATTTGAACCATTTGTAAATTAATTTTACAGGCAATGTCTTGTGAATTCACACGCGAGTCTCCGACTAATGCTTGGAATAGACATACCTCATTGTATCAAATTACAATACATTGGATTGCGAATTCGTGTGCATGTATACAAATAATCCTTGCCAATACTCGTGACTCATTGTAAATTCAAAATACATTACCTGTAAAAGTAATTTACGAATAGTTGGAATTCACTAACAATTTAGTGAATAAAAGTTGAGTGAAAATCAAGAATTTGTTTTAAAATTTATAGAAATAGCTTAGCAATACACTTAGCGGTGGACCTAATCAGCCCAATGCCTGGTGCTTTAATAAGACGAGTGTGTCCTCATAGTCGCGAACTTGTAATATTTTAAATACCTTACCTACTCTATCTCAAATCTATCTAGAATATATATGTATAACCCAAAGCACACTACATTGGTCATTGCATGCCAATTCTCACCTCAATCTCTGGACTCCAGACTTCATGATTCCTGGACCCGCAGATTGGATTTGTATAATGTGCCTCTGGAATCTGTTCCTATGCATTTCAGCAGCATCTCTAGCATTTTGTACTCGGATATTCGTTTTCATCCCTTCTTCTCCAGGATCCTCGACAGATGCAGCTTGTCCCAGCTTCGCCGACAGCTTGCAGACACACATGAAACATAGAGAAACGGACAGGCATCATAATCTACTCTAATATTACGAAGCCTTGTTCGTATTTCACCTAATGCATCTGAAGTATGAACTTCAGGTAACAAAAAGTCGTATAAGTACCATAAGTATATGATTGTCTATTCAAAAAGATACACTGTTAAAAATGATTCTGAATTTACAAACATCTAATATACAAAAGTTTTGCAAAATTACGAATATGGTGCAGCAAAAGTGAATTGGTAAGCTTATTCTATAAATTTCGAATAATCTCTTGAGTTTTATTCTATTTGAATTCACCAAATAATTGTCAGTAAATTTGAACCATTTGTAAATTAATTTTACAGGCAATGTCTTGTGAATTCACACGCGAGTCTCCGAATAATGCTTGGAATAGACATACCTCATTGTATCAAATTACAATACATTGGATTGCGAATTCGTGTGCATGTATACAAATAATCCTTGCCAATACTCGTGACTCATTGTAAATTCAAAATACATTACCTGTAAAAGTAATTTACGAATAGTTGGAATTCACTAACAATTTAGTGAATAAAAGTTGAGTGAAAATCAAGAATTTGTTTCAAAATTTATAGAAATAGCTTAGCAATACACTTAGCGGTGGACCTAATCAGCCCAATGCCTGGTGCTTTAATAAGACGAGTGTGTCCTCATAGTCGCGAACTTGTAATATTTTAAATACCTTACCTACTCTATCTCAAATCTATCTAGAATATATATGTATAACCCAAAGCACACTACATTGGTCATTGCATGCCAATTCTCACCTCAATCTCTGGACTCCAGACTTCATGATTCCTGGACCCGCAGATTGGATTTGTATAATGTGCCTCTGGAATCTGTTCCTATGCATTTCAGCAGCATCTCTAGCATTTTGTACTCGGATATTCGTTTTCATCCCTTCTTCTCCAGGATCCTCGACAGATGCAGCTTGTCCCAGCTTCGCCGACAGCTTGCAGACACACATGAAACATAGAGAAACGGACAGGCATCATAATCTACTCTGATATTACGAAGCCTTGTTCGTATTTCACCCAATGCATCTGAAGTATGAACTTCAGGTAACAAAAAGTCGTATAAGTACCATAAGTATATGATTGTCTATTCGAAAAGCTACACTGTTAAAAATGATTCTGAATTTACAAACATCTAATATACAAAAGTTTTGCAAAATTACGAATATGGTGCAGCAAAAGTGAATTGGTAAGCTTATTCTATAAATTTCGAATAATCTCTTGAGTTTTATTCTATTTGAATTCACTAAATAATTGTCAGTAAATTTGAACCATTTGTAAATTAATTTTACAGGCAATGTCTTGTGAATTCACACGCGTGTCTCCGAATAATGCTTGGAATAGACATACCTCATTGTATCAAATTACAATACATTGGATTGCGAATTCGTGTGCATGTATACAAATAATCCTTGCCAATACTCGTGACTCATTGTAAATTCAAAATACATTACCTGTAAAAGTAATTTACGAATAGTTGGAATTCACTAACAATTTAGTGAATAAAAGTTGAGTGAAAATCAAGAATTTGTTTCAAAATTTATAGAAATAGCTTAGCAATACACTTAGCGGTGGACCTAATCAGCCCAATGCCTGGTGCTTTAATAAGACGAGTGTGTCCTCATAGTCGCGAACTTGTAATATTTTAAATACCTTACCTACTCTATCTCAAATCTATCTAGAATATATATGTATAACCCAAAGCCCACTACATTGGTCATTGCATGCCAATTCTCACCTCAATCTCTGGACTCCAGACTTCATGATTCCTGGACCCGCAGATTGGATTTGTATAATGTGCCTCTGGAATCTGTTCCTATGCATTTCAGCAGCATCTCTAGCATTTTGTACTCGGATATTCGTTTTCATCCCTTCTTCTCCAGGATCCTCGACAGATGCAGCTTGTCCCACCTTCGCCGACAGCTTGCAGACACACATGAAACATAGAGAAACGGAAAGGCATCATAATCTACTCTAATATTACGAAGCCTTATTCGTATTTCACCCAATGCATCTGAAGTATGAACTTCAGGTAACAAAAAGTCGTATAAGTACCATAAGTATATGATTGTCTATTCGAAAAGATACACTGTTAAAAATGATTCTGAATTTACAAACATCTAATATACAAAAGTTTTGCAAAATTACGAATATGGTGCAGCAAAAGTGAATTGGTAAGCTTATTCTATAAATTTCGAATAATCTCTTGAGTTTTATTCTATTTGAATTCACTAAATAATTGTCAGTAAATTTGAACCATTTGTAAATTAATTTTACAGGCAATGTCTTGTGAATTCACACGCGTGTCTCCGAATAATGCTTGGAATAGACATACCTCATTGTATCAAATTACAATACATTGGATTGCGAATTCGTGTGCATGTATACAAATAATCCTTGCCAATACTCGTGACTCATTGTAAATTCAAAATACATTACCTGTAAAAGTAATTTACGAATAGTTGGAATTCACTAACAATTTAGTGAATAAAAGTTGAGTGAAAATCAAGAATTTGTTTCAAAATTTATAGAAATAGCTTAGCAATACACTTAGCGGTGGACCTAATCAGCCCAATGCCTGGTGCTTTAATAAGACGAGTGTGTCCTCATAGTCGCGAACTTGTAATATTTTAAATACCTTACCTACTCTATCTCAAATCTATCTAGAATATATATGTATAACCCAAAGCACACTACATTGGTCATTGCATGCCAATTCTCACCTCAATCTCTGGACTCCAGACTTCATGATTCCTGGACCCGCAGATTGGATTTGTATAATGTGCCTCTGGAATCTGTTCCTATGCATTTCAGCAGCATCTCTAGCATTTTGTACTCGGATATTCGTTTTCATCCCTTCTTCTCCAGGATCCTCGACAGATGCAGCTTGTCCCAGCTTCGCCGACAGCTTGCAGACACACATGAAACATAGAGAAACGGACAGGCATCATAATCTACTCTGATATTACGAAGCCTTGTTCGTATTTCACCCAATGCATCTGAAGTATGAACTTCAGGTAACAAAAAGTCGTATAAGTACCATAAGTATATGATTGTCTATTCGAAAAGATACACTGTTAAAAATGATTCTGAATTTACAAACATCTAATATACAAAAGTTTCGCAAAATTACGAATATGGTGCAGCAAAAGTGAATTGGTAAGCTTATTCTATAAATTTCGAATAATCTCTTGAGTTTTATTCTATTTGAATTCACTAAATAATTGTCAGTAAATTTGAACCATTTGTAAATTAATTTTACAGGCAATGTCTTGTGAATTCACACGCGTGTCTCCGAATAATGCTTGGAATAGACATACCTCATTGTATCAAATTACAATACATTGGATTGCGAATTCGTGTGCATGTATACAAATAATCCTTGCCAATACTCGTGACTCATTGTAAATTCAAAATACATTACCTGTAAAAGTAATTTACGAATAGTTGGAATTCACTAACAATTTAGTGAATAAAAGTTGAGTGAAAATCAAGAATTTGTTTCAAAATTTATAGAAATAGCTTAGCAATACACTTAGCGGTGGACCTAATCAGCCCAATGCCTGGTGCTTTAATAAGACGAGTGTGTCCTCATAGTCGCGAACTTGTAATATTTTAAATACCTTACCTACTCTATCTCAAATCTATCTAGAATATATATGTATAACCCAAAGCACACTACATTGGTCATTGCATGCCAATTCTCACCTCAATCTCTGGACTCCAGACTTCATGATTCCTGGACCCGCAGATTGGATTTGTATAATGTGCCTCTGGAATCTGTTCCTATGCATTTCAGCAGCATCTCTAGCATTTTGTACTCGGATATTCGTTTTCATCCCTTCTTCTCCAGGATCCTCGACAGATGCAGCTTGTCCCACCTTCGCCGACAGCTTGCAGACACACATGAAACATAGAGAAACGGAAAGGCATCATAATCTACTCTAATATTACGAAGCCTTGTTCGTATTTCACCCAATGCATCTGAAGTATGAACTTCAGGTAACAAAAAGTCGTATAAGTACCATAAGTATATGATTGTCTATTCGAAAAGATACACTGTTAAAAATGATTCTGAATTTACAAACATCTAATATACAAAAGTTTTGCAAAATTACGAATATGGTGCAGCAAAAGTGAATTGGTAAGCTTATTCTATAAATTTCGAATAATCTCTTGAGTTTTATTCTATTTGAATTCACTAAATAATTGTCAGTAAATTTGAACCATTTGTAAATTAATTTTACAGGCAATGTCTTGTGAATTCACACGCGTGTCTCCGAATAATGCTTGGAATAGACATACCTCATTGTATCAAATTACAATACATTGGATTGCGAATTCGTGTGCATGTATACAAATAATCCTTGCCAATACTCGTGACTCATTGTAAATTCAAAATACATTACCTGTAAAAGTAATTTACGAATAGTTGGAATTCACTAACAATTTAGTGAATAAAAGTTGAGTGAAAATCAAGAATTTGTTTCAAAATTTATAGAAATAGCTTAGCAATACACTTAGCGGTGGACCTAATCAGCCCAATGCCTGGTGCTTTAATAAGACGAGTGTGTCCTCATAGTCGCGAACTTGTAATATTTTAAATACCTTACCTACTCTATCTCAAATCTATCTAGAATATATATGTATAACCCAAAGCACACTACATTGGTCATTGCATGCCAATTCTCACCTCAATCTCTGGACTCCAGACTTCATGATTCCTGGACCCGCAGATTGGATTTGTATAATGTGCCTCTGGAATCTGTTCCTATGCATTTCAGCAGCATCTCTAGCATTTTGTACTCGGATATTCGTTTTCATCCCTTCTTCTCCAGGATCCTCGACAGATGCAGCTTGTCCCAGCTTCGCCGACAGCTTGCAGACACACATGAAACATAGAGAAACGGACAGGCATCATAATCTACTCTGATATTACGAAGCCTTGTTCGTATTTCACCCAATGCATCTGAAGTATGAACTTCAGGTAACAAAAAGTCGTATAAGTACCATAAGTATATGATTGTCTATTCGAAAAGATACACTGTTAAAAATGATTCTGAATTTACAAACATCTAATATACAAAAGTTTCGCAAAATTACGAATATGGTGCAGCAAAAGTGAATTGGTAAGCTTATTCTATAAATTTCGAATAATCTCTTGAGTTTTATTCTATTTGAATTCACTAAATAATTGTCAGTAAATTTGAACCATTTGTAAATTAATTTTACAGGCAATGTCTTGTGAATTCACACGCGTGTCTCCGAATAATGCTTGGAATAGACATACCTCATTGTATCAAATTACAATACATTGGATTGCGAATTCGTGTGCATGTATACAAATAATCCTTGCCAATACTCGTGACTCATTGTAAATTCAAAATACATTACCTGTAAAAGTAATTTACGAATAGTTGGAATTCACTAACAATTTAGTGAATAAAAGTTGAGTGAAAATCAAGAATTTGTTTCAAAATTTATAGAAATAGCTTAGCAATACACTTAGCGGTGGACCTAATCAGCCCAATGCCTGGTGCTTTAATAAGACGAGTGTGTCCTCATAGTCGCGAACTTGTAATATTTTAAATACCTTACCTACTCTATCTCAAATCTATCTAGAATATATATGTATAACCCAAAGCACACTACATTGGTCATTGCATGCCAATTCTCACCTCAATCTCTGGACTCCAGACCTCATGATTCCTGGACCTGAGTCATCCATACAGTTCTTATTTCGGTTCATCAGACTTTTCGCATCCCTAGACCCGCAGACCGTATACTTTTCTGTGAGGAAAATTGAACAGGAAATGAAAATTTAATAAAAATGTAAAGGGAATATATAAGATTTGTATTATAGATCGAATACAAAAAACATGCTCATGTGTATTTAAAAAGATTTCAGTTTGCCAAAGAGAAATGTATATTTATTGCTTATACATATTGCCACTTCTGTTTTTTTTTTAAACAAAGAAATTATGATTCTAAATATCGATCTAGAAATGAGACTGACAAACTGAATAATATTTCATTTAGTGGCTTACCTCTCATTCAATTTATCGGTAAAATACATTTGATGTATATCAACAGCTTCAGAACTTTCAATCTGCGTCTTTGACCTGCGGCGGTTTGTATCTGTAACAAAATGATTGTTTTGTTAATCAGGTTAATGTAAATAATGTATTTCCTCTGAAATTGGACTTAATAAAATTATTATTTCCTATTTTCATTCAATTAGTGTTTTATTATATATGAGATTAAACCGTGAAAATGAGTAAAAAAACCGGTGCTAAGATTTTCAACCTTTGTCGAAATGTAAACAACCTGCGATCTGTGCATCGATAACTCCCTCGTATATATTTATATATTGTATATATATATTCGTTGTTTGACTATTTACGTTTTACATACGATTATACGCATATCAACTTCTACAGGATACCGTTGAATGTAATGGAGTATTATATCACAACCGATTCGAAAGATACTTAATTGTTGGCTATTCGCAAGTCGAAATAATATTAACGTATAACTGCGGGAAACAGTTGACTGTGCAACGGTTGGAAAAAAGTTCACTCAAAAGCGGCTTATGGTCAATAAATTGCGAGCTCGGAGTTGAATTTGGCTTCAAAGGATCGCGGAATACTAGGATAAGACTATTCATACCTTTTTTATCATTTTAACGACCGTTTGTTACTTCAAAAACATTATTATACTCGACATGATTATTTCACAACGTATTGCTTCGATTCAGATGGCGGCTTGTTTACCCGCCCCTCCACGGAACGACCATAAACGCAGTTGCAGTTTTCTGCGCGTACGCAGGCACAGTTTTTTGCGTCTGCGCAGGCAGACGTTAGAAAAAGTAAAAAAATAAATAACAAATTCTTCGAATAAGCCAACATTTGAAAAATGAATTGAGACGAAAATGAGAGTATAAAATCTCGTTATTTCACCCGTGAATCATAAATTTTCAAACCAAAGCCAATTTTTTTCCCGCTACCCGCCCCTCTCGGGATTTCCTCCGCGTAGAATATTTCAAGTTTCGTTTCGAATGAACTCCATTTACGATGACTTTTTTCAGGACTCGATATTATCACACGATGAAATGAAGAATTTACGTTGAAGAAGGAAAGATGTAGAATTAATATAAATACCCACCGGCAACCGGTCGAGGGAAGTCGAGAGAAAAGTTCAAACTGGCATGGAACTTCACAACAATCGGAGTTGAACCGCGATGAAATATTTTTCCCTTAGATAATGATCGTTGAATCGCAAGATTACAATCTCTTACCTTGACAAAGACGCCTACATCGAATTATAACACCATGCCTCAACTATGAGGCGTCGAGATGTCGACCGATGCCACTCTGGTCACGTATATAAATGACACGGAAAATTCGAGCTGACGAAAGTCGCCGCCTTTCAGCGTGAGGAACGACCGGAAATGACCAGAACGCGGGAACAGTTTTCTGCTCCCGCGCTGGGCTGCGTTCCAAAACGTCATAGCACCCAGGTGACGTTTTCGAACGCAGCCCTGGCAACTTCGGTCGTATGGCGCGAGGTTTGAAAAGGTAAATGCATTCTGAAATTTTTCTTCGAATAAGCCAACATTTAGAAAATGAATTGAGACGAAAATGAGAGTAAAAAATCTCGTTATTTCACCCGGAAATCATAAATTCTCAAACGAATATACTTATTATAGAATATTCGACGATTTTTACCTAAAATACATATCTATAGTGGCGAGGTTCTTTTGCAGTATTTGGGGTCTAGTTAAATTTTCGATTTACGAATTATTTCGACAAAAATATACATTCAACCCTGGAATCTGCGCCAATGTCTCCCTTATACGTATAAATACGGTTCTTTAGTCAGATTCAGTGTTTTTACAACAACACGTAATTGATGATACAATAGAAAAGAATACCAATTACAAATGTATTTTCTATTTTTGTAGACACACCCACCTGACAATCGAATAGTAATAATAATAGTAACGATGAATAAATGATGAACATCAATAAAATTATATCTCGATATAATGCTCACCTTTTCTTTATTCGCCGATTCTTCAATCCGTCTAATTTGTTTTTGGAGCTCGCTAGACACACCTCGCCTGAAGGATAAACAGGTTGATCTAAAATGCCAATAAAAACGGAAAGTGGGGTTTTGTTGGCAGTCGATTGTAGATTGAAAATCCACTTGAATCGAAATCCTAGCTGATCCTTTTTCTTAGATAAGGGGATTTTTCACTTTTTTATTTAGGTATTCCAAACGAATGGACGAAAATCAATCAAGTTGGTCCAATTATGGTCCAATTATGGTGCGTCTGTGTGTGTGTGTGTGTGTGTTACACTTAACCCGCTGAAGTCCAACTGGGTGTACATCCACCCAGTACCACCTCGTGCATAAGGGTCATTTTCGCTGAAATTTCTGACTTTCTTCTCGCATTATCTGTCACCGTGTTTTATAAAATGAACGCATTGACGCCAAACCTGCATATTCGAATTCCTGAGACTCTGACGATTTCATTTCACTACCATGAAGTAAAAGAATCAGAATTAAAACGTGTTTTATGAGTAAGCGAATTCATGGGTTACTATAGACCCAGGCTGGCCCAGATCAGGACGCCAGAAAATGGTGGCCGTCAGCGGGTTAATAAAGCGATATTGTTTCCACACCATCCAACGAGATAAATATCACGGCGCGCTTTTTTTAACATGGTATCCCCTGTAGGAATAATCCACTATAAAATTGCTTACAACATACTTACAATAATAAAATTATGAAATTATGAAATAAAAAATAACTGCATAGTATATTTTTATATAATAATAATAACAATAAAGCACAAATCGCAATATAGAATATCGGTTACACAAATATTAAAAAAAAATAAGTTATAAAAACCACCGATACGCAGCGCATGGTATCGGGTCCCTATCCGCAATAAAAAATCCGCGGTTTAGTATTTAAATGTTATAGATTCCTTTTGAAGTCTAGTCGGTCTTTCTAGCCCAGTAAACTGAAAAGAATTGGAAAGAATTGAACATTTTCAATTCCCACGAATCCCGTTTTTCTATTCCAGTATTCTAATTATTACGCATAAGGTTACGATTAAAGTCTATTCGTTTGAATTCCAAATATGATGTATCGTATTTACGTCTTTTTTCGAATTGGAATTGAAATTAGCATCCATGGAATACGGATTTGAACGAATTTGAAAGAATTGAGCGATTCAATTACATCGAATCCCAGAATTAGAATACCATTGGGGATCCCGAATGACAAAGGATTGAATCAAATATAATGGTGTGTCTTCATCATTGAAGTAGGATTTTAAAGGAATGACAAATGATTAAGGTTGTACATCATTTATTAGAAATTCAAAAGTTTTTTCCATATAAAACCTATTTTTATGCACTACGTTGCATCGACTCTATTCTTACATTCTCAGGAACTCTTCACTAGTGTACTTCACCATCAGGTAAGTACACTAATTCACTGATTGAGAGTAAATCTTTGTAAATCAGTGAGTCTTTTACACTAGTAAGTTTCAGTTTTATATTGTACATCGCATATAATCTATTGTTATATTTTTAGGAACAAGAAATCATTATCAGGTAAGTACACTAATTGACTGATTAAAAGAGTGAATCTTTGTAAATCAGTGAATCTTTTAGACTAGTACGTTTCAGGTTTACATTGTACGTTGCATCTAACCTATTCTTATATTTTTAAATACAAGATTATCATCATTTGAAGTTGAGTAGAACCATTTATTTTTTTTTGTTTCACTTCATCGCACATTTTCACTTTTCAGAGTCGTCAGGTGTGCCGATTGAAACAGCCATGCTGTCAAAGTCCTGGTCTATAAATTGATCGTTAGTACCATTCGCAACGAATCCCATCTCTACCTGACTCAGCCCTGAATCAGGTGATTCGCTACACTCGTTTTCTACTGGACTAAACATTTCTGGTGAACCTTGGGTGAACATATCTTCTTCACTGTCAGTTAAGACCTGTTGAACAATCTCTTCCGAGTCCAAAACTTCGGTCTCTTCTGTCTTTTTGTCCATTTCTTTTTCTGAGCTTTGACCTGCTTCATCAAACTCTTCTTCCGATTGTGAGCCTCCAATTTCTTCATTTATCTCTTCAGAGCTGTCCACGTCTTCTTCATCTTCGACTTGAACATTCTGAACCCGGTCTGACTCCGGATCGTCTGCCGATGCTTTACTTTTGAATTCTGAAAATGCAATGTATTAGAATTTCGTAGCGCCTATAAATACTTGTTGTAGCTGAGATTTGGTATCGATGCAATATATACTGTGAGTTATAATTATTGAAAGTTGGTCAATGTAATTCTGTGATCCAGCCACAAAAAAAGTGTTGTGCTATACGTAGGTATGTCGACCATAACAAGAATGAGTCCGGAATCAAAAATCCTTGACTGGATATGATTGGTCCTACTTTTGAGGTATTGCTATCATTACAAGACGATTACACGTATATCTTTAATCCGCGCATACAACAATAACATGGTCAATACTTCAAAACAATAACATTGATCTTCCTCAATGAGATATGTTCAATTTTATCTACATAGTACTAACAATACTGAACAATACTTACGAATTTTCAAATCAGCAATCTTTTTACTGATATATTTTCGAGTTCTCTCCACCTCAATGTCTGCATCATTTTCTGACATTTTGATTTCCTTCAGCATCCAATGTCGAAAAATATCTACAAATATGTACAGCTATTAGGATATCAACAACAATGGTGATGAAGAGTTTGTCCAGACAGCATATCCAAGTATGTGAATCTTGAACCTGTTAGGTTCAGAAGCTCTAATACGTATTTCATAAATACCGAAAACGTCATGGTTACGACTAAGAACCAGAGCAACCATTAGGCTAGTGACTTGATAGTCCGTAAAAAACAGATGTATTAAATAAACTAAACAGATTTATTGTCTTCTCCTTATTTATTCAGACGCGCTTACAGTTATAGCGTTTTCTTTGGAACTAACAGCTAGTTAGTTCTGCTGAGAGTCCGTGGCGCGCGCATAGCCAGGGCCAGTGTCGTACCTAACAAAAGGGGCTTTTCAAATATTCCCAATAAGATGGAAAGTAATTATCAATATACCCAAAGAAGAAGGATACCTTTTATAGCCAATATTTGTATTGGGTTTAGCTTGTCTTTCGGAATCTGTGCTCTTTGGTTCCTATTGCTGCCGAATCCGGATACAGTGCCTCCTAGTAGAGTATCAAACCCAAAGACTGCTACCGCCATGTTTCGAACAAACATGCTTGGAGTTCGTGCGTTACTAACAGCCATTGCATAGGTGTCTGTGGATATCCACTGTCCTCTTCCTAGGTGGATCTGTTAGAAAAATTTTATAATGAAGAGAGAACGGAATATGGTCATATCGATTACATAGCTAATCCGTTGGAATATACCATTTTATCGTCCTTGCGCACGTAGCCTACAGGGGGTTCACAATCTGTGAAAGATATCTTGCCTTTAGACTTCATTGCTGTTATGGTTGCTGAAAAAGATCATAAAATACTGTACTGCATAGAAATGATCAAATATCGTTACACGTGCAAGTCAATCTAAGCACTGACCATTGATTTGATCGAAATGGTTAATTGCAGACTCTTGTAATTCTCTATTAAGTCGTCGCAAGCTTTCCAATTCATTTTCTTTCACCTTGACATGTTCGAGCATAGCCTCTTGCTTCTTTTGCATTGAGTTCAGGCTTTCACACCATTCTCTATGTTGTCTCGAATGTTCGTCACTTTGTTGTTGCATACGTTGTTGTAGAGACTGTAATTGCAGTTCTAATCTGTTGCATTTTTGTTGCAAAGACGTATTTTTTTGATTACATGACTGATGACTTTCCTACGAGAATTTGAAAATCCAGCGATAATTTTGTGAATTACAATAAAATGTGAATCGAATAATTGGGGCGAGAATAGTTAGCAACAAGGCCGAGTAGTAGATTAGTTATGATTTTTACCTTCTGTAGTGCACTTTTGGGATGCTGAACTGCTCCTGTCAGACCCGTAGTATTACTGGCATGCTGCTGCTTGATTTTTAAGATATTCATGATGTTGGGTTCATCCGGTTGTTTACCGACCTGCGTTACAGTTGTGTCAGCATGCCGATTCTCTTTTTCCCCCACAGAACTTACAATCTTATCGTTAGTCCTCACGTCCTGCTCATGAGACTTCTTGGCTTTTTTTCTCAATCCTGATACCTGATAATTCGACAGTCAGATTACTCAAAAGTATGACATAAATAAGCGTGTATTGAATATATCCTCCTCTAGATCCTTGCCATAATTCGCCCTCAAACTTGAATTACCTGTGCTACATTTTGAATATCTTGTAGAGGAGATTTCGGTCCAGACTGTCCCTTTTAAAAGAAAATGTGTCTCTCATAATATTGAATATAGTTGCGTTTACGTTTTTATGCAGTGTATGAAAATTCCAGTGAAACTATGTATTGTCACATCCTCATCACACGAAGAAAACTATTTTCAGGTGACAATAATAACATCAAGTGGTAATGCACTGAATATTTTTGTGATAAAAACTGTCAAAGATTAAACTTCCAATATTTGTAGACAATATTTGGATAGGTATCGTTTTTAGTCCTCAATTTTAGAAATTAGTCACTCTTGAGTCAGTTAAATTTTTACACGTTCCAAACTATGAAAAGACAATTTCAGCAATAATTAGACCAATCATTCTGGAAAATATGCTTTAGTTGCAATATCTACAACAATAATTGTAAAAGATTGTATCGTGACCTTACGTTTTGGAATAATCGATAATTCTAGCGCAATATGTCTTAAGAGTGTGTTATAGCTTTTGAAGAAATGCTGTGCGTATACAATAATAATTACTAACTTCGAATACATCTTCTGGTCCTCTTTTGTTGTGTAATATTCTCTCGAAATCCTTGGCGATTATTGTCTGTTTTCTATTAATTGTGTTTTCTGTTGTAATATCTTTACTATTCGTCAGTCGACCTGCTTTTAACTGCTTCAAGCGATTATCCAAGTTTCCAAGTATTTTTGTTTTCACTCTGCCCTGTGAAAAATCATAGTAATATGCATCAGGTGTCGGTTGGCACTTGGCAGTCATCTACACATCTTCACCTTGAGAATATTCTATTATTTGATGGACGATATAGTCAAACATATACACAGAATAGGATAAGTTTGTTGGGTGGAATGTTCAGCAATTAAAAAACAGGATGTGATTTGCTGTTGAAAAGCAATGTAAATCGACTTTGATTACAACAACAAATAAGTACCGAAAAAGGAAAAGATCACATCTGAATTTAGGTATAAGAGCAATTTAGATATTTTAACTTGCCGTCAATGCATTTCTTTCATTCACCTTATTACCAATGAATGAGGATGATTTTTGAATATGGTATGGGGCTGTCCAGATATTACGTAAGACGTTTTGGGATGGTGCGTGCACGGTGTTCGCTATACTACACTGTAGCATTTGGTCTTACAAAATATCTGAATGGCCCCTATGGTGATTGTGACTATAGAGGGGGCAATTCAAAATAAAATAACAATTTATACTAGTACCGAGGCACATCGCTCCTGTATGTGTGATATTCTGACAAAAGTAGGTATGTGTCATGTAACTTACGCCTACACTGGCTCTGGGGATGGCGGACTCATCCATGCTGGTTTCTGAAGCAGACATAAGATGTTTCGCTGGTGGGATGACAATCCTTTTATTTTGAATTTTTTCTTGTAATTTAGCCTTGTCTTCTGAAAAAGCAAACCAAACAGTTGAATAGTTAAATACTCGTATAATCAATCATTGATAACGGACATATATATTTGTGTAGCAAAAGTGTCCGTAACTGTCATAAGCTTCCACTGTAATTTTGAATAAAGCAACAATAATTGATTGTATGCCTAATGAAATGGATTCTGAGCCTGATGTGTTCGACAATGGAAGAAACAGCCAATAGGCGCTCTGAATTTTTGTAGTCCAGAGCGCTGATTGGCTGTTTCTAGAATTGTCAAACACATCCGGTTCAGAATCCATTCCATTAAGCGTACATCCGATATTTAACTATGCTAACAAAAATTTCTAGAGTTCCCGAATTTATTACACTATTTCGAATTTTCCCTCTGATAACAGTCGATTTTGTTCGCAGTCGATATGGCAGGTACCACAAGGGGAAAATAATTCGTTGAAATGACGTGTCAATAGATCGTGAAATAATTAAAGATTACCCTGTACATAATTAAATTGACGAGACATAACTGAAATAACCGAGGAGATAACTGAAAAAATGTGAAATAAAAAAGGAATCTGAAATGGATGAATTAATTTAGATTGTTTCAAAGAGAAAAAAAATATATAATATTAATAATATGTTAGTCAAATCCCGAGTTATTTCCTCCTCGGGGTTCAGCCACAAGATTATTAGATTAGCCTCGGCTCGATCTTTTCCGCTTATCGTTGGAGAAACCGTAGTCGAGTTTTCGAGCGCTCGAACGGGATTCGATAACTCGAAACGTTCCTCCGTGGGGAAGTACCTATTACTGTGTACGTCTTAGCTTACAATTTCTACACTTTTCCTACACGTGGCGAATTTATGAGCGATGATGAATCTCAGTACTTGGACTCCCGAAAAAGAAAAATCTCGAGATATGAATAATTTTAACTTCTTCCGCGATCGGGTATATGCCCAGGAAGTAATAATTTTGCGAAGACTGAAGGTATGTATTAGGTGAAATTTAAAACTTACCTTCCACTAAAAGAACGATGGCATCAGAATACACGTCGCCATTTTTCACTTTGTATTGTTTCCTTGTATTCCATTCTGCAGGCACAAAACGTTTGATGTCACTAGTAGGAACAACTTTCTTATTACCCGGGGGCTTCAATTCCGAAAACTTAATATACGCAAACATTTTGAATAGTTTGGTCGTTCGCTGAAGAGAGTTCTCTTGTCAGTTTCACCCGTATATTTGCAAGCATGTGCTCGAAGCACGCAGAAGCACGTTCAGAACGTGACTGACGACCACATGCCCATTGGGCGCTAAGTCACTAATGGAAAGAGAGAGAGAGAGAGAGAGAACGTGACTGAAGTTTAGGGTAGAACCGTTGCCTCAAAGAGGAGTTTCGCGAAGATTCCAGAAATCCCCCGTGATTCTGGATTCTCATACATCGAATCTGCGCACGACCTGAATCTAGTTATGTGCGCAAGTAGACCCGGACTATATTCGATATATCGATATTCTTCACGGTGTAACTTCGCTTACGGCGTGGAACTTAGAAGACTCGTGGTCGTGGTTCAACGTTTCGCTGCAATTATTCCCTCTGATTACAATTAGCGCTGGTATTGGGACATGTGATAATCATAGGTGATCCCACTGAAAAAAAAATCAGCGCTGGTTCGACCGTTGTAGTTTGTTGAAGGTGAGGAAAAAAGCGTCGGAACATGAAAACTTTATTCAAAAGCATCATGCTGTACACGTGGCGGCAAATATTTTTTCCTCGTAAAGTACCTCAATTATTAGCCGAAGTATTTTCTGTTAATGTTGTTATCTCCATCCTTATCTCTATAATGGAAATGGTTCATTGAAACAACACCATAGGCTTCCCGAAAATGCTCTTATTTTTCACAATTGGCCCACTTAATTTCAAGTATCATACAAATGTGCATACAAAGCATTTCAGAAATATTAATTATTCAACTCCATTCATGATGTTGCCGTTGATTTCCACACGTGACAAAATGTATCGTCCCTTACTGTCAACATTTTATGGTTTTCAACAGATACTTCGGAAAGATTGCTACTGCGTACTTGTGAAATATGGCACAAAGAAAAAGGTATAAAACGTTGCTAGACCCGGGGTATAGTGGCAACAAGGCTTCGCCTGATACTCATGCTGCGTGGAAAAGACGTTGCAAAGGAATATTGCAGAGAATAGACAAAGCAAGTGATTTTGGTACGTAGTCTGTATCTCAGATTCATCATTTAAAACTACAGGATGTAGTCTGTGTTTTCAGACCCCCTGAATCACGTTTATGCAACCAGGCATTAGAGGTGTATATATACCCCCTTGAGGCATATTATTATTATTTGTGTCTGATTTATATTATGTATTATCGATTGCCTGAATTCATTAATGTTGTTTTCATTGTTATGAGCTTTTGCATAATATTTTCAGATGATTCCATTCAACATGATGACAGTTCATGTCCGGATGCTGCTGATGATTCTGATGAAACAGATTTTTTGGAGAAGGAAAATTCGGTCTACTCCTCCACAGATGAAGACTTGGACGTAAAAACTGATGAAGATATAATACATCACGAAAATGGACCCGATAAGGATGATGGCATCACAAGCATACCTGATGTGTCTACTAATGATTTCACGCAAATTCCTCGATCATGCAGCGCAAAAGAGTCAATGCCACATCGTGTCCCACCTGACACTGGAAGTAGAATTATGTTTGAGGCATCTAGTTTAACCGTAAATGATGTCATATCGATGGTTGCAGGATATTCTTTGCGTTTTGGTATTTCAAATGAGGCTCGGCTTGGACTGATAAATCTATTGAAAGTTTGTGCTGGACCTAGTTTCGAAGGCCTTAAGATATCCAGTCATGCGTTCTCTAAAAACTTTCTACCACCCGACGACAAAACTCAATTTCACTATTACTGTACCACGTGTCATGTTGAGTTATACTCTACTGAGAAGCAAAACTTCTCAGCGCAAAACGTAACTTGTGATGTATGTAACAAAGCATATGAAGTAAATTTATCATCTGACAATTTTTTCCTGTCAATAGATTTGCGGTATCAAATCAGCCAATTAATGAAAAATAATCGTATTCGTACAGCACTAGTGGATAAACTGAACATGATGAAAGTAAGAAACCAAGATTCATGTATCAATGATATCGATGACGGGGAATTACAGCACAGAATTGCTGTCACATCCCCATATAACACAACTTATAATTTTAGCACGGACGGAGCACCTCTGTTTCATAAATCTAAACGGAGTTTTTGGCCACTCCAGATAATTTTAAATGGTTTGCCGCCTGAAATGAGATTTAAATATGTTCTATTGGCAGGTATAATGGTAGTGAAACGCGAACCGGCGCCTGCATTAATGCAACTGTTTCTCACACCATTTGTTGAACAAGTTAATCAGTTACGGTTAAAGGGTATAGACCTGGGTTTGAGAAACGACGGTCAACCGATTTCATGTACTTTTACTCCACTTTGCTGCTCTGTGGACTCAGTGGCTCGCGCTGTACTACAAAACAGACTGCAATTTAATGGGTACTTTGGCTGCAGCTACTGTTACCAGCGTGGAGAATTCTTTGCATCAGCAATGCGATATCCGTTTGAAGAAAACGAACCTGAATTGAGAACTCATGATTCACATATGCAAGATGTGCTGCAATTCGATTTATCTAGATCGCTGCTCAAATCTCGCGGCGTTAAGGGTGCTTCCATATTATCGACGATTCAGAATTTTGATATGGTGTGGAGCTTTCCACTTGATCAACTGCATACTCCGCTGATAGGTACCGGAAAGCATTTATGGAAATTGTTAGCTTTTACGCCAACTGATTCTTGGTTCCGATTATCTCTTGCTCAAAAAAAGATTGTAGATAAAAGACTACGTAACGTTCGACCAATACGTGAAATACATAATTTACCTCGGGGTCTAGCTGATGAATCGAACTGGAAGGCAAAAGACTGGAGGGCATGGCTCTTATTTTACAGTATCCCCATTTGCTTGGATCTTATTCCAAAAGATGTTTTGGAACATTATTCACTCTTTGTAATATGTATATATACTTTGTCTCAAAGTAAAATCACGGATACTGAGCTTGACAAATGTGAAGAAAAATTAATGAGGTTTGTAGCGCTATTTCAGTGTCATTATGGCGTTCAATCAATGCGATTTAATGTTCATTCTTTGCTGCATGCTGTGCAATCTGTTAGACAGTCAGGTCCTCTATGGGCCACATCAACCTTTCCTTTCGAAGGAAATATTTTTGTCTTGAAGCAGTTAGTTAATGGGCCGAAGGGTGTCGAGCAACAAATTGCAAAAAAATCTCTGAACGTTTTACAGTACAAAGTAGGCTTGTTCGGTGATTCTTCAACTGTTAATGAGGCTGCAACCATTTACTGTGAAAGTTTATTTTCGAGAAAGCGTTCAACCCAAAGTGCCCTTGTTGAGAACGGAGTAACATTTTTTGGACGAGGCAATTACTCCACCGTCAATGGAACTAATAGACTTGCGTTCAATAAGTGTATTTATAAAGGACATGTTTACCTCACTGTTAATTATAGCCGCTGTAAAAAGTGGAACGATAGCGTTGTAAAATTAAAATCTGGAAAGATAGCACAGATTAACGAAATAATCCGAATGCCTGATGGAAGATGTTGCTGCGACATTTCATATTTATCCCATCAGGATGTGTTTGTCGGCGAAATAAAATTGCCTCATATATGGAGAGTTATATCGGTCAATGATGACAGATCCTTGGTGTCAATCGATGATGTATATTTAAAAGTTATGGTCATCAACGTCGAAACTGAACAGTACGTGTGTATGTTACCGAACTTCTTTGAAGCGGATTAACAGCATTTTAATACATAATATTATCCATTCAAAAAGAACCACTGATGTCCTGGGGGCTTATTCTGTAACTCATAGCTGCGGAAATAACTGCAAAATAGCACTGAAATCATGAAAAACAATAGGCGGCTGCCAATGAGCTGCTTCTATGTCATGGATTGACATTGTTTTATGCAGCTATTCTGCAGTTATGATAGCGCCGGAGTTACAGAATAAGCCCCTTGATTGTTGGCAGTCATAAATGCCAGTATCTGAAGTTAGTGTAAGTGAATATAACAATTCATAGTGACGATACTAGATCGTTTCATGTAGGTAGTCTGATGAGACGTCATTAAGTAAGAGTAATTCATGGGTATTAATGCTCTGTTTTATAACAATCAAATATTCTGATGCTCATTACTGCATGTATGCACGTATAATACATATTATGTATGATTATTTGTATGTAAAATTGTGAAATAAATTTCTTACCTTACACAGCTGTTTAAATATCAATACATATTTCCTCATGCGATGCTTAGCGTACAATTACTTTGATAGTTGATAATGCATGCAATATTTTCATGAATGAAGTACAACATAGATAACATTTTCGTTCACCAGTCTTGATGTCAAGAACTGTGCAGAATTTGAAAACACACATGTATAGGTGTACTGTGGCACGTTACATGTTTGTCAGAGTCATTTTCACCGTATCGATTATGGATTATTTAAATATTGAATAGTTGTTTTTCGGTACAATGGAGTAGTGTACGATGTGTACACTATTCTAATTTTTCTGGCCACCAAAATATTAGACGAATACGAATCAATGGCTATGTAATTCGTAGTTACGAATTCAAACACATTAATCTATAGTACTTGTGCACTGGAATTCCTTTGGATCGAAATTACGGAAAGTGAATTTTTCGATTGGAATTATTTCGAATTCACATCAAGAACTGATTCATGCAAATTAAAATGTATCCCATTGAATCCTCAGAACAGAATTCAGATGGATCAGATCGTACTTACTCCCTAGCCGCATTCATTCGATTTGCTAACCGTCTATGATGAATTCCTGGTTCGGAATTCATTGGAATTCATAACCTAGCGTAACTGTGGGTAGTTTGTGAAGAATAGACAAGGTCTTGTATTCAATTCCGATTTGCGAATTGAAACAAATAGACGCATTCGTTCGATTATGTGAGACGCGAATGAATTCGATGAACAGAATTCGGAAGGATTCGAGAATAGAAATGTGCGATACTCAATTCGAGTTCCGGGCAAAACGGGATTGAAAGATGGGGCGATGAATCATTTTCAATTCGTTTCCAATTCTTTTCAGTTTACTGGGAGTTTTCTATATTATATCGCTCTTATTCGGTCGGTCGTTCTAGTTTTCTATATTATATCGCTCCTATTCGGTCGGTCGTTATAGTTTTCTATATTATATCGCTCTTATTCTGTCGGTCGTTCTAGTTCTCTATATTATATCGAGTATCTTCAATATTATATCGAGTATCTTCAAAAAATCTGTTATTTCTCTTGTGGAAAATCATGGAGAAAAATATTTCTTCAAAAAATGGTACATTCATAAATGGTCACTTAGATCATAAATGCGATCACGAAGAAAATCGGTTGAAAGTATGCGCACCATGTGGGAAAAAAATTGTCTTCTGCAATCGTCAACGTTCGGAGTTTTCAATTTCTGACAATCTTGCTGATTTGATTAAAAAGCATGTAAACGAACAATTTGACGTGTCAAATTCAAAATTTCCCGTTAGCATTTGTAGTACCTGTCGAAAAACTATAAGGGAACGAGAGAAGGGTAGTACAACAGGACCGTTTCCAACAATGCCTAATTATGAAGATGTTAAGTTAGCAAAAGAAACCAGAACAACTTCTGATTGCAATTGTTATATATGTCTAACTGCACGGTTTAAAGGTCATTCTAAAGTAGTCAAGGGCAAAGGTCATATACGTAGTTTTCCCACTAAAATAGATAAAAATAATGGTTTATATGGTGCTGCTTCAAATACTCAACTTCCTTCTACATACGAACAAAATAATACTGAAAAGAGAAACTCTTTGAACATTTGCAGTAACTGTTTTCAAAAAATAGGCAAAGGTACGCGTCATTCTTGTGGTGCAGGTCCTTCTTCATCCAGCGCTCGTGAAAACGTATTGAGCATAGTAGAAAAATTACCAGAAAAGCAGCAAAATCAAGTAGTAGCATCAATTTTAAAAAAACGACAGTCCAACGAGAGTACGATCGATGGTGATATTACGTTGAATACAACAGGTTCTCGAATGAGGGTGACTTTAAATAAAAAAAATGAAAAGAAAATCATTTTCACTGCTGGAGGTTTAGACAAATTCCAAGCTACTACCGGAGCATC
Source organism: Tenthredo notha (assembly GCA_914767705.2). Taxonomy (NCBI): domain Eukaryota; kingdom Metazoa; phylum Arthropoda; class Insecta; order Hymenoptera; family Tenthredinidae; genus Tenthredo; species Tenthredo notha. The sequence continues at coordinate 15,801,393 of OU611906.1, forward strand.
TCAAAATCAGATGACTAAAATGACCAATTTCATTAGAAGTTTTGCTGGAAGAAAATCTATTCCCAAAAATTATAAAGAACATATGCGTGAAAAATCGAGCTCATTGGAAGATGTTTATGAAGAAGCTATTCGCCCTTTTGAAGTCAAAGAAGGCATAGTTAATAGACCTGTCGTTTATGCCAATGCACCAAAACTTATTGACTCAATCTTTGAAAAACGGAATGTTAAAGAGATCCAAAATGCTAAAATAAAGTTGATGGCAGATGGGGGGCAAGGCTTTTTTAAACTTTGTATAATAATTTTGACAGAAGAAGATGAAGGAACACAAGAAGAAGAAGAAGAATGTGATTCATATCACAATAAAAGTATAAGATCTCGATACTCCATTGGTGGGAGTATATCAAAGAAACGAAATTTGAACAGCGTTTACAGATTAATCATCCTATCGATTGTTCCGGAAATAAAGGAAACTTATGAGAATGTGAAAACTTTATTTGAATTGACGAAGGTTAATGAGATACCCTTCAAATTTAGCTCTGACTTTAAACTCATGCTAATAATCACCGGACAGCAAACGGCAACAGCAACATATCCTTGCCCTTACTGTTTTATTACATTGAGCGAATTGCAAACTTTTGGAAAATCGACCAATGATGCCGATGGAGACGAATCAATGGAAATTGACGGCGAAAATATAATTTTGAAAACATTTAAGAATTTGAAAGATGATTATAACAAATTCAAATGTTATGGCAAAGATAAAAAGTATGCTAAAGAATGCCATAGTACGGTAAATATGCCTCTCTTTTTTCACGAAAAAGAATCGGAAAGTGGAGATATTGATAATGACGAAGAAGAAAATGACATTTTTATGTACGTTCTTCAGAAATGTGTTCTGCCTGAACTACATCTTTTACAAGGATTTACAAACCATTTATTTTGGAAAGGCATAGTCCCTGTTGTGGGACGCGAAAAGGCTCTGCTTTGGCCAACAAAATTGAAGTTAGTCGCCAAAAATTATCAGGGTGAAATTTTCGAGGGTAATGCCTGCAGAAAACTTTTGCAAGAATCGGATAAATTGTTTGATCCTGAAATTTATGAGCATGTTGGTCCTTTGAAGTTACAGCCATACGTCGCTGCTTTTAAGACAATGAATAAAATTGTACATGATTGTTTCTCCACGCAACGTGCCAATATAACCAATTTAGATGAAAACTTGATGAAACTTCGCAAAGCTCTAGAAAGTACTGGAATATCTCAAACTTTAAAAATTCATATTATACTTGATCACCTCAAAGAGGGCATTTTATTATTGAATAACGATGGGTTGGGCTTATGGGGTACAGGCCGGTGAATCGGTTCACAGAGAATTCTTAAAATTTTGGGAAAGATTCAAGATAAATTTATTAGCTGATCCGTCATATTCGAGCCGTTTGAAAAAAGCAGTCGTTACCTTTTCTTCTCAACACATATAAAAATATCATAGTGGATTAGGCCTACAGGGGATATACCACGTTAAAAAAAGCGCGCCGTGATATTTATCTCGTCAGATGGTGTGGAAACAATATCGCTTTATTAAGTGTAACACACACACACACGCACCATAATTGGACCATAATTGGACCAACTTGATTGATTTTCGTCCATTCGTTTGGAATACCTAAATAAAAAAGTAAAAAATCCCCTTATCTAAGAAAAAGGATCAGCTAGGATTTCGATTCAAGTGGATTTTTAATCTACGATCGACTGCCAACAAAACCCCACTTTCCGTTTTTATTGGCATTTTAGGTCAACCTGTTTATCCTTCAGGCGAGGTGTGTAGATTTTCTGGATAAGAATCTTACTAGGTGAGTCGTATTCCGTACACTGTGACAAATACATAAAGAAACAAAAATGAATCGTCAATCTAACATTCATATAATTGTAATCGCGATATATTCATACAGAAATAGAATTTTCTTTGTATAGAATTCCATTCCATCAAATTCAAACTTCAAAAGGAACAAACTGAAATTTTGAATACATAGAATCTACCAGACCTTAGTAGAAATCGGACCTACTTCAAGATTGTGTTACGAATACCGATTAATCTTACATTTGATTTGTCCGAATGATTTGGTCCATGCAGCAAACTGTGCAACTACGATTTTGGTTATTCTACTGATTCTTGACACCCCTTTCCTCCTTTTTGCCTCCTCGGTTTCCTTGAAAAAAAATGAGTGATTTAGAAGATTTAAGAAATAAAATGTTGGATGAAAAACAAACGAGTATTATAATAATTAGTTATTATTCACGAAAAACTTGACACAATATATACCAGGTCGTATTTCGATACAGGGAAACTCACTTCCAAAAGAAAGTCAAAGAAATAAAAAATAACAGAAATAGACTTCAGGTAAATTTGATTCAGAATGTCCATGTAGGTATAACCCAATGCATAATATAATCTACATTGATCATTGCATACCAATTCTCACCTCAATCTCTGGATTCCAGACCTCATGATTCCTGGACCCGAGTCATCCGTACAGTTTTTATTTCGGTCTATTAGACTTTTGGGATCTTTGGACCTGCTGGTTATATATTTTTCTGTAAGAAAAATAAAACAAGGAAATGAAATTAGAGAAATTAGAAATGAATTTCGTGTATTTTCGATTTGTAATATAGAAACAGGATCATGTATACTGAAAAAAGTGTAGTTTGTCACAATATTCTGGACAACAGTGAAACTGAATTGCTAACTTTGGAAAGACAGAGATTAGCATAGAAGTATCTTTTTCTCACCTCTTTTGCAATTGCTACCTTGCTGCCATATGCATTCTCATACTATTGCTTCTACTGGGGTTCCGATCGATTCCTATTAGCTTCAATTAAGCTTTCATCGGCTCCAATTTGTAGCAGCTTGGCTGAAAAATGGGCAGAAATAAACTGAAATGTAGATAAATTTGAATTTAAATATGAAAATGTGCTCATAAAACCAAGAAATCTACTTCCAGTAAACCAAAATGAATTAAAACGAATAAAGTATGTGAAAAATGAAATTAACACGAGTCAAATAGAATTCAGAAAAATTGTGCGCCAATTCTTTTGAATTACAAAGATACAGGCTTTTCGAATTAATTCCGTTTTCCACATACTCAATTCGTTTTGGTTAACTGGCATCTCAATGTAGGCTGTTTTTTAATTTTTCGATTCCGAAGATAATTCGGATCCGCGACCATGTCACGTTACAAAACGCGTGTATACATGTTAGGTAAAAATATTAATAGTCAAAATATATCACCATCATACCTGGTCCCTTCTTCTCTGCATGGTTCTCGCATAATCAGTCCTGACTGCCTCCGGTCCATTAGAATCTGATGAAAAAATAAAAGATGAGCAAAAGATTTATCAATAAAACGCATTCATACAACTTCAATAGCGATATTTTTGCATGAAGAAGGATCCTCACAAATAACGAATGTGAGAAAGTGATTGAACTTTGGTAGAAAGACAAAATGCGATCCAAAATACTATTTACCTTCCATATAAATCATCGTAGAGATCAGTTTTGCGTGTTTCTTCTTATTCATTCTTTCTTCTCCTCCTAGAGAAATAAACAAATGATTTAGATAATTGTCGTAATGAAATATGAGTTGAAAATCAAGCGGGTAAACTATGATCAATTAGTATCGATGAGAAACTTGAGGATGTATACTTATTTCTTTGCTTGATTGAGCCGCATAATTTGTATGGATAAATATGAAAATAGATGTCGTTTATCTTTGATATAATTACGAGTAATTAGCATGTGATAAGGACAAAGATTCCTGGTCAGATAGCTCAATTCTCACCCCAATCTCTGAGACTCTAGACCTCATATTTCTGTAGTCATTCCCACAGTTCCTATTCATGTCCATCAGATTCTTGGGATCGCTGTACCCGGAGGTCGTACTTTTGTCTCTAATAAAAGTGAAATGAAGAATGGAGAAATTAAATAATGAGATATTAATTTCGCATATTATATTCGTGTACATATTCAAGGAGGTTGTAATTCGTGAAAACAAAAAAAATGGATAATTATACTTGTCGATCTAAAAAACCGACCCAAAATAGTGTAGAATGGAAATTTCGTGAAAATAATAAATGCGTAATAATAAATAATAAATAATAAAAATAATTTTGTGATTAATGCGCTTACCTCTTATTCTATTTATCGGAGATTCAATCTATATTATAAACGGCATCCGCACTTCCGATCAGCTGTAGTTTTTCTGTATAATCAGATTATTATTTCATTAGAAAGGATTAACAATGAATAACAATGTTCTGCAGTCACGTCCTACGTATATGAACAAAGATGCGATCTGATTGTTTTCTCACTCACTCAATCGTATTTATTTTCTATTGGTAAAACTATGTTACGATACTGTTCATTTTCGTTAAGTCTTATTATGATTTTTCACGAAAGATATACTATTGTAGGCTATTTATAATCGTAAATAATGGTAGAGTACAACTGACGAAAACAGTTGACAGCGGAACGCGAACAATTGAATCGAGACGGGTGAAAAAAAATTTGCCTGCATTTAAGTAAAAAGGGTTTGGCGTGAACAAATAACATGATTGAACTTAGATTTCATTTTCAATGATCGCGGATTATCAAGATTGAACAGCTATATCACCTTTTCTATAATGCAGACGGCTTTTCCAGGCGAAAAATAACATACATCTGATCGAGAGAATTATTCACCGACTTAATAGTATCACATACGTCACTTATGCTAGTCGTTCGTCAATTTTTTTTATTTTTCGTTGCGCCGTTCTTTCGAACGTGTATTTCAATTGATTATTCCTAGATTTGGAAATGAACTAATGAAGATTTTTCGAGAGTTAAAAAACAATTCACGACAGATATAAACATGGAGAAAATAATAATGATATGCGATAATGAAATTAAGTCGAGAAAAATTTTCAAATGTCATATAACTTTGTTTGCGATCAAAATAAAGTCACTTTAAGCACGCTTTACATAAATTTTTAATGTAATTATTATTATAACCGGACAGATTGGTATGAAACTAAAGTTCGTGCCCATCGCGATTTAACAACCGTCAAGGTGATAGATTAAGGTTCTATGATTGCTTACCAGTCTATGTTCTCCTAGGTGTCACTGATTATTCTTCATTAAATAACAAGACATTACTTTAGCCAAAATGCGTTCTTCTAATTATAATAAACGGCCAAAAGTGTGGTCGCGACTGGTCGCGACGTCGACTAGCGGCAACTCGCTCGGTGACTGAAGATTTAAGTCGGATGGCGCGTCAAAGGACCCGAAGCGGCGCGAGGTCTTCCGAGGATCGACGGGTGTAATTGTACGTTGGGTTGCCTCTGCTCAGACGGAAATTCTGGTATTTAATATCATACCGACGCGGAGAAATTGATGAAGATCGAATGCATCGATGCTTTGATGTTGCTACTAGTTTATTTCAATCTGGTCGGAATTTTATGTGAGCTGAAATCTTAAAACAGCATTACTACACCATACTCGTGAGTTGAGATGCACGAGACAAAAAACGCTCGTTATAGGCAATCTCAAGTTAGAAATCACATGAATGGGATGCGGGTTGCATGCTGTAAGGCGCATCAATTTTTGCGAAATAATGTCAAAGAATCGAACAAGAGGATAAATCGGGGAACAAGTATATTCTCCCGGAAAACATTAGTAAAATTAAATCAACACGACAAATTAGTTCACCCTCGGAGTCGTAAAATATGCTCGTAGAGCAGACAATACTAGATATGATTTTGAATATTTAGAAAGGCAGTAATTTCTAAGTAGAATAATATTCTAGATAAATATTATTATATTACATTGATACGAATATTAGTTAAATTAAAGTTTTCACAGTCTGCGCCGAACTATAGCTTAGTTTATTAAATAATATCGTAATCATACGAAGATTTATGACTCTATGGCATTATTCCCAGGGGCTCGATTCCATAACTTTTATCACTGCTATCACTGGCGATAAATAGATAGATCTATCCATTTCTTGCCAGTTAATAGATAGATCTATCTATTTATCGCCAGTGATAGCAGTGATCAAAGTTATGGAATCGAGCCCCAGACAACGCGAAAATAAAGGACGTCTCAAGTCTTAAAGACGTCTTAATTGTTAAAACGTCTTCAAGACGTCAGAAATCGACGCATTTGACGTCCATATGACGTCTTGAGGACCACTTTTACTTTAGGGTTGTCTGGGTTGTATCTGTACTATTATTCTTCCCACCTTATTCGCCCGCATTTCTATTTGTAAAGAGTAAATTAAGAAATGGATAATGAATCAACATAGAAAAACTCCGCACCTATGAATAGTTTCTATTTATTTCTATTAATATTCACAGCTATACCCGCTCTTTGGACATCTTTCAAAGGCTAATCAATTATTATCTTTATGGTGTTTATAGGGACACTCGCTTTCACAATTAGTAATACAATGCCTATCAGCGGGTAAAGCCTTATGTATCCACTATCACAGTAGTATTAGGGCACTCAAATGTCCTAGTGAACAAATAATTGGAAAATATAATATTTGTTTTTTGTCTATACGTATTTATTATCAGTCATGAAATTATGCTTGTATTATGATATTGGCAAATATTTCAATTATAATAAAAATTTACAGCAATTTTGTTGATTTGCGATATTGCCTGGCTTAGAGCTTTCTATTTTTGCAATTATTATCTGTCTTGCTAAAAGTTGAAAAAAAAATTGAATTCATTAAATATACGAAGAACAAAATGAACAAGTCAGTGTGGTAATCCACTTTATTTTACTCTTTCGTAATTTTCTGTTATCAATTTTAGCACGAATAGCACGGCTGTGATATTCCGCTTGGTACTCAGTTCAGCCTTTAATAAAATACTTGAAGTATTGACCCTTGAATTTTCGCAAAATTCTTCCGAAATTAAGAGATTCATTTTCTTTTTTATTTTCTATTGCAATTGAAACACTCCAGCAATGATAAAAAGAACATTTTTAAACTTCCATGACGTGAAGTACAAGTGTGAAAAATTTTGATTCCGCTTTCAAGAATAACGAGTTGGAAATTTCATATTTTTCAATATGCGGAATGAAAGTTTGAGTATCAAAATGTGCAATTTTATTTATTTTTTTAATTAATTTTACACATTCTTTATCATTTATCTAACTTTTAATTATCAAAATTCCAGGCATAAGGTCATACAACAAGTATTACATCACAATATTTTCGGCCCGAAATACAATCACAGATTCTAGATTAGGAAGCCTGTGAGGATGGGATTATTGAAAATTCGTAAAAAATGGAAATAATAATATATCAGTATTCTGAATTCCTTATTTCACTTTCTCGTTTTTTTTTTCTTCTTCTCAATGATTGGAGTTTGTAATAACTTGATAAGTATTATAAATCGTAACTGTGATTAGAGATTTCGGGTTTTTCATATTCAATCAATAAGAACAGGTTGTTTAATTAAATTGGTAGTAAAATTATACTTTATTGTAATATAAGCTCTCCTTTCCATTTATACAGTAGAAGTATACAGTTATATATATATGTATATAAGCATGTATATGATTATATGAGTATATGTTTATATAAAAAATATTAATTTTCTTTATTTATCACAGTCTTCAGGTACGGTTTTGCTTCGATTTCCTGAAAATGAAAAAGGATATATGAATATTTAGAAAATGATATTTAATCAACAGTCACTCGTCATTGGGAAATCATTTATATAAATTAATAAGTAAGTGAAATTCAATCGGGAAATTTTGGTAGAGAATGTGTATTTGATTTCTTCAGGACAAGTCAGTTACAGTCATGTAGTAAATTGTAAAACGTAGCTACATATACAATCACAAATTAAAAATTCAAACCGTTCAGCAAATTTACGATTACAAGCCTGAGTAGATTTTTAATTTGCTGAATGTACTGTAGGGTATTCCTATTAACTGTTATTATTCACTGTATATAATAATTTATATATACTCAGCTTTGATTTTTAATGTGAATTTTTTTTTTCTTTTTTTTTTTTTCAATTTTCAATTAGTCATCAGCACGCCATATTAAAATCTATTAAATATAAAATATTCTGTCCGATAGACTTATTCAAATCGTATTTTCAGAATCATGTGTCAATTAAGATGTTTTATAAAATCAACTCGTTATTGGCGATGTTAACATATATATAATATTGGTATTGGTCAAATCTAGTTAAAAATATTTCATTATTAAATGTAGAATATTTATCCCCCCATCCCCCCACCCCCCGATACATTTAACAACCAATTGATTCGCTCTTTCCTTTTATTTGTTCGAAATTCATAAAGTAAAAAAAAATAATAATAATAATGATAATTACAATGATAAAGAACAACAAGAAAGAAAGAACAAATTGAATTTTTTTTTTTTTTTTCTTATTAATGCAATTAATTCGATAGTACGTGATAGATTGCAGATCAAATATCAAATATACGCTTCAAAACGTATTATATCATATCAACAACATTACTAGAATGTAATTAAAAAAAATTCTTTTTTTTTTAGTACAATTTACGTTTTATTTAGAATGTACGATCAACTTTCGACGAGATTGTTTGCCGTAAAACACGCAAGTTTGATTTTCGTTTAAATGAATAAAAATAACGCAGTCCAATAATCATTTTTAATATTACACGGATAAAAATTAGGCCTGAGTATAGTTAGGGAAGTATAAAACACTGGATAGAAGAATGAATTTGTAAATTAAATTGATGGGGTAAGAGAAAAAAGAAAAATATATATATATGGATATGGATTTGGATTTGGATAGTTGAAAATTTTTTTTTTCCAAATCTTCGCCAGCTTGTTTATACTATGTAAAAAGTGTAAAATATTGAATACAACGGGAAATAAAAATACACACACACACACACACACACACATATATATATGTACTGCTTGGATTTTTCTACGTCTCTCTAGAAATAAACTTTATGCCGTTTTGTCTGTGTCAATTCGGTAAAATAAACTTTGTTCTATTTAATAATAGAATCACTGCTTTCACAGGCATATAGAAAGTAGGTAACGGTATCGAAGAAGTAGAAGAAGAAACTGAGCAAAGTGTAGTAATAAGTATGGATAAGTAAAGTAACGTTAGTTTTCAGTAACGTTCCGGTTTTTTCCAACGTAAGCGATTGTATAAAAGTAGGATGAAGTAGTTTCCTTGGCTGCGGGCCCGACGTGGTCAGTGTGTCTTAAAATTCGTCTCATTTGTTGCGTGCGTCCAGCTTGTGTATACCAGTCAGTCTGTGGAGACAAATAGAGAAACATTACATTTTTCTTAGATTCAGAAAATATAACAACCGCCAAGAATAATATTAACTAGGGAATAATAAATTGCAAACGTGCAGTGCTTTTCTTCCCCGGTGCTGTACTTACGCATAATGCAAAGAATCTTTAATTTTCATCTTCGTCCATTCTAAGTCGCTTTCTGCGATCATCACCTACGTTCCTCTCCTCAGCTTCCAACACCTTCAACCGTGATCCGCAAATCTCCTGTCCATGAAGTGTCTGTAATCAAACATGCAACTGCCTCTATAGAATCCATTTCAATCCTTTTCAACAATCCATCCCAAACATTTCTGTAGAACAAAGACAAACTAGCAAGTTTATATGTACAGAAATATTCGAATAAATATCACAAAGCGTTTTTATCCCCAATTTTTAGACTTTTATAATAGTCTGAAATTATGTACATTATTTGGAAAAAGAGTCATTTATTGGTAGATTGCCCAACTGCACACAGTTGTTTTTTTTTATATGCAAAAGAGGCTTTATACACCTGACGACGATACATAGATATTTAGTACACAAGAATCAAGTGAATCTAAACAATAATAGCAATCTTCATTTCAATACACAATGATTAATAATCTATGTTACGGAAACACACAAAAGCTGGAGATGCTATTGAATTTTCCGAAGACACAAATGAAAATTATAATCATCCTAAAAACATGAAAATATTATTACTCAATAAATTGTTTCGTTCAGAAAACTGTTCAGCAGGTATTTAAAAAGCAACAAAAATGCAGGAATTGCAACATAAATAATTTCCGTGAATGATAATTCTTGTGTACCAAATATCTCTGGGACAAATTATGATAAACTAAAGTCTGTTCGAAATTGCAACACATATGAAGTGTTAGTGTAGCAAAAATTTGTGTACCATATGGGCTGTGTACTAATGTTGGTATATCCACTCGTCAATAATTATACTCTGAAAATAGAAATTGGAAAACAATTTAAATGAAGATCTAATTTCTTTGAATATTTCTCTTCTCTTCTCATCAGATGAAGATCCTTTGTTTACTCATCGTAATTCTATGCATGAATATTCTCTTTTCTCATTAATATTTTGTAACTAAACTAGTAGTGATTCTCACCTTGATCGCTTCGTCCGCACTTTCGGCAGACGCGTATTTAGCGTATCCACAATTTTTACCAGGTAACATATAAACGTCTATCAAGTTACCAAATCTACAAAAAGCATCCTTCATGGCATATATTGGAGGCACAGGTGGTCCACATACGATAAAACATCTCTTAGCAATTTCTGCATCGATACTTGCCATCGGCTCAACCGGTGGAAGTTTTATATTTACTGTATGTTCCAGACCTGTAACCAACGGACACACACCTGTTCGTGTTATAAAATCCATATTAAAAAACAGTCATCATTATTTCACACGTCAGAATAAAGAAATGAAAATCTTATTCCAAAGCTAATTGGTTTGGATGAAGAAATGAAACTAAATGAGACTAATTCCAGTATACTTTTTTTCATAATTGAATAATTTCAAATATATTTTGATTAATAAATCAAATTCAATATTTACTTGGTGCTGTGAGACCCGCAGCTTGAATCAACGAAGTAGCTTGCGCAATTGTTTCGGCTAAGTGGGCCAAATCCGTTCTGGTACCGGCTATACCAGATGCATTCGAGGTACCAGCTTTTGCCGTACTTCTCTGAGGACTTCCGCCGGTAACATCAGGTTTTACGATCATTCTATGACCAGGGGGATACTCAAAACCGTGAAATTTTTCTCTAGCGTAAGCAGCGGCGCTAGAATTTGAGTAAACTACCGTTGCCTGACCCCTGGGCATTCGATATCTCATATCCATTTTTAAATGACAATAATCTAAGCCGGGAACAATGTCGAAAAGTCTCCATAACTGATCTTGATTCAAAGCAGGATGCGCTATGACTTGTAGCCGAGTGTAGCCTTCGGCGTTTGGGTAATTGGTTGCAATTTCTAGGCTGATACTACTTTTACCAAAATTACTAGACCCGTAACCTCCCCCGTGGCTATCATAGTTTACAGAAATACCATTATTGTATTTTAAATCGCTGTGATCTGGTTTTGGCTTCTTTGGTTCGGCGAATACAGCTTTATACTTTCTGTCGCATTCTTCAAATGCCTTAGCTGCGCTTGATACCTTACGAAATTTCACATATCCAAAACCTTTAGAATCATTTGTTATTCTGTCTTTTACAACAGTTACGTAATCTATAGCACCAAATTTAGAAAACTCTTGCTGTAACTCTCCATCAGTCATTGATTTTGGCAATACACAAAATAGACGGACCCATCTCTCCTCTTCGTTCGTTTCTCTAACTGATCCTTGATCTCGGCTGTAAATATCAATTCAAATCTTTAATAAGTTTCATCATTTTCATACAATCTTACAAATCTTTGACTCAATCTTTCAAAACTTTGTACAACAGTTAGAAAAAGAATCTTCAAATGATAATAAAAGAAAATTGAATTTTAGATCTATGAAATATACTCTATACACTATAAATAAAGCATCAAATCTCCATATTTACTTTGAAGCGATCATAACTTTGATCGGTCGTCCAACGTTTCCCAACATTTTTCCGTTCATTTCCTCCAAAGCAAAAGCAGCTTCTGATGTCTTTGAAAATTTGATATATGTAACCCCTGTGGAAAAGGAATGTAATGTATCATAATATAAGGTTGATTTTTGGAAAAGTCTGTTTTTTCAATTCAAGCAGAATTGGTAGATTCAAAACTCTGAAGATAAGGTAGCTATAGTTATAGTTTCATATATTTCAAATATGAATTCGAATGAAGTGAAGTTTTCTAGATACACGAATTAAGGTTAGACGATTGATTGATTTCGTTCATTCATACATTCATTAAAAACCGCTTCGAGTTGTTGTATATCAACGTTTATATAATAAATGATTATGATATTCAGTTTTAAGATCAGCTTGCGTAATATTTGATTAACGGAAGAGTTAAGAACAAGTTTAAACAGTTTCGAGGCTATAAAATTTTCTAAATGCTGTCGGCATTCTCGGCGCATTTGTATGCGTGACCTTTTTATAGTTTTATAGTAAATATTGTATATATAAAAGTAAAGAGCGAGAGAAAGAGAGAGAGAGAGAACGAGAGAGGTTGTAGTATGAGGTATAGGGTTCTGGATTAAATGATAATAATGAATGAGTAAATGAAGATAAAAAAGAAAGTAAATAATTGCGAAGAAGAGCGAGTAGTGAAAGTTATTGATTTATCCATTACCCTTGTTTTCGCCAGTATTGCGATCCTTGACAACCCAAATGTCTTCGATTTTTCCAAACTTTTCAAAAGCTTTGCGTAGGTCATCTTCCTCTAAACTTTTATGACAAATGACAAATAATCGCGAATTAGGTGGGTCGTCGTTTTTCGAACGTGGATCTGACTGGGAATAATACGCCTCGCGATCTCTGTGATCAGCCATTTTACAAATGAATACTGTCTACCTACCGTTCCTGTCGTCGTTTACGTTGCCGACACCGGGAACTAATTCAACCGCTTCAGGGCAGTCGCATTAAAGGCAGCCTTAGCACATAACGGTACTATTTTTATCTCTCTATACTGTATAATAAAGAAATTTCAGTATCAACCACCGCTAAACTATCCTCCTTGACCCCCATACATTTTATTACGAAACAAATATTTCGGTTGCTTTCTTGTTTTTTTTTTTTTTTTTCTTTTTTCATTCTCATTTATTGAGATAATTATAAATTATAATTACCTTATTCAGAGGGACAGGGTTCCGCTAATAAGAAGCGACGGTATTGTTCCGCGTTACGTGACATTGATTACAGTAGCGTATAATTTTTCGGGTACCGATAAAAGCTTACCTATGTTTAAATGATTACCGTTCAAAATAACTCGTTTAAATTTTATAATTTTTTTTTTTTTCTTCTTCTTCTTCTTCTTCTCTTTCTTTTTTCATTATGTGTCGTATGAATACGTAGATGAGTATCACAAATCCATTACTTAAATTTATGCATCTCATAATAGCCGCAAAACTCGTTCTTTATACAGCCATAAGACAAATTTCAAGATACTTACACACTACCGTTAATCGGCGAAATGATTGTGTCATCTGTATGCGTAGAACGGGGCTCTTAATATGGAAAGGATCGACGCAAAAATGTAGCAAACGTTTAAACGTTGAGGAAAAGAAAAAAAAAAAAATTTTGTCTTTTTTTACAACGTTCATTCACCTTTTGATTATAATGACCGTATAATAAATCTGTTGTATTACAAATGAAGAAAATAAAAATAAAAATTTTCATCAATAATCGAACATGTATATTTTTTTTTCTTATTCATAAATTTATTTATTTTTATTTTTTACGATTAGATAATAATTTAAATGACAATCTCACAAGTCCTATACAAGTGTTGAAGAAGAAAAAATAATCATCTTCGGAATGTTAATTGAAAAAACTTTTCTATAGAGTAACAAAAACGATAACTATAAATATATCTAGGCTGATCATTTATTACTCCAATTACCCTCATAGCATTCTATAGTTGTTACAATTCGTATCATAATATGTAGAATAAATACCATCAGATACCTATTCAATATAAGAAATGTACAATTTATATAATATATCAAATTTTCGCAAATACCGATTAGCATATCGCCTCTCTAATGCCAAAAATGCATACATAGGTACACATTAGGTATAAATCTACCTTAAAAGCCAAAAAAGGCACAACAAATTTTTACAATAACTTGAAACAGATATTTGAGAAAACTTTGAGATAACTGTATAGCTTTTTGGGACTAGAGACGCGATATGTTTAAATTCGCCCATGATTAGAACATTATTAGGTGAAAGACTAGCAACTATCAATGAATCCCGATGAAAAAATATAATTTCCTAACTACATAGAAAAACTGTGAACATTATCGATGGCAAGGATAACAATATCCAAAGATAAGATAGTTTCTCTTATTTTCGGTATATGTAGACAACTAATCTAATTCGTATCACAGTGTAGTATTTATGCGTCGTATGTTGACGCAGATACGTTCCCTCCGTGTCCTGTCCAGTTTGTGTGTACAAATTTCCCTTCTGCACCAAGCAGCTCGTAAGTATGAGCTCCAAAGTAATCTCGCTGAGCCTGTAGCAAGTTTGCGGGTAAACGTGCGGTCCTGTATCCGTCATAGAATGCTAAGGCGGTAGACAAAGCTGGAGTTGGTATTCCGAGGGTAACTGCAGTCGCAACAGTTACTCTAGCACTAGCCTGACAGTCCTTCATTGCCCTTGCGAAAAATTCGTCAAGCAGTAGATTAGTTAGCTTTGGATTCTTGTCAAAAGCTTGCTTGATGTTGCCCAGGAAAGCGCTGTAATAATGGAAAGATACAAGATTTAGTTACTCGTGTTTTCAAGCTCAAAGAACCTTTTTCTATTTCCCAATTTCTCTCAACGAGATTAAATCACCTTCTAATGATGCATCCGCCTCTCCACATCAGCGCTATACCACCATAATTCAAATTCCATTTATGAATTTTAGCCGCTTCTCTCAATAGCATGAATCCCTGTGCATAGGAAATAATTTTTGATGCGTAAAGCGCTTTCCCAAGGTGTTCAAGGAACTGCTTCTTGTCACCTTGATAGAGAGTATTTGGTCCATCCAAAACAGTACTGGCTTCTACTCTTTCGCCCTGAAGCGCAGAGAGACATCTGGCAAAGACTGATTCCCCGATTAGAGTTACAGGGATCCCGTAATCCAGGGCAGCGACAGCTGTCCACTTTCCTGTACCCTTTTGTCCAGCGGTATCTCTGATTCTTTCTAGCAGGTATCCCTTCTCGTCTTTGTACTTCAATATGTCTCTCGTTATTTCGATAAGGAATGAATCCAGGACCCCCTTATTCCACTCTCCAAAAACATCGCTCATTTCCTTAGGATTGAGCCCTAATCCGTTTCTCATTATGTGATAAGCCTCGCAGATCAACTGCATGTCTCCGTACTCGATACCATTGTGTACCATCTTTACAAAGTGTCCAGCTCCGGTCTCTCCCACCCAATCGCAGCATGGCTCACCATTTGATTTAGCGCAAATTGCCTGTTATCATGAAAAGAACAGAATATCTTTAAATTTGAACAAGTAAATGAAAAATTGCTCTTGTTTTGTGGATTGGGAATCACCTGGAAAATTGGCTTGATATGAGGCCAGGCCTTGGGGTTACCACCCGGCATAAGAGAGGGCCCATATCTGGCTCCGTCTTCTCCTCCGCTTACACCACTACCAACAAACAGAAGTCCCTTCTTTTCAAGATCCTCCGTTCGCCTTTGAGTATCTTGATACTCTGAGTTACCTCCATCGATAATTATGTCTCCGGAGGACAATAGCGGCACTAGCTTATCAATGAATGCATCGACAGCGGGACCAGCTGGAAATGAGAGAATGCTCATAAGATCTTCTTATGTTAGTGAACATATTTTAGTATTCTAAGAGGCAGAATGTGCTTTATTCAATACTCTGTTGCAATTTCTTAGAGTTTTACATTATTATTTAATGCTAGAATTTAATCTATTCAAAGACATTGAATTAAAGTGAGCAGATTTGACCTTCGTACAAGTTTTTTCTTCTAATAGTTTCGAGTAGAAAGAAAACTTATATAACGTTGATGACGCAGCTAAAAAAATCTGGTCATTAACGCTTATGCATATATCAGCATAATGATAATCTTAGCTCAATCAGAATTTCAAATTCAATTGGCTAAAGCGGCGTGAATTTACGTCAATACGAAAACTATTATATAGGAATTTTCTCAATAATTATCCGGGAGTATTTTTGCATGAAATTATATGCTTTTTGAACATGTAGATAAGAGAAATTTTATACCTTTAACTAGCATCATAACACGACGCGGTGCTTTCAGCTTAGCGACCATTTCTTCCAAGCTGAATGCACCGACTACTTTGGTTCCTTTCGCCTCATTTTCTAAAAACGATTTAACCTTGTCTGTCGTACGATTGTAGGCACAAACAACAAACCCATGATCGTTCATATTGAGGATAAGATTTTGACCCATAACGGCTAAGCCGATCAGGGCAATATCTGCTACGCTGTAAAAGAAAGAAAGTAAGAAGGATAGAAAAAGTAATAATAATGGTGTGTTTGAGAATAAGATGAAATTGAGATGATGAAATCGAGAGGAAAAATTGTTTCCGGAAAACTTGATACTGCGTAAATTTGTAATCGTCATTGATTGCCCTTGGGCTTTTCGTATCCTTATTTTAGTCGTATAATTCGATCTGACAAACCAGAATCACGCGCAGCTGAATAAAACAGGTTATTTATCGCGGCGCAAAATGTATGTAGTCAAATAATCCCTAAATGATAAGTGATGGATTGTAAATTTTGTCTAACGTCGAGGTGTGGCTGGTGTACTTCTTGATTTCGATAAATGAATTGTTGAATTTTATTTCCTTAATTAATCTAGATATATTATATATGGATAGACTTACGGCTCTGTCATGGTGGTAATTGTTTTGTAGAGAGCTCGGAATAAGTAACGAATCTTATTGTTTAGACGATGCGATGGAATACTACTAGCATTTAAGTAACTGCGGTATGTATGTTCGTTGCTGAACGATCCGTAAAGCAAAGGACGTCGTGGTTTATGAGAGGAATAAGACGATACCGGCCTGAGTCAGCCCACTGCTTATGAACCAATCGGCGTAATAGCAAGGCCGTCACTTTCCATTATCACCCCGTTACTATCAAGTCATGATTTTTGAGCCTGATTGCGACATATGCACGTGGTATATACATATAAATATATTGGAATCATTATAATTGGAGCAATCACGTATCCGCTCTCGATTCACGATATTATCAAATCAATTAACTAACATTCTAGAATTTATCGTGCTTTAGGTATAGTTATCGTATAGCGACATTATATTGTTACATTGTACGCAAACAGCTGTTGAAATTAATGCAATAATTCATTGTTGTGAGTATACACTAGTTTCCGTAGATCCGCGTTATACCAATTGCATAGGTTCATATTCGTATAGGTACTGTGTTTAGATCTATGACATAAATAGATAGGAAATTTTATTCTACAAATTGGTATAATTCATGTAATGATAATACCTATATCATTGTGTTGTCATTATGCACCATTTTTTAAATTGCTACAATATATTACCAATTTTTATTAATCATATATATTTCATTCAGATTACCTAACTCTTTGTAACAATAGATGATGCAGCTATCTATATAATAATATTCGGTCTGATAACAGCAGACATTGCAGTATAAGTTCTAATTAAATTTTTTGTCTGCGATCTTTGATTCCTTGCGTAATCCCGTCGCAATTGGGCATCGATATAAATTATATTAGAATTACCAGAACGTCTCCAAATATGTACAAAAAAAATGTAGTTAAAATCCCAGGTTCCTATCTTAATTCTAAGTACTGCCCCAAAGCCTTTAGACTTCTTATCTATAGTAGTAAATATCCGTGAAACATTTACCGGTTTTTAACGACAAAATTTGTTTTGACACAATTTGGAGATAAGAATATATTTTTGGTGCGCTATAGTTTCGAAAATTATAGCGTTCAGAATCTGTCGAATTTTCATGAGACACCTGCTACTACAAACTAACAAACTAATGATGTCATCATGACAGCTAGAGTCCCATAGGTATAATGACTATAAAAATAAGTGACTAAATGTAACGCTGAATGCAACTAAATAAAGCTTTTTTCAAAATCTGATATTATCGATTCTCTATTATTCAAATTACGGCTGCTTTATCTTTGAATAATTTCATATTATATTCATACTTCAAAGAATCAAACAAGTCGTTATGTTATATTCTATGTTAACGATAATATGTTAGTAATAATCTACGGCTGGAGGCCGGAAGTGGTTTGGTGTTAAAGAATCTTCCACGAATTGATCACCAGTGACAACTATCGTATATACGTCACAGCTGTTCGCTGACATACACATGTCATAATTCTGACGAGGTGATTTCACGGATAGATCTGCCATTTTGATATTTGCGCGCGCATAATAGACAACAATGTTATATGTACATTGTTGTAGTCTCTGTGAACCAATGGGAAGAGTGAAAACCTCATGACGTCATCCTTGATATTTCTTCGAACGGGTATTGGCGCTCCAATAGCTTCATGAGAAAGTACAAAATGTCGGGTTTAGCTTGATCGAGTTAGGGCATACTTGGGTTTTTCATATTTTAACGTCATTACCACCGTCTGGGAGTATATTTACATTGGACTGTGACTTGTTCCGCATTCTCAGATAGCAAAATCGCTAAAATTGTACCAATTTAATATTCGCAATCGCCGGAGTAGTAATACATAACCCTGTGAATATGAGCTGCTCAAGATCTAATCAAAAATATCTAAATATTTTACGCAATTAATTAAGATAATAAAGTTGTGAATTTAAGTAAATAAATACCTAGATCTGAAAACATTATACAATATGGGACTTTTATTCTCCAAACTATGGAGTCTTTTTGGCAACGAAGGTAAGTCATTGATACTACAATGATATATGATTCCCGTTTATAATTCCTTTGTGTCGACCACGAATCAGTTTAAACTTATAAAAAAAAAAAGAAAAAAAAAACACTCGCCGTTGAGCCATTCACTATCACTATCACTATCACTATCGAGTCTGAGAAAGTCAATACGTTTATACTAGTTGACAAACTGTTGATAAGTCTGAATAACCATAAGCCCCTTTGTTTCGTTAGCTTAGAACTTACCGAATAAAACATACAAATACGAAAAATCTGAGTAAAAAGTCATCACGCCTGTATCCAACTATTGTTTATTTCTTGTAATTGTTATTTTTGACGTATATAAGTGCGTATCTAAATACCTCACCCTGTTATTCTGATGTCCATTCATTTTTAACGAGAAAAGTAAGAAAAAATTTGAAAAAAAAACGGAACATTACTAATTCAACGATAACTATACGGAACTATATCCCATAAACATATAGAAACTCGTGTTTATGCAACGAATACTTTCTTTGCAAACTTAACTTTCACCAACATCATGTTGGTAAACCTTGCCTTAAGCTGGTCAAGGAGAATTATCATTTTTATGGTCTAGATATTCTTTATAGATAATTGAAACCTCATTATTTTTATATAATATTAAGACCTGGAGTAAAATTTCTCGAATAACAACGTATATCGCCCAACGATGTAAACGGAATAGAATGTTAACCATTTGTTATAAATCAAATATACGTCCTTGACTATGTTAATGTCCTACTTTTTTTTTCATTTTAGTTATAGACTAGAGTGGTCTTTAAAAATGTGATTTAAAAAAATGTTCAAGGTTCACCTCTCAATCGGTTCCAAATACAGAAAAACAAATTTCTCTAAAATTTTTTATTAAAAACAAAATTAATGAAAGTTATATGATATTTATTTTCTTTCAGAACACAAGATCGTTATGGTTGGTTTAGACAACGCGGGTAAGACGACAATTCTATATCAATTTTTGATGAATGAGGTTGTTCATACGTCGCCAACGATTGGTTCTAACGTCGAAGAAGTTGTGTGGAAAAATATACACTTTATAATGTGGGATTTGGGAGGTCAGCAAAGTTTGCGAGCTGCCTGGTCTACGTATTATACAAATACAGAATTTATCATCATGGTAATTGATAGTACAGATAGAGAAAGGTTGAGCGTTACTAGAGAAGAATTATACTCTATGCTAAATCACGAGGAATTGAGCAAAGCCAACGTTCTTGTTTACGCCAATAAACAAGATTTGAAAGGGAGCATGACTGCGGCTGAAATATCTAGACAATTGGACCTTACATCGATTAAAAAACATCAATGGCATATACAAACCTGTTGCGCTCTCACCGGCGAAGGGTGAGTATTTTATTTTCTTGTAAAGAATGAAAAAAACAACAAAAAGAAAAAAAAAGGATCGGAAATTTGTATTCCAGAATTTTGTACAATTTTTTTAACGATGTAAATTATGTCAAGCAAATTTATTTTTCACACGCATGCCATGCGTTGTAATATTCCTCTCGTGTTTTTAATCTTATCTTAAATAAGCGCTAACTCAACTGGTTCAAAGTTTGTTTATGTTGAATAACAGTAAACACTTCAGGGTTTAATAATAATCAAATTTTCTAGGCTCTACCAGGGACTGGAGTGGATTGTCGGTAGACTAAAGAAGACATGACCCAAATCCTGAAAGCTCGAGCTGCCTTTGTCGATAAAATATATGAAATGTAAAATATGTGAGGTATTTAGATATTACGCCACTTTGACTGCCGTACAAAATATAAAATAAGATCCAATCGCACTGGACTATGTACCATGTGTAGGGTTGTCAAAGTGTATTTAAATAAGTTGATAACACGATGGTAACCAGAAAAGGTATAACAAAACTAAGTAATATCTTATTTGGCTTGTTGCGCCGCTGGTATTGTGTAAGAAAGAAAATGTTCTAATGCATACATTTTTTGTTTTTTGTTTTTAAAATGTTACTGTAATACGACGCGTTAATTTTCAAGAAATTACACACATAAAGCTAATATAATTCCATGAAATCCTCTGAGATTTACTAGCTGATATACATATAAGGCGGGAGATGATTTTTTAGTGCTTCAAGCATGTAAACAATTTGTAAGACTTCATTACAAGGTCATGCGATACATTATACCAAAACCCTCGAACCAGATTATAGAATGTTTTGTGATAATACGAATGTTTTAATGATGGAGGAGTCATGGGATTAGGAATAGAATTATTGTCATTGATTTTCAGAGTCATTGTGCTAGCCGAATCAAAGGCAATGTTGAAAGACGATCATTCCAGCTGAGATTTTGATTATTCCTGCCTTGTTGTATTCATTTGTGTTGTGAATGTAATTAGTAAGTTTTTTGATGCAGCTATAAATTTAAATACTCTATCGTGTAAATCGTAATGCTAATCCTAATTTGTAAAATATGCTTACAGAAAGAATTAACGAATATCGATGAAATAATGTATTCATAATGACGATCGTTGACAAGCCACATATAAGACTAATGTTATCTAAAACTAGGGTGATACACATTTAAAGTAAAATAAATAAATAAATAAATAAATAAATAAATGAATAGATTTAAAAGAAAATAGTTTCTTTTCTCATATTGAGAAAATTTCTTAGGACAAATTACCATCTTTAGTTGTTTTTAGAACGTTAGAACCCAGAAGCCTGGTGTACTGTACGAGTAAAATAAAATATGATATAAAACCGATTTTTTAAACACTGATGGATATAAAAAGTATAGAATATCATTCGTAAGCACCTACAATTCTCATCACATACTATAATTATCTACCATAATTGCACTTTGTAAATCAATTACATATATGAATAAAAAAAAAATATTATGAATTACATTATTTTCAAAAAAAAATTCCAAATATTTATGTACACACAAATTGCTCTTGCATCAGATCGCTACGTATTACGAATTGTATAGATAATATGCAAACTGTGTACAAATGTTAATTAATTAATTCGTTAATCAATACCTTGGAATAATTAAATAAAACCATAATGTGATAATACTTAAACTTTCAATTGCGTACCTAATTTTATTTTCCTTTCTTGATAAAAATTTGAATATCTCTATCAAGCTACTGATATAATGTTTTAATTTTTTTTCTCTTATAATTTGTCTACTCAATAAAATTCCTAGTCTATCTATTCAATTGAATATTAATTAATCAATCATTGCTTTTTTCTCATAACTCTTTTCTGATTAAAAAGCCGAGTTTTATATTTAGAATGTTGTGCGGAAGGGTGTAAAAATAAAGACATTGATAAATTGTGGAGTTTAGCCACTAAACTGTATTTTTGAGGGAAAACAGGGTTTTCAAATACATAGACGTTGGTAGGGGTATGGTATCAGGACTTCTATTTATTTTTACGTTTACTATAAATAAAGTATCGCACTCACACATTCACTCATACGACAGTGGATCTACCACTCGACGTGTCCTTAATTTACATTTTTTTTTTTTTTTTTCTTGCAAATTACTGCAGTGCCGTTATGTTTCATTAAGCTATGCCATCATTAGCCAGAGAATAATAATTTACAATTTCAATGAATAAATAATAGTGAAATTTCCACAACATACTGATAATTCAATTCAAGTAACTGATTGAATAAGAATCTTACTCAAAACCAGACCATAGCTGGTAAGTATTTCCCTAATACCACCAGCGCATGAATATAAGCGACGACGTAAACATGTTGAATAAAATGTTTGATAAATATTATCATAAATGTGTTTTGAAATGAATATAAAATTCTCTAGAAATATTCCTTCATTCTTAGATGAGTAGAAGAATGATCAAACGGCATAGCTATCTCTTTACACATGTAACGTATCTACGTCTACAATATAGTATTCCACTATTCTCAACAGTTTAACTGCCGATTCGTTCAGCTGACGATTCTCGGGAAACAATTATCTCCTACTGCTAATATTTTGTTTATTTAATTTTTATTATCGTTGTCCTATATGGTGATGACTAATAACACATGACGGTATGATAACATGATTATTTGTCACTATTAATTTTTCGAGACTGATTTATGCAAAAGTTTGGCAATTCATTCGAGTTCATTGCATATAATCAATATCAAAACGCGTTCTATTATTTCAGCCCTCAGATATATTTGCGGTACCTTTTCTTTTCAGCTCACATAAAATATGAAACCAAGCTTCTTAAATGTTTGTCTAAACTAAAGCTTGGCATGATCGTGGGTGGTTGAGTCTTAAGTGTACAATAAGATGTTAACTTTGTATCGACTTTGTCGATTTAAGCAGCCTTAACAGCCTTCATCAGAAGATCAGTACTGAGAGATTTTGGTCTCTCAATGGGCAGACCAAGCGCTCTGTCCCAGACAAGGGATGCAAGAACTCCAAGTGCTCTTGAGACTCCGAATAGAACTGTGTAATAGTTCATTTCCTTGAGCCCGTAGTACTGGAGAAGTACACCTGAGTGAGCATCTACATTCGGCCATGGGTTCTTTACCTTGCCAGTCTCCAATAGAATGGGGGGAACAATCTTGTAAACTTGAGACACCAGCTGAAAAATAAGAAAATAATGTTCAAATAAGTAAGATAATACGATCATTAATAACACTGGTAAACAACAGTTCACAGTGACGTGAATCAGTTTCTGAAATGTGTTCATTTTATTTCTCTGCTGAAAATCAGTGAAAAATATTTTTCTCTCCAAGGTGCAACAAAGTCACAGTTATTTCTGATCAAGGTTCATTAACATTCTCTCATCAACATGTAACTTTGATCAAGTGCTTCTAATTTTGTATAGAAACAAACCAATTTGTGATTTTAGCTAATGTGATAATTTGTTGTGTCTGTTATATCAAGGTATACTTTGCTGGTATAATGATTCAAGGTTCCTATAATACGATTATTTAATTATGGACTGTTTCAACTGGAGCATCATATATTTGATTAAAAAATAGTGTAGTTATTACCTTGAATAGACTGTCGTCAGGTAAATGTTTCAAGGCGAATTCTCTCTGGCACGTATACCTAGGATCTGTCTTTCTAAGAACAGCGTGTCCATATCCAGGAACGACTTGTCCGCTCTTTAGGGTACTCCAAATGAAATCCTTTAGTTTTTCATCGCTGGGAGTGTCTCCAACTTGAGCCCGGAGTTTCTGGAGCCAAACCAATACTTCCTGGTTTGCAAGTCCGTGCAAAGGACCAGCCAGACCGTTCATTCCTGCAGCGAATGAAAGGTAGGGATCTGAGAGGGCAGATCCAACCAAATGGGTTGTATGGGCAGAAACGTTGCCTCCCTCATGGTCAGAATGGATGGTAAGATAGAGACGCATCAGCTCAACAAATTGGGGATTGTCGTAGCCGAGCATGCTGGAGAAATTCCATGACCAATCTTTGTTGGCGTCGACGGAGCCAAGACCTTTTCCATCCTGGTAAGTATTTCTGTAAATTGTTGCCGCAACGACAGGCAGTTTTGCAATAAGATTCATCGTATCTTCGTACACGGCTTCCCAGTACTTTGACTTATGTACTCCGCCAGAGTATGCCTTAACGAACTCGCTTTCGCTGTTCAGAGCGGTAATGGCTGCGGAAAACTGGGTCATAGGATGCAAAGATTTAGGGAAATTGTTGAGCAGTTTAGTGACATGGCTTGGAAGGGCGCTCCTCGCAGCCCACTCCTGGGAAACAGCCTTGACTTGAGCATCGGTTGGAACATCGCCGGTAATCAGGAGCCAGAACAGACCCTCGGGTAGGGGCTCAGCACCTCCAGCAGCTTTCGGCAGGACTTTTTGGCATTCGGGAATGGATTTGCCTCGGAAACGGATACCTTCATCGGCATCCAGTACCGAAGGCTCCCAGACCAGACCTTTGATGCCTCGCATTCCTCCGTACATCTATATAGGAATCATGAATTCATTATGTTACTGTGTTACATTCTGTTTGAGTATGAGAAATAAAAAAAACTAGCACACTCTTCATGTTGCGATAATCTTATCTTGATCACATTCGGAACATGCAGTAGCAACGTAGTCAGTGTGTACTGTCACGCGACTGCTTATCATTCTGCAGAGTACAGTAGGGAGAAAAGTACTTGTCAGACCACGTTGAGACGTTTCATCAATTTTACGGGTCAGATTTGAGAAGATGTCAATGTTTTAACGACATTTCATATCACACAAGTATAAACAGTACTCTTTGATATCTTTCCAGTAAAAATTTGAAATAGATATGGTTTACACGAAAGGCAGTGACTAGAGGTCAATCAGACTCATACTTCTGAGATTATACTCATTTTTTTATTTTCGTTTTGTTCGGTCGGAGCCTTTCAATATTAAGCCAAAATTAGATTGACTATTTAATATCTTCTCCGCTGTATCAATAGTATGTTTCATGTTTTCATCTTGAAAATATAGAAAAATATCAAAGTTATTGAAATTGCAGTAGAAAAAATATTTTACCATATCTACGGTGACCTCCCCAACTTTGACCGCACCATGGCTTTTGCGGAAAGCTTTTACGCGTTCCTGTTCCTTGGGAATTTTCTCAGTTAATACCTTCTTGAGATCAGTGGAGGCATCGGACAGTGGTCTTAGAACGTTGGTTGCAGTTGAGCCTATTTTCTGTAAAATGACGAAGAAAAAATCGTTGTTAATAAACTCTGTGTTTATTAATGATCTATGAAAAGCTGGATAAATTTATGAGGAAAAATACATAAAACAAAATAGCATTGGACATATTGTGAAGAGAAAGAAAGACAGCATATTAACAAGTGTCATCGCATGATGTATTGCATGAATGTACGTAGTACTGTAAAGTCAGACCATTCTTACAATGACCTTTCGGAACTGTCTGGATAGATTTCACGACCAATCTAAGCAACTGATAATAATTATCAAAAATGAGACGTGCCTCTTGGATATATGGTATGAGTGTTACGCAACTGCTTAGATTTTATTTTACCCTGACACTCTGTTATACAGCTGATAATCGTTTATCAGAATTGATACAATACCCTACTGTTGTAGATAAGGGTTTACAGCATTTGATCAATAGTGATGAAGACGTATATCAACAGATTGATTGATTAAAAAAATGTCCATCAAAATCGTAACGAATTAAGCCCTTCAGGAATTGTAAAAGAAGCGAATTTTCTCTGAAAATGACATTATCGTTGCTATTACATATTCGAGTTCGTTGGAAAAGATATTTCGCAAATTATAGAAAAATATTCGATTACCAAATAGAAAATAATGAAAAATTTAGTTAATAATTGTGCAGGTGAAAACTCAATATAATAGATATTGATCGAGGATAGAGATGATTTATAAAATAAGGCTTTCTCGATGTTAAGAAATTGCTAGAAAATATGATACATAACTTCGCGTGTCTATCTTTAACTCGGTTATATTCAGCAGCGTGAGACTGTGAGCCTTGGAGTAAAAAACTTTCAAGGTTGAGATATGAAGATGTGCGTGATAATGATATGAGAATAGTGGATATGCAATATTGTAAAAAACGCGTTATATAAATTAAAGTCATACAATTTTCTACATACACGCAACTTTACTTCATACGCCCAGACTATCATACACGAATATGGAATTTTCCGTGACAATATATCGCGTTTCTAATGCCAAAAAGGCATAGGTCCATATGATAAGTTCTTTGAAAATTTCAATCTCTCTGAGTTCAATATGAAATATTTAATATCAGGAATAAATTCCTGAAATCTAATTCTCTGTGCGAATTCTATGGCGTAAAGACATGATTCTAAAGTGTGATATTTTTTTCGCGATCTAGATCAGCGTTCGGTAATCAATAAATCCGTAATAATCATATCTGTGCGATTGATTTGAGGGATATATAAAAAAAAAAAACAAGCAAGAATTGATTGATTTTAAATATATGAAATAACTCGATGGTAAGATCCGTGGTAATTTACATACTCCGTATTCTATAAGCGGTTCTCGTATATACCAGGAGAAAATCAACACTTTGACGAAGAGTTTATCTCGAGTTATCTCCTAATTGGTTGGCCAAGTTCACGGAATGTCGTTGATATTATGATTTTATCTATAGAAACTTATAAGAACAACTTTCTCTCCAGCTGTTTAGAAGCTGATCGAACTAGGATCTCAAAATATTCTATTCTATATACGATCTCGCGACCTATATTATTATACCGTATCGTAAATACCGTTAAAAATTATATTTCTAAAGCTGATATACTAGGTCATCAAAAATTCGTTACGATGTTCTTCAAAGTTTAATACATTCACGAAATGTTGCCTCGAGGTCGCGTGATGTTCAAACTTTTTCCTAGTATAAAAAAATAAAAATAAAAAAATCCGATTTTGCTCAACAGACTTTTAAATACCCGATTACGTTATGCCAGACTGAGACTATTGCGTCCCAAATCTGACGAAGATTAACTGATTAATAATGGCTAAAAAATACGACGTAATTTATTTTAGATTTTTTTTTTTTTTTATTCAAATTTATCGTCGAAGATCATAAACGATTAAGAGATCACACCTATATCGTTATTATAATTACCTTACAGCATTACTAATTCGCCTATATTATATTTGCCGTAAATTTACGAAATTCTAATTCAACTAGGTATCATATAATCTATTCTTATCGCCTTTCGCAAATGCGAGTGTCTTATATAACCGAGCGTACGTATAATGACGTTATATGCTACGTATATACATTCTGCGTGTGAGAGAAAAAAAAAAAAAATCCACGATAATTTACAGTTTCACCTGTACAAACGTATAGTTGCGTACAGAATATATAGTACATACGTCATGCATGTTAATTACGTATATTTGCGCGAAGAAAAGAAACAAAGAATTAATGAACTGAAATCGACTTTCAAGTTTCATTTATATATATATATATATTTTTTTAATTATTATTATATCTATGATATTAGTGCATCGATTAACGCTAGTAATTAGCGATATTGTAAATGTCTGATTGAGCGCGGTGGTGTGCAAATATCTATACTAAATGGGATCTCGGCCAAAACCTGTCTAATAATAAGAATAAGAAGCGCATCGAACTTAACTTGAGACTTAGGCTCGAGTTCTGTAATTTACATTCTACTAGCTGCCTACCTACAGCACCTCTATACCCCACTGAATTAAATCGATACTCGCGTTGCTGCGAGTAAACGTGAAGTAATTTTTTATAACGAAACAGTCAAGTGGCTTATATGCGTATACATATTATATATAGAAATAAGATATAAGTCCTACTGAATGAATTTTCAGCATGTTGCTTAGTTAGTTATTTATAATTCGGAATAGAATTATTCGATTCTCTACTCGTTTGGAATATTTTCATTTTATAAATCTTATAATCAAGACTGTATTAACGTAAGGTGCGGCAAAACTTTCTGTATAATTCGAATGCAACGATCAGTAACCGTAATATTTTCCGCATCTATAAATACAGTTATAATAAATACTTCGGTAAATCAATTCTCGTATTGATATACTATATTACATACTATCATACAGAATGTATGATAATAACGATATTATAAATTCCATTCAATATCAGACTATCGATCGCGGTTCGTGAAATAGACTCTTTTTATTATACCCATACCATTACGTATGAAGAATTATTACAGACTTTAAACAGGTATCATTAATTACAGCTGTAGCTGTTACGTCAATGTAAGTTAGAAATGTTTAATCGTATACATGTATATAGCGGGCAAAAAGTAATCACCGTTTAATAAATATAGCAAAATATTTATAGAAGGTGGGTGTGTGTAGGATTCAAATATTCTATCTTTACCAAAAAAGAAAAGAAAAGAAAAAAAAAAAAATCTGCCAATAAAATACGTAAAATATCTCTCGAAAAATTGTTTCAACGTTTGAATAATCACATTTCTCAATATTAAATGATCTCACCTGAGTGAGTTAAAGAAAAAATAAATTATCGAAATGTTTTTCGTGTTTGCAATATTTATTCGCACGTAATGTGAAAAAAAAAAAAAAAAAAGATAAGAATCGGAGCTCAGTTTTACATTCGTAAAAAAATAAATCGAATTAATTAATTCCAAACTGTTGAGATCCGCCCGGTAGGAAAAGTACGTGGAATAAAATACATACACGGAGAATTTTGATGGACACATTTATATACCTACACGTATTAGACATACATGGATAAAAAATTCGCACGAGGCATATAATAACGCGTTTAAGTTCTCCTTAAGTCAAGAGTCGGACGTCAGCACATAAGTTTATATATGTATTAAATATACATATGTAGAAATACGCGTATATAGACATTATCGCCTCTTGACGATGCCTCAATTAACATTATGGTTCCAATAAATAATCGACTTGGTAATAGGTTTTTTTTTTTTTTTTTTTGTTTTTCCTCAATCGTAACCCAAACGCCCTTGACCAGGACTTTGGTTCCTCTCTCATCTGCTTTTCGGAAATTATCGATTGATTTTTGACATTATACTAAACTTTTTCGCTTTACTGTACACTCTGCTATTTATTTCGCCTGTGTTTCATAAAGCGCGTGAACTTTGATACGTTGACTCATACGATGCTGTGACATGACACTAGACGAGTCAAGTTTCGTTAGAAATTAGGATGTAGCAGTCTATGAGAAGGTAGGTATCAAAAAAAAAAAAAAAAAAAATTTTAAATGAAGAGGAGAAAAAAATTAAAAAGTAAGCAAAACTCAATGTTACCCGGAGTATTTAACATAAGTACGAAATCTGTACAATTTGATCGCACAGATTAAAAGCCGATACGTTTTTGGGGTGAGTAATCGAGTATATTGACTCTGAAATACGCCACGTATTGTTATCGGTGGATTTACACTGGTTAACTAATATTACAATAGTAATATCGTCATTGTTTTGTCACAGAAGGTAATTTACGGCTAAACAAATAAGCCTCAAGACGTAAGAATAGGTAGATTTATGCTAAACGGTCAACACTCCCTAATTCTCATATCCTTTAAGAATAAATATTTTCAAATGGGAATAAATTATAAATAAATATTTGTTCTTATATTAGACGATTTTCATACTGTTCAATATTCAGATATAAATTATTATCGAAATGACATTTTTTTTGTTCCAATGATTCTTATATACTTTACCATTTTTCATATTTCACTACATAGACATTAAATAGAAATAATTCATAAGTATATTTTCTACGAGAATAATTGCTTGCTTTAACTATATCTAATAATCATTATATACGAATAAAGACAAATGGCACATGTAGCTGTATATCAGTAACGATATAAAAAACCGCGTAAATGATATCGTGGTACCATTTAGCCTTGGGTATTTGAAATGGCAAGACTTTTGCTATCACAGATAGTTGATCGATGTGCGGTAAAGATTATTTCAATAATTGATCAGGTTATATGTAATGTGTTATAGATCCTAGAGTCTAATTATTGTATATAGATATCTATATAGATATGTGAAAAAGTTACGCAGATTCGATCATCTGCGTCATTACGCAACCCGCCTCATTGTCAGCTTACGCTCGCGAACTGTGAAGGGCAAATCCTAGAACGACGAATTCACCAATTATATCTGGCTATACCATACCTACACTCATTGACCTGTACCTACTACTGAGAAACTCATCCATGAATCGAAAACCGTCACGTTAGAATGAATACCACGAAAATTGTGTGTATTATATATACATATATATGACATAACGTTTTTATACAGTATTTAGTACACATATAGATAAATACTACGACAAGTGGGCGTGTACAACTACGAAGTCATATAAAGTTGGAAATCCCAGCGAAGTTAGTGAGCAGTGAGAGAAGGAAGTACCAAATGACTATAATATTATAGTAGAATGATTAAACGCGTGGTAAAAATTGATGAAAAATTTATTCAATTGAATATACATATTATGAAAATGTCAATTGCATTGAATAATGTATATTGACACATAGGTCAGGTAATAGATACTAAAAATACTTAGTACACGAGTCGTTGAAATATAAACCTGTAGAGAAAATTCACTAAAATAGTTTTGTTACGATTTGAAGACGAGAGCGCGCGGTAGTTAGGTAATACTAGGGACGTTTAGAGGTCGCATAGAAAATTTTTGGCATGGTCAAAATTTCCCACCGGTTAACAAATCATTGCAAGATCTTTTATTCGTTGCTTTATTTGACCTGAAATGAAATAAATCGTCGCACGTAGTCGTGAATTTACTGAATGGGAAAAAAAAATCGAGCAAAATCTTTGACGCTATAAATTAACAATCTCTTATCTGCGGAGGTTGAACCGCAGATTATCTATAATCGTATATAAAGTCTACTCCGTTAATGTTTGAAATCTTTTAATCCGATTTTTGGGCATACGAGAACAGGTGTGAAAATTAATTGAACGAATCGTAGACGTGTTCTTACGTACGTACGTATTTTAAGAGATCTTGATATCCTTATCGAAACGAGTACAACTTACTTCAATCTGATTGCAATATTAAGATTCACCCAGATTTTATAGATAAAGCCGACATTTAAACATATTATCACGTAAAAATTGAATCGTGGCTGGAGAGGCGCGTGAGTCAGATGATATCAGTCCGAGTCAAGGTTATTATACGCATCAAACGTAATGCAAATCAGTTTATTTCCTTTCCCAAATGAATTCAAGCTGATAATCGAGTATCGGAGTAACGATGGATAATTCTGAAACTCTAAAATCCTGCTGTGAATTATTTCTCTTTAAGAAATCCTCACAGCCCGTGATACTACTTCGAGTATATATTGTATGGCCAGAAAACCCTAAGGACCTTATTCCTCCCTCGCGCCCTTTGTTCTTTAGAAATGTAATATTCAGGGGTCCACTGTTTATTACGAGGTATTGTAAGGATGAAGGAACCTTACGGTACACTCTTGACTGCCCGCTACCTTCAGACCTCCTTACAAGATTCTTCCTCCTTTCCTTTCTCAGTCTGTCCTTGTCTTTCTGTGTAGGTCAACTGTCGTATGAAATTGAATTGAGCGCAGTAGAGAATTCGTTGGTTTCTTATTTGATGATAAATTTAGAAAACTTCATTGAATATCTTCGTAGCTTGATAAAGAAAATCTTCACATATTGGTATTTAATAACTGTGTCGATAATTTATATCGAGAAATGTTGAAGAGCGAAATAAAATAAATAATTCATTATTCGTATGAAATAATAATTTTTGTCATTATACTATGTAGTAAACGAGTAATAGGAAGTGGTATGACGAGCGATTACAGTGATGACCACAAGAAGAGTTCGAATAGTATTCTAAATTCTTAGAAAATTAAGAAAAAAAAAAAATTGTTTTAAGAGATACAAAAAATCTTACGATTATTTACACAACACGAAATTTATTATAATACAAAAGGTAAGGCCCGGTTATGTAACTTCGACTTGATTATACGAATGTTATACGTATATAGTCAAGTTAGGGAATCAGAGTTCGACAAAATTTTAGAACAAATAATAATATTTTAATATACAAAGATTTATCGTCAAGTTCAACGCGCGTTAGAGTTATAGTCGTTCTAAAACATCGAAGAGGATGACAAAAAATGAAAAAAGAATAATAATAAAACATAGAATTAAAAACAGTGTAGCGGTCATTCAGAAAGTCGAGTGGTCAAAGAGAAAAGAGCTGCATAAACATATATAAGTCATAATAAACATAGGTACGACAAGAGAACATAGAGCGAGAATTAGCAGATGCACGAAAACCGAAAGAGCTTCAAGGTGGAGCAGCAGCAGTAGTCATAGTAGTAGTAGTAGTAGTAGTAATAGTAGGTATCTGGATCACAGAAAGTGGAGCAGTTTTTTAATCGCAATCTTGCTAAAATTAGCACATCTCATAAACGTGTTCGATAGCAAGGCCTGAATAAAAACTATACAGTATAGCGTGAATGAGAATATTTATTATCAAAGAAGTAACGAAGTAACCGACCCAATGTAGAGGATTTAGGGAATAAGGAAAGACTCATCGTTATATAGGTATAGGTACATGTATATTGTATACACATATGTACAGTTATTTACGTAATACCGTTTGCAGCATTGAACATATTATCTAATTCGAGAGATCATCGAGAGCGAGAATGAGGAAGAACCATTCATGCAAATATAAAATTTTCGATAAAACCGAGGTCGATTTTGACTCGTGTCAAGAACCGATGGTCTCTCTCCATTCACTGCAGAACGGTCGATAAAGCTACCGCCTTTCTAATATTGATAACTAGATTCTCAGTTTGCGGAGGAAGCGTGTAGAGGAGATATCAGATCGCGAAAACAAACCGTTATAAGGTTAATTTTATTCTCGTAAGTCTCTATCCTTCCTGGTTAATGATCGTGCCCCTTTTCTTTATCCTGTTATTCTAGGTATACGAAGGTGAATATTCGCGGCATCGATATCTCGTTCGAATTCCGGACCGGAAGAATCGAATCCCATGCCGATTCAAATGTCATAATCTACGTTTTATACTCTTAGAGATAGAAAATATGCGAACTTACTTGGGCTTCGAGGCACCGTTTGGCGGAAAATCGAAATAGTGCCATTGTTGTGGGGGCGTTAAGTCCTGTTTCACTGTGGCTCGCGTATCTGGCCGACTACTCGGAGGTCTGGCGCGCAACTCAACCTCGTCAGGGAGTTGTTGGCGGTGCTCGCTGGATACTTGGCGTCTGCAGAAGGTCGGGCAACTGTGATGTGCAGTAGCACAATGCGCATCCGCGAAACGTGCGTCTACGCAATCTGTGGCGCTTCGGTAGTACCTTATACGACACATCCGGTATTGATTCAAATTCAAAACGTTCTCAGCGTTCGAAGAAACGATATTAACTTTATCCTTACTTTTAAACGCTCATATACTACATAGGCTTAGAAAACCATCTCAGGCGATATATCAATATATTCTTTCAGGTTGAGGGTTGAATATCAAACCGTTAATCCTACCATCCCTTGACATAGCTTTAAAAATAGAAGCGAAATGTCTCATTTTTTACTTTCAACTACAATTATGATACGAATGATTCAACAATTCGATAGAAACAATGTCACGACGACATATCTACCTTCGGAACTAATCATAT
Organism: Tenthredo notha; assembly: GCA_914767705.2. NCBI lineage: Eukaryota > Metazoa > Arthropoda > Insecta > Hymenoptera > Tenthredinidae > Tenthredo > Tenthredo notha. Next base: position 15,835,467 of record OU611906.1, read on the forward strand.
ACGGCGTTGTTTTCGATTCAACAATCAATTTGTTCGTTATTTGATATAGATGGAACTTCGAACTAATAGATTAGTGAAATAAATAGTCATTTTGTCATTTTTAATTGTATTTGTAAAATAAACTAACGAAGTTACAATAAAAATTGTAAACATTTACAGTGATGAGATAAAATCAAACAGATATTAATTTTTTTTTTTTGTTTGTCTTTTTTTTTCACATACTGTTGCGATTTTCTTAGCTTGAAATTATATTTGTACTTTACACTGGTAAAAGAGTTTCGTTTCCTCAATGGAAAATATTAAACATGAAAGAAAGATGATCCTTAAACAGACATCAAGAATTATGTTTAATTGGCGGTAATTTAGAAGGCTGTCTTCCTACTTTGCATAAACCCACACGTTTGCAAAGTTCCAAAGCGAATTGAGATCTGGAAAATAAAATGAAGCATTTTTTAGAAATTCTATATGAAATAATTTTAGCATTTTTTATGCTCTTTAATTTTAATTTCCGATAATTCAACTTGCTTGTTAAAAGTAAACAAGTGAAATCCACTAGCTGTTCCACTCTGAAATATTTCCTTGATAAGTATGGTTGCAGATTTGATTCCGTACTCTTGTATAGCGACCTCGTTGTCCTTTATTAAGTCTAAATCTTGCTGCATTTTCTGAGGTATTCTAGTCTCAGATTTTCTCAATACGTTTATAACAGAGTTGAAACTTGAAATTAAAACAACTCCTGGAATTATGGGAACCCTGATTCCTATCCGTCTGCAATCTCTCACAAAATCTATGAATACTTCAGATTCAAAGACAATCTGAGTTATAATAAAGTCTGCGCCGGCGTCTACCTGAAAGTATTCTTTTCACTTATCTAGTTAAAGGCTTAACTTTCAGCCCTAATAGTATTATGTTATGCTCTGTGTATTCATATGTTATAATGTTTATTTTAGACTGTTTACTGAACTGATCAAACTTATCTTTCCCTAATCTCATTTTTGGACAAACATTAGCGATCTCTAGTCTTAATAATCATCTAGTTTCTATAATTACAATTTATAAATATCATAAAAAGATCCAAGCGCACTTTTTTCTTCAAGTAAAAAAGGTCAGCTTCTTTAGAAGGTGATTTTGGATGCATTTCTGGATATCCTGCAACGCAAATAGAGAATTTTGATCCAAAATTAGCACGTATGAATTTGACCAGATCAACGGCGTAAGGAAAGTCAATAGCATTTGATTCCAGGTCAAGTTTGTCGACGTCTGAAAAGCAAAGTGAAATTCAATGAAAACAAATGAACTTTTTATAACTCTATGATGTTCATTGACATAAATAAACTATATAAATCATGGAATAATATATATGTTTGTGAAAGATGTATATTATAGAAATAATCAGGGTATTGATAAGACTTGAATGAAGTAAATAGAATTTATATTAGTCACTGACCTCCTCGAAGTGCGAAAATATTTGCTTTACCAACTTCCACAGCACGATTTAAAACGTGAATCACATTTCCACGACTCAATCCTCTGGCCGGTAAATGAAGTAATTTAACATTGGAAAAATTCTCAAAATATTTCAAAGACGGATGAGTTTCCGTTGGTCCTTTGTGGATCGCTTTGTGCCATGTTATGGAATAATATAATGGGAGGCATGGCTCCAGCTCTGAAAATAATCTAAAACGATATAATTCATTAATAAAGTATCAGTTTCCAATTCCATATTTTGCCTTTATATTAAAATACAAATTTGACTCTTGGGCAATGAATTAAACGCCAAATACGAAAACATGTTGTAAATAGTCATGATTCATGATGCAATTCACACGTGACAAGAAATCCCACGTGGCTGAGAGCGCTACCGGTGTGATACCGGTATATTGAACTTTTTCCCGCCAAATTTCTGTTTGCCTTTCATCGTTGCCTCGTATGTATATTATTTGACAATTATCATTTATTAAATAGTAGAAATAACCCTGGTACTACAGAAATCAGAGCTCAATTCTTTGCTAAGGTTTAACTCGTCTATTTTATGAATGATATTCGAAATGTAAGATAACTCCTTTGACCATCCTAGTAATATACTCACTGTTGGTAAGTCTCCTCTGTCGTATCTGTACCCGAGAATATCTCAAAACTACAGAAGTTTTCCTTGCTGACAATTTTATCTTCTAGTATAACGGATAACTCGACAATCTCATCATCGAATACTTCGTGAAACTCGGCGCCATAATCACGTACTGCAGCCTGCGGCATGTTTTGTCAACGGTATAATATACGTAACTAAACTACATACGTGGTTCATATATTGGTATAGTATACCGAATGTTAACTTACCAGATAAACATTTTGTTGAATAGTTTTTTTTTTGCCGGGGCGTGGCTTGAGATTTAAATGCTATTTTTACCAGATTAGTATCCAGTAAGATATAATTGAACTATTATTCATGTTTGTAACGCCACTCGTACCACTTCATACAACATAATTATCCACACGGTAGTGTGATATTACTGGACAACAGGGGATATTTATTCTGATGATTATTAGTTTAGAGCACGCTTATTTCATGGGAATCAATCGTATCGACACGCAGAACAAAAACAGCTGCAAATATACCGCGCAGAGTTGATTTACTGCAGGATCGAGTTACGTTTCATACAGTGTATGTATGTACCATGTATTCACTCATATCGAGTGCTCTCACACACATTTAGAATCTAACTTCTTTCGTACTATAGATAAACCCACTTCTACGAGTAGTTTGCTACTAGTTTAGACCTAGCCCCGTTGACCATAATATATTGCATGAAGCTTCGACCCCCTAGTGATCGATAAAAATCAGATTATGCTAATTAAAGAACTGCCCCCGCCCTACTCTGTTATTGCAGTTTATAATTAATTGCGTGTTAATCTGCGCCGCATATTGATGCCTATCCCCTCGCAATCTCATTGGATGAAAGTAAAGTACTCATTAAAGCCTTGATAAATTAAAGATGACCATGATTTGTGCTTTGTCACTGCAATTATAGGCGACGTTATCGCATTATGTGATTAGTTTTATCCAATAAATACCAAACCACATGTATTATGGATTTATTACTCATTATATCGCACGGACACACCTTATTGTCATACTTTCAACAAAATTTTCTTCGAAAGTGACAAAATATATTGTCAATCACACAGTTATCTTATCTTAATTATATCGGGCCCATTTTAGTGGCGTTATTTCAATCCTTGATACCATTAATCATTTTATTTAGAAATATAAATTCTATAGGATCGTTCAAAGAACATACAGGTTGTAATACGCAATTGAAAGTCCTCCGTGGAATAATTAATCGCCATTGTATATATACCATACACGTATCTATCGATAAATATATCTATATGTATATTTTCAGATATATTGCGTACTTCTTTTGGTTTACAGCGTAGTCTTTACAACTCTCTCGACCAGAGAACATTTTGAACAATGGCTGACCTCAAAAATTTAGCCGATAATCAAATAAAAAACGTCTCGACCGGCGAGGTGAGCGATCATGCATTTATATTCACCTAATTATTGAATAATTCGGGCATTATAGACCTGTGAAAATTAATAAGGAAAAAAAATAATCATTTTTTCTCCCAAACAACATTATGTTATCTCGACAATAAAATCACGATTATCAACTAGAAAAACTTGATGAATCCTCTGCCACTCACACGCTAAATTCGAATAAATTATAAATGTATGTCATTTTTTTTTTTTTTTGCACCTAAGCAACTCGGTAATACCTAATTTTTCATTTTTTCGCCAGATTGTTTCTTTGGGAAGTCTTTGGAAAGACCAAACGACAGTAATTGTATTCTTTAGACGTTGGGGTTGCCTTCTTTGCAGAGTATGGGCTAAAGAAGTATCAGCAATTGCCAGTATTCTAGAAGAGCACAATGTTAAACTTATCGGCGTCGGAGTGGAGGATTTCGATAGCAAAGATTTTATAGAGGGAAAGTTTTTCAAAGGAGGTATAAATATAAAAATGAAAAAAATTCCAACTTCGATATCACATGATAGATACACAGTAGTGGCAGATAAGTTAATTATAATGATTGTTTCTTTACTTTTCCATAGAACTCTACGTTGATATAAATAAGAAGACTTATACAGATCTTGGCTTTAAGCGTTACAACTATTTTTCTATACTAACATCTTTATTCACCGGAGAATCTAGAGCGGCTATTGGTAAAGGAAGGGAATTAAAAGTATCTGGGAATATAAAGGGAGATGGATTACAGAATGGAGGAGCTTTGGTCGTGAAACAAGGAGGTGAACTCCTCTACTCATTCAAACAAGAAGGACCCGCTCAACACGTTAAAAATTCCAAATTTCTGGAAGTACTTGGAATACCAGTTCCGGAAAATATTGACCAAAAGACTGCCTGATTTGATGAAACGACATTACTTCCATATCTTTAATTTTAAGTCTTTGTATATCATAAATACATTCGCACAATTTATTTTTTTAATATAAAAAATAAAACGAACAAAAAAACTAAAACACATCTGTTCGGTGGACAAAAGTCATTGTTAACAATAATAAGAAATAAAACTATCTAACTGTTACCTCGTATGTATGTATTTTATAAAAATGATAATAATGCAATTTATACAAACTACATGACATTGTGAAAGTACTGTGAACCCTAAGAAAATGATTTTACTCTCCCTCTGGTATCGTTCCTGATATACAACTGCCTGCATACCTCAGTTATCGGTATATCAGAAACTGGAGGAATTCCACCCGGTACTTTATCCCCAGTGCTTAATGAAAACTTATCTCTTATAGTTCTGACGTCGTCGATATCTGGCGTCATAAGCATATTAATTGCTGGATAAATAAAAAATGCAAATATTGCAGTAGCGGTCAATGCCCAAATGGGAATTGCCACAGCCCAATATTTTAGCGGCCAATAAGTGAGGCCCAATTTATCTTGCAATAAATTATCCGGCACTATAGCCCACACTAAATATAACAAGAATAACATATTCGAACCGACATATAACGCGTATCCATAAACTGATCGCGGAGTATAAGGGGCTGGAGTGTGCTCAGGCATTTTGTTTAACTTTTCTAACAGCTTTTTTTTTTAAGTCAAGTAACTAGTAGTGTGTGTATTCTGGAGCCGGCGGACCAAATTCTTGAATAGTTTCTAAAACCAGAAGTAAACTGTCGAAAAATGAAGTTAGACCAACTCGAACTTTGCGAGCTTCTGTTCCGTTGAAATTTCTGGAAAATAAACGATTCCGTATAAGTTATTGACGATTAGCTATTTTAAGGCGCGAAAATTCTTACGCTTTTAGACGGTTTTCTTCTACGGTAAGGATTTTCACAACACCACTTCGCTTCGGCTCTGAATCAACTCTCAATACCTGATAAGCAACGTCTGCTTCACGGGCTGTTGGAAAAGGAACAGAAACGCATCTGTAATATTTAGTGTTAAGGTTATGGTACGAGAAGATTTTCACACGGTGATTCAATATGACAGAAATTTATTAAAATATATTTCATTCCGTAAAAAGGATACACATTGATATCATTCATCGCGTTAATGTTTTTATCATTAGTTTATATGTTATCCAGATTTTAATCTATTCCCTAATTTTTGTTGTATTTAAATTGAAAAAGGTTAAAAACACCAATGCAATACATTCGAGTTAAAACTTCGCACATGACGACCAATCAAATCGAAGCATTCATATTCGACCATTTTTAACGTACTTCACGGGGTATTTCACGATGTTTTTGAATGGTTATATTTGATGGGATATTAAAATCATATTTAATATTATACTAGAGATATTTTGTTCACTTTGGTATAAGCTGTTATTAAAGATCTGTTAAATTTCTGTTAATTATACATTTTTATTCGCATTCAAAGGTTTCGAATAAGAAATTTATTGTCAACGAAAGTAACATAACCTCATAAAATCCCATTAGGAAACAATTTATCTTCAATGTTATCCGGCCTCGACGTACTAAACATTCAGTTTTAATTATGAAAGAATTAGAAGACACACATTGCGAGGTATGAACTAGATAATGTATTTCAATACTAATACTACAACATAAAAATCTAAGATAATAACATCCTCTCACACAGTTTACATAACTTCGTTGCGCTCTACCGATTTACACATATACGTAAATTACACGTGAATTCGATGTATAAAATCATCAAACAAAATCACATTTAAGTCATGAATTATTAAATTTTTTACCATAATAGGATAAAAATTGGAAAAAAAATAAATTATATTAATCTCTTTCAAACTTTGGTTAACAGAACCCCTTAATTTTTTACTAATTATTTCCTATCATTTTCTTCATCTTTTAATTTTCACGAACTTTCACGTTCATCTAGGTTCGTAGAATAATAGAAATCCAAGCTTCGGTATGGGACGGACTGAACACCTCAGGCGGTGATGAATTTGGGCATTCGGTAGCTTCGCCTACGTTCAGAGGGGCGGATATACCTCTTGGAGGATTCTTAGACGATGGAAATTACGCATGGCTTGGTAACGGCCCGCGTTTTGTTGTCATAAACACAAAAACAGGAGATAATATTGCCTCCTGGACATTCCGTGATAAAGTTACTTCCGTCGCACAGTTTCCTACACAACCTGGAGAAGTGTCTTTGCTTATAGTCGGATTAGACAATGGTGCAACCAAAGCCAAAGACTCTGCTGGTATGCTTTGCATTTTCGATTGCTCTACTTCACGTGTTCTCAGAGCGATAAGGGTGGGTTGGTTTGACTTTATTACACAATTATTATCATCAATTAACAAATAACTAGAGAGAATATGCCTTCTAATCATAGCTATTTCAATTTTCATATTAAAAGTTATAAAAAAAGAGAGAAACCATCAAATTTTCTCCTCATTGCCGCTTTTCATTTTACAGATGCCTGCCGGCGTCGAGCAAGTATGTGTGATGAATGGCGGTACAGAGTGGGAAGATTTTAACGAGAAAAGATCGCATGGTATTCTGAGCAACAGCTCTGGAATCGCGTGCGTTGCTCTCCGCAATCTGTATCACATTGTAATCGATTTACGTCGTACATTATGGGAAGGAGATGGGATATCCTCTCTAAGTGCGAATGAATTCTCTCCAACTGATATTGAGTTTTCTGGAAACAAGCATTCCTCCTCATCCAGACAGCATAGCGACAGAGGAAAACATATGGCGTATAATTTATTGAATACTGGTTCGATATTTTTCCCTCAATTTCTAAATGTTACAGATCTATGCTCCCCAAACAGACGATTATTATCAGATTTCAATTCGTTCATTTTCAGGTATAGAAGATTTCGTAAGATTCAATCGAGAGGAATTCGAGATTTCGCCATTGTATGATGAGAATTTAACAACAGCGTTAATCCATTCGAAAAAGCTAGGCTGTGTGATATCCGGATGTTTAGGGAGGATTATTATTTGGCAAAACGATGGTTCAGTTGGCTGGATAAGCGCTCCTGCAAAAAATAACATGGCGATTAGCCACTTGGCTTTGCTCGAGCCGACCGATGATCCGAGGCCATTCTATTACCTCTGGGTCGTCTACCAGGAGGAATCATTCGAAACAGCTCCTATTTTGCGAATGTATGCTTTGCTGATAGAGAGAAAGTATTGCGACAAAGAAACTAACATGCATTTTAAAATAGAAGGTGAGCCAAGCCTGAAATTTGAACTGCAATTAGAAGCTGTAGATAGAGTTACGAGCCTGGTGTCCATCGAGAAGACAAATAACTATGAGCAACGCGATACGAACAGTAAAAGAGGAGAAGAGAGCTTATTGCTGATTGGAATAACTGGCAAAACCCTATTATTCGATTTGAATCAGTGGTACAAAGAACAAATGCCACGAAACATTAGAGATTGTCAAAATCCGAACATATTCTTGTCTCTTTATCTTATGAAATCAGAGGAGTTTAATATTGCCGATGACGTTATTTTGACCTGCGCTTACGTGCCATCAAGTTTAAGAGAGTTTCCTAGTAATGGAGGTAATTCTCTGGAAGAACTTTTCTACCCCAAATCATTGTGCCTCGATTGGGTAGAGCTAACGACGAATCATTTGAGAATTTGGATGACTCGAGGTCTGCAATGGGAGTTACTGCGAGAAATGGCTGTAGCTGGTCCCAGTATTTTGATTGAACCATCGGAAACATTTCACAGATGCTTAGCCGCTGGCTTAGTCCCATATAATACCGACTGTTCCTTTGACTGTGATCAAAACGCGCAAAGAGAAATGCTTCTTTCTCTCTGCCTTGAGCAAAGATGGGCATCATTTTTGATAAAATGCGCCAAAGAATGGGGAGATGGCAGCGTGTCGTATTTGTTTCCCATGTTTTTGCGGTGGGGAGCGCAGAGGGCTTCGTCTCTAAAACTGGTAGCGGATCAGCTCTGCATTCCCTTGTTTGACCAGTCCGGTTCTACGATTGGAGACACAGAGATTAAGCTCCTACGATTTTGTTCACAGCAGCTTGAATGCTTATCAAACGTAGTTGCCAGGCTACCAATCGAATCAAACGATCTCACGAAGCAGCAAAGAGCTTTACGACGAGTTGCTACTCATCTTGGAGTACTTCTTTGGTTTTATGACGTCGGACTTCTACCTGAGACCCATGAAATTGCCGAAGAAGCATTGCCGATTACCTTTTCGCTCCAAATACCATATCCGTACGAGAGATTGGCAGCGATTTATCAAAATAAACGCGAACAGATTAAAGCAAATGCCAAAAACTATTCCGATTGTAAAGAAGAACTCTTCATCGACGAATTGATGACTCAAGAATGTCAGACACTAAGATCCCAATGGGAACGCGAAGGCGGAGATATCAGTACAGGAGGATATTACCCTCCGCCATCTTTACAGTCCTTATTGCGAAGTTATCTTTTCGATTGTCATCGACACGGCTCTGATGAAATGGAAAATAAACATCAAATTACAATCTATTTGCTAATGGATCTGGTCAAATTATTGCAAGGCTCTTGCCCTGACGTTGATCAACTGATTAAGTATCCTTCAGCATTCAAAATGAGCCCTAGTCTCATAAAGCTAACACAAGCTTTCTGGCTACTCGATCATGCAGATTATCAAGGCTTCTTAGATACTTTGACTGGCCAATTGGTTTCGGATTCAGACGTCAAAGACTGGCATCACAAACTTGTGATAAGAACGTTGATGCGCAATAATGAATACAAGCTAGCCCTGACTTATTTACGAGTGAGAAAACCGCCTTTGTCAGCAATCGGTGATCAGAGTACTAGCATAAGCCTCTCTGTAGAATGTGGCTTAGTTCAAACAGCCTTTCATCAGCGGCCACCATCGCATTACAGACAACTTTTGTCTTCATTCTTTCAAGCATGCAAGGCCTGCGGTAAATTGAACGAGATTTTACAGCTCGCTTTGGATCCTGAAGAAGAGGAAGCTTTCGTCAAGTTTCTTGAAGAAAATAAGTCCGAGGAAACAAGGCTGTTATATTATTTACAAAGATGTCGTTATACCGAAGCAGGCAGCACACATCCGTCTAACCTTTCTAAATCTCATTTGAAAAATCTTCAATCCGCTCCCCTGACTATGGTGAATGCTTACAATGCTACGCTACCTAAAGTGACAAAATCATTATCGATAATATTGAGTAGGAAGAATTTGGAGACCGACAATGAAGCGAGATACCCAAGACCTATGTCACATAAACGTAGCTACAATAAAAATGAAGGAATTTTTGAAACCGTACTAAAAAAAGTCAGGGAGACTTATGTCAGAGGAGATAGCTGCCAGATTCCTTTTATGAGCGCACCGTGTACTTCGCTAAAGTTGAGTGGCACAAAGACTAATTCAAGCTGTGTTCTTTTTCCAATTCTGGCAGCAAAGACATCTGGAAAAAGAAGCCTGGATCAAATGAAGGAGGACGAATTCGAACAGCAAACCACAGAGGCAAATAAACGGAGAAAACTATCCGAGGGCAGCGATGAATTGGATAAATCTGGAACGAGGACGCTAGGGGAAATGGTCGCGTTTGGAACACCTTTAATCCAAAGGAAGAGGCCGATTTCTGATAGAATGCAACCTGAGACTGAGACCCCCCATTCGATATTGAAGATCCGTCAACTTATACATAGCTCCACATCACCCAGAACATTAACTCGGCCTCCGATAAATCAACAAGCTGAAGATTCTTCAAAAGAAATAGAACGGAAACCTGCTAGACAAATTCGCTTCAGTATTGGGCAGCCCTCGAATGATTCTAGCCATGAAGAGGCGGGAATTAACACCTCTAATGACACCTCCAAAGACAATGCGTCAGAAGAAAGCGAAGAAGCGTTTTACAGTCCAAATGCAAGCGGCAGATCTCACAGTACAGATAGCAGCTATAGCATGACGAGTATCAGAGGTCCACGTCCGCGACCTAGTCTCAGGACAAGTAATGTGTCTTCAAATGAGTCAATAATCGAATCCAGGGATCCATTAGATAAAAAAGAGTTCAGAGCTACTCCTTTGAAATACTCCCTCAATGAAAGATCAAAATCAGCTGCAACGCCAGCTAGCCCGTCTCCGATATCCATAACATCTATACCAGAATTGGGAACAGGCACAGAACAAAGAGATTCATTACCGTTGCGCTGTTCCTTGTCTCCAATCACTCCATACTCTGCTTCAAACGAATCCAGATATTCTTCGCGTGTCCTGTCTTCGGACAGCAGCTTTCTTTCTACACCTGGAGTCAATTCTGATAAGAAAGCTCATGTTTCTGAACCACACACACAAAACAAGAGTCGGACGGAGAATAGTGGTAACAAATATTTTTCCCAGTCTGGAATTTCGGATATTTACAGCGACGTAAAAGACTCTCATAACAAGTTTTCAGGAAAGAAACTTTTGTCTGTTGAAACAAGAAAATCTACCTCTACAAGCCGTTCAATTTTAACAAGAACTATTATTACCGAAGAATTTAGTGACCCTGCAGAAGACGAAGACGTAATTGTGGAAGTAGATGATTTTGGATTAGATCATGAAGAAAATGATGTAAGAGAATCAGTTGGGAGGAGAGACTTCGAGAAACACAACAATGAGCATAAAGAAAGTACTACAACAATCTTGAACATTGATGTAGAGGAAGGACATGAAAGTATTTTAAACAAAGTAGAAGAGCGAAATAAGGTGCATCCCTCTCAAGATAATCGTGAATCTGATATCAGCGACGATGAAGACAATCAACCTGAAGATAAGAACGATAAAATGGATGATTACGACGCAGAATTATTGGCTCTGAAAGACAAGGAGGAAGAGGAGAATGAGGAATGCTTTCAAAGTATCACAAATTCTGCTGCTAGTGGCATGGAAACATTACCTGCACTTGAATCAGAAGCCAAAACAGATGGAATATTGTCAGAATTATCAAAGCGCTACGTTGTAGAAAATTCTAACATCACAGAAGATGAATCATCAAATGATGTGATTGAAGAAATGCAAATAATCAAAGAAAAATCACAATCTGAAATAATAAATCAGAAAATTTCACCAAGTAACAAAGCAGAAGCTACACCATTCGCGTCTTACACCCAGCGTAAAGACATGACAGAGTCGAATTTTACTGAAGACGAATCCCTCAGCAGTAGTATTGAACACTTTGAACTAATCGCTGATGACTCAGATATGGAAGCAGACGCGAACCAAGATTCACCACAGAAAAATAGAGATGAAAATCTTGATACTAGGAACAGTAAAGGGTATTCTTTCGGTAAAAACGATCCTATGGATCAAAGTCATGCGAGTTACTCTCATGAAATTGCTGCTAGTTCGAAATATTCTCAACGTCTATCTGCCCCAGTCATAGATAACGTTGTAAGCGCCTTGAATAAGTCGGATAACGTTGATAAAACGACAGAACCTGAAGCTAGTCATGAAAATGCATCGTCAGGCTCGGAAAGTACGAGAAATTCGCCGCAAAGTAATTCTCTTAAAAAGGGTAAGACCTCCGATAGTAGGAATAAACAACAATCGAAGAATCCCACACCTGTACGGATGACTAGAGCTCGCAGAGCCTCTTCAGCAGCTAAGGAGGTTCTGCTCTCATCATCTAATGCCAGTTTGCAAGCAGAAACATCTGTAGATTTAATTGATAGTAGTCACAGTACCGTTGCCTCTGAATCTAACAACCAGACTGAAACTGTGAAGCCAAGAAGAGCGAACAGAAGATCAGTTTCGGTAGACAAAGAGGTATTATCTTCATCAATGAACGCAGATGATGTTCAAAGTAATAAGGCTGAAATACCATTACGGAGAAGTTCTAGACGTGCTGCATCCGTTCAAAAAGAGATGCCAACTATTCCAGAAGTTTCTCATGACAATGTTAAGGATTCTAAGCTTGCATCCATTTCTGAGATAGATTTAACTCATGAAGCTCAATCGACGGGCAAAAAGCCTCAGAGATCACGCAAATCAAGTCTTTCTAGTCAGGATACGGACGTCACGCTGCCAGCAAGAACTAGAAGAAGCACATCGATGGCTAAGGAATCGATTGAGGATAGTCAAAATACAAGTAAAACAAACACACGAAAACGGGGCAACTCAGTACCTAAGGAAATAACAGAAACATCAAGAACAAGGCGAGCTTCTTCTCTGGCCAAAGACGTTATCAATGAAGAGACGACAAGATCCCCCGTTAGTGTTAGGAAGCAGAAGTCATCAATGTTGTCGCAAAGTACTGGGGAACTAGCAGTTAGCAGTCCTGCAAAGAATACTAGAAGCCGACGATTGTTTGTTGACCCTATTCCGGAAGAAGAGGATGTCGTTTTGAGCACTAGAATCAGAGAAAGATCCTCATCCAACGCATCGGAGAGTGAAAAGACTTCCGCACGAGGTAAAGCAAGAGATAGAAGAGCAGTTAGCTTGGATCCGACCAAATCTGAAGCTAAAAAAAAGTCTAGAAGTACCCTTGCGAAAAGCGTTATTACCGAAGAAACGATAGAAGAGGAAGTGACCAAAAATAGTGCGGAGAGTAAACCAGCGAAGCGAACTACTAGCAGAAAAAGAACAGAATCAACCACAAGCATTTCTGAAGATAATACGGAGAAGATCAGACGGGGACGAAAAACTTCTCGATCCGAAAGTAGAGACAGTGAAATATTCCTATTTTCTGCACCGGAAGTAACATCAGATCCACCTAACAGTCAGCAAGGTATGGAGTATCAAATTATACTGACTTGCAGTTTCGGTATACGATGCAATTTGCAATAGAATTAATTACTGAAACACGTTATCAACACTATGAGCTACTGGAGTTACATAATATTTGCATTTACAAACAGCTGTAAATTTTAATTTGTCTTTTACTGATTTTCAGACGTTGAACAAGTTCCACGATACGTATTTTCACCTCCACATACAAGATCGAAACAACCCACCCAAAGTCAGCACCGTAGGTATCTAATGATTTTTCATTATAATCTGTTAGTGGATTTTCACACTGTTCAAAATTTTTCAATCATGTCCCTAATTTGTGTAGCCCTCTTTCTTTCCCTTGTGAAACATGAAATTGAAGTAGGACTCTCGTACTTATCCTTGATTTCGCGTTACAGGGAAATGAAGCACTTCATCTCGCCTTTAACTACCGAGGAAAAACTTTCGTCGGTTCAAAGAGGTGGTAAAGTTTCGCGAAAGGATACAGTCCCTACTACTGCCCCCTTCGCTGCTAGGACATTGTTCATACCTCCTAAGAGAACGAGAAAACCATCTGTAGAATAAGTTGGATCTTATCTCCGGTTTCACATACTTAGATTTTGATTAGGCATTTATTTACAAGATAACTATTCAAGGGATTAATGACAGTGCTAAAGTAAAATGACTACTACAGGGAGATGGATACACGTAATTGTTAATTAGGTAATTACCTACTATATGGTTGTAACGCAGAGGTATTCCATTGTTTAACAGTGACAGCGAAATTGATTGTCACAAATTCTGGTAAATTGTGAAGATGATATTGCAGATCAGTACATATTACGAGAAAACTTCTTCTAATTTAGCAGTAAAACTAAATTAATGTATGTCTCAAAGTCACAGTTCCATAATCGTAAGAATTAAAATTGATCAAAGGTCAAATCTACCAACGAGTTTGTTTTTAACTGTAATTGAAGCGATAATAGATTAAGTGTTTCTACTGTAATAAAATCAATTTTGGAAATGTACATTGAGAACAAATTAAGGCCCATCCTTAGTCGCCCACCTCCTTTCCGTACAATGTAACGAAAACGGGGCCGGGGAGACACATTTCGATGATTATCCGAGCCCAGGCGTCGAAAACGCAAAAAAGGCCAACGCTGCGCGAATTCTATTTCAATTCCAAACACATACGTCCAAAAAAATTTTCGTTTCATGCGAAAATAGAGCCAGCGTTTGGTTATTTCTTTGGAAAAAAAGAAATAACCAAACGCTGGCTCTATTTTCGCATAAAACGAAAATTTTTTTGGACGTATGTGTTTGGAATTGAAATAGAATTCGCGCAACGTTGGCCTTTTTTGCGTTTTCGACGCCTGGGCTCGGATAATCATCGAAATGTGTCTCCCCGGCCCCTTTTTCGTTACATTGTACGGAAAGGAGGTGGGCGACTAAGGATGGGCCTTAAAGTTAATCTATAAAAACAGTTTTATTTTTTATACTACAATAATAATTATTAATTATAAAATTTAAGTTACGATATCTGTTACAATTACTACTATTTCATATAAAGTTGAATTTTTCTTTTAACTGTAATTCAATATCATATTTAGATCCTTATTATTATTTTTCTTCTAATCTTTAATATTCTCATGCATACAATATAGCACAAGACAATGATTGTTTTTTTGCAATGTGAACAAGTACGTAGTAGCTTTCTAGAAGCAAATATTGTATGAATAAATTCAAAGCTGACTTTCTAGATTCAATTTGTAAGAATTTACTCATAAGTATGGAATATTTCCTCATCCCAAGAACCTTTTAATTTATAAATTCCTATCAAAATGTGGTAGTAGGTATTGATTTTTCTAAGTTTTGTAAAAATATTCACCACGTGATAAAACGTATTATAGCTTTGTACTATAAACAAAATTAGTTATTATGCATTTCTTTGATTAATATTTCATTATTGTATTGTAATTGTGTAAAAATATAAAACTTATATACGTTGCTTCTATACGTAATTATTTCTTATTCTTTACCTTATTGACCAAAAGAATTGTTCCTGAGGAAAGATGACAAAATAAATAAATAAATAAATGAACAAAATACAAAGTTAATATTCTGTAAATAATTTATTGATATGTTTGTGTGAAATTATATTAGTATAATATTAATAATAATAATGTGGTAAATAGTGCAGTAGAAAAACTAATACAAAGTAATATCAAAATAACTGTCCAGTCACCGTGGATAATACAATATTCAATTAATATCTTATATTCAAATAGCAAATACTATATAGATTCTACTACTTATACCTAGTATATACTATCAATTATTTAGTAATTTTAATTGTAAGTATCCCAAATTGCTGCATGTTTAATTATAAATATACATAAAGGACGTAAAGCAATGTGAAAAATGATGAATCAAACATCACTGGGAATAATTGCCTGTATTATGTATAGCAGCTTGTTGGAAATTTTTTTAGAAGTGAGTGGAATGATTATTTAAAACGTGCAGATGAATAATGTTTGGTCAACGATTATTCTCTGTGAAATAAACTTATGGAATTCGTTGAAGTATCGTATCCCGTATAACTATACCTATGGTACTTAATAATTATTATTTACGATAGTAGAGAAAATATAATCGAAAATAACTCTCAATAATAGACCAGTCAACCTGGTTGAAAGCCAAATGTTAAAGTTTCAGATCTTTGGCAGTAATTGTTGTCTTTACATTGAACAAGTTATGAATCTTAATGAATATCTTTGTATACAATTAAATATCAACATGTCTATATAAGAATAGAGAGGCATGTGTTAATACAGTTTCAAATCTCTACTTTTTAGTAGCATTAAAGCGATTTCAGAGTGCATGGTACGTGGTATGCTAACGACGTGCTGTGCTTTTTTATTTTCATAAAATTTGTTAATTCTTATGCGTTTACTTAACATGTTTAATTTCCATATTTTTATGTACATATATAGAATCAATATTTGTTGTTTGAATAAATCATTCTACAACATTCCTTTGATACATTTCGGGATAAACTACAAGGCCACAGTCTTATCGACTCAGATATTTGTCTTTCAATAGAAGGTACAAGGTACTATAAGTGTAACTTGCATCTGAAACTTCCGAGTTTTATGAAAAAATAATAGGTGCAATTTGAACAATTGTAGTTTTTTTTTTTTTATCATTGCCTGATAACTTTCACCTATACTAATTAATTTTCAGAAATATCAATGTAAATTGATACAAATAATTATTATATAAAATTTCGTACAAAAATTTACTCCCTATCATCAATACTTTAAATATCTCAATGCTTATTTTTTCTTATTATTATTTTTAAATATTCTTATTCATTTCATTATTTTTTGTTCCTCGCTTTTCATTCGCAAAAGAAACACGCCTCCAGTACGTTAATGTACATCAGACGATTGGAGATTCTTATTGATGCTTGCATCCGTCTTTTACTCGACGTTTCTGTTTTTCTTCATGAACATGCGAAGGTGATTGAATCTGATTGCGTCTTTGTCCTTGTATCGGCATATAGCAAGGTGCATCTTCATCCATAAGCTCATGAGGTGGTGTTGGTAAAACGTAACCAGGACTTGTCGTATTGCTTGAACTACTCGAAGAGCTTCTATGAGTGTTGCCATTGTACGTAGGATCAATCATAGCAGCGACATTAGGCATTTCCTTGATATCACTCAACGGACTTTCAAGTACATGAATTTCTTCGGGATCTGGATACTGGGAATAATTAGCCTGCGATTTAGTCTTTCCATGTTGTATTTTTAGGTCCAATTTATCAGGTCTTTGCGGTTTTTCGATAGCATTTTGCTCCTCGAGTAACTGAAGCTGTTGTTTTTCAAGCTTCTTTTGCTTGGCACGTTCTCTCGCTCTTCGTGCTTTTGCGCGCTCCTTATCTTGCAGCATTCTCGCCAACTCTGCATCCTGTGCTTCCATTGCTATTTTTTGGTCAATCATTAGCTGTTCGTTCACTGTGCCATCGTCAGCCTCAGCGGTAGCCTCTTCTTCTTCTAGTTGTAACTTTCTGGCCAATTCCTATTTGTGATATCATAATATTTATCAGAAGTAATGGGATAACAAAATTCAGACATTTTTTAAGTTATGGATAGCCATCCACGACTATAATACCTGATCCTTTTCTTCTTGAATACGTTTCTGCAGTTCTAATTCAGCTTCAAGCTGCGCAGTTTCGTCGTCCAGTCTTAGCTGCCGTCTCATTCGTTCTTGAAGCATTCTTTCTTTTAGCCTCTCCTCGCGTTCTAAATTTAGAGCGACTTGTTTTGCAACAAGTGCATCTTTCTCCTCTCTGTTTAAAAAATAATTAACAATTCAGTAAGTTCTTTGACAATCCATATTATATTTGTTAAGGCTTTGTCTTCTGTTTAATAGAGAACATAGAGCTTATAATAAATCATAAATTGAAATATATTTTTACTAACTGCTGTTGGACTATGGATTGATATCTAAGGGCCTCAAGTTCTTGCTCAACTTTTGCCTTTGGCAAATCCTCTCGTACTTGAGCATTGCGCGACTTGTTTCCGGTATAGTGTTCTTTAACTGTAGATAACAAAGGAAGTAGGCGTTTGTTTGTTTGCTGTTATTATTCAAATGATGATAAACGGCGCTATCTTCAGATAAAAAATTGCCATAATATAACATAATACAACACATAGCTCTGATATTCACGCTTTAAATTCGGACAAAAATTTTCATCTCTGAGTCGACTTTTGATTTACTTGTTTTATTAAATCCTTTGGTATACCTGAAACCTTGGCATGTATGATATGAACAAAGAAAAATACTTGAGAAAAAAGTATTAACTATAATTTTAAACAGATATATTATTATTTCCTTGATCATTTCATCATCTTATGTTGTATTACGACTAAATTTTGAAAACGACAGATTTCTTATTTCTCTATTGTCTGAAGACAGCGATGATTATTATATAAATAATGATAATTTGCATGTCAAGTTAATTTCAATTTACGTATGTTATGTTATGAATAATGAGACTTTTATAAAGAAAACATACTCTCTTCATCTTGTAGTCTGTAGGCTAGGGCTCCGTCTTCGTGTACAAGCCACTCCCGACATACTAAGAATCATGGGAATTGATATTAACTCGAATAATTAGGGATGATTGTATATTGTCTTAGAGTGACAAGAGAAAGCTGAAAGTATGAAAGTATTAAACTAACCCTCGTTGACTCTTCCTGCTTTTGGTAAAGTGTCGGAACTGAGTATAGATTTGGCCATTTTTATTTAATGTTTATAAGCGATTTATTTATTCACCGCACATTTGATTATTCAAGATAAATAATGACGGAATTAGAATTTTATTGTTTACATCAACAACCTTATGGGACTTATTGCCTACTTTGTAGATCGCACCATCTTGAATACTTTGAACAAGAATCATTTTCATTTATCTATAGTTACGCATAGTATAGTGCGTTGAGAAAGTAGACAAGTGGCGCACGAACACGAAGTTATTCATCTTTCTCTAGGTTAGTTTTATCCAAAAATGAGTTCTAACGCTAACATAGAAGAAACAAGCAAAGATGATTCCGATAAACAGGATAAAACTACGGAGCCAGAAGAATTAGAAGTCGTTGAAATCCTACCGGGATTCACTAACTTCGATGACTTCGTTAATGTGAGTTTTAACATAACCTCAAAAACAGTTTTCACATTTATATGAAATAGCCTGATATTCAATTCACAGCATTAACATTCTTTCGAAAATTCATTCACTCCTTTTTAAAACCATAATCGTATATTAAATTGTCCTGAAGTGACATATCTGAAAATCAAAATCTTATACTTCGCAACCATCAGCTGGCTATATAGAGAACTTTAAAGCAAAGCACATTGTGTTTATATTTGCTGAATTATTTCTTCAGATTATTTTCCATATGTGAAAAGAAATGAACGAAAAAACGATGCTTTGGTATCTAGATTCAACTGAATATCCGGCCAATATTTCTGGCTACTTTTTAAACCAAGATTCTTTCATTTTTTTATTTTAGGCTGGATACGAGGCGCTAAAAACTGGCATAAGAACAGCCAACAGTTTTCCAAGCGGTCAAAAGTATGATTACTACAACTGTTTTCCAAACTTTCGTAATATCGTTAATGGAGAGATAAAAAACGTCCTAGATTGTATTCAAAATGTTATGGAAACAGCGGGAGTTAGGGGTAATATTAAAAGACGAGATATAGAAGAAAAGTTTGAGCTCTTGGTTGAAGCTAATGATATTCTCTTGGAGCGAGCGGTAAATATTCATCATTGTTTCGCAAGGGCATAAGCAAGTTTTTATTTGCTAAAAAGCATGTATGTATTTCAGGGAATCTGCATGGACGAGGCATCTGGAATCCTGAGAAATCCTGACGTTGAATTTGTGGTATCACACACTAATCCGACAGCGGTAAGCGGCAGTTGGAACAACTTGGCCGCTCGTTCCAACTCTCAGCAATTAGAATCTGAAAATAACTCTCAATCTGTTCGCTTACTAACTGCAAAAAATATCCAAAGACCGCAGTTGAAGTTCGATGAAAAAATAGATAACAGCGCTAAGCCCTGGCAGCCTAAAATAAACGATAAACCAAACTCTCTGAAACCGTTAGCTCTTTTTGTAGAAGAGGACGAAGACGGAGAGGTCTACAATCATCCTTACGAATTCGAACTTGATAGGTTCGAGCCACGCGGTGATCAGCTAGAGCCTCGTGATCCGGCTAAATATAACTCCTTAGAGGACACTTCTTTGATCGTAATCGAAAAGTCTGAAGATATAAAAATACTGCTAGACGATTTGCGGAAATATAATGAAATTGCTGTCGATCTAGAACATCACTCTTACAGATCTTTTCAAGGCATAACTTGTTTAATGCAGATATCAACTAAGGACACAGATTATCTTATCGATACTTTGTCGCTGAGGTCCGAGCTGCAAGAGCTAAATGAAATATTCACTAAGCCATCTATTCTTAAGGTTTTTCACGGAGCTAGCAGCGACATTCTTTGGCTACAAAGAGATCTATCTTTATACATAGTGAATATGTTCGATACTCATTTAGCAGCGAAGCAGTTGAACTTACCATACCTCAGTTTGGCTTATCTTTTAAAACACTACTGTGGCGTAGATCCTAACAAACACTTTCAGCTTGCTGATTGGCGAGTTAGACCGCTGCCGGAAGAGCTTATGAAATATGCGAGGGAAGATACTCACTATTTGTTATACATTAAAGATAAGCTGACGAATGCTTTGCTAGAGCAAGCTAACGGACAAAGTAATATTTTAAAGGCTGTTTACGACAGAAGTACAGATGTCTGTAAGAAAGTATACAGAAAACCGCTATGGTCAGAAGAAAGCTGTATGAATATGTACAGAAAAAGTAAAAGAATGTTTAATAACAGGCAGCTCTATGCTCTTAAAGAACTTCATAAATGGCGAGATGACACAGGAAGAGAGGAAGACGACAGTACTGGATACGTTCTACCAAATCACATGTTATTAAACATTGCAGAAAGTTTACCGCGCGAAATGCAGGGGATATTGGCCTGCTGTAATCCAATACCGCCTCTTGTTAGACAAAACTCACTATGGCTTCATAAAATAATATTAAAAGCCAGAGAACAACCCATGATAAAACCTGTCCTTGAAGATGATATACGGCAACGTATGACGCAGAGGAACCAAGCCACAGATCTAGAAACTACACTCCTTTATTCACCTCATGATATGCCACAAGGGATGGAAGTTAGAGCTGATTTACCCTGCTTATTGGACCCCAATAACTCCACTGAACATTTACTGGTGGAAAATAATGTTCCTCATTCCGTCACAGTCTTCGATAGTCCTGCACAGTCAGAGGTGAGATACTGCGGACGGTGAGGGGCGAATGGATTTTTGAATATATCAGATTCCGTTCTTTGAAGTGGTTTCTAATATTTGCTCATGTTTGCAGGGAAAGGAAAGTTTTGAGGATGTATTAATGGATCTTCTTTTTGTTTTTACAGGATGAGGATGCAGGAGAAGCTAATAGACGAAAAAAGAAACGCAGCACACTGTTTATCAGCCCCTTTGCAAGATACAAGAAGGTTTTACCCATGGTGGCTGCGGAGGAAGCTAAGGAGAGAGAGAAGCAAGATAAAGAGGAAGCTGATAGATTGAAATCGTTAGAAAATGGTCAGAAAGAAACCACTGAGAGTATAAACAGGGTTCACGAACATTTTAAAAAAATCTCTGCGACGGTTACTAGTCCAGTCAGCGTTGAGCAGTCAGCTGATACCATTTCTAATGAAGCTACTCCTAAAACGAAAAAGTTAATACCTCAACGGAAATCTTTGAGCCAGATGCAGGGCAGGAAACGTAAACGGCAGTCTAATTATCGAGACGATGATAGCAAGCCAGAAAATTCACAAGCCGATTTATTAACGCCGGTACCTTTTCTACATAAAAAGATCACACACAATTACAAACAAGATAGAAAGGGGCCTAAGCCGAATATGCAGGACAAAAAAAAGCAAAGAAATCGAGCGAATGAGCCAGGCCAAAGTTCGTTTGTTGAAAACACTGACGAACCATCGCTAAAATCAATGAGGTAGGATTTCTAGTTGTAGAAAAAATAAATCAATGTGTTTTTTCATTTTCTACTCTTTGATTCTATGATTGTACAGGTTTTTGTATAGAGGTATAAAACTTGAGGTACTAAAGATGTTGAATTTCACTTTCACCTTTCGTGTTTCAATCTTTTTCAGAACTACAAAGAAAAAAGATAGACAAGCACATCAGAAGACTATGACGGAGAGGGGTATGCTGCCAAAGGAATCGTTTGATTATCAGAATGTGGATTTCAGCAGTTTTCAAGGAGGCAGTCGTGCCCAGAGACAGATAGCTTTCCAAGCTCAAAACAAGGTGATCAATATAATGTTGTATTATTGTCTCGATAATGAAATTGCAGAGATATCTCGTAGAAGTATCACAAAATAAGGATAAAAGCCCAATCTTCTCCTCACTTACTTTAATTCAGATTCTGTATTCCCTTTGTATTTCATTTTGAGATACAAAAGAATGCATAAATTAATTCCAATGCTATTTTTCAGAAGAAGAATACCAGAGGAAATCGAGGAAAAGGAAACAGGGGCAATAAGAAGCAAAAATGGAACTGATAATTACACATGTAATGAATAAAGTGTGACTATGAAATAGGTGAGCCCGTTCAGTCAGTCTCGCTAACAGAGCTTGAAGATATTAAATGACGATTAATATCCAAGAATAAAACAGCGAGCAACGCAATATGCGTAATATTATTATAACGCAGTTATAAATTTTCGTGTTGCTCATGCTTGTTATTTTTTTATTTTATTTAAAGTAAGAGAATAGGTTGATACCAATTATTGATGATATTGGTAATACAATGTCGCTTTTGTCACGTGCAGACTGTTTTAGCAACAATAAAAAAAATTCCAAATGATTAATCAATCTTCTTTATTATTCACAGCGAACATTATCAATTCCTTATGCGTTTCTAAAATAACAAGTATTTAACTGAGTTTTAATCGTTTGATCAAAATTTCCACCTATATTGTTATAATATATGTAGGTAGTATATACTTTTATCTCCCAGTTATTTTTATCAGACTTATTAATTGCATTTTAATGATCTTAGTAATATAGAGACTCAGAAACCCCAAGGACCAATAGTTGACTCATTTCTATGTCTATTCATCATTGACGTACGTTGTCATATCAAGTCCTGCCTTATCTCCATTTCATTTCCTCTGTATACAAAAGAAAACATTGAAACATTGGTTTGTCTCCCAAGAGCAAGCCTGAAGGCAAGATGTCTGTGTCTCATATAGTTACCTTTATTATCATTTTGTGTTTACTTTTATTTTCCAAATCTTCCGATGGTGCATATAACATTTCAATATCATTCGGCAATTCAAGTTCAGTACAATACCATTTCAACGATTCTGGAAATCGAACACTTGACTGGTTCAATGGTTCGACCATAATGTCAACTCAGAATACAACTAACTTTCTACGAACTCATCGGATCGATTGCTTCGGCTTGGGACCGACAATTGCTTGGGCACTGCACTGGCTTTTCGTTGGAAATTGCAAAGATTGCGATAAATTGGACGTCAGATTCTATCTGTTGTCAAGGATGCAACCACACAGAGTCGAGGTCATGGTTGGGAGGCAGTTTGGTCTTGAATGGACAGACTTCAAAATTGAACGAAGAACCGTTCTCATAGTTCACGGCTTTATGTCCCACAGTAATCAAACCTGGGTCAGAGATATGGAAGCGGCATTTCTCCTATGGGTAAGTTATAAGTATTCGATGATCTTTCCACCGCGCAATTCTAACATTAATTTACACAGGGTGACGTTAACGTTATTGTTGTTGATTGGAGTGCCGGAGGAAATACATGGAATTATTACAAGGCTGTTGTGTACACTAAAACTGTTGGTCAACAAATTACCAGGTTTGTCATTCCCCCTATTACCCGAAATAAACTAATATTGTGTATAAACTCAGAGATGCTAGCTCTTGGACATTCAGCATTTTCTTATATCAAGACAAACGAATCTATTTTCGAAAACTTCCCATGTCTATTTGAGTTTTCAATGATATTTTGGTTCTGACAAGGTTCCTTGACCAGATCATGAACTCTACTTTGGATAACGGTAATACAAATACTGATAATTGGGGACCGCTTCACTTCGTGGGTCACAGCCTGGGAGCTCATATATGTGGTTTTGTGTGCCACAATTTAAAGAACATACCGACCAAATGGCCTATCAAAAGAGTGACTGGATTAGACCCTGCACAGCCTTGTTTCACCACAAATGATCTCAGTATGCAATTGGATAGGACAGATGCACCGTATGTCGATGTTATTCATACGAATGGCCGGCTGTTATCACGCTTGGGACTTGGTTTGCCCACACCGATAGGTGAGATTTACAAACTCATATGTATCTTGTTATGCAGATTTTATTATTGATTCCTTTCAGCTAGTTACATCGCCGTAAATGATTTCTCTTCAAAGTATATGATTCAGAATTGGATGATTAATGCTCAGAAATGTAACTTGATAACTTTGTATACATTGTTTCAGGTCATGCTGATTTTTATCCAAACGGTGGCATGAAGCAGCCAGGTTGTTTCATGGTGGATACGTCATTCTTCAGCTTCTTACCAATTTCTAAATCGAGTCAGTAAGATACAGAATTTGATATATTGATGTAACGATTGATCATTTTGAATCCATTTTTCAGAAATTGAAGAAACAATATGCAGTCACGGACGCTCGTACGTATATCTAACGGAATCATTGATCTCTGCTGCTTCGCTAGATTGCACTTTCTGGGCACATCATTGGGACATGACTTTCAGAGGTGCTTACAAAGCCTTGTCACAGTCTTGTAGTAATAGAAATTGCTCTGAAATGGGTATCAGAGCAGAGGCTTATCCACATCGTGGTACTTTCTACGTTGCTACCGCTGATCGGACACCGTTTTGTGGTGAGTACATGAATATTGATACAGAAATCTGTGTCTAAGCAATTATTGCACATTATTAAAAGTTCGAAATATTTCTTTTGAAAAGGAAAGTTCAATTTTTCTTTGGGCAAAACTTGAGGATAAGCTTTACTTCCAACCTTTTTTTTCTAAATATTTTATTACTGAATGTTTCTAGTGGGTGATACTGTTGTTAACAACAGTCAATTAGCTAATTACTTCTCCGAGGATCATTCTCAAGAATTAGAAGATTGATATAAATGAAAATGAAAATGAAGGATAAAATGAAGCAGATATAAACGTGACAAATGATTTAAGTAAATAAATGCTTTTATTGACTTATCATTAAACATGCCTGTCTTTCAATTTAAATAATGATAATGTATTATCACACTATTATTATAAATATTTACAATTAAATTTCGTTCTTTTAATAACAATATATACAGTTTTTGGTTGCGTTTGTCTTTTACATTATAATAATATTTAAAACTGCGTATAAACTAACGAGTTATTACGATTATTATACATATTTTATATAATATAATAATTGTTCACCTTCTTTTTATTTTTATTAACAATCAAGTGAAATATTATTTAATTAATTAAATTAATTAGTGACTGCAACAGTTCCACATAATATTATATAAGTATAGTATAATAAATGTTAAATTACAGTCGTTTCGAATTCGCATTGCAATAACGCATAAAATAACATATATGATTTGCGATTTTATTTCACAATTTACATAAGTTTACCGTCTATCTCATTGCGGTTCCGTTTTTATCACACTAAATAAAAACCGCTATGTCAATTCTCACACATCAGACTTTTATATCCGTTTTTCAATTCTTATATTAACTCATCGCCGTTAGCAGACCGGATTAATCTGCACATGTCGTATTACCTAGTCATCTAATCTAATCAATGCATATAATATATTATGATAATATTCATCCCATACAAGATCATTATTGCATATTAGACCTGATTCACGCATGATTTCACGACGTAACGTGATTAGGTATTAATTCAACTAGAAAAAAAAAAAAAAATCTGATATACTGAGCGATGTATTGAAAATTTAGTCATTGAAAATTTAAACAATTTCTAAATTTTGTAAAATAAAAAATTGAGATTGATTTAATTTCTATGACCTTTATTAAGAAATTGAAAATGATGATTATTCTTTGTTCTCAACTTTTTGTTTTTACTCGAAGGAATTTACGGTATCGTTAATTTGCCAAACGACTGACATTTTTAAGGATAAATTATTGTCGAGTTATTTTTACGATTAAACTAAAATTTGACCATTTTTTATATTATTTTTTTCGTTTACTATCTGAATCACCTGAAAACTATAAAATAATACTATATTCTCATATTTTCGCCTGAAACAATACAGTAAATTGCGTATATTTTCTGAATTCCTCCGATGTCGTAACTATGCAGTAGCTTTGAATACTAACGTTATATTAGATACGCGTACTTTTTCTACCTATGAAGTAATTGCCTGAGCATATTAATTAACATTAAATCATAATTACAAATTATTACGTTTTCCTTTTTTTTTTTTTTCTCTCTCATTTCATTTAAACTGAAATGATTCAATGAATGACTTGGACATACGTGGCTGGAAATATTCCAGTTCTACCTCTACATTCCCCGACCCACCATCCATCGGCTTGTTTATCATGGATGGTGATTAGGTCTCCAGGAATTAGGCTTAACTCATCGTTCAAGTTAGCAGAGTATTGATACATCGCTCGGCACTGTTCTGTCGCTCTGTTGTTCTTCACTGTTATATTAGTAGATTCTATTTCTTGATTGTTATTGTCCTCGGAGTGATTACTAAACTCGTCAAAATCACTGAAGTCTTCTTCGTCCGGTGGATTTTCCGAGTTCCCATCTCCCGCTGTCCTATCCGCCCAATCCCGATTATCGGTTTCGCGATCTTTCGTTAAATGATTATCTAATTCGTCAGGATTTTCTTGAAGCTGTTCCAAAGACTCGTTTCTCACCCAATTTGGAACCTGGAAAAATATGGGAAAAAAAAAAAAAATTGATCAATTACGACGCGTCTTAGAATCGATATTGATATAACTTTACCGTTGAATACTTAACACCCATTTATCATTTTCTTATTTCTAGCTTTTCCCACTCACCTTAAGAACGCTCTGTTGTAAACCCTGCCTATCTCTTGATACTAATATGTGTTGTGCTAAGGGATGTTTTCCTCGTTTACCACCTTCAATCTCTGATAGTGCCCCCCCAACTTTATATCTCGCAGCTTCTAAGTACGTGAGCATAGATCGCATCTGGAAATATTATTGCCTATTGTATTTTACCGATTATTAATTATAACGCGAGTTTACTAGATCAAGGACGAAAAAAAAAAAGGGGTAGACAAGGTAGCCAGGGGTGGAGTAAAAGTCATATACATAATCGTAGACGTATATATAAGTGAAAAGTTTATGTATACAAGGTCATCATTATTTCTTTTGATACAATATAGATATTATAATAAATCAGTTTCACGGTTTAATATAAATATTATAAGTAA
Organism: Tenthredo notha; assembly: GCA_914767705.2. Taxonomy (NCBI): domain Eukaryota; kingdom Metazoa; phylum Arthropoda; class Insecta; order Hymenoptera; family Tenthredinidae; genus Tenthredo; species Tenthredo notha. The sequence goes on from OU611906.1 coordinate 15,862,819, forward strand.
AAGGCAAGGCCAGTGAAAAAAATCTGAACTTTCGATCGGATATATTCATGCGATCCATCAAGGCTGTTTGCGTAAATATGTTGAATTAACGAACGAGGGACATTTAAATTTAGATCAGAAATCTGAATCCGTAGAGATTTATGGAGGGAGAGGGACGGACGTATACCGCTTATAATAACGGAAATAAAATGTTACGAAAGAAATGATGTGTAACTTACGTGATGCAATTTTTCTGTAACATTTTGAGTACTTTCGTCAGCAGCAAATGCTGGGGTTTTGATAAAGGCTCTGTGTAATGTCTCCAGTCCTTCTCTACCACGTTTTTCTCGATCTAAATCCTGCCTTATTAAATGTAAGACTCTTATCAATGCCTGCTTTCTCCGTTCTCGATTCATAGCCAGAGTTACATGTTCGGCGTAAAAATCTGGCAATAATTGTTCCGCATTCGTTGATTCGTTGTTGTCGATTCTTCGGGTTAAATTTCTCAGGATTTCAACATCCTGGAGAACGTTACAGCTGTGAACTGGCGCATCTAGACGCTCCGAACTCTGTAAAAGGGTTTTTCGTTAATTTAATTTTAAAAAAAGAAGTAATTTTGAAAATTTGAATATCAAAGCAAATGATAATGATTTAAGTTCACCTGCTGCAGACGAGGCGATAACGCGTGTAAATGTGCGAGGTATACATTCGCTAGATCTTTCAAAGCGCTCAGTCTCTCTTCTTCAAGTAATTCCATTTGTTTGGCACCCTTTCGTATTGTACTTTCGTACTCTAGTCTTGCTCTTTCGGCTCTAACACTTATAGTATAAAATTCTGTGTCAGCTCTCCTGGAAGCATCTTCAGACTTTCTTCTTCTGGTCTCTAATTTGTTCGCTTCTTTTTCCGTCATTTGATGATTTGACGATTTGTTATTATTTTGTTGCCCTTGACTCATCGATTGTATTCTAGCCAAGTCTTGAAGACGTTCGTTTTCTCTTGCACATGAGAAACTTTGCTTTTTACTTTTTGTTGCAACGTTTCTCCATTCTTGTAACGATTTTGCTGACTTGTCCACCGAATTTTCAATCACCTTTCTCGATCGACCTTGAGCCTCCGCAACTCCCACCTGTTGATTAAAGTCTCACAGTATTTACAAGGGAGAAACTTTACTCACAATTCATTTAATAGTGATTCAAACAGTTACGTACGAGTCTCGATATTCACGCGTCTAGTTCAATTATATTACTTTAGTTTTCTATTAAATACATTAAATGTTTGAATCACTTTGCTTGCTTTCAGATCATCAACCGAAAGACAAATATAATAATCGCATAAATATGTTCTTAGTGATTCTTTGAAGAAAAGGATCTCACCCTTAACGGTTTCGCTAATTGTTCTCCAAGCGCGATACCCCATACTCTATGGGCTTCTGCAGCTGCATCCATTTCTTCCCCGATGCATCTCCAAGCCTCATTTACACCTCCTGGACTGTTACCACCTAAATTATACGATAAAAATTTAATTAGCGCCATGCTTTTCGTCTAATTTTATCTCCTGTAGTTGAGTAAATTGTTACGTATGTACCTTGATCCCTGGAGCAAGCTTTCGTCAGTTTACCCCCGAGTTTGCTAAGGCCCTTTGCATAGGTAGCTTCCAATTCAGCTCTTTAACGAAAAAGAAGATAAAAATTGTTATTTTTTTAATTTTTATTTCATAGATTTTTAGACTATTTGTTCGCAAATATATGATTCGCAATGCTATCTACCTTTCATGTAAAATAGCTGCGAGTTCTTTGCAGAAGTCACCACCCTGTTTAACGTATCGACGAACATCTTCGAACCCACCTTGAGCTCCCTGAAACAAAAATTTGTATAATTATTGTATTTTTTTTTTTTTTTTTGCGACAAGTTCGTCGTTGGATTTAAAAATCGAATACTGTAAACCGATCTCCAATCCCTATTTGAAATTCGGTAGCACTGTGCTCGTTCCATATATGAAACCTAACGCCCATACTTAGGTCTATATTTAACAATGTATATATAATGCATTGCACGTTTTGTCCAGTACTAGATGTGGTTAATTGCTATAATTTGTAGTAATAAACTGAATAAAAACATTATTTTTAAAACATGTTCAGTGTGTATTTATGGGAGTAAAAATTAGCTGAACGTTCTCTTCGTATAATACGGGTGAAAGACCGCGGGTATATGTAATAGTTTCATATTTTAAAAGTTTTTTTGACAAATTTTCACGGGCTTTTTTTCGAATATTTCAATTTGCTTTGATAAATGTGAAATAATAAGAGAATGGTGGCATGAAAATATAATGTGATTATTATAGTCATGTTCGATAATTGTTTTAGCTTATTCTATAACATCGAACGCAATCGATATAAGAAAGTAAAATATTTTTAAATCTTTGACAAAAAAAATGACTAAAAATCAAGCGTACGTCCGGTTTTTGTCTTGATCTAGAATAGGTAGGTAGAATAATCAAGTGTTCCATTTAAAAAAGAATAGCTGAAAAAAATGATTCATGATTACTCGCCTCGAGTCGAGTCGCTTGAATAACCTGAAGAACCTGACAGTAACCGTATTTCGTGCCGGGTCAAATGTTCCACTGTCTTTATTACGACCGTTACTTTAGATTTTCTATAGCCTAGAGAAATTGAACGACTGCAGTAACCCGACCTATCGCAAAATTAATCGAACGTTAAAAATAAGGAGAAAATTGCGCGCGGAGTATACCGTTAATCGATCTCTGCAGTCCCGATTTGGTTTCGTAATCAAGCAGTTTGCCAATTAAAAATACTTGCTGATCACCTTTACAATTCTTACACGCCGGCCAACGACTTCGGGTGTCGCAAAGACGTGAAAGTGTATTTCATTTCATTTCATTTCATTTCTTTCATTACTTATCGAAAGAAGTATATAGCGGTGAGTTAACTTTAATTCGGATAGCGTTACATCTTAAAATTGACACGAAGTGATCTTTTTATGGTATAAAGAAAACCTCAACAGTTTTTTTTTCTTACTATTCGTACCTTTAGCTACTTCCGAGTAACATTATTAGCATCGAATCAATTTCACTTTCCTACAGATCGGTGTTTACAATATTATTATACGCTCTGGCTCCGTTTTGATTAAAGAAGAAGAAAAAAAAAAGAAAAAAATGAACCTAATATAGGAAGTTGATTTAAAAATATAAAATTAAATTTCTAAAAAAAAAAAACAAAAACGTCTTCGTATTGTATTGTAGTACATTATGATTATTTTTTCAATTCATAAAGGCAAGATGAAACCTATATCGAATTATTAGGTCGGTAAGGTCATGCTTCGGTAAAATTTTGGACGACAGTGACTGCGATATGGTAGGCTGATCCCATTCTAGATATAACGACAAGGAAATCCAGTTTTACTACCGTGAAGTGAAACTAGTTCTTTTTAGTAGCATTGAAGAATTGGCGACCATAATGCAAAGGATGTTAGATCCTATATCTGACAGTTTCTCTGCTGTAAGAAATGAAGATATTTCATTTCTCTAATCGTTATGATCGTTTATAAGAACCGTGTCGAAGAAACAAGCGAAATAGTTGATTTCCCATATAAGATTCGCGCTGCAAAACGTATGTATACATATATTTGAATATAAAATTAGTCGGAGAAAGGATAATTGGCAAACGAGTTGGTATTATATTAGACAGTCATTCTGACTAGTTATAATCTTACAATTATAGTTTACGATTCTAGTTGTTTTGCTTGTAACAAAATTAACGGTTTACTTTCAAAGAAAATACGTTCTGGCGTTTCAAGTAACGATCTAGAGTCTACAATGATGATCGTGGCAAATGGAATTGTAAATCTTACCACAAACCGTTCTCTGTAACATTATACAGAAAATTTTTTCTACAATAGATAATTTAACGTTATAACCATTTGTATCCTGACTATTCTTTACGATTCCGGATGGAGATGAAATGAGAATCTGATAATTCTATAATGATTGCATATCTTCTTCTCTCTTTTTTTTTTTTTTTTCTCTTCTTCTTCTATATACAGGAACGATTTTCATCTATTTTTAAATTTGCTAAAATAGGTTTATTGCAATTCAATGACTGCTGATAATAATTGTAAATGTATACGTGTGCGTTCGCGTTTGACCTCGCATACAGATCCACACGATCCTTGAAATGCTTTCTTTTACATTTCATTTTGCACACGTTCGTGAAATAGAATTTCTCTCGCACACAAATTGCAGTGTTTCAAGTTGCGTGGACACAGCCATCAGGCGAGAAGGTTCAAGGAGAAATATACATACTAATACATGTATAGATAAATAAATTGTATACGTGGGTCTGTCTGCGTGTGAACATAGTTATATTTTCTCTACACCACTTTCCCACACTTTCCATGACAACGCACGATTCGAACAAAGTAAAACGTGTGCGAAATACACGTGATTGAAAAAAAGAAAGGAAAAAAAAAACAAAAAAAAATTAAAAATCAACTATTTTTAGTCTCGCCTTTCAAAATCCATCTACTTTAAAAACTGCAGTTCCTGTATAGTCGTTTTTTTTCTGGGGAATGGAATGCTGCTTAATTTTGTGGCGAATTGGTCCTTGGAAGAACCTGAAATTAACCACGAATACTCTCTGTTTTAATATTGACGTTATCACCTTCGATTCAAAACCGATGAATATTTACACGAGAACTTTTTACAATCTTTATTAACGATCCCACTTAACTAACTGACCGAAGTTTCTGACTGATCGACATGCCGACTGATTGACTGATTCTAACTAACTGATGACTAGGGGGCAACTAAACGATCTAAAAGGACTCTCTGCAAAAGGAAAATATATGTAACGTTTGTTCTAACTGTTTAATGACCTTTGATAATAATTAAATTCTACAAACCGAACTCACCCACCTACACATATCATCTATACTTATATGTAGATTTTCGCAACTTGCGTTTAACTCTCGGACTTCTAGCTCCTCGCATTTACGAAGCCTCTTGCGTAGGAGTAACTTGATATTACATATTTGTTCATGTCTGTTAACAAGCTAGCCAAAGATCGCTCTACGATGATTTTATAACATCATATTTAGTCCAGACCTCGATTCGGGTCGAAGTGTTAATTAATAACAATTTAAAAACCTCTATTACCTCTTCTATTTCGTGAGCTTGCAATAGATGGGTAGACGCCATTAGCCCTCTTATTGACCCCAACATTCTTCGCTTTATTAACCCTGGACCTTTTCCAGTACTCTGTTCCTTTGAGGTTTCCGATTCACTACAGGCTGCATTAGTTTCTTCATTATCACCATCGGAGCAGAGTTTATCCAAACTAAACGAGACCGGTGTCAGCTTAAGCTTTGTACTAGTCAAAATGTTCTCCGAACTTTTGGTCTTCTTACGAAGAAACGAACTCCGCATTACTAACTTTGAGCGTCCGTGATCTCCTGAGGTTTCTCCAACACTTTTATTCGAGTCAGGTGATTTCTGGGAGTCTTCTTCTTGGCTACGATTACCACGAGTTGGACTGGACTCGTCGACGTCACCAAGGGCGTCAGTATCCGACGCTTGACCCTCTTCGGATACGGATGAAAGACCGAATTCTTCAACCCTTGTGAGGGAACCAGCGTCGAATTTTCTCTGCCTTGTCAAGTCGTAGGATCCACTTTGATTACGAAATCCTGTAGTACTGTCCTGGTCCGAATTCTCCTGACTCATCGCTCCTACAGCTTGCATTTTTGCATGTTTAGCTACGACGTCACCTATCTTTGACTTCTCCTCTTTTAACCAATTCCGTACTCTACCCCAAGCTTTACCAAGACGTCGTCGTTGCCGCTTTAACCGTCTATCACGAATGTTTCGTCTAGTATCTGGCGATCCCTCGACACTTTCTACATCCGAACACGAACCAGAGTTCGAAAGAACACTGTCACGAACTACTGATGACCGTTCGATTTCAGATTCCTCCGGTAATCGACCGGATATCATCGAGGATGGCGACGCCGCAACGCCTCGCGATTCCTCGTTATATTTGTCCTCGTTTTCTATGCAAGAATTATGATCCTTATTGAGAACAGTTCCCTTCACGGATTTTGGAACGTCGTACCACTCGTCCTGGATCACTTCCTCGACTTCATCCTCATCAATGTGTTTGCACAATTCCTTTTCCTCCGCATTGCAGCTATCAATTTTCATCTCGTGAGTATTTCCGGCAGAAGAATTCTTCGGAAAGTCGTAAAGCTCGTCTTGTATTATCAGAATATCGAGTTTTCGGGTCTCCTCCGGGTCATCGGCCTCATTATGATCCGTTTGATCGCTTCTTCCTGTAGCAATATCGTCGGGTGTTTCAGAGTTCGCCTTTTCAACACCCAAAAAGCTGAAGCTTATTTGTGGCATTCCGTCTTCGTCAACTTTTAACGAACTTGTTGCCGTCAATTCAACGCTAGAACTATGTCGCCGTCTTTCTTTAACAGCCTTTGATTCCCCGGTAACATTTTCCACCTCTATTTCCTGAGCCTTTAATGGCTCAGCACAAACTTTACTCAAACTGTTTAAAGCAGCTTCGACATTATTCTGATATAAAACCTCCTCTATCACAATAGGTTCTTCATCTTTAGCTAGTTTCTCAACGTTTTTAACTCGCGTTTCCATTTTTAATTCGGAGAAATCACGATTGTGGACTATGACGGGTGCTGGTGAGTCGTACCAGGTAGTACGCTGATCGATCGACTCTGTCACTGACGATCTATAAGATCTTGAGGATCTAATGGATGTCCAAACTTGTCGAACTTCGTTCATAATTTGTGTCAACTGTCCTATTTTTATTACGTTTAAACGTTTAAACGTTTCATGTATGTACTAATATATCAACAGTGTCCAATAAAATATACACATATACATGAATATATATATATATATATTTCCTCCAGTATCGAGTCACTATATTATCTGAGATCAGTCATCATCGTCACTTTGCTACTATATACGTACAGGTTGATATTCTCCTTACATTAGTTCGGCGAGTAAAATGCCCATGGCAAAGATATTAATCAGCAGGTAATCGGGGTGTATTGAGTAAGTGGTAGTGGCTACCTCGCAGGCAAAACAAATTGTTTTTAGCGTATCACAGGTACCTAATACGTTCATTCGGATGTGTGCAACGTATATATGTATCGTGAAATTTTCTTTACCAGTATAATATATGAATCGAAATATCGACGTATATATCAACCACGGACGTTGACTAAACACGACACACGATATCATAGGAAGGTGTAAGTACACTGTAGTATAGGTACGAAGAATTGAAATTTAATATATAACACTAGTCGGACGTAATGAGTTTGAAACGTATCAAACTCATAACATCATAGTTTCCCCCGGCGACTGGCTTATGTTACGTAAACAATACATTTGTTCTCTCTTCTCTCTTCTCTATGTTTTATTTATCTATTATTCTCTACTATCTCGTTCTCTTCGGTGGTTGATATCGTGCTGGTTAACGAATAGGTAGTTTCGTACTTGTGTTTTTATTAGATGATTCAATATTTCAAATTTTTAATAATTTTTGATAATTATGTTACGATCTTTGTTGCGATGACCGTAGTTGGTTTTTCCGGAAATCTTGAGTATAGAATTGAGTCTTCTGATGTCTGGTGTATATAGAAATAGTGTTGAAGTACAGCTAATTAAATATTTGTTGAAAATTGTGAAAATTTATTGCTGTTTTTCATTGCTTAGTGACGTCACATGTTATACCTGTCGCAGGAACGCGCGCGCGATGTTTGAGATATAGCGCTATAACTTTAAACGGCCTTGATCCCGGTCGTAGCCAATTCCTTTTCTCCGATCGTTTCGCAAGTCGGTATTAAGTATATAAGAAAATAGATCGATATTATCGTATCGGGTTTAAGAGGCAGGTTTATTCTGCACCTGACAATGAGAACGAGATACGTATCGTCGTCTTGCGTTTAGATAGTCAAGCACCGCGTATACTGGAGTAACAGTGACTAAAAAAAAAAAAAAAAAAAAACGACCTATTCCTCCAATTCTACACCTTCGTAATCTCTACGTATGTACAAACGAGGCGTGGGACCTCGAATTACACAACTGAGCAAACACTGGTGTTATCTGTGCTAAAATAACCCGCGACTGGAAATTGGTGTCATTCCAATTAAAATTCACTCGAGACTCGCGCGTAGGTCGATCGTACCCGTACTGTACGTCTCTCACGTTCAAAGTACACTACGCCCAGCGAGCTTACTACTGTCTACGTTGATTAAACATGTATTTATGTACGTATGTATATCAGTATGCAACGGTTCACATATATACCGATATAATATACATTCATGCATCTAACACATGAATGTAAGTACATTACGATGTGGTTTTACGCGCACTGATCCTCTCTATACGTTAACGGATCCCTAGGTGCAGCAGCTACTATGGAGAACCCAGAGTCCAGTATGTCATGAAGCGATTTGACGAGCTATTCATCGTTCCTCGTTTAAAAAACGTTTAAATTTTAAACAGTGATCGTTCCCTAGTAGACAATTTAGTTTCTGATTTTAATCACCACTAGATACTATGAGGGTGACTGACGCGGACGTAACGCGAGAAAATACTAATGGTACATTGGAGGATCCACTGCATGGGTATCCACTGTCGACTCTCCCTGTACCGGGATATGGAGTGTTAATTCGGAGACGAAAGAGCTACGCGCGCAACTCTAGGCGGGGGGTTTGTAGTTTCTGTTCTGTGATTATATTTAGATACACACACGTGTGCTGATAAAGTTATATATATACATATATACGTATGTGCACCGTACGATATAACGATGCAATAGTGTATACTAAACGATCGACACACGCCACTGTAATATGCGACATTTCTATAAACCAATATTCAAAGTAGACAGTAAGGCAGATAAAACTATGCAAAATACCAATAGATCGAGTAAAAAAAAAGGTAAGTTTTAATCATGTAACATACTTTAGATGCAGATTATATACTTGCGAATAGTTGTAGGGTAACATTGAGGATTTACTCCTTCTTTCTATCACTCCAGGAGCCATGGTTAAGGACAGAAATTATGCAAATAACACTACGATCGAGAATGATTACGTTAGAATTATTACCTAATGAACATTCTACAAATGAAAGGAGAGAAAAATTAGTTTTAGGATTGAATGAACTTCACCATTTACAGCTTCATCTATAGTTTTAACCGAGTAAACTTTGGGTTTTGGTTTCCAAATCACTGAATAATGAATATAAGTGTTGGAACTCATATGCGGGGAAATTCATGAGGATTGGAAAATTCGTTAAGGACTATAAGTGCGTTTTTAGATCCTCCAGGATCGACTCGTATGAGTTTAAGTATTTGGAAATTTTTATGTTTTCTAATTACTGCGGTGTATTTTGTGTTTGCATGTTTATTGCGACTGTGGTATACGTACGACAGCCAGCAAACCAGGAAACCATTAAATCTGATTTGGTATTTCCAAGGAACCATGGGAATATTTATAAACCGCGAAACGTATGAGAAAATATTGAACATGCGACCAAGCGTAATAACGAGGTTTTGCTTCGCGTACAACTTTGATGCACTAGTTTCTTATCATTTCTAACCGACATCATAGCTGTGTAGGTATAGTAACCGCGGATGAACTAGATCGACGTTTTGAAATCTTTTATTGAAAAGTCTAACTATCTCTTAGGCAGAGGGAAATGATACGGATTACGCATCACGAGACATGATATGTATCTGAAATTTGTGCAAAAAGGAACATCCTCGTGATGTTTTCCAAATGATTTCCACTTTTGCGATCTGGACCGATTTCAATGTCCTAATGTTACCTTGATGAGAGGGATTCAAAGTTTTCGGCGAACGCCTGCAACGCTTGCTCACAGGCACGGCGAAATCGTCGATGATTTAGAAATAATTCAAGTCTAATTCAACTATTTATTAACAACATAATGAATCTGACACAGTGTTTCAAATATCACAGGAAATGAGTATTTCCTCCATCAATTTCAACAAGAAACAACCAAGTATTATCACATGTTTTGGTCAAACGAAAAGGAAAAAAAAATAACACTAATTAACCACACAAAAGTTATCAGTGTAGCAAGGGTTCAGAGTACCCCCCATTCTGCTGGCCGCAAAGTCTGCAGCGAGGAAGTATAGACTTCCCCACTATTTCCATCACTTCCGGATTGTTATCAATAAATACAAATGCGGCTTAGTTGTTTTTTGTTGAAATTAACGACGAAAATACTTATTTTCTGTGATATTTTAAACACTGTGTCAGATTCATTATGTTGTTAATGAATAGTTGAATTAGACTTAGATTATTTCTAAATCCTCGACGATTTCGCCGCGCCTGTGAGCAAGCTTTGCAGGGGTTCGCCGAAAACTTTGAATCTCTCTCATCCAGGTAACATCAACTTTCCGGACATGGGTTCCTATATCGAAAACGTTAGTTAAGGTTCCCCCTATCACTACCCGTCGGGGTAACATAGTTAGTTGTAACACCCTGTATAAAAAAAAAAAAAATAAAAAAAAGATAAGAGAGAATAATGAAGATGAAAATATGTCACCTATAGGTAATATGTATAATTTTTCGATAACCAACACCCGAAGAATTTCTATTGGTTTTTGGAACGCGGATGAGACGTGGAGAAATGTAAGAAATTATCCCTTATCCCTTGGGTGTGCTGTGGCTATGATAAATAGAGAAGTACTATGTGACTCCCGTCTAATTCCGGGACCACGGTGTCCGGGAGGCTGCAAATTCCAAAGCACCCGATGAGATATACATATAGTGATACAGTCCAAACTTAAAGAGACAAACTCAAATAGGAGAGGACATCTCTACAGTACGTGTCGAGAGACGGATGCTGGACGAGAAGAGCAGCTTGGTTTTGGACACACGCTTGTTACTTTTTTTTTGCTTTTTCTTTTTTTATTGGGCAATAAAACTTTGACCGCATGAAACTAGCCCATCTAGAGACTGGCTCACATTTAAAGTATACTCTCGAAACTCGTAGACCAGCGAGATATTATCATTGAACAGGTAGATGAGTCGCGATCGATGATTTAGAAACGGAAAGTCTATAGCGGTGGAGAAGATGAAGAAGAAAAAAAGAAAAAAGATAAAAATTTTAATACTACTACGAGACTTCATTATAATAATATGTATATAATGTGTGTCGTTTATATGAGAGCGACTCTATACCATATAGTATATAACGTGTATGTATAGTGAGGATTCTTTCTTTCCTCACCATACGAATTAAGAAAAGAGAGAACATCTCGCTCACATGTTCTGTGTCCGGTTTATACAGGAGGAAAAAACATTCAACATAGTTGATGTGAAAGACTGCATCATGTATATCCACACATGGTATAATCTCTATGTGGGAAACGTGCGGAGTAGAAGTCTGCAGCTTCGTAAATAGGAACGGATATAAGGCAACTTAGAATGATCTTAAGGTTGGCGCGAGAAATTTTTTGGTGAAACCGCGATATATATTTCGTACAATTAATTACGTCTACATATATACAAACGTTTGTTCTTTATACTTTCAAGTGTAAAAGGACAAGTACTACTAGGTGCCATGCTCTCACATCTTTAAGACGTGATATCTTAATAATTGGGTCAACGAACCGACTTATCATTATTAAGCACCGTTCGATTCAGTTTGTCTCTTGATCTCCATAGATCTATGACAGTGATTTCAAAAGTTTTGCTTTCATTTTTCTAGCATAGAGCTGATTTTACTTGATGACACAGATATCTGAATGAAATTAAGAATATCACATATCATTTAATTTCTGCAATCAAGAAAATCTCATGTTCATAAATTCTTGTATCTGGATATCGTGACGAAATTTTTTTTTAACCAAATTTCAATGATTTGGGATAAAATTTACGGCTAGAAAGCTGCACACGTTGCAAATGTTTGATTAATTATTAATTTTGTAACAAAGTTACGTGAATTTTTTACATGTGTAAAACAATATTAGATTTTTATTAGTTTAGTAAGGTTCTAATTTATCACGTTTAACGTATGATATGTTTGCCCTGAATATCTTATCTATACTATATAATCGTAAAATCTTGTGTTGTCATACACAACTGGATTCGGTGAGAAGTCAATAAAATTGGATAAACGGAACGTAACAATCTGTGAATTAGCCCGCAATTGCCAGAGGATATAAAAAATAAAATAAAAAATACGAAAAAGATGAAAAATATCACATTAGCTAAGTCCTAAATTGCCTCTGTGGATTAGATTTGAACTCGTAACAGATGTGCTTCGAGGCTTTTAGGTCCCCTGCTGAAGCTGCACGTATGTACGAGGTGCCTATTAGGCCTTACGAACTTTATACGTATATCATATGCATATATATGAGTACGTGCGGAGCAACGCTGTACGTATCGAGCTTACTTTATTAAAATAGCGGTATCGGACGACGGACGGACGCAAGGACAGACCGGAAATAACTCCATAGCCGGAACCGAGCTCTTTCACAATCACTCGCTCCATCCCATGGTTACCCGCACGTATTGTAAGTACATGCATGCACATATTAACGTACAACACACGTGCCTGCAGTACAACTATATACAGTGTACACCACACCTTGCCTTGTGTGGAGTGGAGTGAAGTGAAGTGTTTCACCGTGTTGCAGCTGGACACTGTACACTTTTTATTTATTCCCTTTCAGGCTAGTCTATTTCTATTTGTTATGTACAGCAAATTATTTATAATAATGTGAATATGCATTGACCTATTTTAGATCAACGTTTTATTTTTTATCGTTGCTTTGAAATTATCGTCATTTTTATCGCCTGTCGCTACCTTTGTTTTATTACTTAAGTATATACTTGGAGTGTACTTATAAATATTATTACGCCTTCTACCATTATTTTCAATTAATTATATGGTTTAATTTCTTGCTTTACTGCATAATATTTCGTATGGAAGATCATTCGCATATTGTATGAGAAATATTGTTTTTGATATATTCTGCAGTATGAGAATTACGATGAAAGCGAGTTTGCTTTTAAAAAGTACAATTTTTACCGAATCTGTTTGTCGAAGAACTTATTTTCATACGGTCAAGTTAGCTACCAAAGAATTGGAGTTATATATTACGTAAACTTTTTGTCACTTTAAAAATGAAACGGTAAAATTTCAGCCTCTCTATAGGTACGAGAGACCTGGTTTTTCTCAAGGTATAATAAAAACTCTATATGTACGTATTTTATCGCAGTCTGACAGTTCGTTTGAACATGACCTCGAACGTTTTTAAACCTACATGAGTTTAGACAGAATCTTCTTTGTTAATTTTTCAAAGACAAATTGCGTGACGGTAAGCGATAAGATACCACTGCTATTGTGAATATATTGCCTTACCTAATCGTCGGTGAAATTTCATAAACAGTCGTATTATTTCGCTTTGGAGGAAGTTAACAAAACCATTATATTATACTCAATGGATTATAGAGGTTCAAGAATCACATGTTTATTCAACAAAATCATTTCATCTTCAATTCACATAATTTGAAGTTTGAAAACGTATACTTCCGTTCATAACCGGATATCATATACCCCCTCACAAAATATCCCTTGATCTATTTAAAGGAATGTTTTAATACTATGTGATATGGCTACGATACGGCAAGTTTTTTTAAAGAGGCTCCGAAACCCGCGGTGATTTTATAGAGAGAATATATTTATATAGCACTTTATGTTATCTTAGATTGTAATTTATTTAATTAATGATAATCGGTAAGTGATGTTTGCCGCTACCAAACTGCGACATAACTATACTCGTCTAGATACGATTCATTCAACAATTTTACGCAATGTGTGCACATGACTCAGAGAAGATGATATAAAATTAGATGAAAAAATTAAAATAAAATAAAATGAAAGAAAATCTCGGTGGATAAAAATTAGCTAGTTTAATCTACAGAAGCTAGTAAATATACTGTTGATAAATTATAACTATTACTTTGCGTGAATGTCTATATGATGGTCGATTATAATCGAAAGAGAAATGATCTCAGTTTATATAATTATTGTAGAGACAGTTGCTGCTACATGATGTATAACTGCGTAAATTCTAAGGAAATACAGGTGTGTTTGATGTATGTGGATGTGGGATGCATGCATATAAGTATACGTATGTAAATATATGGCCGTCTTGTTTTACTCGTCTCCATATGCTGTTTGCGTGGGATGCAGTGGTCCAGTATAATATAATAAGATGCAAGCCTCTGACATAAGACTTTCACCCCTGAGGGCCCTTTGATTATCAGCGTAGACTACGACGCGTTACGTAGGTAATTCTTATAATCTCTTATCCAATCCGCAATTATGTAACATAAAATAAAACACAGGGAAGTGGAAGCCAGTTGAACTTTGCGTTGAAAAGCAGGCTGCGGTCTAAGTACTGTTAAAAGAGACTCGTGGGAATGAATCTAGTATAGAAATACCTCAGCTACGAATGTGCAAATACGAGTAAAAGCAGATAATCGTCAATTAGAATACCGAAAACCATCGATCTACGCCTTAGAAAGCAATACTTTCCCAGCCATTACTTATCGCGATCAAATTCAAGTAGATCTTATAAATTAACGAACCTTTTTTCTCATCACGTTTCTCTTCAACTTTTCCAATATTTTCTTTAAAAAACATCGAACAAATTCACCGACAGCTTGTTGTTATCCTAACGAATATTAACTCCTTGTTATATACTTCAATCACTTTAACTCGTCAATATTTTTTTACCAATTAACAATCACAAGGTGTATACAGAAGTTCTTCATTTGACTTGTATTGTAGTTATATTAGATTAGCTGATAATCTTTCGATAACATCGAATAATTTCTTTGTGACTCAAATTTGTGTATCACGTGGTACTGTTTGATTTGAAAAATAAAAGATACGAAAATTTTCAGGTTTCAACAAAGAACCTGACGATGACTATGAGATATAAAATAAGGATAACATTCAATTTTTCGTTAATTGAAGAATATTTTTCAACACCTGACATCAGTATACATATATATATATACATTTAGGTATATGTGCGTGTATACTTTCTATTTCTGCATGGATATAACGAATTTTATTATAAAGAAACATATCGCTTAATTATTGAGAATTATTTTTATCACAAACAGTCGAGACTATCGAATATATTTAATTACTGCATAATTGATTATTATTGATTATATAAAGATGATGATTTCTAAAGAAGAAAAAAAAAACAAAGTTAACGCTATGTATAAAGTCGTTGTATACATATAGACACGTAAAATATATTACATATAAGTATACCTGTGCAACGATGTGCATATAGGTGCAACGTGGTTACGTATATATTGTCCTCATCTAAATACGTTACTCACCGCATATTTGTCCTTGTAGAAGAGCGAACTTGTAGACATGGTGTTAATTACTAACAAACAACAGCACTATGCAACTCTCAAATGAGGAGTAGATTAATTGTTAGCTTGAAACCGTTCATTATCATCGTATATTAATATAATACATACGGCACTCACATCGCGGTTTATCACTGCAGTCCACTTGCCGTCACTGATTTATAAACACATCTAACTGGGCATAAGTTTATCAAAAAAATGTGTTGATTAAAGATAATCAAGTCTATATGTAGAAGACCCTGACGTTTAATAAGACAATTTTATAGCTGCCTATTTTACTACTTATCGTTGTCGTTAATATAAATCCAGTTAGAATTATTTTTCTCATTTATATACCAAGTGGACACTCGACGGTCTATCCGTCACCTGGATTCAACTCGAAGGAGAAAGAGACTGGAAAACCTACTGTATGTCCAGTTAGATCGTCGCTACCAGAAGGGTACAGCCCCTCCATATCCATTGCAAGTGACCTACAATCTAAGTGCTGTCCCTCCCTACCACCTTCTCATCTCTGATCGGCAGCGATCTTAAGGAAGATTGGAGAGTTTGGTCAGTAAGGATTCGTCGATTTTAACTTTGGTCCGAGTGATCGTTTTAATATACAATAATATGACAGCGATCAACAAATCGTTCAATGTGCGTAAAGGGAGAAGAGTAAAACAATTATCACAATGGAATGATTTTTATTTTTAAGAAATCATAATATATTTTATAATTAAACATTTCTTAAATATACTTTTTAAATTAGAACAATTTGGAAAATTTATATTTCTATCATAGATCCTGACTGATAATTCGATTGTGCTGCTTCTGGGCCTCGTATATACACATCAATCTGGCGCGGCGCGCAATAGATTGAGAAAGTTTCTAATTTTTTTTTTTTTTCTTTCATATGTTGTACATCTAACTTTGATAACTTGTAATTATTATATCTATACTGCTAGTTAAACGGACCGCTTCTTGTACCATGTTATATTATCATGTTATTGGAATCAATTTTCGTTATTCAGACTGACAATATAGTTATAAGATGATTTGGATATCAAAGAGTGTATAATTACTGATTATCTATAATGAAGATTCATATGTATATAACTATACATATGAGAAAGTATCTTTCCTGTCAAATGTGAATTATTCATTATCTATCGCATTCGAATATCCGTCTGCGCTTTTCGAAATTTCATTCTTTACGTATTCAACGATCCAACATAATTCGTGTCGTATAAATATCGACTTTCAAAATTCGCGCTCTGCAAACGATATACGATTATCTCGAATGCCATTCTTAATGGTAATAGCTCGATCACGAGCATGAAAACTAATTTATCCTTACTGATTGAATATATTTACATGAATTATTGATACAACTTGCATGCGGATATTAGGAAAAATTATTTAGCTCTAATTAGAATATAAAAGTTGTAAGATATAAGAGATATGCTTATAATTATCTCGATTATCGGCGTTTAGCGTGGTGTCGGGGATTTCTTTGTATTCAAATATCGATATTCGAGTTTAAACAATGGCCGATAGTCAATTCCCTCGTCGATAGTTTTGGCTCGAATCTCGAGTATCGAAAACATACTCGAGTCAGTTGTGCGGCGCGGTACGTAAGTGTTGTGCGTTTGTTTCTTTTCGCGATAAAAATCAGCCAAAAAATGACTCAAGAAGGACAGTAAGTAGATGATAATTGACTTAATTCTACTTCAATAAGAATAGCTAAATTTCCCCGATATATCCAGGTGTATATTCCGTGAAAACATGCAGCAAAAATGATTGAAAAAAATGTGTCTGCCGCCCTGTGGGCTTTCGAAACGCCGCCATATTGTAAAATGGTTTTATTGATTCTCGAAATTTCTAGAAAACCAGTACTAACTAACGATATTTACTTATTCCAATCCCCCTCATTCAATTATCGAATAAACTTTTATCTATTCTCGTTCCCATCGCGATGCCGACTGAATTATATCCATACTTTAACATTATGCATTATACCACGCTATGGTCTTAGCGATATGATGCGGCTCATCGTAATCGTGTAACACGAGAACCTCGTTTCTCTAAATGAAACCTTCTTATCAATTTTTCGTCGTTATATTTCCTTCCGTTTCTTATTTTATCTTGAATTTATATATTCGGGTCTCTTTTTTCCTCAAATTATATAAAAAAAATTAACAATCTTTACACTTCCGGCGGTATTATGACTTGCTTTTATTTCTCCATTACTATTCCCACGTTTTAATTACGATTTGAATAAAACTTATTTTATTATTCATCGAAGCTGACCGGTTTTTTTCTTTTCTTTTCTACTAACTCTAGCAACTTGATTACTTATGCTTTATTTTCAGCCTATATTATAATTGTTCGAATAAATCGCTACAAAGAAAACTTTTTTGGTTATTATTCTCAGGGTTACTCCTCCCCCTGTGATGTGGGCGCAAAGAAGTAACATAGTATACGTTACTATATGTTTGGAAGACTGTAAGGATCCCACAATCAAGATTGAAGCAGATAAAATATATTTTCACGGCGTCGGTGGAACCGAACGTAAAGCGCACGAAGTAACGATCAATTTATACAAAGAAATTGATCCAGAAAAGACAATCCAAACTCCTAAGGGCAGGAATTTTGAACTTGTATTAACAAAAAAAACTCTTGGACCATATTGGCCACACCTTACCAAGGAAAAGCAAAAGTACCATTGGCTCAAGAGCGATTTCAACAAATGGCAAGACGAGGAAGATAGCGAAGAAGAACCATCCTTCGGTGGCGGTGGCGGTGGCAGTCGCGACTTGGAAGAGGTAATAATAATAATATTTTTTTTCAATTTATCTAAATGTGTTCAATGTATGAAATTGATTCTAAAGAAGAAGTCGTGTTTTTATATTTATTAAAGACTCACTGAATCTTTCACCAGGTAACAGAAATTATCAAAATAAACTTCAATCTGTATAGACAAATTTATCACCATGAAATCGGAAAATCATATGCGTTCCATTACCGATGAAATGTGATGTGGAAAATTATTTTCTTTTTCACTACAAAGCAAGCTACACCAATACTGCATCTTAAATTTCTGTTTTAGAGCATTAACACACTGCAAATTAATGATTACAAAATTCTTGAAAACTTGATATGATGAAAATTGATCTTTTGCTAATAGAGTCAAAAGCCTGTAGAAATCCGAATTGAGTGATTATTTATATTATTAAATTTTCATTAAATTGTTTTCTAAATCATGAAGCTATGAGCTATCTTGATTTTAGAATCTAAAGATTTTTGAAACTATTGCCTGGGGATAAAAATATTTGGCAAGGAACCAAAGATATTATGGAATATGTATATATATGTTTTTTTTTTTTATAGATGATGCGCCAAATGGGAGGTCTAGGTGGCTCAGGGGACCGCAAGCCAAACTTTGATGATCTAGATGACATGGGAGACGATGCTGAAGGTCCGGACAGCGACGACGATGATATGCCAGATCTGGAGTGAAATTACTTTAAAAAATAAATAAACAAATCAACTTACCCTCTCGAAAAGAATGGTGACCCAACACGGGCGCTCCGGCGTAAACTTTCGCATGGCCCGTCTCGTTAAATAAATTTCAATTGCGAATGCGAATGCTTTTTGCAATTTTATAATCAATGGCCAAACAACGTAATATCTAACTCGTAGCTAAAAAAATGCTGTGCGCGAAAGACTGAAAACTTGCAAAAGAACAAAAGAAAGAAAAAAAAAATGAAATAATAATATGGCTGATAAATGACGAGCAGCCTTAGACAGTTTTCGACCCCCCCATACCCCTCCCCTACCCCTTCCTTAGTATTTAGTTCGTAAACTAAGTTATAATGGACAAGCTTTTTTTAAATGATGAATTAATTGAATGTGTAAAATATTAAGGAGATGAAATAATGAAAAAACAATAAAAAAAAATCTAGTAAATCTGTTCATTGAAGATAAAAAAAAAGAAAAAAACAATATTCCAAGGGTAGATCCCAAGCATGAAAGAAGCCTACTACTCATACTTATGTTTGAAAAGAAAACTAGTACACAGATTTGTTTCTTTGTTCGTGTGTACGTGAAGTTAATTAATAAGAATTTTATATTCTTGTAATCGTAGTAAATAGTTGTTCGTACCAAAGCAGATTTTTAATTAAGCAATTCATCAACAATATATAGTTCTTTTTTTTTTCTTTCTTTCATTCTTTCCAGAACTCAAAACTTCGAAAAAAAAAAAAAGAAGAGCTGTAAAACTGTTTACAATTGGAAAAAGTTAAGTGTACTAAAGGAACACTGTCTAAAAATCAATGTATAAAGTTTGTAACAAATGATTGAAAAACCTCGCAATAAATTCATTCGCTGAAATATATACATATATCTATTTTTTTTTTTTTCTCTTCAGGATTACTAGTATCTTGATTAATTTAAAATATGTTAGTAGGTCTTTTGAAATCCTATTAAAAAAAAAAAAAAATCATAATCTGGAACGAGAAATTTCAACTTTTTAATAAATTGACAAATTACAGAGGTGCCTCAAATTATTTCGCAGATTTTTGAGATACGTAAATTTATTTTCAACTCCCATCATTCCTTTTCTTACTTTCTTACTAAACACATAAAAGAATAAATCGCGACAGTCCGGAAGCAATAAGTGCCTGAGTAATTAACTATTACAAAAATATTGTATTGATTTAAATTGTTTAATTATAATACAGAGTGATTTTCATCCTACAATACTAGACGCGCCTCGTAACGCTAAATATCCAGCAGTAATGTCCATTGGCAAACTTTTAACAGTTGCATATTCTTCTGCGGTTGCAAAATGCAATTTGCTCTGTGGATCTGTGTACCTTGCCTGTTAAATAAATACACAAAAAACCGTTCATCAAGAATAGTTGAGAAATTATTTTACTTGAACATCTAAGAATAAATAATAACAACAATAACAGACACTCAAAACTTACAGGTAGTCCAGAGATGTCGGAGTACTTTTTCGCCGGCTTGAAACTGGGAGGTGCATTGATCGAGCTATCTGAAATTAAATTCATTCATATATCTGTACGAAGTGTGGTGTAATTCATTTTTCAGATGTTGCGTAGATACGAAAGTGTACATGGAACCTACAATGAATGACTTCAGAAGGCCAAGGTAGTGATCGCTCTTGTGCGAGCACCTGTTTCAAGGATCGCCAGATTCGTTTTTTTCCCGAGCTACTTATCGGTCGAAATTTTTGATGGAATGTTGGGTCTTTGTATACAGGCTGAGGCTTTTTGTTAGGTTCTACAATCTCATCGTTAACCATATTCACAGACTTATCTATAAGGAGCAAAGGTCGAGTGTCAACTGAACGAAAAATAAACGTACTTTAGTGTATTTACATGGATAATGAGATTGTATGTTATTTTAAATGACTGCGAGCTCATTGGCAGACATTAGCCATTGGTATTTAGTTACCTCAGTCTTGAGTTCAATAAACCCTGCAAGATATCGAGCACATACAAAGGAAAACGTCTGAGTATCGATTATATTTATAGTTTTATATAAAAAAAATAATACAATTTGGAAACCGGGGTCAAAGCACGCTCCCAGAATTAATCTACAAATTTTTAGGTTAAATCTAAGAATTCAAAACATCAATAATCAATCAATTGTATATATATTTTTGTATATTTTGTTCAAAAAAGCGACTTAGAAGTGAGAAATATAGGCAATAATAAATTGATCAAGATTTAATTAAAATTAAATCAAAGTTTTGTAAAAGAAATAAAAATCGGTAATCGTCTATCTATATTGTTAGTCAATAGATTATATGGCCGCGGACGATTGCAGCGACATCTGAAGATGCATGTAAGATGTGTTCTAATAATATGCGCTAAGATCGCGTCGTTCGCTTTGAAAAAATATCAGGGATCACTGTAGGTATTGAGGAGTAGACTGTCCATCCTTGTCTATGGTGTCAAGCCCGTAGTTCCTACTGAAATAATTCATAATTCTTAAATAATTCGTTAAAATGGCTGCGGCTGTTAGGAATCTATCAAAAATTACAGGTAATTCAATCCTCTATATAATATACAGATCGTAATTGTCTATGTCACCGAAATATAAATTCGTATATAAATTGAGCCTTGCACGTAGTTATGTAGTCGTAAAAGATCAGTTTTATTTTAATCCTTCATATGCTTGGTTTGGTCTTGACCCAGATGACCGAATGAAAAGTCAATTGTCTCTCGTTTAAATTATATAATTTAAGCCATACTCTCGGCTTTTATCATATTGCCCAATAATCTTAACGGTCGATTGCCCTATTCAGATTGAATTACGTTCTCATAACTCAAGTACTAAGTCTGCTCTACTGATAAATCACGCATCTTTTATCTTTTGATTTGATAAAATTCACAAACGCTGTTAAATTATCGTCAAGTATCTCACTTTCGGTACTATCAACAATTTTACACGTAATCTCACTTATTCGATATTCAAAATACCACGCCTCAAAAATTTCTTATTCTCTGCTCAGCAAAGACCTGAACATTTATTTTACACATTTTATATTTGCACTTGACTAACTAGAGATAAATTGGTCTCGAAATTTCTTTATCCTTTAATTTTATACATTGATTATTGAAATTATTGTACCATACATAGTATAATAAAGTTAATCATGAATAACACAAATCTGAAAATGAACTCTTATCATTACTTTTATTTATTGTCCAACTATTCCTTTAGTATCTTACAAATTGAACAGATCATTCAATTAGGATAAGCGTACTTATGTCATTAGGCTATAAAATTAGTTCCGGCATCTGCTATTTGCACTGTCAGTATTATCTGCTACGTTTGACTTTTAGAGGGTATTAATGTCGGGAAATTTTAGTATTATTTAAAAATCTAGTAACACTTACATTCATGATAATATCGGCTGCAATTTCTTGAAAACTATTCATTATCCACTTGTTTATCATTTAACATTGAATATTGAATATTTTATCAATGTCGGTTGTTTATTTTAGTCGGAGGTCGTAGTAGCTTACTCCGTGGACAAGTAAGATTCAACTATACAGATACGAGGAAAAATCTGAAAATAAATTCAAATACCAAAGTGATATGCCAAGGGTTTACCGGAAAACAAGGAACCTTTCATTGTCAACAAGCGCTTGATTATGGGACAAAAATTGTCGGCGGAGTTAATCCAAAAAAACCTGGTACAGAGCACTTGGGAAAACCTGTATTCAAATCCGTCAAAGAGGTTCGTTTCATCGAAATCTTTCGATGATCAAAACCTTCTTTATTTATTGTATGTTTATTTATTTGATAGGCCAAAGAAGCCACAGGCGCGACGGCCTCCGTAATCTACGTTCCACCTCCTGGTGCTGCCGCAGCTGTTATGGAAGCTATGGATGCAGAGATGCCACTTATCGTCTGTATAACTGAGGGTGTACCTCAACACGATATGGTTAAAGTTAAGAGGCGTCTTCTCGAACAGAATAAATCTCGTTTAATAGGACCAAATTGTCCTGGAATCATTGCGCCCGAACAGGTAATAGGAAAATTTAGTCAGAAGCAAAGTAGCAGCAAGTATTGTAGCGGAATTTCAACTTTTCATCACCATTCTTTTCATTCTGGCTGCTTTTTTACTTGTTTATATTTATTTCAGTGTAAAATTGGGATCATGCCTGGACACATTCATCAGAAAGGGAAGATTGGGATTGTTTCAAGATCTGGAACTCTTACCTATGAAGCTGTGAACCAAACCACCTTGGTTAGCAATATTGCTGTTTTTAGAATTGAGGACTATGAACAGTCAATCATTTTTAGATGAATAAATAGATCATTGAAGTTTTCTTTGTATCTTGTAGGCTGGGCTTGGCCAGACTCTATGCGTAGGGATTGGTGGAGATCCATTCAACGGAACAGACTTCATTGACTGTCTAGAAGTGTTTTTACAAGATCCAGAATGCGAAGGGATTGTAATGATCGGCGAGATTGGAGGCAGCGCTGAAGAACTTGCTGCTGAATACCTCATGGAGCATAACACTGTCGGTGGCTGTTTATTGGTATCCAAACCCACCATTATCCTACTCCATTCCTATCCTATTCCACATATTATCATGACCTGAGACCCATATACCCTGCATGGTCATTACGATAAGTTATGATAACTCTTTATCGAAGAACAGAAATTCCGAAAAAACTCTTGCGTATTAGGTTTGAAACAATTCAAATGTGTGATGAACTCAATTCTTTCTTTGCATAAAAACGGAAAAAAGCAAATTAGAGAGTTTTTTAAGTTTCAGTATCTATTTAAATGTGTGAAATAATTTTTGTAATTTCATAGATTGAATTTGTTCCACTGTAGGGTGGAAAAGCTAAGCCTGTGGTGTCTTTCATCGCTGGATTGACGGCTCCTCCTGGTCGTCGAATGGGTCATGCTGGAGCGATTATTTCTGGTGGCAAAGGTGGAGCTCAAGATAAAATTAACGCTCTCGAGAAGGTAATGTAAAAGTTTAATTCGCCAATAAATAGAATTGGAAATTAAGTTAGAACTGAGTAAGACTGCTGGTTGATTGATGAAGATGAAAACTGAAGCAGTGGATTGTTATTCACTTAGCTACAATATTTATAATAAATTTTGATTTTATTTAAATGTTTATGTCGATTATCCAACAGATATAAATAATTTTTTAATCATGAATTGCAGGTGATTTTATTAAAATTAAATTTGTAGAGCTTATGAGTTTTTAGTAATTGGAAATTATACTGGTTTAAAGATCATGACTTTTACAGCCTAATGGACTTTGACACACAGAGCTGCTCCAAATATCACTGATACCAAAAACATTTCGCAACGTAACAAATTGATACTACTATCAGCGAAAATCTACAAAAACAACATATCAGTTAACTCACGTTTTCATCAAATTATAATTGTTCTTATGAACTAACGCAAGAAAAAAAAATGTTCACCAAAAAAAATTATTTTATATTGTCCATTTCTGATTCTATAATTTATTATTTTCCAGGCTGGAGTGATTGTAACGAGAAGCCCCGCCCAAATGGGTAACGAACTATTGAAGGAAATGACTCGTCTTGGTCTTGTCTAACTAAATGAATAATGCCGTCTTCATATAAAATACCTATAGTCAGTCAGCCCTGCATATACATACATACATGTGTCATTTCGAATTTATGTACTAAAGCCAAAAGAGCCACACCGAATTATAGACGGTGCACACTAGATGAAAAATTACTGTAGAAATTATTATTAAATAGATAAAAAAGAAAGAAAATGAAATAATAAACTTTGATGATAAGTTTAATCCTATGGTATGTAATATTGATTACATTTTGTTTGCCGATTATTTTCAAAAACCTTATGAAAACTTGCTGTATTTTTAATGCTTCTCATTAACATTCATTTTATATCATGATTCATACGATATTTATAGTTGAATTGCAGAATATTTTTCAAAATTAAAAGTTATTTGTGTTTTAGACAATTTCTTTTCTAAAAGCTGTAATTTTTTATATACGTGTGCCGGATTTATTTCACGACATTTTATAACGAAAAATAAGAAAAGTCCTCGAATGCATATCAAACTTTGCGAGATAATATCCTATTTATATATACCGTATAGAGACTGCAATTTTGTCTTGTTATAACAGGATTAGTACAGCTTTATTTGCTGGCTTGCCTTAATAGGTAAAAGATTCATAACATATTATGTATAATGTTACAAGACGTGATTATTAACAGATGATAATTATTTATGTACAGAGCTCACTATTGTAAATTATGTTAAAAAAGAAAGAGAAAAAATTAAATTGTATCTGTTTTATCCATTTTTTAATATTTATTCACATATACATATTCATATACACGAGTCCGTTTTCTCTCACTTATCTTTAACAACTATTATACTTTGGCATCTGCTTATTTCTTTGAAGAAACAAACTTCTGATCAATAAATCAAAATTCGAAATTGATCATTTGTGGTCCTAAAGAGAAACTCTGGTTTCTCGATAAAACCTTATTAATCATCGCTTCTCTCTTTATAATCACTTTACTCAACATCTGGGAATGTAAGAATTTTACAATTACAAAATGAGATTCAATTTCCAAAAAAGTTTTTTTTCAAAAGCCCATTACTTTGTCAATAAAATCGATAATTTTTTTACTATCATCACCCGCAAATAATTTCAATTTGGATAAATCCATGTCTTGGATTAAATTAAGCAAACTATCGCAGCTGCAATAATACAAATGCCCATCGTTATACAGTTGTTCGGCAAGTTCTAACTGGTGATTATCCATAAGTAATTGATTAGTGACAACAATGAGTGGTTTTTTTGCCTCAAGTGCTTCTAAACAGCTCCCAGCACCCGCATGACTTATCACAAGATCAGCAGACGTCATTTGCTCCTGTATAGAAGGACTTAGATTAAAGTATTCTACGCGATGAAAACCATTACGAGGAGAACAATCAGGCTTTAAGGAACTATTTCCAATCTGTAGAATCAGGTGGTTGTAGCCCCGATTATTCAATGCCTGAAATAGAACATTTTCGTTAGCATATTGCAATATTGACATCAATTGATCAACAGAGTTTATGAGCTACTTGGCACTTCGTCTTGACGTGTTTGGTCGGTTTGGTCTGACCGGCATAAAGCTGCGTTCACAGTCTTATGTCTTTTTCTGTGCTTTATGGTGGAAGAAGACAGAAGATCGTGTGCGCAACTTCACCGATAAGTCTTTGAAGGAAAAGAGAGAGAAAGAGAGAGCGCAATTTCACACCGGTGAGAATTCAAACACGCGCTGAACCTAACCTAACTTTAGATATTGAAATAAATAAGAGATAATAAAAAATAGATTATCGTATATACCTCTAATACTTCAGAGGTGGTCACCGTGTTTATCAATTCATCAAACTTGGTCGTTCCCACCGTAACGAAAACTTTTTTAGTTGACATTTCAAGGGGCGTTTTTTTTTTTTAAAACCTTTGAATGGCTTAACTCCTTTCAAGGGGCGTTGAAAGCACACAGCTGTCTGCAGGTTCTTTTCCATGAGCAACGTTCATTGGTTTACACTGCCGCATGTGATGTGTCAGACTTCATTCGTAAGATCTGTCAAATTTTTTTTTCGATAAAGAAGAGGTGCAGTAGCTGTTGCATTTGGGTTTGACTATTTGTCAAAATGCAGCAGTATGATTTACTCATTCAAGAAATCGAGGGAATCGATGATTACTTGGGCCCTACATTCAAGTAAGAAGCGTTACCTCTCACGTTACCTCTCACGTTACATTTCTAACGAGAAATAAATACTAGGTTATGTTCCGCTGTCAAAATGCGCGGGTATCAAAAACCACCCTTATTACGCAGATGCATCGCTTCTTCTTCTTCTCCTTGCATTTGCGCATTGCAGGGGGTAGTTTTCTCACAAATTATATCAACTATAATAATAAAAGTATAACGAAGTAAATAAATCGCATTTTTACATCATTGTACAAAACCACCACAACTCATGTCCCAAAATCACTCAATGTCTGTTCTAAACGTAGCATCTAAACACGAACTTTTATTATTCGAATTAGAATCTACAGATGCAAGTAATATTGGCCTGGTAATCAGGTATTAACATTATTCTACCAAATTTTTATACAAATTAATAACAATTGCACTTCTCGAATTAATTCTCGCACAATTTTAGTTGTATCTTTAGTTAAGGAGAATAATTTTCAAAACTTTCACATAACTCATTACGTCGTACTTTAATAGAGCTATTTACGATGGGCAAGAACACCAACAATTTATGGAAAAGCTGGACGACAGGGTAAAAAGCCATGACAAAGACATAGAGCGTATGTGCAACCATCATTATCAAGGATTTATTGACTCTATTAGAGAGTTGTTGCAAGTTCAATCCCAGGCACAGCAACTTAATGTTAGTACTACTCTCTGTGTTATTTTAGAGGATCTCTATGCGCAGCTTAAAAAACATTTGATGAGTAATCTAATCACATTCTTTATGTATTTTGATAGAATGAAGTAGTGGAGCTTGATAAACGGATCACTGATACTGCCGCTGGAGTTATTGAGAAAGGAGAAGAGCTTGTGAAAGCTAGAAAGGTCGAGAATAACATGGCTGCCGCAGTCGACAGTCTCACTATGTGCCTTCCCGTTTTAGCTGCTTATGCTAAACTCCAAAGACAAATGAAGGATAAACGCTATTATCCGGCACTCAAGACACTCGAACAACTCGAGCATCACGATTTACCCAAAGTTACCAATTACAGATTCTCTTCGCAGATTACGCAACAAATTTCATTGTAAGATACGCTAACTATGTATGAAGATGCTATTTTAGATTCATACCGACATACTCTTTTTTTTGATTTATGAAATTCGAGTTACAGCTTGTTTCTAAGAAATCTGAGAACCTCGAGCCTTGAGTCTTTTGTTTTAGCTTATTCATACATTTATAACTTCTATTCTACCCGCTGGTAGTTGTTGAAACCATCTTTATTCATGTTTACAGGCTGCGAGAGAACATAAAGGATGCATCGATGTCTGATTTGAGAGATTTTCTAGAAAATATTAGGAAATATTCACCAAAAATAGGAGAAGTTGCAATGAAACATGTGAGCAAGCTTTAGAAATAATTGACTGAGTCTAATTGCGTCTAGTTACGAATAATGTTAAAAAATTCTTAAACTGTTTGAGTCAGACTGCCGAACAGCTTGTAAATGAGGCTGAAATTGTTGGAAGAAAAAAGAAGAGACAAGCTACCCCGCAGCCAAATATATTGGCTGGGGATACAGAAGAGGAACTTAGTGCACAAGACCTCATGGACTTCAGTCCAGTTTACCGTTGCATGCATATCTATACAGTATTACGAGAGAGTGATACCTTCAAAGCGTATTACAGGCAGCAACGAAAACAGCAAGCTAGGCTTGTGCTACAGCCTCCTAATAATATGGTAAAAATAAACTGAAGATTGAGAGATTTAGATGAAAATTCACAATAATTTTAGTTAAAGGATTATACATTTTGATTGATATTTGTAATAAAAATGTATTTCTTTATAGCATGAGAGTATAGTTGAGTATCAGTCCTACATCCACGGTATTCTTGGATTCTTTGTGGTCGAAGATCACATTTTAAATACTGGAAATGGATTGGCAACACGATCTTATCTTGAAGAAGTTTGGTCCATGGCACTTTCAAAGATCGTAAATGCTTTGAGGACGAATTCGGTGAGAAAATAAAGAGAAATAAGTTAATGAGTGAAAGAATAGACTGGAAATCTAATGTCATTTCTCAACAATTATAGATACTTGATTTTAATGTTATCATTGATTATTTTCAGGCCTATTGTACAGACGCTACATTGATTTTGAAGATCAAAAATCTGTTGATGTTATTCAACACTACGCTAAGGGTAAATATAAATGTGATATTCATGTATATCAACCAAGACATACACCTAGTGTAATTGCAATAATGTTGTTTCTTTGCAATCAGAACTACGGCTATCCTGTTGGTCAACTTTGGGAATTACTCCAAGAGATAAGAGTTCACTATAATGAAGTTTTGATGCAACATTGGGTCCAAGTATTCAGAGATATTTTAGACGAAGACAGTTTTTTACCGATTCAAGTGAGTTGATTCTCTGCCAGGGTATTAGGGAAAAGGAAAAGGAAATACCTACGAATTAATGCTTGTGTAAAATTTCCAGGTTTCTTCACAAGCGGAATACGACCATGTCCTTGGATCATTTCCCTACAACGACGAGGCATTACAGAAGGCAGAGTTTCCAAAAAGATTTCCGTTCTCTGTAATGGTCCCGAAAGTTTATCAACAAGTTAAAGAGTTCATTTACGCCTGTTTGAAATTTTCCGAAGATTTGAATCTCACACAAACTGAGGTCGATGAAATGATTCGTAAATCAACTAATTTGTTATTAACAAGGACCTTCAGCGGATGTCTTTCTTCACTATTTAGAAAGCCATCTCTAGCTCTGCTTCAAGTTGTACAGATCATAATAAACACTGGATATCTTGAGAATTCCACTAAGTATTTGGAGGAATTTGTTTCCAATATAACAGGGTAACTTTTATACTGATTTATACGGCTCTCCCATCATTGAATATCGGTTTTAACCATCGTTTCGTATTCAGACACCACCAATTCTTGATACTGATGTTCATTAATTATTCAGAACGCCTCACGAGGGTCAATTGAGCTGCGGTGGAGTTCAATCAGCCATGTTTCGCGTCGCTAGAGAAGATGCCGAACGTCAAATCTGTGATAAATTGGAACGAAAACTGGACGAGTTTTTAGAATTGGAAAACTACGATTGGAATTTGGCAGAACCGCAAGGTCATGCGTCGAGCTTTGTAACGGACCTTATAGCATTTCTACAAAGTATTTTTATGTGCTTTACGAATTTACCTGTGAGTTATTATCCTCAGATAATCAGTGTGTGATAATATCCACAATAATCTCATAAAAAGAATTTATCTAACAATTTATCGTATTATTCTACTTTTCAGGAAGAGGTTGCACAAGTTGCGTGTAAATCCGCATGCTCACATATAGCCAAGGCAATTCAAGGGATTTTGATAAGTGACGATGTCAAACAAATCTCAATGGGCGCCCTCCAACAAGTCAACTTAGATACCATTCAATGCGAACGTATGTATACTGATCTTTGTGCCGATCAGGTGAAAACTTTGAAGTTAGCTATCACGTTAGAGTACCATTTATACAATAAACTTCGTATTATGATTCTAAGCAAAGGGTATAAATTACTCGTTTGAATCAATCGGTTTCTTCGAATCATAACTATACTAAGAGGTTTCCGTGAACCTCAACTCGGCACCACCCAAGATTTTCGTCTGTTTTTCGTAGGCTGGCCATCCCCTTTTCAATTTTGAACTTTCAAAGGCCGTAAAATGATCAAATAATTGTGTGAATAAATAAATGAATAAACGGATGGATGGAAGGATGGATGGATGGTTGGATGGATAGATGGATGAATGGACGGATGGATGGATGGACGGATGGATGAATAAATAATTAAATAAGTAATCAAATGAATGAATAGATGTATATGACTGAATGATTAAATAAAAGAATAAATGGCTTCGTGAAATCCATGCATCGTAAAAGCAAAGCAGCTAAGTGAAAATAATTATGAATCTAATTAATGTTATTATTGATGCATCTAAATTGTACTGAATAATTTTACTCTTTCAATATAATTTATTGTGATAACAATTGTTAATTGTTAACATTTATTTGTTTATTTATTTATCTATTTGATTATTCATCTAAATATTTATTCATTTCATTATTTTACGGCCCTCGGAAGTTTAAAATTGTAAAGGGGATGGCCAGCCTGCAAAAAACAAACGAAAATCTTGGGTGGTGCCGAGTTGGCGGTGACTGAGTGCGATGTTTTACGGAAACCTCTTAATATAGTAAATACAATGCTAAATAGCTTACGAAGCCATTTTTTTTTTTTTGTTCACAGAATTTGCTGCATCAGAACCAGTAGTAGGATTGCCGGAAGGAGTGTTACTCCAGTACTTTGCGGAGTTGAGGCAACTTCTAGATCTGTTTATGAGCTGGGATTGGCCTACTTATTTTCATGATTATGGTCATGAGTCAAGCAAATATAAATTGGTCACACCTAACACGGCGGTGGTATTGTTAGAAAAGTAAGATCCAGATTCATGAGTAAGATCATGATTTTTCTATATGGAATTATATGGAATAATATCTGAATAACTCAAATCATTCTTGTTCACACTTTTTTTTCAGACTAAGAGAATCCGACAAGAAGACAGTGTTCTCTGTGCTAAAGAAAAGCGAACGTGATAAAAAGAAGCTTCTGGAAACTGTTCTTAAACAATTGAGACAACTAGCACAAACTACTCAGCAGTAATAAAATTGTTGAGGAATGAAATAGCCCGAAGAAAGCTGGAGTTGTACCTATGTGAGTCATATAGAACTTCATTTTATGTTTTTCCTAGAGAATTGATAAGAGAACAAGATCATGTACGAAATTTTATTGGAATCAAAAACGAGACTCTGATAATATCAGCAATAATTTATATCATGTCAGCTCTGCGATTAAGTGGTGAGATTTTGATATAAAAAGTGTTACAGACTTCTTATGTATTTTGTAATGATGAGAAGTTCAATTCAAAGGAGTAAATAGTTTGACTATATCTTCGAACTCAATATATTAAATAAGCGCTATAAATATCATTGCTGGTAAGCTAAAACCAATTATAAATGTGTAATGAGAATAAATATATTTTTTGCTGTTGATCGACAATATTCTTCATGATATATAGCAGGAGGAATTAAACTGACAACTCAATTCATATAATAATCAAAAGAATTATCGGTTCGATTATCATATAGGATTACTAGCATCATTGGATCTCTATAATCACATTTCAGATTCAATTAAGTTCAGAAATCTCCTGGCTCAAACTCAGATTGCTGGAAACTCAAGACAAATATTGTCCAGTTTCTGGTGTAAATTCAAAAAGCTAATAACCAGGTTTACATGTCGTTTAGAAACAGTGTCAGTACTGAAGCGATAAATTTATCTCACATAGTTGGTTGTACAGAAATTTATCAAAGACACGCTAAACACGGTCATTAACATTTCAGCTGTGTAAATGTTACGTAATGATGAATTAACTAGAATTTGTTATATTGAGAGGGGTTATCAGCACTTGGCTCCAGTGTTTTTGTTGATTAGCTGATACAGGGCACAGTAGTGGCTCAAATGCAAAGAAATACCAATAAAGTTTAATGACGGAATTTTTTTTCAAACATTAACTATATCATGATTTCGATGATCAATTTTGATCACGGGTTATACGATGGGAGTAAATTAACTGATAAAACAGTTGAAATAATCTTTGAAATAATAATTGGTTTTATCATCATAGAAATATAGTTATAACAGTCATTGAATTATTAAAGGTAATCAAATTTTCGAAGTTATTCAGTAGTCTGGGAAGTTGCTATATCAATTTTCCATTTATCTCAAAATTTGATAACCCAAAGCTTTCAAGCCTTGCTTCATTGAGGCAACACTCTCGGTGGACAAGGGGGTCAGTGGAGCACGAGAAGGTCCCACATTGAATGGAGTTAAAAGTCCCATAGCGACTTTCATTGTCTCAACCCAACCACCTGCAATCAATTGGAATTTTTTTTAATTTTAAACAAAAAAATTTCAGTTCACAAATCAGTTATAAATTAGTGTCAATGGTATCAATCGTATATTGTTAAAGGAAAAATGTGTTGCAGAAGATCTGCTCAAAATCGAGATGAATCTACTGGGACAATTTCATTTTTTGCAGTGGAGTTGTGTCTGTTTCGAGAATTACCATATTTAGTGATCGCAATCACAGCATTTGAGAGCTTTTCCTGCAATTCTCGAGCTTTCGCTATATCACCTGCAGTACTGGCTTTCAATATTCCTATTCCTAATTCTGGCAACAAATTTATTGTTGTTGTAATCGCTGAGTCCATCCCTTGAGCAAAAGCACCTGCCATTATCTGAAAATTGTTGAAGCATTCTCTAATAATGATCATTACTCGTTTATAAATTATAGGGGAGATTTTCGGTAGTCAGTTTTGTATCTCGAATGAGAATAGCGATGTGAGAAAGTCAAAAAGTGGAAGTTTTATGAAATTAATTCGGGATTTTCCTTTATGATTTGCTTTTACCTGATCACTGCCGAGAAAAACGGCGAATTCTTTGTTATTGACGCGAAATGCTTGCGTTGCCTCTTCAAGGTTTGTATTGGTGAATTTGATACCGACAAAAGACGGAATCCTATCACCAACGGACTCCAAGAACTGGGGAATGTTGACTGAGAACGTATTAACGAATTTTATGAACATAAATGGAATAGTAGTCAATTTACTTCTAGCTAATTGCGAATCTGTTTAACAAGTACACATAAACTTTCTTCAATAATAATTAATCCGGGAGCTTGGAACTTTTGTTAAAAGCAACTTCCTCAATTAAGATAAGAGGAATCTGCAACTGCAGGAATACACAATATTATACAACTTGCAGTGGGAAATGACAAATTTACGGGATGTGATAATCTATTTTCAAAACTTGTGCAACTTTCGTAAGTCTAACAAATAACAAGCAGCGCTTACTGTTGACATTCGAAAATATTGGTATGTGATAGTAGAGCAGCGGCGTTTTGGGAGCAGCTTGACCCACAAGTCGCAAATACTCTACTAATTGTTTCGGTGTTGTTGGTTTGAAGTAAAGTTCCGGAAGGCACAGTAATGAATCGACGCCAATAGTCTCGGCATGCTTCGCCTGTAACATTGACAAATCGTTGTCGTTACTCCATTAACGAGTTGGGCTTTTAGTAATTATGATTAATCTATCAAGACCAGATTTTCGTTAGTCCTTCCGCGATTCTTCTAGTACCTTTCTTCGACCTTTATTTGCATTTTGGTTGCTTTTAATTATCAGATATACTTCAAACACGAAGCAAGTAGTATAATTAAAAATCACGTCTTGAAACGAATAGTTTAACATTGATCGAATCTTGTTTGTATTGATTATTGATTAGATTGAAAATATATATCAGGTAAATTAAAGATTTGAATAGACATACTCGATAGGGTTGAAGCAAAAAAATCGAGATAATTTTTTCTCGTTGATGATCTCGTAGCTATTAATTATGCAAACTAATAACTTTGGGGACGTACCAATTCGAGGACGTTTGGTAAGCAGGTTCCCCCAATTTGAAGCATCAAGTGTTGCTTTGTAGATTTCACAGCATGCACCCAAGCTTCAGCAACGGCTTTCCTTTCTTCAACAGTCATCGAGGGTCCTTCACCGCTCGTACCATTGACTATTGCGAAATAAAATCATCGCAAGGTGGGTAATGAGATTTGAAAGATGATCGAAAATGTTCGATAAAATTCATTTTGAATGGCATAAATGGCGATTTGTGTCATGTCTTTATTATTCAAGATAATAATCCTACAAAAAAAAAAGGGTAAAATCGTGTGCTTAATAAATGCATAATTTTACCCAGCACTCCAGTGACTCCCCGCTCTGCGAGGAATTCTGCATATTGAGGAATAATGGACAGGTTCAGGCTTCTTGTGCTGAAAACGTAATAATCACGAAATTCCGTTTTAGCGCAATAATATCCGGCTACCTTTGGCGTGAAATTAGAAGACGTGTGACGTGATTTACCTGTCATTTAGGAATGGTGTTAGCACCGGAGCGATATGTCCTCTAAAAGTGTAGGATAGTCTCTATAAAAATACGGACAAAGAATTTAATCGTATTTTGAAACTAATTCATGTGCGTGATTTGTCGAATGGATTATTATAATGTGCCTGCGATGAAAATTTACTCATTTTACAAACGCAATTCCATTTATTTTTTCATATATTTCATTTCCCCCAAGCAGGATGATTCTTTCAATCCCGGTGGCTGGTTCAATGCAGCACTTGATCTTGCCTGTGGGCGAATTCAAATCCCCAAAAAATAAATTCGAATGTTAATGTGGGATTTCTAATTTAAACTGTTTCTCCCCCGGGGTAAGCTAGAATTCTCCACATGACATGCCACGTCATATTTGAATGGGCCCCCAATACAGAAATTTCAATCGCAAAAGTTCAAGGTAAAATATTTCGCTGAATTCTTAAATATCGCGACTAGCTTAAAGCTGACCGAACACAAAACTCAGCTTTCTCTCAATTTCTCGTACGAAGAGATGAAGCTTAAAGATTTACAAAAACAGATAGCCCGATTAAAGTCAATAATTGTATCTTACCGGCATTTTTCTACTCCTGGCTGCACAGTTCCTTGACCCTAGGAAGATTTCACAATGCAAGTTGGCGAGTAACTGACTATGGGCGTATTATTAGCGAAGTGCGAATCTCGCCGGACTTTATATCACTGTTGTTGATAACCCGGTACTAAAGTCTCTCAGTAGTTGTTACTTCAATGTATATTATCAGTTTCATTTATATAACCCGACACAAGAAGTTTCTATCGCATTTAAAACATCTTAAAAAAAAAAAAATCGTTGGATGTTTTAACTCGGCGCGTAGTTTGCCGAGCTTAGGTTCGTGTATACTATACATGCATATGATTATGTAAGATGTTTATACATAAGCGCGAAGCCGAGAGTCATCGAACCACGAGTTCGATGAAACCGATAATACCTGTTGACATTCTGAATTGTCTTGATAAGACATGAAATTCAATATGTGCGTTGATCGTGAGTGTAAAATTGAAGATTGATAAAAGAAATACCTATAATCCCTGTTCGACACCAAATATCTATTATACGTTCCACAGGAATAAGGATAAGAATTTTTATTCAGACCCTAATCATATCCTACCTCTGTGCGAAATAAGTACTAGCAGTAATTAGTCAGCATCATGTTACACAGGGTGGTATTTATTCAGGGAAGATATATGAAAAAAGTTTTACACAGAACTTGGAGCAACCTGATGGTAAAGGTAATGCTGATATGGATTAGTCTGTGGATTGGACTGCTTCCACGATTTTTCAAGTAATTCGTGATTTTAGATTTAATAACGCTATCAGCTGCTTATAGCCAAAATCCTCGTTTGCTATTTAAAACCGTGAGTTACTTGAAAAGTCTCAGAAGTGGTACAATCCGTAAGTCATATCATATCAGTGTTATTTTCCCCCCTCTGCCACCCCCAAGTTATGTGTTAAACTTTTTCTCATACTATCTCTTCTAGTTTCTAAGATAGTCGCCTGGGGCGAATAATAAAGTACCCTGTTCAATGCCAGAAGAGTTAGTCGACTTGTTCGTGTTTCAATTT
The DNA here is from genome assembly GCA_914767705.2 of Tenthredo notha. Lineage (NCBI taxonomy): Eukaryota > Metazoa > Arthropoda > Insecta > Hymenoptera > Tenthredinidae > Tenthredo > Tenthredo notha. The sequence goes on from OU611906.1 coordinate 15,899,174, forward strand.
CATACATATGATCATACCGAGTTCACAAGAAGTTGAAAATTCGAACTTTCTGTATCTGACATTCGCAGTATCGTAGCATATACTCAAAATCTTACCACATGATAATTTTCTTCATGATTGCCAGCTTTTTCACCATCATCATAATCATCTTTCACTTCAGATATTTCTTCATTCGTCATTTTATTAATTCATACGTTACGAAGAGGCCGGCCCGCCGGGTAATATAAGGGATAAAGTTTCTGCTGGAGTGTTTTCAGTGGAAATGTTGGTTATTGCGTCAGCAGACAGCATACATTATAATAAACAAACAACTAAGCAAACGCTGGAGTTTCACGTATATCTTTTTCCTGTTTCTACAAAACTCAAATTTGAGTGTTTAGATCATTTTTTCATTTATTTCTAGGTCTAAGCTCTTGCGCTTAGCCATGATTTCTTCGAGCTTCCTATTCGAAACGGTATAATCAATTTTAATCGATGGGAGGAAATGAACTGACGAAACAGTTGAAATAAAATTCGAATTATCAATCGATTTTTATTATCAAATACCTATAGGACAATAACAGTAATTGAATCTTTAAAAACAATCAAATTTAAAACTTTATTAAGAAGTCCGAAAAGTTTCAGCCACCAATTTTCATTCATCTCAAAACCTCATATTTCAATGCTTGTAAACCTTGCTTCATCAAGGCGATACTCTCGGTAGAAAGAGGGTGCATTGGAGCTCGTGGAGGTCCCATATCGAATGGAGTCAAAAGCCCCATTGCAGCTTTCATAGTCTCAACTCGAGTACCTGAAACCATTTGATTAATTCGTTTATATCGAACAATTTATCAATCATCAGTTGTAAAATGAGATGTTTTATTGAATAAAAAAGATGTTGAAAGCAGTGGAAAAAATTCAGCTATGTAATCAGGCTCACCGTATTTAGAAATCGCCTTCGAAGCTTTTGCTAACTCTTCTTGCAATTCTCGGGCCTTGGTCATATCCCCAGAAGAACTGGCTTTTAATATCCCAACTCCTATTTGAGGTAACATATTCATTGTCGTTGTAATTGCTGAGTCCATTCCCTGAGCAAAACCACCTGCCATTATCTGAAATTTGTTTAAACGTTTTACAATTATCATTATCATTCACTTGGTTTCACTTAAGTGAAAATAATTAAGTACCTGATCATTGCCGAGAAAAATGACAAACTCCTTGTTGTTCACGTGAAATACTTGTGTCGCCTCTTCAAGGTTTGCGCTGGAGAATTTTATACCAACTAAAGACGGAATCTTATCACCGACTAACTCCAAAAACTGAGCCATGTTGACTGAAAACGTATAGAAACGGATTTCATGGATATAAATATAACAAGAGTCAATTTATTTCTAGCTAATTGCGAACCTGGTCAATAACTACGCGCAAACTAATCTTCGACAAGTGATGAGAAAGTTTTTTTTACTTTGGTTGAAAGCAGCATGCGTGCAATAAAATCAAGAAAAATTAACAGCTGCAGAAACGTACAAGATTATACAATTTTCAGTGAAAAATGTCAGGATTTACAAGATGCGATAATCTACTTCCAAAACTCGTACTACTTTATAGTAAACCTAACAGTGAACAAGCTACGCTTACTGTTGACATTTGTGAATATCGGTATGTGGTAGTAGAGCAGTGGCGTTTTGGGAGCAGCTTGAGCTACAATTTGCAAATACTCTATTAATTGTTTCGGCGTTGTTGGTTTGAAGTAGAGTTCCGGCAGGCACAGCAATGAATCGGCGCCAATATTCTCGGCATGATTCGCCTGTAACAGTGATAAATTGATGTCGTTACTCAATTAACGAGCTGGGCTGTTAGTGATTATGATTAATCTATCAAGACGGGATTCCTGCTAGTCGTTTCGTAATTTTCGTCGTTCCTTTCTTCAAACTTCATTTTCATTTTCGTTGCTCTCAATTATTCCAAAGACTTTAAGAATGGTATTGGGACGATATATGCTCGAAGGGGTTGTAGCAAGACGGTCAACAATTGATAGGTCCAAGTTGAGCCTGCATTTATAGCGACAATTTCGAACGTAGCTATTAGTTTTGCAAACTCGCATTATGCAAACGTACCAATTCTAAGACATTTGGTAATGTGGTTCCACCAACTTGAACCATCAAGTGTTGTTTTGTAGATTTTACAGCACGTGCCCAGGTTTCAGCAACAGTCTTTCTCTCTTCAACGATCATCGACGGTCCCTCACCGCTCGTACCATTTGCTATTACGAGATAATATTATATTGCAAAGTGGATGGTGAAATTTGTAAGATAATTGCGAATGCTTGATAAAATGGATTATCGAAAATTTAGCTAACATTGCACAAGGTTTTGTAACTATGGTGTAATTATATCATCACGCATGTTTTCCCGCATTGGACATTTGATAAAATAAATCTCTGTACTTATTAATATGCATATAATTGACCTAGAACTCCGGCGACCCCCCGGTCTGCAAGGAATTTAGCATACTGAGGAATAATGGACAGGTTCAGGCTTCTTGTGCTGAAAACGTAAGAAATACAGGATTTCATCTTAGCGCTATAATATCAGGCTGCATTTAGCGTGAAATCAGAAGACATGTGACGTTATTTACCTGTCGTTTAGAAATGGTGTCAGCACCGGAGCCATATGTCCTCTAAAACTGTAGGATAGTCTCTATAAAAATAATTCAGCTTTTATTTTTAAACTAGTTCATGTGTGGAATTTGTCGAATGGACTATAATAATCTGCCTGCGATGAAATTTCGTTCATTTAACACACGCAGTTTTTGTTTTTTCCCTTTTTTTTTCCCTTGCCTGTGGACGAATTCAAATTCCCCTAACAAAAAAAATAATTTGAATATTGATGTAGATTTTATAATTTAAACTGTAACTTCCCTTTTTTTGGTAAACCAGATGTTGTCACATGACATGCTCACGTAATATTTGAATTGGCTCTCAATACATAAATTTCGAACTCAAAAGTTCGAGGTAGAATATCTCTCCAAACTCTTGATTTCGCGAATATCTTAAAGCTGACCAAACCCGGAGAGCAATCTCTGTTTCAATTCATTGAAACATGAGGTCGACTCAAAGATTTACAGGAATGAATCGCCATAAAACAAAGTATTGGTAAATGATTCTGCTATTACCTGCATTGTTTCTACTTTTGAATGTGCAGCTCTTGGATTTTACGAATATTTCACTATGCGAGACAGTACTCTACCAGTGTATTATCAAACCAAACCGAAATGTCACCGTTGCTGATAACCTGGGAGTAAAGCCTCTCACCAGGCGCTACTATAACGTATATTGTCTGTTTTATTTGTGTAATCAAGCCAATTGAGCTTATCGCAATATGTTCTAAATTGGTATATATATAGCTTGCCAAGTTCGGATAGCGGTGTTTCATGAACTCATATGATTATATAAGCAAGGTACTATTACATCGCAGCGACTGTAGCGCTTGCTACTAAAATAGACACAACTTTTCTCCCGCGTATTTATTGATTCCATTGCTACTAAATTTGAATCATATTTCTTGAAGATTGAGTAAATTTACATTTTCTATGAAACTGTATCATCAGGTATGACGGAGACTTTCAAAAATAATCAGCGGAACGATTCCGAAGGGGATTGCAGCTATGTAATGGCGAGAATAAAATGAGACAAATTTGTTAAAATTGAATTGTAGAGATTGATTAGTTAATTCAAATGTATGCCGGTCGAACTTTAACGCGACAGAATATTAATCCCCACTACGTTTACAGGCTGGAACTAATGACGGAATTCTATTTTTTCGTTGCACGATGATGTCGCACTCATATGATAACCGAAGGATTTTTTTTTAACGTCACTTTGAAAACAGAAAAAAATAAAAATAAATTAAGATGGTATATCGTTCAGACGCAGTATATAGAAGCGAAGAAAATTCTGACCCGAAAATCAATAGGAAACATATGGTCCAAAGTTGATGGGTGGTGAGATAGCCGTAAGCTTGACGTTGCTGTAGAGATGCTCAAGTTTGATATACCTATAATTGAACCGCTGGTTAATATTTTATCGGACGAACTAATCCGGCTGATTGTTTTCCACATTCTAATTGTTCATAAATGCGAAATGCGGGTGAAAATGGGCTGAGAAAAGGTGGGGACTTGATGGATGTGTGCGCTACAATAATTTAAAGGGTGCCTATTGAATTTTGAAAGGAAAAGTATGCTGGGCTTTATTCAAAAAATTATCGACTCTTATACCCGACCCTGAAAACTTGAAGTTGAAAAGTAGTACAAACGTAGGTTCGATACTTTGGGTCAAGTAGCAGTACTATTTAGGTAAGAGCCTCTTCCTTTATACGATCTAACTTGCCCACCTGTTATCTCGTCACCCATAAACTTTGGACCTTTTGTAGCCTGGTCTTTTATGCAGAATTTGATAGCCTTTCAGATTATGTAAGTAACATAAAATAAAACCAAGGGTGACGTTTACCGGAGCACAAGATCTTTGCCTAAAAAAAATCTGACTGCACGTTATATTTTTCCGACTCGAAATCCTAAAAGTTTACTCGTAGGTGTTTTATTTTTTTTTTATTTTTATTTTTATTTGCAACTTGCTTAGTCTCGTATGGATATCGGCCTGAGGGTATTAACAACCCCATATAATTCCAGAAAAGTTAGTCGACTTGATGTTGCTTCATTTTCATGTATATAATATTATACTAACTTTTCAAAAAGTTTAGAATTCGAACTTTCAGAATTCCAACGTTCGCAATATTATAGCATATTGTTTTTCATCATCATCTTATGCATGAAATACGCAAATATGTAAAGGAGACCGCGGTTAACAATCAGCACACGTAAACTCTGCAAAACATCTTTATTTAGATACAGTCAAATTTTCTTGAAATGATAATAATTGTTCATTTAATACTTAACGATGTTATATCAAAACTGAGTCGATTGTGTTCAAATTTTAATGCTGTGTTGTAAATTTTCTAGTATTGTGGCATATTCAAGTAAGTACAAGTCGCGTTCCTCACTTTGAATTGGGTGATTATCAACCCAGGGGGGGGATTCTGTGAATTAGGTCATGAAATTTGGTCGAGGGTGGTCGGTTACCGAAATAGGAAGTAAGAGGAGTGGCTTTTCGTCAAGTCAAAGCTCCGGAAGAATTATTATTCCGACAATTGATGTAAAAGAGAGAAAAACTCGAGTCCCCAACCTTTGTGCGTTGAATATTTAATAAATTCGCAAGCCTCTTTCAGAATTACAACTTTTGCCTGCGTGTTATTTTCAGTCCAACTTGAGTTGCGGTAATAAATTTATCGTAAGTAACCCGCGCGAAGAAAATTTTCTTTTTCTAATACTGCATTATGTAAATTCAGGGAGGATAATGCTTCTCAGAGGTTGCACTAGTGTTTTACTCGCATCAAACATTCATTTGACATTTTTATTGATGAACCAAAGCTTCAGCAATCCCTCAAATCCTTCATGGTTGAACTAGCTACACCTTTCTCATCCTCATATTTACATAATACATTCCATCTTACAATTTTTCTCAACATAGTTAAGTAATTTCTTGAATCAAGGAACGAATTATAGCACCAGGTGGGCCAGAATTTTATACATAAAAAATAATTAGTCGACGAGATGATAATGAAATGATTTTTGGTGATTGCTTGTGATAAGGACAGGAAGGTGAAATAACAATATTGTTTTCGAAGGCTTATAAGGATAAGTCAATGATAGTTATTATTTATAAAAAAATGCTTTATGTTTATTTACATGTACATATTTCAACAATGTTAATATTATTATAATAATTTGTAATCTAAGTGGCCGCATGCTGTGATTAGATGTTGAAATGAAAGTAAATAAGATACTTACGCCAAAAAGTTTCTATGCTACTGATAATACAATGCTTTATATATATATATATATATTTCTTTAATAAGAAACGTTTAGTATTTGACTATATGTATATGTACTATATTTTGTATATTAAATGACAAACGGGTGATTCGAACTTCGCATCGGCAATTAGGAGGAAAAATAAAAAATCGCATTCAAAGCGAATTATTATAATTCACGTTACATGATAATAATTGTGGTAACGATCCAGGATATGGAAGTATGAAAATTTTTCCACTACAAGGAAGAGCAGTTCCTTAAACGTATAAGACTTTATGTAATTTTTAGTCACATTCATCGTCAGCTACATATATTATGTATATGTAAAGTATGATATGTATGTACAGATGAAAAGATGAGAATAATATAATTTATTCGTCAATAATATAGGGAAGATGATTGAAACGTTGGATTAACGGATCAATTATTGTTAATTATATAATTTAAGATAGGTGTTTTTTTTTTTTTTTTTACCGCTGAAATATTAGGTATAGGTATATATGCGAAGTTCAAGTCACACCTGTTACGAATGCAGCCCGGCCAGCCTGGCTCCTGACAGAAACTTTTTGGCTGTCACTCTGTATATTATATAAAATTACGGTGTATGTAATACGCTAAGATCTCGGATATGTACACAAGAGATATGCACGTGGAGACGGATGCCTCGAATTAAAACTTAATACTGCTTGTGGTTTTCAAGAAGTTGGTTATTCTTATGACAATGGTCCCAAATGTTAAAGTAGTCGTTATTAATATCATGGCGAAAGCAAGAAGTTCACTTATTTTTTTTCTTCTTTTTCTTTTTCTTTTTTGTTCTTGTTTATAATGCAAGGAAACAACTTCAATATATGATAGCTGCATTTTGTGATACATATTTACAAACGCAATTATTATTTAGAGATCGCCGCATCTGATTCGTTAATTATACTGATTATATTGCGCGCAGTTGTATTGGTGGTACAATCGGTAGTTTTGGTAATGGCGATATGGTGATATGGTGATATGGTGATGGTATTGGTGTTGGTATAGTTCTCCAGTTTTGAAAATCTGTATCACGCGGATGATTTTTTTTTTTTTGCACCGGGATAAAATCGGAGCCAAATAGAGAGAGAGAGAGAGAGAAAGTGAGAGAGAGAGAGAAACGATAAGCAACAACGACAAGACGTTTCAAATGAAACCCGGTTTCACTATCTGCTAGTATAATAACAGTAATAGTATCGGTAGATATGATCAATGATTAGTAGGTACTTACTCTTATTGTTATAGATGTACAATTTTCAAATTAGAACGTTTGCAATAACGTTCAGTGTTCTGTAGCCTTGGATCATTAGACACATGGGACTAATTAATACGAGTGAATTATTAACGGCTTTCTATGATACACGCCTTTGACAAAGAATAGTTGCATGCTTTAAATATGTTTTAACATTTTATTCAACGGGACCTACCAGACTAGAATACGAAAATTTTGTCAATTGTTATATTCAAGTGTCGTGAAATCTTACTAAATGACTTTTTGCTACCAACACTTTTTTTATTCACCCCATAAAAAGGCATTGATAATGATTTTTCATTATTCATTTTATTTATTTTTTTCTTCAAAATTATCATTTCTCGTTGGGTAGGTTCCCTCGAATCACCTATACACTCGTATGTGGACTGTAGTTTGTATTATCAATTGATTCATAACGATATTTGACTAATAACTTCTATACTATATTTTTTTTATATGCAAATGAGAAACCAAACCGTCATATTATTTCTTTTGGTAAACTTCACGAAATCTGTGCTACGAATTGTTTTTATATATTCTTTGGTTTATTTTTCAAGTCCGTCGCCAGCGGGGGAGGGAAAACGGTACAATTATTTATTGCTTGTATATCATGGACTTTCATCTCGCTCTTAGAATATGCACATCCATTTAAGCCACTGTCGCAGTATTTTGGATAATAGAAAAATGTCTGATCGGTATACACGCGTTTTTTATCGCTTTATTTTATTTTATTTCATTATCTCTTTTCCTTTTTTTTGTCTTTTCGCTTCAGAGAAGTAAAAGGGCGAACTTGCGCCTGGTAAAATTGAACGACACCATACATACCTATATACGTGGTGGGCGTAATTTCTTAATTTTGTTTCCAATTTGCATTATAAAGTATCGAGGAATATATTCCTCGTGTAATTTGTTAGCTAGGATTTCCATACACGAAATTTTCTCAACGAAACTTTCTTCAGATGTAATGCTGCATTCAGTATATCAGACTCACGCGATTCTTCACCGTCAGAATGAACCTCTCTTCTTCGTCCCGGCAGAAGAAGTCGATGACGAAGTCCCCGCGATGTTGGATCAGACAAGGCCTCAGCAACTGGTACTTTCTCCTTACCAGAACCAGGCAACGAAACCGATCTCCCAACCGAAAACCCTTTACTCAATCTGTCCAATGTCGCCGGAAGTAAATGTCGTCTTGGAATAACTTGCTCTCGTTCACGAAGAATGAACCTTCCCAATGTCTTCCACAAAGCTTGAGTACTGTACACGTTCTCTTCGTCACGCAAAACACGCTGCTGACGATTACCACTTCCAACAGCACCTACACCACCCCATTCAAGTTCTTCAACCAAAGCAAACTTCATCGGATCTTCCATTCTTCTTGCTTTGACCAAAGCCTGAGCAAGAACATCCTGTGCTGAACTGCTTACTGGTACTCTTAGTATCGCGTAAGGTATTTCTGGAGATACATTATAAATGCATACTAGAAAAGTATCTGCTTCGTCCCAAATATGTGTAGCAGATTTATCCCTTGGTGAAGTATCGTTGAGTCTTGAATGTGCAGCAGTACTTCTGATTGACGCAAGCCATGCTCTACTACTGGGATCATCACCGACTCGTTTGAGAAGAAAACGACCTTGTCCTTTCCACAAACCCTGTGCTTGAAGCGGATGTTCTAATGGGTCGAGTACTCGTTGGGTTGGGAGTTCTTCACGTTCGCGTTTTTCCCATCCACGAGAAACTTCCTCAACTAGTATATACTCGTCGACGTGTTCAGCCGATATTCCAGCCTTTTGTAAAGCCTGAAGCATCACTTCCTGGGTCGAACTTTCCTGGGTTACTTTTAAAATGGTGTAAGGCTCGTCAGGAATCACGTGATAAACCATGAGAAAGAACATACGTCTTTTTAACGTAACCCCACCCAGAACTGGATCGACGCTTACTAATTTTTCCGGTTCTTTACCAGACGTGGAAGGCCCTCGTTTTGATTCTTTGTGTTCGCGACAGCAGGTATCATCGTAGTCCAGACTCTCCTCTTCGAGTCTTGAATATATGAATAACGTCGATAAAGCCAATGGCTTGTTTTTGCAAGACCGAAGTCTGACGTGTCTGTAACCTGGCCTTAGGCACTTCAGAGGTAAAACGCGTTGAGCGATTAGATGATGGGAACTAGCCTCGACGATACTGAACCTGAGAAAGGCCAAATCCTTGAACATTACTTGGTAGCAAAATTTCTCGTTCCATATCGGATTTAAAGCATTGTTTTGTATCACTTTAGTCTTGTGCTTAGCACAGTCTATTGGAATCCCGACAAGTTCAACTTCCACGTATGTACTCGAGAGGAGATTAGTCGGTGATACATACTGACCGGAAACAATAGACAGTGTTAAATGCGCCGAATGAAGACCATCGAATTCTTTGTCCCAGGGATTGAACCGTCTGTACATCATGTGTCCCTTATCCCACATAACTGATGGTTTTCTCACATAGCCGCATTGACCATTTTGCTCAAACATTGTAGCGTTTAGATGCAACGCAGCATCATCTGTTTGGTAGTTCAAGGCGACCATCTGGATTCCAAAAGCCCAAAAAATAACTGGATTGAAATTTGAAGAGTCGATTCTCATCCCTGCAGGATATGTACGAATCAGTTGGGTTTCGGCATGAGCGACAACGCCGAGAGGCTGTTTACGACAGATCTTTTTAGCCGCACTTTCGTTCAGTGATGAACATTGGAAACAGGCCGGAACTCCGCGCGTTGATCTGAACAGATTTTCAATGTTGTTTCCGCCGCTGGCTAATGAAGCGGAAGTTGATAGGGACTGCGGCGACCCGGAAGCCGCTGGTATGCCACTTGTGCCGATTCCTGCGATGCTGTGACGTTGTATGGGTCCTGTTTGACCAGGGTGACGTATTCTGACCGGTATTCCTGTGCCTGGAGTCGTGTTCAAACCGCGGAATTTAATCGCTTGTAGATAGACGACCAGATCAGAAAGCTCTTTAGCTATTTGACTACTCTGCTTCTGCGACTTGTCGTCAACTGCTGTGTCCGACTTCAATCGTCCGTGATGAATCTGACTGCCACCCAAATACCTCTCGTAGCTGGAGATTGAATTGTCTGGAACAGGGGTGGATTCAAGTGGATTAAAGAACAAAAATAGGTCGAAGTTCTTGGAGTTTGGAGACAAATTTCGTTCGACTAGATACGTCTACGATTTGCTTTTTTTTTGGTTTCTCATTCTATTCCACCTTATGGTAGTGAATGTATATTAGAGAGACAGTTGGATGAAAATTTGATTAAAACGCGAAGTATTATTCTACTGGTTTGAATGATCAACTCCTCACTAAACTTTGGTGATTTTTTTTTTTTTTTTTCAATTTTTTATGCATGCAGCTGGTTTCAGAGATATGAACGATATTATGTATCCTTTTTACGAGGGGGCTATAAAAATGTCTCCCCTCTTAATACGATCTGAGATAGAACGCTGGTAGAAATTTTTCTTCCACTCCCAAAAGGGCTATTAATAATGCCTTGCATGCGTTTTACGAGGAAGTATGAAAATTGCCTTTTGCAGAAACGATCATAACTGCACTTTTGATAAAACTCATGAATGATTTTTTTCGAAAGAAGTACACAAGGCGAATCTGACTTCAGGCCACGTATAACAAATAGAAAAGTCAGGAGATTCCAAATTTCAATTTTTCTAACCATCGGTTGAAATTTTCTGTCTAAGATGCGAATTTTTTTCTACATCAATCATCGTTAAAATTGATAAAAATTGTTCATCGCTTACCGTCTACGTTGTCATCGTCGTCCTCGTCATCCTCATCGTCTTCATCCTCGCTAAAGTAGTCGACAATTGACGTGACATTGATGTCAGTTCGCATTTGTTTCATTGAAGACGCTCTGTCCGACATAAGCATTTTTCCGCGATGACCGAGGGGTGCGTGTGCCAGGGGTCCACCAGGATCGACAACAAGTTTTTTATTTTTTATCAAAATCCTGTATCGAAGTTGTGACGGTGAAGGTAGTTGAGGATCTTCCCCGAAGTCGGAATCGTAGAGAAATTTGGTGACCAGTTTATCGCCGAATACCGACTGTAAATAAAAATATGAAAAAATGAAAAACCGAAGAGAAGAATAAAGAGGAAAATTGGGGACGTAAATTGTGTATGAAATTTGTTTAGATAATAATAATGCATCAAACGACGACGACGGTTGTATTTGAAAAGTTATTGCGAACGGACGAGCGCGTGGAATTTAAAGCGCAAAACTTTTTAAAAGAAGACTTTCTTCCCTTCCGTATATAATAAACGTGTATATCCCAGTTTTCATGAAGGAGATGAAAGCACGCTGAGGCATCAAGCTACGATAAAATTGAGCTTTTGAAAGAAAGAGTGTAGAATTTATGGGTAAGGTCTTATGAAATCTTACCTGAAAGATTTGCGCCATTCGAGCCTGTTGACTTTGGGAACAATGATTTTCCAAGGAGAGAATGACCGGATAGGGTGAGCTGACGAAGGCACTTCTGTCGATCGCTTCTACCACCAACCGAAATGGGATTTTGGTTGTGAATGTGTGTCCGTGATAAATTAACGGTGAACCATCGTCTCCGTCCCAACAGTCAAGTTCGACGCACCGGCATCCGGTCAGCAGGACCTAAACGACGAGTGATATTAGCGAGGTGTAAAGTACCCCAGAGATATTACGGGGTAGTAAAGATTCTCACGATCCCAGTTTTGGTGTACCCAGTGGTAGGGTATAAGATATATACGCGGGTAACGACGATTCACCCCGAAATTAGCTAAACTCGCAGAATTTCTACGACTTGAAGAAATAACGTCAGCAGTAGTACGTTAAATGTTAATTCAAGCAGTATGGAGACTCACGAATTATATACACGAATAAAAAGATTCATTCAATTAATTTAACCGCAAGTCAGAATTAATTTTCACCGAAATAACGTGTGTGTGTGTGTGTGTGTACACGATGGTCCATATAATAACCAAAATCTTCTTGAATAATATGCGTAGACCCTTTCTACCCTAACCGATTTTAGACATTATCATTCAATATCCTGACCCCGAAAATACTTAAGTTAAAATAACTTTACCACCGTAGTACCTTAATTGAAAAAGATAATTGATGAACTATGGTGGGAAGTTCGAATCAGGAATAGAATCAATTACTTATTTAGTTATTTTATTTTCTATTTTTTATTTTTTTTTTGTGTTACCTGGGAGTAGAGCTGCACGGAAGATTCGCCTTTTAGCTGGTGACCCGTGAGATAGGTATTGTGTGAACTCGCGATGTAATACTGGGACAAAGGTTGTTGCATTTCAGGTTCAACGGGAGCAGCATATTCGTTGGCAAAAGCGTAGTTGTCCTTGTCCATCATATACCGTGCAAATCCCTCAAAGGATAAACACATTTGGGTCCGTAACGCGGGGTCGGGTTCGTGTCTCTGATTTACACAAACAGAGGGAGCGACAATTAGAATTATTTTGCATAACAGCGGCGTCAACTGGCGGGAAAATTACTTCGTAATTAACGAGCTGTGCGGCAAAAATGAAAAGCCGGCTAATTGTCCAACGGCGGTTAAACACCTACAATGAAAATACCCAGTGTCGAAAAAAAAAAAAAAAATATTCGAATAACGATCTTTTTATTTTTTTCATTTCTCTTTCCAATTCTAAGCAGTTTTTCAAAATTTTGCCACAACATAAGTCTGTATCTGTGTTTGAGAATAGTTCGGTTCGATTGAAATGTATTTTGGATTGGACCTCTGAAAAATAATTAATCATCTTCCAAAGAAAGTATAATTAGCGTTTATGATTAATGAGAAGACCTTGTGTTTGCGCCAGTTCTATCGAAGAATCGTATAAGACTTTTAATATTAATGATTCAATTACCGACCCTCTTACCTTGACCAGAGCTTTTATTTCGTCATCGGTGAGTTTCTCTTGCTGTCGTGATTCCAGAAACTTGGTAAATGTAGTCAAAGTGATTACTTGTGACTTAGAGGTATCGACTCCAGAGCAATTGTTTACGATACTAGCCGCTGCTACAGCGTCGAATATTTGTTTTTTGTGTAAATTACTGCTCGTCTTGTACTCGTGGCAATCGATCGAATTATTCCGGGTCAATAAACCTGAATGCCAAGAATAAATGACACATAATTAACAATCAACCATCAATTCACTCGGATATAGGCTGTATAGTACTCAATCATTTTTTTTTTTTTTCTAAATAATTAGATACTTTCGCGAGAGACCAAAAATTATGCACCACATACACTGGATCATTGACCCAATTAATAAAAGTAACAAAAGTTTGAACAATAATTACTTTCCCCTAATGTTACTGTATACGTAAAATTATTTCATTCAATCGGTATCAGAAGTTGTATAAAAACAGGTTTGAAAAAACAAAAATTGTTAAATAATTAAAACGAGAAAGTTTACCCCATTTCAGTAGCTACTTATCGCATGTAAAAAGGTGCGTAAATTGAGTTATTCTGCCAGCGACATTTCGTTTGAAAGTTGGCGAAAACGGTATATCTACAGATATATATTCAACGGTTTTATGTTTTAAGTTCTTTTTTTTTTCCTGTTTTTCCTGTTTTTTTTTTTCATCTTTTTTTGTTTCCCGCGTTGTTTACGGCCGAGGCTATTAATAATTTTACGAAATGTTACCACGTTTACCTACCTACTCCCGTTGATGAACAGGCCTGTTTATTTCTACCGTTACAAAACTGACAGACTCCCGTAAGAAATTTCGACGAATAGATGAAAAGCTTGCGGACTTTAAAAAAATCGCGATATGTGAAAAGCTCGCTGCGTCTGTTTTGCCTATTGATGAATATAATTCGCTATTGATATCCTTTAGCAAAATCGAAAATTTTTAAATTTTAATCACATCGAATTATAAGTGAGGATTTAATGAACTTACCAATTCGTTGTGGAGTAGAGTCACTTGTCTGCCTCAGTACCGATGGACGAGGGTTAAAATCACGAAGAGATCCGTCGCTCTGACTTCTTCGTGTTATTGCCAGCTGTCCAAAAAGATCTCGTAGATCTTTTCGTGCGCGGAGACTAAACGATCGAAATAAAGCGACGAATTCAACAAAGTTTAGCTGCGTTTCGTACATGATTGAGCTTGCCCTTGCCTTAACGTGGCACGGTGCCTCTGATACTCCGGTTAATCCGCTCGATCCATTTCTGTCTTTGTCTCTGGCAACACATAAAAGACTGCTTTCGCGTTATTGAAGAGGATCGTAAATAAAATGAACGAGTTTTGGGATCTTTTTCGAACAATATTAACAAACCACTTTCGCCATCTCATATTCATTACATTTCATTGATCTAAGAAGATTAATGATCGTCTTTTTAACAATGGGTTATCCGTTTATTCTATCGGAACGTATTAACGAATCTTTGAATGTTATATTATCGCATCGTATAATTGTATTGCTTTATAAAAGAATGGGTGGGAAAACACATAAACTAATTCAAGTTAAGTTCCAATTCCGCACACGTCCTTAATTATCCTTCAACTATAAGTTATCGCAGTGTGAATAGTGCGAGATTCCGGTTTAGACGAAAAATGTTAGGACGAGGGTGAGCCTGACAGAAATAGGAGGAAAAGAGAATAGAGGTTTGCCTCTGGTACGAAGTGTAATGAAATTAAGGCAGCGGTAGCAGTTCTGGATGGGAAAATAAATTTAATTTGCAGTACGTTGCGTTATGCGCTTGGTGTGGCACGAAACAGTTGCCAAAACGTACCTTTGGAGACTGGAATAAGGGAGATTCGAGGTGACGATCCTCTCCGCGGATCCCGGGGGACTCCGTGGCGGCATTCTCTCCCGGCTGGACCGTGGGGAAGCTGGGATTATCCTTGTCAGGGATTCTCTACTTCCAGCAATATGTCGCAAGGGTGCCGTGGTCAGACCACCATCCGACGACGACGAGTCGTACTGTTTGAAGCTCAGTTCCTGTTTAAAAAATAAATTACAAATCCACATTGTTTCTCCCACGATACTCGAATCACAGAATCAGGCAGATATTAAGGATAATAATCGGATGATTGGAAAATAAATAGAGCTAAGTGGAAAAATATAGAAACTGAAGAAAAAAAAAAAGGGAAATTTTTAGGTCAAGGCTCGTTTATATAAACGATGGATTCGGACTCTAGTCTGGTTATATCCGGTGTAAAAGATGCATGCATCCAGGGAGTAGCGTGTCCGTGACGAATTTTTAACTCTTATTTCTCATAAAGTAAGCAGAAGGTACTTTTTCATTAATTTAAGCACTCGGAACTTTGAAACTCGCTTCGTTTGTACGAATTTAGTAGCTGAATAAATTACGGTGTGAAACGGTTCGGACAAAAGCTGCTGACCTCGGCAGTTACAAACATAAAAAAAGAAAATTGAAATAGAAATGTAGAAAAGGGAGGATATATAGGCGATTTAATGGCCATTTAGCCTGTCGATAATACGATATTTTTCGCAAAAAAAGATTAGACTGATTTCAGGCGGTCTAAAAAAGAACGAAGAAGAAAAACCCGTGACCAGAATAAGGGCGTAAACGAAAGAGTATCGAGTCTCCTCTTTAAGTTTTATCGAACCGCCTCGAGGAACTTGCGGGAGTGATAATCCGAACCGAATGCAGCATCCTAGGCAATCGCAAAAATTCACCGCAAGAGGGGAAAAATTGTCAATTCAGAATTCATACTATGCGGAGAAAGGACTTCGTTCATCCATAGCAGATGATAAGGATATATCTATATTAGAATGGTCCTCAATTTAATCATTTTTGAATTTAGATGCTCCCATGGACCAGGACGTTTCGAAATATATGTACGGAAAAATTTAGCCAGAACCCCAAGTTCCTGTTTCAATTCTAAGTAGCGCTTCATTAAGCCTTCAAATTTTCCCATTAAAATAACCCCAGCATACTAAAAATCGTGTGTTATTTAAACGCGAGAGTTCTAAGTCTTTGGGGCAGTACTTAGAATTGAGATAGGAACCTGGAATTTTGACTACATATTTTTCGTGTATATTTGTAGACGTTTTGGCCCATGAGAGCATTGAAATTCGAATATGACCGAATTAAGAAGCACCCTAATCCATGTATGATATAACGAAAATTGAGGAAAATCAATACGCCCTTTGGCTTTAAAAAATTCTTAGTAGGTCCTCCATTGTTCACAGCAGTTTACGCCCGTCTTTTGTTCAAGTCGTTTGACCTGGCCAGCCAATATTTAATTTTCCCTGTTAATTATTCAACCCCCGGGTTTACCATGGCCTAAAACGGTCCATTTATATTGACCGGGGTGTTAACCACTTTTCTTGCTGACCTGGCTCTACACGAAGTTACGTATAACGACGGAAACTTAATTTTCCACCGAAATTTACGAGGCTGATTAATCGGGAAAAGTTTTTTTTTTTTAATATTACTGCTTGCCTGTTCTTATTTATTTTTCTTCTTTGTTATCCAATCAATTTTACTGGTAGTTTGCCTCAAGCTTTTAATTGAGTCACTGTTTTTGATTACCGCTAATTCAATATTGTTTTTTTTTTATCCTTTCATACGGGCAGAACTTAATGTGTGCTCAATCGACAGTAATCATAATGACGTTCGTATTTATTTATTGGCATTTTGTATCCTCGTTCGAGTTTAATTCTTCTATATTTGCCATATAATATGAATATTCATTTTTCGATGAGTTCAGGTTAATAAAGTCGAACAACCCCTACGTAACCGTAGAATACATCGATGAAGACACACGCCAATATCTGCGGATTTGTGAAACTGAGGTAAACAGTGACCTCGATGAAAATTCAATCAACCGTTATCCTCCTGTATATTTATTGCTAATTTTCCCGATACTGACAATGTGTATAATTTATCGCGAGGACACCGTCATCGCTATTTTTAACATATCTAAAAAAAGGAGTATTAATTGACAAGCAAATATCCTACATTACGAGCGTCATGACGATATCTAAAAATAAAAAGCGCATTTTGATTCTTAAATAAAATCCTACACACCTTAGTCAACGCGTGAATATTTCCTATAGATTTTGTCTTCTTTCCTTTTACATTTCTGCGTCTCATAGTACTACTTCCGGTTGGTGAAAGCGTCCCGATGCTATCCGTCGTCGCCCAGTCACGTCCCCCAAAAACTCTTATGGCATCTGCTGTGATGGGCATTATTCCTGGCTCTTCGAAATATAATTGAAGGAATTTTTCCTTTAACCAACGAGATCTTCTGTCCGTTAGTTGTTGTTGCCTTTTCAATCCTCTAAGTATCCAGCAAAGTCCCATGTACCAAATTCTGTACATAATGAATTATTTTTCAACTATATAATCGGCGAGATAATTATTATTAATGGGGTTGAATTTCAGGGAAGTTATTTTTTACTCATTTTTTTATATTTTTTATTTTTCATCTAAGTTTCGGGTTCAGTTCGTTGTGCCATGCCAGAATGGATATAGGCGGGTAGTAAATTGATAATAAATTGAGGTTAAACTTTGAGCCCTCCTTTCAGTATCAGTTCGCGAAGCAATTTTCTCGGAGGGTCCGCCATGGATCCGGTAAAATTATAACTTGATACCCAATTAATGTTTTAGGGTAAAAATAAGAGAAGAAAAAACAAGGTTTTCAATTATGATTTCTCAATTCTCGACTCTACCTATATTATACCTACTCTCATGTTATAATTATTATTATTATTTGACGATAATAATTCAGGAGGGTGAATAACTAATCATTTAACCATCTGTGGGCTATTATAGAATAATCAGTTACTCTACTCTGCGGCCACTTTAGCATAGCTATTGAAAGTTTGTATGGCAGTAAAGTTCGACGTTCCCTCGACAGGAAGAAACCAGGAGTGAATTTCAAACAGAGGGAAATTTCGCCTCGCTATACAGAACTGTGCTCTACAAAGTTATAAAGGAGTTAGGACCTACTTGTTTCTATCGTATTGCAACGAAAAAAAATAAAATACACGCTATCACACGTCCACATTATACCCTTGGCATTAAACTGACAAAATTATACCACCTTATCTTCATTGTCTACATTGAGATAAAAATTAAATAAAAGACAAGATACATTCATCATAACTACCAATGGAACCTAAAAATTTAAGGTTTACGACTATATAAGACTAAAACTTTGAAGATAGACCAAAAGTTAGGAGGCAAAAATTGCGCTCTCAGTCATTTTCTCATCCCCTTCTTACCAAAGAGCAAACTCACACACACACACACACACATGAATATTATTTCACAGTTTGCTTGCTGAGACTTACTTGTTCAAAGCTGGTGGGCACAGGAGAAAGATGAGACGATTGTCGGAGAGACTTGTGCCGTACATGAGACCGATGCATGAGTCGGAACCTGGTAGTCCGTACCTTTTGCAAATGGCCCTTAGGTCAGCATCACGATCCCGATCGCAACAGCCGATCATTATTTCTTTGACAGAACTCAAGTCTAGGTAACCATCCTCGAGGGTAACAGCCGCACAGTCTGGTAGCCGGGCTGCATATTTTGTTGTAAGTCCAGCGGGTAACGTTTCTTCAGGATTAACGAAGAGGGAAAACTCGGTGACCGTAGTACCAAGTGATGCTGTCTTTAAAGGACTCCACGATGGTTTTTCCCAAGTAAAAGTTCCGCAGGCTCGATCTATCCGCGCGTAAACCAACGCGGTCCTTGACGTTCCTCCGTCACAGTCCCAATGGATTAAGGTCGTTCCGTGGTGTAATACCTGAGGATCGAAGCCATATCCTTTCTTGTATCTACGGGTAAACTCCACAGGCATTTCGTGTAACGCGAAAATTGTGCTATATAAGGCGGAGAACACTCTTCTACCGAAACTTGAGAAGTTATCTACGCTAACGAGCACAGAACACGATACTTGACCCGTCAGACTTTGTAACCGGCGACCAGACCAAATAACCCCTTGGTCTAGCTTAAGTGTAAGGAATTTTTTTTCCTTTACTTGCATCGTTGAGACAGAACCGCAAATTGTTTGAACAGTAATATGAAGAAGCATATCAAGAGTAAAGTTCATATGCTAAAAAAAACAACAGCTTTGACTATAAAGAACGACTCTTTGCAGAATAGTATAGAAATTTCAATTACGCCTGTTTTCTAAAATGATTGAGAGAGGTGTATTATAATGGGAATAAGAATTACACCATCTGTCACAGGAAAAACTGATTACTGTAAAGTTAATGACTTTTTTTTATCCGTGTATCCAGTAAAATAAGATTTTTATTTTTTTTCCCTTCTACAATTTAAAAGAACAATAACGTGGGCAGTATATTTCTGAAGAATACACCTCTCAGTTATAGTGGGCATGAGAAAGGACTAAACGTGTCTTAACGAGAAATGAAAATATTGCGGGTAGGTATATTCTACTCGAAATGAAAATAAGGGAGAAAGCTATTTCCTCCGAAGCTACTCCTTACCAAGGGATCTTTGGTGTGTTCGTAAGTATAACTAAGGGACGGTAATTCTGTTAAGCCCCGGAAACTCGTGCAAGACTCTCAAGGTTCCAATAAGATCCTATGCGTAAACTTTTGCATCGTATTGTCGCACTCAAAGATCAAGAAGTATCTCCGAGATCCGTAGTCTCTTTTATTGAATAGTTGCCACACTAGGTGGTTCCTAATTTGATCATTTTCGAATTTCAATGCTCTCATGAACCAGGAGGTCTCCAAATATATACAAAAAAGAATTCGCATTAGAATTCGAATATGATTGAATCCCTCATGCAGGTAGACGAATTAACCGTACCTGAAGAACATGATGGTTCATCCCGGCATGGGGAGCTCCGACTGGGAAAAGCGCCACACCATGATCATTTGCTAAGGGCTGAACTGGCTGGTAGGTGTCAAGGTCCAGATGATAATCGTTCTCGTCACATTCTTCAGTCATGTAGGCCTGCTCTAGGGCAGTTGTATGAATGCTCAATGTTCGATGAAGGGAACTAGTCGCAGCATCTTTTCCTCTCGCATGATGGTGCTGATGGAAAAGTGCGACCTTATCAAGGACAGCTTGGGTGTCGTCGACCACTTCAATACGGAACTTTGGTGAGCTACTTGCCGAACTCCACCCGGAGGGTGCCTCCGCATTACTCTCAACACTGATCCTCGCACCAGGCGAGGATGAAGGCACATGTTCAAGGGGTTCACCCTCGTTACTGCTAGCATGCAAAGTCTCCTCCTTAGATTCCGCTGTATACTGTAAGAAATTTCGGCTCATGACTAGCTGAGATTTTATAAAATATATACGCTGTAATTATCTTTAATTAAAATATTACGAAGATTAAAAGGTCGGCTTAAAATTAATACGATTCGATATTATCCGAGAAGGAAAATAAAGGAAAAAAATATTGAGAGCGATTCGGTTAAATTTAACGCGACTATCTTTTGTCGAGTGAACCAAGAGCGGGTTTAAAATGAAAAATTAACCACTGCCCTGGATTGAGAGGGCGTAGAGAAGATAAAGGACCGTGACAGCGTAGCGGAAAACTCTACCCTTAAAGGAGTATACGATACGTATTCTGAGGCGGCAGATAAAGGAAGACGTGACAGGAGCCTTGAAAGGTGCTTCCCACAAGGCAGAGTGATTCCAAGACTCTGACAACAGCGTTATTGTTCTTATTTTCTGGGCTAAATAATAGTCAAGTTCTCATCTCGACATTGTTTTGTTTTCGAATACAGTCAAATTTTAATGAGACGTTTTCAAAACTGTGTAAATGGCTAGCTGCTAATATCAAGCTAACTTTGTTTGCGGTGGTTACACCTGTTAGAAATATCGATATACCACGATTCATTCATTCTAATAAGGAAATAAGACAATTTATCAAAAGTATACATGTCGCTCCGAATGAATATAACAGATAACTATTACAACAGCTGTCGAGTAAACTTTTATCTCATTTCTCGAATATTTAAAGAGAACTTAGATTGCCATGGGCGTAAATTGTTTTCCCCTGAAGTCTCATGTCTCATAGGAATTCCGGAGGATGTGAACGTATATTTCTCTTTATCAAAAAGTGAAGACAGTTCTGTCCGAAGTGTTGGTACTGAATTAGTAATAATTCTAATTTAGAAACGGCTCGGTTCGTAGCTTGTAAATTAGTTTCCAAAATTCTTGATGTATTTACGGAACAGCGTATCGCTTAAAGCATTTCGAACTATTTCCTCATTTTAATCATTCGCAATTCGTAGCTCTTGTACCATTAAGGAGAATGAACAAAGCCCTGGATTAACTCGTTATCGTCTTATTCTTTGAAACCAATTCTTGTTCACCCTTGTGAAATCCAAACAAGAAGTAACGGATAGCTCGTCTTCTCTTCTTTACCCCCTCTCGCGAAGAGTCCTTCAATTAATCTTAAATTAAACGCAAGCTCGAAGGCTATAGCTGCTCTAGATGTAGGAGAGACACTTATACAACCATATATCAGTTGGAAAACCGCGTCTCTACTACAAATACGACATGGCACCAACATTGGCTTTCGGTCGAGGGGTATAACTTTGAAATTCCCTCAGGGCAAAGTTAATGCTTACAGTCGACAGAAATCGCTTCGCCATCGCTACCTGTTTCACCTTCCTTCATGTCCCTCGCGTCATACGGAATCCGTGAGATCTCAGTTTTCGAAGAGAAAATCTACACAGTAACCTAGCTTCGAGTTATGTGCTCCGACTTATACTTGATACGCATTCTTTATATATCTTATTTCACAAAGTTATTTCATATCTCTTTGCAGTGATACGCATGGGTTACTCGTCTTATAATACGACATTTTCACAATGCATTAGAAATCTCTCTATAAATATATTGTGGATAAGAAAAATGTACTTTTAATATCAGATCAAACCATTCTACAATACCGAAAATTTAAAATTCGAAGTAACAAAGATTATGAACGTTTTACCCCGTCGCGTCGTATCGTCACACATCATAAAACTATTTTAACGATGAGCAGTCAGAACAGAAGCAAGTAGTTTCCGCCGGCCTACAACCATCGTAGCTGCTGGAGGCCGATAGAAACCCCTGCCCCGGTTCCGTTTTGTTTAACTTGTAGACTACAGTCTCCTACTTCGTTCATTCATTCTTATACAAAGAATATCTTTTCTTCTTCCTTGTTTTTTTTTTTTTGATTTTTATCCTTTTCTGGAAAATCTATAAGGAACTAAACATGCTTTGGTATTTTACCTTGGTTTCGGCAGCCAGAGCCTCTCGTAACTCGCGAAGAAACGCACCAAAAAATGGCACGACGGGACACTCTGGCATTGCCAGTGCTCGAGCCAGAGCTTGTTCATATTTGGAAGATAGAAGAGCCGACGAAAGATCCTCCAATATTGGTAGCGGTTCGTTAACGCTTTGCCAAAAGGGTTTCAGCTTGTTGGATCTGTAACCGAAATCATAGTAGATACTTTATTTCATGAATTCTCGCAAGCGAAGAAATACCCGACTATATATATCGACGTCCACGTGTTTCATCAGCCCTTAGTTACTAACCGGATCGGTCTAGCTTCAGGGTCAATTTCACCCCATCCTTATAACGTCGATGTTTACCGTCCAGTATATGTATACAGCTATAAGTAGCTTGGGCATCGTGGAGTATAAGCGTGTAACGTGAAACTCGTCCCTTAGCATAATATGGGTACTGCGTAAAATTCTGATTTCGCGTAGGTAGATAGGTAGGTATTGCTTTGTGACTTGGGTTCTGTTGGGTTAGGGATTGTCGAAAGGGGCAAGCAATGATTCAACGAGAAACGCGAGGTCTCCCTAAGGGCTTAAGTATATTCGTGAGGGTTGAAGGAGGGCCTTGCCAAGCCACGATGGCTGTATATTTATCAAAGTAATTTTATCGCTACTTCGTTATACGAATCATTTTATCTTTGGCTCTCCCTCGTATTCTCATATACCATATACCTTATACCCACTACTTCCCAAAGTGGCAAACGTACGAGGATAGACAGCTTTTTCCAGAGATCCACTCGGTCCGAAAGTGTCTTTCACTGTTCGTTACTTTTTTCTTATTACTATTATTATTATTACTTTTTCTATGAGGCACTGCGCGTCCATCGTGGCTTTTACTATACGACTTAAGGTCGAAAGAAAAGTGAAAATTTAACAGCTCACGAGAGTCCCATCTGTTTAAATAATTCAAACAATTTACGGTAATGAAATACTAAAGCGAATCAGATGGCTGAAAGAATTTAAGGGGTTAATTGACAATTCGATATAGACGCGTGCAGGATCAATGCCTCGTACAAGTGTCTTTTCAGCTTCATAGAGTAGCTGTTATTTGAATTGGGGAAGATGAGGCCACGATTTTCCGGACTGAAACTAACGGCAGAGATCGTGGACGGAAATTGAGTTGGCTCGTAAAGGTTTATACGGAGGCAGACCGTAGAATCGACTAATGGACCCCCCACCGGAAACTGCTCAGACCTCCGGGTTGCAATATGTGCAACAGCATGAGTATTCCCTCAATATCGGAAACAGGGTACTTCGCCGACTCGAATTTATCCTTCGAGTTTTTATTTATCGATGAGTCTCGGATAAAAGCTTTGAATTTTTTCAATCATAAATACCGTTGGGAATCGTCCAGCAAAAAGCATATTAATAATTGATTCTATTTCATTCGAATTTCATTTATTTATTTTTTTCATGAAATTTTCGTCATGGAAAGATGAGCAGCAAACAAATCAGTTTGACAAAAAGAATTCGGTTAATCATTACCCCGATCTATTCTCTTGAAAATGAATACGCGCTAACCCCAGTTAACACCTCCATTCATCACGGGATCAAAATTGAAATTGATTTGAATGGGTAACTAAACTGTGGTCACCCTTCATTAAACAGTTAAACACATGATACTGTCTGCAACGCGGATTATCTAGCTGTCAAAATATCGGACAAATGTCAAGTCGATTTGTTATCGCTTCTACTCTGGTGCTTTCCTGAATATATATATATATATAAATCTATATACCTATACAACGGAATTGCAGAAACCGCTATGAGAAAATTCAGTGAGATAACGTGTATACGTGACGCCATTTTGTTATAGACTTGCTTTACTTCCGCTCCAAGTATTAAGCTACTCGGCTCTCGGTAATCCTTCGTAAAACCCTTTTTGTCGGCTTTTATATTATATTCTATGTCCTTATATACCGTAAGCATAGAGACCTCGAGATTCTCTCACATTTTTAGTAATATCTGGATTCTGAAAGGCATTTAGTCGAACCTGAACCCGATCAACCTATAGCGTATGAAAAGTTGTCAATACTTCAACGTATCTGAAGTTTTATTTTTCGGCATATCTATTTTTATTTTTTTTTTATTTTTGAGGCAAACTTGACAGGCATCACTCTCACAGGTTCTACCCTTTCAACCGCAGAAGTTTCACCACTGAGACGAGTGTCTGAGTGCGACTTCGGCGGATCCGTGGATACGTCATTTTTTTGCCCCATCAAATTAACTGATACGAAAGATGTTGAGTGACACGTGAAGAAATCGTTTCAGAAAAAAAAAAAAAAAATGTGCGGTTGAAAATTATAGATAAAATTACTCATTTTTATTATGGAGAAAATTGTGATCGATTATTGTCAATAAAATTAAAGGCTATAACAATATTATAAAACTAAAACAATAAGGTATCATAATCAAACCATATATACCTTATACACGCGAAATTATTTTCGTCACCCTAACGGTTAGCCATGGATCAAATAAATGAGTATAACGTTGTAATATACCTCGATAACCGCGCTAACAACAAGTGAGAATTACTCTAGTATCCAATAACCGCAGAAATTTAATCGAAAAATAATTATCCTAATCTCTCATGTATTATATGTTGTGTGTATAATATATATACTTGTATGCATGTACTAGAGGAGCTAATTATAAATGTAAAACTTGATAAAGTCGCCGTTTTTAATCCCGAGTAACGGAGTCTGCAGTGTAAAACGGGGAGACATAAAAGAGAAAATCTCATTGAGGCAAGTTTTAAAGTTTGCCTTCTAGACAGTTCTCTGTTCGTGTTGCCGCGGGAGGTTTTCTACTATCAGGTAGATACGTGACAAGGATATGTATGCCGAACTATACGTGTCTGACACTGCAGTACTTTGGTCGTTAAAATTCGATGGTTTGTTCGACGGAGGAGTTCCTAAGTATAACAAAGTCTCACCTTAAAAAAAATAAAAAATAAAATAAAAATAAATAAAAGAAAGAAACGAACTAATTTTCAAAACTTCTATGTAACTGTACAACTTTTCTTACGCTCAAAGACGATTCTAATTATCTGAACTCGTTTACATTATTTAGGTAAGAAAAAAATATAGGAAAAATAAAACGATACACATTATAGTGTAAAACAAACCAAAATTTGAATTTTCAAGCCGTTTTATATGACAAAAGACAAAATTAAGTTTTCACAAATTTTAAAACGGTTATAATATTCTTACTTGAGACCAGCTATGATTTCCATTGCCGAGTTAAAGTTTCCCGTATTCCAGCAGGTCTGGGCGACCCGGAGTAGACAGGACAGTACTGCCTGTCTTTCTTCGACGGTGACGCCATTCGTTACAGCGTTCGTTACCCATGAGCTCACCTGCGGGATTAAATGAAGAAATAAAAATATATATATACATATATTTTTTTTTTTGGTCATCTGATAATTATATTAGCTATAAAAGAGCCGGGCAATTCGATGTGATAAAGAAAAAAATAAAAAGGAACGACCATCAGAAGGCGATTAAATTTCAGGTAAGACGAGTTGCCTGTTGCTTCAAATCTAAGTTTCAACGAGTATACTTCCTCCGAATCAAGTGATTATAGTCAGTGATTAGGACTGAGTTGGATTTTATTACTCGAGTGGTTATTCTCTCGTTTTCAGGTAGTAAACTATTGATCGTTGAGTGGCAAAGACGTTATCTTACGGTGCTGGCTTTTAGAGAAAGGTTCACTTTGTTCATTTCGAGCGAAAAGCAAGATAAACGACAAAAATGTTACATTAAGTTGAAGCAAGTGAACGAAAAAAAAATGAAAATAAAAAAATCGTCAATCAAATATTTCATCGAGTGCAAAAATAGCGGAACAATTTGGTGCCACGGTGATAAATATTCTCGTTTGTTGCAATTAAGCGCGGTTCAAATGCCGCGTAAAAAGGTTCGATGCGCTAAATTGGAATCGCGTATACATCGAGGTCCTGCAGCTGCATTTACCAAACTCGAAACGAGCGATTTTCGAATTGCAATCACGCTTGCATTGCATTTCCGGGATTGTGTGACGGTAGTTTGCATTGTTACAAATTCATTTATCGATGTCATTCGAAGAACCGCAATCTAGGCATGATGCTAATTTGGCTGTTAATTTCGCCGATAGAATGTTCAAAAAAATAAAATAAAAAAAGGAAGAATAACAAACGACCCAACAATAATACCCCTACGTTATTTCTAACTCGTCATTTTACCCAACAAGATCCAATAACAGGAGGCGAAAAATAATTATGGTAACACTGAATCATTTCATTTCTGTCCGGCCCACGTGCCAAAGTTGGGGATTTATATATCTCAATATCAATATCGTACCCGAAAAGCGTCCAAAGCACAATTTTGTTTCTTTCTTGCGGCCCGCTCACGCACAACACAAAAAAAAAAAAAAGAAAAGGGGAAAAGAAAAGGACGAAAAGACAAACTGAGAAATGAAAAAGAAAAAAAAAGGATAAAAAATATTCCCCTTCGCCCCGCGGCGAACAATTTCTCGGGATGAGGTTACCGCGAGCAAGGATTCTCGCGGACTGAGAGAAGAAGGGTTCCCGGTTCTTTTTTTTTTCCTTTTTTTTTTTTTTAAGGTAGGACTACTTCGGGGTCTCCTTTGCCGTGTGCTACAACAACCTTGTTAGGGCCGAGCAAGGGCAGCAACAGCAACGCTAGCTGAGTGGGCTACCTCATTAAAGCGGTTGATGAGGGTCTGCACAGACGAGAAGACGGGTGCCAGCCCCCCCCACTCCCCCCCTTCGGTCTGCGTGGCACTGTTAGCTGTGCTAGGGGTGCAACCTGGAGATGGTGGTGGCCTCGGGCTTTTACGAAGTGTACTGATATCCTGGACTACGTGCCGCAGGTACTCGCTTGGTGGTACCTGGTAGAATAACTGATACTCGCACTCGGACAACCTGATCGCCACCTCCTCGGGGAAGTGTAGCAGCTTGTGCAAATCCTCCAGCTCCTCGGAGCTCTGAGGCGGCTGCGGCTGCGGCCGCTTCTCCAGCTCTGTAACAAATAAACTCGATAACAAATTCATACAACTATACAGATATTCTTTGAAATCCCCAATGCAGAATCAATATTTCACCCCTAAAACGGCAGCGCTTTTATCAGAATCTGAGTGGTGTCTCAATCGACAATTATGTTTCCCCATTAGAACAAGACGCAAGACCCTATATCGTGTTATCAATTTTCTTGATGCTATAGGATTCTTTGAACTGCTCATTCCGAATCTGAGATCTCAGATCGCGAATTTCAAATGGCGAATCCAATCTAGGTGCTAAAATTATTTCAATAGCCAGGATATGAGTGATATGAATGTTTGGAATTCGGAATTCCAGATCTCAGATTTGTTTTTGCAGACTCTAATCTATGTGGAGATATCTCTTTCCTCCAGGTCATTTTTTGACAGAGTATTACTTGGATTTCAAAGATTTCCAAAATACGTGCTTATTAGTATGTCCAACTCTCAAAACACTCAAATTTTCACAGTATTCAGACAACTCTGTCAACAAAAATTGGTTCAACTAACTTTTTTACACCTAAATCATACCCTAATTTCTCATGTATGTATCAATTTTTGTAGACTATTATTCGAAAAAAAATTAATAACTTGTTTCTGATTTAAAATATGATGAAGGTTCTTGTAAAGAATCGTTTCCACTAAAATTACCACAAACGTCCCTCCTGCATCTACCCCTGCAGTTGTTAATGATTGTATGTGAATACGTGAGTAGAATGCGAGTGGCATGGAGAAAGCGAAATATTTTTTTGCGTCTAGTTTTTCGTACGAAAGGTTTGGTTTTGCCTTGGCTTACTTTAGACCTTACTCTCTCGTTTTTGGATAAACCACAGTGCTTTGTTTTTGATTTTTCTTTGTACGCATGGAACGAAACCTTTTTCCGCGATTAACAAGCCCTGGTCGACTTGTAAAAGAGTAAAGATGAATTAAAATGTCCATGATTATAGGAGATATTGCGAAAATTTTTGCCACTGCATAGAAAAGACTCCGGACGAATTCAAGCGGTGAAAATATTTCATCAAGATCTCTTTTCGAATGAAATTCAGAATTTTGAAGCGTTGGCTTTGATTAATTCACAGAAAGTTGCAGAGCCGCTTTAATTCGAGCTCACCCAACCCCATCTCAGGAATAATAATTTGGATCATTTTTTTTTTTTTTACTTTTTCTTATTATTATTATTATCATTATTATTCTTTTATTCTTTCTCACTTTTTCCCTCATTGCTCGAGCTTTTTATTATCCTGATGCGGACATCAAATACATTTATACTTCGAATTAAG
Organism: Tenthredo notha; assembly: GCA_914767705.2. Taxonomy (NCBI): domain Eukaryota; kingdom Metazoa; phylum Arthropoda; class Insecta; order Hymenoptera; family Tenthredinidae; genus Tenthredo; species Tenthredo notha. The sequence continues at coordinate 15,927,952 of OU611906.1, forward strand.
TAAATATCCCCTAGAAGGGCAGTCCGTCGTGAAATTCGATATCTACCGTACCGAATGCACCAGCGATGCTCATCAGAAAACAAGAAAAAAAAAAGAAAAATAAAACCCATCACCGTTCTGACTGAGTAAAAAGTGAATTTTTTTTATTTTTTATCCACCTGCAACTGCAACAGGTAATTAGCCCGAAAGATTAAAGCACATTTTTAAACGAATCAAGTCCATATTGCGATGTCATGTTATAGAGGGTGTCATTTCATAAAATTATAACTCCACTTTCATTTTGGTAGTAGATATACCTAATATGAGGCAATATTAGTTTTGGGTAACTTATAAAGCATCGTTCGATCTGTAAATATTTAAACTATGGACTAGCTGGGTGAGTCTGTTTGTGTATGTAGATTTGATTGGAAAGGAAACCTTATCAGGTAATGGTGCGGCCACGTGAGGTGGAGGACGCAGAACCGCTTCGACGGGGTTGGCAGGTCGCCACTGTTCGTCGGGCGATGAGCGCCACACTATTCGGCATCAAGAGGGCCCCATCGACGGCAAAGTCGACGCCGATCTCGAAGACGAGGGTCGGCGGCGCCCCACGGCGCCGAATGGCGCCCCTCGATACACCCTTATGTCCAGCTCTCAGGTCCAGCGGACCCCGGGCATCGGTACGTCACTGGAAAATATAACAAATGGAAAAATGGTCATTTAATTTCATAGTGATTCAATTGAAGCTTGAAAAAAATTGACACAAATTAGAATTTCGAATGTTGAATCGCATTCAAAATTTCGATTCAGACACCCAGACGAATATATCTGGGTGATGTGAAAAATTGGGAGCAAAAAAAGAATAAAAAAAAATCAAGAAGTAGAGAAATTCAACGAACTACATATTCTAATGCGATATACATTCAGGTATACGTGAATGAGTTACTTCCGCTGTGGTAGCCTCGGGGAAGTCCCGAAATAATTTTCTAGCCACGAGGAAGCTCTGCCGAAAGTTTTTGTACTACCAAGAATAATAATCCAATCCATTCAACGGTGTAGAAATTAAACTTGAAACTTTAGATACTTTCAACGATATACCAAATGGTTGAAAGCTTTGTTTATATACTTTATATTATATATACTGCTTTGCTGAGTGAGTTTCTCCGGAAATTTCTTTTCAAACTTTTGGATATATTTTTCATTGTTTTATTAACTTGACAGAAGTATTTGTTCAGTTTCACAATTCTGTTAAATTTCATTTCATTTCAAATTATTTACTCTTAATTTGGTTATACGTCAATCACTCGTCGTCAGATTGACTCCAAAACGCATTAGTGATACGAGCATAAGAGATAAATATTTTTTCATGTTTTATAAAACACGTAAGTATTACTTCATACTACAGAATATGATCGCTATAAACCTATAGATTTCTCACTCATGGCCAAAGTGGTGAGATTCTACTATTTTGAATTTCCAAATGATACGATCATAATATCAATATATATATCTGTTGGAATTTGCGGTACAATCAAATTTTATTGCCTCTCCTCGCCGATCAGTTTCTTACTATTTTATACGTCACATGCATTATTGAAAGGATCAAATCATCGTAAAAGCCGGGGGAACGAGCTCACGATATCAAAATGAAAAAAAAAAAAAATAGAATAATACAAATACAAATACAAATTTGTCCCGGAGTAACCAAACGTTATGAGTTATCTACAAAGAAAAGAGAAAGAAAAATCATTTCAAATGATTAATTACAGTTTCAATCGAACGATAAAACAATCTGCATTAATTGTGAAATGCAAATATGCCGAAAGTGATAAAACTCTCAGCCAAATACATAGAAGAGTAAAATAACATTTGGGCCAGATACTGAAATTTTATCGGTTGATATCGTTCGTAAAATTGAACCATTCCCTTTTTTTTTTTTTCAACTAAGGTATGGCTGATGTAACAGAAATCATTGTGTCATAAGATTTCATCGTAGTAGGATATAAGATAGTCGAATTGTCGTCTGAAGGTTGTTTGAATGAAGTGCTGTAGAAAATCCGCGATAAAACTACAGTGCAGAACGGTGGTGCACTATATGTCGAGTACAGGAATCGTAACTATTTACAATTTAAAATGGTCGTATAATATCAGAACGATAGAAGTACGCCATTTCCCGTGAAAAGAAGTTTCTTAGGCGATCAGACAGCTCAGGAAAAGCGAAGATTCGTGCGAATGGCCAGTTAGCCATCCAGTATTACAGTTTGCAGTACAATACCATTTTGCTCCTATCCATTATCGCAGTTCTCGTTAACGCGTAGTGTAAGTGTTTAGGACATTTTTTATCTCCTGTTTTATTTTTTTTTTATTTTTTATTTTTTGGGGTAAGAAACGGTCCCTTGAATTTCTCGGCGATGTCACCTCACATTATCGATCCCACAACGCGACTTGGCAAGGAAAAGTGCGCGTTGGTTGGCACTATAATGGTATTGGCTCGAGACAACAACTTCATTCTGATTGATACGAGAACATTAAGATCTCAAACACCGTATCGGGTGTCATAATATAACGAAAGCCTTGCAGCAATGTTAAGTCTGAAAGCTCTTCCCTCTAGCCCTTTGTATCACCCCGTAAGTAAGTAAGTGAGTGAGTGAGTGAGTGAGTGATGTATGACATGCCTCTACGGCTGACTTTATCTATGTATGTATAGGTTCATTGATGTATGCATACATCAACTGAACAGCAGAATTTAGCAATGATAATCTATGGTAATAGAAATGCTGAAAAAGTGTGTGAGACCCAGAGTATCGAGTGTAAAGAACCTAAGCATGAGTTTAAAACGATTCTTTTGACACTAGCATGTCTTTACGTCCTGTAATTTCAAAGCTTTTTCGTACCTGACTCACGTTGATAAAAAGGCAAGAAATCTGTATGTACAAATAGCCTTGGACTAGTGGGGTTCGAAGAAATGTTTGAAGCAGGGTTCTAGCTAAGAAGGTTAGTGAAAATTAGGCCTTCGGAAGCTGATAGGAAATGAAGAGGTATTGCTTTCGCGGGGTATTGGGTGAATTGGATTCCTGCCATAGTTTCACAATCGAAGTATAAAAGTTTGGGACGTGACTTGAAAGTACGTCACGTCATCTCATACGATTGTTCTAGTAGTTGATGTTAAACCGATAAATCATATGTGCGAATTATGTTCGATATGGTGTTAAGGGTGAGTCACGTGTTATAGATATATGTTTGTATTTCTATAAAATCTGAAAATATATTTCATTCATATCAACCTCTCGCGTTTGAATTGCCGCCTTGCTTAAACCGAGCTTTCAACAAGTTGCTAACAGCTTCGTTCTGTTTACAAATCGGGAGTTAAGTCGCTGGTATTAGATCCTGTGGACACAGCTATTATCCCTTGATATATCTAGGTACTCTGAAGTGTCGTCTTCACCCTTCCTCGACAGAGATAAGGAGAGAAATCATCAAGGGTGCGTAAACAGCAAGAAATTTCTCATAAGATCTTTTGCCTTTTATGCTTTAAGCCAGACAATTTTTCACAGTCGTTTTCACAGAGCTGCTTCATCCTCCAAGTATGATAAAGTTTCTTTTACTTCACAATAAGTTTCACTTTTATACATATGCCTAATTTTCTAATGAATTTATAGACAGAAATAAGTTATCTATAGATCAGCCATTCAATGTGGATAAATAATAATGATTTTACCTGAAACTATAATGAAATTTAATACAAAAAAAGAAAAAAAAATGTGACCTGCTTTTACCGAGTTATTTCTATACCAGTTGTTCGGTTTGAGTATGTAATAATAGCTATATATCAGCCTTCGGAAGGTCAGATAGAATGTAACACGTGGAAATAATTTGGTAAGTAAGGGTGGAAACTCTACGAATTCAGTAAAAGCTTTCCAGACCATTTATACCCATGTATGATGAGATATTGTTGGCGTAGATTTCGTAGGAAACCTTGAATATTGTTCAGCTATGGTGATATATAAAGTATATCATTTTCTCGAAAGTGTTTCGACCGACGTGGCATTAAATAAAAGATGCCATGACACATACTGAATCTTTTTTTTTTTCCTCGTCCCTCTCATATTGATTTCCCCCATTTCTTCAAAGATATTTGAATAAGTCTAACGATAGACGGGTTTAACGTAAATTAGACACATTTGATAACAAATGATGATAAGTGTGTTAAAAATTTTCATTCATCTCAAACGAACAGTTATTTCGTTTGTTTGTTATGGCACGAGTAAATATTTTCTTTGAACGAAAAATTCATTTATAAATATAATTTGATTTACCTTGCTTTAATTAGTGTTTATTACCACGCTTCAATTATATTCCTTGATTGCTAATTCGAGAATGAGAATTATAGAAAACATTATTATTCTTCGTCGTTTTGTAATGAAGGGATGATGAAAACGAATCAAAGTAACAAAATATGACGAATGTCGATATTTCGATTTGACTCGAGTCTGTCAATAGTTGAGTTTTAATTTGCAGAAAAATTGTAGACCTACTAGACTGGTTTTATAATGAGATCGTGTGCTTTGGATGAACAGGAGTAAGCACACAGTTGTATATAGCAGAGATATCGAGAATAGGAATCAAATTGAAGTCAAAGTTACTAAACACGAAACAACGGAGTTCACCGCTTTGTGTCCAAGAGAATTGAGGGGACTGAGATGGAATTTTGTTTCTCGTAAAACAGTAGGCACAAAGGACAGATGAAACACATGAAACATAGGTAGAGCACAGACGCATCTACCATCCCCACGCGTAGATATATACATATATAGTTACATATAGAATATATGTACGTATGTAGAGCAAAACTAATACCTCTGTCACCATGCCAAGTTAGAATAATGGCTACCTCGTAACAATAAGCTCTTGTATTATCAAATGAAAACAGTTAGGTACAGAAGCAGTATACGTGACAACTACGTGCCCTCAAAGCCGTGTGTCAGCGGTACTGCGATATTGCGAGTCACGAAAAATACGTTTTAAGCTCTCATTCCATATCCGCAATACACAACATCCGACCCATGTATGAGTCTCGCAAATGTACCAACTCCACCCTGTAAACCGAGCTCAGCTTTATACAGTATATCTATCGACAAAACCAGCACAGAAGGGTGGAATAGGGTCTTGTCTCTCGCTACCACCCCGTCTATCTGTTCACCGTATATGTATTTCACCATCCGGTGGAATTTTGAACAATTTAAATAAAAATAGAGTTCTCCATTTCGCTACTGGATAACCTTCAGCCAGTGCGAAATAATGAAAAGAAACCTTTGCTATAATACAGTACAAAGAAAGCATAAAGGTTGGTGTCTCAGTTATTTTGGATTGTCTGGTTTTCCTACATCGTAAGACCAAAATTTATACTTGAGAATTTGCGTCGAACGATTTACTGTCTCTTGTCAACAAAGTTAAGAGTTTACAGATGGTTACCTGACACTTATACATAGAAATAAGGGGGAATTAGCGTTAACTACAATGTTCAACGTGAGTATGCTTCGCTGAAAATTAGTTATCCTTATATAATATATACATACATACTATATATACTTTCACCTGAATCTCTACCCTTATTTTAACTCGTTTTATGAACCGAACAGTTCGGAGTGTCGTATAATCACACTTTATACACGTCTGTAATGTGCACGTCGTATACTGTAATGAGTTGTTGACATTTCTACTAGGCTCTTCATATTTTCTGACATTATACTGTGACGGTCAATTTCGTAGGTATATAAGTTACTGATTGAAATTTTGTCCGAGACAGAATAAGACCGTGAAATAAATTGGGTAATTATTCTGTCTGTATGATAAATAAGGCGCATCTCATCATTAGGGTATGCTCTTAGAATTGCCTTTTGGTATGAAAAATAAGGGTGTGGTATTGTTAATGTATTCCTTGGTTCAAAATTGGGATTAAAAATGAAGTAATATTTGTTGATGAAGCCCACAGACGACCCTAGTATTGTCCCTTGCTTTACCCTTTACCCTTTCAACCCTCGGAACCTTGAAAAGCAAATTTTCTTGAGGTAGACCAACGAGTACCAAACGAAAAGGCTGCATAATTCAGTGTGAACACTATAAGGTTGTATATGTAGTACTTGGGCATTCGATGGGAACAAATACCTAGCTGACAAATATACATATAGACAGAGTTTGTGTATATTGACTTAATACAAGTACTGTAACATAGCAGAGGGTAAAAGACCTCCAGTGACTCTTCTGCTCAGTTAAAAGAAGTAAACCACATGGCTGAGAAAAGAGTAGAGGTAATAACTCACTCATCCAATCACCTCCATACATCATTCACCCTTCGTATCCACGTACGTAACTGTGTACGTCGATTTCTTGTTCGGCTTAACACACACGTTGTCTGTCTACCAATTGCTCGTATATTGACAGAGGGGTAGATAATAATTTGACGGCCGGTCGATGAGCACAGGCAGCACCAGTGACCGGGTATAAAGTAGTAGGTAGAATGTAGATTCGCGCTTGCGTGGATGAAATAAAATATTGCGAATTTGATGTTTGGTAATTGAAAAGTTTTTTTTTTTTTTATAAGTACTACAGTAAAATGAATCTGTTCATATTTTAAAATTTCTTGTCTTTTTCGTTTTTTCCATTTTTTTTATTTTTAACGCGGAGTTTCTAAAACCTTTTACATAAATCCCGACGCTTACTTAATTATTTAAAAATCCAAAAAATTTCACTCTTTCAAAAATACTTTATAAATGAGAAACACGAGGTTTTTAAAAATAAATTTTATCAATATTATGTTACGAATGTTAAAATATTTATTCTTCACGTTAAATTGATCATTTTTTTTCTACAAGTAAATATGTATGCTACATAAATTAGTTATGGCTTTGTTTAAAAGCCAGTAGTCGGACCATTAAGGTCGAGCACGCGATAATACGACACTATTTCATTAATTAATGAACCTTTGCGATTCTTAGATTACGTAACGGATCGATGGAGGGGTAATACTGCATCACGTTTGTTCATTTTTATTAATATATGAGTGGATAATGCATGAGAATTCCCGGAATGTGGCAGGTTGATTTAATTAAATTTTTCTACTCTCTTCCACGAGCGTAATTAGATTTTTAATTTTACATATATAGAAGAAAAATAAACTGTAAAATACATGAAATTTTCATGTATCCAAAATTTTCGATACATCCAGGCAGTAGAGAGCGAATTTTAAAATTAAAAAAAAATAAAACATACACCGTGGTTTTCGTTCCTTGCCTTGAGAGTAAAGAAAGAAAGAGAGAAAGAAAGAAAAAAACATCATTAGGCGTCTCGACGGAGGGTGGTTCGGGTTCTATTTCTTCAATGCTATTATCCCTCCTCTGCAACCCTGCGATTTTCGTCCTCACTCGTCGCGCAGAGAAATAAGCCATTTTTCTCATTCTCTGTATTTGTCCTGTTTAGTCTTTGGACTCGGGTTAAGTGCCAACATTTTGTCTGTTTTTTACGTCGCCTCTATAGAACATGAACAAAGAATATAGATGAAAAGAAAAAAAAAAAACGAAGAAATGGCCTCGGTCTGTATTAGAAGGCGTATAAAATTCACTGACTCGCGATATAAAATGAAATTTTCTGCTAAAGAGTTTGATTGACGAGTTGGGATGCTAGACATTTTCAATTTATCGAATTTCGGAGTATGTATATGCTGCCTAAATTTTATTGCACTAGTCCTTCCACGTCGCATGTTGTATGAATTATATAGACATCACGCCTACACACCTTCTAGATCGATCGATATTCCGGAGAGCATTCTTGACACAGGTAAAGTCATTTGCAAATTGCGCCTTCGGTATGAATATGCATGGGGAGAGTACACCTTGCTCTGGAAATGTTCACACCAACGCTTATTTATGCGAGAAAATAAGTAGGGTACCATTTTTTTATTTTTTATTCTTTATTTTTGTTATATCATTTTTTTATTTTATTTTTTTTCATTTTTCACTTATTTTCCGCCTTTTTCTCATTTCACTTTCTTATATTCATTAAAACGCGAAGAAGTATGTGTACGTAGGTATGTGTAAAACAGGATAGGTAGGTAGGTAGGTAGGTAAGGTAACGACGCGCGAGACACGACGGTTTTCTCTAGATCCTAAAATATTTCGCGTTTGGAATACGAAATTTTATCATCGTATATATATATCTTCGGAGGTATAGGTACATACATACATCGTTTTTAAAATACGATGACATTCCTTAAATAAATTTTCCAACAGGATTTTGCAGAATTCAGTCGTTATTACAACGTTGACTCCATTTCTCATAATTATATACGGCTTATGTATTACCTGAGTTATCACTACAGACGCCCTGGGCTTGGTCCATCTAGTAATTAACACACGTGACCTGAGCTCGTTTCGTTGATGTTAAATGATTTCTAAAAGTTAGCAGTTCCAAGGACTCAGGAGAATTAACGGAAAAAAATTCGCCTTCCATTAGTGTATAGGGTTTGATCTGTTCGTGGGAAGAATAATTAAACTTAATCCTCGGAGTTTTCAAAATTTGCGAAATTCTAGTCGTTGGTTTGAGCGTGAAGAAGAAAAAGAAAATGAAAAAGAAAAAAAAAAAAAATTAAGTACGAAAAGGGCGTAAAGTTTTTTCAGTCGTTTAAAAGTTTAGCCGAGTTTAATTTTTCGCCCAGATGCCTGGGGATTTTCTTTTTTCTCTCTTTTTCTCTTTTTCTCTCTATTTTTTTTCCTATTTCTCGCTTCTTTACGTTTATTAAAACGTCTTAGGAATACATTTGAAAAAATCTTCCCATCGTTTTTAAGCCTGATGAAAATCTAGTAATTCTGTGATCCGTGACGTCTTGAATTAAGACACTTGATTGTTCTAGTACGTTAAATAATTGGCCTTCGTTACTTACGGTCATGTCGTTTTAATATAACACCGATTTAGGTCCACGAAAGATGACAATTAACCTTGGCCGTGAATAATTGACAATTCTACAACGTCAAGCTCTTACTCGGTTCATTGAGAAAAAATTAACAATAATTTATTACACGATCTCTCGAAATGTTTAAATCTCATCGTCTTTGAACGTAGGTCGTAGTACGGTTTGATAATTTTTTTGCGAGGGTACTTCCTCGATTTAAAAAATTGTTGGAACAGTACTAATGTTTAAAACATTTTCAATACCGATGGTAACCAATTCTGTACAATTATCAAAATCGAGAAGATACTCTCGCAAAAAATGAGCTGACTGAAAAAGGCGAGATTTAGGTGGCGGTACGATATTGGCAACCTTATACCCTACATAATGTGAGGAAACGATTTATTTTTATTACGGTCCTTCGTTTGCACCGTCAAGTCCTGTAAGTTAGTATAAAGTGGTATAGCGCCAGTTGACGCGTACGTGTATGTATGTATATATGTATATATATACTATATACATAATGATAAATAATTGAGGGGCAAGCAGATAGTCTTGAAAGCTCAAAGTCTTGGAGGTGTAATTTGTTATAAAGAGAAATCACGACGAGCTCAAGCTCACGCTTAACACCTTGGGCAACGTGTATTATCTAGATAGAATTTAAACCAGGTACCCGAGATTGGCCTTTCTAAGCTTCGCAATTAATTTCGCGCTTCATGTTGTACGGAGAGATTTAAAAGCGCGTGAGAACGGGATTGACAGTGATTTATTGTCTTAAAGTGACTTGTGCTCTGCGACTTGTTTCAGTATCACTAAAACTATACCGCTATCGAATATGCCTGCTTTCTTCTCAGCATTCAGAGTCAATTATATACTCACTTTCATTTCACGAATTTTCTTTCCGAAAAAAGAAAAAAAAAAAAGAAAAAACAAACAACTCAGCAGTTGTAATGCGAAAATCCACGGACTTTATGGCCAGCTTTTCGTCTCTCCTGTCCTGATAAAAAAAAATCAGCTACGTTCCTTTATTACGAAAGTCCCTGAAGTAAATTAAAAAGCTGGAAAGTCTGGTGTAATCAGAATTTTGAATATCTGTGTACGAAATTTTTAATTATAAATATTTCAACGAATAATAATTGCGATACGCATCCTAAGAAGCTAGGTACAGTTTTTTTTTGCTTTGCAAAAAATTCGCTACTTCAAGAACATACGATAAAACAAATTTCATCCAAATCGCACCATCGGAGCTGTCGAGATCTACATATAGGCTTATACTTCTTTAAAAGCATATTTTTCCCTACCATTTCAAAAGCTCTCAAACGATTTCACTCAATTCCAATTCTTGGATCTACGAATTATTCAAGATATTTGTGTACCAAATTTCTTTGAAATCGGTCGACTCGATCGAAAGTTATTCGCGGTATTGACTGACGGACTATATGAAAGACTTATGTGTCCCACTTTCTTAGGGCAATCAAATTTTCAGTGAATACTGTACGAAGTTGATAATTAGGCAGCGATAGTTCTATTTCGAGTTGTTCATTTACAAAATTCATACGTCGGATGGTTAGGCAAGAAATAAAAACCTGGTATGTATTTATAGTATCAGCATCGTCGGTTCCACAGACAATTTTTTATAAATGATTTATTCGCGTGCTAACATGAACCTTTTGAATCGTCGATTTTTATAATCAAAATTAGATGTAAATTTATTTATTTTATTTTTTCTACAAAACAGACAGATTTATAATTTCGTTTGGCAGGTACTACGTGACTGGTGGGCAAACATTGGCTAAAAGTTGGGTCGTTAGCGACAGCCGTTACACAGTTTGCACGTGTGTTTTATGCTTCGTTGTAGATCCGTCAAAGGTGGGTAAAAAAAAAAAAAAAAAAATATTTCGATTTTCTCAAAGTCTACATTTGTATAAGTACCTTATACAGCTATACAGGTGTGGTTGATAAAGGATAAATAAAATCTATTTGTCTCTACGAATAAAATAAACAGCAAAAGCTCCGAACCGAGAGATTGAGTATTTCTCTGCGAATGACGAACTGACTGTGACAGAGAGTAATATTGAAAGTAAATCTACTATACAGTCCCATTTTTTGCAGCACCGGAAGACGCAAGGGTAAGACAAATTACGTAATAAAGTACTCGAAGCGTGGAAAACGAATTACAGGCATTTACATGCCAATTATGCGAGGGTAATATATATAGACGATTGTAAACATCCATTTATATTCATAATCTCATCAAGGATAATGCTGTTTTGGGAGGGAAATATGCAAAGAGAGTCAATGCTGCCCCCCGTACAATTTCGCAAGTCTTTTTAGCATACGTATTTTCCGCGATTGCATATAGTGCCCGTCTCTTTATTTCGGTGTCTCTCCTGTAGGTAAATAGGTAAATTTCGATAGTAGTTATGTATATTCCGTATGACACAGATTTAGAGACTGTCTCCGTCGATTTTTGAAAAACTGTGTTTTATGGGAAATTCTTTTTTTTTTTTTCTGTCATGCAGGTGGAATCGGGTTTCATTTAGAATTCTGTACTGACAATACTGAGAGACGAAAGTTGTTACTCAACGAAACATATTTTCTGAGACACTAAGATATTCCATCTTGAACGAAACGGGTCCCAATTCTATCCATGAAAAATTCATGAGGGCATTACGAAAAATGTCACATTACCATTCCCCTTGTTTTTACGGGGGCAGTTGGGTTCTATGTGCATACCTACGTGCATGTATGTAGAGAATGGAGAGAATGTTTAGCGACAAATGAAGCTGATTCAATAATCGAGAAAATTATATGTAAAAAAAAAAAAAAAGGAGAAGAAGGAAAAAAAAAACAAAAATTGATATTTTATAACGCGTACGTTGACAGTTAAAACAAGGCCGTACCTCTTACTTTAAACTTAAAGCTCATTAGAGAAGGCTGCTTTGAAGGATGTAATATAACGTGCGATTCATTACCCTCGTACAGAATTTCATCGTCAATATTTGAGCAAGCAATTGAAATACGCGATTTTCCACTTTAGTCGCGCGCAACAAGCATGGGAACTCTAAATGCCCGACTTTTTCAAGGAGTTTAAAATAAAAACGAGCGGATGAAATTTTCCTTCCTTTTTGATCGTGACTTGAGATTCATGAATTCGCTCATTATTCATCACAATCAAAGAACTCCGATTAAGTTTTGCTCAATTTTTTTTATCTTTCTGTTTTTTTCTTTCATCTGCCTTTTTTTTTCTACCGATCGTAAAACCTCCGGAACATTGAATCCTGTTTCTATTATCGCGTTAACGGATTCACTAACGATAATTATAATAACAAAATCAACCCTGCGCAGTCTCGAACTTTAATATTTATTCACGATATTCAATATGCTGACGACCACGTGCATTTCGTTGTTATACGCGTTGAGTTTGCCTATTTATAGATAAATCTATAAACGTACGTTCAGCAAAATTCGCAACTAAAGGGAACGGATTATACCGCCTACAACGGAAGCTAGAGTCGTTTAAGTCAGTTATAATAATTTACAGCTTTGCCAGCTGCTATATTATCCGCTGTAAAACGTACTTATGTAAGTCTATTTATCTATTTTTTCGCCGATAGTATAATCGCCATGTTTTATAACAATTGTTAATATAAATGATTCGTATTCCTTTTTTTTCCCCCTTTTTGGACGTCGTGTAAAAGTTTGATGAAAATCCTTGAGAAAAAAAAAAAAAATTTCCTCTTTTTGTTGGCCTTTTTTTTTTTTTTTTGCTTTCTGCCTTTTTTTACGCTCTTTCACGCACCCAGCTGCGTGTTCAATTAAGCTACGTATTATGTTGTCTCGTAGCAACTGGTAGAGACGTGCTACAGACGCTCGGCTATTTCTTCAAGAAAATACCGAGAAAATTTTCTAACGAGACGTTGAAATTTTCTAAAAGAAAATCAACCTTTCTTTAACGACATATATATGTATACGACGTGTGGAAAATGTGGAAAAATCAATAAAATTAATTAGCCATAAGTTTCATGAATTTCGTTACATCAGCCAACCAATTATCTAAGGGACGATATACACCCTGGGTATCATTATTTTCAAATCACTATGATACGATGTGAATAAATAATCCATTGACTCAATGTTTTCATTAATGATTACTAGTAGTTTGAGATACAATTGCAAATTATTTGAGAATTTATAGACTTTGACAAAATTTCAAATAATTTTCAAATTCTGTTTCAAAACACAATTCATCAGGATCGAAAAAACCGAGTCACTAAAATATTTCTACAAAATGTATCTGTAGTGATTCAGTAAAAATGATTTTCAATTAAATAACGACTTTATGAAAAATTTGATTCTGCATAATTTACTTGATTTTCATTTTTTTATTCTGTTTACTGTATAAAAATTCTCCAGTCTACATTGTGGGCATTAAATGGCGTTGATTTATGAAATGAACTGTCAAAAAAATGTTCAATGATTTATTGTTCAATTATATTTCGTTGTTTTGATATGATATTTATTGAAAAGTGGAATTTTATCGCGACGCATTGTTGAGTTCAATTAAAAAAAAAAAAACGGATATTAACGTTATACAGAGTAACGGATCTTCATTTTTATTATAGCTCATCCAATCAATAGGGAATCGGCAGCATTCGTATACAAGGATTATCCAAAGCCAGGTAACAGCCACGTTGGAAATTGCAAATGGTATAGTAGCGGTAAGCGGATGGCTCGCAATCCGTTTACGCAATTCTTTGTTTTGCTTGATAAACGAGCGATCCGTGAGAGCGTTTGAAAATGAGTAAAAAAAAGAAAAAGCCATATTTGTATATCTCTATAATTTACATTCAAAACCCATAACATGCCCGGCCTCGATCGCGGTCCTTGCACTATATTTTCCATACTCCTTTATACGTAGCAGGTGGAGAGACAGCGTATAATAAGAACGAGCGAGGTAAGATCCTTACGTGTTCGTTTCACGAGGAAAAAAAAATCCCATAACACTATATCTTGAGAAATCGGTCATCCGATTTTTATTATAGATATCATAAATTATATTACATTACTTTATTTATCACATAAATTTACTACCCCAAACCCCTTGCTCGCTGTTGTAAACATAAAGTAATTAGAAACCACTGGGTCGCTCGTTTCAAACCGTTGCTTTATCTGCAAGCTCATAATCCGTTACAGTTCACCATAACTCTATGATAGGACACTAAAGTTTTTGACGCATAGGTGCGGCAGTGATAGATGCTGGGTACATACAAGATGTAAATTCACTACCTATAGGGTGGATGAAAAAGCAGAGAATTATACCTGGTCAAATTAAGGAGAAGGAAGATGATTTTGCACTCCTTTATATCGTGAGTTTTTTTTTCTTTTATTCTCGACAAATTAACAAGATTTTTATTGTGCATAGAAAAATGTCCAGATAAAAGAAGGAACAAATTAGGTCGCATAATAATTGAAATTACTGACAAAAAAGTAGTACTTTGTCAGGATACAAAAGAAAATCGATTTTTTTTCCTCATATCATTACTGAATAAAAAGTAATTACAGTGATATTCACCCACGCTATTTAATCTGGTAGATGAATAAAAAAAAAAACGATACATCTACTTTGACGCACCTACAATTAAACAATTCCTTCCTTTTTTTTTTCTCTCTCTTTATTTAGGTGTGCCGCGTTACCTTCATGCTCGACTCTGCACCCGCTCAACCCTTCTATACGTGGAATAATAGAACAGATTTGTTGAAAAAATAGAGGGCAAGAAAAAAATCAAAAAAAAAATAAAACAGAATTGGAATCGTGATATCGTGTAGAAAAGTAAAAAGGTGAATAAAATTAAAAAAACAAAAACGAAAAGCTGACAAACTTTTCTATGTTGTACCACTTTCAACTCTCATATACCTACTGTATCGTATATACGAGCAACAGGAGACCATTGTCGAAATTAACATTGTAATCCCTGTGGTCCAACTGGAGCGTGATCACCCGGTATATCTACGTAGTATCTGGGTATACGTATATTTACATGTATATTTACCCGCGTTGTATATAAAGAGACACATATACATGTACATAGGTGGCGATAGTATATACAGGTATATGTATGATATAAAAATGGTTGCGCACGTGTAATACGGGGCCAATACACAGAGGCTCATCAATTTTCTATATAGAATGTGAATAGGGGGTTGGCATAGTCCCATTTATTGCACCGTGACGCACCTGAGGGGTTTCTTCACGTTTTGCGTTATAACGATATTGTCAGAGATACGCCTGCGTCAGAAGATAGGGGGATAAAGAAAGCTGCGGATTACGTAACACGGTCTTATTGTCAGCGGGAGCTTTCGCCTGGACAAATACCTTCCTTCCTTCCTACCTACCTACCTACCTACCTACCAAACCATCTACCATTCGTACATCTTGCAATAAAAGTAGCCAATTAACCGTAGCTATTCAATCAGTATAATAAAACCATCCCTTATTTCGTAACCGTAAAGTATCTCGATGTATTACAGTTCAGTCGTGCGTTATTTTATCAATTATTTAGTTTATTCTGATATTGACTATTAGGTAAACAATAAAACATCATTCATATTTTTCTAAAATTTTATGCCAATTTCTAACAGCAAAGAACGTCGGACAGAGACGTGGACATAGTAAATTAATGAAGGGTAATAACATTAAGATCGAAAGTCAATAATTTCGTTTGAAAGTGGGTGAGTGTGTAGGGTGGTTGTGTGTAGTACACGCGGAGAACTTAATTATGTGTAAATTTTGCCCGATGAAATTTGCTAGTTTTTTTTTTTTTTTTTTGTACACTGTAAAGCTGGTAAATATGTGTTACGTACTTGAAATTGAAATGATGAATACACGGTCGTCGTCGTCATCGTCGTCGACCTACCTACCTATCCATCCAACCATCCACTTCGTAACGAATAAGTATAAGAGCAAAACGCGTTCTGATTGCCTTTTCATTGGAATAAGAAGGCAATTTTATATCGCTAGCTAGAAAGTTTTAGCAAGTTAAATTTCCGGCAAAGGATACTCCCTAGGGTATTCGTGAAAATTTTGTTGAAGAACGGAAAGGGATGAAAAAAATAAAATAAAAATAAAAATAAAAAACAGAATAGACTAAAGGCAATATATACGAGAATGGAGCAACATTTCAAAAGAAGCACAGACGAAATTTAAAAATTTATAAATATTTCAAGAATTTAGAACGCCCCTTGAAGATGAATTCTTCGCTATCGTTTACTGTAGCTTGATGTATACGATTTCGCGTTTATTTGATTTAGAGAAATCGATGAAAGTCGAATAGTTCAAAATTTTATCTGAATTAAACGATAATATGACATCGTGGTAATTTCGTAAAACAAAATTGAAATTTGTCTCAGGTTTGTTTGCCGGTTGAAAAAAAAAAAAGGAAAAAGAAAAAGCGAAAGTTTCTTTTATACGACGAATAGCCATCGCCTCTCTTTACGTTATCTGAAGTATCTGTAGAAGGGATTAAATTGTCTCGATTATGATGTTAGTCATTTTGTATTTTATATTACAAACGTGAGTGAGAGTGACGTTTAAAATGGTAGATTAACAAACTCGTTACAATTTTTTTTTTTTTTACTTTTTTTCTACGTTTCTTTTTCTACTTTACGAGAGAAACGAAAAGATACGACAGAGCAAACACGCGCTTAAATAATTTATCGTGTTTTTAAATCGTTTTACAGCGATCGTGGGTTTTACTCGACTTTTTTTTTTTAAAACTCTAAAATTATGTCAATCGATAAATTAATCATTCAGAGATTTATGGGAGTAATCGTCCCGTTGCGAAACTAACTTCTTCAATGATTTACTGGCTTTTTTTTCTTTTTCTTTTTCTTCTTCTTCCACGATTCTCCGTTACTTCTGAATTCATATGTACCCCATTCATTTCCTCAGGTTTTTATTCAGATTTATTCATCCTCTTTTGATAATACATAATTTTACTTGCATATTTTAGCCAAACCATATCAGCCACGCCAGGCTACATCACTTCATTTAATTTTACTGGCCTACATTTTATACTACATTATGACAAAGAGAGCGCAAGGTTGCGTAGCAAGGGTAAGGTTCATCGTGTTTGACTTTTATACGCGTTGCTTTATTGTAATTTGATTATCTCATGGTGAACAGTGTGCACCTAAGCTCTGGCTATACTTGAAGCTCTAAACCCGCCGATATTTTGAATGCCCAAACCGCACCCCCGTTTAATCGGCTTGTTTTTCTCACTGTTCGGTTTCTCCAGCAGCCACTTCGATTTTTCATCAATTTCCAGTTCTATCGGGGAAAAAAAAAGAAAAAAAAAAAGAAACGAACGATCGGTGAAGAAGAGGAAGAAGAATAGGTGTGGCGTGAGCCTGAAGTAAACTTTTTTTCTACTACTAGATGGATATTCATTATCAAAAAATCGCTGTACTGTACTTGCAGGATGCGTTCCTGCATAGCTGCAGGCCGAGTATATGTATAAGTTAGTGCCTCCCCAGTATCGATCCCCTTGAATAATTCATCGTCTATACAACTATCCCGTGGCCCAGGGCACCCACCTTTGCACCCACCCCTTAAATTTCCCCTTAAAACCCCAACCTTTCCCTTCGCCAGCCTTTCCACCGTCACCCATCGTCACCCATCGACCTATCGGCAAGGCTATATCTATATGTATAGCTACGCAACGTGCCCAACTTGACAATATCCTTGTCCTCATCCTCATCGTCGTCCTCGTCCTCGTCCTCGTTGAGTGGCGTAAAGGGGGAAACCGCAGCTGGGGACTTCTCAAAAAGTTCCTCTTCACTTTTTCAATATACGTATGTGTATAGCTGGGTACACCGCCTGCTGCAAGCGTCGAGTTTAGATTGTTCGAAATTTATTTGCGTCGGGGAATAAAAAGCTGTGTTTTTCACATTGCTAAGGGAATTACCCCACGGTTTGGTGATAACGAAAATACGCGGTCTTTTATTTTTTATTTTATTTTTTTCCTGTTTTTCTTTTTTCGTCGGAGTTGAATTTCAACGATGCAATTTTACCACCAACGATCAATCCCAAAGCTTAATTCAAGCTTTTACTACTTTTTATCGCAGATCACGGTACAAACTGTCATGGACGCTTTACGTCACGCGTTAATAATTGATACGATTTTTTGAGAGCTTTATATATTCGGTGTATATGATTCAGCCAATACGAAATATTCACCCTCGCAGACTTCAGGATTTTATTTATCTTTCCAATTTTTTATACAACGTTTTGACTTCATTTTTTTGTTTCTTTTTCTTATCATTCAACCTACGTTGCAAACCACCTTTTACAAAGTATAATTATAATTCCATCTCTCGTATATATATATATAGGCGTTAAGGTATTACCTTATACATGTCACGGTACATACATGCATCGTTGCATTGAATATATTTCATACGAAGTCAAAGAAAATATGAAGAGAAAGAATATAGGTACACTGCGGATGCATTGAAACGGCTCTAATACCTCTATAGTCGTTAATTATGAATCCACGGTATAATATCTAACGACAACGTGCATTAAATTACATCTAGTCTGAAGTAAATAGATGTATGATCATATAATTGTGATAAAAATAAAAAAAAAGGATAACATATTGATAATTGTTTAATTTTTTGTCGCTTATTTGTTCTAATGACTAATTGTAATTTTTAGTTAAGGTAGGAGCGATGTTCGTTCATGCAAATCGTATCATCTGGACAAATTAAGGATTGCTTAAGCACATATAACGATCAGTAGACAGAATAGTTTCTATTTGTAGACCGATTTCACGGTTCAAAAACAGACAGACGTGATCTGCAATGTTTATCGTGGTTGTGACCCGAAACCTGTGGGTGTGACTTGCAATTAGTTAAATTAAGTACAAGCAGGGGTTACTCCCTCGGTTTGCTTTACAGCTGTTTGTTTCTTTCCGAATAATTTGCTGACTAAACCAAAAATCGTTAAACTTGTTTAACTAAATAGCTGAGTTACCTCTTTCAACTTTATTTAATCAACTGATTTCAACATCGTCCATAACCGCCAGCCCATTAACAAATAAAAGTTTTTATATAAGGTTTGGTGGACTTTTATCGAGCCAAGTTGCTTGCGCTCGGAGATATCAAGTGAATATTGAATTTCCTGTCATTTAAAATAAATTGGTCGGCGATGCGTCTCGAATATTGACAGCGTATCGGGTGTGTCAGGAAATGCGTGTACCGTGAACCGAAAATAATGCATTAAAGAAAAGAAGGGAACAAGAAAAAAAAAAAAAAAAAACAGAATGATAATGAAAATTGCAACTTTTGGAGAAAAATTGGATACGATTTATGAAAAACGTCGATTGTCGTTTTCGATCGAATTCTTCGATTCTTTGTTATGTACTAAATATTTATCAAGGTAATAATTTTGCTTTAGTAAAATACTCGATATGACTATTGGAGGGTTTTGAACAAGGGGTAGGTAGTACGATTCTACGGTTGCCACAGATACGCCACGCACAACAGAAACTTCTTGGCTCTGTTTCTGGTATTTGTGAATAGAAATCAACGTTGATTACAGAGGGTTGAAACAAGGCGCGTAAACCATCTAGTACCTCTCGACTTATTCCTTGAATAAATTGGTACGAGTATATAGGTGCCCAATAATTATCATTTAGGGATTCTATTGTTAGAATATTTTTCGTTAACTCCACGTATTACATAGGTATATAAGAAACCATATATTTTTATACTACTAATTACTGAAATTGTTGTACATTTATTTTTCGTTTAATCTTCCTTTTAGCACAGTTCTCAATTTTTGAGTTTTTAATTCAAAGGGTGTTTACTCCGATAAAGTTGAAAAACATCGCATGTTTCATTTCCTACGGTGTGATACACACGCGTGTTTTCCATAGTAACATTTACCGTATGTACTATGTTACAGTAATTAGTGTTAATGGGAATTGTACGATGGCTCTAAATTTTCGAAATGTTTCGTCCTGGTAAAATTAGTTTACTGAATAAATTGCCACTAATATTAACCCAGTTTCAAAGATATAACCACTTACGGGAGTTTTATCAATATTGGAAAAGGGATGAAAGCGTTAGGCTTTGTAACACCTAATGAAAAAACAAAATAAACTCTGGGGAAAAGTGTTAAACACGAAACTCCAGAGGTCAATTTTATCACAATTTTTGACCAGTGAATTGTATGCGAAATATACAAGGGAAAATAATTCCCTCGAAATAGAAATGACGTAAATTTTCTTTACTTACGTTGAACTGAACCTCGCCTTTGCTCCAATATTTATCATTATTCATTTTTAATTTCATTTCTGTCCCCGAGCGTTCAGAACATTTTAAGCACACTTAACCACGCGACTAACTCAGTTTTTTTCTTTTTTCTATTTTATTTTCAACTTTTTTTATTTGGGTTCCTTTTTCTGCACTTTATGCATTCAATTTCAATAAATAAATAACAAAACCACAATTCTTTGCAATGTGATATTTCTATGAAATAAAGTAATTTTATTTCTCCACATTTCATAATGAAGTAGTACAATGCTTTCCTTTCTCTTTATTCGAAATTTCCGCATGATGCCAGCGATTTCTGTTTCATTGATATATTTTTTATATTTTTTTTTTCACAATTCACATTTTTGCCATTCGTCGCATTTGTAAAAAACGCCGAGTTTCAGTTCTGAGCGTTTGACGTTGGCCGAGGCAAGGATTTTGGATATTAAAACGCAGTTCTGGTACCAATCCAGGACAAAAAAAAAAAAAAAATAATCAAATTCATGAAATTTCATCAACAGGTAACAGAAATGAAGTTTTAAAAATTCACATTCCGGCAAATTTGAATGTAAAAAATATTTCGCTTAGAATCCCTCCCTTCGACTACCATTTCAACGCCTTGGAATTACGAAAGAAATTTAAAACGGTCGTGCCGGGGTAATATTTTTAGGCCAAATTTAACTTTCGCATTTCATTAAATTCATTCGTTTTTTTTTCTTTTTCTTTTTTTAATTATTTTTCTGAAAAATTGAATTCATTCATCCAAAGTAACAGATCCTTTGCCTCCTTTCATTCTGATGATATAATTTGCCAGTATTTTCATTTTTCTGAACAACCAAAGTCGAAAAGCCCCCCCCTGCCACCCCTTTTTTATTTGTATACCTTGTTGAGGCGATTGGCGGAATCGCAATGTTCTTGATTTGATATGAATTGGGAAAGTGTGGTTATTTATCCTCGTTCTAAAGCGGCTAACAAGAAGGGAACAATTTCATTCATTAGATCTTATCCGCGAAGTCGACGAGGTCCCCCTTCGCGTGCGACGAAACGGATAGATCGTCACGCCGCGCGCTATCTCTCCACTTCTACTCGCCTTTTCGTTATTCCTGCGTTACCTCCCTATACTTTGCTGTGAGAATGCAAAGAAAGGGTTATGATAAGGGGTGGATTGACCTTATTCGGACGAGCCATGAAGATTGACGAGAAAACTGATGCGTGCTTCATTCAGGGAACCCCCTTTTGCGGTTAAGAATTAAGCCTCTACTCTACCTCGGCTTTTCCCATACCTGCAGGCCATTTTCAGTATACACCTCGCCTTTGTCAACGAGCAAAATTAAACTAAAATATAACCCTCGTTAAATTGAGCTTTTACTCAATTTTCCTCAATTTTCATCTAATATTCAACTTGATTCATAAATATATATATGTGAGCTAAATCACAAATTCCCGGTGTGGTTTTGTACCTCAAAATTTTCGATCATTTTTTTTGTCATTAATGGGTCATTTCCGTGGAAATGAGTCGGAAGCCACCCCAATATAATTTTTATCGGTGCAGCTCATGCTATTTTTGATATTACGCGTTTTTAACGGGTTTTTGAGAATACCAGAGAAGTTGATGGTTTAACTGAAAAATTTCAACACATTTTTCGATGGAAATTTTCCGCTCTTTTCATCGCAATTATTTTCATGCGCCGCAGACAACCGAAAGTTCAAAATACGTACCGTTGGACCGTCTTCCGCAAGTCCAAATCCGATTTTTTTTTCGCCATTCGACAACTTGAAATATTCTCTTTGACATGTCAAATTTATGGACTGGGCAAACACATACTTCATTTGAAAAAAAATCGATGTGGTTGCCCAGTCCATAAATTTGACATGTCAAAGAGAATATTTTAAGTTGTCGAATGGCGAAAAAAAAATCGAATTTGGACTTGCGGAAGACGGTCCAACGGTACGTATTTTGAACTTCCGGTTGTCTGCGGCGCATGGAAATATTTGCAATGAAAAGAGCGGAAAATTTCCATCGAAAAATGTGTTGAAATTTTTCAGTTAAACCATCAACTTCTCTGGTATTCTCAAAAAACCGTTAAAAACGCGTAATATCAAAAATAGCATGAGCTGCACCGATAAAAATTATATTGGGGTGGCTTCCGACTCATTTCCACGGAAATGATCCATTAATGACAAAAAAAATGATCGAAAATTTTGAGGTACAAAACCACACCGGGAATTTGTGATTTAGCTCATGTATATCAGTACTAAAGAAACTCGCATCTAACGAAATTTCCCACCCGCATTGCGTCGTATCTTCTTTCGTTACTCGGAACGAACAGTCTGCCCTAATTTTCTTATTTAACAAGCTAATTATTGAAGAAATTTTCTAAAACTAATCCACTTTAAGAAAGATGGCTGCGTTTCAGAAAATTTGTTTAAATTTTATCATAACTCGAACGCTCATTTCTTCTTTGTAAATTATATACAGGCTCATGGAATACGGTATTCACGAAGCGTACTACAGTCAGCTGAGTGAGTCTTGCCTCAACTTTGACCTATTTACATTACGCCCTCAGAGTTACGCGGCCTTTGCGTAAACTCAGAAAGTACACCCGCAAGTCGTAAATAAGTTATTACTTATTGCTATTCCCTGCCTTTGTAGGGTGTTGATACTTTTTCTTCATCTCACTATATACGTGCATATCTATTCAGTCCTTATATGAGTTTACTGAGACGAATCTGTCCTCGAAATCTTTATTTTGTTAAAAAAAAAAAAAAAAGAAAAACCAAGGAGTCTCTGAAAATACGATCGAACAGGTTGTATTATATTTTAATATTCGCGATCCGTACCTATATATAGGTATATGACACACTGTTTTATAGTATTCAGTGAACGATGTTCCTTTTTATCCCGCAGCCATACGAGGGTGAGAAGCTGATTGTATGTCGGAAAAGTTTAGTACATAAAAAAAAAAAAAGGAAGAAAATGAAAGGAAACAAAACAAAAAATAAAATAAAATAAAATAAAAAAAGTATGTGTAAAAATACTTCGTACGATCGAAGCTTTCACCCCCTCCCCCCCCCCCCCCCCCCCCCCCCAGCAGAGTTTCGCTAAATGGGGTTTGAAATGAAAAATTGTTATTGCCTGATGAGAACGCCCACGTCGGGTTATTTGATAAAAACAAAAAAAAATTTGATTCCGTAAATATATCATTTATGAACACGTTATACTTTTTATCAAGTGGCCAAATGGGTGATAAAGATTTATCCTGTCTCAGTTTGTCTAACACTATAATAACCGCTACGTGACAGCCCTTTATCTCAAACATCGTAACAAAGTATTTCCGGCAACGTATTATATATATTTATTAAGGTCTTTTCCTTTTCGCGTATCACGCGAAGACTATATTTATTAATGAATCAATTTCATACCGTCAAGGATAAGTAGCGGTGATTTTTTAACTAGTACGGAATATACTTGACTATTCGTAGTCCTACATAATATACTTATAAGAAAAATGAAATGAAAAAATAAATTTTTTAATTTGGCTCGCAGAATGTTTCGCCTAGTCAATTTCCAGCGGGTGAAAAAACCTTGTAGAATTTTTTTTATTTTTATTTTCTATTTTTTTATTTTATTTTCTTTTCCCCCGATCCCGCTTTCGCGAGTTTCATTTTACCTTCCGCTAAGATCACAGCTGTTACAACAGAACAAAAAGTTAACAGGAAGATTATACGAAGCACGCAGCCCATGCCTTCATAGAGGGCCATTAATTCCGACGCCAAACGACTATGGTACGAATTTCTTGCAAACGGATAAACACGGCTAACTTTTCTCCGAGTATTTCATACCTAGATTTGAGATTTTCAACATCTATCAAATACCAGGTGCATCCGTTGCGTCGAACCGCAAATCCTAAAACGGTGGTCACGCAGTAAAATATAGTTATAATAAAACACGAGATTTGCATATTCCACGGGAAATATAGAGTCGAATTAAACGCTACGAAGCTTGGAAGCAGCTGACGGGATAAAGGGGATAATGCGAGTAACATGTTAAGTCAAATGTTGCTTTATAAACAGCCATGCAGTAGAGATTATTCTATTCAAGATTACTATATGATTAATTCTGTTAGAAACCACGCCAGAACGGTTACGTTGGCAAATGAATATCGTACTAAGCTTTCCGCGGGTAGAGAGATACCTCTGGTAAAGTTTTCTCCTACCCTCCTTTCTTCATTCTCGGATCATTCATCAAAAGCTTTCCACGAAACACGAAATATGTTGCTATTACACCCTCAGCTACATCTACAACCACTTTGAGGCGGGTATAATCCGCTTTCTTGACTAAGACCCGGCAGCAAGGCTTCGACGAAGCTCCAGTAGGGGCCTGAGGCTTTGCAAGCTAGTCTTCCAGACGCAGATATATCTAGCTATGAAAATTCGCAGCTAACCTCTAATTGGAATACGCGAGAACTTGCGAATACTCTACAGAGTTACAGTTTCAGCCAGAGTTAAGCCTGGAGTTCCCAGGATCATGACAATCTTCAAAATTGGGTTAGCGGCATTTATGCATCGTAATTTACTTCGTACAGTGTCCTAAGTTACTACCGCCAGCTTTCTGGGTCTTGATTTGTAACTAATACTCTCTCATACTAATCTCAACTAATTGCTGGGTTGAACGGATTAAATAGTTATCCGAGGCGTTTGGCATCTAGACTCTAATGGTCAAATTTTCTATCTGACGCCCATGATGAAGTTCGTTTTTTTTATTATAGGTAGCCCGAGCTTTGTATAAGTTTTGGTTTGAAGCTCAATCATTTTATGCATGATTTACGAGGTCCTGATGCCCGCGTGTGGGTAGATACGGCATGCAGTTCTCCAGAGACTAGCCGCGCCTAATTTTCGTGGAAATAATTTTCGTTCCAGGAATCGATTTCGATTATCTGTGTATTACGGCGGTGGGTAGGGCTTTTTTGTGCCCGTTTTTTTATTTTTTTTTCTCCTTTCCAGAGGGATAGAATTACCGGAAATCAAACTAGTTTAATACGATACGCGACTGGCTTAGAAATTTCACTCTGAAGAGGAAGTTACGACTTATAGGTATATATATATATATAGGAGTAATTTTAAGAACGAGAAGTTTTCCCTACAGCTATATAACTTCCTGACTAAGTAAGTTAAAAAGAAATTGCGAATCCCCTTTTACCTCATTCCAAGATAAATAATTAAACAATATATTGACGGTAAAAGTTTCACCTCCGGACCCTATCAACGAGCTTTTACCAATGCTTTGTAAATAATTGTTAAATTAATGAAACCGTATATCTCCAAGCTTCAAACAGCCGGAGTTATTCAACGAGGGACTTTTCATGTGCATTCAACATCACGGCCGTCACGTTCACCATTTCAAATTTAATATCAACCTAATCTACCTAATTCTAAGACTTTGGAGAGTATGGGAAATTATTTTCAGATTTTTCATCACATCCGGTAGTCATCCGACCTTATCCAAAAATTGTTTTTTACAAAGTAATGCAGTTGAATAGCACAAGAGATTTGTGCCCCGGGATTCCAGGATAAAAATGAACTCCGGTTACACCTTGTTGGTGTTCAGTTCGCTCGATTTGAACTAATCGAAATCAGATTCGGAATAAAAAGCTACAGACCAGCGGAAGGAATGTCCATTTAAAAGCGTAAGGGTGAAAGAATTTTCTCATTAAAATATCTGCAGCGCATTGGCGTTAAACTGGCTCGCACTTTCTGTCCTATAGAGCCTCGACCCGGCGTGGGAGTAACTTTAACAGAGGTAGATTTAAGTGAGTACAAAAGCTCGAGTTAATTTAAATTTCCTAAGCCAGCGATCAGTCGTTTGATTGGCTCTCGCTGCGCTCGAAGAGATCAGCTTCAATAGTCCGTACCTAGCTATCCGGGAAAGAGAGAGAGAGAGAGAGAGATAGATAGATAGATAGAGGAGATTTCATATTGCGAAAAAGGAGGAGAAACAGAAACGAATTCTGCAGCTAATATAAGAGTGAATGGAGGAGCAATCGGTATGAATTGAAGCGGAATGACCTTATTGCTGGGTGGCTCGCGGCTCAGAGTGACAGTAGGGGTTGAATAGCGCTGCGGGTAGTCGCGGCCAATGCTCTACGTACATGTATAAGGTGTCCGATTTCAATTTACCTCAGTAAGGTTTCCCTAGCTGGACAAGACGGATTGATATAACTTGGAATTCCGTTCTATCCTGATTTATGGATCATTTTTTTCGAACAATAAAATGATATATCCCGAGATTATGAGTACGAAACTAAAATCATCATTCCGGGGTCTTCTCCCAAGATGAGCATAGCCTCCACCGTAAATTAACTCTAATACGTCGGAGGCTAATAACTCATGGTTCTTTCCAGGTTCGTCGAAATGAGACTTTATACCGGATAACGTTGAGCTCAGTTAAATCTCCTCCGCAACTTTTACGATAACAAAAAAAATTCAAGGTATACAATAAAAAAGACAAAATATAAAACTAAGAATACAAAAATGGCAGTCAGAACTCTTAGAAATGTAATCCGTAAAAGATCTTTCCGCAATGAATCATCTTTATGAAAAAAAATACGACACCCTGTAGACCAAATTCTTGTCTGTCGGTCGCACAGTAGGGTCGCGATATCCCATAGAGGTCTGTGGTGGTCGAACGACAAACCTGTGATATATATATTATTCACAGCAGTGTGATCGAACGATGGAACCAGTTGTTGAGAGCGCGAGGGTGGCTATAGTAAAGTCGATTCCAATTATGAATGAGAGAGGAGGAGGTACGGGGGATGGATAGATAGACAGGCAGGCGGATAGACAGACAGACAGACAGACAGAAGCAGAGAGATTGAGAGAAAAAGACAGAGAGAGAAAACGGCATGTGAAGACCAACGATGAAAAATAAGCCAGATATATATGTGGCAGGCTTCGTTATCCTCCTCCCTCTTTAATAGCTAGAAGCTGTAAATAGCAGAAAACGTTTTCCGTTCAGCTTGATCCGTCGACGAACTGCCAATATCAAACACCTGCGCCTGGTCTGGCACGCTGATACGTTTATACTCGCTGTCTGACTCCCTACGTCCGTATCTACGCGCTCTAAGGCTAAGGCGTCGCATATACGGTCTGTACTACTTGTTGTGGAGGCACGGGCACCAGTGAACGTTTCTACTCAATGTCTGACTCCCTACGTCCGTATCCACGCGCGCTCTACGGCTCAGGCGTTGCATATACGGTCTGTACTACTTGTTATGGAGGCACGGGCACGAGTGAACGTTTCTACTCACTGTCTGACTCCCTACGTCCGTATCTACGCGCTCTAAGGCTAAGGCGTTGCATATACTGTCTATACTACTTGTTGTGGGGCACGAGTGAACGATCTTTACTACTTAGTGTTACGGAACACGGGGCCTAGCATTGAAAGAGTAGATGATGGTGTATCTAACAATTCCGTGGTTTCATTATTGTTTCTTCTTTTCTTATAATTTTTTTTTTTTGTTTCTATAGATATATATACGGTGAATTCTTGCTGATTTGTTGAATGCTGAATCATACGATGAGAAAAACTGATTCTAGCTCTACAAAGTTTGCCGCGTTAACTCGTGTGGAACATATTGTCACAAGACTGAAATTTCTTTTATACTTAAAACTTTTTCTGTGCTGGGTATACACTCTACTTTATATGTATAAAAATGTCAGTCAGTTTATAATATTTAAGGGATGTTTTTGACAGACAGGTAATTTTAAAGTGAAACAACCGAGAATTTGATATTTCGACGCGAAAAATTATGAAGAAAAATAAAAAATAAAAATAAAATTGAAACTTGGATATAAATAGAATTTTTTAGATATTAATTTTGGTTCTAACTACATTATCTTAAATTGTGAAAAGTGTCTCTATCGGGGGATAGATTATAGTTTATTACTAATACAATATTATGTAATGAAAATGCTAAAACATTTTTTTCGAATACGTTTACCGTGACATTAGAAAATTGAAATATATTGGTTGACAGAATTTCAAGGGTGTTACAGAGTAAGTAAAGCTGAAATCTGACCCTTCAGCCTACCATTGGGAAGATCCAATAAATGTTAAAGGCGTAATAACGAGCTACTTCAAACGTGGAATCTACTGGCAAAAATTTTGCAGCTGAGATCATGAATGGAATTAAATTCGCGACTCCAAAGATCTGAAACAGCAGTAAAGGGTAATACTTTTATGAATGAAATCATTGGAAAAGAAAGGAGTAAAGGACATGTATCTTGTTACAATAATATTCACAAACGTAAGGTTCAAAAATGAATGGACTTTCTCCGAACAGTGTGGAGTGAGGTTTTAATGATTTTCTAAAAGGCAAGTATATTTATGTCGTTTATGCGATAAAAAATCTGTTCTACCTCATCAGTATCCAAAATCTAAATCCAAATGCGAAAAACAATTTAGACAGACTATTTCTCGTAATTATTTTCATAAAAACTATAGCATTACGGCCTCGGCGATTACGAGAAATTCGAATGAACTCTGAAGTCGATGATCGCAGAAATTAGTCTAATCAATAATCATTGAAATCTAGTTTGATGACGTTTTTTTTATCTTTTTTTTTTTATTTATTATTTTATTCTCTTATATTACGCACGGGTGTTTCATTTCATTTCATTACAGCTTAAATTTGAAGAAAAGCTCGAATATATATCACTCCCGACTTTTCTGGTCTCCCATTTTTGCTTTCACCTGCTGTTGTTTTTATAATGTAATTAAAGATAATTAATGGTCGGCTTCTAAGCCAGTGCGAACATTTTTCTGGTCCCAAAGCCTGGTACTTTTTGTTTAGTTTATTTATTTTTTTAATTATATGTGTCTCTGTGCTTCGTTTTACCGGTGAAACAAAAAAATATAACCAATCGTCATCATCCATTAACGCTGTTAAAATTTTTTCATTAATTGCCATAGAAAAAATAATAATAATAATAATAATGAAAATAATATGTATGTGTAGGTACAGTCTGTGTTCACTATTTTTGGATCTGTGTGATACTGAAAAACAATGAATAAATGTGAATAGTTAAAATCTCGATGTTTTGTTTTTGTCCGTTCGAAAAAAAAAAAAAACGGCTGAACATCAACGTCAATCACCGTGGGGATAAATTATTTGGATTATTCCAATTTGTATACTCTCGTTACCGTCGCGTTGGTATATATATACACCTGTAGATTGGTATTTTTATATCTGTAGGAGATAAAATGTTTCGTAAATCTTCTGTACCTCAGCTGCTTGAAAAAAAAAAAAGCTCCAGGCTGGGTCCCGGATTCGGATATAAATAACGAAATGACAACGCTGAAGGGATATATTCAACCGATTAATATCATCAGAGATCATATATTGACACTGTATACGTATATATATATTTCTATATACTCGTTCCGGTGTTACTTTTTTCATATTTATATATCGCGAGTTCAATTGAAATGGCAAATAAATACTATAAGAAGGTGTCTTTTCGGCTGAATCCCCTATACTCCACATTGATCACTGGTAACGAACTCGTCGTTCACACGTTAATCACAATTTGGTCTCTCTTCCCGTTAAAAGCTCATGTTTTTAGTCTGAGAGAAAGTCTCTTTGGGGAAAGTAAATTACTATGAATATACTCGAGTTGACATTTTACTTTATCCATGAAAGGAAATACGGTATGAAGCGAGTTCCACGTATGATTTTCGTACATGTAGATATCAGTTAGGTATAATTAGTAAAAATGAAACATTAACAAAATTTTTTTTAGCCTTGTGACAAAGAAGAATTGTTGCTCTCATATAACGTCGGTGAAACTCACACATTTTCCTTTATTTTATCAGTGGGTATTATTAGATTAACGTGGACACATGTTTCATTACAGTATACGTATTGATACAACAATGATCAAACACAAAACGAAAGGCAAACTTTTCTCTCCCTGTTCTGTGCCCATTAATAATTCTCTTACGGGTATTTAGCTCCTCCTGTTATAACGTAAAACATTTATAACCCATACGGTAGAGGTAGGTAGGAGTTTTATGATAAATCGAGGGGCCTTAGGTGTCCCTGAAAAAAATCAGTCGAAATAATACCTTTAATTCAGCACAAAAAACATCCCTTAATATTTCCTTTGACACACATACTTAATATAAAAAAAAATTACGACTGATGACGTTACGCGCAAATTGTAATTCCATTATGCCATAGGATTATAATTATGTGAAAAAGCTGATAACGATGCAAGATTTTATAAAATCAAAAATATAGGTATAGCTAGTTTTAATGTGAACATTTATTTTTCTCACTACATCTAATTCACTCTGGCTACATTATATTTATCGTGAATACGTATCTGTGACATGAATATAAATATGGTTTTATGACTGTGAAAAATTTCTAAGCTTTCGCTATTCATTCGTCCAATTTTATACGATGAATATTACACACGAAGTAGAGAGCTGCACATATGGGTTCGTAATGGTAAAGATCAAATTGTTAACAATTTACTGAATAGATTTTCAAACTTATTTGTGTACATATTTAAAAGGAAAGTTTTGTACACGGGTATGAGAATTTTTTTATTTATTTTTTGTTGTTTAAATTCACTTCACGTTAGAAACTAGACTGTGGAAAAAGGATGTCTTGCGCTTCGAGGTTTACTAAGTTTTTCAATTTTCTCCCACGCGCTTTTTATACCGACGAAAGTTAGGCATAGCCAAACTTCTCTATGCTTATACTCAATACGGTTATGAAAATTTACTTATAAAAGATTCTAGTGTCTGTATCTAATGAAAAAAAAGAAAAAATCTAACATCTAATGAAACGCCTTCGTTATACTTTATAGAATTTATTAATAATACTTATATTCAATTAGGATAGAATATAACGATTCATTGGATATTGTTACCAAGTTACTTGTATCTAAGTCAGCAATTAAACTTGAACAATATGTCAGATTCTGTTCGATCAACATAGGATTGAATAGTGGCTTTATGACCGGCTTTATTATGGTAATACTACCGGATATGGTTCAAAGTCTTAATGTTATACGAGTTTACCATCCTTACTGTACTCTCAAATTTAAATTTACGACGTAAGCTTTCTGATTTTGCGACTCACGATTATTGAAGAAAATCTTTCGCGTTTTCAAGAATAAGAAAATCGACGGATACGTTCCTTTTTGACTAACAAAATCGGCTTAAACTCAGAGACCTGAACTCATTCGTAATACAAGATTCTGGTGGTACGGACGATTTGGCACATTAACGTTTCACGGGAATCTCGGGACAGCGAAAGAAGACACTCAAATAAATTATTTACAAACACGTCCGCAAACTTGTTGGGAAAATAAAAACCGCGTAGCGATTTAAGGAAGGTAGATTTTTCATTGCAAATAACAATTCGTTAATTTTCAGCTCTTCCAACTATAGATGAAAAACTCACAAGTACCTACTACACCGTCGTTGATTTAATATGAAGTAATAAAATAAAGTAAAGAAAAATCGTCAAGTGCCACTTACTCAAACCCCGTAATTACATGAAACCAATATTACAATAAATTAAATAGCCAGGGCAGAGAAAAATTCTGACTTTTATATACCGCGTTGAAAATATCCATTGAGAAAATTATTAGTTTCCCAATATACATAGAAGTAGGAAAAAGTAATCTTCCTCAACGTCGGTGGACCTCGTATCGAGCTGGGAATTGGCATTCTAATTTTAACTTTCGAACCGTCATAAACACTCAGTCATCTATCTGGTTGATGAGCACAGATCACCATCGTCACAGCTTCCTGATTGCGCGCTTAAAAATATGCCAAAAAGAGTATAATTTACAATATACAAAGCAATGAGCAACTGGCTTTGACAGAGTCGATATGGGAAAGAGACTGTTGACTTGAGGCGAAATTTTCCTATGCTTAAAAACCGCGGAGTGGTTGGAGAGATACATAGAAGGTAGCGGTGGGAATTGGGTTCAGAATTTACTTCCGTATGTTTAATTTTTGAGAAATAATTAAATTATTCATAACATCGAGGAAGTAGACTAGCTATGAATAATAAAATAGCTAAATAACGGGACGGTTTCAAGTATATTTAAAAAGAAATGAACCGTTGTATATTCTTTTATTGACGAAGCTGACCGTTTTTCGAACTGTTGAAAATCAATGCTTACGTTCATGCGCTCTCTCTACCCGTTTAAAACATTCGACTAAATAGAATAGTCGAAGCATATCTAATCGAATGACCTATGATGGATTCAAAAGTCTCTGATCGAAGATTCTAATCCATTACTGAGAGCTTTCACGAATAAACTGTATCCAAGGGACCAGAATTTCGGGTCAAAGTAAAACATGGCAAGATCCATCCATAGGCGAACATCTACTTGATAGCAAAACATGCATTCATGGGTCTAATTTCTAAGATATAGCATCCTTTGAAAAACGATAACAACGTTTTGTAAGAAAATAATATACGCTCAAATCCTATGCTTATATACTTGTGTTAATAGTATGAGTCGGACTTGAAATGATCAGAGGTATTGAATGGGCAGGAAGACAGCCATTCAAATAAGAGATTATTGCGAAAGACAGATATTCAGTGAATTCAAGGCAGAAATCTTACATGAAAATATCATTGAGCATCTTGACGAACGAGTGAAATGAGGAAGAAAAAAATGGGTCCATTTTGGTTCTGGAGGTTTATTCGAATGGGTGGATTAATGGTTAACTCTATACAGGAAAATACGGTATAGATATAGTGGAGAGGGAAAAAGCTCATTATCGATAGATCTTAGTATTTATTGTGCTCTGAATATAAGACTAAAAAAAAAAAAAACGTAATGTAAAGTCAGAATAAGAATAACGCTAGAACTACTCCCACGCAAATGAATTTCAAGGCATGAAGGCAAAAGGCGGTAAATAAAAGCACGTAAAAAATAAGTGAAAGAACACTGCGTTCACTGCATTCTCGGGAAATTCAGCGAAAGAGATTAAGGGAGAAATGCAGGAAAGGAAAGAGACGAAGAGATCCAATCAAAATACAGTAGTCTAGTAACATCTGGGTCCAGGACGATGCTATGACTCTATAGATTGCGAATTATATGTACCTGGGACGTTCAGTAAATGTTGATGTTTCGCTAGGCAGATGTAGTACAGCCTATCGCGGGTGAGAGGTATTTGATTAATCAATCACCTCTGGCACACGATTCCCAGGCGACTTGCTAGGCTGGCAGCCATTAGTTGGCGGTCAAATGCATGACTTGGACCCATTTCACAGAGCTACAAGTTTCTAAAGCACATTCATTTTCCAGAGTTACCAGTTGATACGATGAACGCGTGTTCTAAACTTGCGCTAGGGTGCTTTTACTAGGCATGGATACTACATGCCGACCCACATCCACTACCAGACTTACTTTATAAAGTTAAGATTTAATATAGGCATCCCCTACCCAGATCGATTGTAGGATACTAACTCCGGACACATCTCAATAGATCAAACATGTTACGTATCTACTTTTCCATCAATGTGTGCAAGCTCGTTGTATCAACTCTCATTAATGTCACATTTATTAAACAAATTTTTGATTACGCAAGTTTTGTAGGTAGAAAAGGCTACTTTCAAGAGAATATGGTATATATTTTCATGCTTGTTTCAGGGATACCTCTTTGTTTTGCTGATTTCTAAATGATTAAGGGGTAATTTTCTACCGCCAGATGTTTTATTAGTTCCGTTCTGAAACAGAGGTGCGATAAAATTTGGTAAACTGCCTGTTTAGTAAGATATATTTATAGGTATGAGTATAATGTATAGAGAATCCTGCGATTTAGGAAGCTAATATCCGCTCGCATAGAGAGTTATAGCATCGATGGTTAAATTGAACTTTAGATTTAGTTTTCAATGCTTAAACTAAATTACAACAAACGTTATGCGCAATCAAAGCCTTACCAAAAGCTCAGGGTTTCGCATTGGCGGTTGAATAATTACAAAACGAAACGTAACTATAAGTTTGTTAATAGTTCGCGGTCTCTATAGACTCGTTAAATTCACACTATTTACCGCAAGAGTAAAGTTTCGATTTTTTTTTTTTTTTTTCTACAGACCAAAGTCCTGGCGAAATATTCGGCGTCAAGATTTCGCTGATAAATACATCAGTGAAAGAAAAAATTCTGACTTTATTCCGCAACGTGCTCATTAACCTGCCACGTTAAATTACGGTAGTCATCAGTAAAGGCTACGGCTTAAGCCTTGACCACCTATTTGGCAAATTTAAGATCCGGCTAATGTCCAGCGTTGTGGTATCGAGGCAATCACCGGAAGACAGATCGATCTTCAACGTCAAAAATCATTCCGACTGTTTCCGTTCTATGAACGATTGCAATATACTGAGAAAATATCGTATTCCGTCTTGTATTATTATAGACATTTTCAGTATTGTGTTATCCTTGATACGAAATATAATAGCCTCGGTGTTCTGCAATTTGTTATATTTGTTATTTATTCTTTGCCCCACTTTATTGCGAACAAAGCGAAATATGATGTGACGTGCAATGTCCACCTGTTATCCAAACGTGAATTAAAAATTCATACATCACATGACGAAAGCACTGAATTCTTCCGACGCGACGTTCAATAAAATAACTGTTAATTTTTTTTTTTTTTTTTCTATATTTATATATATTTCAGGAATGTTTATCCTTAGTGTACTAAGTACCAAGAATTATGCAATTTGTTCGAAACGTAGGTATACACGTTATACTCGACTGTTCCACCGCCACCGCAATGATTACATATATTGTAAAGGTTGGACCTATACATTGGACTAATTATCTTAATTATAATAATATCCCAAAGGTACCTACTTGCCGTTCTCAAATTACGTAAATATTAGTGACCTAACGACAGAGGCTATAATTATTAATGTGGGAGGGGGTGGTGTCCGTGCAAACGAATAACTATGCAATTTCATGAACACTTTTCTAAATAATTATAATATCCTGTACGTGTTTAAAAAATAACGTAGCTGGCATAAAGCTTTTTTTAAAAAGTAAATTAAACTTTTTTACCAAACGAAGACAGAGAGGGGAAAAAAGCGAAAGATAGATAGATAGAGAGAGAGAGTTCAAACTGCAGTGGGTGAGGAAAAAAAGAATAAAAAAAAAAAATTGCTTTAATTTATACGAGGTGAATTGTCATACCATTTTGTACGAAAAATTTTCGTCTAGACAATAGTAGTAGACATTATTTTAACGTTAATTTGCAAACCATTTATACCGCAGCAAAGAGACATTCGTAAAATAAAACACTTGATACTAATATGATAACGCGCATTTCACGGTTGAATAATCCGAGGTATTTTTTCAAAAAGTTCCTACCTTATCGTTATAGCAAAAAAACAATCGTTATATATAAGGGATAATAAAGGCATAAAATATTATTCTTCCGCTCGATTTAACATGAATATCAAGAAAAAAAAGAGATTTTTTTTTTTTGCTTCACCAAGGAGCTATTCCTGATTTTAGAATCTCAGGTGTACGCGTAGCACAGCGAGGACAGCGAGGCTAGATTATCAACGTTTTATATCCTCGTCTGGGCAACGCGACGTCTTGCTGGCTATATAGGTACCAAACGGTCAATGAAATCGTGAAATTTTTCATCTAACTTTCCAGGATCGAGTAATGATTTTTACTATATACAGATACAGGTGGTACACCCACCTACCATTCTATATAGAAACCCTAGGGGAGTTTAAGTTACTATATTGTATATTGCGACTCGCCCGCATATTGCTCCTTAGGCGCACGTCTGGTATGTGCGTTGCTACCCAAACGGCGGAAAGTATAGTTGGAGTAACTGTAATTTCGCTGTGGCAAAACGTAGGTATGTACATACGCTACATACGTACATACGTACCTAGTTGGGTAGGTAGTTGGCAGTAGGTCGTTTACCTAGTGCCCGAGGGCCGGTGGTGGGATATTCGCAACGAGTAGCGTGTTCGGGCTAATATTTTAGAGTTACAAATAACTGGGAAATTATGACAGGTCCAAGCCACCTGAGTTATAACTCGAAGTTTCAAAACGATAATAAACGTCTACTGCAGAGACGATTCCACGCGGAGTAGCGATTCCTCCTTAAGGGAGGAATGAAAAGAAACAGGAAAAGAAATAAGGGAAAAAAGGAAGAAAAAAAAAACAATAAAGCCTCTCTCTGTAGATACTCCTTAAGGCTTTAGCCCTCCCCACCCCATAATCTTGCTTATTACTTGTAGCTCACAAGCTTCCTGGATATACTGATACAAATTTTCTTTTTTTCTTTTTTTTTTCTCATCCTACCTCATGCCGAGCTTTGAAAGGCGACTTCTGATACACGCAGCGGAACTTTACTCCGGAGGATCGTTCGCCATTATCATAATAACGATTTTGGTCTACTAGCAAGCTGTATCGAAATAGCTTATTCGCTTTTGCCAAACGATAATTGCCTAATATATATAGCTCTATGCTTTATATCTATAACTATACTATATTTGAAAGGTATAGATTAGTAGAGAACTGTATATACATACCTGGTATGTAGGATTAACGAGATAGAGCTTACCTAATGTAGTATCAAGTACAATATGCTTACTTAGATCTATTGATTAAATTCTTAGTCAGACAAGCCGTTTATGAGCTCAAATTAATATCTTCTCAAGTACGAAATCTGGGATTCTATGAACGATTTGACACGATTTGGTTGAAAAGATTATTTCCACTGACACTCGAATAATTTCCGTTCGAATAATTCAACGAGTAATTGTCTCCTAATAGGTAGGTACGAGCGAAGATCTCTTTCATGAAAGTGATAAGTATTTGCGGCTAATCAAATTCAAAATTAAATTGGATACGTATTGAGTGGTTTTAGTTTTAATCGTGAATCGTAAATTTGTTATAACATGCGACGAAATGATATAACTATCGGGGTTTAGCATGTATCGGTATGATTGTATAGTAAGTCAAAGTTGTAAACAAGTTTTATAAGAATAGAAATGTTTCAAAATGACGAAATCCCTGAAATAAATAGAATAGGATAGGATAGGTTTATATAACGGTATTATAAATTCGTAATTCTCAAATGATAAATATTCTCAAAGGGGTTATTACGTCATTTAGGGGTAGGGGGTGGGGGGGGGGGGTATGCTAATGAAAATTGGTGAAAATTGATGGTTAACGAAAATTGTATGAAATTAAATTTCACAAGGTGAAAATTCTGGCTAAATATTAAATCTAAATTGCAAAAACGTTATATATTAAAGATAAAAAAAAAAAAAAGTTTCGAACCCGACGTTATTACCATCTAACCACTGGATATCTATTAAATTTATTAAAACTTGCAATATGACGATGTCACACATATTCATGCTATATTATGTGCTTGTCAGAAGTAATAATTCAGTCAAAGAACACGCGACAATTATTCCGCGTTTGACATTAACGTACGTGAGACACGCTAACTGAAAAATATTGATCTTTGGGTATAAACAGATGTCACCAAACCGTTTAACAATAATTATAGAAATCTCCCTATACCAATTCATATCAAGTCACATAATTCTGTTCAAAATTTTTTATTTTACTTTTTATGCCACGAAAATTCACTATCCTTTACCATCCCTTAGATTTTGCAATTACTAGAGTAACGTAAGACCGAATCTTGTAACGATTACATCAATTCATTGTTTAGTTAAATTATATAACTTTGCGATTAATTCAATCTCATACTACGGCTTTAACAGAAGCTATATAAATTTATGTAAAATTTATGTAAATCGTTTCACAATGTTTATATCACTTACGTGACACCATAGATTTTCTATCGTTTCACCCAGGGGATAAGCTTTACTTTACTTGGAAAAAAAAATAAGAAACAAAAGAAAAAAAAAACATTATAGAGAGGGATATAATTGAGAGGATAATCGCAGCTTAGCATATTGTATACAAATATTGACAGTTTCTATATTTTAGTATGCAATAGGGGAACGGGAATCAGTTACATACATTAAACCGTTGACGCGATGTTAAAGCCAACTAAAAGCATTATTTTCATTATTCTAATTGCTGTATCGCTTTGATATTATAGTCGTTTCGTTGTTATATTGAAATTCTACCCCAGTTTTTGACAATTTTTATTTTTTTTTAAACACCGTTGGAAAACATTGTTGACTAAATTATTAAAAAAGAGACTCCGGGGTTACATTTCGTCGTAAATTTAAGTTAATTGCGGTATACCTAATTGTTATAATAGGGGTATGGACTTTTTCCATATGTGTATATCGGTGCGTTGAAGAGTAGGTGGGTAATATACCATTTTCAAATGATCCAGTAAAGCAGAAGGCTCAGAAAATTATATAACAATTTTGTAACGAACATCTGGACGATCCTCATGGTCAAAAATTTCATCGATCAATACTTTCACGTTTAAAGTTATCACGGATTGTTCAAAATTCCAAAGGCTGAAAATAGCCGCTTTGAAATCGACGAGCGTTGAAATCAACCCTGGTAGCCGCAAAATCATCAATTCACGAATTCGCTCTTCACTTTGATCGATCAAAGCGCTTCAGGGTATTAGCCCTGAGCTTATACGAAAATCTCGTTATATGCGAGACGGATAAAATTTCTCCTTTTTTTTCTCTTCTTCTTCTTCTTCTTCTTATTTTTTTTTTTTTTTGTTTTCTTCCTGTTCCTCTTTCTCTTTATTTTTTTATATTTTATAAATAAAAATAAATAAATAAAACAAGAAGAATTTCTCCAAACTCGACATCGCGGAGCGTATATTTAGCCGTTCACAAGCCACATATAAAACATGGGCTTGTTATCTGCCCTAAACTTTATACAGAATACATGAATCAAGCGCGTTTTGGACGCGATCCTTTTCTCGGTATTTTTCTTTTCACCTTTATTTTCCTTTACCTTTAAAACTGCGAATTTGACTTTGAAAGAAGATCTGTAGAAATCGAAAGAAGAAATGCGCAGACGTTAAAGTTGAACAGCGTTCATGCTCAGGGGTCGTAAAATAAGAAAAACTTTATCTAATAAAATATAATTTTTTTTTTTTCTTTCTTTTTTTATTCTTTTCACTTTTTTTTTCCTCCTCCTCTTCACTCCCGAAATTAAAGCGCGGAGAATTACGCGTTCAATTTCCTTCACAGCCGGCGTTTTCATCGAACTTTTCTACAAGTTCACTGCAA
Organism: Tenthredo notha; assembly: GCA_914767705.2. Classification (NCBI taxonomy): domain Eukaryota; kingdom Metazoa; phylum Arthropoda; class Insecta; order Hymenoptera; family Tenthredinidae; genus Tenthredo; species Tenthredo notha. The sequence continues at coordinate 15,967,448 of OU611906.1, forward strand.
TATAGTAACATGTTTCTTCATATCGTGGTGCTTTATTAATATGAGATAGGTATATAACCCAGGGATTCAATCTTGGGATTATTAACGCCTACGAAATTTAGTCACATTCGAAAAAGAGTCGCGAGATTTGAAGTTCTCATTTCCAGACGAGAAGTAATCCATTTCCTTTCTATAATTCTCATTCAAAATTTCACACCCCCTCTGCAGCATCTATCGCTACTTCTATATCTACTTATACCATGCCAATATCCGTTTGCAGATCAAAAGGTCAAAAGTGTATATCCGCCACGCCCGCAGAATGAAACGATCCGTGCGCCTTGGGATTTGGTTCGTTGCCTGCCTACCCAGCATCCCTTCATACATATACATACGTACATACATACATACATATATGTCGTACGTACGCAGATATAACGTTACGTATATTTCGCAAGCACGATGCGAACAAAGTACACCAGAGAGAGCGAAGCGCCCATAGAATAGGTATAAGGCATTCCTAACTCTGAGGTCCCCTAGGGTCCCCCGGGTTCCACATCTCGGTGGTCCACAGCTACCCTCTGCAGCTATATATGTAGAAAACGAGAGGTGAACGTGAACGCCGGCGCAACCAGCTAGCACCCCTCGTATCGGTGGTGCTCAGCTGCCTCCCACGACCTGCGCTATCAGCCAAAATCCTCTTCGTCGCTGTCCGAGAAGACCGTGCAGATATAAGGTAGCTATATACGTGTATATGTACATGTGTGAGTGTAAGGGAGCGCGAACCACGTCCGAGCCCAGCCTTCCCGATTCTGACCGAGCTATTAACTGCCTATATATATGCAGATGAAAAAAATAAAAATAAAATATAGTATAAAAGTAGACGTGATATATTATACATCCCGCAGCCGTCTTCTTTCCTCCCCGTTTCACATTTCATATTTATTTATTTCACATCTCTCTCACGTTGCGGAAACATTCTTCTTATTTTTTATTTTTTTCCTTTTGTTTCTTTCTTTCTTACTTTTTCTTTTGACTTTTTCTTCTCTCAAATAAACCAATTTTCATAAATCGTCCTCGTCCTCGTCCTCGTCGAATAAAATGAATTATATCATCATTAAATATACCAATTATATCTAGTAGAAATAAATTTACCTAATTACAAATATATTTTCTATCGGAAAAGTGTGTCTTACCCCTAAATAGCTAATACCTATATAGAATAAATCTTGTCATAATAATTAGAGAGGAAAAGTTAAGAAGTTGGAATCATATTGATCAAAAAAATCGAAAGTCTTTTCTCTTTAGTTTCGGTAAACTGTATCTATATAATAGACGATTGATTAAGATAGACGCGGTTTGGCATGTTGTGGCTTAAGTCATGGAGGGGCTTGTTCCAATTCTCTCACTGAACCGGAGTAAAGAGCAGCTGGAACGTTAATGTCCCGCCTAAACTTCGTTTTCCTGTTTCCTAGCGTTGTTTTCGAATGATCGATCGCAAGTTAGATATATCGTAGGCTTGAACCACCGAGGCCGCGATTGCTCTGGATTCTCTATTCCTCGACCCACTATACGGTATATTATATCAAGTATATCGGTATAGGTATAATATATATGTCGATCAAGGAACAAAGCAGCATCCGATCGAAGAATCAGTTAGGATTGAAGTGGCATTGTTTTATATTTTTTCAGAAGGTGTGAAAATTCACTTATGAAATTTTCTATCTTTCATATACATAGATGTACTATACCATGGGCATAGATTCCAGAGATTTATTGACGATAACAATAATAGCATAGCATTATAATTAGCAAGTTTAGATTTGACAGGAGAATTCACGGAATATTGATATAACCCGTAATGCTCGATTTCACCGAACTAATTCAAAGTTCGTGGGCTAGTTAATACTCTATGTGTACATAGTAGCTTAATCATCCGAAATTACACGCGGTTCAATTCTCGTTCGATCGGTCAACGGTGAAAACTGGACGTTTGCATATAGGAAAACCTGGATATCATCTTCCAGAAATAGTTGAACGATATTTCTATACCATTCTTTAAGATCACAAGGTAAAACTACTGGGAACATACGGGTGTCATACAGCGTTATACAAACTGACTAGCTGTCTGATGGATGGACTGATTCTCGTCTAACGTAGGACAATCCCAATGGAACTTTAAGGGAATCCCATTAGAAAAATAACCAAGACTATTTCCCACTGTTCGCTAGATGTAGAAATGCATAATAAATCCTCGTCAGTATTTTAAAAAACGCGAAGATAACACATTACGAAATGATTGTAATTATTGAAACGGAAACTGAATCGGTTCTTTGGTCAAATCGTTTTTTTTTTTGTCAAAAGGAACTCCGAAAGTAATCATGTTCAAGTTTTGTCACTGATTATTGGTAAACGCTGAATTGACCGCATCAAATTTGAAAAGGAAAAAAAAAAAAACGTTCTATTGAAAGCGAGTAAAAATTCTTTGCATCAGGGGGCAGTGGAAAAAGTAATCGTTTAAATTTGCATCAGGTAAAATTCGGGGATTCCAGGATTCAGAAAAGTTAATTCTATGTTTAAAGGGGTATAATAATAATGTATCACTATAGCTGGGTTGTACCTTTGTGCTTGAAAGTTTAGAACACGCGAACCTGTTCGCTTGGGTTAACGACCACATATACGAAATACAATAAACGCTCGAGTTTTTCCTATACGCGGGGTCCAGATTAAACTATTTTAATTCAAGGTACCTTCAGCGAGGAACGTAGAGACTACCGACGATACCAAAGACTTGACGTGTCTCTCGTGGGGCGTGACCCATTTTCAACTGAACGTTTAGCTTAATGCTTTTTGCGGTTTTGAATATATATATTCCGTTGAAATTCTTTCCCCAACTAGGTATACATGTATAGATATATATATAACCAAGTTATAACAGAGTGGCGTGATTTAAACGAAAGCTGTTAACCGTTGAGCTTAACGAAAGTGTGGCTTTCTAACTTAGTTTTATCCGACAATCGAGACCCCGCGATAAGACTTCAGCGGGGAGAGAAGAGAAAAAAAAAAAAAAAGGAAAGAAGAAGAAAATACTGCACGATAATTTTCTAAACCAAAGAACAAAGAATAAGGGAAGAAAAACACGTCGCGTGACTAGCGAGATGAACTTTTGGATCTCAAATAAGAATAAGAAGATTTAGAAATAAAAAGAAGAGTAAAACCGTTGAATTATCGTATCAACTCTGGGCGCGAAAAAAAAGTATAAAGAAAGAAGGAAAATCAATGCTCGGCAACATTAGTCCCGAGGGAATAAAGTCAAAGGGAAAAGTGTGGAATAAAAAATGAGAGGGAAAATGAACGAGGGATGATTATTTGAAAAATAAGGGATAAGGGTGAACGTGAAAGGTGCACAAATCCAGATGCGAAACGTTGCTTCAAAGTCCCTACTCACGTTTTTTTTATAAGGGCAGGGCTTCTAGTGCGTGTAGTTCTATGCGGGTGCAGTCGGTCCGAAGTTAACAAATTATGTTTTTTTTTTTTTATTTTTATTTTTTCGACCAACACTGACTGACTGACACTAAATGCGCACTGTGAATTCCTGCACGCGACGGACGTCGCGACGATACTGCGCCCTGTAGACCGCCCCTGCGCAATTATACCAACGCCCCTCTCCACTGTACCCCCCCAACCCGTGACCACCGTCGCTACCGCCGACGCCGACGCCGACGCCGACGCCGACGCCAACGCCGACGCCGACGCGGACGCGGACGCCGATCCCGCTAACGCTACTAAGGCTACCTACCCTATGCCGCTATACCTTCCTCCTCGGCAACCCTTACGCACGCTAGCATCACCGCGTTCAAGCGCGATCCGCTTTGTGTTTACGCCAAATGAACTCGCGCCCAGTTATTCCCACTACAACCCTTACCAAGCCTCAGATCAAATCCTCTGTTAGTTTCTCGGCCCAATGTCCTCCGGCCTCTATGGACATCTCGGAAGCTCTGATCATCACGGATTTCTTATACCTAATCTTGTAACGCTAATGAAACGGTAGAAGAAACGAGTATCAATTCGTGATATTGATACACTTACACTGCAACAAAAAAAAATAAAGTTCGATTTACCCCGAATCATTTTTTTTTTGTTCCTTTTCATTTCGTTTACTGGAAATTTTGTCACATCAACCTTGAAAATGGTTACTTTTTTAAAGTAAGTGAACTCTTTCTTATAGCCATAACGATAAGTGTAACTGTTTTCATTTTTCTCGAATTTTATCTACTCATTAGAACCGTCTTGTCAAAGCTTTTTGCCACGTGACTACTTTTAGAGCTTTCGTCCTTTTTTTGCATGAAAAACCAAAATTCTGTCTATTGAGATAACGAGTCTGAATAGTCGAGACTCTTTTCTTGAAACGGAGTGTGCGTATTATTTCTGGCTGGTACCTATAGAATGATATAGCTATACAGTTTTCTATTTATCTGCTCTTTATGTTTTTTTTTTTTATTCTTGATTTTTGTTCATTGTCTTTTACGCTTTTTTGCTATTGATCTTTTGACTCTTCTCGCGAATATAAGCGTACTCCGTGGCTATAAGCTGGTTCTCGCGACTGGAATATATCCTTGAAACTTTGTCGGTTAAAGTTTAAGCACGCGACCCCGAGTGGCAGCGTGATTCTCCTACGCGCTTAGAAGCGAATGAAGGAAAAGTAGAAGTAGAAGTAGAAGTAGAAGCAGATGGTTTCGCGCAAGCTGCAGAATTGGGGGTGAAAAAAAAAATCGAATCGATTTGTTGACTCGTAACTGACGCGGAAAATAAATCGCATCCTTTGGGAACGAGCCTCGCGCGTTCTTACCTGTTATAGCTATGCTCTTGAAATATTCCTCCTGCTGGTACGAAAATCGTTACTCTACCTCCCCCATATAGTGGGAACGTACACTATATAACAGACACGCCATATTTCGAGAGAATTTGTGCGTTCGATTTCACAACTTTTCTTCTACCCATACATCCCCTCACCTTTAGTTGGAAAGCAAAGTAACAAAAACTAAGCAAGTATACGTTCATACCTATAGGCACGGAGTATTTGAATTAAACTTCGATACGATTTGATCACGTTCTATTATTTACTACCGTCTGCTGGCTAATGAAATTCTGATCAATAAAACTATATACAACAACTACGACTCTGTGATTACGATGTAATTCAAGATGGTGTTGTGATATCGAACATTCCAGCAGCACATCACTGATAGTTCAATACAATACGATTTATTTTCATCTCTGTTCACTGTTACTTTCTGACTGAAAAAAAAGGCCAACTAAATAAAACTGATTCTTCAATCTATTTTGAAGGAAAAAAAAAAAAATCTTTGCAGCAGCTTTTCGAACGTACAAAAAGGGGATCATGTCAATTCAGATCTAAAAATCACATTATTTATACATGACCTGCAGTACGTATACTTACGAATGTCAGTTTGACATCGGTTATTGCAGGCAGCTTTCACTCACGACCAGGCGATTTTTATACTTGTCAAATCGAAAATTCTGCGATTTCATTCGACTCAACACCGTATACATATATGACAATCAGCAATTCCGGGAATATCGCGAAAACCGCTACTAGGGGCTTCGGAACTTTCAACCGAGATACGTGTCAGATCGACTCCAGGCCCTTCGACCTCTCATTTCCTGCCCTTCGTACCAATCGAAACATCCTTTCGCAATTTATACCAGCATTTTCGTAAGATTTGATGCATGAACCGATTTCGTATTTTTTTTTGTTTTTTTTTTTCTTTAAAAATCGAATTTTCAGACTCACATAAGTTACGGAATTGTTTCTATATTCGAAATAACACGTTTAAGGTACGTTTTCTTTTTCTGTACGTGTACCTAAATAAATGACGCGTTTGTCGAAGCTTGAACTAGTATATCTCTGTGGTTAAACAGATTTCATACTTCAAAGGTAACAACCAACAAGAGATAAGTTAAGACTGAATTGAGATTGAGTCAGAAACTGACTTGTTACGTTGATTGTGCTCGACTCAATTTTGAGAAGAGACAAAGTGACTCGGCTCTTCATTGCATATCGGCTCTCGTATCTACTCTCACTGCCAGCATGTTCACTGTTTTCTGGAATCTACTGACATGGGAATAATACCCAGATTGAAACACTCGGATTATAGATAAACTTATATAACTTCAATTTCTTTCTTCTCGTTACAACATCGAAGCAAGCCTCCAATTCTAGCTGACAACTAGCTCTGTCTCTCTCTAATCAATCAATCTAATTTATTCAAATCTGTCAGCAAATTACATATCATAAGTTTAAATCATACACACCTATACATGGGTATATATATGCACGATATCCAAATCTACGCAAATCACCTTGATATACCGAGCGATATATCATAGGTGAATAGATCCTCATCAGATCTGGTGGTTGTTTAATAATTCGATTGTAAAATGAAGATGCAAATGAATTCCATAAATTTGGGAAAGTTTGACCATTTCTGAAAACCGTTCGTATACGCACAGCCGGTTTATAAGCCAGCAGACTTGTCAAGTGTGCAGTGAAAGGTGTAGGTGTATATATTCAGCCAGCGTCTACGTTACTATATGCACAAAACTTTTTGACAAAAAGTTATCTGATATGTGAATTTAAAGCTTAGCTCAAACGAGCTTTAGGGGCTGAGAAGGTCGAGCTGGTACCAGGGGTTTGCGCGACCTCCACAGTCCCGACTCCCTCTTTATTTACACCGACACCCCAGTCTTTTCCTCGATGGATTTCATCTCTCTCTCTCTCTCTCTTTACTTATCATTTCCCCGTTCCCTTATTCTCTCTATCTTCTCAACCCTCGCAAACCCCTTTTCGTCTTCGCCCTTTTTCCTTTTCTCGCTGCTCTGAACCGTTACCAAGATCATATCAGCACGTCTCATCCCACGCTGTGTAACGTATGAGCCGATTCAATTGTCCAACTTGCACCTCGACCCGGACTTACAGTAGCTACGTAAATCTCCATATTTTCAAGAAAACACGGAAATGCGTCGTCTGATTTAAAACCACGTATGCCAGGCATACTTTCGGAATATTTTCTACTACCAAAGAGACACATCTTACCTACTTCGTTCTTCAATATTCACGGTTTCTCCCTCTTTCTCTTTCTCTCTTTCTTACTTACTTAAGTAGCGACAAAATTGATGACGTTTTTGGATTGAAGTCGATGGAATACAGCTTCATGTGCGGTTACACGCATCGAATGTATTACACGTAGCGTTTATCATCGTGGGAGTATAATACCTGCGATATAAATTGGATTGCTGCAAAGTCTACATAAAATACAAAAGATTATTTTCCTTGAGATGAGGGATTACGACCCATGGATAACCCTCGAACATACTTTGACGTTTTACACGTTAGCACATCCAATCTTAAAACCTTCGTGTTTTATCACATCTGTGTAAGGACAGGGCTATGACTAGCGTATGAGCAAATGGGGAATTTTAACATGTATAACATTTATTTTTATAGACTATGTAAAACTTGGAGACTTGATTCGACCAACTTTCGAATTGCTTTTGAGGTATTTGATCGAGGAGCTTATATAAGAAACCAACAACTTGTGCACAACTAATCGTTAAGAAATTTTGAACAATGCTAATGGAAAGGGAATTATAAATAAGACAATTGATGAACGTAATAATCACCATTCAATTCCACGAAGTTAATACGGTTTCTTATTTCTCGGTGTACTTATGGTGAAAATGCAAAGACAATGGTTTGTATAAAACTACCAAGAATTCGTCAGCCTTGAATTTTTATTAAATTTCAGGACTTGGGAGGGTTGAAAACCGATTGTTGAGACTGAAATATTCATGAATCTGGAAGCTAGAAGAAAAAAAAAAAAAAAAAATCAAGCGCTGAAAAGCAGTGAGAGCTTTCAGTCTGTGAGGCTTTGTTTATCGGTAGGTATATCTCTAGACGAAGAATTTTTATCATCATTTCAAAAAGCCCAGCTGTGGTGTAGGCAGAGAGGCTAACGCGAGCAATTCAAATGTTGAATTTCTATGGAGGAAAAGGAAGGATCCAACGGACATGTATTTATTTACCGTGAATTTTCACACCAGGATATATATTTCTTCTAACGCCTTGCAGAAACAGCTTTTAGGATATCCTACCACTTCCAGTTTACAAACTACTTCAACTCCGCACTCCTCGATCAATCATTCTTACCACACCTCCTTCTTCTCTCCTGTTGCTCTGGAAGACAGCACTTTAATATAACCCGTAGCAAAATCGTCAAAGAAGAAGAAGAAGAAGAAGAATAAGAAGAAGGACAATTTTATACACCGCACATACACCGATCACCAATAATTAATGAAAAAAAGAAACAAAGCGAACAGAAAGATAGAAAACCTAAAACAAGGCTTTTAAATGACTCTTGAATATATTTTTGTGCGTTTACGTGTGTAGTTATGGATTTCTTCGTTTATCATTAGCGGTAAGTTAACAAGGCGTGTGTTACTAACGACTTGTCGGAGCGTAGCCAACCTCAGTTCAATGGCTATGATGGGTAATCAGGTATATTCTGTGGCATATCATGCATACACAATGAAAAACAATGTGTTGGTTATCGAGGGTGTACCGAGCCTTTTTACGAGGCGATGAACCGTACGACCGCCAGACTGCAAGGGTTGGTCAAAGGGTACGAACGAGAGACACGGACGCACGGTCGAGATGGCCTCAAAGGATTGTTAACGCCTTTTGCTGTTCATTTCCACGTTGTATAACGCAGAGAGCGCATCCTTGCCAGTATCGGATTTTATCCAATTATTTTTTTTTTTTTTCTATACTTCCGATCCTCGTTACTAAAGACTTTCGAAAAAGAAGAAGAAAAAAAAAAAAGGTGGTCGAAATTTGAATTGGATGCAATTCATGCGGAAATTATTGGTTCGTTGAGTTCTGAGAAACGAAAAAGATTTTTGCTATCAAACTCGGGACTGATTTTTATTATCTGTTTTAAACTCGGGGCATGAAATTGAACCAAGTATTTCCGCATGAATCTCATCTTATTTGAAATTCTGCGACCTTCTCAACGAGTTTTTACCAAATACTGTAACTGACTTTCCACGAAGGAGATAAGTATCCTGCGTTAAAGACAGGGGCCAATTTTCAGTGATAACGTAGGTGAGCGATCTCATATTTCTGAGCGATGTAGTGATAAAGGTGTAAAAAATTTAATAGAATCTAGAGAGAGTTTTTCTTTTTCTTTTTTCTTTCTGTTCATTTTTTATTCTTCTTCTTCGAAGGGTAAAAATCCCGCAGGGAAATTTCATATACTGTACTGTTCGTGTAACTCTATATGTTTAATATACCTCAAAAGTTGGGAGCACATCGTTCTCCTCTCGAGAAAGAGAGGGATTTCATTTCGCTTATTATAGGATATAAAAAATAAAAAAAAATAAAAAAATAAACTACGTCTACCTAGGTTCTTACTACCACTTATACCATACGCAAGAGCGAAAGTTTCATATAACTCTTAACTTATTATTAAAATAATTCAAATGCTTATTTGATTCGTAAACGTGATACGATGGTATTATGTGAAAATAATGATTTTGCTAAATAATGAGAGGGAAATATTCTTGAATAACAAAAATAACAAAGAGACTAGAGGATTTGATTCATTATAGACAAGCTCTGGTTAAAGGAGATGTGTCTGACTTCTTACCTTCGAATGCCTTCTATCTGGGGTGTTTCGTCGAATTATTTACCCTGTTAATAAAAATTTACATATTTCATATATGAGACTAATGATGATCTATTGAAACATCTTTTCTCTTAGTTTTTTTTTTTTTTTTTACTGTTTTTCAGATAGTAACATAACTCGATCAACATTTTTTTTTTTATGTAGAATATACTTTGCTTCAAAACAAAAGTTCTTTATTAAATTACAACGAACTCAATCCAACGATACGTAATAGACTATATAGTTCGTTAATATTGAATCCCAAACTTCAAGCATTGCCTCCATCGTGAACGTATAGTTATATTAAATGTATATGATACGTTTTTTCTATATCGGATAAAGGACTTTAATAGGATGCCCCATATATTAAAGGAAGACTTTTTTCAAACCGACGTCTCTTCTGTGAAAATAATTGACTGACTGACTGTAATGAGTGTCGAGTTTAGAATCGATTATACTAAAGCTGTATATCCAGATATATCTCTTACCTACGTCATTTTATAATAAAATTTAACATATTTCAGGTTCTACCTAAGAAATTGGCATCGATTTCTTACTTCGCTTTTGCGACACTCAATGTACGAGATTATGCAAACACGTCTACTTTGCCTCGGTTTATGGATCGAAAATTCTACCACAAATTTTACAATTTCTTACTCATAAAGTTATACAACAAATCGTTATTCTGGGTTTTATAAATTCGAGAATTAAGGATATCGCAATCTGCACAGAAATAGCAATCAGAGATAACACAGGTCAACAATTTTTTTTTTTTTTTTCTGCCTTCTGTTTTAATGCTTAAATTTTGATTCTAGACATCAAAAAACACTCAAATTTCCATTTTTAGCTTTTAAAGTTTGCTTTTTTTTTTTCATTTTTGAACTTGAATTTTTGTTATTTTATATTTATTTGCTATTATTTATCACAAATCTTGAATAATGAAGACTCGAGTGTTCAGCAAAAACTTTTTTAATCGTAATTTAAAAAAAAATAATGGAAAAAAATATATAAATCTATCATTTTTCATTTTTCTTAAAAGTACAAAAAATCGCTCTAGTTTCTTCAAAAGCAAACTTTGATCGAAAAAATTATTTTTCCCCTTCTTATTAACGTAGGAGCAACCAAAATTTCATATGCAGAAGACAGACCCAAAAATCGTGTTGACCAGTGTAATTGACTCTGTTTTCAGTCTCTAATGCCAATGAATATATGTGATTGGTCAGAACGCGATTGCACGATCTCAGATCTGATTAAACAATAAATCGAAAACAGATGTGCTGCAATCAATAATAAAAAAAATAAAAAAAAAAGATACGATCCTTAAAGTATTTCTCGGAATAACAGTTTTTTTTTTCTTCTTCTTCTGAGTTTCAGTTGAAACGTCCAACGTATCACGCTGCAGACTTTATTGCAGCGACAAATGGCTCCGAATTCGATAAGTAATTCTCCCCGGGTTAATAACCATAAGCTTTGACAATGGGCTCTCTGCACGAAGGGAGAATAAAATCGGTGAATGTCGACGTTGAGGATCATCAGAAAACCGTGCGAAAAGCTCTTTAATAAGTTTTTTTTTTTTTTTTTTCTGAAAATGTCTCAATGTGAAGAATCGTTGCGGTAATATTTTCAGGCGTTGGCTTTCAAGAATTTGTCGTAATTCGAAGGGTAGATTGGTAGACCCCCAAAAATTTTACATTTCCCGTACATTTTTACCCTCCTTTAAGATCCGAACTCCTGTTCTCCATCTCAGAACTTTACCTCAATCTCGCTCCTCCACTTTCCTCATTTTCCAACCGATTCGAAGTAGAATTAACCTCGGCTCTGATTTCAAGACATCGTCAAACGAAGCATTCTGTTAAAGTTTAATTGATAGTATATCAAAAATAATAATGTCGCTTCTAAGATTTGACAGGTTGATTGAACAGCCTATAATTACGGTGGATATTGAAAATCTTATCTTATATAATATCGCGAGAGTTACATCAGCTATGGACAGACCTTCTAAAATCTCCATAACATAAAAATTTTCAAAATTGCTATACAAGAAAAATACACATGTGATGAAAAAATAGGCAGATGCAGTCCTAATAGTTGGAACAAAAAGAAAGATAATAAAAAAAATAATGAAAAGTTGAGATTAACGGATAAAGCGAACGGATTTCGAGCGATTAACCAACTAACCCCGTGGCTAAACTTACCTCAGAAAATGTAATACAGTCATTTATAATATAGTATTCGTATAATAGACGCACGTCGTCATTGTTCCAAATTATTGAGAGAATGGATCCTATAAATTAGACACAGCGAGTGCTCGTTGCAGTAACGAGTCGCGCGTCAAACACGATTCAGAGGCAACCAAATTTAGTCGAGCATTGAAATGGACTGTAAAGCTTTGGGCCCCCCTTGAGAATTAACGTGTTTTACAATTTTCCTAAATCTGATTTAAAACTCGATACACTTTCGCTAGTGGATTCGTGACTATTTACAATTTCTTAGCCTGCCAATAGTTTTTTTTTTTCATCACTGATGGCTCGGGCATAATTATTTTCGACGATCAAGTTTAGTCAGTTTCTTATTACATCGTCTTCGCCCCCCCCCCCGAGGATCGATACTCGCAGTATCTACTAGCTAACCATATATTGCGTGACGAATTCTATCATGAATTTTGTATAAATGATTTCGATTGTTATTTGTTTTCGTGAATGACGCTTTTCTGATTACTTGGAGTGGATGCCTGCCTCCATTAGCCAGACCCGTATCACACACGTCACTTTACTGATCACCAGTGAAGATCTCGGTTCTCATGGACCTCGATCCATGAACCCGGTCATTTTTTTTTTTTTTTTTGTGCCTTTCGAAATCGGGCAGCAAAAAAAAAACCTTTTTTTTCGTTACGGTATTTCTGTAATTTAGTAATCTTGACTTTTCAACTGTTTTCGTAATCGAGCAATTTCGTGGGGAAACAAGAATTTGCAATTTATTTTTCCTCTTTGTTTTATCACACTGTAGTTCTTCAGGGCAACAATACTTTCGAGCCACTTAATCCTTTTCATAATATACGCGATCAAATTCATAAAATAGTGACGCAAAAAGACCAAAAAGAGTTTTGAAATGCGTAAAAAGCAGGTTTTACTCGACAGGAGGCAAATTGCGAAGGCGATTTAAACCGTATCTACAATAACAGGCCAGGGTGCCTTATCATTTGCATTTATTTAACAAACTTTTAATTAAACACTTGCAGTTGAAAACTTTCAGCTTACTCGAAAGACTACATTAATTGTTGCATTTGATTAACAACTCGATTTACGTAACCATAAATTTGTACTCACAAAATTCGTATCATTGTTTAAATTTTTCATATTTAAAATACCAAAGTTTAACCCTTTCGGGAGAGAGGGGAGGATTCTCTAACAAGGTAATTATTTAATTATGATGAAATACCTCCGCAACTTTACCCCGATTCGAACCTACGCTAACGCATTAATTTATTATCGAGTTGGTGTTATAAATCACTGAAAATTATACTTTAAAGATATATCCGCTTCTATTAGCGGCTCTCTGGGTCGCTGGAACAGCTTTCATTCGGCAATCAATAGTTCGGCGTTTCCGTCCGAATTTACACGCCACATATAGATGAAAATAGCGAAAATTCAAATACCAGCGATAGTATGCAGCCAGAATTGAATTATATTTGCAACAGTTGAAAACTTTGCATTCAATTTTCCATGTATGGATATATGTAGCCCATAATAACTGCAATAATTGATGATTTCAATTACTAGAAGATATAAAAAAAATGATATGAGCATAAATGTAAGTATGATTTATGGAAATCACTAAATTACCAATACCTTAGCTCTTTGAAGATGAGTCGTCGACCTTCTTGGGGTTCGTCGTCTTTCTGAAATCCGATTCGCTAGCCGGTACTTTACATCTCTCCAGCATCCCTCAATCGAACGGCAATATTGCCATCGGACTCTGAAATGGTGTGAAAAAGGGAAGATTCGAATTCGAATCCGATGAATTTCAACGAGTACTCAAGGGGCTTATTGGGTACGTGCTCATAATTCAAGTTCTTACTACTTCGCTGGCTGCAGCATCTTCTGCAAGTTTACTAGCTTGAGATGTGTGCTTAGAAACAAAGAGCAATGTAGCTAGAGACTTGCTAGAGGTGTGGTTAAATAAAGTGAGATAGGACGTGTACCACTTCCAGGGTACCGCTTCGTTAGATGATTTGCAAAGCGAATTACTTCCACTACTGATGAAAGCAGTGTGTCGCCTCTTGGTGCCTGGTCAACCCTGCTAAGCTTCGCACCCCTGAGTAATCACCCGAACCGTGCGGTTCAGGTGTCTTCCCTTCACACCCTAATTCTCAATCAATTTTACTCCTGGCTTAACTTCATTTTTATAATAACCACGCCTGGGCATCTTGTCAAAGAGTGATTTCGCAAGACGACGTTTATTACACATAGAATATACTCTTTATGAATCATCCTCATTTTTTTTTTTTTTTTTTCATACCGCGTGATTGGTTCGAAAAAGTTAATCAATAACCGTATTTATTACCAGTTTATTTATTTTTTTTTCGTTTTTTTTTTTTGCAATCGTGTTGATTGAATCTAAAAAAATGTATTTATTTTGGCTCTGATCGAATTTTAGTACATGAATTCAATCGTATCGAACAATCGTCTGGTGTCGAGTAAAATCTGACTCTGACAATCCTGAGGAATATATATCTAAGAGAGATTCCGTGTATTAGCGAAGCGGCAACAATTGGTGCCAATATCGCAGCTGCAAAGAGATTGCAGTACTTGTATGTAGTACATATAGTCTGTCTGATAGCGAAATACAGCATTAGTATTCCAAGAGTAGATTCTATTCGATGGGAAATCCCAGTGTGTTTGCAGTTTGCTATTCTCTATTTTCCAATATATTATCCATGTTCGAAAGCTTGAAATTTCAAAGTCATCGTGAAGGGTATAGGCAAAGTTTTTGCACGCGGCTAGCCTACTTGTAATGTATCTTCGAGTTGTTGACTTTTGAAGGAAACAAAGGTAGGCTCTTCAAATTCCAGTACACCTTGCGGCAGCCAGAGTAAAGTCTGAACCTCGGTTGAAGAATTTGCATTTCTCTAATTTGAACAAACAGATTTTCACGACATTTAGATAATATATATTTCTCAAATTCACAGTTAGAAAGTAGAATAAATACCCTTACCATTTTATCTGCAGTATATAAATTCTACTCTTTCGCTGATCTTACAATTAACCGTATATTAAATTCGGTACGGTTAAATTGAAACGCAAGTTCACAATGGGACAGGTATCAACGGAAAATCTAAATGGCCATTATTTACCCTCTGCATTACATTACACGTATGTATTTACATAAATTGCGGTAAAGTGCACCAACGTTAATTAATTGTTATATTATTAACAGTGGGTACGTATCGGTTGCCCTATACTCGGCTTAATTGCCACACGCAATATTTCAGCATTTGAGTGATGGTATCCGACATATTCATAAGTTAAATAACATATTGATCATCCCTCGCGATATAGGTATGATGTGGAAACATTTCGCAGTTTTGTGTTGTAGACTGGGGCAATTTGTGCACGAATAGAGAATAGCACGAAATGTATAATAAAAAAAAAAAAAAATTAAGTTCTTTTTGAAACGATAAATTTAATATGAATTTTTGAAAAAGATCATTTTCTTTTTTTTTTTTTTCACGAAACAAATTATTGTTCGAAACCGTCACCTAATATAAACCGATCCGTCAATCTAAGCCTAACCCTATATATTTCATGGCGGAATGGACTACCCCTGTCTGGTGAAGCGTGGTGGTTTGAATATACCAGCCTATGATATCGTCCCGAATATGTATAGGTAGATAGAAATTTTTCGTTTTTCGTTTTTCTTGAAAAACCAGGCAGGAGTGTATCAGCGTAAATCAGATAACATCAAACTTTACACAATAGCATTACGGGCGTGTGAATCGAAACACGATTCGCAGTCGCCCCATACTCCTGAACCATGGAGGAATCTACGCTGTTTTCAACAATGCAAAAAATGACAAAAATCGCGAAAAAGTAAAGAAAAGATTGTTATTTTTTATTAATTTTTTTTTTTTTTTTCACGTCTTCTTTCTTCTCATCCCCTGCAGTCTTCACCGCACTCATCTTTACATTCGCTTTGTTTACTTTCAGTCGATAATTTACCGCTGTTTTCTCGTCGTACACACAATATAATATGAGGAGAAAGATAAGATGCTATGATTGCTTGAGGGGTACAACGTATCGGGCAAACTCTCAATGCTGCATTAACCCCGCATCCTCAACCCCTTTTGCAATATGTATAATATGCATAATTGAGAACTCAATTAATACCAAAGTCCTAGTTGCCTATCTCGGTAGCTATGCGAAACACACGTATATATATGTGCATTTACATGCAGATGAAGGACCCATACACTTGCGTACTTGTACTTACGTGTACATTCATGTATACCAAGCCACATATTGAACCAAGGCTCTTACCTGACGCCAACGGACACCCGGACATCCTCTGTCACATTTATCCATCCATCTTGCACCCTTAAATATGTAGCTTTGGGCTCTGTACATAGAGTAAAAGAGTAGGCGTAAGATTGAGGTGTGACGTTGATCACAGGTAGCATTAGGCACCGGGGAAAACCCTACCCTACAGCTTTTTTAGAAATGAACTTACGTCTACGGATAGGTAGAACTCGGTACTACAGTAGTCCGGATGCTATTAATACTATACGAACCTGCAGGCATAAAAAAGTTATAAAGAGCGGAGTGTTTTGACGGTGCAATTTTTCATTTAAGCTTCGTACACGTGGTATAGAAAAGAAGGTCGCAATGTACTGGGCAACTCTTTAAACCTGTCGGAAACGATCGATGCTCGTTTCCGTGGAAAGTCAAAATAACGCTCTTCCCGAGTAAATAGCGACTTGAGTGCATCCTACGCTCTTACAGTTTTTCCCTCGCGAATCATTTGTTCCTATACTCGCCGGAGAGTGTTTTGGAGTTTTTTTCTTTTACTTTTTGTACTTTTTTTTTTTTCAGCACTTGCGGAGCTTTGTGAAACGTTTTCATAAATTTGGATCTATATGAAAACATATAGAGAACAATTGGTTCCTCGATTCTATTATTTGTCTATTAAGAGAATGAATTATAGCTCGAGATTTATGTCAACGTAGAAAAGTATACAGTTTTCATCCAGCTAAAAAGTAATCGCCATTTCTCATTTTGAAATACACGCTACGCCCTGCGAGCTTAAGTTGTTCATTATCCTTCGACACATTAAGGCAGAATTCCATATCCATTTGTAGGATTTCAACACAGATCGTACGGAATGAAATTCAAATGAAAATGGATTTTAAATTGATTTTATGCAAAGTATATGCTGCTCGATAATTCGTGATAAATTTACCAATTGACCGAGTTGTATAGAACGCAGTATTATTCTAGATTTAGTAGTTGTAGTAATAGTAGTAGTTCATAATAATAACTGATAACAAATTTATACCCCGAGAACTAATCAATCGCGAGATTTGGGCCGAAAAAGAGACTTTCATCTCAAAATTGATCTCAAACGGACGTAAGATACGTCGATCTCCGATGACTCGGGCTCGGATCTATAAAAAGTATATCGATGTGCGGTCTTTTTTTTTAAAAGCTCCTGAATTTTGACTCCAGTAGTGAAAACGGCTTCGCTTTCGACATTTTAGGATGAATAATTTTGGTCTTAGATTTATACGAGGAATCCACTAATGTAAGGAAAGTACCGCATTCTGGATCATCCTGTATACATACTATTCGTTCGTTTAATGAGGTACATGTGGCAGTTTCTAATCTGCAATTTTTAATTAAGCCAAACAACTGGAAAATGCAAAATAGGAATAGTAATTAACGGATCGACCTCACATTCCACGTAGAAGAACCATTATACGAACAACGTCTGTACCTTGGTTGCATACGGGCCATTCCGCGTGAAACGGATCAGTCACCTTTCAGATATTTTTTTAATTTTGCATGTCGATTGTCCTCGGGGAGTTAGATTTTTGTGCCAAAGCATTTTTCAATTAGTGAAAAATTCGTTGAGTTATTTGCATAAACAAATTCGAGCAAGGTTTTTTTCAAAAATTCATAACTCCGCCAATAATGACACTAGACTCAATTATTTTTTTTCAGTTTACGCGGAATATGTCATAGAATGTATAAAAAAATATGTACTTTGAAAAAAGTTTGTTCATCTATTGTTTATTTAACAATTAAGTTTTCAAAGATTTTTAAAACACACAGTGACACGACTTAAAATTTTTTTTAAAATACTGACATATACTTTGAACTATACTACAGCCTGAGAATTAAATTTAAGGACGTGTTATTTTTTGTTTTCGAGTAAAAAATCATTGAAGTTGGCGGCGCGTGCCAATTCCGAGTCGACGCCGCGTGGAACGTAATGGCGTGCGTTAGACTGCTGTTCGCCGCTACTCGACAGACGCGTAGCAGCGGTATTCGAGAGTCATTTTCACAATGATGGACACGATTTAAAAATCTGAAAAAAATACAATAGCTTCCCAATGGCACCTATAAGCGATGCGTTCAGTTTCAAAAACGTGTTCTTTTCCGTTTTTGAAATATTGCAGTTTCAAATCTCAATATGTATGCTGAGCATGTATGCTAAGATTTCAAACTGCAATAGTTCGAAAACGGAAAAAAACACGTTCTCGAAACTCAACGTGTCGCTTATAGGTGCCATTGGGAAGCTACAGTATTTTTTTCAGATTTTTAAATCATGTCCATCATTGTGAGAATGATTCTCGAATACCGCTGCTACGTGTCCATCGAATATATGTATGCTAAGCATACATGCTAAAATTTTAAACTGCAATAGTTCGAAAACGGAAAAAAACACGTTCTCAAAACTTAACGTGTCGCTTATAGGTGCCATTGGGAAGCTACAGTATTTTTTTCAGATTTTTAAATCATGTCCATCATTGTGAGAATGATTCTCGAATACCGCTGCTACGTGTCCATCCAATATATGTATGCTAAGCATACATGCTAAAATTTTAAACTGCAATAGTTCGAAAACGGAAAAAAACACGTTCTCAAAACTTAACGTGTCGCTTATAGGTGCCATTGGGAAGCTACAGTATTTTTTTCAGATTTTTAAATCGTGTCCATCATTGTGAAAATGACTCTCGAATACCGCTGCTACGCGTCTGTCGAGTAGCGGCGAACAGCAGTCTAACGCACGCCATTACGTTCCACGCGGCGTCGACTTGGAATTGGCACGCGCCGCCAACTTCAATGATTTTTTACTCGAAAACAAAAAATAACACGTCCTTAAATTTAATTCTCAGGCTGTAGTATAGTTCAAAGTATATGTCAGTATTTTAAAAAAAATTTTAAGTCGTGTCACTGTGTGTTTTAAAAATCTTTGAAAACTTAATTGTTAAATAAACAATAGATGAACAAACTTTTTTCAAAGTACATATTTTTTTATACATTCTATGACATATTCCGCGTAAACTGAAAAAAAATAATTGAGTCTAGTGTCATTATTGGCGGAGTTATGAATTTTTGAAAAAAACCTTGCTCGAATTTGTTTATGCAAATAACTCAACGAATTTTTCACTAATTGAAAAATGCTTTGGCACAAAAATCTAACTCCCCGAGGACAATCGACATGCAAAATTAAAAAAATATCTGAGAGGTGACTGATCCGTTTCACGCGGAATGGCCCATACATATATCTATATATTCATGTCTTAATATTATACTTACGAGGCACAGTATTCCACGCACTCTGTACTCCAGTTACATACTACTCCCACGCTCGATTTCGGCTCTATAATGAATTTCAGTCTTGGTATATATGGATTGCTACTTGTAGCTTGAACCTGAAACTTAGCACCTACGATACCAACGTCGACACCCAAATCACATTCACTTGAATTATTACAGAATTAGAATTCGAACGCTCGATTAGCCTCCGACCTTACCATTCATTCAGCTACTCCAACCAAGTTAGGAAATACCCTGTATACTATCAAGTGTTACTAATCACCTCTCACCAAGCAGCACAACATATTATATATTCAGGTCATAACTGTCCAAAAATACACGATCTTCTTTATTTTATTTTTATTTTTTATTTTTTCATTTTCTCTCGTGGAATTGCAAAACCTTGTACTGTTCCAAGTCTGTTACTGACTGAAGGATATCGATGGAGTCTAACTGACGTTACTTATTACCGTTAAATTCTTCTTCGAGGTGTGTTTTATCGCGACATCTAAATGTAATTGAATCGAAATCTTTGTCATTTAAAGACGAAGGATTTCCGTTACTAAAGTGCAGTATATGTAGCAGGAGGTAGAGAAAACTACAGGGTAGCTATTGCTGACCTACGAAAACGAGATAGCTAAATGATCTTTAAGACCCAACTATATAGATCCAAGATTTAACGTGAAACGTAAATGTCGATGGACAGAAAATGGGGTGAAATATGATGAGAAATAAGAGCTTGCAGCAGTTCGGTTAATTGGCTACTAAAGAAGTCAGAAGCTTTTCAAAAACGGTTTTATATCATATTTTTTCGAATAATTATTCAACTAGTCAATCTGATTACCTAGCACTTGCAACCTGCTTGAATATTTAGTTTAGTTATGGATAATTTCAGGATTTAATCTCCCGTGTGCACTCAGATTCTCTGCGTGAACCCGGGCGCCTGCCTTCGGTGCTTACAGTTCAGTCATGCTCAACATCAAAGCAGCAGAAGAACGCAAAAGCGCACCGGAAGTCCTCTTCCCGTTCCTTCACGTCTCTCCTCATCTACACATACGCGCCTCACGTTCCACTTACGTAACACTCTCTAACCAATAGAAATCCTTCTTTACTTCAACTTATGTCTATATCTATGTTGTGTTAGTATGTATACATGCATAAATATCCTATGTAAAAGCCTGGTAACTCTTGATGGCGCCAACAGTCCCACTCCTCGCATTTCCAACTAGGTAATCCAAAGGCTGGAAATCTAAACAAAAATTCTCAAAGGTTCAGAATAATCTTTTCTTCTTTGCGTAACATTTTTTTTT
Organism: Tenthredo notha; assembly: GCA_914767705.2. NCBI lineage: Eukaryota > Metazoa > Arthropoda > Insecta > Hymenoptera > Tenthredinidae > Tenthredo > Tenthredo notha. The sequence goes on from OU611906.1 coordinate 15,988,298, forward strand.
TCTTGTTCCTTCTCTTTTTTTTCGGAAAAAATACTCTCGCCGAGAGACACAGGTGTGTAGATCTATAAGATCTTGTAATCAAAACTATAATGTGTGTTTTAATCTCAGTCAGCGATTAGTATTTGTCGTATAAATCCTTTTGGAATAAAAATTCGAAAGGACAATACATCAGGCCTCTTACGCTGTAACGTCTGTTTGTCTTTTCATTTGATTTTAATATTTAAGAGTTTTGAGTAGAACTCTTCGAGTCGAAGGATACCCCCGAGCAACGTAGGTCGACAGAGCAAAATGAAAAGTCAAGTTGTTGAGCATCGATTTGAAATGAAAACTTTTATGTAAAGAAAAAAAAGTACACACAGTTGATGGTACGCTTATTCGTAAAACTTGTTATGAGAATAACTTCAGGTTAACGTTAAAAAATTAATAAGGACTGTTCAATTAATTCTAATTTTTAGTTGTAATTAATTAACGCAGTAGGTACTTGTAATGATCTCATTAACTAGTTATCTCTTTATAACGAGCTTTCACCAACTATACATATCAACCCTTTTCTCTGTGACACGATATACCACAAAATGTTATTAATATCTCTAAGGGTCGTCGATGCTTCATATGACTAACCCACATGATATAAATATGATGGTCACCTAGCCGCTAATTCATCTAAAGCTCGGTAATTTTTCAAGTAAAAGAGTAAAGCAGTGGTGCGATAGGGAACGAAGGTAAGTTGTCTAGTTACGTTCGCGATTGAGTGAGCATCAAGGATCCAATCGGGTGTAAAAATTGATCCGCGTTTCTAAGGGAGGGTAACAGAGGTGCAGTCAATTGCTGCGTAAAATGATTGCCCAAAGATTTATCCTTAATAAAAATATACTTGCGGTGATTGCACCTGGCTGCTTTGTCAAGGATATTTTTTTTTCTTTCTTATTTTTCTATTTTTTCTATTTTTATTTATTTTTTTACACCGTGGATTCGTTCGAGTGTCAACTAACGAGGAGTCAGGATTTGAAGAGGGTTGATACAGGACAATAAAAAGGAAGGGGCTAACCTATGGGTAGATAAAAATCAGTTTCAATGAGCCAAGAATATTGTAGCAAATTATGTAAAAACTTCTTAGAAGTCAAGTAATACAATTGAAGACGGTGGTTTATTTTCTTTTATTTTTTCTTTTCTCTACTTTAACAAGGATCCTTTCTTTTTAATATTGTGTAAATCATGTGTAGCGTAAATAAGAGTTTAAACGTAAAACTTTGCCGTTGGGTCCTTATGGACAGTTAAAAAGTGTAGTAAGAGAATTTTTAACCCTCGACGAGATGATACTTGAATATATTTAAGCGTTTAGTGTGGCGGTCGAGAAAGTTTGAAACACTTCAAATTCATAAATCATTCGCTGTTCTAAAGTGCGGAAGTGCGGAGCCTAGTAACGAAGATGCGGACTCTACCTCGAAAAAGCTTTTAAAAGAGTAATTGGCTGAGTGAACAGAGCATCACGTACGCTTGTTCGCAATTATGTACAATTTTACACACCGGTTAACACGTTTAGAATGCAAAGGTAAAATACAAAAAACGAAACTAACAAAAAATTATCCTTCTGTGGTCGAAATACTATACTTTGAAGAAAAAAATTGAACAAAAATTTTCTTCTACGTGCATCAAATTTTGAAAGTTTTATACCTGGTCTGCACAACCTGTGTACAATAATTAACATTTCAATCTAATTGTTCTCTGTGCTTAACGTAGTTTGAACAAGAAATGTTGATTTTATGATGCAGACTTATGAACAAAAACAAAAAAAAGGAAGAGTATCGCTCATAAATATGAGGATCTTTTAGACCAACTGACTAACAAGCTTATAAAAGTTCATCTCTTATGTTCATCGTAAAATACAAAATGTGAAAATTCTAAGCAAACCACAATTTTGAACATCCGTCGAATATCCATCAGTAGAGTTTACGGCTTTAATGTAACCTAATTTTTTGAAAGCTTTTTTAGCGCCGTATGTCTTGTCCTAAGGTTTTCACGAACGAATGATACGATGTACGTACATTTCAGTTTTTACATCATCATTGATATACTTTCCTACATCAAAGGGTAAAATATCAATCTATGACGAACCGATAGTTGGCCCTAACTTTTCAACGTCAATATCCATTATTATAAACAATTCGCTACTTTTGCACAGGTAACATAAAGTGAGCAAATATTTAGCACGTACCTTCTAGTATAAATTAATTACTACGCTCTTAGTTTTCACTAAATAGATTTGCCAACTTTCAATGAGTTGAAACAAAACTCATTCTACAGTCGCGTACACATAAATTTCAAATCATTATAGTTGGACACTATGGATATAGAAAAAAGATCACAAGTATATATAATAGTATGAATAAATTAGTGAAAATGATAAAGCATGGGTAAATCTTTGATTGGATTTATTTAAAACCAGAAAACTCTGATAGCCAATTTAGAAATGTAATGAAATTATCTCTGAAAATAAGTGGCACAAAAGTTTGTCGCCCCTTATAAAACGTCCATTGCCCCTTGTATCAGAAACGGTATCAATGTCCCAGAATCAAAATTACGATGTCGCAGCGATGGAAGTGAACTCAAGTAATATTGTTTCAGTGTCTCTCGGGGCTTGCATCAATCCAGCGGTCTCTGATCGAATCTTTTGCTCTTCGTATTTTCAGAAGAGCTTCTATTCGAGATACGGGAAAAATTCTCATATAGATAGAATATATCGGATAAATTCAATGCACGGATACAAATTCGAGACAAATGATAGCTGCAATTAACGATTATAGCCTCATTATCAACGGCACGTGACCAAAGAAGCTTTTAAAATGAAAATATGGAGAATCTTGAAAGGCGACACCGAAAGCTTACTGTACTTTTAGTCTACCTTTTAAAATACGCGAGGACCTTTCATGGAGTCGTATTTCATGCCGCAGGTGGCTGCCTAATTAACTTCAATAGAATTAATTAAAATTTTAAACTCGACCGCGAAAAATCTGACGTTTTATTTTCGAGTATTTAGTTGATAGCCGTTTGCCAATGGCGTCAAAAATCTTCTTTATTTTTTTTGATTCTTGATTTTTCAGCTCTGCTTTGTAGTTAGTGCAACGTAATTGAACAATCGTTGTAGTCGATGACGTTGAATTATTTTTTTTCTTTTTCTCTCGCTATTTTTAAGAATGATTGAACATGTTTTCAGGATCACAGTACAACGATAACCGAATTTATTAACGCGTTGACTCTATACTTCGTTGTTGAACAATCGATCGAAAATAGTAAAGATTTATTTGGCTTGTCGCAAAAGCTTAAGCGACGCGACTTATGTTTTCGTTCAGCCGAGTAATGTGGTCGCATCAATTTACGATCACGTATTGATTGCCTTTGATAAATTCTGCATGATTTCAAAGCAACGCTTCTACCCGATCTAGCACTGTCATTTAAACTTTTTAAACACTTTTTTTAACCATACTATAAGAGCGAGAAAAAGGAGCTGCAGGATCACTCCTATTGAAATTGCTTTTGTAATTAACTGGCTATTGGTTAATTTAAATATACTCGATTGATCCTTGAATTGCCATTCTCATTTTATAAAGCGATTGAATAGATAATATACCCTATATTGCATTTGTCGAATGACAAATGGCCTTGCGTAAATCCATTCCATGATGCAATCGCATATCAACACACACAAAAATAAAAAAAATAAAATAAACAATTTATTTCATAATCGCTCGGTGTGAATATTTCATTATTGTATTTAGTCCATTATTTGTTAACTCGTGCCGAAAAAATCAAGTAAACGATGTAGAATATGGATACGGATGCGTTTACCAGTCTCCAAGATCTTGCCGAAGCTAAAAAATGATTGAAATTCTTTTTCCCAAAATTTAATCTCCGTGTCTAAAGAAATATACCCGTATTCACTATATTCCTCGATAAACCATATCATTCGTATCATAAATACCGAAAATGACATGTAAGCATCATCGATGTCACTGCAGCTAATGAAATTCTTAAACATAACTGTCAAATATTGATATACGTTAAATTTTATTTGATTATATTTTTCTTTGGAAAAAATTGATTCCTTATCACATAATCATGTGGTGTATGATGGCAATTAAACCTCATAAATAATTCAGACAAAAGTAAGAACCGATCTATTCATGCGAAAGAATATCAATAAACTTAATTCTCGTAGTCCTTATTTCATGGGGTAGTGATTTTGTTTCCTAACTTGAGCATCGCTAAAGTTATGTCTCAGTTTTTCTTATGCCCCGAGTTTAAAGAAATACATAAAAATGAGAATTGGCCATAGAAAAGTTACGGTATATCAGCCACATATGTATATGGCCAAGTGACACTGGCTACTATAGTTTCATAAGTGAAAAATGAAGATGTCGAAACTAAATCAGAGAAATAACTGCGAGATGCCAAAAAAAAAAATCGGTGGGGACTGTAGGAATATTTTTTCCACGATTCAATCCAACGGCGAACTGGGTCAACTTTATTACCAATAAGACTATTCCACTGGGAAAAATAAAGAAAAAAAAAAAAAAAAATTGAACCCAATAAACTCCATTGCATCTAACTTTCATTTCTGACATAAATAAACTTACCCGCAATCCTTCGCTTTCTAAATGGATATATATCAATACATACAATATATATATTTATACTATATACTAAATTTATATTTGAGAACGACGTCGCATGCGTATGTACATAGGTATACGTATAAGTACACGGAAATACACCCATCATGATATCCAGTCTGTATATTTTCTTCTACTTCTACTTCTTCTTCTTTTTACTTCTTCTTCTTGTTTTTTCGTCTTTTTTAAAATTCGTTTCTCTTCCCGTCAGCCACTCCGAAAAAATTTCTCTTTCCATGCAGAGGAAGTACCACCTAATGGAAATATAAGCCTACTCAAACACGTACACTTTCACCTGAGATGTAGAATTTTTTTTTTTTTACTCATCTCTTCTCTTTCAAAAAATTGAAGAAAATATAGAAGAGGTATAAGGAGGAGAAGCCTTCGACCAACACGTCCGCTTATTCTTCAAAGAAATTTTTTTAGGCCGGTATTCCTGATCTTCCTAAACGTCTTGGGGTTCTCTTGTAAGTTACGTCTAGTCGTCTTGAGGATTCTACCGTAGAGGTTTAGCGACACTTGAGTTAAAATGAGCCTGGAGAGAAGATCTACGGATATAGGCGGTGAAAAAAAGCCCGCACATATCATCAACCGACGAGACATTTCATGTTGAATATTTATTTCCTCAAAAACATTTCTCACTTTTACTCACTCACTACTCTGGTCAGAATATTTTCAACCATGGTTAGATATTTTTTTTATAAAAAGGATCTTGGTCAGTTCGGATATGAATCCAATGAATAACAAGAACGTCTATGATATCCCGCGCGTGCAAAGCTGTTGCCGAAGCTCGCATTGCTAAACGATTTTATGACTATATAAGCAGCAAAGTGTGAACGCGAGTCCTTGTATTCAGAAGAGCGAATAACATCCATCAAATAAGGATTTGGTACAGTTGAAAATCCTCGCGTTATCCGGACCGTCAACTCGAGACCCTCCTTTCAACAAACAGTATTCCACGACATTACTGTGTATAAAAGATGTACGAAAATTGTCATGGGACGTAGATCATACCCAGACAACTTGAATTTACCACACAAACAAGGTACATGTTTCATGTTGCGAGGTCGCCAACGCCGATGTACTTCAAAGTTTGTCAACTCTTCAACAATTAACCCTCGTATCCCCTGGAGTACTTTACAGTCTACATCATTTCTGATTTTCTTGTTACTGGACTGTGGGGGTGTAAAACACCCCTAATTTTTTTTTTCTCTTTTTGTTTTTGGCACATATGGGTCGCTTTGATATTTTCACAATGAAGCAGACTCATTCCTAACTTCGTGAATATTTTTGCTTAAAAAAAGTTATAACTTCGAGTTTCATTATCTTAAATGAAACGACATTATTTTCAAATACATTTTTCAGTGTCTTATAAAAACAGTAAATAAATGAAGTATATCTATGTTGATTTTAATAATGAGATACTTTTTTCTTCGCTGTTTCTATTGGATACTAATTTTTTCGAAAACGAAAAAATGTCACGTTTTGTAGCATTTCTGATGTCAGTAAAGGGGTCGAGGTGAATGAATGGCTATTACCTACTCTGGGTCAAGTGAGCAGGCTTTATAGTTGATTTTTTGAAACGGTCGAAGAACCCAAGCGTCTAAGGTCTGCTAGGTAATTTAGCAAAACGGAAACCTTACGATGCTATACAAGTAGGAAAATGATGACGTGCTGAGGCGAGGGTTGGGGTTGGGCCACGATCCTTTTTCAATATACTTACGTAAAGCGACAGTTTAAAGGAGCTCGAAAGGGGTTCTAGAAGGGAGTTTCCCTACTGAAAAGCACAGGACGGGACCACCCCGAGGCTGACTCTGGCCCTTGCATTGCTTCGGGAACCATTCAAGATAATTGAACACGGTGAGGAGACCTTTCTTCCGATACCTACCAGCGCTCTACAAATCCGATTATAAAGTTTAACGAGAAAATGAATTTCATTTTGGAAATTTCATTACTTCTTGCTACGTAGTTTCCGCTTGACATATATATATACATATATATATATATACACATATACCTACAATCAGGACCCTTAAAAGTTCGATCTACTTTCAACGATCAACGTCTCTAGATCTTCGAGCTTTATATTTCCACTTGAGTAGTAAATTTCTGAAAACGATACTGCCTTGAACAATAGTTTACAGATTATATATATATATATATATATATCCACTAAGGATAAAGAAGGGGAAGAAGATTTCTAAAAACGATGTCAGACAGAATTGATTTTTCATTTCATTCAAAACCAAGTCTAATCTTACCTCTTGCGAAATTTTGATAACAAAATTTGCAAAGAAATACATGGTTGAAATTGAACAACAATTTCATTTATTTACTCTTTATAGTGCATATCTTCTTCATATTCATTAGATGCGTTATACACTTAATAACGACTTTCTTATCAAGACTGAGAAGAACAGCTAAAAGATCACGCGGATAAATTTGAATCTCGTTTTACGCGGTTTCCAATGTCATGGAACTTGTTGAATGTTGAATGATTTTTGAAGAATTGAATTGTATCCTGTATAGAGTCGTCGATAAACTTGACTGAGCTTACAATTAGTAATAAAAAAAGCGGCGTTGCTGAAGTTGTAAACCTCTGTAGGTAATTAGCACTTGCTTTATTCGCCTTCACCACCTACGCGTAGAGCAAATTAGTCGTGCAAATAATTACCCGATCGTGTCTTGTAGGCCATGAATAATAAAATATAAAAACTAGTCAATTATTAATAAGATGTTTCAGCCGCATAGTATCTTATAATCACGAATATTTATCGACGAAAGAAGACTTCGAGTTGCTATAATTTTCTAAAAAAAAAAAAAAATAACTCGAGAAACCAAAATAATTAATATGCCATTACGAAGTGGTTTTGCATTCCACGATGTTGTTAAGTTCAAACTTATCTCCTAGCAAGTGATTCAATAATAATAATTGAATTCAATTTGCAGTTGACATTTTCAAGCTCTCTACTATATATATAAAGAAACTTGATAAAATAAGATAAGCTTGAAAATAATTGAATTCATTTTGCATTTGATATTTCCAAGCTTTTGAATATAAGCTTGATATAAAAAGAAAGAAAGAAAGAAAGAAAGAAAAGGAAAAAAAATGGGGGGTGAGGTTTGAAATAAATAAATTACAATTCAAAGTAACATGTATTTTTTTTTTTTTTTTCTAATATAACAAAAATATATTACAAATAGCCACTTACAATCAATAATAATTGTGCTGTTCTCGTCACAACCATGCAGTATTTCTATGATCTAACCAACATGTTGTACTTCATGATTTGAATAATTCTTTTCATTGTCGTCACATTATCGACGCTCGTCTTTCACCGCATTTTGACAAATATATAGTGTATTAATATCTGAACTAATGAGCTATATATGCGTTTTGAATTCTTCTCTGCGTCATTATAATGATATTTGTATTGTTAGTCTTTCAGATTTTGAATCGTGAATTATAAAAAAATTCAAATTAAATAAAATAAATTGAATTGAAAATTTTTCGAACAATTTATATGTATTCAACAACGGTGACATACTGCCAAATAAACAATCTACTTACTTAAAGAGTATATACTAATAAAATTATTGTACATACAGGCGTGATATGCAACTATCGTATCTTTGGCTAGTCAAACTAAATAAATAATAAACATACAGCCTGTATAATAACGAATATTTATTCAAATAAGAAAAACAGACGGTAACAATCAGACTAGAATATGATGCATCGAGCTTTTTGGATTATCAAGCTAAGGACATATTCAGTTCAATCATCTTAGCATTAACAAACGTAACCAGTCATCATCATCATTTAAGTTCATCAATGAATTGAATTTGAACTATTTTTATGCGAAAAAAATGATCTACTAATTACCTATCTCTGATTAATATAAAATCGGGGCCACAACAGAAACTTTAGAATAGCATCAATCCTAATTAACGTTAAATTCAAAATCATTTTCGCCAACGCTCGTAATTCATATCTTATTTATTAATAATATGATTAATTTTCGGTCAATAATGGAAGCCAACATTCCATATTAGGGAATAATGCAACTGGATTTGCTGCTGTCTGACCACACAATTCTAGCCTATCTAATAATTAACTTAATTCGCACTTTTATAACGACTATCATCTACGACACGTGCGTTGGTGCGTGAAAATTAAAATATAAAATCACAAATTTACAAGCCTAGATTAAATTTACAGTTCAATTATCTATATTATATCGATTCCAATCCATTTTCGTTAATTTGATTTGTCTTTAGTTCTGCACAATGTGGAACAATTATCATCATTTTTTTCTTTTTTCCGCTGATTAATGCTTCTAAAAAACAGAAAAATTTCAACATATATCACAGAATAATAACTAATATGGAATATTCTTGACTTAGTTTGTTTTCAAATATCATTGCCCTGGAAAAAGTTGGACTTTTTTTTTATTTTTCTTTCGAAGTGAACATTGAGTTGAAAAAAGGGTATCATACATCGTTAGATTTCAATCTCACCTACAACGAAAAACGAATAGATTATCAAAGTAATTGTTGATTTTCATATTCTTTCAGGATGAAGAAAAATGTCCGGGCACAACTGGTAATTTGATTTGTGTAAAAAAAAAAAAATGCTGATTTCCGGAACGATTCAAACACGCAATAATTATCAACTCACCCGTATTTCGAATACATACACCGAAATTAATAATATATTTTCTTAAAAACTATCTATATTAATCTACCATACATAATATATTTACAGGACTTCGCACGTGACCCTATATTATAATATGCTTACGATTTTTATATTATTTCATACGATTATAAAGTAACCGGTCGTTCATTTATTATGCACCATAACCAGCACCAATATAATATAATATAATATAATATAATATAATATAATATAATATAATATAATACGATCTAACGACTTGTAGTCTTATTATTAAAGAAATGATCCACGTGATTAAATAATATTTACAACCCCCTATATGTATTTGACTAATTAATATTACTACACTTTTGAAGACTAGTTAATATTTTTTTTAAAAACGCACAAAGTCCCTCTTTTGATTCCCTCGCAAATAAATCTTCACGATTATTATAAAGTATAGCGTCAAATGCCCATTCGTTCGGTAATCATCGGAGTATCAATTCATTCGATACAGAGGAACGATAATTTCGTAAAAAAGAAAAAAAAAAGAGAAATAAAGAAATTAAACCATACGCAAAAGAAATAAGTTCAAGCATATATCGTACTTAATTTTAAGTAACATTAGGCCATTGATACGTTATTACATTACTACCAGTTAGATTATACTATATAAATACACATAGTAGGAATACGTCAACGAATTAACGTCGATTTAAAAAATAATTCAACGACTGTTTAATCGAGCCTTAATTTTTTTTTTCTTCTTCCAGTTATAAAATCGATTTTCAAAGCCATTATTAAAACTCCGATCTGAGTGATTATACTTAATTTTACACGACAGGGAATCGTCACATTTGATACTGAAACCGGGCAGTAGATCAAACCTCACCATTTAATCGCGAGTTTACTATTCTTTGGCAACATTTAACCGATGAATTTGAAATAACCCCGAACACAAGCGTAGCCAAACTATAAAGACGCTTTAAAAACGATGAGATTATCAATAGCGGTCGATATGACGATTGGACAATGGTATAACAAAATCAACGAGAACACACCGGTATTTTGATTTTATTTAAAGAAAGTATCTGGCTTCTATCTCTGCAGGTTTTATCGCTTTATTTATAGTCACACTCCGCAATTCGACGATCATAAATTGAGAAATTTCGAGTTTAACACCTCATTGCAAAAGCCAAAATACTTTAAACACCTCGCCTGAGATCCAGGGGTGGAAAAAGAAAAAATAGTGTCAATGATATTCAAAATCGCAAGTATCCATCGATTGGAAAAATAGAATTCAACCCAAGTGAAAAAAAAAGAGAACACCCCCATTACAGTGATACCTTTGCTTCGTCACCCGACAGACGTTATCCCATTTTACGATCGAAATCAAAATTTCCCTCGCAGTTGTAGTAAAATCTTAATTATTTTTTTAGTTTCTATACTCTATCGCTTAATTATAAGTCATAATTGAGGTAAATTACCTCAATTGCGTGTAAATACTTGGAGGGTTACTTCGAGGTGATATAAAGTCGCAATTTTATCCTTTTTTTTTTCTCTCTCTCTTTAAACTTTGCTTACTGATTACCCCGATCTGTAAAAAGTCATAAAATTTACACAGAGGTAGGTATGATTAGAAAATTTCAATCGTTACGAGTGTGTTCTCTAATTATTCAGCCAATTTTCCGCAATTGAATAGTCAGAATTGTCAATGTCGTAATTTGTGCTATACGTACACAGAAGAAAAATAATCAGTAAACAAAATTGCGGTTGGAAAAAAAAAAAAAAATGAAATGACTACACCTGACTACACCTACGTTATAAGATGTGAAAATTAAATGCTACGAAGCTGCAAATTATATTGCAGACGTATCACGTTATCTTTTGATCAAAACAACGATTTGAAATTTTCTTTTTTTGTTTTTCTGTTTTTTTTTTTTATCCTATACGCGCGATGGCAAGATAATACATATATTGCGCGACAGTAACTATAAACCGCGAAATGGGGTAGCGTACATGAACTCTACAGAGTAACATGCAAGTACCCTAAGTATTGATCGACCCGTATTATGTATTCTGACGAATAATCTTACTTGAATTCGTGAATAGCCTACCGTAAGTCTTAACGTATGCGAATATCAGTTTCTCGCCAATCTCGGATCTCATTTCTCTCCTTGAACCGCAGTCAATTATTTTACCTTGATTTTGTTATTTGAGCTGTTAATTATTCTCATCAATCATAAAATCAGCTTATCGTTAAATCCGGTCCCTGTATTAGGCGAATATTACACTTTATTCCTGATTGATGATTTTGTTCAATCTTCAATTGCTGCGGATGGTACATTGTGCTTTCGCCATGACGATTGTGTGCATGTACCTTCACCTCGCCACCATACATTAACATCGGCATAAGATTTTCGTGGATATTCATCGTGTAGCATCGCGCATACGCGACAGAAAAAATATGTATTTATAAATTCGCCTGTACCCTTCCAACGGAAATACGAATTATAAAGCTCATCGTCTTTGTCCAAACGGTGCAAATATTCGGCCAATTCTTTCGGCGATTCAAATTCGTCGACATGTAGATAAGAACGATATGGTGAACTTCGCTCGTAATCTTCGGGTCTTGCGCCCATTACGATCGGCAGTACGTTGTGACTGTAGTTAAAGACGAGATATTCGATTATTATAAGTAAAAAAAGAAAGAAGCATCAAATTTATCTATTAGGACGAATGCCCTATACGAGAATTATGAAATTAGTAGTTTTTCTCTCACCCGAGACCGTTGACGAAGAACTTCTCCGTTATGTAGTCTTTGCAGTTAGAATTTTCGAAAGCTAAATAAAACTTGTAGTCTGTATCAAGCATATCGAAACAAGCCTGTGACTTCGAACGTGGACATCGAAAGGTTCCACAGGCTCCGTAAATGTCAACGGCAATGTGCTTTCCCAGTTCCCTTGCATACTGGAGCCTCTGATTTCTCGCATGGCAGTTTGATACGAACCAAGCAACCTTTGCAAGGGATATAAAGCTTCAAATTTTGTTTCAACATCATTTAGAAATATATACAATTACGGTATAGTTTTGTGCAATAACTGACTCGAAAAAAGCTGCGTCAATCTATTCAAATTATATTCACAAAAGCTCAAACTAGCAAAGTTGAATTTTTCGACACGAGAAGCTTTTTTTAAACCTCAATATTTAATATATAATCATTTGAAGAGATTTAATCCGGAGCATTATCCCCATAGTACAAATTGATTGGCAATTTATTTCAAATCATCTGTAAATGAACCTCTCGAGTTGATTTCAAAACGAATTTTGATTGATTACATTCATTTGGACTGTTACTTTGAAAGATGATATTATTGGCTTTGATCAATACCGTTGCTAATTAGTTTAATCATACTTGATAAAATGCTTGAGTTTTTAATGACCAATTATGAAGACGAACCTTTCTCGTCTTGTTAGCGGCGTAATTTATCCGCTGTGAAATTTGGGTGACTTTTGGATCGTAGTAATGCCATCGCTCATACGGAGCGACTATGTCACTTTCTCGCCTGTAAGTTGCCGTCCAATTAACTTGAGGGTGCTTGATGGTCTGGGTGTGATAAGGACACTCCAGAAAGTACAGCAGCCATATCTGAAGACAAGATTACCAATATTCTGTTGTTTATTCGTGTAGATTATTTTAATGATATAAATTTCGTCAATCAGCGATGCTTATTACTGCTTCATTTGCTCGTCCAATTTTCGGTCAATTTTTTTAGTCAATTATTAAAACATTAACAAGCATCATTAACGCCACCCTACCACGAAATTTATATCATTAGCAATATTCGTTCCAATTTTATTCGAATCAAATCAGGGTTTGGCAAAACTACATTATTCAGATTTTTAAACAATTTCTGCGAGATTTCTGAGCCTTAAACTCGTGGGTGGTTTTGCCAACTGGCAAAATGCATGTTAGTTTACAGTTTCTGCCAGTGTTTTGTAATCTTTTCATCTCCTTAAGTCCTCAAGCATTTGAAATCGAATTTGAAGGACCGGGAGACATGATTTGTACACTGAAGATTTTATGCACAACAGAAAATGAAAGGTAATGTACAAACCTGGTTATATGGCCTGGGGCCTGGATGAGTAACATGATCTTTGAACAGGATCAAGTCAGCTTCTTCCGGCTTACTCCTAGTTATAGTACAAGTGTCCACTGGACATCCAAGGTTGAGAAATATGTCACGTCCAACTTTAGCCTCTCCCATGCCATTGGACACCAAAATCTTCTTCAAATTCTGCTCTGAACTTGTCCTATTGTAATCGGGTGGTATGTACATCAGCTATACCGAGAAGGAATACCATTCAACATTATTCCAGTATACTGGCAACGTAAATTCTCTAGGAAAAGATGCAAGCAGATCTTGCAACGCGATATAAAGTGCAAATAAGTTCGCTGTCTTTGACGTATTGACCTAGCCGTGAAAAACATGCCAAAATCTGACCTGATTCGTGATACGATCTTCTAGAGGATCTTCTTCGGGCCAGAGACGCGCTATGCGCTTTCCAGTCCGCTTGACCCGTGGTGCCGGATGTGGCTTCCGGTGGCCATCCTTCATGTACCACGGTCTGTGTGCTGGATCCCAAACATCTTCAGATATTTCCAGAATGTTACCCAATCCGGACGAATTTGCTGTCTTTTAAATTACGTCATATTAAAAAATGATGTGTGTCATAGGTGGATTCGTTTTAGGCAACTATATGCTATTATTAGGTATAATGCTTCGCGATTATACGACAGAAGTTCTAAGGTCCTTCGAATGAAAGGCGTCGTGCTTTTAGATGAAAAATTAAATATATTTGAGATGCAAAAGGTGTCGAATTTCATTTCTGGACAATCTTAACACGTTGTATCATCTCTTCATATAAGAATTGAGTCAGTTCATTCAAAGACAAATTGTGAAATCCAATTCTTTATTGAAAAGCAATTGAAAACTGCACGATTTTTATTCTTAAGTATAAGGAGTGAGTTTCCACTTCAAGAAATTCAAAGAGTCGAAACATCGATAAGTGCAATGAATACGACACATATCCATATTCTATAAATGGATTGAAATAATATGGTTCGATTCCGTGAGCTTTTAAGCTTTGCAAGATTTTGCAAATAGTTTGGAAAACTTGGAAAACTTGGAAAACTTGAAAAATTACGCGTTCAAATTTTAGTCTCCTCACTCCTACTAGAGTAAATAGTAAGGCAGCGAAAAAAAAAAGACTCATTATCTGTTACAAGAGCAACGTCACGCCTGGCTCAGAGCAGAAAATTAACCTTTTGACTCTATCTAAGAGTTTTACCCCAGTTTTGAACAATAGAAATAATCACCTTCGCTCTAAGTAGCGTAACAACCGTAGCATTGACTTGACTATTTTAAAGCTTTATTCGCTCATACCTGTACTTGCATATTATATCTATATCTGTGATATAAGAAATACTTATAATTCTTGGGAAACATGTACGGCGACTGAACGCTGTGATTAGAAAATTAGCAGCTCGTGAAATATAACATATATACATTATATATAACATAATGCTTGGCTCCATTCTGTCAGTTACAGCTGTGACTTGAACTCGATATGAAAGCGACAATAGCAACACTTTGTTGGCTGAAAACGTTATACCAACACATATGTGACGAAAACAACGCATATATAATATTTGAACAAATGTTAAAAAATGGTTTAACTTATGTATTTCTTTCGAAGGACCATAAAAATTAACATACGAAGTGGTATTCTATATTTCTAATCAACTAATTTGTGCTCTTATAAAAAAAAATTTCTTTCCGTCTCTAAATCAGCTTGGGCTATTAAGCTTTTAGCTAATCTATTAAGCAGACGAGATGATATTACGCTATCTATGTATATATGTATTTAAAGGATCGGGGGATAAGGGTCCTTGGGTTTTGCTTCTGCGAAGCAATTTTTTATAAGCACGACTATATCGTATACCGAGTCCTGAATTATTTATTCATTTTTTTTCTTTTGCTTATTGCGACAATACCTCGATCGACATTTTTTCTTTTCCTTTGCTCTTAGGACGCACTCTCTTCTTCGTAGACCAAACCTGTTTTATCTGCGAGTCAAATTTGACAATTTAAATACAAATCTGATTCTATTTGAAAAACTAATTAATACTAAAATAGTCTATCCATTATTTCATTCGAATATAAAATTGCGTACATCTTCTTTTTCTATGAATATATCATATAAACCTATCCGAAATAATTCGCATGAAACGAGTATTACTTAATCGGCAATTATTATGGCATGTAATTTCGATAACAACATCCGGCAAGTAAACATTTAATTTTTTCTATTATAATTTCTTTCATTTATTTTTTCTTTTATTTTTTTCTAACACCAGTTTTAATCCATTGCAGGAAATGAATAGTGCGAATTCTTAGAAAAAAAATTTACTCATATAATTATAGCTAACCAACGGACTGGCGAATACAATGATATATATGGACACAATATTATAAAGTACCTAATGCAATTATACATACGGTTAACACGCTACACGAACCAAATGCACAGTCGTTAGGCTCTACGACTGTCACAAATGGTTGTATATGGTCAACTCATAAACTGAAAAACTCATTGTGCCGAATCGCATTGATAAAAATCTTCACGCTTTCCCTGACATCATGTAACAGTATGGGGTGAGTGAACGCGTTCTGCAGAAAAAGCTAAGAATTCTTAAATAGGTGATGACATTTAGTTTTGAGGATTGTCCTCAAATTTTACATCGCTAGATCGAAGACTGCTAACACAAAACCATCTCAACACTTTGTTATCTCATTGTCGAATCACCCAAATCGGAATAAAAATTCTGGTTTTGTTCTGTAAGTTTTTACTAAAGATTTGGAAGTGCAAACTAGGATTCGAGGGTAGGATTGTACATTCAATAAAATTCTGATCCGCAAATTTAGGCACCGGAAGTCTGCAGGCTTTGGAAATCCTAGCTTGGATCTCTAGATCCTAGGATTTAGAGAGACTTTGTAATTCTGGTTTCGACTCATATTGCCTACATCTTCGATCAAACGTTCTGTGAATTGATTGACAAATAAATTTCAAGTCCAAAATAAAATTGATAATTGAGCTGATTTTTCGCAGACTTTTCGACGCTGCGAGTAGAATTCAAAAATTTATTAGGATGTCGTACACCCCCTGAATCATCACGTATTACATAATTCTACTGAAGTACAAAATAATTTAGGTTTTAGATGATCAAACTAGAATTTTTATTCCGTCTCCAGGTCCCTTTGGTGATAATTTCGAAGATATCTTTTAATACACGGGAGTTTATTCAACGAATGAATTATTTATAAATAACAAATCGATCGTAGGTATGAAAAAAATAAATAAAAAAAATTAAACAAACACATTTTACTACCGTAATTTGAAAAATTAACGTACCTTAGGACCGTCCGAAAATGTCTTCGCGGGTGCATCTGCATGGACAGCTTCTGCTCGCGGGGGTCGCCACTGGTCCCTCTGGCGAACGTTCAATACGCAGAATATCGCGACTGTGAGACATAACAGGTAGAGAAAACATCGTTTCAAAGACAGACGCATCAGACCGACAGCCATTCCTGGAAATGGTCAACGTATCTGCAATATCGTCGAGAGTTTTCTTCGCCCGTTACCTCAGCTCCGACATCCAGCTAGTCTGAAATTAATATTGATTTTTTTTTTTTTTCCGAGTCTCGATTAATGGCACAAACATTTACCTAGTGATTATGAATTCCAATATAATTAAAAATTATGTTTTTCAATTACTATTCTGTATCAAATATGTACTAATTTTCTGTAGCAATTAACTCAGCTTCAACGATATAACCAATTTACCTAAAAACGAGTTGATCTATGATTACGCGAATTGGAAATTTATTAAATTTATAAACCGCCCGCATAGGTTCTTAGGCATGCGCAATTTGAATTCTTACATTATTATACAATTACGCGCAAAACAAAACCAATGAAGATAAGAGTTTGCGGCTGTAAAAAATCCACTATTTCAGTTCGTAATTAACAGCATGCAGTGACTATTGCAAAGATAGATCTGGACGGTGAAATTCTCAAACGAAGAAATGGTAATGAAATTGATATCCTTTAATCATCACGCAGATTTCTGAAAAGTTTTAAATACTAATTACAATGCAATTGTTATTTACTCCTTGCATAAAACACATCATTGATCGTAATCGTTATATTGAAATTTTTTATCAATACACGGAGAAAATTTTATAGGAGAAATTCCCATACTACGTATAGTTGCGGTGGGACATACTTTCAATATGGCGATCGTTCCTATAATATATACCAAACGTCATAGGAATCATTCCTATATTCCTGGTGACGTTTGGTATATATTATAGGAACGATCGCCATATTGAAAGTATGTCCCACCGCAACTATACGTAGTATGGGAATTTCTCCTATAAAATTTTCTCCGTGTACGAGAGTAAATATTATTGAAAACCATAACACTAAGTACGTAAACGTGTAGATTTTTTATTTTTTTCAATTTTTCTAACTCGAATGCAAAATCTTTCGATTAATTGAGATTTAAGAGGTTTTATCTTCACGTTATTTTTTTATGAACGACAGCTAAACTAAACACTCCGTAATGGTCTGAAAAATGAATATAATCATTTTTTCTCTCTCTCTCTGTTTCTCGTTGTGGTCAGAACTTACAGATAAACTAGCTTGGTGAGCAAATCTATTAAGGACGAGAGGAAATTGAACTTCGAACATGCATGTAAAGTGTGCACAAATATTTACCAGTAATTTTTTAACTTCAGGCGAAAAAACATTTCCAAACTTTATTGAAGACTTATTTGGAACACCATCACGGTATAATCGTAGAGCTCAAAGTGTGTATTAGTAGTATGATATCGGTTTTATCCACAGATAAGAAACTTTTTTCTTTCTTTAAAATAACACTTGGTAATACAATCCAAGAGACGCGGAGTCCGACTTGTATAATTTGTCATTAACGAGCCAAAGTAATAATTGCTGACACCCCTACACAGCTGGCATGTAGCGTATATCAGAATTCGAACTAATTTTAAGTTCACGCATTTTAAGCAATAAATAAATTTCTAATTTAGTGATTAAACGAACCACACTTCAGAGCGATTTTTCACAGGCATAAGAATCTGGGGGCAGATTTCGTCTAGTGTATAAAATTCGAAACAAATTTATGCATATATTGAGGATTGAATGAATTCCAAATTTTCTTGACAAATCAAACCACACTTAAGAACGACTTGTGCTAAGAACGAGAATAAACTACCGACAGACTGTGTCTAAAACACCATAGTAACAACGTATATTATTATTCGAGGTAAAGAATGGCAAAGTGGCGACGTTCTGCAACGGCAACGAGAGGACCGCTATACTGTAACGCTTCTATGACGTTTCTGTAACTTGCCAAGTTGTATAACTTGTGTAACTTGAATCTCCGACAAAATCGCATAAACGTAATCCTAGAAATCCGGCGTCAAATTTTATTGTTTGATCAGGTGGATTAGAGTGAGTTTAATTAGAAACTAAGACGCTCTTAAGCTTCTATTCGTTTCACATCACGTACGTTTGGAACGACTCACTCCGAATATGTTAATGAAGATTGTAAATTAATAGAATATTTTAATCGTGCTATAAATTGAGGCTGCGAATACTGATAACCCATTGCACTTCTTGTTATTGTCTGATTTGAATCAGAAAGGCCAACATCTGCCACAGTATTCGATGAAATAAAAAACACTATTTAGACTACGGTCAAGCAGACTGTTTTTTCTATTATTATGTTAAAATATAGTGGATACGGTGAATTATCACATAATGTACTAATAATTGTTCTTCAATTTATTTTTCAAGTTAAAATTACTGTGAGAATCTTGGTGTACAGCTGTATATACATCTATATTGTGTAATATTACCAGCTGAATAAACTATCAGCTTTCCTCAACAACGGAAGAATGATAATCATAAGATAAGAAGAATACGACGAAGAGGTAGAAAAAGAAAAATCTAACTGGATTCAATTACTGTAATCAAATTTTAATTTGAGGAATGGAATGAATTTATTTTAATTGATATTTATCCAATGAAAGTTGACAACTGATATGCGAAGTGATCAAATCAATGTAAAGGCAATGAATTCGTGATTAATTTATAGTTTCGCATTAGTTCCGATATATTAAATAGCCAAGAATTGAACGTAAATTTGAAATGACTTTTTCTTATTGATTACAGATCATGAGAATAAAATTAATTCAATGATTTTGGCTCTAATTATTTTCAACGAAACGTTAAATCTCATAAACGATATACCAATGACCTGTAAACTTCTAGATTATCGACGTGTATGAGTAATTTTAAGTTTAGAATGACTAATCACTGCATAAATATCTTCCGATTTCGATCTATAGTCGCCAAGGATAAGAGAAAATTAATTCACGATACTGTTGTAACCAATATACGCGCCATATGCAACGTAAACTAATTTATAATTCATGAACTGACCCGAGTTCAAGATCGCTTACGACGTTCGTAACATATTATACCTTGAGCTTTTCCGAACCGTGCAACCGGTTGTAACTTCTTTGGCGAGATCAGATCTTGATGAACTCGCAGGAACTTGAGGACTCACCGCATTGACACCGCCTGCACAAAATTATACCGATGGTTCAGTATAGGGCGTAAAGAAAAAAAAGAATTCAAAAATTCAAAAAAAAAAAAATTAAATAACGTCAAATCCGAAGCCGCGAAGACCGCGTGTTCTTTTTACTCGTCTGCATGGCGTATATATTTCAAGTGCTGCTTCATTCCTATCTAATCGCCAGTTGTTCCTGCGATTAGAATGATGTAAAATATTGCATACGCCCATCTCCAGCTGTAATTTATTTACCCAATATAGCCAATCGAAACTGTTACACTCTTTTATTGTAATATTTTTTAAAATTTATTTCACCTGTTGTTTATCGCGATTGATAAAAACGACTTTAGAATAAGGGAGGTAGGTACCTATAGGGTAAGGTTGCTATCGATGGACCCCTTAAGCAAAATTGGTCATAAAAAGTACATTTTCATATCAAACATGAAAAATCGATGGTGGATCTTTTCATTGAAACCTTCCCTACAAAACGTTCACATGTAGAAAAATTTATCGTTAATTGTCGACTCAGCAAAACCGATTTTGTATTTTTTGCATTTAGTCCATCCATGGCAACCCCTCTCCATGAATGGACCACTCGGTTTCCTTCGTTGGACCACCTAAATAATGAACTTAAAACGGTTCAATGACTTGATATTATTGGTGTCAATAATGAATGGATGAACTATGGGTAGATCTTTATGTAAACAGAAGTCTCAAAAGTTATATCATACAAAATCGCATTTATATTAGTACGTTATCAAATCTTGGATATCAGTTTGCAACTATAAAATGAAATTCTTTGATTTCACACGTCTCTGCATAACAAAACAATATCTTATACCTAGATTCATCGAAAACTAGGTAAAAATCTTTCTGTATATACCTATTCTTTTTTTTCAATTATTATAGACTATCTGCCATTATAGATTACTGGTCCATTCATGGCACTGTTTCATGGTCCATCCATGGAAATTTGCAAAGCAACATATAACCTGATCTACTACCCCCCAGTTGGGACATATAAATAAATGTCTAGTATCGTTTCGAATCTTGAAACCTTCAGCTATCGAAGCATGCAAGGCGAAATCACCCCCAATAAATGGATAAGGGTTCGAACACATTTTCAAAATCATGAAAAATTAGATCAGAGAAGGCAAATTCTTATTTTACTCGATTTCAGCACGCCTATTGTAACCGAGTGACTCTTTTCAATATTTTTTCAACTCTTCCCGACTAGTACACTAAGTTTCAACTGAAAAGAGCTCTTCCTACCAACGCATTTTTGAAATATTCAACTGGTCCATCGGTTGCACCGGTCCATCGATAGCAACCTTACCCTATATAGTTTGTTACAATGCAAACCACTTGACATCGACGATCTCGCGTCTCTATTGCATTATTAATTCTATAAATGCTACGTAATAGCGAATCAATCTATACTCTTAAAACTAGACTATATGATATATAATGATATATAAATCATTGTCAGCTTACATAATAGCTGGAGTATCGATGGTCAAGTGTGCTGCACGAAACTCTTGCGTAGTTAGGAGTTTGCAAACTATCGTGATGGACATGCTACATATCTTATTCCCACTTGGTACTACAGACGCGGAACA
The DNA here is from genome assembly GCA_914767705.2 of Tenthredo notha. Taxonomy (NCBI): domain Eukaryota; kingdom Metazoa; phylum Arthropoda; class Insecta; order Hymenoptera; family Tenthredinidae; genus Tenthredo; species Tenthredo notha. The sequence goes on from OU611906.1 coordinate 16,009,970, forward strand.
TCCCCGCGCCCGTATCGCGCGGCCACGCTGCATGGACAGTTAGTGATATTCGGCATTAGTTCTCTAATCTGCAGATTTTCGTATAGTAACGTATAACGTGTTTCGACGTTACAAATTAATAGCAAATATACGCCACAGTATAATTACACATCGATTTATTGCACGATTGACGATATACCCAGAATTCTCGTAAATTACGCAGAGTGAAATTGAATTGCTTTTTTTTTTTTTTACCAATATCAAAGTCTGCCTTTGTCGAAAATTTGACAATGACAAAATTCTACGTTAATTATTTTATAAAATCGATCAAATTTTTGCGAAAAATATAAACACGATATTCAAACGGCTATACTAAAGTTCAACTTAATTTCCCAACGCACACAATTTATAACTATATCGTACACACATGATATATAGGTTTCATAATTGATAAGGTTATCAGCGACTCGTATACCTGACCGCAAGTCATATATTTTATTTAGGTCGAAGATAAACGGGCATATTGTTACTTAATTTATTTATTTTCATTTTTTTTTTTTTTTTTTATATACCGAAAATAAAAGTATAATATATCTATATAAGCTTATAGGTATGTATACCGTTTGTAATTACATCGCGTAAGGTTGCATTGCAAGATTCGTAATCGTGTATTAGAGACTGACTGACAGCGAAAAATTCTGCTACACAATAGCACCGTCCGCTACAAAAGAAATTGTCAATTAAAGAGTCAACTGCCAGACTTAACTATATGCCATATGTATGTATATACATATTACGTACCTATATCTGTGTAGAAACTGTACCGCGAAATACCAACGAAATTATGTATATATATGTATTTTTTTTTTTTTTTCTCTATTCACTCGTCGTTAAAAGAGTAGAATTGTTTTTAAACATTGCTCAGTACTCACAGGCAGTCCCTTCCTGCCCAACTTTCCTTATCAGGTCTCAACGTAACATCTAGTCATATCTGTCGAATCGTGAGATATATATATATATATATATATTTTTTTTTTTAAGTAAACCATTTAGATAAAAATTGAAAATGAAATTAAAAAAAAAAAAAACACTTTGGAGTATTGCAGCGATCTGCGGACATACTCAGGATATAAATGATCAATAAACGGGTAATTGAATCATTTTCCTAAAACTCATCGTAAGTGAAAATCAATAGTCTCAAAATTGAGGCGATATTCTCGTCGACGTTGTGGTCTTTTTTGATCGGTATCTGAATATGGCATGTATTCAAGGCTCGGTCGATCATGAATTTAGTTTATTGTTAGCCTCCTCTTTGGTATATAGGTATTATACATGTATAATATAGCTTTGTACAGTCTATAAGTGTATAAGCTACATTCCGTGACTCAAACTAAATATTTATTACTCCGAAATGTACCTATTTATGGCAATGATTTAGTATAGAGAAAAACAAAAAAATTATGAGAAAATGGAATCCGATAATCTTCTCTATGGGTTGAAAAACCGAAGATATCGAACAATATTTAAAAATCCGGATAAAAAAAAAATAAAAAAAAAAACCGCAGACTTATACAGAATTGCGATTTTTTGATAATTTTCCTACAACTACAATCCGAATGCCTCCCACGCTCCAGTTGATGAAGAGTCTATGCGAAGTGTGCTCTTCACTGATTGTAAGAGTCTCAGCTTTTGCAGGCTGACAACCTCTATAGCCGAGGTCTAATTAAAATTTAATACTGCACTCCACCTGGCCTTGATAGGTATGGCTATGAATATTTTCTATACGTTATAGAGTTCAGTGAGAATTTTTTTTTTCTAGCTCTCTCTCTCTCTTCCTTTTTTTTCTTTTCCTTATCCCTTTCCTTTACCTTCTCCTTCTATTTTTTTCATCAAGTTGTTGCTTATCGTGATTATTTTATCAACTTTTAACAGAAAAACTACGGTGATAAGATAACATCAATACTGTCGTTCAAATCGATGCTACTTGTGTATCTATAGATATCCCAAAACCATTACAATAATAAATTTTACCGAATATATCTGTTGAAATTATTTTAAACAAAAATAGAAAAGAATATTTGTCTCCTCTTATTCAAGAGTATAATTTCATTTAGTATATTAAATCTTGAGCTAAAGTTGAGTACAACGGAAAACAGCTATGTGATTGATACGTACGTAGATAGATAGATAGATAAACGAAGTATAGAAGGAGAAGGTTTTATTTGTACTTCAGTCATATCGATTTACTCAACATTTACTATGCCTTGGACCCACTATCTCAAATCACAAACTAGATTATAATTGAATATAAAATTCATAAAGTTAGTGTTTTTTATATAAATTTCGTTATTTGAATCTTTCGATCTTTACACACGTGTTATCTATATTTCGTGCAATTCAAGCCACTTAACTAATCATGTTCACAATTTTTAATTCATTCATTATCGCATAATAATAATAATAACAATAATAATAATCATCGTTCCGTATCTTCGTTAATATATATATATTTTTTTTTTTACACTTTGCGAAACGTTTGATTATTAAATTAAAAATTCAATAGCTATACCCTCGCTGTTTCGTTACCAACTCGCAAAGAGTACCTAGTAGATGGATTATTGATATGCGCGCGCTAGTTTATACATATAACAGCGGCGATGGGATATTTCAAATACTAAATCCAGGTTATAAAATTCTTATCGATTCACAGATTTGAACTGTTGAATTTATTTTCGCGATCGTGTACTAGGCACGTGGCATAAATTGGCTGTTTAAAACCCCGTATATTTATTCATATATAAATTTCATTTTACCTCATATGTTATCACTTCGTTATGTAAAAAAATATATGATATAATTTCACCAGTTGGTAATCAAAAAAAAAATTAAAAAAAAAATACTTTTATAATATAGAAAAAAATAAATTAACTATATCAGAAACCACTAAAGTAATTATTACTGCAATACGCTGAGTATTGATATCCACAAACCATACGTGTTGTTAATGTCCAGGTATCTATTATATAGCCAACAGTATAGAGAATTTAATAACTATATAAAATTGATAAGCGTATCACTTGTATGTAAGTACAGTCTAATCCGAAAGTACCTCATATATATATCTATGTATAATATATAACGTATGTATTAAATGTTATTGCATAAATAATATCACCTACACCGAGGAATCGTTTACCATGGATAGAGAGGGGTGAAGGGGAGGATTAAAATAAGTCGATATATCTTACCGTTAAAATGATTGAATCACTTCGGTTTGACTAAGTAAACCAATGCTGATCGTGAATGCAGTGTGTGAAAGTAATAACGACAATTTTATTTCTGACATACGCAATCCGGTATTTAGTAGACTACGCAATCCGCCCGTATATTAGTATGCCAAGATAAACATATATTAGTGTATAGATATTATTGTATGATTTTCTAAGTGACATTTTGCGGCATGTACGTATCCCGCCAACTTACTTCGTAACTAAACAACAGGATTTCACAAAAATAATAACGCTGGTTGTATGTCGCTTGCATTTCCCGCTGCCGGAAACCGCGGCTTATTAAAACGAGCGGACTCGTTGCCTATACGTGATGTCACTACGATTCAAAAGGATAATAAACGTTCCCGGGATAATAGCTAGCAGAGACTTATCTTATATCTGAACATACACGTTTTTTTTTTTTCAAATGAAAGAAGAAGAAGAAAGAAAAAAAAAAGAGCGAAAAATTTGATATTCAGATATTCAGCCAAACCCGTTTAGGATTAATAGAACATTTTTTTCTCTCTCTCTCTCTTTCATTTAGGGTAAAGCATCAGTTCAATGAGACTCGTCCCTATATTTTGGTAGTTCATAGATTCATGAACGTCGTAAATTTTGATATAAATATAATTACTGCAACGTCATTGATTTATATATGAACTCCTGCAAGTGCAGTTAAGATCGTTTTACTGGAATTGCAAATATATAGTCTAGTGACGTTATAAAATTTTTTCACTTTTTCTTCTGAAAATATATATTTCATTAAAAATCGTGAATACTACGAATACATTTACACCGTATGTGTATAATACCAGCAAGTACATATAGGTGCTTTAGTTAGGTAAAAAACGAATTCATTACGCGAGTATTACGTAAGGTAGTTGATCTAGGAACGAACGGTGGTCCATGTTATTATAGTAAATAACTAATAACCGTCAGAAAAACAAACAGGGAAAAGAAACTCCGTTATTTCTGCATCCTTTATAGACTGTAGTCCAATTTTCTGTTCTCTATTTCTTTCGCGGTTGATAAAACTTAGCGGTATTACCTGAAGTAATGATCCCGCGTATACTCCGATATTATAAATAAAAAAAAAAACATTTCAGTTTTGCAGACACTTGGCTTGGGCGACCAAGAGAAACGGGACAAACGACAAAATTGAGGAAATTATATACTAAAACCGTAGATTATATATAAAAACTTACATATTGTAACAGTAATTCTTCTTCTTCTTCTTCTTCTTCTTCTTCTGTATAAATTTTATCTATCTCACCTAGTCAAGTCAATGGAAAAAAATTTTCGAACTCCTTGTTCAGTGATAATGATTATTGAATCGGAGCATTGAACATTGACCATGAACATAAATTGTTGTGACATTTATATTACCGACTCAATTATCGCGTGCATAGATAATTACAGTATATCTATGTATTACGTGTTTTTTAAAGTTGCTAAATCAAGCCCCAAGTGTCACTATCATTTTCCGGTTGATTATTCAACTATCACTACCGCGAGACTCGAAGAGAAGTCACAATGTGCGAAGTACTCGCGATTACAACATAAAATCGGTTCACGACAAACTGTATATTCTCCTTGAAGCAAAATATTACCGGCACCTGCATACACCTGGTAAAGCCACGTGGCTGACCTAGCACCGCGATGCTAAACGCTGCTAATTATCAAACTAACGATAATCCTAGGCATGCTAAATCCGTTGGAAGTAACATTGTTATTAAATTAATTGATTTGCTGTAATGGGAATGCTCTAGAATAAGCAAAAATTATACTATACTGGCCGATCCCATAAGGGAATTATCACTGAAATGCTGAATGATGTGAATAAGTAGAAATGGATTTTACACGCAATCCCAAGCTTTGACTACACAGTGTAAGTTTTCACTGCAGGTCTTCGGAATAATCGACATTTCTCTCTACATTCACCTGCGAAATCAATGAATCTGACAAACTTACGAAGGGCAATGACACAAGGAGTTTGTGAGGGATTATATCCTGTGGATATTAGCGGCTATGGATTATACCATCTGGTTTTTTTGCACCAAGACTTTTACTCTGATGGCAAAAATCGAACAAGAATTTTTTTAACTATTTCTATTTTCGTTAAACACGTTTATTAGCTTCAGAGGAATCATAATTTAATTTCACGGCTGGTATCGGCGATAAATATCGAGGAAATCATAAGGTGTTTTTCGGGCATTATAGCTCATCTCTTTATATCGTGTTTTCACATCAATTGAGGATATCAAGAGGCCCTAGGCGGCGGTACACTGATCCTCAATACATTTTTTACGCCCGAAATTTTTTCCCTCTTATTCAACCCGTGTATTTCCCTCTATCCGAAAATGAACCCTTGAAACGCCTCGTCCACAAGTGGGTCGCGGGCTTCCTGACTATACAAAAAGTCCTTTTTCGTCCCTATCAATTCGGGTACGGGGTCGGTCATAGTGCCTAATCTCCTCCAGTTATAGGGTTATCGATGATATAAAGCTCGCGATGGATAGAAGAATGCTAATTCTAGTCTCGTTCTTCTTTGATAAACGCTCGTACGTGACAAACCTGGCTTTTTTCCAAAAATTACGAGTCTTGACTTCTGCTTTCTTTTTATGCCCAAGATGGTCTTACTTCCTACTGTAGACAAGAACAAAGGCAAGATCCACCACTCTGTTTCTGCTTTGTCGTTTCCTCTTATGTGTTTTAACTTTTTAAGCTACTCTGCCGAAGCCGTTTTCACCCTCTTTTGCTATCTTTCATCCTTCAATTTTTACTTTCAGTTTACTATAGGGTCGACTTTTTCACTGTTCAAAAATCTACCAGTTTCCAGGAGCTCTGAACTTCCCCCGTTGTACTAAAGTTAGGAATAAGTAAAAGCTCTAGAATTCTACATCGTCTATATTTTCATCATAGTTAAATTTTTACCACTTTCATATTACCATCATTCAAATTCTACGACTTTCTATGTATTCTAGGGAAAAGTTGCGTTTCAAATTGCCTGTTATTTGTTGAAGCTTTATGGCTGTACAATAAAAATGATTTTATTAAGCTAAAGGATTTACTTTTTCATTTTCTTTCTCAAAAGCAGTAAAATGTTTGCTTACCAGGCGTTTTCTATACCAATATCGTAAAATTTCTTCGGGTAAATTGTATGGCCTATAACAGCACTAGCTGACACCGACCTAACAGACTAGAGAACGAATGTTAAGCTTTTGTTATCTCGTTAGTTTAAGTGCGGTTCGAATTAGGTTTACGCTTGAAAGAAAACGCTTGCTAGAGCAACGTCGTACAGCTTTTGTCTTTCGCCAATAAAAATACAGTTATCTACTTGTAGAAATAAATAGAACAATAATTACCATATAAATAGATGCAACTGACAGATATCTTTGAATTCCCGATAAATTGAAGGAAGAAAAATAAGCGAAGTAATAAATTTTTATCGCTAAAACTACAGAAGCGCAACAATTCGCGTTCGTTTATTCGGTTCAACGATAAGCTGGATTATTCTATAAAGCACTATGATTTTATCTTTGGTATCATTATTCGCACTTGAATATACCTACGTGAAAAATTTGCGATCATACACGTAGATATGGTTCAATGGATTTTTAAAATTAAATTTATCACGTAATAATTTCGCTGTAGATCGATTGCTGTGGGATATGAATCGGGATATGAATATTGTTTCGTTACAGTATGAAGTAATAATACCTAGACGTATGAAACTAAGTCTGAAACTTGGTTTCTTGATTTTTCTCTCGGGTTTCCATCGAGCCAGAACTGCCACACTTGAGCAAAGTAAATGACAGGGTGAAAAAGAGGTAAAGAAAAAAAGAGCTTCTGTAATTCCTTTTCCACCCCTGTCACGTTTTACCTTATAAGACTATAAAGGGCTTCGGTTTCCTCACATCAAGGGTAAAAATATAAAAATCGATCATTGTGAATAATTAAAGACCGGAAATTCATTGATTTCGATCAATCGGTTCAGACTTGGCTCGATCATTGACCATGCAAGAGCTTTAAAATGTTTCTCTCGAAAATTGGAAAAGGGAAAAGTCTCGCAAATGATGACGTAATAAAAAAACGGGTAGATAGAGACGCGGCAAACAATCCTATAAATATAATATTAATTGTACTTAATAAAAAGCTCGTAGTACCCATTTCGTGATTATCGTAAATATAAATCATCGTTTTACCGCCCGTGGGTTGTACCAAATCCTCGATCATTCATCTTCGGACGTTCTACCACTCGCATATATATATACATCTACCTACCCGCCCTGCAGGCATATGTCGAGACAAAAATCAAGCATCGATACATCACCTCGTTAGACGTTATTTATAACAAAACGATAATTATAATTTATATCACTTTCGATCAAACTTTGCGGCTTTATTAATATAGGATATAATGATTCATCGAAGAGGGTATTCCCTCGATTCTGAAGAAAAATACTAAAAAGCTGAAGATGTATACCTATGTATATGATGACTGCCGTGCACTGTGCACGTGTGCTATGGTACTACGAGATACATCGTGTTTGTTGTACGATTTCCCCCCCCCCCCCCCCCCCCCCCCCCCCCCCAAAAAATAAGTGGAACCTAAGACCATGCGAATAAGATTTTGATATTTTCACTAAAGCAGAAATCGCATCATTTCCGGGATTGAATAAATCGTTCAATGACTGCGGTTTAGGGGTGAATTTTTTTGGCCTGATTGTGATTAAGGTAGATAATTATTATCAACGCGGAAGACATGGGGGTAGGTACTCTCGTCCACTCACCGAGTACGAAGATCACCTTGCCGGGTCCCGCGCTTCGCCTCGGAAAGAGAAACATCGACTGCACCAACGGTGGTTACGCGCACCCTCGCGACTTCCCATTCTCAACCCTTGGAAGTCGTCGAAAGAGTCCTGTCCATTGGAGGAGGCCCAGGCCCAGCCACGGGAAAATCTATAATCCACGCGTCTGCGCCACCGCGCGACCCTTCCATCGTGAGGTCTGCCCGCGTGGGTGGCAGCAGGTTACCCGAAACTCAAAACTTAAAGGCCGCCAGCTGTGCCAAAGTATCTATGTACTACACGTACATATTTCAATGCTAGATGAATTTTATCGGACAATTATATGAGCGCATCATGTGCCTTGGAGGCACGGATCGAGAAATTTCTAAGAGCTTCCGGTTTTAGATTAATTTTCCACAACGTGAACTTTACGCCAAAATATTATACATTCTATAACGTTATTCATACGCAATTATATAATGAAAATAATTCATCCCCTTTTTCAGCTAATCATATAACAACGCGGCGTTGAAAAGACTGAGAGAAAATATTACAACTTTTAAAAAGGGTGCGATGATGAGATCAATGAAGAGCCATAGTATATGAGGTGCTGTAGTTGGTTTCATTTCACCCTTGTAATCATAATCATTATTTAAAATAAGTAAAACTAGCTACGAAATTGGGAAGTCTAGCAGCAATTACACTGCTTTATCATAAATCTAGTAAACAAATTTTTCTACAATATCGAATTTTTCTCATTTCTAAAATGTCGCAGTGGTTAAATAAATCCCGAAATATATGCTTGCCAAAAATTTAGAGCTGGTAACTAAAGTCGGGGTCGATGTGCAGCTTTCAACAAATTTATAGCTTAAATTACTACTTGTAATTTAGCATCGATTAAAATGTCGATCAGAACAGCGATGCTTACCGCAAGCTCATGCTCATCCTCTTTTTTGGCTTATTTTATTTTTTTATTTTTTTAATCTTTTTTAATTTCCTCAAAGTTAGTTGAACAGAGCACGCGAATTACTACAGGAATTAAAAGTACACGAATTTTCTTTTAGCAATTACTAACTATACTAGACCACACCTTGCCGGACTACGTCAAACTCCCTTAAATTTCTCCTAGTTTGTTTCTGACCATATACCGGAATGCACTACTGATATGACCGACGACGAAGTTGGGTTTGACTCTATCTAAAGCACTCGATCATATATTCATGTGATTTTTGCAATCAGTGTTTATATAGAGTGTCTAATGTCTTTCTATTATATTGTGTAAGTTAATCGTGACGTGTATGATATATTCAAAAAACTATAATAAATTTATTCATCATTATTGTATGCACATACATTATTTTTGGATCTATCGGAATATATGTAGAAATATCGCGTGCCGGGTACCACAATTATCTGCAAGGTAAGTAATAACAGGAATATGATTCTTATCTGATTTATAACGATGAAACTAATAATAAAACAGAACTTTCATTCTGATTTTCTCTTTCTTTATTTCGTTTCATTTTTTTTCTTCTTCTTCTTCTTCTTTAATTTTTGATCTCAAAGTTTCGTGAAATATTCTTTTTACATACTACATATATAGGTCGACTTTTGAATTATAGATTCAAGAATTTTAAGGCAAGAATCAAATCTGCGATCCTTATATACCCCTTGCTATGTTATACCTATTCATATTTCTCTAAATAATTCGTCCTTTGTATATCTCATACATTACAAGCGGTATAATACTATACAGTTTATCGCAACTAGTGCCGTTTGGCATCACTCCAGAATGGTAGTGTCAATTTGACCAGTATTATGCGCCCAGTCCTGTGAATATATTTTTTAAACCATATCAGAACTTTTAGATCAAAAGAATAATCAAATGGATTTATGGAGCAGAAAATTTTGGACTCTATTCAATATCGGCAACGTAATCGTTTGAATAGTATTGAACTATTTAATAGATCTCGATATCTATTATCCGAAGATTAAGTTTCCTACTTCAATAAAAAATATTCAAATTTTCTTTATTTCTTTCCTATACAGTGTAATTATTTAAGGGGTAAATTAATAGTGCTATACTCACGAAAATATTGCTTAATTTTGTACAATTTATTGATAATATACAGCTGCTCAAGACTAGTATACAAGTAAAAAGAATTCATGCAGATTTCATTGTTATTGTTGAATGTTGAAACTGCTTTGAACTGCGTAATGCGTATAGAGTATATCTATTAGTAATTAACTATATTAACATATCAACATATATGACTTCGACAACACGATAAAGTACAACATATACATAAATATTATTCAGCCACTTTGCCTAGGCGCAAAGAATATCGTTATTTTTCATTCATTTGCAATTTAAATTCAGTAAACGCGAAGAGACAGATTAGACGACATAGTATACATTTATAATTTCACCGATTCAATTTCTTTGGTATGGCCTTATCTATTTATTTATTTATTTATTGTTTTGATTATGAGTAATTTATTTGGCCTCCAAACACCCTTATCCATATATTAAAATAAGAGAATAAAAATAATATGATGATGCTATTTCAATATTCGTTTCCACATCAAATAACGAGACAAAAGCTTGAATTTTCATCTGACTGATTTCTCGACTTATAAAAAGCGAAGAAAATCAATCGGGTTAGCATCAGGTACATATCTTTCAGGTGATTTATAACTAAAGCTAATATATATATATATATATATCGGGGAACTAATACTACGATATTATTTTGCTGAAAAAATCGACATAGCATAATATAACTGAATACGAATACGTTTCAATCATAGTTCAATCTTTTCACAGATCTTTTCTCAATTTATCATAATATCAAAGTTGATAAGAGAAATTTATTCTATACTAAAACTAGACATAGAGAGAATCAAATACTTGTACAAAATTAATCAGTTAATGTTTGCATTAAACTATCGATACCTGGCACTGAGAATCTTACTCTTTGAAACTGATTGAGTCTAAACTCTAAATGAATAAATAGCTGAATTTAGGGACAAATACAACAGGGATAACACATTTCGTATAAAAATACTGCCTCTTGTTTTTTCCCTATCTAACAACCTAGCAGATCTAAATAGTTTCTAATTCTTATTTATCACATTATTTCAATAATGTTACGTTGAAATTCGGTCACGAAGGTATGCGAGGACTTCTTCTGTACCCTTTGACAACGTTGATTGCCGGGGCTGCTTGAAGCAATTACCAGATAACGCGAGGAACCTAAAACAGATTATTTCAATTAGTATTAATTATATTTTAACAAATGACAAACGGGACAAAATACGTTGAATCAGCTAATGATTCGAATAAAATAATTCAATTACTTTAGCTTCTTGAGATTTCCAAGTTCTGGTGGAACATATCCGATATTGTTATTTGACAAATCAAGATTTGCCAGCCTTTGAAGTTTCCTCAAAGACGTCGCGTCGATTTTCTCAATCTGATTATTATTCGCAATCAATATTTCTAATCCAGGAAGATCATAAATACACTCTGGAAGTTCAGGAAATCTGCAATAATTTATCCAGATGTGTTTTTCTTCACAAGCTTCACAAACGGCTTAAATATCGAGGCTGTTGCTACGCTATTTCTGCTTTTGAGATGAAAATAATCCCAATTAAATGAAATGGTACATGCATTACATGAGTACGCTAATCAGCTTATGCCGAATGGGATTTATTACCTATTATAAGCTATGTTGATTTCCCTCAAATAGATAAGCATTACGATACTGTCAGGCAGGGTAGATAGTTGATTATTTCCTACATCCATGAATTGTAAGTGCTTATACTTTTCCCCGATCCATTCAGGCAAACGTGGTAAATGATTGCATGCCAATTTTAATTCTTTGACCGTTGATACCAGAGATAATTTATCTGGTAATTCTCTGAACTGATTCTTACTCAAATCAATGCAAGTTACTTCAGCTTCAAGCGCGTCTTGTGCAATAGAATCGGATACCTCGCACAGATTCTTATTAGCCAAGCTTAACAATTTTCCATTTCTTAAAGCATACCTGTACAAAGTTGTTCATTATATTTTCGAGAAAGATATCAATCGTAAAACAATGTCATTATTGCCTTTATTAGTATCACTGTATTCATGAAACCTACTCTAAAAGGTAGATATACTAACTTGTCTAAAAACTGAGCTGGAGAAGTGTTGCAAAATGGTAAAAAGGTCATACTAGTTTGTATATCCTCAACATTTATACTTTCTCTGAGATAACGTAACAGTCTTGAAGTTCCGCACTGAATTACATCACGCCTAACATTTCGAACATCGTTTCCATCGATCAGGAAAGTTTGCAGATTGGGCATAAGACTTATGCAGCCAGGTATACTGTAATTACAGACACATATATGTACTTTTTTTTTATCACTCGGAAAAGTAGAATCCAATTTCTATAATGTGAAATCTTTGGAACTGAATTTCATACTTAACAATATTGTTGTTTGATAAATCTAGTCTTTCTAGATTACAGAGCTGCACAATTTCATCAGGAATTGTTACAATCTCATTGTTTCCTAAAGTCAATGTCTTCAAATGGGCCATACTTTCTAAACTCGATACATCTATCTCCTGAACAAAATTAATATTCAATCGTTAAGACTGAGGCAAAATGACTTTTTATCACAAATTTATTTGTTTGTGAGTCAAATTAGCAAGCTGTAAACAATAGGCTGTTGCTTTTCCAAACAGTTTTAATATCATAGCGAAGATATTTTACTTTCTCTATGGCTAGCATCGAAGTTTATTGAAATTTAGAGAATTTTCTCATCGTTATTAATGAGGAAAAGAACCTACACTTATTTTATTATTGCCTAGATGAAGTTCGCAAAGGGCAGTACATCCATTGGTATCAGGTGAAGTACTCAAATTGTTTGTATGGAGTACAAGGACTTCCATTCTGCGTAGTTCTCCCATAGCTGGAAGATCTTCTAATTGATTGAAGCTAGCATCCAACTTCTTCAATGCTGTATAATACGCATATAAAAGCATATTAATTTCATAGAAATAATCAGATCCTGTAATAACTCTTTCTCTCTCTCCCTCTCTGCATGCTCATTTTGTATTCTTGAAAACACCACGTTGATAAAACTGAAGCTATAAATCATCATAATATAGCTCAATAAACATCAATCATCAATTTTATATATTTGACAATTTATCTTGATATAACATGCAAGTACACATGCATAATGACACCAGAAACCCATTGCAGTATTAAATATATTCAATATCACAATCATACAATTCATCAATTTGTCTGGTCTACGAATTATTATTATTACTTAGATGTGAAATGAAATCTTTTGTTAAAGAACTGAGGATATAGGCTGCAGTGTTTGGAACAATGATTCGTACAGTCGAACTTTGAAGCATATTGTCTTGGTAGGGACAAAGCATGAAATTTTATACCAATGGGAGGGATTGATAATAAGAATAAACAGCGGATTGTAACAATAGAAACTACTAGGGAGGTTGTTTACTGTATGACTTGATGAGTTAGTAAATTGTCAACTAATAAGTATAATTAGAACGTAGTATATGAGTCAATGAGTTATGACTATTGAATATGATGGAAAAATCTTTCAGATGTTTCTTGGAAATAATAAATATACGCATTGGTATCATAAGTGAAATGCATATGAAATCTAAAATGAGGTGATCCAGTTAAAATATGGATATTTCACCTGTTAATACAAACCATGCGATTCCCTAACAACTAGGTATATGATATTGTTGTTTGAAATTGAAAACATCAAGAAATTTACAACATAAGTTTTCATAACACACCTCTCATGCTCGTTATGTCTGGAGGCAACTCTTTGAGCATATTGTGACTTAAATCGAGACTGACCAAACGTACCAGGTACCCCATCCCAATGGGTAAAGTTGTTAAGTTGTTACACGATAGATTCTGAATAAATACAGTTAGCAGACAAGAAATATTTCTACAGAATGTCCCAAACCCAAAATAATTTGCATCAAACAAAGTACCAAATTTTCCAGCATTATCAAGTCCCCAACAGCAGGATCAATATCTTCTAATAAATTTGTTCCAAGATCCAAATTACGCAGCTCGGACAGCTTATACATATTTAAAGGCAACTCCTGTATTTTGTTCGAAGCTAAGTTCAAATTTCTTAGCTTGATCAAGTTTCCTATTTCCGGTGACACAAGCTCGATAAGGTTGTCGTGCAACTATATGTACAAACAATTCGAATTGCTATTATCAGTTAATATTTTAGGATAAAATCTTCTTCCTCGTAACAGTAAAAATTGATATCAAATCAATCAATTATGCCAAAGATAAAGTTAGATGAACTTAGGGCAGTTAAGACAACATTTTCAATATATTTCGCAGTCCAAATTGACAATAATGAAGTTCTTCTACATTTCAACGCTGAGAATTGCCAGGAGACAATTTTTAATCATGTCTGAGACAGAATTTCAAAAACTGAAATAGATGCTTAATATTTTCATACGATTTACATACATCCAAGACGTTTAGTTCCGACAAGAACTGCACTTGTGAAACGAGTTTGGTCAAGCTGTTTGAACTCAAGTTTAAAACTTTAAGCTGTTCTTGTTCCCACCATCGTTCCTTCTCTTCATCAAAGTCCAACGACATATCTAACTTTCTTAATTCTTCATTAGTCAGTTCGTTTATGACCCATACTTTTTCTGGCACTACAAAGAACGGACAATAAATTAATCATCGATCTCTACAACCAGCCAAAGCAATTAATATATGGAGAAGAAAGAAAGCATATTTATGAGAAAAAATTATGATCGCCGTGATGAAACACTCCAAATAATTTCATCAAAAATAGACAAGAAAGATATTCTTAGTCTCAATTCTCCCAGATTTCAAACATTGAACTAAGGATTTAAATTCTGATGTAATGTATCGATTAAATCGCTTTCAGAATTAATTCACTCCAAATATTAGATTGCTTTATAATCTAAATGTACAAAAAACAAAGGAAGACCAATAATCTTCAACTAATTCCTTTACCAAGTAAGAATTATGTCAACACTTATAATCTTATCATCTATTTGTTCATAGAATATTACATTTCCACAATACTTGTTTGTGTAATAATTTTAATAAGTATTGAATTTTTATTTCAATATAATCTAGATCACATGTTATAATGTTGTCACTCTAACATAAGTGTTAAAAGTGGAGCGATAGAGATTATAGCTGAGTTAAAAAATATTACTATACTTCTTTATAAAGAACTAATCTTTTTCTTTTGAACTGAACTGATTGAATATAATCATTTTTTTTTTTTTTTTTTTTTTATAAAATACAACAATTTTTACCAGAAGATAATCCTTTGGCTGATAAATTTAATTGGCCAGTTTTTCTTGCCGATATTATTACACTTTCGGACAACTCGGCATCGTCGTCAGTTCGTGTTCGAGGTTTGAACAATGAACGATGATTTACTCTTCTTCCAGCGAAATTCATTTCAACAAATAGTTGAAGGGAATTCTTTCTCAATTTAATTACAACAATAACTGATTGTACTGAACGAAAAGGTTAAGGTTAGGGAGGTATACTCTGACACATGACATTGTTGTAGAATTTTCTAACAATCGAGAATGATCTTGTATCTCCGTCTCTCGTGAGAAAAGCCTAAAGGCAAATCTTCAAACGTATCACAGAATTGCGACAAATCAGACATTGCGGATGTACATGGGATATTTGACGTGTACGAACGAAATCAAAGAGCTCATTGGTTGGAAACTCTTACTCGTTTGAATACAAAAAAGCGCGGGGTAGTCATACAGGTATATAAACGAAGATTCGTCTCGTGAACCACACTCTTCTATTGGCAATACGAATTCGTCAAGCCACATAATCCATAACATATATCTATTTGCCAAACGAAATTTTACCTAAACATGACTAAGAATAAGAAAATGCCGGTTGCAAGTGAAAACTCAAGAACTGCGGTGAAAAATAGGAAAACACGACCCGTATTCGTCAAAACGAAAACGATTATTAAGGAGGAAAAGAAAAAATCTAACGAGATTCTAAATATCAGATGGAATAGATATCTACATAAAATTCTAAAACAAGTGAATGAAGATAATACCACCATATCTGTGAAGGCAATGATGATAATGAACCAGATGATGGATGACTTGTTTGAAAAATTTGCTCTGGAGATTTCGCGATTGATAAAACACAATCATAAAAAGACCCTTAAAGAAGAGGACATACATGCTGCGGTAAAGTTAATCTTACCAGGAGAACTTTGTCTACATGCAATTGCTGAAGGAAGTAAAGCACTGCGCAAGTACAACCGCTCAATGGAAGAGGAGTAATAGTTTTATTAATTTTATAAATGTTTAATCAAAGATAAATGTGATGTGATATTATTTATTAATTATTTGATTCTGTATATGATTTCAACTAAAACAACCATGAGTATCGATAATTTTAATCATTCATCTTATATCTTATATATTATATAATAACGTAAATTTCAATTATTACTATTTAATATTTTTAATACCACGATATTTAATTTATTCAAAAATACTTAATATATATATATGTTATAAATTATAAATGATATCAATATATGAAAGATTGTAAGTTATATTTATTAGTATAAGTATAATTTCGGTATTTTATTGTTATAAAGCAAAGATCTACAAATCAATGCGTAACATAACAAGAGATTTGTGTTAAATAAATATATATTTATATCTGTTTCAAGTTTCTGATACATCATCTGGTTTTATTATTCGATTATTTGCCTATTATCCTGATCCAAATAACCGTTTACCTAAATGATAATAAATCTGCTTCAGGTGGTTCGGTTTTTTTTTTTTTTTTGTTCACGTTATACAATGGATACCTATAGTTATAATGACTTTGAACCGACCCTTTGCAAAAGCCAAATATCTTACATTTAAACGAGAATCCGTCTGAATCATGTTTGTTTGTGGTTTTTGTCTAGACCTTTATTGTTTTCGTTTATTCGTATAATGTCTTTACTTCATTCGCTTGGATTGTATGGGTCGTCGCTTATCCAGTTATAAATTATCTTATTACCATAACGTTTAAATGTTCGATGAAGATTAATTGCATAAAATATGACCTGACAATTAGAAGTCTATATCAACACAATCGATTGTTTAACATGCAATATTGAGAGACGGGAACGAAACTGCTGTTTGAATACTGTGACGTAAAATATCCATAAAATTACGTTTCCTCTTTGTAGTGTGAGATGTCGCTGGCACCGCACTCAAGGGGCGAAACACGGAATGGCGTTTCAATGCTAACGAGATAAGAAAAGAGATGATTGACTTTATATTTCCATAAAAATCACAGGATGTGAAATTTCTGTCGCGGAATCAGGTTCCTTCTATTTATTAGAATAGCTGAATCTATATTTATCGAAATCGACTCGAAACTATATAAAATAAAGAAAAACTCACAAGAATACTGAATGAAATTCATTTTATTCATACCGTTGCAAGTAAATTGTACATAAAAAGGTAGTAGTCGGAAGTTCAATTGCCTAATTAAACTAAACTACCACTCACTGATATCAATCGATTTAATAATAATAAAACTAAAGTTTTTAAACATGGTATGTATATTACAAAGACCCAATGGTATCTAGGGTATATTATATCCTCTCTCTATATCTATATATATATATATAATAGAAATTAATTCATAACAATTATGATATTAGAGTGATAGTAGGATTTACAAATATTTTTGCAAGTATTCATCGAAGATGAATACAGAAACAGACTCGTCATGGCTACTAAGAAGCTGTTTGAGGTCAGTAATATGACCAGCTAAGTCGCGGACACAGTCTGCTTGAGGCTCCATGAATCTTTCCTCCAAATAGTGGGCAACAGATCCATCTTTGTCGTCCGGATGATACTGCGCACGGGCATGCAGGGACAGAGTCTCCTCTGCTAGTCGTTTCTGAGTGTCCAAAGCCTTGGCCAAGCTGTTGAGCTCATTGAGGTCAAATACTGGTTTAGTCTCTTTTTCCTATTGAAAGAAAATATGAATGTTACATTAGGTAAAATATAGTGGGATGAAGAGATGTAGATTGAATTTTGAAGGAAAATAAAATAAAAAAAAATAGGAAAAACACTAAGATTATAAACTTTAAAATCATTTACAACTTTGCTCTGCGGGTATTGTCCAAAGTTCATAACACCACCACGCTTAGTTATGAATTTAATGAGATCGAAAGCGTCATCCCATGCTTTGTCAGACAATTTGCGATAGAGGGATTTAAATCCATCACGATTAGCCTGGTAATTTCCAAAGAATGATGACATCAGCAAGTATTCAAAACTCGCTTCGATCTGGGCATTGACATAGGCCTGGAGACCAACTTCCATTTTTCCAAATGACCCATACTTGGCATTACAATTGGCCAGTAAAGTGCCATCTAAAAAATAAAAAAATTGTTTTCAAATGGTTCTTCGCATCGTGTTGCAGCAATTATTATCATTGTCATTACATTTTGGTCGTAAAAAGTCACTGAAAAAATATAATAAATCTAATAATTATTAGAAATTGAATGTTCGGACTTAAAACTAGAAATTAGTTAGTATCAAAGAATAATACCACTTGTGCCAATGGACCTGCCACTGCAAGCTCCATAGACATCGCGATAACAGGACTCAGCCGACGCTGCGGCGATTAAGACGGAAATAACTAAGAACACCTTCATGATTGCTGAAAATTTATGTTAAAATATGTTTTTAATTAAAAGTTTGATACAGAGAAACGAGGAGGTATGAATTAGTTGTGAAATTTTCAAGCATTGAATTGTTTGTTGAATAAAGAACAAAGAGAAAAGAAAAAAAAAGGAAATGATTCAACAGAATGTAATGTAAGTTTGTAATATATACGATAATAGATATAGAAGAAAAAGAAAAACTGAGATATTGCGCATTATTGAAATATCGTAAAATGTGATATACGCATTATTGTCGTCATATGATAAGTCGGAGTATTAAAAACTAATAATAATCAAAAAGTATTTGATACATATATATAATGTTATGATGTACGATCGTCACTGATTCAGATTGTGTTTACTCGAAGGCCCGAATATCAAAGGTTATTGCGTTTTCTATCGCAACTCTAACTTGTGACACCCCTGAAATATTTCATGATCCGTCCGCAAGATGACGTATGTTGAAAAAGATATACCATGGGTTAGTATAGATAGCTGAATTAATTGTCTGACAAGAGGAAAGAAAAATAAAGACTATATGAATAAAAAAAACAAACTACGATTCCCATTACGACGAAAGGGCCGATTAATTATTAAATCGCTTAATCATGATGAATTTTACGTACCTCCGGAGAACGTTTGGCTGCTTAGCTAGTAGCGTGAATACTCTCGCTTCGACGCTCTGCTAAACAATGAACATTTAACGGGGGGAATTTTCCTGAAATCGAGTGGTCAGCTGATACGTGTGAGCATGCGCAGTAGATAGTGCGTAGTAAATTTCAGTCGACGATGACAATGCTGAACCGTAATTGCATACGCAACAGTATACTTTGTTTTTAAAGCGCTGATGGCTGATTCGAGAGTTTAGTTGCGCATATTATCTGAACGAGCTTTGAGGCCACCTTCTATGCCAGTGTGTATAAAGGTTGCTTCGAAATAAGAGGTATTCTACATTTGACAATCTTCGATTGATACGAGATTCCCAATTTCTGTTCTAACCTACCTAACTGATACCTTACGGTTCACATTCGGTATAGACAATGAAATTTGTATACGGACTTCTCCTCGCTGTCGGATGCGTAAGCATCACTTTAGGAAAAGAATTGAAATGTAAGTAGAAGATTATATTATTACTCTTATTTCCTAGATTTATACATATTTCGATTCAGCTATATATTCAAATGCATTCATGCAACGTGCTTATTATCCATGAATCGCACCGAAACTCGAAAGGCGATGTTCCTAATTCGCTTCGTACAGCCCTGGTACAGCGTTGCCATCGTCTATACCACGTTCTAGAAATCGAGGGGGTTTTTTGTTATTGAATATATTTATTGCTCACGTGAGTCAGTCGGTCAGGGCTGACCTCCATTATGATCTTGGACCTCATAGATCAAAGTTCGCGATTTATTTTTGGTTTTAAATTATTTTGTCCCTTTGTCACGTATCAGCCTGATTCATATATAAAACAAAATTCATGGTACTCCAATTTAGGCAAAATATGATGACGTTTTATTCCATTTCCGGAACCCCCCTAAAGATGTTGAAATAACACATTCAACTTTTCATCAATTATTGCAAAAATGAATAACAATTGATAGGTTCAATGACTTTGCAAAATATTGAATGGTAATTACTTTCTCTCAATTCTTAACTACGGCCATTATTGTACAATAATGTAACGGGACAGAACTTATGTATGTACTCAGTACTGTAATGATAATATCAATAAACCAAGAGGAGAAGATAATTGAATCATTGGTAACTTTGAATCGTTCAACATGACTGGACTTATATTGCTGTTGACGACTGTGAAAGTTCGATAAGAATATATCAATAATCGAAATAATTAGGCCAAGATTTTTAGTCTCTCTGCCACACATGCGGCATAAATAATAAAACCGTAGATCGCGTTGTCATTGTTACCTTGATATAATATCCACTGAATATCATGCTTTGCAAAAAGTAGTCTACCTTTCTAGTACTTATTGAATTCATTGCTTCGAGGTCATTGAATTTTGACCTGGATTATATCAAGCAAGTGCCGTTTGGGTGGTCAATCAACCAATTCAACAACAGCTAGAATATCATCTTTCAAATATGATTTCTTCTTTGTCCTAAGTGAGAAAAAAGACTCTGTTGTTTTATGATCGGATGATTTCTACACCACATTACATGCGTTGTTATTGCAGAAATAGATTTGCCATCAACAAGCTGAGTGCTATAGACAAATAAATGATGAAATCTTGCACAGAAAAGCATTTCTTTGTTAGAGATGAAGTTTTTTCTCAATTTAATCTATCAAATGCGCACAACGATAGATTTGTAGAATAAAGATGCCAGGCTAATGCTCGGGAATAGCACAAAAGTGATTTTTTGTACTCAGATTGTCATTAGATTCATAATCAGTTTTCTATAGGTCCGAAGTATTAGTCTGCTTGATGGATAAATTATAACAAATACCGCCCACATTACTCTCGGCAACAGTGTCCGCTGTTCATAAATAGATAAGAATTATCGATAAGTTTCACGTGATCGTATACAAGCACATAATATATCCGGTGCAAACTCCATAGTCTGCAGGGTACAATCTGCAGTGTCTCAGTTCTAGATAAATTAGAAATATTTTCTAAGCTTCCGTCATCCACTTATTAAACATACTCAACTATGAGATCCTTTTTTAATTATCAAAGGCCTCCAGGCAAAGTACATAGGTTTCTACTTTCATTGTTATAGCATAATAATTGGGGGGAGGATATGTAAAGTCTATAGTATCTCTTGACTCATTTATATTTTATGATAATTATTATTATAGATATAATGCCTTCGAACCAATTCTGGGAATCACAGATCGTGAATTATGCTGTTTTTTTCTTCGTGGTATATGACGATACTTTGCGCTGATGAAATACAGAAGTCATTTAAGTTGACCTCCTTCATCTTCATATGATAAAATGATACTACCAAAAAAAAAATATCAAAACATTATCTGACTTATTGTTGCGCTCTTCATAATTCACACTAGTAATGCGGGCAGAAAAAATTCTCATACTCAATAGAAGAAGATCGAATCAGATCAGCAATTTATAATTTATCTTGCATCAGCAATGATGATTTCATGTAGAATACATTGTTGTTCATATGGGGAGCTTCCAATGAAAAATAATGCGGTATAGCTTCAAGTATCATAATCAGATAATAATAATCTACACTGTACTTGATGTACAGACATTTTGATATTTTATATCTTATTATTTTATCACATGTCCATCAGATGATAATTGCAACTACCTGCGTGTAAAATGAGTTTTTATTCGATCAAAGAATATTTATTTCTTCAGACATTTGTACAATATGCTTTTTGCCATTGTGAAAGAAATACATAGAATAATATGTAGTTCTCCGGCATTCTCTGCAGTAACATTTTTATTGTTTGAATCATTGAATTCAATTCTTTGTGTCTCTAAGATATTTCTTTTCTTCTACTCCATAAATACATTTAGTTGAAATGAATTAATTGTTCTTGGGACACAAGTAGATAGCGGTTGATAAAACAAATTGTGGATTAATATGATTGATGAATGAATTACAAAATACGACAAATTTCAATTAACCAGAAATAATAGACGTATCGACAGCAGATGTTCATGATTAACAAATATTGATACACCTATATGAATACTGTATAAACCGGCTACAAGTTAACGTATTATACATCATACACTTGTTGTTTCATATCAAATGAAATCACAAAGGTCCAACAATAAGCTTTTCTGCTGCATGTCGCAGATGAATAAACATGATGTAGTTCAATATATCAATGATTTTTGTAATTTTGTTTTTTCTCATTCACTATAAGGCACCCTCAAGCATCCGAAAATTCCGTCAGACTGGCTGGACATGGAAAATGCATGCATCGAAGCTATGCAGAGGCAGGTGCAGACGGAGATTAACGCATCTATAGCTTATCTTGCCATGGTAATAGGAAATTTTCATTTCATCAATTTCATAGGACAAATTTATTTACAGAATATAAAGAAAAGGTTCACTATTTCCGTTTCTTTTCATGTTATTAGGGTGCTTACTTTGCGCGTGACACTGTGAACAGACCTGGATTCAGTAAGCTGTTCTTTGAAAGTGCCAGCGAAGAGCGTGAACATGCACTAAAAATTATTGAGTACCTATTAATGCGTGGACAGCTCACAAGTGATATCAGCAACCTGTTGAAATTCCCATTGGTAAGTTCTAATAAGATCCAGCTCAACCGGATTAAGATACAGTGATGCTACCTGCTACTGAACACTTTACAGTCTTTGAATTAATTTCCGTGCAGATTTAGTTCCCAATTCATACCTCAATCACGGAGACAAGCTTTCGATGTTAATTGAACAAAACGAAACATATTTTTCAACCGATACTATTCATTTTGAATGCATGCTGAGATTCTAGTATTCTAGAAATGAAAAATCTGACATTATAGCATTGAATTCTACAGTAAAATAACATCAAACATTGAAACCTATTCTTAGCTTTATTTTGTAGCAAGAAGTTTATTAAAAATAGAGCATATCTCATTAATAAATTGATTTGTGTTCCATCAGAGACCAGAACAAGAGGTTTGGACTACTGGAAAGGACGCTTTGACTGATGCTCTGAAACTGGAAGCCCAAGTTACACGCAGCATTCGAAACATCATTCTCGTCTGTGAAATTCCGAAAGATGATGGCACCAATGACTATCATGTGAGTAACATTTTTCTACTGAAAGTATTAGTAATTTCAATAATAGCATGCATAGAAAAAATGCATTGCATTTATTTTTGCATTGTTGAAAAATAGATAGTAGGACTTAATATCTTCAAGTATATAAAATTCAGCCTCTATAAAAGTATTTAACAACCTTAAAGATATTATAAACTATCTATCAATCAAATAAGATTAGGTAGGATTACAATCTTATGAAAAAAACAATTTATATCATTACAAGTAATGTTGCACGTACGAGATAAGGGTGAAAAAATCTTTGACTCTATTCCTACTAATCTATCGTGATCATTTATCATGTATAGCTGATACTATTTCTCAGACAATATGTATTTTTATATTTTTTTCATACTTGAAGTATAAGATAATTTACAAGCACACATCTGTAATCGTATTTTACCAAAATGCGTTACGTAATTGAAATTTTTCGTTCTGTTTTTTTTTTTAGTTGGCTGATTACCTCACAGCTGACTTCCTGGATGAACAGTACAAGGGACAGCGTAATCTTGCTGGAAAAATATCCACCCTTGGTAAAATGATGGATAATCATGGAGCTCTTGGAGAGTTCTTGTTCGATAAGAAACTCCTTAATGGTGAAATATAAACCGCTTTTATCTTCAGGATAAAATGAAATGTGTTACATTCTCGTTTTAATACAAGTCAGTCATATTTAGAGCGAAGTAGCGGTTGGATTTACACTTATTATTACGCGTATGATGCCAGTGTAGTTACACTTGATTTTCTAACGCCTTCTGTTAATATTATCATTTTTTATAGTATCAGATTTATTGTCTTTTTCTTCTTTTTTTTTTTTTTTGTGTTTTCTAAATATGGCTGTATATATTGATACCTAGTATAATAGTTTTAAGATGATCATGTATAAAGAACAGAGTTTATAGTGTTTGTTATTCTGTAATAAATGTAATACTGTAAACTATATAAACTAAATAAACAAATACTGTTCAAACATTAATCCCAACCCGTTTAATTATAACTAAAAATCTCAAATAGCTCATTGATGAAATTCTGAATAGCAGTAGAAAAACTACTAACTCTTTATTAGATTCATTGATACAATGAAAGATAGTGGCGCGTGGAAATGATAGTGGCGGCGAACCTGATTATTTTGCGCACCTTATCAGCCGCCTGACGATCCGAGACTTGCTTTACCGCGATGTAGTTGGAATATCACCCTGTACATGCCTAATATATTTTCATAAATAGCTAATAAATCATCATTTCCTGAACTACAAAAACATATTCCTCAACTTGCTCAAACAATTCCCGAACGATCGCATCGATAAAAAATTAAATTGAATTTATTTGCCTGCTAAGTATACGGAGCCGTACGCTATATACTGAGCGATACCGACGTTACCGGTACACGGTGTTATCGGCAGAAGATAGTTCGACAATACGACCGTGAGATGTCGCTATCATTTGTCGCCCGCTGGTAGAACTTACCGACAAGGGACATTGACCTAGGACAATAGCACAAGAGTGGTAAGATAGTGGTGCTGCACAAATATGCGGATAAAAAAATTACTACGTTTTCTGAGAAGCGCTCGTTTATGAATGAAAAGATAGTGGTGCTGCACAAATATGCGGACAAAAAAAACTACGACCTTTCTTTATATCCTTGGAGGCGTGGCAAATAGCTCATTGATAAAATTCTGAATAGCAGTAGAAAAACTACTAGCTCTTTATTAGATTCATTGATACAATGAAAGATAGTGGCGCGTGGAAATGATGCGAAGAAGTTGAAAAGAATTACTGATATCTTATTGCATTTATGTTTGCATTATAGGTATGTCTGAACAAATAGAAATAAAGCAGTTGAAATAAATTCACAACTACCCAAATCACTGAGATGTAAGCCAGGAATCATCCGGTATAAACATTTTCAATATTCATTTTTTTATTCTTTGTTATTAAAAATGTAAAATTCTTATTTGATTTATCCTAGCAAGTAGATTGAAGCGATTAATTAAATTGGTGGGGCAATTATTATCGTCCCCACCCCGCGCCGCGCGACAGTATACCGAGAACGCCGGGCGCAGCGTTCAGTCATCTGCTAGGGATGGAAACAAAATTCAAAAAATCGATTATCGATTAATCGATTAATCGTACTACTCACGATTATAAAGGTCGAATAATCGTTATCAAAAATCGATTTTGATCGATTTTTTCTGTCAATTTACAATTTAATCAAACTATCATGTTTTATATCCTAGATTACAATAATTCATAAAAATTACACACTTATATATGTTTACATTATCTTTTATTTTAAAATACTTATATATTTTAATTATTGCAACATTGAAATTAACAATATAAAATATCTCAGAACATATGCGTTCACATATTTCTTGTTCTTGCGAGTGAAAATTTCTTTCATTCTGATGGATGCGCATGCGCACTTGATAGTTTTTGTCCCTAATCGCTACAGTTGGTGCGACCTCAATTGTACCAAAGTCGAAAGCCTAAAATCGATTATGAATCGATTTCAATAATTACAGTTCGATTTTAAAAAGTCGACTTTTTTTAGTAAAAAGTCGATTTTCGATTAAAATCGAAGTCGACTTGACCATCCCTATCATCTGCGCGGCATCCTCGAGTAAAGATCTCTGGCACGTGTCGAGGAGATTTGCGGTTCGGAAAGGCTGACATTAACGGAGGAACGTTGTGGACATGGGTGAGTCTGCAATATTTCGAACAATATTTTACGACGGCAATAAATAATCGACAATTTTCAAAGCTTGTTAAAATCAAGTGAAATTGTATTCAATACTTTTCCGACAAATTTCACGCGTCTCGTATTTTAATCGTCGAAGTGAGTAACCGTTGTATTGCTACCGGCAGACTTTGATTATAATTGCAGATATTGTTCATTTTCAAGTACATTCTATTTATACCAGTGAATAAATGTGCTAAAATCTAGTTTTGAATACAAATATAATGCGCGAGAGAGTTTCGTTTGATAACTTGGCGATAATTATCATCCCGTTATATTATTGGCATATAATTCCGAGTCCCTCGCCCTGTAGCGTCGTTTGTTTTACAGCATATTTCGTGACTCCGAAGGAGTAACTAATTTGTCGTGTTATTTCGAGTTGACAAGTATTTTTCGGGATAATACTCGTTCCCCGATTTATGCTTTTATTCGATTCTTTGACAGCATTATCGGTGGACGGAGATGAGAATGAACATCGCTGATACTTGAACTGCATAGATCCTGCGTGCCACTTGATCGGAGATGGACGCCAACCAACACTGCCCGGCTAGTCCTGGATTAACGGTCGACCGAGATAATGGTGAGCTTCCTATTATATTAGCCAAACACCCAATTTAACTATAAATGTATGTCTGCAAAACAATCATTGCTAAAACATACTTCGCGATCCGATACAGATCTTGGACAGATTACTTTTCCAAGTGTATGTACCACAATACTCATCGGCCAAGTAACCGTGACGCTCACCCTGTATCTTTGACTCGATACTGGGGCCTCCGGCTTGCTTCTGTCTCCCCGTATACGCCAGAAACTTTGACGACAACTCGGTTTCACTCAGCTGCAAAGGATACGATACCGACGCGAAATAATATACCTAGAGGTAAGATATTGTCCGTCTCGTTATAGGGTAAGCCTAGGAGAGAAAGCACACTCAATTCTTGGAAATAGCAATAAATTCTCTCTTTTTAATGACAAACCTGAAATATGATTGATAGATCTCGAGAGAATATGTTTACCTTATTGAAATATAGTAGACTCACCTCGTAGTAGAGAAATATTTGAATAACCAGGATCAAAGTTTCAAGGTTTGAAAATAAATACAAGGGTAGATTGCTGTAGGCCTAATTAGGCATCACATTTATTTTTTAAACATGGAACATAATTCAATATTGGTGATAAATTACTCCAGAGTCTCAAGTACCAGTCATAACGATTGAAATATTGAAAAATCTATTCATGCATGCAATAGTAATACTAGCTTATTGACATTCTTGATTCTGTTGAAAATAGTTAAAAGTTTATATCAAATTTAAAAATGGTTCAGGCGGGCTTACAAAATCAATCATAAGAAATATATTATAATAAATTTCATACAGATGTATAATCACAATTAGAAATTCTTTGGTACTTATAGTTGAGAATGTTTGCTTGAAAAACACAAACTTAATCTATCCAATGTACCCTATACTTATCTAATTTTTATCTTCACAGGCGTTGTTCACCGAGGGAAACTAGCTCCTGCTTATCCTCAACAAAACCTCTTCAATATTCATCAGGACAGGGGATTCACACCAGGGAGTGAAGCAGTCCAAGCACCGGGGGAATGACCGCAAGACAACTCTGCACTGCGGAGTATTAATAAAGTAGCATCAGCGAATGGTTCGTAATTACACTTCCTTTTGAATCAGTTTTGATAAAATCTCACATCTGGTCTGGTCTATAATTATTTTAAATTACTTTACTTTATAATTACTTTTACTAATTAAATCGAGTTCAATTACACATTACCAAACCATTGGGTAATTGAATAAGTAATTTCATTAAAAATGTAATCAGTGACTCGTAACACTGCAAATATCCATGTAATAATAAGATCGTTTATGCAATAAACATGTATTATTATAGTAAATTGGCGAATTCTTGAATAAATATCTCTTGAAATTGTAAATAATCGATCGTTGAATCATTTTACCCTGTCCTTTCCTTGCCTATAAGTCGAAAATCATGAAAATCGCATGATTTCATAAAGCCCCGAACAATATTAATATATATAAATATAACAATATTAATATATATAATATAAATAATAATGCGCCTTGTCATATGCAACCCGCATGCCATTCGTGTAAACGACAGGGCCCATGTTAATTTTTGTTGCCTATTTGGTGTTTTCCGAATGCCTATATTCAGGCTAATTGTAGTAACGTAGAAAAAAGGTCGAAAAAAAGGTTCTGGCAGTTGATACCTCGATTTTAGTCGCTTTACGATGAAATATCTACTGCCAGAAAATCGACCAATCAGGAGGCTGCTTGAGCCAATTTATGCTCAATTTCTCGAAACGGAGCCTCCTGATTGGTCGATTCTGAAATTAAATCAAGTTACGGCGCTGCAGAGGCCAGCCATCAGCAAAATTCTGGATTTCTGGCAGTTGATACCTTTTTCTTCTGGCAGTTGATACTATTTTAAGGAGTTGGATTTCTGGCAGTTGATACGTTTTTAAGGAGTCCGATTTCTGGCAGTTGGTACCTGAATGAGGTATCAACTGCCAGAAGAAAAAGGTATCAACTGCCAGAAATCCAGAATTTTGCTGATGGCTGGCCTCTGCAGCGCCGTAACTTGATTTAATTTCAGAATCAACCAATCAGGAGGCTCCTTTTAGAGAAATTGAGCCTAAATTGGCTCAAGCAGCCTCCTGATTGGTCGATTTTCTGGCAGTAGATATTTCATCGTAAAGCGACTAAAATCGAGGTATCAACTGCCAGAAATCCGACTCCTTAAATAAGGTATCAACTGCCAGAACCTTTTTTTCGACCTTTTTCTACGTTACTACATTTCGCCTGAATATAGGCATTCGGAAAACACCAAATAGGCAACAAAAATTAACATGGACCCTGTCGTTCACACGAATGGCATGCGGGTTGCATATGGCGAGGCGCATTAATATTCATTGCAAAAATAATTCAGGGCTTTATGAAATCATGTGATTTTCATGATTTTCGACTTATAGGCAAGGAAAGGACAGGGGAAAATGATTCAACTATCGATGATTTACAATTTCAAGAGATATTTATTCAAGAATGCGCTATAATAATCAAGAATTTACTATAATAAGAAATGTTTATTGCATAAACGATCTTATTATTACATGGATATTTGCAGTGTTGCGAGTCACTGATTACATTTTTAATGAAAATACCTATTCAATGACCCAATACTTTGATAATGTGTAATTGAACTCGATTCAATTGGTAAAAGTAATTATCAAGTAAAGTAATTCAAAGTAATGATAGAGTAAGAGTAATTATAAAGTTATTTGAAGGTAATGAACTTGATTCAATTACACATCACGAAAGTAACGAGCATTTAATAAAAATTCAATTACAATTTTCACAACACTGAATATTTGATTTACTTTACCAGTTTGAAAATAAGCTAGAACTATAATTGGGCTATAATAAAACTATTATTACTATACTCTAAACTAATCGTTCCGACTATAATACATGCATATACGTACGAAGGTATTTTTTACAGAATGCCAAGTACAATGTTAGAAGCAGATAATTTTAATAGTAGAATAATTCATTACTCTATAAATATAGTTGTTCTCTCAGAGATACTAATGAGAATAGTCTCTACTCTCTATTCGTTATGGACAATTTTACAAGAGAGTGAATTATACCTGACAAATATATATCGTATATGCATGTATTATGCTCTGTTACCTGAATAGTTATTGGTAATATTTCGTACGGTAATGGGTAATCCCAACTATCCCAAATACAACGAGTTTAAACAAATAAAAAGCATCAAGACCTTCGGGTCAGTACCCGAGGGCTGGATACAATATTAATACATGCGAGAGAACATGTTGTTAATAATATATAATCACGAATTTTCATCTATTATGTAATATTACAAGTCTTTTCCTTGTACGATTATATGACCGGATAAACTAATCAAGTATGGCGAGCTTTATAAAAACGAGTTATTATATCACCGCTTATGGCTGTTATAATTAAATTGATTTGGAATAATCTGTACAGCGATTTGTAAAATGATTTGAAAGTTATTATTGAATATTGAAACTAGTATCCGACATGTCTCGAGTAGGACGTTGATTTTAATGTTACATAGAGCGGGCAGCAGATGCTGTGATATAAAAGCTTGTGGTTGTCACTAATCGTAGAAAATATTATAATTAGGTTTTCCATTATTTATCACACATAAACTGGGTTACAAAGTCTGCTGGCTGAAAATTAGTGACAACCAGCTCAGCTTGTTTTCTGTACAACGTTTCAAACGGAATCGATTCTTAGACTAGATGCGAGATTTTACCAAAACTGATTCAAAAGGTACTGTAATTACGAACCCTTTGCTTCTGCTACTTTATTAACACTCCGCCTCGGAGAGTTGTCTTGCGATTATTCCCCCGGTGCTTGGACTGCTTCACTCCCTGGTGTGAATCCCCTGTCCTGATGAATTTTGAAGAGGTTTTGTTGAAGATAGGCAGGAACTGGTTTCCCTCGATGAACAACCCCTGTGAAGATAAAAACTAGATAAACATAGGGTACGTTGGATAAATGAAGTTTATGTGTTTTTCAAGTAAACATTCTAAACCAAGGGAGCGTTCAAATATTGCGTAACGTTTTTTTTTTGGTCATTTTTGACACCCTCTTCCCCCTTACAAGAGGCCGTAAGTCAACCCCTCCCTCCGCCTCTCTTAAATACGTAACATTATCGTGGCCATATTGATCTATAATACGTTTTTTTTTTACTGACAATTTTATTTTGGAACTTTAACTATGCATCAATCATGCTGATAGGAATATGATTATAGAGTTTATATTAAAGCTCAGAATTATATTCAAATCGTTGTGATCGCGGAGTCTGAAAGACTGCAACCCAAAATACGTCTACGTATGCGCGGTGCACTTGTACCGCAGAGCGCGAAACAAATTTTATAATAAGAATTAGTGAATAATTGAATAATATCCTGTATTTCAGTAAATAATAATTCTAATCAATAACAAAATGTATTCTACCACGATTAACTATCATTAAATGTCTTTGAGGACTGTTGAAAAAACAAGAAAAGTCTTTTTGGTACTAGCGTTACACATACTTTCAGCTACAATTCACTTTCATTCATTGGGTAGTGAGTTGAATAAGTTCGCGAAACGATAGAAATAAATATTTCACATAGTTGCAAAAAACAATAGGAAATAAGAAAAATGTGAATTATTCAAATATCTTGTTGCTCATGGTAAAGTCAAATCAGCACTGAAACTTACCGATAGTTTACCATGTAGTGTGCGCCATGCACCGTACGATGGTGCTCTATCAAATCATTAGCCAATCAAATCATTCGGTATTCTGCCTTGCAGCGTGTCGGTACAGCCTGCTCCAGGGATCCCTGTGGTGCGCGGTCGATGTTCGACGAGCTAATCGACATAGAATTGAACCAAAATTAATGCCTTATCTTTAACTGAGATTAAGATAGAGTCAAAACCGCGTCAAACTCACGATCGGAGTTGAGATTTTGTTTCGGAAGGTTGAATGAAATTATTGTCCATCAATCAGTTTTCAATATGATAATTTCATTGATATAACTAAATATCATTGGATTTAAAGCAATACCACTTGTGTTTACAAACTGATTGACTCAATAATCAATATATCTACTGTTACGTTATTTTCTGGTGGTTCAACAGCTGTGTTCATCTTATGATAAAGATCTGCCATTAGTATTCTATGTATATTAAAATATTTGCAGTTAAGAAATTGACTGGATAGATTAAGTTTATGTGTTTTTCAAGCAAACATTCTCAACTAACTATCAAAGAATTTCTCATTGTGATCATACATCTGTATGAAATTTATCATAATATATTTCTTTTGATTGATTTTGTAAGCCTACCTGAACCATTTTTGAATTTGATATAAACCTTCAACTATTTTCAACAGAATCAAGAATGTCAATAAGCTAGTATTACTAGTGCATGCATGAATCTTTCAATTGTTATGACTGGTACTTGAGACTCTGGAGTAATTCATCACCAATATTGAATCATGTTCCACGTTTAAAAAATAAATGTGATGCCTAATTAGGCCTACAGCAATCTACCCTTGTGTTTATTTTCAAACCTTTAAATTCTGATCCTCGTTATTCAAATATCTCTCTACTACGAGGCAAGCTTTGAAAATTGTCGATTATTTATTGCCGTCGTAAAATATTGATCCAAATAATTCAAACTCACTCATGTCCAACGTTCCTCCATTAACGTCAGCCTTCCCGAGGCGCAAATCTCCTCGACACGTGTAACCCATGTTCACTCGAGGATACCGCGCGGGGCGCGGGAGACTAAACTTTGCGCACAGCGTCTGCGGTTTATATTCGCGAGGCGCGGGTGGGGGACGCCATTGTCGTCTGTCACTTTACGCCGGTGACGCGTCGGTTAGGCAACTATAGAACTAAAAATGCACAAAAGATCCGCGGGTTGCGTATAATAAGACGTGTGCCTTTTTCCTGCATCTGGTGAAAGATGCGAGAGTAGCCCACAACTTAATTTCTTTTTGCAATGATTTATAATACATTTTTTTCTTCGTTTGTATAATAATTGCCCTATATATTTAATTAATCGCTTCAATCTACTTTCTAGGATAAATAAAATAAGAATTATGATGGCGTTTCGGGTAAATGATACCTCTCTCTCTCTCTCTCTCTCCTTTTACGACTTATGGTAAATGATACCCGAACGCCGAATTAACTTATTAAACATTAAAATATTAAGAATTAGAATAAACAGAAATGAGAATCGTTGGCGGATACACGGGCGTTTGACAAGCAGTGACTTGCTGCTGCTGCAGGACTCATTTTCATGCGCAGCGGCAGCAACTTGCTGTCCATGAAAATCCAGCCTTAGTTTCAAACTATTCCTTGTCAGATCAATCTTATGATAGCAGTAGTTCAATCGTTGGAGAATGAATATAGGTAAGTTATCTGAAACAGGTGTCGTATGTTCATTTGCCTATAGCCAGGCGCACAGATTTGACAATTTGACATGGATAATACAGGTTCCCTTTCCACGCTATAGATTTTACGTTTACAGCCTTGGTACAGTAAAAATTGTGCATAATAAACACGAGTTGTGGCATGTGACAGCAAATAATACAATCGAAGATTCTAATATCTGGTATTCAACCAGCGACGTGATTTACTGATTCCGAAAATCTTCAGTGTTCTTTTTAACGCTCACAATAACTTACAGTACCCTTTACACACTTTCATATTTTAGGTTAGAAAGCAAGTAACATATCATGATAATTGAATAATGAATTAGTAGTCGTCTTCGTATTAATGCTTTATATTAAAATCAAACAATCATGCTCTCACACAGCCAAAAAATTGACGTAATATAATACAATAATTGTGATTCGTGTAAACAAAAAAAAAAAAGACGGGTTACTGATTATTCTCATTTTTCTTTTTCCGAAGAAGATGTACGGAAATATAGATGAAGTATGCGTGGCCTTGGACGAGCTTACTTTACAATCTTTAGAATTAATGGAAGAGAAGGTATCTGTGACTCTACAGATGGAAGAACTCTTGCGAGATGGTCACATCGAACTGGCTAAGGCCAGATATATTAGGGGTATGGAGACTATTGGGATACTACAAGTTCCTACTGAAGCTGGTCAGTTTGAATCACTGTTTGAGATTCAGAAGAATGTAGACCAGGCAAACATTCCACAGTTTGATATAGTTAATAGAAAAAAGAACAGCGAGGGTCAGGAAATTCAAGATCCTATCAAATGGTTCGGTGTTCTTGTACCACAAAATTTACGCAACGCACAGAAACGATTTCAGGCTGCATTGCAGCTTAGCGCTAAATGCGCTAATATACGTACGGAAATAATAACAACAAGGGATAAACTAGAGGAATTGAAAGATATAAAAATCAAATTATCCGAAAAGGAAGAATAGCTTGTGTATTATAATTTAAAATGATATATTCATACTATTCACATATATTCTTACTATTTAATTAATAAATGATATACCTAAATTAATAAACTCATCTCCTTCTCATACCCAAACTCAATATACAGCGAGAATTAATAAAGGAACTTAAATGCATATAAATTACGATACGTATTTTGTTTTATTATGAATAATTTTGTTCTTTTTAACATATTTCATGTAACCGCTAAGTATCCGTTTAACAAAATATACATACTTGATACGACTAAGATTAAATTATGCTCAAGTTATAAATCGGAGTAAAAAAATGTCGATTATGCATATCGCCTAAACGTTGAGTTTTAAATTGATTGATAGATTCAAAATTGAGCAATGTGCGTACAGTTTCGAGTGTTAAATTAGATTAAAAATACCGCACGAGTATATACTACGTATATACAATATATTAATAGATCGAAATATTTTATACAATGAAATAATCGTCAGTATAATCAACAAGTACAAAAAAAAAGAAATATGTATGTATGGACGTCTAGAGGAATAGGAAAGGGGGATAACCTAAGATAATATAACATAGTTGCGATATTATAGTACAAATCGTTAGTTTTCGAGTCACAAATAATTGCTATTGTGTTCTGACGATGGATTCAAATTTTTGTCAATGATGATGATGCCCTGTAGTAATTAGAGCTGGTAACAAAGAGCCAATTACTAGGGCCAATAATTCCTTAGATTTAAGACCTCCTACTGGTACAGAACCTCCCTCAGTAGTTGGTAGATGTGAGTGAGTCGCACTTCCTCTGACCATCAATTCTGGTAGAACATGAACAGTAGCTACATACAGGAACGTTCCTGCACTGAACAGCATGGCTAAACCCGTTGCGTTAACGCTACTCAATGTTTCTTTGCCTTCCTGAAAATCGATTTCATTTTTATAAAATTTCAATGATACTTAGACGTATTTTAATGATTGACTTATGCCTCTTTTGCGTTATATTACTCTGGAAATCTCACCTTTCCAATACCAAAGAAGGTAAGTAAAGCAAGGCAAGGTGCTGCGAGTGAAAATACTAGTAAATGTCTTCGTATTCTATTTCTATCCACACCTTCATGAAGTAGGAAAGAAACTAGGCCAAAAGCTGCTGGAGCCTAGAAAACAATGTATTGCAATTAACAGTCATAATATTATTATTGTATTAACAATGGGATTTGCTTGAATGCCTATGAGAATATTTCCTCCATATAAAATCAACATATATAAATATACCTTGTGCAACATAATAGCTAGGAAAACAATCATCTCCACATCAGCCTGGGAGGTCGTTGCAGCAGCTCCTAACGCAACTCCATCTGCCGCGGAATGAACTACAAGCCCTAATGTGGCAGTGAGGCTCTTTTCCGTAGGTTTACCTCCGTCTCCGGTACCTCTGGATGAACACTGGTCCACCAATAGCATAAATATAAATCCTAATACCAGAGAAATGCCTATGAGGCTGTGGAGATCACCTAAGAAAAAATAAACAATTGTCATATTTACGACCACATAGAACAATGCAGCGCGACGGTCTTACCACTTGCATCATGGTGCGCGTCGCTACCTCCAGCACTAAACAGCGCTCTAACACCTTCTGGAATAATAACTGCTAGGGCTGTGCCTACGAGTAGACCTGCTCCCAATACTGAAACTAGCTGTAACTTATCCTAAAATTGAATAAAAATTATATACATTGTATACATAAATGCGAGAATAAAAAACCAATTTCCGTGACAGTTTTGAAATAGATGAAATGGAGTCTTAGTATGTCATTTTTTGAAACAGGGTCACGTGTATGTTCTATATTGACATTCCGAAAATTTTAGTGAATAATGTTTAGATGAAATTGATTAGCCTGTTTGAAGGAAAGTGCAACAGATGTGATGGTAGAACAAGTTGTTGATACTTCAAAACGCGAAAATGAAAGTTTATTTAGTGTTAGTGTACTACTTTCGACATACCTCAGATAAGTTGATAACTAGAGGTAAGGATCCGGCAAGATAAGAACCGAATAACATAACCAGAGCAAGCATCCAAAGAACTCCAGTCTGCTCCATTTTTAGTTTGTTTGATTAAAAAAATGTAACATACAAACGACAGCTATTCATACGTTGCCACAATGTTTACGAAGGTATGTTTTACTGGTAGAATTTGCTGACTTATCAAATAGTGTATATATCGCGTTAAGTGCTTTCGTATGCATCTTTTCTGCTACGTAGCCATATTTAAAGGTAAATCGTAAAATGTGGCATGCCACGAGCGGCAAATATCCTATAAAAACTTTACAACTAGTATAGATATAAAAGCAACGACTGTAGACATATCAAGAAATTCGAAACCCGTTAGTTCTGACAACCTGGTGTCGCTTCTTTGAACTGGGTAAACTAAACGCGGTTTGTATGTATTCGTTTCATTTTATAAAGACGATCTTATCTTTATCATTGTAATACCAATTAGTGTGAGCTTACGATGATGGATAAGAAAATATAGCACGACATCTAATTATGGTCTCTAAAATTTTTTTAGAAGTAAATTTAGTCAACGCAGATTTTTTAAGCGATCGTATCACATATTTTTCATAGTACGATGCTCATCTATATCATGTTGATTTCATATCGAGATTTACAGCAGCGAATCAACGGCAAGTATGATCATATGCCTGCGGGCGCAGTTATGACAGCTGTCAAACTCAAAAGACCTGCTCCGCTACAGAAACTATAGATCGGACTAGTAATAGATCATACGACGCTTCGCTGATTTTTGTTGAGTCTGAATACCGACACGGCGTAGATATGAAATAAAATGTAAATTGGATTAGAATACCAATATCAGATTTTTAAATAAAATTAATTTTTATTTACCTTGATACTAAGAAATTATGTAAATAGATGTAGCTCTGTATACTTTCCGTAAACATAATAATTACCTGTAAGTTTTTTCAGTTGTTTCACGCGATGGAATTATGCTAAGAACAATCTTTGAATTGAGTATAAGAAAAACATTGAAGTAAAGGAAAAGACCTAAACATAGACATTACTTTGTATTTACTTTTTTCTCATCTCATTTCATATAAATTGACAAACTTAAATATATCATTAAGTTTAATAGTAATCATATTACATAGAATAAAATTTATTCATATTTTTTTTTCATTTTATTTTAGTTTTTTTTTCTTTTATTTATTTTTTTAATATTTCTTCTTGTTAATGATAAAAGTGTCTTGCATGATTTGCTTTATTATCACTGGGAATAAATGCACAAATCTTTTAATATAACTGATAATAACTGAGAGCGACTTTTTATTGTCCAAAAAACAGGGTCGATTTGTTTTTTTTTTTGCTTTTCAAATAGGTAGTTCAACTTCTCTATTGGTGTAAGTTGATAGATTATTGACTCAATTTTTTGTTAAATCAATCACAACTATGAAATAATAAAAAAAATAATAATAATGATAAGTAACCAACTAACAGTCTTAGTATGTTGTTATGAGTTATCCCCAATATTTATTAAAGCACTTGTCTGCCATTATTGGAAATTCAGCTCTCCGATATGTCAAAGTATGTAAAACTCTTGGCATTTATTTTTTTACTCAATATCTTTTCGATTTTGATTTTTCAGTCATGACTTAAATAGCTGATTTTCCAATCATGATGATTTTTCATTATTCGTTAACTATCTATAATCTTGTCTCATTGTTCCAAAGTCGTTGTAAAAATATTAACAATTAATGAATTTTTAACTAAACTTTCAATGAGCCGACGAATTCACATCTTGACGTGAAATTTTGAACATTTATTCCCAGATCAACTGGTACCATAGACATACGAGATAGACAAAAACAGTCTATAAATTATGGCTGTACAATTGAATACGAGAAAATATGTTTTCATTTTATTTATATTATAATATATAAATATAGATATGATTTACATTCAAATAGTCAAACACAGTTAGAGATTTTTTTTTTTCTCATTTGAATTTTGACTAAATTCTCAATACTTCGATCCCTATCAAAAAAAAAGACTGATTTTGTAAATAAATTTAATCCCAAATGGAAACAAGATTTTTTTCTTTTTCATCAACATAGGCTATCTTGTATGTCTGTGATAGGTACTTCAGTTCAGCGGTATGTTTTAATTCTCCCTTTGTGTTTTGCGTGCTTTTCTTTCTTTCTCCCTTTTTGTTATTATTTCTTGTTTCTTTTTTTTTTTAATTACCAATTGTAGCACAGAGGTATTTATTTGATCAATTAATTCAAACTCTTAAGACAGCTAATAGCTTTAGTACCCTCCTGTCCTCATCACTCGCTGCATCTTGTAAATATGTACACTGTTTGGGTTAATAATTAAAGGCTATGATAATTATTAAGGGGTCGTTAAGGGCAAAGGGAATTTAGGGGGGCTAATCAGCATAAACAATGAACTGTTGGTTGTCCACATCAGCTACCTCCACCTGAACAAACTGAGGTTGTTGCAACTGAATCTGTGAGACCTGTCTACCGATAGCGTTGCGAGATCTGAAAAAATTAAATTAAATTTCAGTTAAATTTTAAATCGAGTTATTATCACATCGTATATCTCACTTATGCAACTGTTGATACATTATTGCAAACAAAAGGTAAAATAAAGGATTTATTGATTACATTGTGTCGATAATAATACTTACTTAGCCTTTGCATGGGTCAGTATGTGAGATTTCAAGTTTGTAGATTGAGCAAATTTTTTGCTACATCCGTCGAATGGGCAGACATATGGTCGATCACCAGTGTGAATTCTAACATGAGTTCGAAGATTGAAGTCCAAACTAAATCGTTTTCCACATCCTTCGAATGTACATTGAAAAGGTTTTTCCCCAGTGTGAACGAGTTGGTGTCTCTTCAACTTAGAACTTTCAACAAAGGCCTTTCCACATTCCGCGCATACATGTACCCTGGGGCCATGGGTATGAAGGTGCTTGCGCATTGCACTGTTGTCACGAAACATCTTCGTGCATCCTTTGTGTGGACAGGCAATGGTACGTTCGACTCCATCTATGCTGGGCGGCTTGCGTACTTTTAACTTGTGGCCAGGGCGTGCAAATTCTGCCAATTGTTTTGGATCAGAGAGATCAAGGCCCGGCATACCGTCGGAAACCGAACTGCCAGAGTGGTTGAATTTGGTAACAGACTTGCCAGTCATGTATTCTGTGTAGTCAGGATCGGGCTCTGGGTTGGAGCCCTCATCTGGAACATCCACCAGGTGAGACGCTAATAGGACACTCCCTTTAACAGCAACAAACAAGCAAACCCAAACGAAAGCTATCGTTCTGTTCCATTTTTTGCGTGAGAAACAAGGGAGGTGGCCTGACGTTTTCATCGTTATGCTACAACGCCCTGTAGTAGGTCTCAACCGAAAATTGGATACATATTCTATGTCTACAATTTTGTCATAGAGTAGTTACTGAATCATTACTAGCTGATACTTGCAATGCTTGTTTTAGTCAAATAAGTTGTTGATTCTGGTAATTTAATAACAAACTAAGACAGTTTTGTTGCAGTTTCTTTCTTCTTGTTACAACTAGGCAGAAAGTAAGACAAAAAAGTTTCTCCTTATTATAATCACACCAATCTTTAAAAGGTACGTTCATTAAAATCAAGATGGGAAAGTCTTCAATGGGTGCATCAAGACAATTTTGTTTTTATCTTGGAAGGAATGGATCTAGAAATTGCACATACCGCCACGCAGATAGGTTTACATCTTTGAAAGATATC
The DNA here is from genome assembly GCA_914767705.2 of Tenthredo notha. Taxonomy (NCBI): domain Eukaryota; kingdom Metazoa; phylum Arthropoda; class Insecta; order Hymenoptera; family Tenthredinidae; genus Tenthredo; species Tenthredo notha. The sequence continues at coordinate 16,050,060 of OU611906.1, forward strand.
AATGTTCACAAAAATTACAAGAAGTATGGATTTTAAGCCAGATGTTTTAGCAGCAGGAAAAGAAAACTACTTTTTTTTACTTTATTTAAGACACAATTGCATGAAGACTAATCGACAAATCGATTAGCTGAAATTTTGTCCCATTTCATTTTCGTTCGTTTCTCTACCGTAAATGTTGATGATTAAAGTTTTTAACAGAAAACACAAAAGAAATATTCAAGAAGTTTTCAAAGTTTTCTATTTTAGAGATGATTTATAAAGCTATATTTTATTACGAGAGAAATTCCTACAGAATATGACTGGGATTAATGGGATGCTTGTATGAATAATTCAAAATATGTGAATTTGGCAATGCATATATAATTAAATAACTCAACATAAAATCATCCCAACATCGAGTTTTCTGTTCATTTACACTCGTATTTGGGAAAAAAAAAACTCAATTCAGAGGCTACCAAGGTATATCCACCTCTATGAGTTGGAAAAAAAAAATACGGAAAGGAAATAAAGAGTAGTTTAAAGAGCTTAGCAGTTGCGTCACTAAATAATTGAATGTAGTACATTATTATGTGTGTTATAGAAACATTTTATAAGCATCCTAGAAATAACTATTACGAGCAATGCCACCTCCCATAGTTTTTTTTTCTGCATTCTTAAATAGATGTACATCAAAAGGAAGTAACGAACATGAGTGCTTTTGCGTAATTAATAATTGTCTACTGGCATTAGGCGTATAAATTAAAGTTAACGGGTATCTCAGTCAATCATTCAATTCCTCATTCTCGGAATAGTTATGTGAAGTGATAATCAAGCGATATCTGAAGTTCGGAAGATTGTCAACGACATTTGTCGCCTATGTAAAATTACTCGTGCTTGTAAATAGCGTTCATGCATATTATAACTAGTTTCTTCGTAAGTTTGATATAGACATTGTTGGCAAATATGTCGCATTCAAATTTCGAACACCACGAAAGCAAAGCCGCAGGGCATCTTGGGTAGAAATTAAAATGGTGACCCACATGACGCCCAGTATCTTGCGTTACATATTTAGCAAAAAACATGATTTAGACACTAATAAAATGATGATTGGAAAAAAAAAGCTCTCTAGAGTTGTTACGTGTCAGTCAACGTGTTTAGAGACGGAAACTTGATGAAACTAGTCACGGAATCATGGTTTAAAAAAAATTATTTGACCCCCTCGAGGCCTTTGTTCGGTTGTCGGAAGCCTCCTCCGCCATCATCTCGAAATGGCCGATGCAAGCAAAAGAAGCCATTTTCAAAATATGGCTGCCCCCCTGACAGCATAATGGCGTTCCCCCGATCAAAACAAACAACACGGACTGTCAACAAAATCGCCGGTATTAAAATACTCGTAGATTTGTTAAGTTTTTAAAATTATACGTGTGCTAGGGACGCGGTATTGATCAGAGCAAACCGGAAGTGCGCGGCGCGCGTGTGTGCGTCGAAAACTCTCCATGCGTGTGCCGTTTTTATAGGTTTGGGAATAGTTGTTGGGTTTTTTATAATAAGGGATAATTTCGATTAGCTTACCGTCGTCAGTTCCCGAAGCCCACATCGTTACGGAAAACTCGCCTTCCAGTGTTTTAATCTGGACCTGTTTCTGCTCCCACTTCCTAGCCTTCGTCTCCGTCCCCATGTCTCCGAATATCGCGTGATCAGGGGCTCGAAATCTCGAACTTCCTCCCTTACGCGCTTTTTTGGGACCTTTCCTAGATGGTCCTGGGCTCGATTCAACATAAATATCGTTCTCTGGTACTGGTATTTGGTCGTAAACGCTGAGCGGGTCTCCACCAACGATCTCCTCTTGGGTTTGCAATATGATTTCTTCACGCCCTGGCTCGGGTAGAGATTGCAACGCGATCATAGGCTGTCCATCGTCGCCTTCGATCGTCGTTTCTACAGTTTCGCAGGGTATTTCCACGGGAATTGACTCGATTTCGACTTCTTGGATATCAGGCTGAATCTCCACTTCGGTTATTATGTCCGAGGACGCCATATTAATCTCCGCTGACGCCATGTTACTAATCAAAATGGCTGGCCGCGACCGCTCGCAGGGCGGCTCGTCGTGTGTCACGTGATCTTCCTTAATTCCCCCACTCTATACATTTTACAACAAAACTCCATCTGACTAAATTCTCTGAAACTATTTGCACAAATTTCTGTATCGGTATGACAACGGGAAAATATGGTAAAGAAAGCGTGTGTGTTTACTGTGTATTCACGTTATCACGTATAAATTAGCTGATCAGTGATCGCACATGTGAATTGTTGAATCCATCGTAGACCAAGTGTCTATTCAAATCACTATTCAGTAACTTCAACCAATCTAATGGTCGGTTTCCTCGCAGGACCCTATTTTGTCAGAATTCATAACCTCGGATACCCAAGTTTAATAATATTGGATGAAAGATGGAATCAATCGAATGTGTGGAGTTAATAAGACGCTACCCTGAGCTAATACTGGTTTCAAACTCCCCAGTAACTTGGGAAGGAATGTTGACTGTTCCTGTTAATTCAATCGAAAGAAGAAAAGTCAGGTTGAAATTGACCTTACCAAATTTTCCGCGCTTCAATGATGCGAGTCTTAAGTTTGGAGGAAATTCGGCACTTTTATTTAACAGAGATTTTGAAAAAAGAATAAAATCTCTACTCAAAAATGCACTCTCCGTTACTTCCTTTCTTAAACAGCTACAGATATCAATTGTATGCATTATATCATTAGTCACAATCTTAATGCATAACAGTTTTAGACAATCTCTGATAGTAACTTCCCTTTTATCCCTCAGGGAGAAATCTTACATCATAAAGTTTCCAGTGTTATTACAATTGGTGACTACTCAGTTATATCTGAATTGGAAGCTGTGGTTCGCTCATCTTGCGTGCGTATTAAGAGTATAATAGTTATGCTTGAGAATGTATATTTGATAATTTAACTACGTCGCAATCAAGATTATTCTGGCAATGCGATAAATTGATGAAATATTGACATAGAAACCTAATGTTACTGACTTTCAAGTGCTTGAAATTTTATTTTAGGAAATACAACTTTCTTCAAGCCTTGGATTGAATTTGGTCAGATTAGTTTTCAAAAATATATCAGTTGCATTAAACAGAGATACAAGCTCTTCGGAAAGTTGGAGAATAGTTTCCAGTGATCTGGCACAGTTGCAAGATACAGAGCTTGCGGTAGGGGCGACGATTAGCTTAGGTGATGCAGCAAACAAACTTGAAAAGCAAGTAGATTCGTTAGAAAATGTTTGGGTACATCTAGAAGATATCGATAGGTATGTTTGTTTGGTAATATGGAATACAAACAAGCTTGAAGTTTGCCTAATTGTGTCAAATTTCAGAAATTGTTGGGTAATCGATCCTCTAGTACCAAAGCCTCATCATCTGTATCGGAGAATAAGAGTTACGTCATCTTTGTCAATTCTAGTTAGCATCAATCCATCCCAGCCAAGTAGCCTTCCAGCTATTAGAATTTTGGGTAGTGATACAGAAGTTTTAAAGTACAGAGCAATTGTTTCAGACAATTTTGAGGTGAACATTTCCTTCCAATAGGAGATTGCTTTATTGATGAATAATAACAATTACACATCCATTATAACATAATGTGATTAAGTAAAAATCCAACGTGAAATTTTCAGCTATGGGATCCTACCATTACTATGTCAGAAAATTTATTGCTATTATTAAACTTGGAAGAATTTCCTCAAATTCCTGAGACAAATGAAGAAAAACCTAGAGATGGTGGTCTCTTCAATGATGAGGAATGCTGCATCTGCTTTTCATTAGAATTAAACGAGAATGAATTACCTGATAGACTCTGCGACAATGATAAATGTCAGAAGCATTTTCATACCGCGTGTCTGTTGCAGGTGTGTGCACTGTAATACCTTTCATTCTATTTTCAAATATTATGGTTTAACTTAAAGTATCTTTAAGTTATTTTAACAGGCTAATTACAATTATTGATAACTCATAGCCAGCCAATGTTTTATACAGATACCTTTTGAGACATCATATGTGCCTAACTAGCAAAATTCTGTTTAATTAGAGTCTAAAATGTTTAAATAATAATCTTTATTATATTCTTCAGTGGCTACAAGCAATACCTGGTAATCAAGTGGTATTTAATCAGCTTTATGGTACCTGTCCATATTGCGGTCAGAACATTCCATGCCCTGTAGAGTAAGGATAGCTGTGTGAGAAGGTTACTGGAAGCCCGAAAAGTGATCTTTCAACAAATTAACTTGACTGATGAAGATGGACTAATGATTACACTTATTGATTGTGAGTCATTTTGTCAAATGTTGAGGAGTACACTCTCTGTGTTTGTAATATAATTTTTTTACCTAAGCAATAAATATATAAAAATAATTTTTTTCCTATTTTAATTAAGAATTGATCTATGAAACTACAATTAAAACCTCTAGAGTATTTGACGTCAATCAAATACATGAAAATTTGTGAAATTTAAATTTTCTATCCATTGTGTAACGGCTTTATTAAATTCTGGAGTTCCACAAATTAGAATTAGCGTAGATAACGGCGAACGGGATTCTAAGAAACCTATAACAGTCTCCTTTTCTATGTGACCATTTTCTAGTCTTACACCATTCATTCTGTTCTCGCTGTCTGTAATAATTTAGAAATAAAAATTAGTTTCTTTTTCTATATTATCCATATTATTCTAAGTATAGATCACATATATCAGCACTGAGGCATTCTTATCTACTTGACCCACTTGCTTTTCATATAATACTACAAGTTTAGCCAATGTGTTTCTAGTATATATTTACAAACCTTTGTTAGACAATCGTATTGTACAAGAGAAGTTCCAATAATGTGATAAGTCGCGCAATTCGTCTGCCAGCGGGATGTGAGCGTAAGATTTGAAGCCAGATATCAAATGTACTCTTGTTTCTTCAAATTCATCATCGATCAGAGATCTTGCAATTGGATAAAGTGCTGCTATGCCAGTTCCAATGCTGAGCATAAGGATCTCCTCAAAACTGAAACCAAATTTTCTTCCAGATCGCTGATTCATTGCAAAATATAAAATTATACCTATAATATAAAACTCACCTGTTTGATTTATAAAAAAAATCTCCGTATGGCCCTCTAACATCGATCTGTTCGCCGACTCTCATTTTTTCTAAAGATTTACTAAGTTTTCCATTAGAATAGATTTTTATTACAAGAAGTATTGAGTCAGTTCTCCATGATATTGGTGTGTAGGGTCTAGATGAGGTTGAAGTACGCAATATCACATGCTGACCAGGGTTTAAAAATAATTGTGTATCGGCATCTGGTACTCCTTAAAAAACAGAGTTATTTTGCATTTCTCTGATAATTTGAATCCCAGTTTTCGAGAAAACAGACCTATTGTTCAAAACTAATTTTCACCTCTATAAGTCAATCGGATTGAAATACAATTAGCGCAGGCTTGCTTTAGTTCAGAAATAACAAAAGATTTGTATTTTGTGAGAGATAACACATTCTTCCGGGTAGAAATTGTCCTGTTTGATGTTTGGTTCCGTTTCCATTTTTCAACCAGCTCTCGGTGAACATCGAATATACATGGATTACAACCGTCTCCGCAGCAATCAGATTCCAGAGGTGATATCGGACGGTCATTATCATCACAGTAATTCATAGCTAGATCAGAAACATAGCAATGGCGCATTTCACCTCAACTCAGCATGTCCCACCATCATCCCTATTTTTCTAGCCATTAGGTCTGGAGGATATTGAGGGGAGACAGAATGGCCCTGTTAAGAATTTTCGCATTATCAATATAGCAAATACGACTCAAAATACACATAAATAATCATAATATGCGAGAAAGTTATGTCAGTAAGCTTTGGCTGCTGAAAATCCTGATAAAGGAAGTTGGAGGAAGAATACGGGAATATACATCAATAAATACACTACTTTCTAACTAAATTTTTTCAATCGATCATGAATAAATATGTAGTACATATTAAAGTGCGGCGAATTATGCGACCCGTCAAGTAACTGGTCGCACGTGCACGTTTTAGATAACTCAATAATAAACCATCTTCACTTTTATATAAGTAACATATTCTTTTACAAATGCATAGTGAAGATATTGAACTATTATTTTCTTACTTTCTCAGTGTATTGGGACATATGTATTCAATTTGTTATAAATAAAAACTCATTATTGTCAAACTATCTTAGATGCGCCTCATCACCCGCTTCTCTCTTACAGCGGAGTTAAGAACATTGCGAGATTAATAAGTAATCACTAAAACTTCTAAAATTTCATATCAAAGCTCTTGAACATAACCTCAACGACTACTTTATCTAACGACCCGTTGAAATGTAAAGAATGTATTTGTTTCGACCACGACGAGGATAGAATGACAATTTCAAACGATTCAAAAGTCGATTGGATGTGTAGCGAAATAATAGGGTTTACATATTTTTTATCTTGCCAAACATTAGACATTCAATAGAATCCTTTGCTATTGACAATGCTGGCACAAATTAATAATCACGAAGAGGAAATAACCTACTAGCTTATCGGTGGCAACTGGTAAACTGTAGTACGCACTGTATACACAGTTGTCAGCTGGTATATGTGAATGATATGCGTAGATCAGTAGCGGTACCATGAACTAGAGTCTCCGTTTAATATGCTAACTAGCAATAGCATCAATTTGAATATGATTATAAGAAAAGTTACTTTCCCTAACGCCATGTGCAAAATTCAATTGCGCGTACTAATTTGCGTGCGCAAAAATAGTAAATTGCAACACGTGCGCATAGTTATCTCCCGCATTCATCTCTTTTATGCACTAGTTGCGTAATGTACTTATGTGATTTCCGCCTCGCACGTGAGGTGTTTATGATTGTTAGAGGTCCGTATAGTATAAGGGGATATAAAGCCAGTGAAGATTTTTCTAGTTATGAATCTTTTTGATATACTTAAATATATCATAAAACTTAGACAGAAAAAGCAATATGGCTTATCTCCAGTTGAGGAAAGTAAGACTGACTGAAGTCTCACAATGAATCCTCTGATCGGAAAATTAGATCGATTACTCGGATACGTTACCCTTGTCTTTCCAAGTTTGAAATTTACTATACATATTGATATCATCATGGAATATAGTTAAAAACAAGTCTGGCTGATTTATAAAATGAGCAAATGAACTTTGCAGAAGTAGAAAAAATTAGAAGTAGCCAACGTCGGTTTTTTTGTGTAATTTGCGTAAATTCACGGAAGCCAATCATCAAATTTCCGGAATGTATCATAATTTGTGTACTCTACACAGTATATGCACTTGCTTTTTTTATGCTCGAAATTATGAAAGAACATAACATCAATCAATGCGATTACATTGGTGCTGATGGTTTGAAAATTGATCAAGTTCCGCTGCAATGTGCGGCGCGGGAATAAAATTACGATGCTAAAAGTTTAAATACTTCAAAACACCGATTTGAAAATCCATTTATTACTTCGATATAATTGTTTCTTTTGAAGCGTGTGATCAAGGGCTCCCGTATCTTGTATAGCGGTTCAAGGCTCAGTCAAACTGCATGTAATATCTTATGTCACCCAGTATATGTAAATAGATAAATAATAAATTGAATAATATAAACAGAATATATTTTAACTGTTCGAATAACATACTAAAGAACAATATTGACAATTGGACTTTTAGATCTGACATATATTCGGTATTTCCCAAACAGAAAACATCTAATCATTCAATGTATACATATATCTTTGTACAATCAGTTATCTGAGAACATTTCATGTGCAAAGATTGGGACCGTTGACAGTGTTATTCTGGCGATGAATCCAAGTGGTGATTATGGATTTTCCTCAGAACTTGTGATAAGATCAAGACAGATAATAGCATTTCTGTGTGTAAATGAATGGCTGTCGCTTCATTTGAAATGATAAAATAATCAATATATGGGATAACATGCCTACAAATGATCATATAATGTACAAAACAGTTATTTTTCATCAGTATAATATTATAGCCATGGTTCCTTCCTTGTATTTTTCCTTTGGGAAATTAGAAATATGAATTTTAACAAGAGTAATAGTATTTCTGTAAACGAGGGCCATGGGGTATAAATTAGTCATTTCTTTCTACAATCGTACCAAATACCTATGACGATAAGAGAGGATTGTGAAGTTCAAAAACGAAAGGCTCGAATCAAAAGAATACCTGATGAATTATGAATTGATTAAATCTTTCGTTTTTCATTATGGTAACAGGTATCACACAATGTATGCATGCAGATATAGTTGCGTGACACACACACACACACACACACACAATATTGCTTTTGGCCTTTGTCCTTGCGAAAGAAAACGCTCTGCATATGATTGCGACGCTACGCAGTATACTAAACAGTTGTTCTATGCAGTCCACGAAATTGACATCTTAATCGTTCATTGTCGAAGTTGAAACATAACCTAAAAACAACTTGTTCCACTATATCTATATGTACAAGAAAAATTGGTCTTGCCCATAATGGAAAAGAAGGTTGATCTGAAGAATTCAGAAGGCCGTAAACAAGCGAGAATAGTCATTAGATTTGTGCAGTTCATTTTTACTCTAGCTAGTGATTAGTTGTCATTTTATAATCAGTCTTGCTTCTGAAGTTTGATCATTCGCTTGGCACGCAACTATAGCTATGTATAGAATGTGTTAGGTACTATCTCCTTTGTGGCGTTGGTGGAAATTATTTATCGCATTCGGGAATTGTCCATGATCGCAAGCGCATAGATATCATTGCGAATTCGGTAGTGATCTGAAACTGCCCACTTGCTGGAATCGAAGAACTTTCGAAATTGAATTCAACAAAGGAGCGCCGAGTTGTGGAAATTCAAATAATGACGGAATTGGAAAACGAGGAGATAATTCGAAGTCGATGGCGTTTCTTTATCCCAGGGCCTCCGATCGTACTATTTTTATTTGCCCAAGCATTAACAGGTATGAACATTCATTCATTAACAGGTAACGAACATTTATTTCGCTCGTGATTGTCAATGATTCACGTATTGACAGAATCTCTACGATCATGTGACTCATCGACGATATTGTTTAGGCTTCTATTCTTACCAACTGAACATTTTTTCATTCGTTTTCTTTTCAGATTTCAACAGAATATCGTATCCGGATTTTATTTTTATCAATTACAGCAGCCTTCAGATTCTGGATACTATATCAAATATTATATATTTGTTTAGCCTTCATAATCGCGAAACCTTGTTCTTACACTTTTCGTAAAAGATAAATGTCAAAAAGAACTCAGCTATTATGAGTAATATGTTATATACTGACGTCAGCTTGCTTTATGCAATACCATCACATACTAAATTATAAATACAAAGATCAAATGTACGTGATTAAATTTTTATATCGTTTTATATTGTTTATAAATTGGGAAAGAAATTGCAATCGAAACAGTAACATATTGTTTTTTAATCACAAGAATGAGATAGAATAATTCTTTTTTCTTTCGCGAATATCTAAATTTATTTAGATAGCATGTATTACCTCATACAAACATCACTACGTACGTCGCAATTTACTAACAAAGGATCAGTTTACAAGTCGACTAATCGCTAGTTTCAAAAGCATATTGTCTTTTCAAATCTTTGAACTGAGATGAAATCTCAGACTGAAACCTTTCTTGCTTCATGATCTTTTTACTCATATTAGAAACTGTTCGAAAAAGTGTTAGGAAAACAGTATCTGAGATACATTACTTTGACACTCCCATAATTATCTTGTATCTAAATCATATTGCCTGACTAATGTAATTCTTAAAAGCAAAAGGGCGTATACATATTATTTTTTTTTGCGTCATTCGACTAGAAAATCTTTGAAACTGAAGAAAACGTCGTTATTAAAAGCTGAAAGAAGTTAAAAGCGAAAGAGCGTAAACGCTGGAGATACGCCCTCAGCTGTTTAGAACAATTAAATGAAATAATGCCAAAATGTTTTAATTCTTTTTTAAACTTCAATTTTGGCGGGTATGCCCTTTTGGCATTAACTTTATGAAAATAATCATGCCCCTTATTGCCAAAAGGGCGTATTCGCCAGAATGAATGTGAAGAAAATTAAATATTTTCGGTGGGTACTATGGGGTGGCCTTTGTGGCATTATTCAAAATAATTTTACCCGTAAATTTACTTTATGAATATTAAATTCTTTGGCAAATTTTCATTTTGGTGAATACGCCTTTTTGGTATTAGTCCGAAAATTGGTTAATAGCAGAAAAGCGTATCAGCGGCGCTTACGCCCTTCTGCCTTTAAGTTCTTGACTCGAAAAAAAAACAGCGGTTTTCTTCGTTTTGACAGTCTTTCCATCGAATCAGAAAAAAATACGACCTTTACGCCTCTTTGCCATTTAAATGGCTTTTTTCGTCGCTTACGACTTTTTTTCATTAGTCACGCGATATAGGTATATAGATATATTTGAATAACGAAAAAAAGAAATGATTTTCGTGAATAGATATTATATTTCATGCAGTTGTTTGTTAATTCCCTGATAAGTGGAATGATATATTATCCAGTATATTTTACACATGATCGTTGCATTCGATTAATTGACTATATAGAATCTTTGATCAAAAAAAGTAAGAACGCACTTCCATTTCTTCATTCTGAATAGCATTGGTTGTCGACTATCCAATTGAAAAAGAATTGGAACCTCAAAGTATCTGAATCTAAATGTCTATTTATGATATACCATGCTTTCGTGCATTGCCATAGATGCAAATATCTGTGTTGAGCTGAATCAAGTGAACCGGGAGTGACCCGCATACACGAATACTCACTGTATGTAAATATTTTCACAAAAGATCAGAGGAGTTCATAGAATATTCCAATTTTCAGGCACGGTTTTAGTGGACTTGATAATGTATCGCACTTGTCGAGTTACGCTCAATATATCTCATACCAAGTGCTTTATGCTTCGTGCTAATGCTAGCAGCGCAGAAGCAAAAGATTTGGAGACTCAAATTGAACCATATGCAAGTGTGGTTGTGATGGCCAAGTCTTTGCTTGAAAGTATACTGCCAGCAGTGCTTTCTTTATTTCTCGGACCTTGGAGCGATCGAGGTGGAAGAAGACCTCTTCTAGTAGCAGGCTTCACAGGTGGGTAATTATTCCTTCTGAATCTTCATCAAATATACCTCAATATCCCTGCTGCTAGTTATCAATCTTACTTGAATATTTTTTGGACATATTTACTGAGTCCACAACTTATGATTTAAATTGAAAACTCTAAGTATAACAGTGTTGAGAATTCGTATTATTGTATTTTACAATTTTAGGTTTCACACTAATGTTCGTTGCGCTCTCTTTAATTTGTAATTGGAACATCAGTCCTTGGTATTTGTTAATCCCTTCAATCCCGGCGTGTTTGATGGGTGGATTTGGTGCCATAATATTTGCATCGATCTGCTACGTTTCTGACACAACGGCAGAAAAAGAAAGAACAATGTTTTTGTCTTGGATACAGGCATCAATTTTAATTGGATATTTGCTAGGCATATTTGCCGGGCCTTTTATTTATAAACACTATGGTTTTACCATTATCTTCAGTACCGCAGCAATATGCTGCATATTAGCACTGCTTTACACTTTTTTTTGTATTCCTGAAACAGTCAGAGATGCTTCTAAGGTAATTCTACAAAACAGCTTCAAAACTTACACTCATTTAAAATTGCGTCACTGATTTACTAAATATTCCACTTTTTATCTCAACTGCAAACACACCAATTAAACGCTCAATGAATTGCTATTCTGAGTATTTATATTCGAGAAACTCAGTGTTTCATTTTGCTGAAAGGAACTGGTTTTCCAATCAATGTTATATTGTGATACAATTTATATTTGAGGTTTCTTAAGATGATGTTACATATGTTAATACTTCCACAGGAATCAATATGCGGGCTGTTTAAAATCTCGTTTGTAAGAGAGCTTTTTACCAGTTCTTTCTTGAAACGAGATGGCTTTCATCGATCTGTTGTGTGGCTTGCAATTGCTACCATCACTATCGGCGTGATGGTTTTGGAAGGAGAATTCACTATAGCATATTTATTCTCGAGAGAACGATTAGGCTGGGATGTTCAACGGTTCTCTTATGTTTCCGGTGCAGCAATAACACTTAGTATGGCGGGCGTTTTGTGCGGAGTCCCGCTACTTACTCGTGTGTTAGGTAACAGACTCAATTCAATTTATTCTATAAAATTAATTCAAGCTGAAAAAATTAGAAAATATTTTAGTCACAGTAAAATGATTAGAAGTATTTGATTAAATGTTTCTTTAAAAAATTGGAATTATTATTTCAAATGCCTCGCAAACTAATAATGCACCGCATACTAATGATTGTAACTCTAATTTCAGAGCTTTCAGATACATCAGTAGCTGCTATAGGTCTGTTGTCAGCTCTGGGTGGTGCAATAACAAAATCCTTCACAACAAAAGACTGGCACATGTACCTCGCATCTTTTATTGGAATGTTTACTGGAATTGTAGGACCTGTTCTGCGATCTGTTATATCGAAATCCGTCCCCGCACAAGATCTTGGTAAGTTTGATACTTAAAGTCATCTGTTGATAAAGCATGCTTAACGCTCAACATTAAGGTAAAAATGAACTTTTTAATTTATAGGTAAAGTGTTTTCATTCACTATGTCACTGGAGACGCTGAGTCCGCTGGCTGGAGCTCCACTATACACACTAATTTATTCTCATTATTTACCACCAATCTTTCCATCGCCGGTTTTTCTAGTTTCATCAGGTTTTTATGTACTATTATTACTTTTAGTGATGTGGACGAAATTATCGATCCGAAAGTCTCGCAATCCGAACTATCTTACTTTAGTTGAATCCGAGTAGTGACAACATATCAATTTACAGTTTTACGGTATATTTTACATTGATTAACATCTCTTACTGACATGTTTGAAACCAATAGTATAAAATTAATTCAAAAATTTCCTATGTCTACGAAGTTTTCTATGCAGATGTTTTTACTGTTTTAGAACAGGCCAGTAATACGATGTTTTGTATCTAATGTATATATATGGCGATATCTTCAGTCAAAAAGATAAACTGAATATTTATCAAGTATACATAGTGATATTAGCAGGGTACAAAAAAATATTGTAATATATACGAAGATATCTATTACTAGATATTGGGAATAATTTGAAAGTGATATATAGATGTATATATATATATATGTATAGAAAAAAAAAGATAATATTTTTATAATGTTAAAAACATGAATGTACACATTTGAAAGTTTTAATAACTGAACAAACGGTTTTCATATTAATATATTCAGATATACATAATACTCAAAAGAAAGTCGTACTTTTCTCTATCAATATTCCAACAGTTATACGTATGCATTATGCGCCTTGATTATTTCTAAGGGCAGAAGGTATTCGATTCTAAAGATTCTAATAATTTTTTAAAACGTACTAGTGTTACTTCACCAATACCTACTGGTCTTCGTAATGGAAAGAGCCATTAAAAAACATTGAAAATGTTCATAAAATCTATAAAATATACTTTTCCAAACAATGATAGGTCGTGAACCGAAACTAAAATGCATATGCAGCAATCTCTTGATTGCCGTCGGTGAAAAAATATTGCCACATTGTGGAACGTGTTTCATAGCATACGTCGGCAATTGCTTGTACATCACAACTTATTATCCTCATCTGCTATACTTTCGACAGTACTATACGTAGTATTATTGTTTGACTTTTATGTTATGAAAACAACATGATATATACTTGTGTCTAATTGTTTATATTATCATAATATGCTCGTCACTTCTTCATATATGATTCAGGCAGAAGGCAAACAAATAAATCAATGAATGATTTCATATACACATATTTTTTTTTATTGAATATTTGTATAAAATAATAATTGCATATATTTTTCAACATGAGAATGTATTTTTTGTATGGGTGTAAATGATCAAGCTGATGTACTTGGCGAAAGGTTTTTGAACCGGAGGTGTGTTTTATAGAGATCAATTCTTTCTTCTATGATGGTATCCCAAAAGTCGATAGGTCCAATAAAAGCGATAGGGAAAGGTTGATATTTTATGTTTTATAGTAGTTGTAACGAAAATTGGCGATACTTATTATTTTCCAAAAACCTTCAAGAAATACAAAACACATGAGGATCAAGTCTATTTATTGTGTTTATCGTGCCATTGCACTGTTCATCGCATGTGTCCATCAAGCTACTACGGTCAATAATCTCCGATGATCGTCAAGGCGTCAAGCGTGCGTGCGTATATAAACGGCAGTCGCATACCTATAAACAGATTGTATCGCCACTATAATATCATTGCAATATCGCGTGACTAATGAAAAACGGTCGTAAACGAAGTATCACTCTTACACCTTTTTGGCATTAACTGTTTAAAAATAATCATGCCGACCATTGCCAAAAGCGCGTATTCGCTGAAATGATCTTTTGCATAATGTTAATGCCAGAAGGGTTTATTCGCTAAAATATTCAATTCTTTGTTGAACTTTCATTCTGGTGGATATGCCTCTTTGGTATGAGTCCGAAAATTGATTAATGACAGGAGAGTGTATCGACGGCGTTTACGCCCTTCTACCTTTAGGTTGTTGGCTCGAAAAAAAAAAAAAAAAACAGCGGCCTTCTCTGTTTTCAAAGTTTTCCTATCACATAGAAAAAAAAAAAAATTATACGTACGGCCGGTTCGATCCCAAATCGCCTAGCAACGTCGAGACGGAAAATTCACATGATTCGAAAAAAAAAAAAAAATGTATCAGTCTATTGCGAACTTGAGTGACCCATATCTTTTCATTTTGCTCACAAAAATTTGTGTCTCGAGTTTACAATTTTTTTTTTTGCAAAAACCCGTTTTCACAGATTTCGTAAATCTACTTTTTTCATAAAGTTATATAACTTTGGAACCAAGCAACGGATTTTGATCATCTTGGTCTCAAAGTGTGCGTATTTTATTCGACTTTCAGGCAGTTTCAAGTTCACGTAGATCGATTCATAATTGCCATGGTTATTCAATATAATATGAAATAAAGCTATGAATTCAAACGCACTTTTCGGCAATCGCATGTATTTTTTTTTTCGTCTGATGTTTTTTTTCCCCCCAAATAGTCTTTAAAAAGTTCAAACTTTTAGTGCAAGTTTCATCAGCGGCCTAGCTTGTTTCAAGGAGTTATGAATTTTTCGATATCACAAATCTTTGAATAAATGGCTCTTTTCGTCAAGAGGAGCTGAGAACTGCGATGTCACTAGATCGAGGACTTGGCTACGTGTCACGACACGACGGATAAAACGGCGTACGAGGTAAATCAGGGACTATCGTAAATTTGGGGGAACGTGCGGAAGTGCCAGGGGCATTCAGCGAAGTGGGAAATCGGCGATGGAAAAGATTCCCCCCCGATGAGCCTGTGAGCCGCGTTCCCTGTCTCCCTGAACGATTGGCAAAGGCAATCGTCAATCAGATAAGATTACGCGATAAGCATTAAGATGAAAAAAAAAACAACTGGACGAGCGACGAACGACCATCATTTTTAAAGATCAAGGGTCAAGACTGCGGAAGTTGAGAACGCAGATAACTACAAGGACACGAGCCATGTTTTTTTTTAAATCCTATGGCTTATCTCCTTAATGGAATGTAGCCTATCACGAGCCATGTTATATAACATCACTCTTCCTTAGGCCCTGTTTAGCAAGCAGAACGCCGCATCGGTCATTTTTCAGTGTACGATGCACGTGTACAAGAAATCTGCAATTTGTGCAAATTTGAATCAATTTTTTTTTAATAAAATCAACCTGTACGACAACTTATACCTTCAGGGTCTATTCGACAAATACATTATTCGTTTCAGTTAAGGGATCTCGGAAAATGGGGAGTTCATTTTTCTTATACTATAATTCCGAACAGTTGATTACTAAAATAGACTAGAAATACATAATCAAAATTACGTTAGTATAATTATCATATGGTGTACATTCGAATTACTTTCAAAAGTCTGTGTTACGCACAAATACGGGTGACTATGGAAACATGGGTCAGCAGTGTGTGGAGGGGGGTCGTCAAATTTCGCAAATGTATTTGACGAATGTAAGATGATACACATAGGTATCTAGGTATGTGTGATTTACCAATGAGCTCTTTCCAGCTGAGACCGAGGAATATGAAGAACCAAAAAATTGGCATGCATAGTTTTGCGAGACTTGTTGCTGGAAAGGCAACAGAAGCATTCCCTGAAATCCATTCGCGTTTTTATTCTATAGTGTGGTGCGCACTGCAGTTTAATAAACCTGAGACGATCAGTTACAGATCTCGTTTTTATTGTATTTGATTCGAGCTATAATCACGATTTTTTAATTTGAAAGTGGTTTCATCCACGTATCGTTGAATTTCTTTTCGATTTATTCTCCAATTATATTTACTAGAATAATAATGTGATTCTTCTTGAAAAAATATTCATAACTCTCTGACGACAATACTGAAAAACATGAGGTAGGTACTACCTATGCTGAACAATATTTTCATCGCATCAAGTCGTCGCATATCCCCTGCAGCCTCATCTATTATTTTTGTAGTAGACATTTCTTTACATATAAATAATAATAATAATAATAATAATTAAAAAAAAAAAAAACACCCTATTTTTTGGTCTTTCATATAAGCACACTATCAAGTTGAGGGCGTCCCTTAGATATTAAAAAAAAAAATCAGCGTTTAGAGATAATTTACGTTTGGTAAGAAAAAGTGTGCGAAAATTCTACTTTGATTGGCCATCCAATACTCAAATATATTTTTGCTGACTTATGGAAAGCCCGTGAGAATTTTTTAAACAAATTGAAATACTGTTTGTTGGTCGAGTTCACCTAGCATCGGTCATTTTTCTTTACACTTTGTGGAGTCTTGCTATGTGTGACTCCATACGGCACAGTTATGCAGGAAATTGAATGAGAAGCAGTAAAATAAAACCACATATGTCTACTTTTTACATTTTTTTTTTTTTTTTTCTAAAGGAAAACAATCCAAACAATTCTATTCTTTGGCAAAAATCAAAATCGACAAAAAGTAAGATATATGTTAAAATTAGATACCTGTGATTTTATTCTGTTGCTCCTCGAATATCTGGTCATTATTTTTTACTAATCTTAGCTTTGCCGGTTGCTGACTTCGACACTTTATTATTTCAATTGTTATTTGTTTAATCTTTGTATTAATAATGATTAATGAATATAGCATACAAGTATCAGCTTTTTATATATTAGAAATGTACAACACATATTATCCTTATGAAGATCCTTGCGGATTGCGATAAATTATGTAAATGTGTTAATAAAATGTGTAAATTACATTTACCTAGGTGCGGTTTATATCAACTGCCAAGGGCGATTCTACAAGTCTCAATATAAAATTGCCATGTAAACAGTGCCGTCTTTAACGACCGGGAGGCCCTGCTGGGCCAGAATATCTTCAGGAGCCCTTGTAGTAGTATTTTTTTTCACTCAAAGTTAAAAATAAAATTACGAATTTGCAGTTAACATAGTTTGATTATGCTTGAATACTTTTACATGTTACCTACTTTTCTTCTACATTTTTTTGTCGCAAAATCAGTAATCAGTTTCTTGAAATCAATTATTTCCAACAAATCAGACTCTCATTACTGAGAAGCGAGAGATTATTCAATCTCGTCCGTTTCATCATGTTACGCAATTCGCATTATAGCGGGACTGACGGGTCCTAAGGAAACAGACGTATCCCGTCGTGCAGGCTAAAACAGACGTATCTCGGAAAACTCTACAAGCCGTGTATAGCGCTTTGTATACACTGACTGTAGTGTTTTTTGAGATACGTCTGTTTTAGACTGCACGACGAGATACGTCTGTTTCCTTAGGACCCGTCGATTATTATGACATACAAAAATATACGAAAAGAGGTTCAAAGCATTGTGATAATTCATTAGTGAAAATACTTCACAAATTATATTTTTGGTGATCAGAATTAATTCATCTGTCGAGCGCCGGGGCCCTCTGAGAGGGCCCTTGCCCAAAGACGGCACTGCATGTAAAATGATTATAGGTAATTATAATATCGTAAAGTACGCGAAGATCGACCACCATTAAGTTACGACAAAAATGTCTACTCGACTTGACTAGTTAAAAAAAAAGTAAAATTTACTTACGTAATTTCTTAGTTTTTCACATGACCGTAAAAAAATTTACCATAAATCATGGGGTGGTCAATCAGATGAATGAAATTCGAAACAAAAATTGCCCGTTTCGCCTTTCTACCCCTTTTTCCTCTATCTCCCCTATACTCATTGATTTGACAAAAAAACTCTCAGTTTCACGCATATAGTTATCATAATTTTATCTTATATTTACAACGTGTACTCGTCATTGCTCAATATGTTATTGTTCTTGTTATTCGTTCATTCATTCCAACAATCAATTATTGTGTTTCTTGGTACGTCAGTCCATGCTCTTTCGACGTATGTATTTCCAACTGTTCGAACAAGCTGAAACATTATTATTGAAACATCGTGGTTTTCAAAAACCACGCATTCTGCAGCGTCCAACAGTGCTATATTACAAAACATTGTCAAAAAAGAGAACCGGAGAACAATAAAAAAAAAACAGTATAAAGCTTGTTCTTTGGACTTTGAAAACTTTTTTAAAATTTCGCGCTATGATTTATAGTAATCTAAATATCGCCCTTTTTGTTCACGTTAAAAATTTCAAAAGTGTGATCTTGAATTTTTGAACAGTAGGGGAAACTGTGGGTACATATATAGTGGACGCAACTTCTCAGTTAACAAACGTGTTAGCTGTGTCGGTAGCTATTTGAGTTTCTACGGACTTCTATCAGTATAGAACAAGTGTCTCGTGTGTGACTTTTTTTCAAATAGAAGGTAATAGATATAACATATCCGATGATATACACACTTGAAAAGTGTTTAAACTTTGTTTAACCGAAAATCTTTTTTTCGAAGTATTCCAATTATTACTTGCAATAAAAATCTGTGAATAAAAAAAAAAAACTTCACGTGTACTGCAGGTATAATACATGTGAATAGTGGGACATTAGCACGTGGAATATATTGAGACAGTATAGGTACTTGTAATTTTCACTATATACACGTAGATTAAATGGTTTTGCTGATATTTCAATGCGTTATAGCACAATTTTTCTTTTCATAATTAGATTCGAAAATATAAGAATAACTTAACAAATATTCCTCAAATTTACTGTCTATCGTTGATACGTGCAACAATAGCTTGCCATAGTTAGGTGCACATAAGGAGCTTCGTTATAGCTTTTTTCCCGACTATTCAACTTTTTTTTTTGATTTATCACGAGGTCTATGATTTTTTGCACATTTTGGAAAACGGTCTGGTAATACGGGTCGGCTATGGTATAGTGAATATGGACCAGTGCAAAAATGATTGAAATGAAATTGTTAAAGATAAATGACTAAAAATATTAAAATTTTCCTATTTATATAAAAGCAAAATTACATACGTCTTATTGTTTGTATTATAATGGTAGATACGTGAAATTAATTTCATCGTGATTTTTTTAGAACACGTGCTTGAATTTTGAACGTTGTTAGAATTAGCGAAATGCTGAGATCAGTATTACTTCGGTTTCAAATATAACAATCAATCGATTTTTTTCTTTTTTCCAATGGTATATTGTACCAAACATCAGTGATTCGTCAAGTCTCAAATTTTTTCATCAAACACAATAGGAGACACTTCGCGGTCCATCAATCTGCGTAGTTAGAAATTTCAATTTTAGATTCACAGCTTTGTCAAGATAGATTACGACTTTCAAATAATACTATGACATCGTGGAAGTCTTTTCTCCGCAGCATTTCAGATTGATAACGTAGAAACGATATGGCATACTGTCCTGCATTACGTCGAAGGAACGACGAAGATTAGTTTTCACCGTAATAGTAAAGGATAGAGTAATATGTGTCGTAGATCAATTCGTTTTTTTTTTTCTTTTTAATTTATTCATTTTTCATTCTCGTCTCATATAACAAGGAGTGCGATCGATTCATGAACATTGACTGCGTGCTCTGCACCTAATTGCAGCCATGATATGACTGAGTAATTACCGTTTATAATGTGGCAATGATTATTGAATCAATCAGTTCCACTACTATGGGATAAACTATGTTGTCAAGTAATTTAATGATCAGCAATGTAATTAGGAACGCAGCTACAAGAAAATTCTTACATCAGCCCCTATAACACACACGATAAGAATTTGGTATATACATTTGAAATCCAAACTACGGACGCAGAAGAGTACTTAGTGCTTAGACTCTTTCGTATACTCATATTCAAGCGTATGATCGAAGAATTAGCATCTATACTTCGTTTTATGCATATACCAGCTGCAATAATCGAAAAATAATAAAACCATCACAGGACTAAGACTAGTGAGATAAACTTATGCGCGGCATACAAACAGACTCTATTTTCACTGTATAAAAAAATTATTTTCCTATTTACAAACCGATTCAATATATAAAAATGACGTTATTGTTCACACACGAACTTCCGCAATTTATGTAGTAAGTAAGCCTGTGTGACACTCCTTACTGGAAGCTGTACGAAATAGATAAAGTATTCGATCTTTATATGCTGTATGGGCGTTGATTGTTGCATATAGGAATAAATCATTCTGCAAAGTCTATAATTAAAAATGATTATTGATAAATTATACTATAAACATCTGGCTACTACGTGTGCGCGACAAACTATGAAAAAAAATCGGAAACACAGTCGCACATAATTATGTGTGCTACACAATTAGCCCTCTTCCGAAGGTATAATTTATTTCCTATTTATTATGCTATTTGGTATGATTACAGGTGAGATTGCTCATGCAGATAGTTATATACGCACATATATAGTGCAATTATTGATTGATCCTTATCTGATTTGACCTACTTCAACTTCATCAGAGAGAATATACAATTTGGAATTGTATAACGAAAGGAAAACTAATGAAGAATATGACCTTAGACACAGACGTCCGACAGGAGAAAATGCACGGATACAAACGATTCTTTATCCTGGGATTTCCGAATGCATTATTAAGTTTTTCACAAGCTCTTACAGGTTCGGAAATTTAATTTATACCCATGTGCGCATTGCCATCTTTATAATATATTGCGCTGAAAAAGTTTCAGTTTTTGAAAATTGTTTCAAAAATTTTACCGTTTATTTTCCATTTTTAAGAATTTTTCAGCTAAATCAAATTATAACTTTATCGATTAGTTATTTATTAACGTAACATGTTCTTATGTACAAAACTAATTGAGTATCAATCGAATCCGTGTTATATTTGCCATCAAACTTTGAACGAAGTCCTCGAATTGTTTGTCAAACATTCTTTTTTCTGGACTGTGAATCGATTTTAGAATTTTTCGAACTCAAACATTAGAATTCTGTGAATGAGAAGTTTAGACGAATGATAGAGAAATTACGAGCGAAAAGCTGTTGTTCTTATTACAACATGAAAATTCGGGCTCGATTAATTCCAAAAACAACCAAATTTAAGTTTGAGCCAATCCTATTGATTGAGATACGAATCATCAAGATCCGTTGATCCGTCTTCGTAATATCATCAATCGAAAAAAAAATTTCTCGCTTTGTACTGAAACTTAAATCATTGAATTCTTCATGTTATACTCGGTTTCTCATCCTGTTAATCGTATTGAATAATATTGTCTTACCTTGTGTACATTTTGTAAAGATATTATCACAAAAATCGTCAATCTAATTTACAGGTATTATCCTCTCGGACTTAATAGTGTATCGCACGTGTCTAGTTTCACTAAATATTACTGACACGGAGTGCAATATGCTCCGGACCAAGTTTGGTACCCCAGAATCTCTTAAATTAGAGGCTCAGATTGAACCCTATGCAGGTATGGTCTTGATGACCAAGTCTTTGATTGAAAGTATACTGCCCACAATCCTCGCTCTATTTCTCGGGCCTTGGAGTGATCGAGGTGGGAGAAGACCTCTTTTATTGACAGGAATCAGTGGTGAGCTATTTTTTTTTTTATATATATTTTTTTTTAAGATCTTCACGTAATGAAACTTGATATACCTATCTCAGCTCCCTAAGGTAAAGAGCCAAGTAGTCGTAGCTCAATACATCCGCGGTATATATAAATTATACACCTATACACGAAGCGTGTTACTTTCCAGAAAATTGCTCTGTATATAGATCTTCAAATGCAAACTATTTCAATGACACCCTTGTTGCAGGATATATATTAATGTATGCGACACTTTCCATGATGTGCAATTGGAATATTAGCCCATGGTATTTATTGATTGCATCGATTCCTGCTTATGTTATGGGTGGGCCGATTACCATAACATTAGCTTCGAATTGTTACATCTCTGATACAACGGCACAAAAAGACAGAACCATGTTCTTGGCTTGGCTACAGTCATCAATTTTCACTGGAGTTTTACTAGGCATACTTACCGGGCCTTTACTTTACAAAACTTATGGATATGCCACAGTCTTTACCGTAGCAATGATTTGCTGTTCATGTGCACTACTTCACACGTACTTTCTTGTCTCTGAATCAGTCAAAGACACCTCCAAGGTAATTCTACAGATCATTAACAGTTAGTTGTAAATTATTTTTAATCTATATCTTCATTCCCAAATTGATAATGTTGGCTTCATCATGACGCTATATAATTGATATTAAATTTTGAATCTTAAGGATTCAAAACTATTTATGCTGATACTACATACTCCGATATTTACAAAAATCACAGGGATCGCCGCATAAGCTCTTCAAACTCTCATTCGTGAAAGAGATTGTTACCAGTGCTTTTATCAAGCGAGATGGTTTCCATCGGCCTGTGGTCTGGCTCGCAATTTTTGTGTTTACCATGTGTGCAATGATTCTGACTGGAGATATCAACATGGGATTCCTATTCACCAGAGCACGTTTGGGCTGGGATGTCCAACATTTTTCTTATTTGAGTGGAGTAGGCGTTGTGCTAACTATAGCAGGCTTGTGTGGAGTTTCGATACTAAGTCCCCTTTTAGGTATGTAATCAACTCACTTCAAATCATCCATTAATATTACGGAGTTCAGCTGAGAAAGTCTCAAACTCTTATAATTGAGATTTGAGATACCATTTTCGAAGATAAAAATATTCTTTACTAATTAGTGTTGCTATATTTTCAGGGATTCCAGATACATTCTTAGCTGGTATAGGTCTCATATCAGCTCTGAGTGGTGATCTCACAAAATCCTTTACATGGCAAGGTTGGCACATGTATCTAGCTGTGGGTATTGCATTATTCAGCGGGACCCCGGGACCAGTTATGCGATCTGTTGTTTCAAAATCCATACCTGCCCAAGATGTTGGTGAGTTTGGTGTTTACCACGGTGAATTCATTCATTAATAGAGTATTAGGTTGAATTGTGCTTACTACAAAATTAATTTCTCAATTTTCAGGTAAAGTATTTTCACTCATGGCGTTACTAGAGACACTGAGTCCATTGGGCGGAGCTCCACTACTTACATTAGTTTATACTCGTTATTTACCACCGGTCTATCCGTCCCCTGTTTTTCTGCTTACATCAAGTATTTTCTTGCTATTGATAGTTTGCGTAGTATGTATAGAAGTACTTATCAGGAAATCTAGCAGGTGGCCCTATATTCCTGCTGCTCAAGAGGAATGTATTAAGTGATATTTAAAGATACGTTTCCCTTCTTATTATGGGTATAGCATAAATCATATAAGACATCGTACCTAAAAATATGAAAAAAAATGTACCTGATACTCTACTCTATTATGCTATTTTATACACTGCTATTTGCTATTGCATACTTTTGGCCTACTACTATAATATATACATAATCAACTCGCACAATTTCAACAATTCTATAAATAGTAATTAACTATAACGTTTAGCAGCCCTTAGATAGCATAGTAATGGAAAGCTTATATCAAATCCGTATTTCCTACTAGGATTGGTTCTGCCGCAGGAGACTAACTTCGACAGTACAGCCTAATAGGCATCAATATATATAGCTTCTAATTATTACAGTTGTGCGAAAATTTCAAATGGTTTCCCAGTTTTGAGCTTCAATAGCAGCTGTTCTCATCTACCTAACTTATACTGTATCGTCAATTATTGATGCAAACTTGTGGACACAGGAGCAGTGCCACTCATAGTAGAAGATTATTTCTCGATTGTATTTTTTTAAATGACTCAAGCATATATGGTGCTTAGATTATGAATATATGATAAATAATTTTATATAGTTTAGTATAATATAAGTTATTGAAAGAAATTGTAGAGAATCATCTGCATACAGGATCAATATGCATGGAAAGATATACTGCATCCGAATTCAAATCTCTAATGATGTTAGGACTAATAGTCCAGCATTTAACAACGAGAGATTATATGTTCACTAATTATTTGTAATATCGTGGAAAAAATGAATACACATTATAATTGGGGAGAGATTATAAATGAATTATTGCAATAAAATGTGATGTAAAATTATATTATATCAAACTTCTTGTACTCAGAGAAGCTATTCAACTGCTGATATATATATATATAATTGAAAGTATGCTTGTGTAACATGTATCAATATGAACTAATTTTTATGTAAATAATTTATAATAACTGTACATACTTTGTAACCATGCGAAATGCCATCTGACGAAGAAGTGGTGTAAACACTACATATATATGTAATATGTATGATATTGCTGGATTGAATAAATTCTAATCAGTATTTCTTAGTGTTCTTAAATAAAACAGAAAACTCGAGACAAACTCCTTCGCTTAAATATTTCATTGAAAGTTAAGCATACATATCTCCTATCCTAACGTGTACTTTAGGATATCCCTTATGTGATCTTTCTGTATTATATATTTATATCATAGTACAAACGCACAGTATAGTTTAGGACTTAGCGCAAGAATGATCAACGTAGTCACCTGACTTATATTCTTGTAATTTGAGTATTTTTAAGAGACAGTTGACTGTTTGCTCTGTTGTTAGCACAGAGTTACTTGCTACCAATTCATTGAACATCTCTCTTGTACTTTGATGTGTTACAGTTGTAAGTGCTGTGTGTAGCATATGGGTATCCACAGGGCCAGGTGAATAATTCAATACATTTACATCAGGATTTTCTACGGCGAACACCTGCAAAGTTTACAACAAATCAAAAATAGAAGGCAATAAGAGTTAATGCATTCAATTTTTGTATCCAAACTGCAGTAAGTCGGTGCAATTTCTGCAGGAAATTTTATATAGGTACGCCGTGAGTCTTATTATAAGTTAATGCTAGTAGATCTTATAGGCAATTCTGAGGCTTATGAATAATAAGAACAGAGTATAAAATCACTAAGACACTATACTCACCTTGAAGAACATCGCCCTTGCAGCTTTTCCTGAACAATAATATCCCATCGACCCCAGAGGTTTAATTTCTGCACCAGATGTGAGGTTTATAACAAATCTTGCAACTTTCGTGTCGTCATTGAAGAATTCCATAAATATGGAATTCAAAATAGCTGGAGAAAAAACATTCAGATCATAGTATTCACGCCAGATTTTAAAATCAGTCATAGCGATAGTTGGTTTTGTAAGATCACCGAGCGATGCTGCGTTGTGGACAACTATAGCCTTTTCAAACTGTGTTGCACCAGCCACATCTAAAGCTTTTTTGATGATGTCTGGAAAATGGTAAATAAATAACTATAACGTAATGGTATTAAAATAAGGCTTGGGTAAATATTACCTAATACCAGTTCACAAGGAAGTAATCTCAATGTTAGGATGTTTATACCTCTCAACTGATCTGTAGTTGCGGTACTCAGATCGACACTTGCAGTTTGAACCCTTATTCCTTTAGGCAACTTGTTGGCAGTTTCCTGCAATGCACTCGCATTTCTGGCTAATAATAATACCAAAGATCCAACGCCCAATGAAGATCCAAATGATTCCGCTATTTGTCTACCAATTCCTCTGCTGGCACCAGTAATGAGGAGAAAAACCTTGCCAGATAATAACGGTGAAGACATGGTGTGCGTTTTTGTTACTGGCACTAGTAAAGACCCTGGATAGTAGTTCTCCGTTACTGCTTGACGAACAACTGCCTTGTGCCTTAGGCATATAACTTTGCTGTAACTTTGCAATTGGGTGAAAAAGGCTTTCAGACCAACGCAATCATAGTCCTGACTACGAGTAATTGAGTTCTCAACAATAATAATAAGAGAAACCTGTTGTACATGATTGGTGATACTTTTCAAATTGATTAATATAATAATAGATATGCGAATAGTTTGTAAATATACTAGATTAACGGTGAGCCAATCGCAAGTCAGCCAACGAGATAATCCTCAAAACAAATTTGAAACTTGCTGACACATATAATATGTCTACTGTTGATCTTAGAATGTGCTAAAGCTACAACGTTCAAACCGTCGGTTTTTGCCTGAAAATTAGTCTATTTATAATGTAAAAATTGGAGAAATCATTAATTGCCGTCTCTAATGCTATTATTCATGGAACCCACCTTACACACCCGAATAAAGTACATGTTATGCACTAAATAAACAAGGATAAGGGATTATGCTAATTGGGAGGATGAATTAAAAAACTATATGCTTTAAATGTAGATTGATTCATTATTATTCCAGTTGGGTTGATGAATTTTCATTTCATTTGGCAATATCTCATGTGGTATCGCCATGTTATTTGAGCTGTGGTATTTTTGTAACTTCTCTTGTGGCGCTTCAATTATTGAAATAATCAAAGTGATCACCAGACTTGTAGTTCTGTAATTTGAGTACTTCTAAGAGACGGTTGACCGTTTGCTCCGTAGTCAGCACAGAGCGCTTTGCTGCTAGTTCCTCATAGCCTTCTCTACCCTCTACTTGTCCTATGACAGTATGTATCGATTGTAACATATCAGTCTTTACAGGCCCGGGTGAATAGTTCAATACATTCACACTGGGATTTTCAACAGCAAAGACCTGAAAATGTTTCTTGCAGATTAGTTTATAGTCTCAGACTAAATAATAACAGATGTCAAGAAAAACTGTGAGGTCTGATATGAGTAGTTGGCAACAAATTTGGATGAGAACAACACATATATGGCATGTATACCTTGAAAAACATTTCCCGCGCAGCTTTCCCTGAACAATAGTACCCCATAAACTTAAAAGCTTGTATTCCGCTGAAAGATGTTATGTTTATAACAAGTCTCGCAACTTTTGTATCATCATTAAATACTTTCATAAATACACCGTTCAAGACAGCTGGAGAAAAGACATTGAGATCATAGTATTCACGCCATATTTTAAAATCGGTCATAGTAACAGTCGGTTTAGTGAGGTCACCGATTGATGCTGCATTATGAACGACTACAGCCTTTTCAAACTGTGTCGCACCAGCAGTACCTAAGGATTTTTCAATAATAACTGAAAAAAATAAAACAGATTATAACGAACGTCAGCTGAAATATCTTCCAAGAGACACATGTCTCAATCTATACTTTATAAGAAATTACCTTTCAACTTATCTGCTGTTGCGATACTAAGGTCGACACTTTCGGTGTGAATAATCAATCCTTTGGGTAGCTTATCAAC
The DNA here is from genome assembly GCA_914767705.2 of Tenthredo notha. Lineage (NCBI taxonomy): Eukaryota > Metazoa > Arthropoda > Insecta > Hymenoptera > Tenthredinidae > Tenthredo > Tenthredo notha. The sequence goes on from OU611906.1 coordinate 16,077,822, forward strand.
GGTACCTTGCAATCCAATTGCATTTCTGGCTAATAATAATATCGAAGATCCGTCACCTAACAAAGGCGCAAATGATTCTGCTATTTGTCTACCAATTCCTTGACTGGCACCAGTAATTAGAAGAAAAATCTTCCCAGATAATATTGGTACAGACATTTTAGAAGTGATATAAATATAATTACGTAAGGAACTACTTTGCAGAATCGTACCGACCGAGAGACAGATATAATGCCTATTTGACAACATGTATGTTTGATAAAGAGATTCCATATCAATGTGTGCGTAATAAATTTCATTCAAGTCTTGACACAGCACTCCCACTCGAAGATTAGATGATGGAAAGTTATATTGGTCCAATTAATTTGGTGAATATGGCTGAACTATTTTCTGTCTTCGTGTCCAAGTATATGAACAGGGAATGTAAACCAAAATATGCCTCAACCAATTAATTAATCTAAATGTTGCGACTTTATACACGAGTACCATAATACCACTGGGTGCAGATCATGTAACTCTTATGATTAGCTGTATAGAATGTGGACAGCAATACCCGGACTGTGGCTCAGACGTTGAACCATGATCCCTATTGAGGTAATATACCCATGCCGTAAGAAATACTTTGAAAATATTCAGGTGTCTTTAACGTTTGACGATATGGATCTTTAAACTATACGTACCTGTAGCTTTGGAGTATGAAATATGAGTTTTCAGGTACAAATACATATTTTCGAAAGATTTAAGATGAATTGAAATGAATCTGTTAGTTTCTAGCTTCGGATATCCAAGTCTAGAATTGATCATTTCGCAAAGCTAATGCATAGGTAGTGCATATTATGAATGAAAATATTGGGGAATAATATCAACTGTTGATTATGTTCACTGTGTTAAATTTATTCACACATTACGAGATACATTAATATAGATATTTATATTTTGATAAAGTTAGTCTATTATGCAATAGCTTAAGGACAAGAACTACAACAAAAGTTGAAAATTATAAAATTTTATTTCAAATTCCACCTCCCGCTTAGTATTCTCTAAAAAATTCTTCAAGTGAGACAGAAAACTTCTACTCGAAAATTCAAGTCGAACAAAATGAAGAGCCGTCGATTTTCATCTCACCTCGCATTGCATTAAAAAGTTAACAATTTGGCAATTATATTATCATACCAAAATCTTCTCCCAATTGATCTTTTTTCATATTACATTTTCATTTCAAAACAAATGGTCTTAGACTTCGAATTTCTCAACTACCGAAGAAGTCAGGAAATCGAATCGAAAAACGATTCAACATTTCGGTCATGCAAAGGTCCTCCTTTGCAACAATAACTCATTTACACATAAGAATCTTACTCGTCAAAGTAATCAACGTGATCACCTGACTTGTATTTCTGTAATTTGAGTATTTCTATGAGACGATTTATCGTTTGCTCCGTTGTTAGCACTGAGCCATTTTCTTTCATTTCAACAAATACTTTTTTAGTCTCCGGATCTCCCAAGTTTGTCCGTATTGTTTGTATCATTTCAGTTTCCACAGGGCCTGGTGAATAATTTAAAACATTCACATCGTTGTTTTCAGCAGCAAAAACCTGTAAGAATTTATAGTGCATTAATATGTATATTGTTTAAAATCTGATACATCAAATCTTCGTAAATTAACAAGTTAAATATTCATCTATACCTTGAAGAACATCTGTCTCGCAGCTTTTCCTGAACAGTAGTACCCCAGTGTTCTGAAAGGCTGAATTCCACACAACGATGTAATGTTTATAACTAGTTTCGAAACGTCCTTATTGCCATTGAATAGTTCCATGAATACGCCGTTTAAAATAGCCGGAGAGAAGACATTGAGATCGTAATAACTGCGCCAGATTTCAAAATCAGTCATATCCGTAGTTGATCTTGATACATCACCAACCGATCCAGCATTGTGGACAATCACAGCCTTTTCAAAGTCCCTCGCTCCTTCGGGAGGTAAAGCTTTATTGATAATATCTATAAAAAAACCAAAGAAAACATATGACTAAGCCTAAAGTCAAATAAAATTCGATTCACAATTTCCATATTAGTTTCTTTCCTTTTTTCAACTACCACACAAGGAGTCATCACCTCTTAATTGATCCGCTGTTGCAGTACCAAGATCAACGCTCGCAATGTGAATTTTCAATCCTTCAGGTAGTTTATTAGCAGTTTCCTCTAATCCACTCAAATTTCTGGCCAACAATAATACTAAAGATCCTTCTCCCAACAAAGGACCGAATGATTCCGTTATCTGTCTACCAATTCCCTGGCTGGCACCAGTAACAAGGAGAAAAACTTTGCCGGATAATAACGGTACAGACATTTCTTAGGCTGTTTTAAACTTCTCGCTGTATTAAATCTTTACTCTGTCTTTGTTTGATCGTGTTGTTCGTCCGTCACAGCTTGAAGAACGTCCGCCTTGAGGAGTTGTACCAATTCGCTAGCAGTTAGTGCCTAAAAATGAGGTTTTTTTTTCATCAATCGAAGATAGAATATACCTGTATATAAAAAAAGCTCAAAAAATTAAACCGCATTCTCTTTTCTCATACTTCTTGATTTTCATCGCGATCAACGGTACCCACCTGTAAATGTGGAGCAATGTGACGTACCAACGGATTAGCCGCAAGCTCAGATTCTTCCTCAGACTGCGGTGTGTAACCGTCGGTTAACAGTCGAGCAATAGAATCTTCTTTCACAGCTGTTAGAGAATTGACAAGATCCTTTTTTGAGGATCCTCCTTGGACAGCGCGTAGTTTTGAATCTAATTGAACAAATATCGAATAAGAAAACTTTGGTTCAGCAGATTATTTAAAGAGTGAAAATGAATTGAGAGATTAATGAGTGCAGCTATGATCATGTGACATAAATATGTATGAGAGTGTAATCGCGTGATTGATACCCTAGATTATTTAAATATAACATGATATAGGTAGACTTAGTACTTACAAAGGCTTTGTAAATACTGTTCTGAGTCGGGTAATTTCGAGGTTTGATCCGTACTATTTTCTACAAAACAATCCTCGAAATAATTACTCTCTGAATCTAATTGTGGAGCAATGTTTTCACCATTGGTCCACGGATCGGATATGCTAGTCTTCATATCTTCGGAAATTATTCACTGTTGGCGAATAGCGAACGAGATTGATAGTGGATGTCAAGTATTGGAATATTAAGAGGAAAAAAAAAACGATGAGAGGTTATTTTACGCATTTGTCAAGACACTGTGCGGTACACAAAGCAACGATGGGTCTCTTGACAGTGTGCGATGCGATGTTACTCGACTAATAGAGAGATCGATATTCTCGGTCAATTGCGATATAACTTTAACGCGGAATATACAAAGAAAAAAATCCGTAATTTACCTATCGCTAGCTGTTGTTGTCAACACTATTACGGACTATAAATACAGGATGTTTAACCGCACTGCAAGATTGTGCATTCATCTTCTCATGTGCCTTTCGATCAAGCCTAAGCTGTGCTTGAATAAGAATCCCAAGGTTATAAGCGTGCAATTTGTTCTTTTCTTTTTTTTTTCTGCTGAACATACGGGTTGTAGATTATTATATTACTTATGATATAACTAAAATGAAAAGTTATATCTTTTAGGTATGCGAACTAATTTATACATTCATAGATTTGGAATCTATGTTCATTATACTTTATTGTTATGCAGTAATCAAAGTTGTATACTATATCTTGTTTCCGTATTTCTTTTTTTTTTTCATATAATTTAAACAATTTAAATATTTATGTAATATATTTGGATGTTCGAATTGTCTTATTGTTAGTTAAAATGAATACGATTTTCAATTTGTAGAACTGATTGATCTGCCTTTTACATACCTTTGATACTTTTATGTTAAAGTCGAGTTGATGCCTTCTCTGTACAGCTGAGAGGTCAATCCGTATCGGGATAATGTATGTTTTATAAGGATTGAATGACGTCTAGTAGGTTTGTATGTCAAGTAGTGGGGATTGAATGGAAAGGCGTCTATAAAAAACCATATGAAACTAGATTCGCCTTTAATTGTATAAATCGTAATTGCAAATTGCAATGATGTATCAATTAAAACATCGTAAGTTCAATATAATTTTTTTTTAACTCGTTTTCATTTAGAGATTCAGGAACAAGAATTAAAAAAGAGATCTTGAAAACAAATTATTTAGGTGAATTCGGAAAAGGAGTTTGATTGTTTGATTGTAGAAAAAAATAGACAATTTTTTTTTTTTTTTTATAAAAATACCATGTGCTTTACTATAGAGAGTAGACACATAATAATATTAAACAATTATGCTAATTTACTAATTGTGACAGCTCCTCAGTCTGAAATAGTTTCCCTTAAATATTCTACATCCTTACAGAATTTTTCTATCATTAAATATGAAATAATATGAATAATATATATACACATTAAATTGGTAATATTAATAATACTATTAAGAGATGCTATATAATAATAATTGAGGGTATACAATTTCGAAAATATTTATAACAATATGAATATAGAATTTCATACCGAAATCGTCTTGCAATAATCCGAGAATAAAAATCGGGGCAAGATAAATTATTTTTTTTATTTTCTTTCTTTTTTTTTGTCATTTATTATCATATTTGTATAAAATCTTGTTAAATTCAATAATCTAAAACTACCGTTAGTCTGCTGTGCTTGAAATTCATCATTTATAATTGTGTATAAATAGGTAGTTCTATTGTTCGATATATCGCATCCAATTCTATAACATAGAAATCTTTATCTATTAATAAAGTTCTATTTTGTCTATTTATTTATGTCTACGATATTGAATTACATGGTCATTGCTATTATTCGATTGGCATAAGTGAATGAATAAGAAAATTGGCAATACGAAGGGAGTATATATATGTATAAAAAAAAAAAAGAAAAGAAAAGAAAGATAAATGCAAAAGCATGTATAAATAAAATACGTATATGAATAAAATTTAACAATCTTATTATTACGTTGCTCTCGTGGATTGTAACGTAAAGTCGAAAATAATCCAACATATTTTATAAATCATTTTAATATAATTAAGGAATAGCCTCTGCATCATTAATTAGATATTCATAAATAAATCACAACCGGCGAGTTGCCAATATTTCTAACGCAAATGAAATAAAATTAATAAAAGAATAAATATTACGCCAGTACAGGCATCAGGAATATTATTAGGAGAGGCCTTAAACCCAGCCGTCAGAATCTGTTCAATATCTTTAATCTCTTATTACTCGATACGATATTCAACATTCATTTTATAACAATTTCATTTACAGTATAATTTCGTTCACAGTGTGTATGTGAAAAATTTTTCATTCGCCTACATGTATCTATATTCAACATAAAGACCCTGTATGTATTTTGTTCTCCAGTAATTATCTAGCGCATAAATGATTCCTATTATTTGATATTTACAATTGGACCATATTATTTCGGAGCACTAAATGCATGAAATAAATTCATAAAAAATTTAATTCGGATATTATCTAATCTCTCTGTCATTTATCTAATTTGAATGTAAATCATTAAAAATTAAGGATCAAAATAAGCAGAAAATTCTCTAACAATTGACTCACTCTAAAAATAGTGCATTCACATTCTATCACGCAGTAGCCTACGGTATTAATATCTAAAGGAAAATCGAATAATCTATTAACAATAAAAGAGTAATAAGTTATAGTAACCTGGGCACTGGAAGACAAAAATTTCTTAAATTAATATTCTAAGCTGCTTAGTTTTCAATACATATTTCAAATATGCAATCACTTTTAATATCCGCACCTTATTTTCGTCCCTATTCTTACATTAAGCTAATCACTAACTTCTGAATTCAATACAAAAAAAATCTTCGAATTTTTATACACGTAGTTGAAGAGACGGTAAATAATCGAAATTTCATCGAGCTACTGGCAATTTTTCCTATTTCTGGCTGCCAAAAATTTAATTGTCAAATCATTTGAAAATATAAAACCGAAAAACTTTCTCATTATAATCTAATTTTTAATTATTCAACAATATCTCAGTCCTATTCGCAAGCAAAAAGCTTTTTAGCAATGTCAGAATTTGTCATTTTTTTTTCAAAGAAGATATAAGATTCTGACGGCAAGGCAGCCACGGTTGATCACAGTGAAAATCTAGAGAGTCTAAGTGTAAATTTCTACGCGTCGGAAGACCTCTGTCTTTCCGAACAACACAGCCATCTACGCCATAATGGTGGTGGTTTTCTACGTCGATAAAGCAAGTTTGCACCACCGCGTCTCGTGCTCAATGCACTAACTATTGCTTGGTCAAAGGCTTCCTTCAATTCCTGTTGAGTTAGCGCAGATGTTTCAACGTAACTCACAGCACCTAATCGTTGAGCTAGTTGATGACCTTGGATTGCTGTAATTGGTCCCTGTCCATATCGCGCTAGTTGTAACGTCAGCTGAACATCTGATCTTAGATCACTTTTTGTGCCCACCTAAAATTGATAATTTCAAATTGCTCAAATCTAGATCAATCTTCATACGGGGTTCAAGCCCAAGTTTCATGGCTAAATCAGTAGAACATAATTTACTTTCAATTAGTGAGAAATTCCTTGATTCAATGGCTTGGGTGTGGAAATATTTTCAAGATAACATACTTTAGTCTTTTGATAAACTCTTTTTTACAATTATGCCACTTTTCAAAGGTGACATTCACCGAGATTCAAGCTATTTTTAGATACATATATGATTCAAATTCTATAGACATTTTAAATTATTGAATAACATTATATTTACATGTATAAGGAAGCGCCTCAACCAAGAGATACTAAATATTAAGAATCAGCTACCGTTGTCAACAAAATTGAATATTCAGTTATCAATTTGAAGATTATTTCACATACATAATCTGAGTTTTCTGCACGTCCATAATCACCTATCGCATTTCCTATCAAATGATATAAATCTAAAAATCAGCTTTGATAGAATATGAATTACATAAACAGTTTCGATTGAACAAAGAGATTGTATGCAAATGATAATATAGGTAGATTGAACTATTGTAGTTTGTTATAGAATAATAGAACTCATAGCAGACAATGATGATTACAAACTCCATATCAATATTTGCAATTGCTTAATTACCCAAACTAATTAACAGCGTTGATTTCAATTTGTAGATTTCTAAAAGCAATCACATTTTCATACAGCTATTGTTTCCATTCCAATGTAAAGAGGCTAACATTGTTGAATTTAAAAGTGTTCTACTTTCAAAATTTCTGGTTGAAAGGTAATGACTTAGTGCTCACAATAAGATAGACATAGTCACTCTTGAACTATATAAGTTAAAATCGAGTACATATTTGCACAGTTTATTTTGTTATGACATCAGTAGGTCATTTCCTAAGAAAATAATGTAATCTTTTCAAACAAATAAAGATTAGAAAATTTCATACGCGCCTCAGGGTTATCTCATTCATGAACGGAAAGCAGAATAATTACTCCAATACACGTATTAAATAATTCTCTGTTTTCCATTCATTCAAATACAAAGACAAGAAAGAAAAATAATGAATCCTTTAGAAAATCCTACAAAATATAAACAGAAAATATTTTCAACAGCATCAGGCTAAGTCATACCGATTCCTAAATATAAATAGACTGAAAAATCTGGAAAAATAATTTACCAAAATAATCGGAGCATTCGGGCAATTCTTGCGTACTTCTTCACCCCATCTTGTCGCCACACTGTGATAAGAGGAGGGGCTTACTACACTAAAGCAGACTAAAAATACATCTGTTTCTGGATAGCAGAGCGATCTCAGAGGATCGAAGTCATCTTGTCCAGCGGTGTCGCATAGCTGAACGTTTACAGGCTGTCCATCGACATTAACAACAACTGAAAATATCAAAGGATATATAGCGTTGTTAATCTTAAATTATTATATAATTTGGTCGGTGATATTATTGTACAATTTATCTAAAGATATTGTTAAAATGTTATTTGATTCAAGACGTTTATTAGTTTAATTTGAATTGTGAATGATAATTTTTTTAATTAATACCAATATATTATTGACTAGTTTTATTATCATTTTGAAACTTTACAATTCATGTTGCAAGTAAATTTCTATTATCAATTGATCAATCGACACGAAGCATTGTGAATACTGTTTATAGTAACGAAAGCATGTGAAGGACGGAAGGTACTACAGATTTTAGTCAATTGTGAAGAAAAAAAACATATGAATAAAACATCATACGATGACTAATGTGGTGATTATGAGATAAATTCTAAACCAAAATTCAAATTTGCAATTCATATAACCCGAAGTGTGTACTTACATACATACATTGAACATACATACTTTAGATTAGACATTGCTTTATCTATATCAAAAATCATAAGCTAATGGTCATTGTGATTATTGAAATCATATGTAAAAGAGTTTGAAAACGTTTTGATCACAACGCTATAAATACTGCTAACTATTTGTCATCTTTATAAATCATATTGTGACTATTTTCACTGACATTATGTCATGTTTAAAAATATCATATTTATATAAATTTATTGTAATTTTTTTTCCTCAAATCCTAACTATTACTTTTCAAATATACAACGTTGATGATGAGATAATGAGATATTTATTAGTTACACTTAAAATCGTTACATAATTTGTAAATTCAATGAAGATTTAAAATCGAGGGTTGATTTATTCTGCAAACATTGTTCAACCCAAATTCTCAAATACTTATTTATGACTGATTTAGGACATCTCCTTTTTTGGAAAACGAAAAATCTACATTTGACAATGAGATTTTATACTATGTAATTATACTATACATACACAATTATACTAATATATTATACGATAGAGTATAATTATATGAAAATTTCCCCAATTACTACGAATGATGACGTGCTCTTGGCCCAGATTTATTTACCTCAATATTTGACATACCATATTTAAGTATATAAAAATAAAATTTTCGGAAAAATGAGTAATAAAATATAGAATATACCTATAACGATGAAATTGACTGCTATGAGCTTACCGTTGTAATTATCGAAGGCCGTGGGAACGTATTCACCGGGGAAACCATTAGTTGAGTATGAAACTACAAGGCTAGTTTTACCCACGGCACCATCGCCTACAAGAACAACTTTAATTCTTCGATCTAGTGGAGCGTGATCACCAGAACTGTTCTGATTCGATCCAGCGGCCCTTTTAACTTGCATCTGCATCATCTGACCACCCTTAAGCAGCGGTTTCGTCCAATTCGAGTGTGACGAGGGTGGCATAATTCTATTCTTTTATCTATATCGGTTTTTACTCTTTCTTTATTCCTATTTACGCGATCGATTATATTTTATAATCGAATTAAATTACTGGCAATAACCTCACAAGACATAAATGACACATCCACACTTATCTATATTGGTTTACGTATAGCTATGTTTCACTTATTTTACTGCATTGATTCGCTAATCGGTTTTATGACACTTGTGGATCGACGAGACTCACGACTAACCCGAAACCCCACTCCGACACAACAAACCTAACGAATCGTACAAACTCGGTGGAGAAAACAATGGAATGACGAGCGGAATTGCCGATCTGAACCGAGGGGGCCCGAGGGGAATCTGTTCACCTGCCGCAACGGGGAGCCACCAGATGCGCACCTGCGCACCTGCCTCGCAACAAACGTGCGGCCCATGCGCTATAATACATATTATCCAAGTATAGCGGCATGGGCATATGGTGTATCTCGTGGATTTTGTACGATATTATACCTATGTAGTATGCTAACTCTAGAAAACTCGTCTTCGGAAGCCTTTTTTTGTGCTTCTGCGCCCCCGATGTTATAATATATACCTACTATACCTATATGTATACATATAATACAATAGACTACTTTAGTAGCATACCCAACGCTCTATAGATTTCAGCACACACGTACAGACCTCATTTTTTACTCCGTACATATAATATTATTATTTATCGGTTTTATTTTACACCTTTCTATATCAATCCGCAACTAATAACTGCATACCAGACCCGATTAAGTTACTTGCAGGTATACTTATACCGTGCAAATGGTTCACACATTTGAAATCCGATTTTATAAGCGTCAGGAAATTAATGCAGACACACTATGCGTGGGTCAATTGTTAGATTATTTAACATTTTTGATGCTCTTGTTATTTTTCGAGCCGCATGCTTGCTCATTCACATACGTAGGTATACGTGTCTATAGTTATCTACTGGAGGCCGCAGATTGAGAGAGGGATAAAATTGCCCGGCAAATAATCTCTTCCGCGCATTAAACATAATAGCTGGAAATATTTATTATCTCGGACACTTGAATCACGCTCCTAAAATCGTGATTCTTGTCCAAAGAAATAATTCAATTTTACTTTCGTTAATGTGCTAGCAGGTACGCTGCACAGTAACAATTATAGTTTATTCAAAAATATACATCATTTTTTGTTGTTGTTATCGTTAAGAGTGATCATTTTTTATACTCTATACCCAGCTGCTCATTGAAATTCATGCGCAGGTATGTGTTTAACTTATACATAATATATAGAAATTATCCAATTCAGTTTTTATACATGTCAATTAGTAGATAATAATTGAGAGTTTTTAAGGTTTTCTAAACACTGCTTTCAGTTATTAGAAACCCAAATATATCTTATGAAGATATTTTTGAATTGTCAGCGATCACTATTTGCAGACTTTTCAGACAATTATCGCGCCGCGCTGTAGGGAGCTATAATGACTTTAATATAAGCTATAGGAATGAAATAATGAGAGAATAAAAGATAAAACGGTAGATATATAATTCTATTCGATGTAAGGGGCCGTTTCAGTGCAGCATAAAACGGCATCAGAGAATTAATTATAATTCCATAATTCATATACTGCACGGACACGGTCGACGGCCGCCTTCCGGCCTGTTGTGCGGTCTTTGTTCGTCATGTGGGTTTGATAGTCTGGTCAGCTGATGCGTTTAACGCTAACACTATTAGATATACTATATACACATAGAACCTCGACGACGAGCCATACGCAAGTAGTAAACTCGGATAAGATATGAAAATCGTACGAGGGTCTATCTAATATTGAGTTAATTCATCTTAGAATGAAAAAGTTTATTTAACTTCTTTATTTGGTACGATAGGTTCCCTTCGCTGTTCATGATTGTAGTATAGCTACTCCGTACATACTTTGTTTCGATTCTGACAAAACATAACCTCTGACACGTCGTAATTCCCTGGTAATCCAATTATAAAAATCCATTTATCCATGTGAGGGATGTCGGTTTTCAGGATTCTGAGATCATCGCGACACGCGAGGTTCGTTCAGCTAAAGAATTAGAAGAACCGCGATATTTCTAACCTAACTTAACTCAACCTAACCTAAGATCATTCTTTTATTTTTATTCTTCACAGGATCTATCGTTATGTTTTACCTCAGGGTGGTTTTAGAACGAAAATAAATTTCGCCAATTTTCGTCATCAGCAGATTAGAAATTATGTATCTAGTCCCACTCCGACAACTAACAAAACGAGTATGTGGCATACATTTACCAAAAGATGGGAATGGACCATTCCCGCCGGTGTCGGTATATCATTGCTTGCTATTCTTCAATGGAAACAATTCTGGAGGCATTCGCATGACGGAAAAAGCCACGACGCTCGTGGACCAATAGACGGATTCATGGTAATAATTAATCATCCAATAACATTAATCAGAAATATTAAATTTTCACTGATTTGCATTGTTTCATTCATAATCTTGGACAAGAGTCAGATTTCACATAGCAGTTGAATACTTCAACGTGTTTGTCGGACATAGAAGTTCGTTCTTTATTTTATCCATATAAATTTCTATCAGAATTACTCCATCTTCACCCAAATGATTATAATATTCATTGTTTTTTGTCCATCATTGGTATTTGTGGTAATTAAACAAGAGAGATTCTTGATTTTTGCCTTTTAGGTAGATCAGGGAGTCTAAAACTCGTTTTTGTTGAGCGTTTGTTTATCGAAGTCTATTTCTGTCTAGGTGGAGTGTTACTGCTGCCTTCCTTTGAGGATAACTAGCCGATTATGGGGCTGGCTTGCAAGTATAGAGGTACCGTTAATTTTGAGGCCGACCTTCTATGGCTTGTATGCGAAGGCCTTTCGTGCTAATTTAGAAGAAATTGATCTGGATCTTACCACCTTTCCCAATCTAGTCGAATTCTTTGTCAGACCTCTCAAAGACGGGGTCAGACCGATCGCTCAAAATGTTGACATAGTGAGTAAAATGAATAAAAGCTAATTGGATCCCAAAATGTATTCTTAATTCATACTTGAAATTCTTAATCTTCAATCAATACAATCCAGGTTTCACCTGCGGACGGTAAGGTGCTCCATTATGGGCCTGTGACATCTTGTCGAGTAGAACAAGTTAAAGGAGTAACTTATAGTCTTCGACATTTTCTCGGAGATCCTGACTGGCCAAGATCTGGCGACGGTCCAGAAAATATCGAGAATGATGACTGCAGGTACCTAAGATCGTTGCTGAAAAATCCAGCCAATCATCTCTACCAATTAATCGTATATCTGGCCCCTGGAGATTACCATCGATTCCACAGTCCAACGGACTGGCAAATACGATTTCGTCGTCATTTTCAAGGTGAATTTCTTTCTAAAGATGCCTGAAAGTTGAAACGTACAACAAAAACGGTAAAAAGGTTCATTGATTTGAAAAAAACAAACTCTAAATAAGATAAAGAATATTAGAATATCTCCATATTCCTCAACGGTATTAAAAATGATAAAACTTTGTTTAAATATCAGGAAAACTGTTGAGCGTTAATCCCCGAATTGCTGGATGGATGCCGGACCTGTTTTCTCTTAACGAACGTGTCGTATACATTGGGGAATGGGCTGGAGGCTTCATGTCGTATGCTGCTGTTGGAGCTACAAATGTTGGATCTATAAAAGTTTATTGTGATAGAAACTTGGTAACAAATACTAGAAAATGGCCCAAAGGAAAGCGATGTGACGACGCTAGTTTAGGCTGTACTAATATGTCCAAAGGCCAGATGCTCGGAGAGTTTAGAATGGGATCTACGATTGTATTGTTATTTGAAGCTCCTCCAGATTTTAAATTCACCTTGCATAGAGGACAGACTATCAGAGTTGGACAGCCTTTAAGCAAATCTAAATATATACTTGACAATCGATTGGAATCTTTGACTAAATGAATAGAACTAAAATGAAATGAAATGAAAACAATAAAGTTTTGTGTAATTAATAGATTGATACGATGATACAGTATTCATTTTTATTTTCACTGGTCGTGGTAGATATTTTTTAACAAAATTTTCACGACCTATATTATACACATAGTATATTGTGTGTATAAATGTAATTATTAAGAATTACGTTGTATAGTATGTAAAATAAATATTTCTATACCACTTTGTATATCAGATGACTTTAACTATGTGCCATTGCTTATGCAAAAGATAAAAATGATTTTTCAAATATATTATATTGAATTCGTTCAGGCTTTGATATCATTAATCAGGATCCTATCCTAGTTCGTGTAGCTCAAGCTAATCGAATTAGAAGTAATTCTATCTACGATCTAAGCTGCTGAAAATTTTCATTTTTGTATTAAATCTACTCTCGAAAATAGGCCGAAAAAAAAAATAATCATTGGTAAATCAAGCTGGATTCTGAAATGTACGAATTACGATTTTGTTGGCACAGGGTAAGTAGATTCATCAAATTTCTGGCCACGAGATGGCGACGAGTGTCGAAATTTCGGGTACAAAATTCCCAATTCCCGGGCATGAGCAATTCAACTTAGGGTTGGGGCTCGAGAGCCAGGAAGGGAGGCTTGGGCAGGGGGGTAAAAGCGTCCCGGGAGGCTGAAATGAGATGTGCCGTAGAGACTCCCGGGGAAATTTTACTCTTTCGTGATTCGAAAATGAAAATAGTGGCTTGTTATCATTAAATAAATGATTTATTGAAAGCGCTTTCATTGATACTTATATATAGATAGATAATAAAATATTTACATTATTAATTGTACAATTTTTCAAAAGATAAAACAAAATTGTTTTATAAATTTACTACATTTTGATATAGTATATAGTACGGTACTTCTATATAAATAATATTATAGTATGTATATACCTACAATTATACGTATATTATTTTGTTTACGCGTTATTCAAAAACGCGGAATTAATAACATACATAAAAGTATGAGTTCGCTTCGATTAGTACCTACTAATAATGATAGTGTAACGTTTCGCAAGCTCGAATATAACGAATTATATAGATTGTGTATCGTGTATACGAAGGTCGTCGGGAACGAACAGTCTATTCATAATATATGTAGTGTGTTAGTAAAAACTAAAAAGTTTAATAAAGAATTAAAAAATTCTGTGTTCTTAAGCTATAGCTCATGAGAATGAAAATGAAAATGAAAATTCGCAAAGAAAGAAGGCCGTCAAAACATCATTGTTATTTCAGCTTTTGAAAGAATAGCTAGACTTGATGCTATCGCAGATAATTGAGATTAATTTTTCGCATGCGTGTTTCTGAATTCTTTTTTTCTTTTGTTTTGTTTTTTGTTATCAAACAACTAGAACTCTATCTTACATATTACTTATAGTACTTATACACGGGTAGAAGATAAATGATAAGATACGAAATTACTAGCTTTAGAACCGCGCGAACCCGGTCATTACCTATAACATTAAAGATATACGTACGGCTGGGTAAAACGAGACCGTAAATCATTATTTAACAATTATTAATAATGTCGTAAATTAGCTCATTACCGATTACAATTACAAATACTTAATACAGAAATTCGCGTTGAGAAATTTACTCATATTCTTCTCATAGGAGCGGGAATGATGAATTAGCTAACAATAGAAATCGGTCGTTTTATATGAACGCGAAAAGACGTGTAATAAGCAAATACCAAAGAGGGGAAAAAAAAAAAAAATCCTGTATGTTTCAGGCGCGTGTGAGAGATGGTTCACTAGAAACGCACTATGATAATTCGTAGTAAATACCTATACGTGAATTAAAGGATGAAAATTGAAGAATGGAGTTACCTGAATACATTTCAAGCGAGTCAGTACGTCTTTTTGGCAATGTGTATTCAGCAAGGATTCGCTGAGACTACCCAGGCCGACCTGGCGCCAATTTCTTCAACACCGATGACTAAACACGGACAATCTGCCTTTATTACCGGTATAATCTAACACGCAATGTTCTCGTCTCTAATTATATTGTGATTTACTATATTTGAATTACTCTGCCATTTGAACACTACGCAGGAGCATTCCGGGATTTTTCATCTCATGAAAGTTTGTATTGAAAATAATACTCATTCAATTGCTAGCTTCCAATTAGGGGAATGCTTCTTCTTGACACATATCACCATGTAGATATTGAATCGTATTAACGTTAATCCGTGAGGATTAATTTCGATCAAGCTTTCCTAGATTGTGAATGCACACTATGCATCCTATACATGAACATATATCTATATATAGTGCATATATAATATGTATATCACCAACAAGCACGAGTAGACTATGCGATTAAGCAATCTTACCTGTTGAATATTCTAATCTCGTCAAATCTGCACCGCAGTAAGCCGAGTATGTATACCTATTGGCTATTACAAGTATCTACATAGAAGGTTTACTAAATTCATATATATAGTTATGCATTTTCGATTCCTTATAGGTGTAAATTTTCTTCCATGATATAATGAAAGATCTGTAATGTTATTGCCAATTCATATTTATTCCCTCTGAAATCTTTCCTTGTTGTAAAAATATGCAAAAAAAAAAAGGATAATTGTAATAGAAAAATAAAAATTGTCTTAGAATGGCGATGGATTTCCGACGAACGGTACAATGCTGTTGACAATTGGAGCCCTGGGCCACGGCTCGATTATGCCTTTTTCTCACATAAGGGAGATCAGTGGCTTTACGGTGGGCATATCAACGCCAAAAACTATTACGATCTTTGGTTAGCCAGCGGGAATGAACCTTGGATAAGAATACCTCTTCCTTCTGGCCTCATTCAAGCTGGACCACCGAAACGAGCTGCTCTTTGTGTAGTCGGTGGCACTTTGGCTTTGTATCCTCTCGCAGGTGATACCGTCTGGCTTTTAGACGTGAACGATAACGTATGGACAGCTTTCGTTTGCTTTGGAAGTTCTATCGTTGCCGCAAATGGAACCACGAAAAACTACTGCCCAGGTATTAGTTTGATACATTTTCTTATCCTGGACTATGTGCTATATTTGTTTTCCCTTCATTCGAAATTGTATCTTATAAAATAGAATTCCGGAGATCGTATGGTCTGAAGAGTATTTCACTTCATGTAAAATGTTGAGAAAAAGCAAGAAATTTCGGAAACTAACGGGAGGAAAGGTTCAGATGAAATGTCCAGAAATTTTTATACAATGGCTTGACAGTTATGAATATTGCGTTATACATTATAATGTCCTCTTCGAGAAGAACTAATTTTTTGATATATGCTCGACTTTTAAATTCAGCTTAAGCCCGGTTATTCTATATCCGTTTAGGTAATCCAGGTCAAAATGCGATATCCTGGTGCGACGGCCAAGAAGGTCGTTTGTTCGTGTACTCAGGGAACGTGACCTGGTCTTTCAGCCTATCGTCACCTCACTGGCTAAGTCATGTTATCTCGCAGCCTGATGCCGAGCGGTTATCGCGATGTTCATCAACTATGCAGGCGGGTTTAGCTGAGAGTGATAAAGCAGGTTTATACTTACTCTGTGCCGAGGATGATTTTGGATCCAGAAATGTGCTAAGACTAAAGGTAGAAGAAAAGGGCGTAGAACTCAATGATTTGGGAAGTCTGGCTTTACCACCAGGCAATGTCTCAAGTCTTGGAATGACAGTTGCAATATGCGACGAAATCGTGGCATTGATTCTCGCGCAGGAAGATAATCTTCCAGTTTGGGTGATCGAGAACGAGACCGGATGTCTTGTAAAAACTGGAAATTCTTGGGTTGGATACGCGCTGAAGTGGTTCGTATAAGATTTTTCCAACGATATAATTACTTCGCAATTGTCATTCAAATATTTAAAAATTTCTCGTTATCTCTACAGGCTGCACATATATTCCGCGGTTGATTACACAGTTACTTGTGCCGGGAACACGTACAGATTAAGAAACCCTCGGGTACAACCAGAAGTTACTGATTCCAGTAGGAAAATGAAGTACTGGCCAAGTAGAAGAGGCAGTTTTCAGATGAGCCTGATCGAACTTGGCGAACTCATAAAGGTCGACCAGGATGGCCTGCATCTTTATCATCGTAGAACGGCGACTGAAGCTTTGGTCTTTTTTGCTCTAAGTTTGCTAATGTTCTTAACTTTCGGTGTTGCCTGGTTTTTCAAACGGTGAGCTAGCAGTTTATCTTCATTTTTTTTTTCTTCTATCATTAGGCACTATTGAACCTAGGACAATTAGCTATTCATTAAATAATTATCCATAGCTACAGGCACGTCTGACCTTAGGTCATTTTTATCTCTGCTTGTTTTCGCCCAGTAGGTGCGTGACCATGCCAACAGTTCCGAGAGGTTGGCCCGGAAGTTGGGGAAGGTCGACGGGATATGGGGGTGCAGGAGATTGCACTCCAACAGCACGCTACACCCCGATACCTCGTGGAGAAATTGGATTGATTACTTGATTGCCGCTTTCACGATATCCGTGCCCTGTAGACATTTCCGTACTTGTACTATTTTAAAGTGCCGTTGTTAGGTATATCGCAGTGAATTATTCAAGTTTTTTTTCTTGTTATGTTTTTTTTTTCTTTTAGCTATAACAGAAATTTACTGTTTTTATAGTCTTTAAACAGTCGGAAGAAGTCATACCGGAAATGAGTATCCACTACGATCCCCAGATAACAAAATTTCGTAATGAAGCGCTCACTATTGTTACGTGACATCGTGAGGGTCATGATCTCAGTAAAGCACACATACTGTACCCCCTATACGTCATGTAAATGCATATGGCTCACACTGTGTCCTCATAGCACGATTTCAAAACTTGATATTACAAAACATGATTAGATTCATGAATGTGTGCAGATTACAGAGTTTGGTTAATAGCTACTCGGTGTAATAATAAGGTACACCCTATATCAGAAATACGTGATGTTTATTATTAAAAGTTATATAATAACTCCACATAGGTATAAAACTACCCCTTTATCGTAACTACATGTTTCAAATAAGAATCAGATTTTTCGCTGAAGCTTAATTCTCACAATGTGATCTGGAAACTTTTTGAAAATGTACATTTTCAAAAATGTTATCAGTATCAAAATACACCTTTTTTTTTATACAGTCCCTTAGCAGAAGAATAGAATGAAAAAATAGCATAAATTCAGAAAACTTTCCTCTAGTAAGATGTTTTTCTTGATCGAGATAAGGTGGTCCCAAAAAAATATACAGATGTATTGTTCACAGAGTATTATCAGGCTGATACCATATGTTGGATTTCATGCAACAACACGGTATACAGCCTAGAGCCTGATGGTAGCTTATTGTGTTCACGAAGTCACGATGAGCAAACACGTATGTTATATCCATGTAGTAACTGCTGCACCCTCCCTGTCAGGGTGATGACTGTTTGTGTCCATAACGCGTGTGACAATTCACGTATTGTTATCTGGGGAGTATTATGCTACCTCATATAGTATATTATATCATATCATATGCATGATGCATATCGTTATAGTTGTATAGTAAAATCTAAGCCAGTAATCGTAACATCTCTATATTTTTTATGTGTACCATGTTATAAGAAACGTATATATATACATATAGATAAATTATTTATTTATTCTGCTCAGGGGTGATTTTTAACGAGTCAATTTACATGATTGATATGCTTGGTGTGCATTCAGCAGCAGGTTAATATGAGAGAGATATTGAAACTGGTAGAACGTCTGCATTAGAGATTCTGATTTACCTACTCCAAATTTTAGGACTATGATCGTATCAAAATTCAATAACAGGATTTAGGCTGTTCATGTATCTCGGCTGATCGATGTCTCTAAAAAATTATAACGTGTATAGTATATATATATGCCTATATATGTCACCCGTTAAAGAATAGAAAAAAAAAAAAAAACTCCCCATATTTACGAAATAAAACGAACTGAATGGCGACTGTATACATAATTTTTTATATAATCTTGTGATTTGAATGAAAATGTATGTATACACCTACGAGGCGAGAGTTCATGGCTAAAAAATAGATGAGGGTAAGGTTACAGAGTCTATATATTGGTTACGGTTCATTGGAAATCGATGAATATATACAATTTGCAAAACTGTCTACGTTGGACATTGGACTGAGTCTGTCCAACTGAGGGTTAAGGGGTTGAATAATATACTACTCGGATATCGATATCGTTGGTAGAAAGAAAGCCTTTACTTCTATTATTTGTGCTTTGAAAAATGAAACCCCTGTCCAGCTTGTCCGTATAATTCAACGGTTATAAATATTGTATCAAAGTCGGAACGCGGAGTCTCGTATATACAACATTATCCAATTTCCTGACTACCCCATGTCATTTTTCGCAGGATATTCGACTTCCATGCGAGTGCTTTCGCATTATTCCAGTATCGTTAACATCGTTCTCCGGTCCGATAGACAGTATACATATCCATAACTCTGACTCGATTCAAGCTCTGTACCCTCTCTGGCTTTATCGAGTCTTACATTGAAGCAATTAGATTACAGACTTATGAACTTCAACAAGTTATTCAGAAGTCATAATTAGCCATGTTTAGCGTTTCGTATTCAGTTTGATCACGCTTCGAAAAATCATCCCCTATATATACCTGTGTATAATTTACATACATACGTAAGCGTAAAAGAAGCCTCAAAGCTACACTGCCAATAGCTACAGGGAAAGACGCTACGGCGAAGGGATCTACGGTCTCTGCTGTGACCGTAACCTGAGCAGGTATACATACATATCTTCACCCTGGATCGTTGCTTGTTGGCATTGTATTGATCTAGCCCTGCCCCTCAGCGTCTAGCATATATCGCAAGAGGTTGATAGGTAACTTGTTGCTGCGTGGCGGTCGGACGTACGACTTAACTGCGTGCAAACTTCGATTTTCTGGGTCAGAACACACTATTTTTTTTAGGCATGCAATCTAGACGTCCTAATTGTGTTTAAAAATATCCCGAAACTCGTGTTTTTTTATTTTTTTTATTTTTTTTATTATTTTTCGGGAGATTTGAGCAACGGAGCGCGATGAACAAGGAGATCATAGCTGTAGATATATGCTGATATTTTTAGAGCATGCCCATTGCAGATCACCATAACTAGGGATATGGCTGCGCGTGGAAATTCCAATTTGCAAACAAACACGGCTTGTGATGATCTAACTCCTGACAATCAGTGGGGTAGTACAGGAAAGGTGTGCAAATACGGGTAAATCTAATAATAAGAGAGCTGTAACGTATTTTCATAATTGCATTGTTCTCGAGGTAAACTTGTAAGTTGCAAAACCGAGATACCGTGATTTTATACGGTACGATAAATATTGTTGAAAAGAATAAATAATTAGGAACAGCAGAATTTCATATAGTACAGTCGCTCGAATAAATTTTGGAGCTCGTTCTCATCCCCTATCTGAATAAATAATAAATGTAGATATACATAGAAGAACCTGAAGGTAAATAATAAATAAATCGATTCACCTTAAAGACTTGAGCATGAAGGCGGGGGAGTCGGATATACGTGACGTAAATGTAAATTTGATCGTACCGAGGTAAGATTAAAACCTATCGTGTTGTCGCCTCGAAGACGCCAAGGGCGCCGCGAGGGGTTTGCGTGGGGTTCGTTTCCCGCACTCGTTCGTATTGCCCCGTACTATGGAGGCCTTGGCACCAATGAGAGAGTCAGGATTGAGGCTCGCGCTCGACAAGAGCCACGGTCAGTAAGCGTCGCGACGTCCGCGGCGTAGGGCGCGAGAAATAAAATTGAGGGCTGACGAAGTGTTGAAATGGGGCCAGATGGGGGGTGGTGGACATTTTCGGGTAACATTATCCATAAGAAGAGAACCCGGGGCCGGTCCAGTGTATTGCAAAATGGAAACATCAGCGAGATTTCGTCAGCTAAAGACCGTCAAGTTGAGCTGTAAAGCGACCTACAGGCTAGACATCAGTTTCAAGCCACCTCAATTACTGCAGTGGGTACAATAAGTGACTTCTAAACCAGTAGTAATATCCGTTCAGGGTTTGGCACGTAGAGCGATCGTATCTTTCACGCGCAGTGGAAAAAAAAAAAAAAAAAACTGCATAGATTTATAATTTACGCCATGCCTTGACTGTAATAAAACATTTCGTGATTATTTACACTGACGTCAAAATGACCCAAAATAGGTTTTACACCCTTTTATTATTATTTTTAATATTGTTCTCTCAACCGCAGAACAAAGTCCCGTAGTTTGTCGTATCTATGTATAGCTTCAGCCGCCCTGCGGCCTGGTGACAATCGACTTCCAATTAGGTTTTACAGGCTACAATATATATAGCTATTGTGGTAAGAAAAAGATTTTCGTTGCTAGTGACACGTGGCTCCATATCCCCAAATCGTATATGTATGTAAATACATACGTGCAGCATTCTCTCACGTCCCGAAAGTATTGAAAAAAATGTTGAACTTGAAGATGAACTTTTCTCGCGTTATTCAATCCATAAGTTTGTTCCTCAGAACGAAATCCAAAATATACAGAACCCTGTTTTACGTTATAATAACATAATATACCTGCACATCCCGTAGCGTCTCGATATTCTTTTTGTTTACCGCGCTAGCGTGGCTGACTGCATAGAAACCATTACTACTGCGTCTGATCAACGAGTTTCCTACTACTAGCGTTATAGTCTGCCGATTACTGCAGGCTGGCTGAAGCTTATACTCACATTCACGGACGAACAAACAGCGCTGTACGTTTTAAAGACTGACGGTAATTTGTGAATTTTTACATTCACTTCTAAAATTGACGTATTCATACAACATGGTTGAATGAACACGGTGCAAAGGCGTGTAAAATAGTTTGCGATAAATTTGCGCTTACGATTCTACTTCATATTTTAGTGATTGAATGAGACAGTTTCCGAATGAAAGACGGGACTCCGCGTAGTCGTAGTTGACCGTAAACTAATAGAATTGCATATGATAATAATATACATGTATGTAGAAATGTAACGTGGATATATATGTAAATAACGAATACAAAAAGCGAATGCTGCTATTCCACTATATTACCTTCGCTCTAATTATGTTATCCGTCCTCAGGGCGAACGGAATAGCTGTAGGTACTCGAGTTTTGAATCAATCGATTCCAATAAGGGGCTGTTCGTGTTGTTTCGCGTTTTACATTAATGTCTGCATCATAGCTGTGCCAATTTCAAACTATGTCTAACCGAAAGTAAATTGTACTCATTATTACACAGAGCGGAATTTACATTATAAGTTCAGTTGTTCAATTCTACGCTAATCTAACGGCTCGCATGCAAATCTGACAGTTTGAAATTTGCGTTAACAGTGGTAGTAGATGAATCCTTGGAGGTATCTACCAGGTAACACACCTATATGTGTTTGTAGTGTATACCTCGGCATATTATAGCACGATTCGAACGTAGTGAATTTTTTATGAATCTCGCCCCTGACCAGTTGGAATTATAGTATACGTCAATGTTTTAGTTATACGTCGATAAAAAAAATAATTAAAAAAAAAAAGAAAAGAATAAATAGAATGAAAAAATTACATGGGAAACTAACGCGCTGTGTGCTTCACAAACTTAGTTTCCGGCACAGATTAGATAACCCGATTGTTATTAATATGCATTGACGTGCGTGATTAAATACATTCAATGGGGGATAATCGGATCTGCGTAATTAAATTGTGCGTTATAAAGCATCCAAATGCGCACAGATCGTGTTGCCCTTGACGAATTGATTTGCGGCTTTACCAGGTCTAAAAATATTTTGTACTGTTTACCGTGTACATAGGGAGAGGGGGGGTAAACATCACGATGATTAATTATAATTGTTTTTCATTTAAGCTGATCTAATGAATCTAATTGCTGTAATTGCATCTTTATACACTTAATACTGTTCTGAAAAATACTTTTTATTGCTATACCTATATAAAGACTTTCGTCTTTTTGCTAGTCCAGCAGTTCAGTTCTCTTATTTTCGTGGACTCCTACTGTATACATGTAAAACAGTAGACCACGATCTAACAATAAGTCGACCTGCGAAATGTTAAATGTCAAACTGTAGCTCAACTATTCTGGGAAACGAAGTTAAATCAACAAATGTATTATTATAGTGACAGTTAAATGATGTTATAATTGGCTATCGCTTACAATGAAATTTCGAATCTAATTCTCGACGCGATGATCCTATCATCAGTACCCAAGTCCCGATGTAGTTTATCGACAATGTCTCGATTGTTATAACTATAAACTTTCGCTATTATTCGCGGGAAAATGTTCATCTTATATGTTATTCTAGCGTTTAAACAAGACATTTTTTGCTTGTCATTAGTCGCTAGGTATAATATGGTAAATGTCAGAGAAAGATGATTGGCGTTACGTCGATCAACAGTCTTACGGTGGAGATGTCTGACTCTCTACTCTCTAAATCCGAATCAGTGAAAACTCACTGATGACAGTTATAAGTATACCAAAATCACTGACAATCAATCGGTATACTTATAACTGCCATCATTGACTTTTCACTGAATCGGATTTAGAGAGTGAGCCTCTAGACTGAAGAGATATTTGCATAATACCCACGCGTCGTTGCAAATAAATTAGTTCCAAGATAATAGCAAATAAAATTATCGGTGGTTTTAATCACCGGCATTACGTAATTCAACCGGGAGCAGGATAAAAGGCGGGAGTCACTTTCCGTGTTGAACCAATGTACTTATAAAAAATCAATTCGTTACATAATTTGAGTGAAAATATGTATGAATGCATGTTACTATACGTAGATATACTTGTATCCGAAATAATTGCATTC
Organism: Tenthredo notha; assembly: GCA_914767705.2. NCBI lineage: Eukaryota > Metazoa > Arthropoda > Insecta > Hymenoptera > Tenthredinidae > Tenthredo > Tenthredo notha. Next base: position 16,101,955 of record OU611906.1, read on the forward strand.
TTGATAACAATTTCAGGACACTTACGATCGGTGGAAAGCAAATTGAAGCTGTTGAACGAGCCAGAGATGGTACAGCTTGCGCTTATAGCGCGTATCATAATACGGAAGGTATAATTGCAAGCAACAGAGGACATCGTGAGGAACTACAGATCGCAATGAGAGTTTTAGGATCTGGTTTCCTAACGACGTGCTTGCAGATAAAATACTATCGAGCTGATGATCAGAGCCATTGCGAGTGGGGCTCGCGTCTACATTGTATAGAACTGGATTGCTCGAGTGTCGAAGGAAGATTGGTAACAGTTGACAGAGAGACCTACAGAAAATTGGGCATCGAGTCTTAGCATTGTGGGGAAATGCGTTTATCGATACATTCATTATTCCACTCAACTCAATTATTTATTAAAATAATAACTCGCGATTTTAAATTGCTCACAATTGCGGGCTGTGCTCTAATTATAAAATTAGGTAATTTGTAGAAAAATATACGAAGTCCATATACATAAATACGCGACAAGATAGTTAATTAAGCCACACGAAAAAAATCGGATTAATTCTTAAATATATATATATATATATCTTTTTTTTTCCGTTCTTTTTAGTTAACAACAAATAAATGGGCGCAAAGAAAATTCCTCTGACGATTTACCAAGTTAACTACAATGAAAATATCACTCAAGATATGCCCTCTGGACTTATTATTACCTCGACACTAGAATTACTGCTATTACTTCTAAGTCATTTTTAAAAAAAACGTATATTATTTTATATGCGTATAATTTAGTTCATTCTACACCTACACGGGTAGATATTATACCGGGGTAACTGATTGCCACAGACATACACATTTTAGCGATCCCTTTTTCATCCTGGTAAAAAACAGCATCAATCTTTTCGCTAGACAGTAAGGAAAAGATTAATGTGCACGAAACCAAGATTGAATACAAAGAAGTTAGTGAAAAATACGAATGCCTTAGAAGTTCCCATTCTAATCTACACCCCACGGTCTACTCGTGTAGGATTGAGATTATCAATAAGTCAGATTTTCAAGTTCAATAATAAGAAAAAAAAAAAAATAAATAAATAAAAAGCATCGTAAAAATAAATGCGTGACAAATTTTTTGCTCAAGAAACTTTTGTATTATATCTCGCATTACTTGGAATGCGCGCGGAAGATCTAATTCAAAAGTATCTAGTTAAAAAAAAAAAGTTAAAAATATAAAAAAGAAATAAGCTACTAGTTTGAAACACGCAGTATTTTAAAGAATATTTCTATGTATTGTGTGCATGATTTTTTTTTTTTTTTTTCCAGACAATTGATATAATATCGAGTCGTGTTTGTTTGATGTTTTTCAATCTAATATACGCGCAAGGCTTAAAATATCGGATACATAAATTTTCCGAGTATTCGATATCAATAATGAAACTGTTGAATTTACGATTGAATTTAGATTTCAAATCAATGACAGCCTGCACACATACGATTGTTTGTAGAGATTAATTATAAAGAAAAAACAACAAAAAAAAAAAAAAAAAGAAGAAACATTTTCATATAATACTAAACATATCGTAAATAGTCATTAAAGTCTAGACGAATTTTTTTTTTTTTATCACACTGCAGCTTATAGTATCAGTACTAAAACTCAAATAGAATCAGCAGTCAATGAACAACGACCAATTAGTGCCTCTACGCTTAATTGATACATAAAATATGAATTTATATGATAACTATTACATTATTGTCTACTTGAAACAACACGTTTTACATTTACATATATTATACAATGATAATACGATAGAATGTATGTATGTATGTTGAAAATAAGAAAATAATGCTGCATATCTGGCAAAAAAAAAAAAAAGAAGAAGACACTTGTTCAATTTATTTCGTGAAACCCTTTCTTATTTTCGACAAATAGTTCATTATAAGGATCTACATATAAAAGAAGAAAAAAAAGAGTAAAACTGTCATATTGTAATATATTCAATACTTTATTACACTACAATCTTCGTCGACACATTTAATCAACTTAGGTATCTAATTTTTGTGAAAAAGGAAAAAAAAAAATGAAATGATAATTTTTTATATGTCTCTGGGAAGACCCAACTTCATCTTCTTCATCTTCATCTTCATCTTACATAATCGTTTATGTACATCATATCTGTCTTAAATCGATACTGAAATCAGTTTTATAGTGACTTAGAATTCAGGCGGAACATAGTTTAACAATTCATTTCGTAAATTAACATTACCAAGCTTCTCTACTCTTGGTTTAAACTTCGCACTAATTTTACTACTTTCTTTTAAGCTCATTGAAGTGTGGTGTAAAGCCACGGTGTACATGACTGGGCACCATTCTTTTCTTACTGTTCTCCTAGCTAATGAAATTAAATAACATTCGATCAACGAAATGTCCTGTTCGACTGGGTATAAATATTCTTTTAGCGGTATAGACAACTTTTCAATCGGTGTTCTCAACGATCTTAAAGCACCCGCATGTTCGGACCACAACAATTTTCTGTAATGTACATCGTGCCGCTGTGCCAATGGCACTAATAGAGCCATTCCACAACCTTCATCTCCGTAAGATGTGGCAGAAAAATGTTCGCACAGATTTGTAAACAAATCTGTGAACGAACTTAGTCCTGGAACGTCGGCATTGAAGTTCAAATCTTTGTAAGATCTTTGAAGAAGGTTTGATAAAGCCCGAGCTATTAACGGTGATACATTCTTATCCAAGAATAAAGTATCGCATAAATATGCTAGCAGTAATCTACTGTATCGCAAGGTAGGAGATAGTTTTTGCACCAATTCAGGCAGCGTCAATTCTAAGCTTAATATAATTGCAACAAGTCTGCCATCATCCGCGCTGCACTCATAATTATTTCTACATTTAGCGTGTAAATTGACAAGCGGTAAGTATAGCCAGTCTTTTGGCATAGCGGCCTGATCCCAGGAGCCGTTATGAATGATATAATATTCGTAAAGACAAGCCAGATCTTCGGGAAGATCTAAATTAATGTCTATAGTACTTTTATCTAATTTCAGTTTATTCAGATCGTTCAGCAACGTTTCTATCTTTAATTTTTCTCGAGATAAAGCGGTGTGCACCATTTCCCTAACGTACAAGGGAGCGTCAGCAGGCAAAGCTGATATCAACTTGATTGATAATTTCCAAATAATTTGTCTTAATTCAAAGTCTAAGTCATCAGCTAATAAAGTTCCTCCCCGAACTATTTCTGTTACTAAAGATAACTCCATACGCGTATACCAACTTCTTTCTAAACTCCATTCAAGCGATTCCAGTTTGTTGATGTACCTCTTGAATTGTGTCTGATCCAAGATAGTCTGGATTTCAGATTTGCATAAAGATTTCGAAAGCACGCTCAATACTGTTGCCAAAAATGGTATGCAACTGTTATAAGAAACCGCTGGTAACAGTTGGCCCTCATGTACCAGAACTCCGAGATTAGGGAGAGACGGTGGGTCTCGGTCCGTAACTTGTACCAAACCACTTAGCAGATTTGAACTGGAACTGAATAGAATTGAAATTATTCATCATTTTCTGTAAATCAGAGGAGAGGCTCATTGATTTCCTTACCACAGAGTAGAGAAGATGTTAGATCCCCGGGAGACCAGCAAGGGTTTCATCAGGGCAATATCGCCTGCTGCCATGAGTGTCATAGCAACAAGTTTCGTACTAGCCCACTGAAAAAATTAATATCAGTATTTTTAATCCTGCGGTTTTATCGATTCAAGATTCAAACAAGTCGTGTTGGAATTGAATCAAATTTACCGTCGGCGATGCAACGGATGCTAATTGTGTACTCCATTTAGACAACAGAGTGGAAACGTGTGATCTTAGAGAAGGTTCAAATCCGGCTACAGTTATCAAAGCAGCTGCGTGTTCACACGCTGATTCAGAGGATGATCCGATGTCGTGATTGCTCAGTAAGTTTCGCAATTGTGATACTATTGTCAACTGAGCACCACCCACACTTTCTAATCCCACACCGTGAAGCAATAACATTTTCCAGAGCCTGAGACTTTCAATGCCTAGATTCATGCCGTGTTTTCTAGAAATATAAACACACATTATAGCGAGAGGTAGTTTAAAGATCGTAGAGTTTCATCGAACATTTTTGCCTACCCAGAATCACCAGTGATATACGACAGCAGAGAATTTAAGACTTTGTAATAATAGAGCCTCTCGGCAATTGGTCTTCCACCGTAACAGACAAGAATTCGACAAAGACGAATAGCAGCTAATACAGGTACACCATATACGTCGTTAACTGTGTCTTCTGAAACTGTATAAAAGAAAGCCAGCAAGTGGATATTAGTTTTCCTTCTCGGCCGCATACCAGAGAATATATTACTGCGATTTTTTAAACACAATATAAATACCTAGACGATCAGTCGTCAGTGGAATAAAATTTTGTATAATGGTTTCCAGAAGTTGCGGAGTACAAGCGATGCCTAATGCTGTTTCATAAGAATTCCTCGCTAATCGAGCCAGGATTTCTAAAGCTGCTGCAACTCCGGTTGGCGGTGGTCGCATTTCGCTCAAAATGTACCTAAGCAAAGGACAAAAACTAGTCAGACTTCATCGCATTCAATGATCAACTGCTTTTCTGTATAAATGCTCAATAACAATGTTCAGTATGTGCGTTCACCACGCGGTAGAAACATTACCTGATCCGTAGAACAATATCTGTTCTAATGGCTGCAGCGACTGTGTCGACTTGGGCTAGCTCGTGATCCTTCAAGCTAATCATGTCTCTAACATCAATCGGGGGAACTGTGAGACAAGGTTCTTTGTAATCTCCTAGCCCCATCAATCTATCCAAGCATATTTCGTCGGTCTCGCTGAACAAGAAGGACCTTAGAGCTTGTAAAGTGGCTGTGACAACGGCTACGGAGGAATCATCCAGCGAGAATCTTAATAATAAGAATATATTCTTTTCGTTTAATGTGGGTAATGGCGGTGGTTGTAAAGCCTGGTCGTACCATCCTTTACGACTCTTTTCCATGATATTTGCCAGTGTATTTAACGCCATGCATCGCTGCTGTTGTGTAGACGATCTACTCAGTTGTAATAACTCTTGAAGAGAGTATCCTGGGCGCTCAGGCTCCTCTCCGTGGTGGTGAAGACCTTTGTCTACAGTCAGACTGTCGTCTATGAATGGAAGTAACATCCCTGTAACAGATTTTCTTCAGTTTAGGTGGCCATTTTGATTCTGGAGTGATCACATATTGGGAAAATATTTCGGCAATGATTGAAAGCTGAAATATAGTCATTCAGATCCCGATTCGTGTTATTTTCTTACCATTAAAGTCGAAGCGAGCGTTGTAAGGTTCTTCTGATCGTGAGTCATTTGTAGTCACAGGTATTTCCTCCATCCATTCAAGTTTCTCTGTTTCTATTGTATCCATATGCACCCAGCCCTTCTCTTCAACTTGTTGAACAATATCTGCCGGTGGCTTTGGTATACTTTTAGTTTCCAATTGGTTGGAAGTTTCTTCGAGATAATGAGCCGCAGCTTTTTCTTGCGCTTCATCTAAACCCGCCTGACTACGGTCTTCTGTGTCTGATTTGCATGGTTCAATGTCCATCTTAGCCTCCTGTGGTTTTTTCTTTTTTCTAGTCTTTATAAATTCTATCAAAGTTGGGTCGAGTGTTGCGTGAAGCTTCTCTTTCTCTTTCATTATATCGTCAGGATCCATTTTCTCGAGCCTCTGAACATTAGTTTTATGTATTTCCGTCGCCCACGGGCCATCGACCAATACGCTCTTATCTGTGCTTGACGGAATTTCTGATTCTTCTTCTGACTGATTTAAGTCATGAGATCTTTCAACGAATTTAACTTGTTGATGGAAGAGACTTTCCTCGCTATCAGATGCCTGTGAAAGAAAGAAAAAACAAAGAATATCATTGCCGTGTGATTAACGTGAGATAAGGTGATTATGAAACAAAGAAATCCCAATATCAATCAACCGACCATTTTCTCAGATATAAAAACCTCCGGAAATCCAGTCCTTGACGTAACTGATAATAAGGTTTCATCAGATTCAGGTTTTAGTGGTCCATCAAATCTTTTTTCCACTATATTTCCGAGTAGAATAGTTGACGGTGTTGCAGCAGTGTTTGACATCGAGTCTATAGATCTTTCGACAATATTACCAGAAGCTGTTGCTTCCGATTCTTGTCTGTTCACTATTCGTCGTAGTTTCTCGTCGTACTCGTCGTCGATCGATTCCTCTGCCAGGGTTCCATCCGTTTGAAATCTGAATCGTTTACGTTCTGAAAATTTAGACCGTGGTCTACCCGAAGGCTTTGTTTGTGTATGTTCGCTGGTTTCTGGTCGAACATTTATAACCGTAGCTGCTGGTTTATTATTCGATTTTAGAAACTCTTCTTGCATTGTGAACAACTCTTCCTCACCGCCGCCGGGTTTCGGTCGTTTTAGAGATGCTGGTTCCATTGTCTGCGTTTTTTTTTTTGTTTTTCTCGTCAGCGATTTATATAATTATAAAAAAAAAAAATTCGAAGTTATACGATTGCAATGATTATTCGAGTGAATTTAAACCCGCTATTTTACTGTCTCAATTAATTGATCGACATTTATTTTGTTCTAGTATTAAAAAGGGAGTTATATTAAAAAATATCACAAATCATAGGTTAGTTTTCAGAATTCTCCACATGTCTTGCAACGTGTATCGCGTAATCTGCCATAATCCACGGTATGTAATCAGTCAGAAATTTTGTCATTCATTATCAATTACTAGTTATGTATTTTCTACATATTTATAACATACGGTATATTTTTAAAGCAATTTGTCGACGCGCTTATATGTCAAGATTCATACTCGGCAGCCATGCTGCATTTTGCTGCATTTGATCAAAAACTACACTCGCACTCCATCTATACTCTTCGGTGGTGGAAAATCATAGGACAATCGATTAATTTTTACGACTGAACGATAGCCACTTTTTAATTATCTTAGCATTGTCATGGCCTATAGGGGATTCCCATAGTATGCATACTTGATTCGTAAATTACCGTTCATGCATATTTCAAACTGTTGCTTATAAATTAGTAACAATTTTCTGCATGCATAATTTACGGATTGCCTGAACAGGGTGATATTCCGGGTACATCGCGGTACCGCAAGTCTCGGACCGTCAGGCGGCTGATAAACGTGTGCGCGAAATTATCAGGTTCGCCGATCGACTATTAGGTAGGTATAGTATAGTCAGAATTCAATCAACGCGATCGTAGCCAGAGATCGTAGATGAGAAATAGAAGAACAGAAAAATCCACGGCTACGATCTGTGGCTACGATCGCGTGGATCGACTCTCGACTGTACTATACCTACCTAATGGTCGGGCGGCGATTATTATTATTTTTTTTAATAAGCAAAAGAAGTTTAAACAGCGTACGGCACACGGGAATAGTAGGGAATTGGAATTAATGCATTTTCAGCCAATTCAAAATTGCAGCACACCTCCTCAGGTCGGATGTTGTCTTCATACCAGGTGGATTTTCGAATACAAATTTTCCTAACTGGTTAACGCTTAATAATTCTTAGTTTGAGTTGTTCTTTTAATTGTTCGTTCGTTTGTACACGTCGCTAGTTTTGATATCCCCTCCCGCAGCAACTACTCAATCGACACATAGAGTGCGCTGGTCGCGTATGAATGAACGAGTGGTAAGATAGTAGTGCTGCACAAATATGCGGATAAAAAAATTACTACGTTTTCTGAGAAGCGCTCGTCTATGAATGAAAAGATAGTGGTGCTGCACAAATATGCGGACAAAAAAACTACGAGCCTTTCTTTATATTCTTGGAGGCGTGGCAAATAGCTCATTGATAAAATTCTGAATAGCAGTAGAAAAACTACTAACTCTTTATTAGATTCATTGATACAATGAAAGATAGTGGCGCGTGGAAATGATGCGAAGAAGTTGAAAAGAATTACTGATATTTTATTGCATTTATGTTTGCATTATAGGTATGTCTGAACAAATAGAAATAAAGCAGTTGAAATAAATTCACAACTACTATATATGTACATAAATTATGGTATATATATATAAATAAATATATATATATATCTATCTATGATACGTATATATATATACGTATTTATATATGTGGTATATAAAAAAAATGAATCATATAGTATCCCAGTCAGCAAAAAATTAAAAGTGGTCTTAAAGACGTCATATGGACGTCCAATGCGCCACTTTTTGAGCTTTTAAAGACGTCTCAAGACTTAAAGACGTCTTAAAGATCCCAAAAGTCTAATAGACCGAAATAAAAACTGTACGGATGACCCGGGTCCAGGAATCATGAGGTCTGGAATCCAGAGATTGAGGTGAGAATTGGTATGCAATGATCAATGTAGATTATATTATGCATTGGGTTATACCTACATGGACATTCTGAATCAAATTTACCTGAAGTCTATTTCTGTTATTTTTTATTTCTTTGACTTTCTTTTGGAAGTGAGTTTCCCTGTATCGAAATACGACCTGGTATATATTGTGTCAAGTTTTTCGTGAATAATAACTAATTATTATAATACTCGTTTGTTTTTCATCCAACATTTTATTTCTTAAATCTTCTAAATCACTCATTTTTTTTCAAGGAAACCGAGGAGGCAAAAAGGAGGAAAGGGGTGTCAAGAATCAGAAGAATAACCAAAATCGTAGTTGCACAGTTTGCTGCATGGACCAAATCATTCGGACAAATCAAATGTAAGATTAATCGGTATTCGTAACACAATCTTGAAGTAGGTCCGATTTCTACTAAGGTCTGGTAGATTCTATGTATTCAAAATTTCAGTTTGTTCCTTTTGAAGTTTGAATTTGATGGAATGGAATTCTATACAAAGAAAATTCTATTTCTGTATGAATATATCGCGATTACAATTATATGAATGTTAGATTAATGAATGTTAGACGATTCATTTTTTCTTTATGTATTTGTCACAGTGTACGGAATACGACTCACCTAGTAAGATTCTTATCCAGAAAATCTAGCGAGCTCCAAAAACAAATTAGACGGATTGAAGAATCGGCGAATAAAGAAAAGGTGAGCATTATATCGAGATATAATTTTATTGATGTTCATCATTTATTCATCGTTACTATTATTATTACTATTCGATTGTCAGGTGGGTGTGTCTACAAAAATAGAAAATACATTTGTAATTGGTATTCTTTTCTATTGTATCATCAATTACGTGTTGTTGTAAAAACACTGAATCTGACTAACGAACCGTATTTATACGTATAAGGGAGACATTCGCGCAGATTCCAGGGTTGAATGTATATTTTTGTCGAAATAATTCGTAAATCGAAAATTTAACTAGACCCCAAATACTGCAAAAGAACCTCGCCACTATAGATATGTATTTTAGGTAAAAATCGTCGAATATTCTATAATAAGTATATTCGTTTGAGAATTTATGATTTCCGGGTGAAATAACGAGATTTTTTACTCTCATTTTCGTCTCAATTCATTTTTTAAATGTTGGCTTATTCGAAGAAAAATTTCAGAATGCATTTACCTTTTCAAACCTCGCGCCATACGACCGAAGTTGCCAGGGCTGCGTTCGAAAACGTCACCTGCGGGTGCTATGACGTTTTGGAACGCAGCCCAGCGCGGGAGCAGAAAACTGTTCCCGCGTTCCGGTCATTTCCGGTCGTTCCTCACGCTGAAAGGCGGCGACTTTCGTCAGCTCGAATTTTCCGTGTCATTTATATACGTGACCAGAGTGGCATCGGTCGACATCTCGACGCCTCATAGTTGAGGCATGGTGTTATAATTCGATGTAGACGTCTTTGTCAAGGTAAGAGATTGTAATCTTGCGATTCAACGATCATTATCTGAGGAAAAAATATTTCATCGCGGTTCAACTCCGATTGTTGTGAAGTTCCATGCCAGTTTTAACTTTTCTCTCGACTTCCCTCGACCGGTTGCCGGTGGATATTTATATTAATTCTACATCTTTCCTTTTTCAACGTAAATTCTTCATTTCATCGTGTGATAATTTCGAGTCCTGAAAAAAGTCATCGTAAATGGAGTTCATTCGAAACGAAACTTGAAATATTCTACGCGGAGGAAATCCCGAGAGGGGCGGGTAGCGGGAAAACAAATTGGCTTTGGTTTGAAAATTTATGATTCACGGGTGAAATAACGAGATTTTATACTCTCATTTTCGTCTCAATTCATTTTTCAAATGTTGGCTTATTCGAAGAATTTGTTATTTATTTTTTTACTTTTTCTAACGTCTGCTTGCGCAGACGCAAAAAAATGTGCCTGCGTACGCGCAGAAAACTGCAACTGCGTTTATGGTCGTTCCGTGGAGGGGCGGGTAAATAAGCCGCCATCTGAATCGAAGCAATACGTTGTGAAATAATCATGTCGAGTATAATAATGTTTTTGGAGTAACAAACGGTCGTTAAAATGATAAAAAAGGTATGAATAGTCTTATCCTAGTATTTCGCGATCCTTTGAAGCCAAATTCAACTCCGAGCTCGCAATTTATTGACCATAAGCCGCTTTTGAGTGAACTTTTTTCCAACCGTTGCACAGTCAACTGTTTCCCGCAGTTATGCGTTAATATTATTTCGACTTGCGAATAGCCAACAATTAAGTATCTTTCGAATCGGTTGTGATATAATACTCCATTACATTTAACGGTATCATGTATAAGTTGATATGCGTATAATCGTATGTAGAACGTAAATAGTCAAACAACGAATATATATATACAATATATAAATATATACGAGGGAGTTATCGATGCACAGATCGCAGGTTGTTTACATTTCGACAAAGTTTGAAAATCTTAGGACCGATTTTTTACTCATTTTCACGGTTTAATCTCATATAATAAAACACTAATTGAATGAAAATAGAAAATAATAATTTTATTAAGTCCAATTTCAGAGGAAATACATTATTTACATTAACCTGATTAACAAAACAATCATTTTGTTACAGATACAAACCGCCGCAGGTCAAAGACGCAGATTGAAAGTTCTGAAGCTGTTGATATACATCAAATGTATCTTTCCGATAAATTGAATGAGAGGTAAGCCACTAAATGAAATATTATTCAGTTTGTCAGTCTCATTTCTAGATCGATATTTAGAATCATAATTTCTTTAAAAAAAAAAAAACAGAAGTGGCAATATGTATAAGCAATAAATATACATTTCTCTTTGGCGAACTGAAATCTTTTCAAATACACATAAGCATGTTTTTTGTATTCGATCTATAATACGAATCTTATATATTCCCTTTACATTTTTATTAAATTTTCATTTCCTGTTCAATTTTCCTCACAGAAAAGTATATGGTCTGCGGGTCTAGGGATGCGAAAAGTCTGATAAACAGAAATAAGAACTGTATGGATGACTCGGGTCCAGGAATCATGAGGTCTGGAGTCCAGAGATTGAGGTGAGAATTGGCATGCAATGACCAATGTAGTGTGCTTTGGGTTATACATATATATTCTAGATAGATTTGAGATAAAGTGGGTAAGCTTTTTCTATAAATTTCGAAAGAAATTCTTGATTTTCACTAAACTTTTCTTCACTCAATTGTTAGTGAATTCCAACTATTCGTAAATTAATTTTACAGATATAATGAATTTTGAATTTACAATGAGTCACGAGTATTGGCAAGGATTATTTGTATACATGCACACGAATTCGCAATCCAATGTATTGTAATGAGATACAATGAGGTATGTCTATTCCAAGCATTATTCGGAGACACGAGTGTGAATTCACAAGACATTGCCTCTGTAAAATTATTTTTACAAATGGTTCAAATTTACTAACATCTTAGTGAATTCAAATAGAATAAAACTCAAAAGATTATTCGAAATTTATAGAATAAGCTTACCAATTCACTTTTGCTGCACCATATTCGTAATTTTGCAAAACTTTTGTATATAAGATATTTGTAAATTAACAATCATTTTTAACAGTGTATCTTTTCGAATAGACTATCATATACTTATGGTACTTATACGACTTTTTGTTACCTGAAGTTCATACTTCAGATGCATTAGGTGAAATACGAATAAGGCTTCGTAATATTAGAGTAGATTATGATGCCCGTCCGTTTCTCTATGTTTCATGTGTGTCTGCAAGCTGTCGGAGAAGCTGGCACAAGCTGCATCTGTCGAAGATCCTGGAGAAGAAGGGATGAAAACGAATATCCGAGTACAAAATGCTAGAGATGCTGCTGAAATGCATAGGAACAGATTCCAGAGGCACACGATACAAATCCAATCTGCGGGTCTAGAAATCCCAAAAGACTGATGAACCGGAAATAAAAACTGTATGGATTACTCAGGTCCAGGAATCATGAGGTCTGGAGTCCAGAGATTGAGGTGAGAATTGGCATGCAATGACCAATGTAATGTGCTTTGGGTTATACATATATATTCTAGATAGATTTGAGATAAAGTGGGTAAGCTTTTTCTATAAATTTCGAAAAAAATTCTTGATTTTCACTAAACTTTTCTTCACTAAATTGTTAGTGAATTCCAACTATTCGTAAATTAATTTTCACAGGTAATGAATTTTGAATTTACAATGAGTCACGAGTATTGGCAAGGATTATTTGTATACATGCACACGAATTCGCAATCCAATGTATTGTAATGAGATACAATGAGGTATGTCTATTCCAAGCATTATTCGGAGACACGAGTGTGAATTCACAAGACATTGCCTCTGTAAAATTATTTTTACAAATGGTTCAAATTTACCAACATCTTAGTGAATTCAAATAGAATAAAACTCAAGAGATTATTCGAAATTTATAGAATAAGCTTACCAATTCACTTTTGCTGCACCATATTCGTAATTTTGCAAAACTTTTGTATATTAGATGTTTGTAAATTCACAATCATTTTTAACAGTGTATCTTTTCGAATAGACTATCATATACTTATGGTACTTATACGACTTTTTGTTACCTGAAGTTCATACTTCAGATGCATTAGGTGAAATACGAATAAGGCTTCGTAATATTAGAGTAGATTATGATGCCTGTCCGTTTCTCTATGTTTCATGTGTGTCTGCAAGCTGTCGGAGAAGCTGGCACAAGCTGCATCTGTCGAAGATCCTGGAGAAGAAGGGATGAAAACGAATATCCGAGTAGAAAATGCTAGAGATGCTGCTGAAATGCATAGGAACAGATTCCAGAGGCACATGATACAAATCCAATCTGCGGGTCTAGAAATCCCATAAGACTGATGAACCGGAAATAAAAACTGTATGGATTACTCGGGTCCAGGAATCATGAGGTCTGGAGTCCAGAGATTGAGGTGAGAATTGGCATGCAATGACCAATGTAATGTGCTTTGGGTTATACATATATATTCTAGATAGATTTGAGATAAAGTGGGTAAGCTTTTTCTATAAATTTCGAAAGAAGTTCTTGATTTTTACTAAACTTTTCGTCACTCAATTGTTAGTGAATTCCAACTATTCGTAAATTAATTTTACAGATATAATGAATTTTGAATTTACAATGAGTCACGAGTATTGGCAAGGATTATTTGTATACATGCACACGAATTCGCAATCCAATGTATTGTAATGAGATACAATGAGGTATGTCTATTCCAAGCATTATTCGGAGACACGAGTGTGAATTCACAAGACATTGCCTCTGTAAAATTATTTTTACAAATGGTTCAAATTTACCAACATCTTAGTGAATTCAAATAGAATAAAACTCAAGAGATTATTCGAAATTTATAGAATAAGCTTACCAATTCACTTTTGCTGCACCATATTCGTAATTTTGCAAAACTTTTGTATATTAGATGTTTGTAAATTCACAATCATTTTTAACAGTGTATCTTTTCGAATAGACTATCATATACTTATGGTACTTATACGACTTTTTGTTACCTGAAGTTCATACTTCAGATGCATTAGGTGAAATACGAATAAGGCTTCGTAATATTAGAGTAGATTATGATGCCTGTCCGTTTCTCTATGTTTCATGTGTGTCTGCAAGCTGTCGGAGAAGCTGGCACAAGCTGCATCTGTCGAAGATCCTGGAGAAGAAGGGATGAAAACGAATATCCGAGTAGAAAATGCTAGAGATGCTGCTGAAATGCATAGGAACAGATTCCAGAGGCACATGATACAAATCCAATCTGCGGGTCTAGAAATCCCATAAGACTGATGAACCGGAAATAAAAACTGTATGGATTACTCGGGTCCAGGAATCATGAGGTCTGGAGTCCAGAGATTGAGGTGAGAATTGGCATGCAATGACCAATGTAATGTGCTTTGGGTTATACATATATATTCTAGATAGATTTGAGATAAAGTGGGTAAGCTTTTTCTATAAATTTCGAAAGAAGTTCTTGATTTTTACTAAACTTTTCGTCACTCAATTGTTAGTGAATTCCAACTATTCGTAAATTAATTTTACAGATATAATGAATTTTGAATTTACAATGAGTCACGAGTATTGGCAAGGATTATTTGTATACATGCACACGAATTCGCAATCCAATGTATTGTAATGAGATACAATGAGGTATGTCTATTCCAAGCATTATTCGGAGACACGAGTGTGAATTCACAAGACATTGCCTCTGTAAAATTATTTTTACAAATGGTTCAAATTTACCAACATCTTAGTGAATTCAAATAGAATAAAACTCAAGAGATTATTCGAAATTTATAGAATAAGCTTACCAATTCACTTTTGCTGCACCATATTCGTAATTTTGCAAAACTTTTGTATATTAGATGTTTGTAAATTCACAATCATTTTTAACAGTGTATCTTTTCGAATAGACTATCATATACTTATGGTACTTATACGACTTTTTGTTACCTGAAGTTCATACTTCAGATGCATTAGGTGAAATACGAATAAGGCTTCGTAATATTAGAGTAGATTATGATGCCTGTCCGTTTCTCTATGTTTCATGTGTGTCTGCAAGCTGTCGGAGAAGCTGGCACAAGCTGCATCTGTCGAAGATCCTGGAGAAGAAGGGATGAAAACGAATATCCGAGTAGAAAATGCTAGAGATGCTGCTGAAATGCATAGGAACAGATTCCAGAGGCACATGATACAAATCCAATCTGCGGGTCTAGAAATCCCATAAGACTGATGAACCGAAAATAAAAACTGTATGGATTACTCGGGTCCAGGAATCATGAGGTCCGGAGTCCAGAGATTGAGGTGAGAATCGGCATGCAATGACCAATGTAATGTGCTTTGGGTTATACATATATATTCTAGATAGATTTGAGATAAAGTGGGTAAGCTTTTTCTATAAATTTCGAAAGAAATTCTTGATTTTCACTAAACTTTTCTTCACTAAATTGTTAGTGAATTCCAACTATTCGTAAATTAATTTTCACAGGTAATGAATTTTGAATTTACAATGAGTCACGAGTATTGGCAAGGATTATTTGTATACATGCACACGAATTCGCAATCCAATGTATTGTAATGAGATACAATGAGGTATGTCTATTCCAAGCATTATTCGGAGACACGCGTGTGAATTCACAAGACATTGCCTCTGTAAAATTATTTTTACAAATGGTTCAAATTTACTAACATCTTAGTGAATTCAAATAGAATAAAACTCAAGAGATTATTCGAAATTTATAGAATAAGCTTACCAATTCACTTTTGCTGCACCATATTTGTAATTTTGCAAAACTTTTGTATATAAGATGTTTGTAAATTCCCAATTATTTTTAACAGTGTATCTTTTCGAATAGACTATCATATACTTATGGTACTTATACGACTTTTTGTTACCTGAAGTTCTTACTTCAGATGCATTAGGTGAAATACGAATAAGGCTTCGTAATATTAGAGTAGATTATGATGCCTGTCCGTTTCTCTATGTTTCATGTGTGTCTGCATCCTGCAAAAAAAAAATTCTTCGCGACCGAGTTGCATGGAAAGCTGTCGGCGAAGCTGGGACTGTCGAGGATGCTGGAGAAGAAGGGATGAAAACGAATATCCGAGTACCAAATGCTAGAGACGCTACTGAAATGCATAGGAACTAGTTTCTGCCTATGTACAACAAAATCTCTTCAAAATTCATCACGACAGGGTTTCACACCAGGGAGTGAAGCAGTCCAAGCACCGGGGGAATGATAGCAAGATAATGCTGCACTGCGGAGTATTAATAAAGTAGCATAAGCAAATAGTTCGTAATTATAGTTCCTTTTGAATAAGTTTTGGTAAAATCTCGCATCTAGTCTGAGAATCGATTCCGTTTGAAACGTTGTACAGAAAACAAACTGGGCTGGTTGCCACTAATTTTCAGCCAGCAGACTTTGTAACCCAGTTTATGTGTGATAAATAACGAAAAACCTAATTATAATATTTTCTACGATTAGTGACAACCACAAGCTTTTATATCACAGCATCTGCTGCCCGCTCTATGTAACATTAAAATCAACGTCCTACTCCAGACATGTCGGATACTAGTTTCAATATTCAACAACAACTTTCAAATCATTTTACAAATCGCTCTACAGATTATTCCAAATCAATTTAATTATGGAAGCTATAAGCGGTAATATAATAACTCGTTTTCATAAAGCTCGCTATACTTGACCAGTTCATTTGGTCATATTATAATCGTACAAGGAAAAGACTTGTAATATTACATAATAGATGAAAATTCGTGATGATATATTATTAACGATACGTTCTCTCGCATGTATTATATTGTATTTAGCCCTTGGGTACCAACCCGAAGGTCTTGATGCTTTTTATTTGTTTAAACTCGTTGTGTTTGGGATAGTTGGGATTACCCATTACCGTACGAAATATTCCCAATAACTATTCAGGTAACAGAGCATAATACATGCATATACGATATATATATTTGTCAAGTATAATTCGCTCTATTGTCAAATTGTCCATAATGAATAGAGAGTAGACTATTCTTATTAGTATCTTTGAGAGAAGAACTATATTTATAGAGTAATGAATTATTCTACTATTCTCGTGGCGAAATTTCGTTGTTAAAGTATTATTGTTGACGAAAACTATAGCGAAAATAATGACTGTTCTCTATTCGTATAGTGGTCTGGAAAATAAATATAAACAGCTCGCTGTTCTCAACGAGGCCGATATTAAAATTATCTGCTTCCAACATTGTACTTGGCATTCTGTAAAATATGCCTTCGAACGTATATGTATGCATTATCGTCGCAACGATTAGTTTAGAGTATAATAATCGTTTTGTTATAGCCTAATTATAGTTCTAGCTAATTTCCAAGCTGGGAAAGTATCAAATATGTAGTTTACAGTGATATACGTAATATATTATACCCATTACGATCACATCTACGATTTTTCCAATCAAATATTCAGTGGTGTGAAAATTGTAATTGAATTTTTCTCAAATACTCGTTACTTTCGTAATGTGTAATTGGATTTTCATCTGATTACACATTACTTTGGTGATGACTTGATTCAATTACACATCACCAAAGTAATGTGTAATTGAATCAAGTTCATCACCTTTAAATAACTTTATGATTACCCTTACTCTATTGTTAGCAATGCATGCAAATACATAGACTAAGACAACAAGGCTGAGAACGCGTGAAAAGAAAGGATAAGAAGACAATAGGATGAATGACTACGATAGATTGTTTAGGGATTGTACAGCGACATGACGTATTCGTAATACTACGATAAGTGTGTGTGTGGGTATAAACCTAAGTACGCTAATCTCACGCACACCGCGAAAAATCAGTCAGTAGACAATACAGTCCGAAGTCCGCGAAACCCCCACGCCTCCAAAAACAGGTTGGGAGTGAAAGCAAAATCCAAAACGAAATTCGTAGGTCAGTATTAGTCGAAACTCAGTCGAGGCAAGACGTAAATTTTATTAAAACCTGCTCGTTACATGTGTGAGAGTAATACAGTGAACTGTGTGAACAGGGGGCTATCAACTCGAGAATTTGAGACTTATAATAATTAATTTCATTATTTCACTATGTTTTAGATGTTTTTAAATGGAGATGTTTGAGCTCGCGTATTTGGAAGCGAAATCGGGACCGGGTAGACCTCGGGCGGGGATGCTGGCCTTCCCGGGGCCTCATGGTTGAGGTCTTGACCGGGGTGGTTGACACGCTGGAAAACCAGCGTGGCTTATTACAGTCCGCGGATCGGGATGACATGACAAGAAATTAGAAATCAAAAAAAAATCTATGCTCTCCCTTCGGGCAGAGTAGTGCGGGTGCTGGACGTGGAGATCGGGTGAGATGGTACCCACACACACCGATGTCCGGGGTCTGCGTCGGTTCTGCCGGCGATGAGACCTGTGTTAAACGGAGAATCATTAGATCGTTTTCCAAGTTGATATAAGCGTTGAAAAGTTACCGCTCAAACAAATGTAAAGCCCGTCAAATAAATCCCAGATTAGTCTCTAATTTCTGCTTGCCTTATTATTGATCAATGAATTGACCCCAAACCCCATATCTTCGACCTGAGTCTATCGGAAGGGTGATAGTCGAGACCTATAGCTAAAATAAGGAACGTTGGGTGCCTGTAGTTCAAGAGCGCGAGGTATGTCACCAACATCTATAATTACTTTAAATTACTTCACTTTATAATTACTTTTACTAATTAAATCGAGTTCAATTACACGTTACCAAAGAAATGTGTAATTGAATGAGGTTTATTACTTTTCAATAACTTTACTTTATAATTACTTTGAATAACTTCTACAATTACTTCAAATAAATCGAGTTCAATTACACATTACCAAAGTATTGAGTAATTGAATAAGTAATTTCATCAAAAATGCAATCAGTGACTCGCAATACTGCAAATATCCATGTAATAATAAGATCATTTATGCAATAAACATGTATTATTATAGTAAATTGGCGCATTCTTGAATAAATATCTCTTGAAATTGTAAATAATCGATCGTTGAATCATTTTCCCCTGTCCTTTCCTTGCCTTTAAGTCAAAAATCATGAAAATCGCATGGGTTCATAAAGCCCCGAAATATTTTTGCAATAAATATTAGTCCGCCTCACCATATGCAACCCGCATGCCATTCGTGTAAACGACAGGGTCCATGTTAATTTTTGTTGCCTATTTGGTGTTTTCCGATTGCCTAGATTTAGGCGTATCGTAGTAATTCAGAAAAAAGGTCGAAAAAAAGGTTCCGGCAGTTGATACCTTATTTAAGGAGTCGGATTTCTGGCAGTTGATACCTCGATTTGAGTCGCTTTACGATGAAATATCTACTGCCAGAAAATCGACCAATCAGGAGGCTGCTTGAGCCAATTTAGGCTCAATTTCTCGAAAAGGAGCCTCCTGATTGGTCGATTTTTAAATTAAATCAAGTTACGGCGCTACAGAGGCTAGCCATCAGCAAAATTCTGGATTTCTGGCAGTTGATACCTCATTCAGGTACCAACTGCCAGAAATCGGACTCCTTAAAAACGTATCAACTGCCAGAAATCCAGAATTTTGCTGATGGCTAGCCTCTGTAGCGCCGTAACTTGATTTAATTTAAAAATCGACCAATCAGGAGGCTCCTTTTCGAGAAATTGAGCCTAAATTGGCTCAAGCAGCCTCCTGATTGGTCGATTTTCTGGCAGTAGATATTTCATCGTAAAGCGACTCAAATCGAGGTATCAACTGCCAGAAATCCGACTCCTTAAATAAGGTATCAACTGCCGGAACCTTTTTTTCGACCTTTTTTCTGAATTACTATACTACGCCTGAATATAGGCATTCGGAAATCACCAAATAGGCAACAAAAATTAACATGGGCCCTTCCGTTCACACGAATGGCATGCAGGTTGCATATACTCAGGCGCATTAATATTTATATTATATATATTAATATTGTTATATTTATATATATTAATATTGTTCGGGGCTTTATGAAATCATGCGATTTTCATGATTTTCGACTTATAGGCAAGGAAAGGACAGGGTGAAATGATTCAACGATCGATTATTTACAATTTCAAGAGATATTTATTCAAGAATTCGCCAATTTACTATAATAATACATGTTTATTGCATAAACGATCTTATTACTACATGGGTATTTGCAGTGTTACGAGTCACTGATTACATTTTTAATGAAATTACTTATTCAATTACCCAATGGTTTGGTAATGTGTAATTGAACTCGATTTAATTAGTAAAAGTAATTATAAAGTAAAGTAATTTAAAATAATTATAGACCAGACCAGATGTGAGATTTTATCAAAACTGATTCAAAAGGAAGTGTAATTACGAACCATTCGCTGATGCTACTTTATTAATACTCCGCGGTGCAGAGTTGTCTTGCGGTCATTCCCCCGGTGCTTGAACTGCTTCACTCCCTGGTGTGAATCCCCTGTCCTGATGAATATTGAAGAGGTTTTGTTGAGGATAAGCAGGAGCTATTTTCCCTCGGTGAACAACGCCTGTGAAGATAAAAATTAGATAAGTATAGGGTACATTGGATAGATTAAGTTTATGTGTTTTTCAAGCAAACATTCTCAACTATAAGTACCAAAGAATTTCTAATTGTGATTATACATCTGTATGAAATTTATTATAATATATTTCTTATGATTGATTTTGTAAGCCCGTCTGAACCATTTTTAAATTTGATATAAACTTTTAACTATTTTCAACAGAATCAAGAATGTCAATAAGCTAGTATTACTATTGCATGCATGAATAGATTTTTCAATATTTCAATCGTTATGACTGGTACTAGAGACTCTGGAGTAATTTATCACCAATATTGAATTATGTTCCATGTTTAAAAAATAAATGTGATGCCTAATTAGGCCTACAGCTATCTACCCTTCTATTTATTTTCAAACCTTGAAACTTTGATCCTGGTTATTCAAATATTTCTCTACTACGAGGTGAGTCTACTATATTTCAATAAGGTAAACATATTCTCTCGAGATCTATCAATCATATTTCAGGTTTGTCATTAAAAAGAGAGAATTTATTGCTATTTCCAAGAATTGAGTGTGCTTTCTCTCCTAGGCTTACCCTATAACGAGACGGACAATATCTTACCTCTAGGTATATTATTTCGCGTCGGTATCGTATCCTTTGCAGCTGAGTGAAACCGAGTTGTCGTCAAAGGTTCTGGCGTATACGGGGAGACAGAAGCAAGCCGGAGGCCCCAGTATCGGCAGTATCGAGTCAAAGATACAGGGTGAGCGTCGCGGTTACTTGGCCGATGAGTATTGTGGTACATACACTTGGAAAAGTAATCAGTCCAAGATCTGTATCGGATCGCGAAGTATGTTTTAGCAATGATTGTTTTGCAGACATACATTTATAGTTAAATTGGGTGTTTGGCTAATATAATAGGAAGCTCACCATTATCTCGGTCGACCGTTAATCCAGGACTAGCCGGGCAGTGTTGGTTGGCGTCCATCTCCGATCAAGTGGCACGCAGGATCTATGCAGTTCAAGTATCAGCGATGTTCATTCTCATCTCCGTCCACCGATAATGCTGTCAAAGAATCGAATAAAAGCATAAATCGGGGAACGAGTATTATCCCGAAAAATACTTGTCAAGTCGAAATAACACGACAAATTAGTTACTCCTTCGGAGTCACGAAATATGCTGTAAAACAAACGACGCTACAGGGCGAGGGACTCGGAATTATATGCCAATAATATAACGGGATGATAATTATCGCCAAGTTATCAAACGAAACTCTCTCGCGCATTATATTTGTATTCAAAACTAGATTTCAGCACATTTATTCACTGGTATAAATAGAATGTACTTGAAAATGAACAATATCTGCAATTATAATCAAAGCCTGCTTACTTCTACGATTAAAATACGAGACGCGTGAATTCTGTCGGAAAAGTATTGAATACAATTTCACTTGTTTTCGAGTAGCTTTGAAAATTGTCGATTATTTATTGCCGACGTACAATATTGATCGAAATATTTTAAACTCACCCATGTCCGCAACGTTCCTCCGTTGATATCAGCCTTTCCGAGCCGCAAATCTCCTCGACACGTGTCACAGATCTTTACTCGAGGATGCCGCGCAAATGACTGAACGCTGCGCCCGGCGTTCTTGGTATACCGTCGCGCGGCGCGGGGTGGGGACGATAATAATTGCCCCACCAATTTGATTAATCGCTTCAATCTACTTGCTAGGATAAATCAAATAAGAATTTTACATTTTTAATAACAAAGAATAAAAAAATGAATATTGAAAATGTTTATACCGGATGATTCCTGGCTTACATCTCAGTGGTTTGGGTAGTTGTGAATTTATTTCAACTGCTTTATTTCTATTTGTTCAGACATACCTATAATGCAAACATAAATGCAATAAAATATCAGTAATTCTTTTCAACTTCTTCGCATCATTTCCACGCGCCACTATCTTTCATTGTATCAATGAATCTAATAAAGAGTTAGTAGTTTTTCTACTGCTATTCAGAATTTTATCAATGAGCTATTTGCCACGCCTCCAAGAATATAAAGAAAGGCTCGTAGTTTTTTTGTCCGCATATTTGTGCAGCACCACTATCTTTTCATTCATAGACGAGCGCTTCTCAGAAAACGTAGTAATTTTTTTATCCGCATATTTGTGCAGCACTACTATCTTACCACTCGTTCATTCATACGCGACCAGCGCACTCTATGTGTCGATTGAGTAGTTGCTGCGGGAGGGGATATCAAAACTAGCGACGTGTACAAACGAACGAACAATTAAAAGAACAACTCAAACTAAGAATTATTAAGCGTTAACCAGTTAGGAAAATTTGTATTCGAAAATCCACCTGGTATGAAGACAACATCCGACCTGAGGAGGTGTGCTGCAATTTTGAATTGGCTGAAAATGCATTAATTCCAATTCCCTACTATTCCCGTGTGCCGTACGCTGTTTAAACTTCTTTTGCTTATTAAAAAAAAAAATAATAATCGCCGCCCGACCATTAGGTAGGTATAGTACAGTCGAGAGTCGATCCACGCGATCGTAGCCACAGATCGTAGCCGTGGATTTTTCTGTTGTTCTATTTCTCATCTACGATCTCTGGCTACGATCGCGTTGATTGAATTCTGACTATACTATACCTACCTAATAGTCGATCGGCGAACCTGATAATTTCGCGCACACGTTTATCAGCCGCCTGACGGTCCGAGACTTGCGGTACCCGATATCCTTGGAATATCACCCTGTAGTATATCAGACATTATGGTTTTGAAAAATCAGTTCTGCAATGAAAATCTATGATATACCTACTAACGAACTGAAGGATATACCTTATTATTTTCTACGCGGGGTTTGAAAAAACTTTTTAATTTACTTAAAGACACAATGTATTATATCTAATTACTAAGAACAATTATAAATTATAAATAAATGTATGTACATGATATCGTATTTCCCTATTTTGACCCTTTCACAATTCTTGCTCCAATTTTACCAAGCAATAATTTTTCACCAGCTTCCAACTCCACAGCTTCAGTTTCCGCTTCTGTAAAGTGCGAAATAATCCCTGCGCCCAATACGTCTCCGATAATATTTATAGCTGTGCGAAAACGATCTCTACAAACCAATAATCAATTTGTTACACATTATATCTATGAAAGGCATGATACATGACGGCAGTAGAATTTTACATGAAGTCACGCAGATCTAATACTTCTTTATATCATAGATATCAACTAATGTTAAGATGAATCTTACTCGATGCATCAAAAATAATGTTTATGTGATAGTTACACTAGACAATCGATAGCGACAATCAGCATGACATCTTCAGCTGGAACTCCAACCGAATTTAAAACCATCACTAGCATAACGTAGCCTCCGTTTGGTAGACCAGCTGCGCCGATACAAGATATCGTGCAAGTTATACTGTACAATTAATCGATACAATTATTAGAAGAATCAGCTTGTTTCTTTTGGCTGTATTATGAGGTGTTATACCTAATTGCTATTATTCTGGCCAATGAGAATTGCAGCCCTCTTAATTGAATGATAAATACTGCCCCAAGAGCTTCATAAAGTGCGATACCATCCATGTTTATCGTAGCACCAATTGGTATAACAAATCTGGTCACCTTCGGGTCAATCCCTATTCTGTCAAGGCATCGGATTGTCATTGGCACAGTTGCTGTACTGTAAGAATAAATTATGAATTATCTACCCTTGGCTCATTGGATTTGTGAACAAGTGTGATAATGCGTAATCATGGGGAAGCAATATGTACCCAATGTCTTATGAAGGTGAATTGATCGATAATTACCTTGATGATGTTCCAAAAGAAGTTGCAAGGGCTGGACCAATTCTTGATATTATCTTGAACGGAGATTTTTTGGTACAAACGAAATAGATTAAAGGCACAGTGATCAAGCCATGAAGAATCAAACCAGTAAATACTGTCAGTACATAAATGCCTAGTCGTGTGATCATCACGTTAAAATCATCAATACCGAGTATTTTGCCTGGGATTAGAAAAAGCACTGCGATTGGGGCTATCCTAAAATGTGATCATGATTAGATTGTTGCTCTTGGACTCAAAAGTTTTTCAATCAAAATATATGTGAATGTATCGTTTATTGTCAAATTATTGCGACGCAGTTTTCACTATATTTCAACGTACATCACTACCCAATTCATGATGATCATTGAAACCTCGGAAAGGGTTTGAAAGAAATCCAATACTGGCTTTCCGGCGGACCCCATCTTTCCTAAAGCTAGCCCTAGGAACAAGCTGAAAAAGACAAGTCCCAATACGTTCGTTCCATCCGTATGCTCCTTTTCAATCTCCCATTCGGAAATTGGTACTGTTAATATAAAACAGGATTATAAGTACATAGGTATTTCTCATCGTATCAATGACCAGATCTGGTCGAATTAGTAACTAATCTACGAACCTGCAGATTTATCCTCGGGTTCCGTAAGAACCGTGTGATACTAGAAGAAGAGATAAATTCATTGTTAAAGTTGAATGCTGACATTAAAATTGCTCTCCAAAAAGATTAATTGTTTTGATTTCATTTATTTCACAACTCAGATCGTCCTTGAACTGTTGAATCTGAGGCGTCAGACAATTTACAATATAGCGTCACGTTGAAACAGTGACATTATGATACATATAATAACATCATCAACGTGTGATTGATGATGATTATTCAGAGCTGCAGCAAGAAAAAGATAATACTATGTAAATTGCAGCATCTGATTATTTTGATAAGAGTCGAGTTCTGATAAAAAATTATTGTAATATTCAAAAGAACAATTATTCATCTTACTTGCGTGAGACATGCATTTATCAGATTGTCCGGGACTAAATTTCTGTAAAATTAAAAATAAACAATGGTATTACTATACATACCGATACCAAAAATATCCAGTTATGAATAATTTGAGAATTTAATTGATTAATTGTGAATATACATATAATTCATGACTTTGGTAGAGCTCATTTGTAATGAAATCAGTTGAGGTAATAACTGAACAGCTATTAATTAGGTACAAGATTAACAAAATATGTGCCACGAGAATAATATTTGAGTAAAAAGTTAGCGTAATCACAGCTGAAATAAGAATAACGATATGAATATTTACCGAAGTAGATCTAGCAGAGTGTCTGTGGTCACAAAGTGTTGAGTAGATTCGGTAAATGTTTCATTTTTATTATAGTGCCACTGGCCGGGTCGAATTGTTTGCACAAGTATCACACTCAAAGTTATTGCTAATGTTGTTGTTAACGTGTAGTAGTACAGTGCATTCATTCCGATACTTCCTACAAAAAAATCGTTGTTTCGGACGTTATATAGGTATGAATGATATAGAATATAAATTTGATAAATAAGCCTGTACAATTACCTGATTTACTCAAACTGCAGCTAGCACTGACAATGCTGGTTACAATTAACGGCAAAATCAAACAGTTTACCATTCTGAGAAATATCTCTCCGGGAAATTGTAAATACATGATTTCACGTTGGGACCATGGCTGGTCGGTGAAATTTTTTAAAATCAATCCGATCCCAACTGCTATGACAATACTGAGCACAGTTATGATTGTCAACCAATTTTGAGACACACATGATTTTAATTTAGCCATTTTTGCAAGACTACTATTCTTATCGCTAGTAGTCTGTTGGCTCCTTGTCGTACAACGTAATCACCTTCAGGAAAATATCATTCTAGTATCTTCTATAATAGAAAATTACTTTTGAATGGAATTGCTGTAACTTAAGGTACTTCAAGTACTCACGTGTCGATCAGAAGTGTAATAGAATTATTCTCGAGAATGTGATAGGACGAAATTTGCAAGACGTTGATTAGTTGATTATACAGTAAGCCAGACGTACTGCTGTGTACGTTCAAGTAGTACGCCACAATTGAGTCAGTCACTGATTGAAATAAAATTAGCAAAAATCATAGTACTTAATGTGTGTAATTTTGCTATTCTGTAAATAGAATCAGCTGTTAAAGGTAGATTGATCGTAAATGTAGTATAAACAGCAAAACTTTTCAAATGACGCAAAGACTCACCTACTATAGGCTTATATAGATATAATAGGACGTATTCATATCTTGAGTGACTTATGAGCAATGTTAGACTCGAACCTGAAGTGACACCCCTGGGCTGAAATTCTAATGAGAACCATTCCCGCTCTAGCAAAAGATACACGAATGAATTATATTTTTGAATTATAAAAGATACAAGTTGTTAAATTTCATAATAGTTTTGGAAAA
Source organism: Tenthredo notha (assembly GCA_914767705.2). Lineage (NCBI taxonomy): Eukaryota > Metazoa > Arthropoda > Insecta > Hymenoptera > Tenthredinidae > Tenthredo > Tenthredo notha. The sequence goes on from OU611906.1 coordinate 16,128,737, forward strand.
CGCATATAGTAAATGCTTTCTACTACCATTACAGTCTATAACAGTTGGAACGCAATAGTAGCTAGTATTTTTTATACTTGCGGTCTTTACTTTGGTCATCTTGTTGCAGTATTTTTGTTTGGCGAAGTCACACATTAATGACGTTATCGAGAGATAAGCTCTGAAGACAGAGGCTTGTCCCTTTCAGTGCACAATATGCTTTTTAGCAATAATTTTTACCCCGATATTTTCGTTGTCTTTGAATTATTTTTACCGCCTGTTATTGACCCTACATTGAATTGTCGAAGTTGATCTTTTCCCAAGTCCCTCCGGATCGCCATACCCTTAGCCGCAGCTCATCCAGCTTATACATAAATCTGGCGTTGCTTATGCCCACTAATAGAACCTGATTCCAGACAATACGAGAATATATAGTTTCTAACTTTTGTTCTCTGTACAAACTTCTGACAGAGTTTCATTTCAAACGAAGGAGAGCACCGCAAAATGTTCCAGTGCCAGTAGTAACTTAGAACGTCCAATCTGTTCTCACATGTTTTATAGGTATCGCACGTAGGAGTTACAAGTGAATAAGTGCCTCATTATGAATCTTTAACTATTAAAAGTTATATCCTTTCTTTTTATTAAGCTTGTAGCTATTATAGTTTTGCCGAACGAGAATCTGTGTATTAAATATCAGGTAAAGCATTTTTTTTGTTGTTTTTTTTCTTTTATTATTCAGTAGATAGGTATTCTAATTATATAAGTACTCAAGATTGATATTGATTATGAATGTGTTATATTTTGTTGCTGTATAAGATGAGGAACTGTTGATTCATTCCGAAGATTGTTCGGACTTTTATACAATACAACCTTTAATTTATGACGAATTTAATTTTCGCAGAGTTTGAATTAAAATTCCAATGATTATTTGACGGATTGTTATTAAATATGTTTGGACAAATATTTCAGAGTAACACAGGGTTTTATTCCGTTTACTATTTGCATATTACAGGGTGCGCTAGACCGTACACCACTTTTAATCATAATTTAGTTAATTATTTACAATGTTATTATTAATAATAATAATTAAACTACTTTAAACTTTGCTAACAATGGTTTCTACTAATTATACTATTTATATCTTTCTATATTAACTCGATTCTAAAAATGTTTACTCTCTCGTTTTAGCATTATTTAAATCACATTTTTTTACCTAACAAAATCACACAGAATTAGTCAATTGTACATGCTAACTTTGATTGACGTTAAAGTTTCATTAAAATTAGCATGAACAAATTTGTTATACGTAATTAAAGCTATACTCAACATACAATAGAAACGGTTATTAAATATTAAATAGGCTATTTACTAATGTTAAATTAAACCGTTTGCAATATAATTTCTAAAAACTAAATACAATAAAGACGTTCGTTAATACAGCTAGGCCTTGGTTTAACAATTTGTTGATTTTTAATAATGATCTATATTCAAAATATACGTCTAAATGTTATAAGAGAAGTTTTAATTTCTTCAAAAAAACATTGATTTCGTCCTCCTCTATAGTGTGAGGATTCATAAGTACGGATTATAAAAAGGTCAATTCCATAAAATTATTCCAACGTGTCAGCTATAAGTACCAAACTCTAAGCAGTCCAAATATTGCCAGATCAATAATCGTACTCAATAAGTACTATTGAATGTTATAAAACAAGATGAATTGTAATATATTTCTCATATAGTAGCTATGGAGTGGAGTCAGAATATCTTTACATACATATATACGTTTATAGATATACACCATTATCAAGTTCGATTCCGAAAACAGAATAGGTATACCTCTTACGAATTATAGGGTATATAGGTCTAAGAGATGCTACGACGCTTTATACGATAATAAAATTGACAAAATTGTCAGGGAATTGATGAATTTCTTTTTTTTGTTGTAATTAAAATATAATAAAGTGTATTTCGTCGAATTTCAAAGATTCAAAGATTCTATTTGTCTGGTACCAATTTGTATATATATGCATATATGAGAATATTTTCTAACACACGAAAGAATTGACATATAATTATAATATATATATATTATGATAGTAGGTAGTGTAGAAATATTTATATATATATATTTATAATATTATATTATATTCTAAATATTGTTTATAATATTATCATGTTATTGTTATAGTTATTAATTATTACTTCGCAAGTAGGCACACTTTGATCAATTTTTCAACAATGTTTCCTTTTTATTCACTATAGCTTATAAGTTTCCCAAGACTTTTTTTTTCTTTCGTTCTTTCTTTGTTCATCGAAAATGAAGGCAAGATCATAAGGTTCTTCTTAAACAGTAAAAAAAGAAACATATTAATAGTTGGAGAAAAAGAAAAAAAAATGATTTTTCTTAACTTTGACGATGATTATTTAATTTTTTTTTTTTTGTTTCCTTTACTTAATCCTGTTGGTAGTCTTTGGTTAGCTCGCATAGAAAGTAGGTTCGGTATCTATTTTGCTTTTTATTTTTTTTTCAATTTTTTTTATAATCGCGTTATTAAGATCGTTAATTGGTATGGTGGAATGTGAAGCAAGTTAGTGGAGTGTCCAGCGTTGAAAGGCATCACTATTAGAGCATCTATAAGATGAAAAAAAAAAAAAATTATTATTAGTTTATATATAATTTATAAGCCCAATTTAATAAATAATGATAGTATTAGAGTTATTAATTGATGAGAATTGATGAACGTGTACATAATGATATTTAATATTTATTTAAGTATCGTGAAATTAACTAATGATGAATTGAATTATTACTTACATTGCATTAAAACTCCAGCAGCATTTCCCATTCAATGATAGATAGTTAGATATATTTTTTTTATTCCTGTGCTATTTTTTTCCTCCATTATTTTCCCTTGGTGCATTGTATAGATCCAGAATAAAAATTGTCACAATTTAGATGTTTATTTACGTACTCTACTTCTAATTGCAATATAGTATATCTAGCGTGTTTTAATAATAAATACGATCGATTGTTGTGCACAATACATAAATAACTTGTACTTATATATATACATTATCTAGGCTTTGCTCCGTATAGAGGATTTAGGCCATAATTTTACGTATTTCAAGAATATTTTGCGTCATGAATTCATCTTTCCATCAGGATGTTTCATTTCTGAGACGATTCCATTTTCCTTTTCCTTTCTTTACTTCTTTCTCTCTTTTCCTCTCTCTCTTTTTTTTTTTTTACATATCTTTATACAATTTTTATTATTCTCAAATTCCATTTAAAATGTCAAATATTTGTTCGATCCGTGTGTACAGTCTTAATAAGAAAAATTTTGCAATATTTTTCGTCGTTATGTCAATTATTATTTCTTAATACTCTTCAAAATATAATTAATCGATATTAGTATAATATGTAGTATTAGTGAGATCAGTACAGAATTTCGTTACCATTACCTTTATACAAAGTATTTATTTTTTTATTTTTTATTTATTTTATTTTTCTTCTCATAAGATTATATATGTATATATATATATATATATATCTTAACTTTATATACCTATTATGTATGTACTTCCTTATGCAGTTTAATATTTGGTTTTTATGTATTAGGTAATTTTTTTTTTTTTTCCATTTGTTCATTTCAATTTCATATTTAGTAGTACTTCTGCCATATGTATTAATTTTCATCGCTTTTTCACTTGAGGCAATTTGATTTTGCTCAAATAAAAGGAGAAAAATTTATTAAATGACTTTCGTTTTTTGCTGATAAACGTTCGCAAGCCGTGATAACGATTTGTAACATCCGTTTGAGAAGTCACAAATTGTAAAGCCTAGAATGAAGAAATAACTTTAAATTAATTCTTGCTCCTTAAGGTGCTTCCCTACCCAGTTCCACCAGACCTCAAAATTTGGAAAAAAGGTGTTATTAAACGGAATATCTCTGCCTGGGTACCGAAATCAATGAAACAAACTTCGTCGCGCAATTCTATGTACGATTTCGAACACGTACGGCCAAAAATATGGTTTTTTTACGCAAAAATAGAGAAGTTATCCATGTAAAACGTTTTCAAAGCCGTTTTACATGGATATCTTCTCTATTTTCGCGTAAAAAAAACATTTTTTTGGTCGTACGTGTTCGAAATCGTGCATAGAATTGCGCGACGAAGTTTGTTTCATTGATTTCGATGCCCAGGCAGAGATATTTCGTTTAATAACACCTTTTTTCCCAATGTTTTCAGGTCTGGTGGAATTGCGTGGGGAAGCACCTTAATTTGAAACAACACTGATGAATGTTATTTCACAGTATATAGAAATATCGAGAGGCATTTGAAAAGCATCCAGAATGTGATTCTATGATCAATGGTTACAGCTACTATTCCATGTGTTGTAATTAAACTTACGGACAATTAACATCACAATTGCTTTTATTTTGCAAAATTTTTCTCCAAGCTGTCTACGCATACTTTGCCATTATCTTAGGCACGTAGTAGTGCAGTATGCCACGCCTCGTGCTTTTTGAAGATCTGTAGATAACTCGAGGTATATTTCCTGACGGCGATGAAGCTATGGCTAGAGTGTGGATGAGCGATGGCTGTCCACTGGAAATTGTCAATAAATACTACTGATTGGAAATGTGCTGATTTTTTTTCAGCTATCTGAGCATAGAATACGACATTTTTGTTTCTTTAAGCATTTCGATCACGCATGGTATCTAGTAAATAGCGCATGGCAGACTAGCAACAAAATCAATTCAAAGAACACAATAATTCTGGAAACTTTTAAGCAGCCCCTAGTGTCTAACAAACATCAAGGTTTAGGCACTAATTTTCAACAAAACTCTACCTGCTCCTATAAGGGAGTTTCTTTGCGCGTCTCTGCCTTCCACTGAAATCCATTCACTCTTGTAGTAATTGGCTTGTTTCGATTTGTAGCATTTTCGATACCGTTTCTCACTCCTGCTACTAGCCTCATGGCTGGATTCGATACTAAGCCATTACGTTTTGGTTTTGGATTACTGCCACTGTAAAATAAACGGATGAAGCAAACGATTAGTTAAGATATCATATACAGTACTGAAGTAGACTCGGTGATCGGGTCTTGGACTGAGCTTAGAATGAATTCGCAACGCACAAATTCAACATTTCTGAGAACTCACCTCCCGGAATTATTTTCGGGTACGTGTTTGACGTTTCTGCCAACTCCGGCACCGCTGTTACCTAATATTATCCTCATATGGGTATCCCGTGTGAAATGAGTATCTGCAGAATTTCGTTTTTCATCATGCCCATTCTTCTTGTCTTTCCCAACGCTTAAGCCTAACATTTCATTGGTCAAGTCAAACGGTTTTGTACCATCATTTCTATCAATAATTTCAGTTTTTATATTTATTGGCTCATAAATGGCAGTCATGTGATTGTACATTCCTCCTTGGGCCTTGTATTGTATGCTTTGATTAGCTGTCAATAAAGACACACCCAATTGACTTTGTATTACACTAGCCGCAGTTTGGGCACTGGGCGGACTCGTATTAGTAGGTGAATATGGAATCAAGCTATCGCTTAGCGGCGAATGAGGCGGCGATGCGTAGATCGGACTTTGAGGCTCACTTTTCAATGGGGATAACAGCTTGCTAAGAGGGCGACTTTTTGCTCCTCTAGAGCACTGTTGCAGTTGTTGCGTAAAAGATAACGGAGCCTGCAATAGAAAATGATCAAAATGAATCCCTTGAAGATTGGCAAAAACAAGGCTTTTTGATGCTTTTTGTTTGATTGATAAGTTACTACACAAATATTATTATCAACTCTACTAACGCTGAGATTAATACAAAGAATGAGCCATGAGAAATAATCGTTTAGTTTAACTAATGATGTAAAATAAAAATTATGAGATGATTGGCTACCTACTTTAATTACCTGGTTGACCATCGAGTTCTGACTGAACTTTCCCTGATCGCTCTTAGTACTGCCAGTTAAATTGCTACTCGATTTACTATTACTCGAGTTGTTACCAAGTGATACACAACTTCTTCTCTTAGTAGAATCCGGCGATTCGGCAGGGCTATACTGTGTTGATAATGGATTCAGAATAGCCGAGGATGGCTTAGTTTCTGCAGTGGAGTTCGATGTGACGGAAGTTGCACTACTGCTACCACCTGAAATAAATTGGGTCTCAAATAATGTGGAATATAATTAATATCGGCAAAGTTTTCATTCTTTTTCTGTTCACGTTACGAAATCTTCATTCATAAATTTGCATTACTCACCTCCATTAACTCCTGGTCTCAAATTTCTTTGACTTGCTGTATGTTCTTCGAGCAGTCTTACAACGGTATCATGTCCGCTCTTAGCAGCTACTTTGATGGCATTTCTTCCACAATGATCAGAATGATTTGGGTCAGCTCCGTGATTCAAAAGAGCTCTGACACAGTGCTCGTGACCTTCTTGTGCAGCAATACCTACGAAATTAAAGTTTTTATCAAACAATAGAATTACCAGTGTTATCAAACATTCTAACATTTGCAAAATCTTTATGAATAAAATTATATCAATTGTGTGGAGATGTGATGAAATATTCTTGGTCTATTCATATGCATGTCTTACAGAGTTTCGATCACTCCCATATGATGATGATGTTTGAAAATTAACGTACAGTTTGTAAAGAGAATATAAATAAGTGCTGACGAACCTAATGCAGTTGCACCTTGATTACAAGTATGATCAGGAGTTGCCGCATGCTCTAGCAGCAACCTTACAATAGCTGCGTGTCCTTGCCACGCCGCGGAATGTAAGGGAGTTCTCCTCTCATTGTCACAGGCATTTACACTAGCCCCACCTTCTGTTAGAAGTAATGCCACCATCTCAACATGACCTTGCCATGCACTCACGTGCAACGGAGTTCTTCCCTATAATGGACATGTGATTAATGAATTGGTATCAATTTCGGCTCAAGATTTAGTATAACGTACAAAGAAACTGCGGAGTAAATGTTTATCCTCTAAGATATTCACCTCGGAATCTCTACTTTCAACGTCAGCGTGAGCATGCTCCAATAAAAATCTAGCCATAGCCAATCTGTTTTCCAACGCAAGAATGTAGAGAGTACTTCGTCCATCGGCATCCTTAGCATTAACGTCAGCGCTGTGAGCTAGTAATACTCTAACTGTGTCATAGTGTCCCTCTAGCGCTGCCAATCTGTAAATATACATGTTCGAATTGTTACTTGCACTTAGTGTGTTTAAATACTGATATTTCAGGTCAGGTGTGCCACGAGTCTGAATTTCGAATATTTAGCCATGTTTCAATCCAATGATTGGTAATGCAAAAGATAGTTAAACAGTTCATTTTATATCTGAAATTTGATATCCTAGGTAATACCTCAGAGCAGTTTTTCCGTCATGTGCATGTTGGTCTATTGGAGCTCCATGGTGCTCCAAAAGTCTTTCCACCAAGGCACTGTGTCCTTCTTGGGCAGCTAACATAAGTGCACCTTTACCATCGTTATCAGTTTCATCAACCTTTGCTCCAGCTTCTAATAACGCCTCGCATACATCAACATGTCCTTCAAACGCAGCGTAGTGTAATGGTGTCCAGCCAGAGTTGTCTCTATGCTGTTCATCTAAGCCTGGAAAAGAGTTGAAAAAAAAGTGAACATCTTCCTCGAAATAGGCGTAGACTTCATCTCAAGACTATCTGGCTCACAAAATCTAATAATCTGTAGCTGTGGTAGCAAATCTTCAAACATACCTCGATCAAGAAGCTGTTTCACCACATCTGTACCACCTTGTGCTGCAGCTACGCTAAGTACAGTTCTGCCTTCATTGTCAATACTGTCTACGTAGCATCCCCAAAATAATAGTAATGCTACAACCGATCCATGACCCATACTTGCAGCTGCCCATAGCGGGGTTCGACCCGTTGCGTCACAGTGATCAACGTCTGCTTCATATTCGAGAAGCAGTTCGCACACATCTCGGTGTCCCTCAAAAGCTGCAACTAACAGCGGAGTCATGCCATCCTTATCCTGATGGTCTACCGCAGCACCACGCTCTAAGAGTATCGTCACCACCTAAATTCAGGCACATAAATATGAATTCGATTCACAGAATTTTCATATTGAAGCAAATGTGCAAAATTCAAGAGGCAATGAAATGTTCTCTGATGATGTTCCGAGCTATGAATTATTCTATAGACAATTAAGACACATATTTTAAGTACCTTAGCGTAGCCATGATTAGCGGGCACGCAGAGGGCCGCGACACTGAGCGCTGTTCTGCCATCACTATCTGCATGGTTGATCTCTGCCCCAAAATCTAGAAGATGTTCAACGATTTCACTGTGCCCCATATAAGCGGCAGCAATTAAGGCTGTTCTGCCTTCGTCATCTGTTCTATTAACGTCTGCACCATGTTGTAGCAGCGCTTTTACAATATCTTCGTGTCCACCCCAAGCAGCTGCACGAAGTGCTGTGCGCTGATCCCAATCGGCACAATCTACCATTGCTCCTCGCTCTAGAAGCTGCTCTACAACCTGTGTAAATGAAATGTTCGATATTTGGTCTTTAGCTTGTTTAATCAAAGGGGATGTACTGCGGTGAAAAAAAGTAACGGCTGTATTGATATTTGGAGATCTTTTCGATCTATTATACAACTGTTACTTGTCGTTAACTGATAATAAGATCAGCAATGATTCATTACTCTCACAACAAACAACAGATAAATGTGAAAACGAGAAGTAAATTAAAGAATCTTGGATTCAGCATCTACAATAATCTAATAATCTATACATGGAAAGCATTAATACATAGAAATGTTATTTTGGGTGAGTCAGATTAGGTATAAGCGATAAGAAAAATTGAACTGGCGGTACAAGCACGTGCGTAGCAAGCATACCAATGATTAACACGTAACTTAACACTAGATTGATTATTCTCTTAGCACGAGAATAACAGACGGACAAATTAGACCTCATGCACACCTAGGAACCTTATTAATTTACTTTGATTTCACCCTCATTTCCCAATAACTTTTATAATCACATAATAAAAAAGAAGGATTGCAGAAAGCATCTCTTCCATCATTGCTGAAAACTGTTTCCACCTATGTACTGATCTTTCATGTTTTATGTTCGAGAACTTGAATTAGTAAATGTAGTGCGATAGTTACAATGGTACGGTGAATAATTATACCAGAGCCAAAGTTTGGAACTCTAAAACAGTATATACAGCGTGATAAGTTTGGTTTAGTTACTATATAAAATAGCAATATAAATAATAACAAAGAAATTAACCACAACAATGAGAACGAAATAAAATAAACCAACACTAACTACATCGGGGGTACTTTTAACACTGTTGAGGATGCGCGAGGAGTGAGATGGCTGTAGTTGTACCTGGGTGTGCCCGCCCCAGGCGGCTGCCCTCAGGGCGGTCCAGCCATCACAGTCCGCATGATCTGCGCTAGCTCCAGCTGCAAGTAACACTCGTACTACATCAGCGTAGCCGTGTCTAGCAGCAAGATTTAAAGGTGTTTGACCATGTCGATCCGTAGCTTCTAGTTTTGCCTGTGAAAACGTTGGAATTAGCTAAGGTATAAATAATTATTTCCCTGGGGAGAGATGGACTAATCGATCAGAAATTAGTCCTCTACTTATTTCCAGTCTGGATAAATCAATGAAATGGTGAAGTCAAATATTATTATTTCACCTGCGGGCAGGCAGCGAGAGCCAATTCTAGAAGCGATGCATTACCATCAGCAGCAAGAGTGTGTAAAACGGTACGACCACTTGAGTCTGCCTGGTTGATGTCCCCGCTTTCTCCAAGAAGTTCGGTCAAGGGTTCGCCAAGAGATTCTTCCATAGGACTCACATCCTGTGAGACCTTTTTTGATTCCGCACAGCAAAAGTAGAATTTTATTTTAAAATCCATATTATTATCTGGGAATTTGGTATCGATACATAAAAAAATACGTATGGAATGATTGAGACTGTTTAAAGGCTTCGGTAATCACGTTTTAAAAATAAACTTCTACGCAATTATTTACTCACAGTGCAAACCGATGCAACACTTTATCTTTGAGTTGAATGAAACTGTTATAATCAGTGACTAATATTACGTCTCACAGCAGATTTCACTTCGGCGATTTTTATAATAAAAAATAAATATATAGCAACAGAAAAATATTTTACAAATTGTCATCTTTATTCTTAACGATTCAACGAACTTTCAGACGATTCGTAACTTCGGAACCGATTTTTCTAAGCTCATTTATGAACTAGCTGAAGGTAATATGAATTTGCATTCAAAGATTCAGTTTTTTTTTCTTCAAATTCACTTTCAGCTACAAGTTGAACGAATAATTCACAACCGAAACCGCGGACCTCTGCTTAGCATTCAAAATACTGTAAGACTGAAGAATGATTAAGCATGTCATATCTTATCGAAAACTAAGATTAGCAATGCATACTGCGATCGTTTCTGATACTGTGTATAATATACTGAATGGGTGTGTGTAAGTAGCCCATAATGTACAACCAGCGATTGGCTAATATTGGATACTTAGAAACTTTGGGAATGCCGATGTATGCTAAGTTACGCATGTTTCACATTAAAATAACAACAAAATTCAGGAAAACAGATTACTCACTTGACTAGCAGATACAACGTCCCTGGTTGTGTCCTCCTCAACGATTTTTTCTGAAGGCTTAGCGCCAGCATCTACCAGTAATCTCAATAATTTTGTGTCCTGTCTTGGCCAGAGAATGCAATCGGAACTGTCCAGGTAACATTTTTCAATTGGTGCACCACTGCCGATCATCCATAAAACTTGAAGAGTATGAGCGTCCAGGGTACAGGTGGTTGTACTGAGATTCGTCATGGATCGTTGAAGATGCTGTCCTAATACGCAAATCTCGTCGGAGTTCAATTCTGGACCACGAAGAGTGTAGTAGGCGGAAAGCATCGCGTGACCTTCGGGAGCTGAGCAGAGGTACTTTTGAGTGCAATGTTTTACATCCAAAAGCCATTCGGCAAAACTGTGATGAAAGAGCATCAATGCACCGGCTCTAGATACCGAAATAACACGTCGGAGTAGGTGAAGTCGTCGATTGAAGTCTTCTATTGTGATGGAAGTGTTTGCGGTCCAAACACACTTGAACAAGATCTCTTGAGTGACTGGCAATTTAGCAGCTAAAATGACATTTAAGAGAGGCTGAACCTTTGCGAATTGTTTTCTGCTAAACAAACGTTGACACAGCCAGAGATAAAGACCGTTGAGTGTTCCAGGGATTTCACGAACTTCTCTTAGGACGATAAAGTTCTCGGCAACTCCATCCAAAACTTTTTCTAAGTAGAGAAAACACCCGTTACTCTTTATGTGCAATTGATTCAGCATCTCGGCCGTGTCTCTAGAGATGTGTTGCCGGAGGGCATCCTCTTGGTCAAGTCTAGCAAGAATATACTGTTGAACGTCCCTCACAACTTGGGACTTTCTCAGATCATCCAAACTGATTTTTCTGAATCCAGTGAACATTCGCGATATTGTTTTGCTCTGTCGTCTTGCTGTGCAAACCAGGAGTAGCCATTGGGGGAATAAATGATGATGATTAGCAAGAAGTTCGGCTATCGTTCTGCTGACATTGTCACCTTCCCGTCTCGAGTCTCTTGTTCCAGTTTGCGGAGGATTTAGTATTTGCCCTTCATCGATCGAGTCGACGAGTAAAAAGAGGCAATTTTTTGGCGGTTCAACTTCCAAAAGTGGAAAGAGTAGAGCTTTTTTCAGAGCATCGTCGGGATCACGGTCCAAAACGTCGGGCTGAAGAGCCGCCTGAATTTCAGAGTCGGTTCGCAGTTTATCGGCGTAAGATTCTGCGACAGCTTCTCTCGATGTGAGAGAAGTTGTCCCGGTACTAGGTGTCGGGGATGTCGGTGAAGAAAGGTGAATGCCATCGGCACTGGCTTGCAAAAGTTGGGCGACCAACGACCTGACGAATTGTGCCGGTGAAAGAGATGCCTCGCTTCTTGCCTGGCAAAAATGTCTGGCCAACAACCTTCTGTTTAATGCTCTTTGGTGCCGAGCGCCAGGACCGGACGATGGCCAGGCCAGTTCTGCACATAGGGCAGTTTTTCCACTTCCTGGACCGCCGACTATCAGTGCTCCGCACGTCTTGGATGCTGGTCGTTGCTCCAGGCAATGGGACAGCTTCATGAAGGCCCATTCTCGGCAGAAAAAACGTTTCTTTTCTATTACAGGAGCCGCCATTTTTCGAGGGGAATTGGTTGCGATAGTTTTGGATGAAATTTTGGCAACTTTTTAATCCTCGATTTAGTCGAGGATCGATCAAAACGGTGTCGTTAATAGTTTTACTCAAATTCTGAGAAAGGATGAAGAAATTCGTTCTTTAAAATCGCAAATGATCAATTCTCGCGATTATTGCATTCGTACAAATTGCCACATTAATATAATGTACTCGTTTTTTTAATTTTTGATCGTAGTTCGAACTGCCACTGGTCTTCAATGATTTGAAGAGACGGTATGCGAGGCCATCAAATTTTGTCGAATTTGATTCACGGTTCAACTCCGCCGGAAATGAATGAATTTTAGGGAAATTCGTCGGCTGTGGCAGAAGTAGGTCATCTGGGTTCGTCCCGTTAAATCAATTCGCTGGGACACGTGTTCGAGAGGGCGAATCGATGCTGAACTTTAACTTGAGTTAAGATTCAAGTGGTGCGTCTCGTTGGTCCGCTAACGTGGTGGTAGGAAACAGGAAGTTGATCCAAGCCCCAGGGGGCTCCGCACCTTCGTCGGTCTCCATCCGGACAACTCATCGCCTCGACTTGGGACACTTCTCCGAGCGTCGCCCCTGCATCCTGGCTGAAACATAAGATCGAGTGCAACTTTATCGTAGGGAGGCGTTTTCAGGATGTAAAATGATGAAAGGCCTATCCCTTTCAAACATCCTTTATTGGATCTCATTTCAACGGAAACGGTGAATGTATATATATGAGCCTGCTAAATTGACGTTCGAAAAATCTGTCTAAAATAAAAAATTTCAAAGACAGTCCGAAGATAAATGAATTTCAATATAGTTTTCCGATTGAAAAATCACCTTCACGTCACATATTCATCGATAGTTATCGAATGAACCGAGTATTCAATTTATCGGTACAGTTTCCTTGGTAGTATTGATGAGTTTCTAAGCTAAAATTGAATTTCAGTTTCGCTATTGCGAGAGTTATATTTGCCAGGGGTGACATTTGTCACCCAGATGTCTCCCGGGTAACGTAACTTTAAATGGAAGTTCATCGGAGCCATTTCTCGGAGATTTACGAAGCTATAGGGATGTATGTAGTGTTTTAATGGATTTCGAAATTTCAATCGAACAGCGAGCGATTTCACTTCTCTAAACTTCAGGTGAGAAAATTAATCGCGAATAGGCGAAAGCGCCGGGATTATTCTGCAGCTAACAAGTGTGGGAGGATAATGATAAACAAGTTCTCTTAATTAAAGACAAAGATCCATACAATAACGTCGATGTTCTTATCTGAGAATAATCTCCTACTAGCAGTAGTCTGAACCAACCGCTGGATTATCCATTCTGGCACCTTGATCTTTCGCGTCATATTGTTCAAAATCAGAATTTGTATGAATCAGACCGCGTTGTAATTAAATTAGATACGTGAGATCCAGAATAATCTCACGGGTATGAATAGCCGGCTGATACCTATTTGTATATCAATTTAATTGAAATTGAGTATTTAACGTCATTCTATGTATGTATATAGAATTTTATGGCCTAAAAATATAGCAGATGACAATTTGAAATTGCTTTTGGAACGTTCGCGTTCGGAGCTGTTATTTTTATAACCGATGTCAATGTTTCATCGTAATTTGATAAACGATAATTCGGATATGGATATCTATCGGCTAACGTTTTTGCAATCTAGAGAACAGATTGGGTTTATCGGTAGTATCTCCTATCCGATCTGCCATAAATATTCAATTCTGGAGCACGAATCTTTTTTTTTTTTCAAATTTCAGTTGTAGTTAACTTTTTACCTCTTTGTCAAAAGTTTCGATATGTTTTTTTCCCAATTTTACGAATTTTTAGATAAAGCAACTTTTCCGGAAGTAAGAATAATTGATATCTTTCATTTAGCGTATAGGTAGTACGAAAACGTGTCTAATTATAAATCATATATTCATAATACATATTTGTTCACGTTTCGGGAAAGAAATGTGTTAGATAATGATTACGGGGTGAAAAAGAAAAAAAAGGTTGTTAAATGAGACATAGAAACGATTTTCGTCTCTGTATAAAACGGATACATAAAATTATAACGAACGTATAGAACAAATTCTGTTAATTATAATTCCTGAAAAAATAAATTACTGGTTATAATGTTATAAAATCATCACTCCACCTATGGCACATATATATTTTCATACTCTAGACATTCTATAGGAAATTCACACGAACCTTGTGTACAGGGTAGGGAGGGAGGGCGGGCACTCAACAGATTTCCCTAATGACTTTAACGAGGGCTTGTTTCACCTCGACAATATTCCGAGCTGCGTATACTTCCGCATCTCTATATCCCCCCCCCCCCCCCCCCCCCCCCCCCCTCGTGGGAATTTCTGTAAATCTGTCTCGCTCTTCCGAAGGTTTCGTACCACCGTCAGAATTTACAACTACGTTGATTAATTAACTCGCCTACGTGCCTGGGGGGGGGGGGGGGGGGGGGGGGGGGGATCCAAGTTTTCAAATTTTTATTTTTTCATTAAAAAAAATCAACTTTTATTTTTCATCCATATGATTGTTGTAAAAACACGCGATGTATCTGTGTACATTGTCGTTCGCTTTTACGAAATTAAATCTACCGAATTGTGGTGGATTGAAAGAGCGCAGAGAATGCTGGATTAATTCTGTTTTTGATCACGTCAAAGGAGAGAAAAACAAGAGGAATATGAAAAAAAATTTTTTTTAAAGAAAACAGGATATTATATAAATGAAAAGGATTTTCCTCACAGTCTTTGATTTTATGGGGGATGAATATATTTGTTTCTTTTTTATGTTTTTTGTTTGCGAATTTGGATATCCGTGACTAATAAAAACCGATATCACTGATGTGTAAGATGAGACGAGCCGAGAACAGATTTGAACTTCGAACAATATAATAATTGAAACTCTGTCAAGAACCAAGACGAGGGTGAACTGTGAACTAACACGCGGTTGACAATGGCCGCCAGCTTTCAAGTGAATTCAAAGTTTAATAAAGCATTGTATACCTACCTCCACGCCAGCTTGACTCTGCTACCGACACGAACCAAGTTGGGGAAAAGCAAATTGAGAAACGGTTCCATCACGTTTCGTGAATATGGAAATTATTAGCGCGGATATATCCACTGCTGAAGTCAAAATTCAATAGCCCTAATTTCAATATTAGTTGACTCGCTAATCAGAAGCGAAGTAGTCGAAATCTGTACGAAAGAGGAATAAGAATAAATAAAAATACTAAACTAATGCTCATTATTATTTAAGATAAAACTGACCAGACTTGAAAATTCAGGACAGGATATTTTCAATTTATCAAATAGTATTCTATGAGTCGGATTGACGAAAAGTATCGACGTTCGGCCTTTTCTTGTAGAGCGTGAGACGCTCTTTCGTTTGATAAGAAATTCATACCCCTAGGACTAATGAATCGCGGATTTTGAGCCGAAATAGAGATTTTCATCCCAAAATCGACGTCGAACGGACGCTAGATCCTTCAGTTCACCTTTCAAACTGATTCGGATCGGATAAAAGTATCGATGTTCGGCCTTTTCTTGAAGTGCGTGAAACGCTCTTTCGTTTGATAGGAAATCTATACCCCTCGGACTAATAAATCGCGGATTTTGAGCGGAAAAATAGATTTTCATCCCGGAATCGACGTCGAACGGACGCTAGATCCTTCAGTTCACCTTTCAAACTAATTCGGATCGAATAAGAGTATCGATGTTCGGCCTTTTCTTGAAGTGCGTGAAACGCTCTTTCGTTTGATAGGAAATTTATACCCCTCGGACTAATAAATCGCGGATTTTGAGCGGAAAAATAGATTTTCATCCCAAATTCGACCTCGAACGGACGCTAGATCCTTTGATTCATCTTTCAATCTAGTTCGGATGGACGAAAAGTATCTGTTCCGATAAGTCCGATGTTCGGTCTTTTCTTGAGGGCTCCTGAATTTTGACTCCAGTAGTGGAATTGAAAGCTGGTTCAAAAGTAATTATCAATTACGGACACCTATGATAACAGTCCTTGAATAATGCTGATTCGTAATTCATGAATTAATTTGCAATAATAATACACTCACAGTTCGGTAACATTCAAATTCCTCTGTTTTATTGCATCGCGGTGACGAGTGAAGCGTCGCAAGTTCATAAAATTTGAAATAATTTTAAATTGTGACTCAAAATACTATCAATCAGCTGTGAAAACACAGAGTCAATAGAACATTCCTTACCATTGATTTGGAAATGATAAATTCATTTCTACAGATAAGAGTGAAATATTATGATTTTTAAAATGATTTGATTGAGGAAATTTGGTTTAATCCGCTTAATCGTACGAGTATAAGCGAGAGGTAGGCTTCGCACTAGTTAGTAGTTAAATCCAAGTTGGGAATTTATACCTTTTGAAGTAAATCTGGATTAATTGGAGTCGGACAAACGACGGCTGTTCCGAACTGTAACCACGGTTTCAAGCCTCTATGAGGGAAAGGACGAAACGAAGGACAAAGTTGTTACGTAAGCTTGATTTAAGTCTCGGTTATCTGTTTTACACGCGGTTATACCTACATATAACGATTCGCCGTTCAAACCGAACGCAGCATCCAGTCATACACGCCATGGTATCCATATTTGGCAGCTTGGCCAACGGCAACAACTTATCCCTGTTTCAAGCAGGTCAGTACAAGCCTGAGGTCAGATTGCTTGTCGACAAGCACCTACCTTGTAGCCTCTCGAACATCAAACAAGATTAACTCTGCCAATTTATACTGCCAATATTTTTAACAAGATATATATTATATATTTTTACGCAACAGTTCATAAACGATCCTCATAAATAAATATCGATAGTCTAGGGTGTAGAAATTAATTATCAGTAGAAGATAAATTGCCCAATTTTCAAAAATTCTCACAGATCTATCAAAACAGTACGAAAATACCATCAGAGAAAATTGAGTTGGTTCAATAAGAGCAATGCTTAAAAAATTTCGAGCACATATGGGAAAACTTCTTTGAAAATTGTCGAAAACTTCTTTCTGAATGACCAAATATGGGTTGAAATTCATTTATGAAGTTTTATTTGAAAACGTCTACGATACTCTGTTTTTCATAAAAGCTCGTGTCTAAATAAGATGAATTTTTATCAAATGTAGGTGATCTCGTATTGTCCGTGCGGATAAACGGTATAAAATTAGAGTTAAAAATAGTATATCCATGTTTATCAGATTTCGAGCAGTTTATCTGATCGTTTCGTTAACAAGGTGCACATTTCTTGTTCCCTAAAGTGTTCGACTTTGAAATAAATCGCGAAGTTCTTAATCCGAATCGTTTCTGCGAATTGAAGGGATGGAAATTGGACCCCGATTCAATCCGTTAGCGAAACAAAGGAGTAAATAATTATCAATTAGAGAGTTTCGGAAAGTCCTGTGCGCGAATTTGGTATAGGTAAGCTATTAATCCTTGAGCCTTGAATTTTGTCGCTGGCTTGACTGTGGGGCTACGGGCTAAATTGGCACGTAGCCGAGAATCTGTCTGTCTGTCTCCGTAATTTTTAACGCCAAACCGCTTCTAGTTCGTTAGTTTTTTCATTGATCGAGAGCCGCGTTTGAACGACGTGGAAAAAGCAAAGGACTGACTTTCGTAGATAGAGAACACGGCAGAGTTTGAGTTAATTCGGAACAGAGCTTAATTGTAATTCGTTCAGTCGACACGCGCTAGCGCTAATCACCGCAGGTAGACAAGGAAAGGAAAGAGAAAAAGGGAAAATAAAGGTGAGAAGAGATACGGAGGTATATATCCGCGGTCTCGGAACTGGAAGATTGAATTAGTTTTCTGCTTAGGTACGTAACCGTCCATCCCACAATGCTACGCGGAGGTAGAAACGAAAGGATTGCAAAGACTGGGACACAATAAGAAATAACGATAGGGAGAACAATAACGATAACAATGACAACCCTAACGATCTTACGACGCGATAAGAAAGGGAAAACCGAAAGACTGAGGCAAAGAAACTAAAGGGACAGCCGTTTACTCAACGTTTATCAAACAAGCTCTGATTAGAAAGACACGAGGCAATCGTTGCTGATCTTCTTTGTCCGTGTGCGTGATTTTTTTTTTTTCATTTTTGTTTTTGTTTTTGCCTTGAAATATGCTGTAACATTTTGTTTTTCCATTATTAGAAAGAAAAAAAAAATGATAACTTTGGACTGTATTTTTCATATTTTATGGCTGTGTATGAAATTACGCGATTCCTCGGTCGCATGGGAAATTCTCCTGTCTACCCTGGCGCCACAAATATCTTATCGCTTTCCCGTGCCGTTTGTTTATTCACGTATTTCGCTAGGACGAGGGTCTTAATCGGGGATTCTCCGGTTTCGCAATTCTAACATGCGTATATACAAACACGATTAAGTATACATGAATCTAGGAGTAACTGATTACTGAGCCGGGAACTGTTTTGCAGACTCTGAGGCCTCGATGTAGTAGGATCTATTCGCGCAAAAACTATTTACCGCAATTTATAATACTGGTAAGAAATGGCAAATGAATACGTACGTAGCCCGTGCGGAAATTATCTTCAGGCTTTAAGTATCGCGGAGGTTTTTTTACTTTTAAAAAAACTAAGGAAAAGCGTGTAAAAGAAAGAAAAAAAAAACACATAATTTTCTCCACAAAATTTCTCTCAAAGTTTCGAATGAATTTTTCAAAGCCTCCAGGTCTCATCAACATTAAAATAACGTCCCAGTGGTCCAGTGGCATTGCCAACGCGAACGTCAGGGTATATACGCGGCTGGGCGAAAACCTTCCGACCTTTTGCACAGGAAAATTATTCCACGAAGTGGATAAAATCTCAGCCAGAGAACGAGGATAGGTCTGAGTAGTCTTTTCAGATGTTTTACGATCAAGAAACAAAGATGGCTGTTAGTGGATGAGAGAGGCCAGTTCCAGTTCGCATTCGAGAAGATTTCGCATGTTACGTGTAGTCGTCTTATGCCCTACACGTCGACCATATCGTCTATGATAAGATTTTATACGCATAGCTAGTACAGATCTATAAATTTGTATGCGGGTATAGACGCGTATATAAATTCACAAGACACTATGTATATCCTCATATAGCGTGATAAAATTTTTTTGCAAAAACGGTATCGTGCTGTAAAATTTTTACGCACTTAAACCCTCTGACCATTTTCCTGTTGAACCCTTTCCTATTACTAGCTACCATAGAGCTTCGAACCATTCCAAGTGACAAATGGAGGCTCCTTCCGTTGACAGAGGATCATAATTCGTCCTTTGCTCGGGGGCAAAACTTATTTACCGCTAGGCGAACCAGCCCGACCTTTATTCGACCTTTGACCGACCTCCGGATCGAGCAGCCAATACTTTTAGCGATATTATATATATATATTTATATGTACATCGGGGTGGTATATGCATGTGGTTGAACCATTGTGTACATAGCTAGGTAAATAGGTAGTAAGGTATAAGGCTTTCGTTGATGATAATAAAGGCATGATATCGTGAAGACTGCAGCACCAGCACCAGCATCAGTATCTAGAGAAATAAGGATGGGAGAAGAAGAGCTGTTGATGAAAGATAAATTTCTTCCCACAGATTGCAATAGAGTTAACGGTGTTCGGTGTGCCTGATCCGATCCGTGATGCTGAGTTGATAATAATATCATAATAATACTTCATGAGGTGTGCTTAATCCCCATAATCGTTGATAAATCTTTTATGTATAACCGTAGACCATAAACTGCAGCATATGCGTTATTAAACACATAGCTAACATATATTACGTATGTAGGTAGTATTCTACTGATCCATCGATTCGTTAGACCGGTTAAATGCTCAGATTTGTCTATCTGACTTTTAGAATCGATTGTCAGTCTCTCATGTGTCAGATCATCGTGAGCACCGTTATTTTTTTACGAATCATCGAACTTAACGCCTTAGGCTTTTATCGATTGAAATATATTCGGCTAATCGTAAGCTTCGCTCAGGCTTGCCTTTGCGTGACACTCAATTTAAGTAATTAGACTTCTTTTATCTTCGGGCTCTGACTTTAATTACTCAACTTGCTTTTATGGATTAATTGGAAATACCTTTTGAATAATTTTCACATTCAATTACGTATAAAGAATCGAAATTCGAGTGCAAAAGCTTTGAGGGTAGAATTGAGCAACGTACGTACGTAATGCCAGATGTATCGCGTACTGTTTGTAAGGTAATTTATCTTTTGAATTGGGTCTAACTCTGGAGTGAGTAATTTTTTGTTTTTGGGTAAAGAGGAGAACGCGCGATGTTATGTAATAAGGTAAAAGGATCCTCGTTTTTGGTAAGCTTTTTAGCCGTAGCGTCAGGTCGTGAAATTTTAACGAGCTCGAGGTAAGGAAATTCTGAATGTTTAAGTCGTTGAGGGTTTAAGAAGGCGTTAGTTGACAGTAGTCGCCGCATTATAAGGAAATGTTTAGCCCGCCAGTGCGGATAAAATGATAAAAAGACCAGAATTACGCGGAACGCATAGTTTTTTCTTAAAGACTGCAGTGTGACGTTCAGTCATCGCCCATTCATCATGTTCAAAAAGCTATGAAATCTGAAAGAAGAAAATTCGTTTTTTTGTTTTTTTTTTTTCAAAAAATGATTGTGGCGAAATTTTTCTTACGACATAGTCAACGTCAGGGTATACGAAACGTCGTTGAGAAGCAAAAATAAAAATGATCATTTTTCACAGAAATGAAAAGAAACGAAACGATTGAAACGATTGAAAAGTAGGTATATTGGAACTTGCAGAGAAGAGGCCAGGGTGCAGAATGCAGAAGCACGTGTATCTGCAATGCGGGCAGAATTCGAGGGCCAAGTATTTAGTCGGTTGGCTCGACCGACTGAATTCGACTTTTTAAGGAAAAAAAATAAAAAAATAATAAAGTAGCCAGTCATTTTGCGGAAGAAAAACAGCACGCGTCATGCATATCAATGCATGTAATTATCTAAGACTTACGTTATAAGATAAAAATAGAGTTTCGGTGAATTTTGATAAGGTACACTGAATGAAAAACTTCCAGTAATTGCAAATATCTCAATATACTCTGTATACATTCCGCGTTAAATTGTATGAAACAGTTTAAGGCGTGAGTCATTCACTTTACTGACTGACAATGAGTCAATGAAACGTTAGTGTTTAATTGCAAATTATGAGGCTCAGGCGAGGAATTTATTACGAACAAACAGTGGCGCCTCAATGACTCGGAATAATCTAAAGAATGTGCGACGATTACGTGAGTGTTATATGGCACATATATATTTTAGTAAGATTAATCACCGGTAATTTATTGTTAATCGAGTTACACCTGACAGCGAGCGTTACGGGTTTTTACAGCCTAAAGGATTTCCACCTTTCGCAAATTTCTTATAAAAAATAAAAAAAAAAATAATAATTACCGTGATTCTCTTCAGCATGCTATATCACTTACAGAGCATCAAGTAATGTAAACAATAACGTATTATCTCATATAAAATCGAGTATATAGTCATCGTCGTTAATATATATATAAGAGAATGAAGATATTAATTAATCAACAGATAATTATCATTCGAAGAATGGTTGTCAACGCCAAAACCTTGGGATTGAACATAACTGACGTATATATCAGTAAAGTTTTGCGAAGATGGAAGGAGTTCACCCACCATGAAAGGGGGAAAACGTCTTATCAAACGTACCGTACTCCATTTTTATTCATTGTCAGTTAGACGTCAGGATATTATAAAGGGAAAACCGTTTCTAAGGGTGAAACGTAGATATATTATACCTATATGTATGATATGTTATATTCTATAACCATTTCTGTTTCCTTGGCATTACTACTTTTTTTTCTTTTTTTTTTCTTCTTCAAAGATGAGAAGGAATGGTTTTTTTCATTCCATGTTATGCTATATGCGGATTTCTCCTTTCTTTACATTGAAACTAACTTATATATATATTAAAATTAATCTAAGTGCAGTGACCTTACTCTGGCGAGTTTAAATAATCACTCATATATATAATCGTATATATGTCTGTATATTATGATTTATTTATCAATAATGTGTCATTATAACGTTTTTCGCTATTTATTTTTATTTTTATTTTTTCTCTTTACCCATTTGGCTCGGATAATTTCCATCGCGGACAAATTGACTCGTAACTAACACGCGTACGCACGTTGACTATCGGGGCGGTTAACTAATTTGCTAGAATATACATCGTTGAGACAACTGATTACGAGTACCAATTAGTGCAGCAGTTGTGGGCACAACCGACCACCGTAGAGAATATATAGAAACAGAAATTGCCAATGTTTTAGAATCGAATAATATCGCATTGGCTTATCCGAGATGAACGATAAATTATTTGACAAATTTTTTCTTTCGTTTTTTTTTCAATCACCTGTTAATGAATTGCGAAACAAAAAAAGGATTCTCTAGCCTCAGAAGGAAATGTTTTGATACTGTTTATAAACTGTTATCAAGAAATTTGTGATTTTAATTCTAATTTTGAATACCGCGAAAGCTTTGACTAATTACTTTATTGTCAAGCTGTGAAATTATATTTAAACTTTCACCAACTTTTCGCACGTTTTTATATATATCTATATCAGAGTACGTCACAAATTGCATACATATACAATATTGTATATCTAATACCGCGTAGCAATTACCTGCGAAGTTATATTATACTCACGATATTAATCTGTTGTTCAGCCGCGATATAGGTATATATACATATATATGCCTGGTAATAGCTACATGCATTTATTTCAATTAAATTAAATTACCCAGAAACACCTATATGGCGGCGCCCCTTATCACGCTTCGTACTTTGCAAGTTTCTACGAATTAGACTTATCGTATAGAATCGAACTAATGCGGTAATTTCACGGCGTATAGTATGATAATAAATCTCCACTCATGTATCATTACTAGTTTATTTTATTTTTTTTATATTTTATTATACCTACGATTGAACTTCGCCTATACATAGAAACAAACCTGACCTATCGCCAAAATGCTATATTATCGATATTTAATTGAACATATATGTTTTTTTCTTCTTTTCTTTTTCTTCTTATTCTGAATGTATAGGCATATCGTACAAATATATAGTAAATATACATATATGTTGCGTTTAAACGATCGATAAAAATAATTTATGCATTGATTCATCGAACTTAGTGCAGGTATGCAAGCGAAACGAGCGATTCAGTCGCAGCATGAAGTCGTGTATAAAGATCATTAAAATAATGATGCAAAACGTAGGCTAGAGTCATAGACTCGCGTATAGCGAAGGAGATCGTTTGATCGTTATACGCGCGTTATTATTTACGCCTTCGTAAAGTCTTGCGTATGACTTTGGCTACTGGGTTTACCTCAAGATTAGTTTATTCAACGACTAAAAGAGCGGTGTGTCGTAACCGGCAATCGTAATCGTAATATTAATCTGAAATATACATGTAATTTTTTTTTTCATTATTAAATTCGCTGTCATTAGTCATAAATCATATTAACTTTATATTTTCATTAATTATTTCAACTTATTTCTGAATCTAAAGCTCACTTACTTATTTATTCAAATAGCGTTTCTAATGCCAACGTTTCAGGACTTGGAAGAAATTCTATCAGAGATCAGAACTTTTTTTTTTTTTTTTGATTTTTTTTTTACATCTGTATCTCTAGATTTCGCCAAGTAACTCGAGGTGAGATAAGAGTAAACAGTAATTATTGAAAATTCTAAAGCATTTCCTTCCTTGAAACCAATTTGTAAATCTTTGTCTTGACCTTTCGAGTCTTCGGAGTTCTCGGTTTCCGCTCGTTACGTTAATTGTGGATATCCAAGGGAGGTCGGATTAACTTCGTAAGTAAGTATATTGATTTTCTTAACCAACTCCCAGCTGTCCTTCTCGATTAAAGGCCCAGGAATTAGACCAGATCGGATATACCGCGGGAGCCAGATGCTACCCGTAAATTTAATCCTTGTAAAAGTCTTAGAATAGGAAAATACGAAAGAGGGAAGAAAAGAGTTCAAAGTTTTTAAAAACGCGTCAGAAATCGAAGTAGGTACTATATAGCGGAATGAAAAGAGGAAACGGGTCATTTTTTTTTTTTTTTTGAAATAGAATTTTGATCAGCCATGTGGCTATGATATTGCAACGTTTAACTACGTTTCGGAGTTTTTCAAACGAGTTTCAAAAAAAGGTGAATAAATAAAAAAACGTAACGAGACCGAGATTCTCGTTTTATATTCAAGCAGCTTGCGTAAAGTTGAGAAGAGAGAAAAAAGAAAAAACAAATCGAAGGATCTTCAAAGTCTTTTTTATTCTGAAATTTTTTTTTTTTTCATATGGCAGTTAAGATCGCGCGAGGCTAACCGTAATAGTATATCAAAAGGGTATAAATCTCAGAAGAACCTCGCTAAACGAAGATTACTTACCTAGGGCGAAAAATAAAAATAAAAGAATGGGAAAAAATACGAATTTTCACCTTACCCTGCTAAACTGAACTTCGCCTGGCGATCTAGCTACTGTATACAAGCGTAAGCGGCGAGAGTAAGAACTTTATCCCCTATGTACCTATATACATGTAGGTATATCACAGCCTCAGCTTCAGCCTCTAAATCTATCCTCATTTTTCCTTGTAAACGCGTTTATTCTGCAGAGGGTAAAAATTTCGGGGAATAGCGAAAAGGAATACTTCGAGGATAAAGAAAAGACCAACGAGCGTAATAAAATAGTTAGAGATTTTCTATAAGTTTATGTAGTACGGAATCGAAATTCGGTGAGGTGAGATCGACCAATTAGACGGTTTGTTGGGCAGACTAATTGATTCTACAGGCGCTAATCTTTGCAGTAGCGGTATGAGAGAGGGGTCTCGTTTCCACAGTAGTCCATAGTCGGTCGACTGGGCAAATGGCTTCGCTCGAAGATCAGAGAACTTAATCAACCCCTTCAAGTTCGTATATAGAAACGGTATCTGAAAGCGCCTGAAGCGCAGAATGTTACTGTATAAGTCTCGCCCTACCTCCTACGGGTCTTCACTCCTTGCCCCGTGCACGCTACTCGCTTACGGGCTGGTTATCCTTCGTAGGATAGGTATAATCGTGTCTCTACCGAAAACGGGGAGATTAACTAAAGTAGAATTTCCGTTTGGGTTCAGGGTCGAAAATGGGTTTGCGATTTCGCAATTAATACGCGCACACGGCAGGTACAGGGTTCTGTTTATTTACCAAACAACCCCTCGCCGTTTCGACGTCGTCACTGACGCCGTTGTGCTTCGCTAGTTGGATTATCCCAGAAAGTATGAAGCTAAGCCTGGAAACTTTGAGCCGAACTTATCGGCAGCCATGATATCGAGTGATCGTGTGGAAAAGGTCAAACGTTCAAAGTTTTAAATTCAAAGGGGGTATTGTTCCTTTTTTTTTTTTGATGTATAGGATGAAGGCGATGAAGATGGACCAGTTCCGAAAGTTCGACTACACATTTTCTCAAAAAATCATCAGAACAGATCCGATGGGTAATACCAAAAAAATAAAATAAAAAATGCTGTCCACAGATCGCGGGGTTCAAAGAAATTGAAAATCTGTTTCAAAGAAAAAGAAAAACAAATATGGTCCAACGAATCGGTTGATTCATACAGCTTTTCGGCGATTAACCAAATCTGAAGGAATATAATTGAATCTGTGAAAATTCAGAGGCGTTATACCGATTCAAACACATTTCTAACACGTATCTGACTGCAAATTAGTGAGATTAATCCAAGTATAAAATACGTACATGGAAAGCTGCGGCAGAAAGAGCGAAAGTACGAGAGGTATAGGTAGGTAGGTAGGTAGATACCGATGTGTGAAAGTGTAATATTTATTACGGTAAAAGTAGGTGTTAATTTGTCACCGTAAACCAGGTATATATATCCTGACGTGTTAAATAATTAAAAGGGGTAAAAAACGGTCGGTAAAAAGGTAAAGAAAAATACCATGGACCATATAATCGTAACAAGCTCGTATATCTTACGTTAAAATTCGTTGATCTTGGATATACATAGAATATAATATGAAAGCGAGTAAAAACGTCCAGTGAAAAGATGAGTAGCCGAACGTCGTTTCTAGTCTGGTGGCTACCTCTAGCCATATAAATGTAGGTATGGGGGAGAGACTGAAAATAAAGTCTTCTATATTTACTCGAAACACTTTCGAACGTTGTGGAGAACCGATGGTAAGCTCGAAAGAATCGAGAGTGCTGTCTGCACAATTGAATCGTATTTTGAATACATACAGAAGATCTACGACGATACTACTATCAATAATAATAATGATAATGATAATAAAAAATGAATAAAGGATCAATTTACTCGATCATATGTCAGAATTTCCCACCCCGTCAGCTGGCGAACAAGAATAGGCCAACAATTTGGGAGTAAATTTTCCCTCAAATGACTTGACGTAGCAACGTATTAGGTGTCGATTGTAAGAACCCTTCTGTCAGTTATCAGAAGTCTCGTTCAAACGATCCTCTTCTGCAGTGTTAAGTGAAAGGTTAAATTAACGAGCTTTTCCTTGCGGTGAGTTTCCATTCACAAGCTACGTTAGACACTGAAGGCCCTGGTGTGTGGTTCAAGTTCTCTTACTGATTAGATTACTACTGTAGCTTCGAAGTGGCTGGTCCTTCGTCAACTTTCGACGCTCTTGATTCCTTCTACCCTACGTCACGATCGCGTTTATTTCACATCATATCCTCGATTTACAGGACTTAATAATTCCCATCACCACCCTTATGACATAAGGAAAGTATCTACAATGGCTTTTGTTGAATTCATAGAATCTTTACAACTTCGAAATAAAAAAAGAAAAATGAAAAGATGTAAAATTCGCAGGACTTTATATTCGAAAGATGTGAATATCTCGTTTATTTCGAGATTTGACTTTTAATTTTATGGAATACCGCGATATACTCTTATCATACTTGACACTAATATTCTGGTAATCACAGGGATTTTAGAGGGTGCTGATTAAAAGTACCGTGGAATATAGTCTCTTTCACCTCGTTATATTTAATCCGACGTTTCCTGATGAAAATTAAAGAGATTTGAATGAAATTTCTGACTTTACACAGCTACGGAGATAACTGCTCTCAATTATCGGCGCTGTTCTATATCCAATTTACAACTCTTAAAGAAGAAACTAGCAGCCTGGTGCACTTTAGGTAGAAACTTGTATGTAATACCACGGGTGTATTACGCGTAGCTTACATATATCTCGTAGTGAACCTGCTCGACGAGATGGTAATACTCAGGTATATACCTAGCCTGGCAAAATTTATAGTATCATTAAAATAGTTCGAGTATAGTTTAGCACCGTAGGCGTAGAAGCGATAGTATCAGATTCCATCGTTGCAAAATACAAATTTTATTAGCAGCCTATAGACGCCCACTGCCTTCCTTAGTTCGTCCATAAGATACCTAAGCTCAAAATTTCCTTAAACAAATTTCTTGAGTAGGTTTTTTACTTTTAAACTTATTGTAAGAAAATTAGAAATAGAAGTAGGCGCCACCTCGAATGGAAGATATTATTCGAAATAAGAGGCACCCGTGTGAACGTATTCTGATGTCATCTAAATTGGTATTCGATGTGGCGGAAGTGAGTTTGTGATATTTTTGGACCAGAGTATATAAATCGTTACTTTTCCCCGGTGCAGGGAGAGAAAATAAATGATTTAACGTTGTTTTTTTTACCAAAAAATAAGAGAGGCAGAGAGAAAGAAAGAGAGAAAGAGAAAAAAGTTATTGAACCATAACGTACTTATAGAACAATTCCAGACACTATTCCACGACGATGTTTATAGCGAGAGAAAATTGTTGCTAAAATTTTCAATTTGTTTTTTCTCATATTCTCATCAAATTCCAGTAATATATTTAATGAGAAAATCTCGTAGTCACTAAAATCGCATACATGCGTGTATGTGTGTGTTTTTTTTTCATCCCTTTCTTTTTTTAAATTCATTCAATCTCTTCTTTTCACATATCATATGGTTGGCATGATACTTCATCCGCGAAACGCAAAAAAGGTCTCGAGTGTCTCTTTTCAAGTGAAAAATAACTGTCGCCTAGAGTCGGACAGCCAGAGAAAAGTGAGAAGTTACTCAGCTGTACCAGCTATATAATACGTAATATATATATATATATATACATATACCTATGTATACCTATCTATACCTATATATATTTCTGCAGTTAGGGGTGAGCTAAGCTAACCTGGTTTTATCTAGGCACACCGGTGGCGCAGACCACAAACACGTTTCATTAGTGGTTACAGACCGTTGTTGGCCAGACAGTAGGTAGGTATAGGTACGCAAAAGGGAGATAGAAGGAGAGAAATCAGAGCCCTAGGAAATAGGTTGGTGTTTGGCGAAGATGAGGCTAGAACAGCTATCTCTATACGTTAGAGTCTGGCTTTATCCCCTAGGTGGTAGTGGTGGTGGTGGTGGTGCCGCGAGCAGATTTAGATTAACCTGGTAATTGGTGAAATTATTTTCCGAGATTAAAGAAGATTACGACTAGATTGGATCTACCAAAATTCAGTATAAGTATACTTGAGTATACTTGAGTAGACGCTCAAGTTCTAGCTTGTAGTTGGGGTACTAGGGGATGAGGGGGTCGGGAATTCGCGATAGAATTGCATGCAATTTTGGTAAAATCTCTAAACGGAATGCGCAAACATATATACTTCAACCACTTTACCGCAAGTTTTATGAATCAGGCCTATATGTATACCCACTTCTCTACCCACAGTCATTTCATATATAATGCGAATCTTGGCTTAGAGCTGTTAGCCTTTATTTGGCATGACGTCGTCGTCTATACTCTATAGAGTTCTTGAAACCCTCGTGAAAATGGATACGACGTAGATCGTCAAAGAGGCTTTCGAAAAAGTCTCTCCATGATGCTACGCCCATATAGGCTTTGAAAGTTAAATTCAAGAAAAATGAGCCGGAAAAAAAAGTACGAATTCGAATGCGAAAATCGCACGAAGAATGTGAGCCGATTTCGCCTGAGGATTAAATGACAATCCCAGTACCTAATTGCAACTGGACGCAGTACAGCATATTAAAAAAAAGATTCTCGCTATTCTTTCTCATTACTTTAAAAATCAGTTATTTTCTACACGATTTTTTTCTCTTCTTTTATACCTACTTACTTGAGTTTCGTCCGTAACGAGGATATGCCGCCTTCGTTCGTAACGTGTATAGAATACCGATAAGCATGGGGCTTCGATTAATCGATTAGGTAGACAGAAACTTGATACTGGAGGAAAGTTGGCGACCCTTAGGGAGTCCGCGAAAACCATTAACGGAATTTAGGGACTAATTTCATATCAACACCAGCGAGTAAATTAGACAAATAATATGTTTGGCTCCTAATTTACTGTAAACCTGTAAACGAAGCTTGCAGTCCAAATATCTTTGATCTGGGTCAACAGATTCGTTGGACAACGAATTTCGCGACTAATCGTAAGCAGACAAATACTATGGTTGATAAATTGGAAAAAAAACTTTACCGTTTTGAAGGATTTCATTCGTTTCTTATTCACAAAGACGAAAAAACGGTATAAGAAAAACATTTCGAGGACCATGGCACGAGGCACTCGAGAGTTTAGAAAAAAAAAAGAAAAAAAAGAAAGGAACGAGGACGTGCATCGATCGTGTTCTGCAATATTTCCTTTTCATCATTCGACATTCAACCGTGAATTTCCTCTCAACGAAATACAATATTAAATTTAAAACTTTTCTGCATACAAATCTACTGCGATCTCATTGAAATATCTACTCCTGTATACCAAGAAGAGAACCCTTGTAGTACAAGAGATCATATCAATATTAAACGCAATCGAGCGGACGAAAAATGATCAGAGATATTTCCTTCTTTGTTTTTTATCAATAAATTATCGTGAGCTTTTGATTCCTCTAAGACTGATGTAAGAATCGTCAATCTATGATATTAATTATTCCCGAATCAGATCGTATATAGCCGGTATTTAATAAATAATCGATGAAATTAAACCGCAACTCCGAATATGAGAATAAATGATATGAAATTTATAATGATATATTTATTTTTTTATATAGAAACTTTGTTTCTAAAGATACAGAAAGAGATTTATTCATACTTCGAAGCGGAGAACGAAGCGTAGTTACTGAATAGAACTTGGTCGTATTATTATGTAACCTATTGTGCGTAGTTCTCGACCTATTTTTCAACGACACGATCCTATATAGACGTTTATTATTCGATATATAGGAGACAATCATACTGGAAGGTGTGTATAATACGGGGTGGTAGTGTTTAAACGGCTGCGATTGTCAGGTTCTCTCCTCTTCTCTAGTCTAAAGGTATAGTAGGTATAGATATAGACTTAAATATAGGTACAAGTACAAGTACAAGTACAGGTACAAGTACAGGTAACACTACCTTCCTTTACACGACGTTCAGATTCGATCGTTGAAAATAGTTTCTCCATCGTTACGCGACCCACTTTGAATTCTATGACAGTCCGCGGAATCTATTACAATACGCTAACCGTTCTTCTTCAAAAGATTGTATCTATTTTATTTACTATGAATCTAGGAACAAACATAACTATAAGCGTGTCAAATATACTGCAAACACTTCAAACAAATATCTTTCCAGAAAAATTTGCATTTGTATTTCATTTTTTTTTTTCAAATTATTAACAAACGTGGCCTGAATAAAATAGCCACAGTTTTTTAATTGTTGACAAATTATTTTATATATCTACACGAATTATATTTCTCATATTTAATATCAGATCTGAAAATTATTCTTTGAAAAGAATTTTTTCTACAATATATTCAAGTATCAATCATTTTCTCGAAACATGCGTGAAGATATCTATTTTTCATCGAATCTAGAGCCAAGAGTGGATAAAATATTTTCCAGGTTGGAGACACGCGATATTGAAATTAGCCGAGCAAACGGACTTGTAAGTATATATTTTTTTTTTTTTTTTACCTCCCTGAGAGCCAAAGCAACCTTTCAGACCATAGTTCACCTTATGGACATTATTTCATGGTGTTAAACGGATAAATTTAACTAAAATTTACCTAAAACTCACTTAACCGTAGGTATGTTAACATTGAAGTTCTATAGAGATAAGCGATAACTTGACTAGATCAGATTATAATATACATATGATAACATTTAGTTTATCCATTGAAAGTTCATTGAAATATGTGAAAAAAAATTCTAAATTTTCACTAAGACTTTATAGATATATTCTGCGAAATTTTTGCTACAGAATATACACACGATTCCTCGTCATATCAATTAATCAATATAAAAAACAACCCTTATTTAAGTCTGTTTCCCGATTGAGTGGCGCGTGTCCGTATCGCCTACTCAACTCAGATAATTGTCTTATGTATTGATTGATTATATTAATACGAAAGTGGTTGAGTTATGCTCATTCTTCTATCCCCGAGTCTTGAAATGATATAAATTTTCTTTTTTTATTAGACAAATTAAACCCACGCGTTTCTCTACCGTACGAGACACGCACGTTTAATTATTGCTTCTAAAATACGTGACCCAAGAACTTTGGAACTTCTAATGAGTCGAGGGTCAGAGGGCAAGAAACGACAAACGCTATTCAAAAGATGCGGTATCGATTTTTATCATATAACTTCATGTATCTAAGGTATATACTCGGTGTATATAGATATGTGGCAAAAAGAAAAAACGAGAGCAAACGAGAGTAAACGAGGTTACGTAGAGACAATTCGTTACACTCGATCTCTCCGTCTCAAGAGTCAAGAGTGTAGAGATTCTCTCGACGAGGATCTCTACCTCGTAAGATTTTACACCCATGTAGAATTTATTTTCATAGATATTATCCGTGTGTATATATATCTATAAATCAGTTTGAAAAATTTCCGCTACTTGATTTCGCGGTATAGAAAACCGCACAACTCCTGTTTTACGATTAGATATTCTTTTTCTTTTCCTATGTCGAATAGATAATTAGCTCAATTTTTTTCTCTCATATGGAACTCCAAAGTCAATATATTCACGCAAAAATGCGGAATACGTGATAATTTGAGATCGCGAATGTTTTATTTTAACTACGAAAAATTGAAATTCGAATTCATGACTCGGAAAAGTGTTGAAATAAGATAAACTCTGCGTTAAATTGATGCGTTGATTATATCTAGCTATGTAGTGTTGAAATATTAACATAAATTTACGTTCACATTTGACGTATGACTGTTGTGTTGTGTATTAACGTAAATTTTTAAATAGACCAAAATGGGAGTCGCAAAATTGGTTGAAATTGATACAAATTCAGTAAAATTGTACGATGTAAACCGTATAGGGAGAGAATAATAATTGGAACAATTTTTACAGATGTTAAATATTTCAGTAATGAGTGTAATCAAAATTCTTGCAATATTATGAGAACGTTTTTGTTTGTTATTTTGTTTGTTATTTTTTCATTTTTGTTTGTGTTATAAAATCTGCTGCAATAGGGTATCTATTTTAAAGCCAGGTAAGCAAGTTGGCGCATATTACGATCGTAATAAGGCGATGCAACCGCAGGCGCATCGCAGGCTGCAGCAGTTGCGTGTCTGCGCCAAAGGAAAGATGCAGGTCGAGAACACAAGCTGAATATATATGTGGCAAACAGGTTTTGCTTAGCGAAAAGTAGCTCGGCGGCGCCAATAATGAAATTTTGTTAATTTATTTATATTATTTATTCATTTTTTTTTTTGTTAG
This sequence comes from Tenthredo notha, assembly GCA_914767705.2. Lineage (NCBI taxonomy): Eukaryota > Metazoa > Arthropoda > Insecta > Hymenoptera > Tenthredinidae > Tenthredo > Tenthredo notha. Next base: position 16,161,804 of record OU611906.1, read on the forward strand.
ACACTTGAAAAAGAGGTAGCTTTAAATTTTCGCAATATATTATATGCAGTTATTTTTTTAGTCTATTTCATGTTATAAATTTGACTCACCTGATCGTATTTAGAAGGCTGAAATTGGCCACAGCTAAATTTTCGAACCTGAAACAAAAATGGCCACACATGAATTAAATCTGGACCTTCGGAGTTTTGAGCTTTCAACATTCAGATCTTTCGGAATTTTAGAAATTCCGAACTTCAAATCAGTCCTAAAATCGCTATTTTTTTCTTACTTATACAATTAGCAATGTCAATTTATCTTTTGATAATGCAATGGCATTAGATTCGAAACTGCCCGAAAAAAAGTTGTAATATAAACCTGAAAATAATATAAATCGTCTAGACGAGGCTCGTAATCGCTGTTATCGGTCTATCTCATTCCTAATTCAAATATCAGTCATTTGCTAGCAGAATTTCATATATATATAGTATACACACGTATGGACAGTCAATAAAGTAAATTATTTACAATCGTTGGACAATTGTTATCCACGCTTGTTAGTGTATGTAAACGGTACATCGTTAGTAGATGTATATAAATATTTACACATACCTATAATGACGCCGGCGTTTACTTTCTTCATTAATACAAGTTTCGAAGTAGTTATGCGTAAATATAATATATATATATATATAATTATGTATAGAAATTGGGCCATAGCTAAACGTTTGATATATATAAATAGGTACCTATGAGCACTTAGATAAATAAATATCGGTATAAAACCGATAACTAATATTCAAACATTTGTTTTTTTTTTCTTTCTTTTTTCCAACAATCTGCTAAAATTTTATTAATATAATTGAAAGGGCGTGGGTAGATTGAAAGACAGCAGAAGGAATGGACTGTGTCGCGTTTTGCTTCTTCCGATCGCGTGTTTCGAACGTAATGTTGGATTGAAGATTCGCGAAAGAAGCAGAAGAAAAAAGAATTAATTAAAACAAAAAAAATAATTAAATTAATCAGAATCTGAAATCTGAGAGAATCCATCCCAAGCCTACCGTTTTTTATTTTTTTTTCGACGACGAATTTCTTGTATTAATTAATTTTCAGGTAAACCTCGAAGCAATCATGAATGGAATGAATTATTTAACTCTTTAGGATTTTTTCTTTATTTTTAGAACTCCAGACGACTTGGTAGATCTGGATTTCCTCAAACGAGGTAAATATGAATAATCAATGCGTAAAACTTAATTGTCTTATATATCCATATATATAGGTATATAAATAATAAATCGTAATTCAGCTCTTTCAGACTTTTCTATATCACGTTCGTGAGAATGCCAAGGATCAACTCAAGATCCAAGGTAATCGAAAACGCTTTCTTAGCTGAGCCACTTAATCCCGAAGGACTTCCTGTTCCGATTTCCATCGTACAATAGCCTCCAGGAAGGAAGGACGTCTGAAGTATCTTCAAATCGTGACGTCGCAGCCAGTTCAAGATTACCTGAATCTTATAGAATTTTTTTTTTCTTTCTTCACAAAAATATAATGAATACGCATCGCAATGAAATGAGAATAGTAGAAAAAAAAAAAAAATTAAATAAAAATTCAAAGTGTCTAAACACTTGACGACATAATTTCTAAACATTAATTAACATCCCCTAACAGCTGGCTGGTTGTTACCAAATATATAAAACCAACTAAGGGCGCAGATATACAAGCAGCTAATGCATCACTTCACAGAACCATCCATCAAGTTGGTCTGACGTGTTTCCAGGTGAAAAAAGAAAAAAGAAAAAAAAAAAACGGCGTAGAATTTTATATTATCTCATCTGTCACGCAACAGTTTCTTAATTGTTAGTCAGACCGATTACACTGGACATTATTAATTTTTTACTGATTTTTTTGTTTTTTCACTCTTCCTATATCTACGGATACAATATATTTATCAAAGTACCTACTCAGGGGTTGTGAGTAAGGGTTTAAAATCGGTGAATATACCTTGGGGGTGAGAAAATCTTAAATAGCACGTGGCAAAATCCCCGTTAACCCTTACGAGGGTTTTCAACGAGTTTATGTATAGCCTAACTCTAAAGTCTAAGCCTTTACGTTCTCGATACCTATACTATACGAACGAGTAGAGTTTCAACGGTCTTGAACCCGTTGGGCATAACCGGTACGGGGGCAGAAAAGGTTTCGGCAACATCTTGGCTCTTGGCTATAAAATTTCGGACCAGTAACGCAGCAACGTGGCAACCGTAATCCATTGACACCCAAGACGTGTCGTTCGAGCTGGAGAACCAAACCCTCTTCTAGTTCTGGGTCATGGTTTTCCCTGTAAAAGAAGGGGTTGACCTAGCGAGGAAAAGAGGGTAAAATTATCTTCTATTCCCATAGTTTTATGGAAAAAAATATAATCAAACGAGCTTAGCGCCTCAAGATCTTCGGCAAGAAAATACTGCAGAAAATTCTCGAGATTTTCATGCGATTTTCAAGATCCTCTTTTTTTCCTCTTCGTATTATACGAAATGAAAGAATTAATTCATCGAGATCTTTGACGTGAATTTATTACATTTAAAACGTCTTCGCCGGGGTGCTTTGAGCTCTTGACTTTTTCCGCGTATATGAAAAAAATAAGAAAAGCAAATGAAAAAGAATAAAAAAATGATAAGAATTCGATTTCCGCGGTGGAATTATTTTATCGAATTTTCATTCTACCAGACGGATCCTGAGCAGCAGATTTTTATTTCAAACAAAAACCGCGATGAACTGAATCACTGGTAAAACTTGTATCGAATAGAGTTTACAGCCTTAAAACTGGTCGTATTCTACGGGAGAAAAGTTTTCAAACTTTATTGCGGAACGACGTCGTTTGGTATGTGACTAGAATCGAACATACATATAGAATTTTTTCGTTTGCAAAGGTTTCTCGTAAAGTATATAACGTATGGAAGGATGTTTGTTGAAAAATGAAAAACTGGCGAGACATCTTTACACGATTTTTTCTTTCCAGCGATCCTTTATTTTCTCTATACATCTTATCCACCCCGTCTATGGGGCGGTAGGGCGTGTTGAATTTATTCCATAGTGAAATAACGCTACTTTTATGACGTATGAACGGAGGCTAGAAAAATGCGCAAAATTTAAGAGTCTTTAGAATTTTATGAGAAATTTTTAAAGACTAGTTGGTATCTAGCTTCCTGGTTCTAGATCCCTGGTTCCCTTAAGCAGATAAATTTCTACGTAGAGGGTTGAGTTTAGAATAAAGTAGTGGGTCTGGCAGCCGGCCGGCAGTTAGAGGTTGAGTTCGCATATAGAGGAGCTGTTTTTCCATGAATGGGTATAATAAGGGCTGCTTTCTCAATATTTATTCTCCCAAACCGAACATCTACCCTCAAGCCAAAAAAAAAAAAAAAATTCTCATCTTATTCCGCGTTGAATTTTAAACGAATTCAAAACAGAAACAAAAATCCTGTGTTCTCAATTTCCCCCTAATTATTTCAACGGGTGTTTAAAAAACCGCAATTCGCCTATCGCGTTTACGCCGGTCGCACATCGTCAAATGATTTTCTGCGGTCTACTCGGTATATTGTCTTTCAACGGAATTGGAAAATTGCGGACGATCCTTTGTCCCATTTTATTGGCACAAACCGTAATGAAATTTCATTTTCTATACTTGAGTTATTCGGATTGTTTTAACATTACAAAAATTGCGTCTGGCAACGAAAATAGCCATAGTAGTTAGTTGTATATATATACCTACACGTATTTTTCCGTTCAAACAAAAGAATTATTTTATATCTGTATACCTAGAGGCTATCTATGTATGCGGCTTTAGGAACCGAGAAGAATATCAAATAAATGTAAAACGAAGAAATTTTTATTTCTTTTTTTTTTAAATTTCTATACACCAGGAGCCTGCCGTAAACCAAATACGTCCATATAGTAAAAGTATACACCTGTTATACGCGAATAGTTTGGAGAACGTGTCTTTGAAAGGTTCGTAATCACTCCGAAAATAATTAATATCCACGCCGAGGCCAAAACCCTACAAAGTAAACGTAGCCAGGGTTGTGCAAGCATCCCACACAAATTATTGCAAGCATCCAAAAACAGGGTTGTTACCACCCACGCGAACATACAATTATTTAGCTATAGATTCTAGTCGGCTGTTATAATACGTCGTCTCCTTTGGATTTATACCAATAATATATAAAATAAAGGATCTGCAATACGAGTTAATCGAAATTATTATTTCCAAAACTTTCGAGAACGAATTTCGGTACTTTGGACCGAAAGAATAGCGGCGAAAAAAAACAGAAAAAATGTAAAAGAAAGAAGAAAAAAAAAAAGGAAAAAGCTAGTCATTCGAAGACAATATTGCGCGGAAGATAGACGAATGCAGGCCTTCCACGAGCTGACATCTCAATAGAGAGAGGTTGATGGATATGGTTAGCAGGGGGCTGATATTTTATCTCTCGTACTGCAGTCACTGATGTTATTTATGGGTTTTTTTTTTTTTTTTGTTTTTTCCTCTTGTAAAAGGAATGAGGAAATAATGGAGTTCAGAAAGTGGAGAAACGAGAGCTATTTGTATTAGTAAATTATATTTTAGTACCCTGGATATAATGGTATAGAAAATATGAATCGTGTGTAGATATACGTATATATAATATACAACTGTGCAGAAAAATTATGCAATTTTTTAAATTCCAAGATTATTTAATGCGCAATATTATAAACGTATAAGAAATATTGTTGTGGTATTTCGTCGAAGTAAATATGCAGCGTTGATTAATATATGGAATGAAAAATAATAGTAAAAGAAACTTGAGGAATGAAATGACGGAATATAGCTTTACCGTTCGACTCATTTAATCAGATTACGATAAGCATTTCCTCAAGAATTTTAATAGCCGTTTATTATAACTGTATACATGTTGTATGTCGATTGAAAATTATAGTCAATAAAATTACAATTTTCGTGAAATAAAAAGAAAAAAATTAATTTAAATATTTAAGACTTAGATAGTCGTTGATTAATTAATCACTTTATAGTGGTTATAAATCGAACGCAATCACACAGAAATATTTTATAGGCGTGGACGAAGGTTTTGATGATTCAATTGAGTGAGGCCGAACCCAGTTTTTATAAATAGATTCGTTCTAATTTGATAAAAAAAAAAAAAGAAAAAAAGAAAAAAACGATTCACGATTAGCGATTGTAGTGATAATATCACGAAATGAGAATAAATATTGTTGAGTATTTTAATCAATGAAATTCATCAACTGCGGGAAAACGCATTTAAAATTTCGTTACAATCAATAAGGATAATTACTTGACTGTATGTAAAAGAGAAAGGTTTTTAACACAGTATGCATCCGGCGAAAGGAATGATGCGGTAAAATTAAAACAAACGAATGTAGAAATCGTAAAGATTAGTTAGATGTAGGTCGCAGTTATTAGATTTTTATTTTTATTTTTATTTATTAAGTTCAACTTCTTAGCATCATTAATTTATGCGGATTTATAATATACAACCTGTTTTCAACCGGAAAGTGTATAACATTAGCAGAGATATAAAATAGAATGCATATACACAGCCTTAACTTAATTATTCATTTTTTATTTTCTTCATCACATTTTTTTCCCATTTCAATTTCTTTTACGATATCAAAAGCAACGACAGCTTCACAAACTTCATCCTTATAGAAATGCTTGTTGCTAAAGTCGAGAAGTAAACCTACTTCAAGATACCAATTCGCGAAGTAAAAATCTGCAATTTCTTTTTTCTTTTTGAAATAGCAAATTTTATCTTTTTTTTTTAAATCACTGTTGAAACGATATCGCCTAGATAAAATTCTCTTTGTCATACATGAATGAAATGGAAAATAAAATGTTCAAATAATTTATAGTACCTATAGGTTGAAGTTCATAATGATATCTATCATCGTTTATTGGTTTAACAGCTGTTTAAATTCCTTGATTTCATTCAGCTTCAGATCTTCCAAATCGACAGACGTTCAAATCGTAACTTGAGACGACTGCTGTGGTTAAGAGCGCGTGTAATCAGATCGTACCGGCGAAAGGCACGTATGAAAGAGTTGGAAAAACACGATGGGTTTCCTGCATCAGACTTTCTCGTATATTAAGCCTGCATCTGTCAGATTGAGTTACGAGACAGCCGGGTTTTAGATTAAAATGTCATTTCATAAACAGAAGGTAGTACCTACAGTCGTTGTAGTACAACCATGAATGAAGAATCATATATATTTCTGAAAAAAAAAAAAAAATTTCGGAAAACTTTAGTCTCGCGAAAATATTTCGCGACCAATTTAAACGATAAAACCTAATTTCATTTATAGTATCGCGTATAGAGGAGTTGCTATTTCCACTTCACGAATATCGCGAATAATTGATTAGATCTGTTAAGCGAAAAATCAAGATTGGATCTCATTATCAAAACATTTTGGGGTGACGTGGAGAAGCTTTAGCCGATGCATAAATTATATCGGAAATCACGACTGTCTACTGTCGATCAATTTTTTTTTTCCGTACATTACATTAATAACGACTGGCGAATCAGTCGTCAAAATCTCCAGAGCATAATATAGCAGAATGTATACGGCGTATTTCTCATATCACGAATAATAAGTACGAGGGAAAAGTGGAAAATTTCAGCTGAATGTTGATAGAAATTTGATTTCATAAAAAAAGAAAAATCTTTTCTTTGAAATTTTTTGCAAAAATATCCACTTTGCGATCCGCGATCTATCTATGATGTCATTTTTGAACAACCCTTTTTTTTCTGGACTAAGATTATCTTCTGCTATCGACGACTCGGAGAAAAGAAAAGAAAAGTACGGAAAAAAAAAAAAATAAATAAATTTCATCAATTTTCAGGTGAGGGCGTCCACTTTGCCCCGATCTCTCCTATACATACGTTGTTAACACTCCCACGCTTATATACATATGTGTATATATTTATATATATATATGTAATTCCATTTGGATTTAGATTTCGTTATAAAAATCTCTATAGTATATTTTATATTTGACGAGATATCGATTTTAATAAATAAAACCGTATAATATTGGTCAATGGAAAAAGCAATTTCATTTCGGTTTCCTGGTAGGAAAATAGCCTACAGAGAGCCCGGGAACGAGATAACGCGACACGGTAGGGCTCAACGAGGTACCCATGAAGGGATTTCTCTGGTTAAATTAAGGACCCAAGCCAAACCCAAGATCAAACCCTTAAATAAATATCGCTGATCCCTGGATTGGAGGAGAAACTCGCGTTTCCAGACCCCAAAACTTTGCTATTTTATAGTACCAAGAAATTTAGTTCGAAAAATTGGATTTCCACCACCTAAGAAACGTCCTAACATACACGTACGCTTAAACTATACTTAACAATTTACTTTTTTCATATTTAACGATTTATAATAATCATTTCTCAATCTTTGGCTATAAATAATTCGCGTACATTATACGATGAGGATAAATTTTTTCTTCATAACCAGAAACTGCATATATGAATGATATAATAAAGATTAATTCTCGATGTAAGTCACCGTTCCCAGTTATTATTATTAAAATAAATAATATAACGATATATCAATTATACGACAAGCTTACGATTAGCTATAGTGAAAATTATACTTCAAACAGATGACTGAACGGCGGAAATTGTGGTTTCCCAATTTCTCTTGTGGGAGATAAGAAGAAAAGAAAAAAAAAAAATGATATAAATAGTTTATATTATAGCTCGTTACACGTGGCGGTGTAGCCATTAGACCATATCGTATAAAAGGGTCTGACTATCTGTTACTGATCTAGTATCACTTCCTTTCGTTCTTTTGTCGTCTTTGTACGATATATCTGCAGGGTATAAGAAAGGGACTTTCCGCCTTCAATAGCAACGGACGTAGGATAGCGGACCGGAAGTGGTGACAGACTCGTTATCTGTGGTCACCCGGAAATGCGAACTGATGTGAAGGTGGTAGTTATCAGTGAAAATATTTGTTGAAAATTGTCATCTATGGATGAAAAAAATTGGGTCGAATAACGAAGTTATGAATATAATCTGAAATATATAAAAAAAAAAAAAATCAGATTTGTTAATTTTTTTTTTTTACAAAAAGTGGAATTTATTATCCTGGATAAAACGTGAGCTTTATTCTTTTCAGCGAATAAAGCGGTTGAAATTATTTTTCAAAGTACTACATACACAGCCGGCTTCCGGGGGTACGGCTTACATTAGTGGAATAATTTTTCTTTTTTTTTTTTACTCTTTTTTTCCTTTATAATAACGAAAACTCGAGGTTGTGAAAGAAAAGGGTGAGAAAATAATACGGGAAACTGAGCAGTGGCAAATTAGAGCGACAAAATAAACTCAATTTTCTACCGTCTTGGGGCACGTTTTATTTCTCGTCCTTTTTTTATTTTTTTATTTATTTTTTCTACCTTTTTCTTCTTCGTTTTTTTTTTTTATTTTTTTATTTTTTTTATTTCTTCCATCCGGAAAACAGCGTCGCCTGTTCTCCCCTCCGTACCACTCTGCGACAATTTTCATTTCTCTTTCGCTATAACTTCAAATAAGATTTTCTTTTCCCAGCTTCTTTTTTTTTTTTTTTTTTTTTTCTCTCTTTCCAGCCGGAAGTTACAACCGCCTGTACCTACCTCTAGCTACGCTACTCTTACTCTAATGCGAATATTGCGGAGGTTATACAGAGCGGCGAAAACTCGCTACAATTATATGAGCGAGAATTTTAATTACATTCGAAAGCATTTCACGATGTACTAAATCTTAGTACTCTTTATTATTACTTTCCCTACAGCTGAAGGAACAAGCACCAGTCTAGACCCGCGACTGCGATTATTAAATATTCTATGATTATAATATAATCATAATTTCTGACAGCCGCGAACACAGAATCTGTACTATAAATTAAAAACGATAAACAATCTACAACGATTATCACACGGAGTTGAATGAAAATTAATAATACCGGGTAAAGAAATTTTATATATTTGTTTCAATTTTGAATATCGATTTATCTCAATCCGTGAAATAGAAAAATCACGATGATGTACAAATTTCGGAATTCTGAGATGACATTGATTGCAATTTTTCTTTTTTTTTCTTTTTATCATTTAGTGAAAGAGAGGGAGAAATTTGAACCCCAACCTTTGCACCGTGAACTGGTGACAATTTTCGCCTAAATATAAAAAAAAAAAAAAGTTTTCTTGTTCTTTTCGAGAGGTATTAGTAAGTAGTGTATATACGGTGCTACACTGTACCCTTATGGTATAGATATACTGCAGTATAGCGAGTAACGCTACATGTCGTTTGCATGAAAACGTTCCGTGAAGAGGATAAAACTTTTCCGAGTTTTCGTGTCTTTTTCCTCTTTTATCTCTACTTTCCCAGTACACTTTTCTGAGTCACATGTTCTTTTCTCATGAAAAAAAATGTTGAAAGAAAAAAAAAAAAAAACGAAAACTAACCTGAGGCTGAAACGTCGTGAAAGTTTGCTGCCTGCGTCTGTGAATCTTAATAATTTGAAAAAATAAAAACAAAAATTCAGAAACGTAGAAGTTTAGAATATTAAAATTCCGAAAAGACGAAATTATCGGTTTATTTCTCAGGAGTTAAAAACAAAAGATAGTATACATTCTAATCAAGACCCTCATTACGGAAACTCATCTTATATACTTCAATCGATAAGTCATAAATAATTGATAGGATTTTTAAACTTTTTTTTGTTTTGTCAAAAAAGTAAATCCCGTTTCTAAAAACTGTAAGTCGATAATATTCAAACTCTGAATTCTTACCATTCGAGATTTTTGAAAAATTCGAAACTTCTCCTAACCCGGGCCCTTTCTTATTTTTTTGTTTCTGAAAGAACGAAATAATCTACAAATATCTTAAAAAGAAAAAAAGAAAAGCAAAAAAACAATATGACGAGGTAAGCAAGCGAGTGAGCGAGAAATAAAATGAAACAGATTTTGTTCGAAGGCAAAAAGCTCTGCGAATACGTTTCAAGAGGCATTGTCGTGGGTGGTACAGCCCAAGGGTGTCGTTGCAAACAGGGGTTTCACCGGCGCAATGCCATGCCGGGTGAGATAACGTTGCGAAAGTCGCAAAAGGGATGGGAAACGGGCAGCATAGCACAGCATAGCATAGCATAGCACAGTATAGCACAAACGGTGACGTCACAACAGATGGCGATAACACCAGTTGTAATAAAGCCAAGCTCACACCGAACTTTAAAAACGGGGATAATGCAAACGAGTCTAATTGAACCGAAGTTGAAAACTTTAAAACGAGTTTTCAAAATCCATAATCTCAGATTCGGCTTACCACTAAATTAATTAATTAATTAAATTAATTAATTGAAATTATTTCATTAATTAACGGCTTTATAACCAAAATCCTCTCTTCTTTTATATATATATATATTTTTTCTTTTTTTTTTTTTCATTTAAGCCGATAATTAACAGCCAAGTAATTGAAATTCTAGCTGGTAGAAAATAATTCTATAGGTAGTAAAATTGAATATCGGTATACGATTGTACGCTGCCAACAATGCCGCCACTGCCTTTGCAAATCTTCAATTTCAATTTCAATTTCAATTTCAATTTCTATTTCTATTTCTATGAATTCAGGTGCGAACAATTGTGAAATATCCGAAAATAAGACCGTATAGTCGTTAAACCACCTTTGTACGACTGTATTGTATGCTTAAATATGTTCGTAAACGTGTGAAACCTGTGTTAATGATTTGGTCAGAAATTTTGTAGGAAAAACTTTGAAGAGACCATTTAGTGTTTAAAATTTGTATTTATCGTTAATGATATGAAGTACTCCTTAATTAAAACGTACATCAAGCTATAGAGAAGCATTTTGTTTCGTAAATAAGCGAAAGGAGAGAAAATTTGATGGAAAAGTACATCAATCTTTGAAAAAAACTTGAAGTGACCGTAATTATCATATATACTGGTATATACTATGCTATTCAAATGTTAGGTGTGCCTATAAATAATGAATGTTAATTAAAATATTTGAAATAAAACACCGGGTATATAATATGTTTAATGGAATTATGCGTGTAATATTTATGGGCTAAACCGTGTGCGTGACATCGCGGTATATACCTGGGCATCTGTATACCTATATAAATACATTCACCTACCCACGTATAGGTATATAGATATGTAAGAGCCGAGTCTAAGCAACAGTAGTAACAACTGTGCGGAGTATTGTTATCAGCCGTTTCATTGTCTACATACGTGCCAACACAACCCCTTTGTTAACAATGGGGTATACCAACGGTGCCCCATAACAACGTAAATACATAGATATACAGGGTGATGCAGATTGAGAAGGCGATATCTTGAGGGTAGATTCCTTGTGGAATTTTAAGACTAAATTTCATTTGCGAAATATTCGAGAGTCCAATAGTTTCCGAGATACGAAAGATCTTAGTTGACTAATCAGAGAACTTATAGATAACACAGATTAGGGCCGGCCATGAGTCTAAGTTGCGCAGTGACGCATTTATGTAATCTATACACTCTGGGATTGGTCAACTTAGATCTTATGTAGCTCGTAAACTATCGTTCCATCGATTTTTTGATAAAGAAAATTTAGTCTTAGATTTTCATGGGTAATCTATCTCCAGAATATGATACGCTCGATATGAATCACCCTACGTATATGTATATACAAAGATACAATAATTACATAAATTTAACGCACAAGCTAACCGGACCACCCTATAAGGCAAGGAGAAGCTTAATTAATGCTGAGGAGGAAGATGGTGCAGCTTCGTAGGTACAACGTATGTGTAAAGTCTGATAACTGAAGATGGGATGAACGACGACCACCGTATATGAAATATCTATAATAATAATGATAATAATAATAATAATAATAATGATAATGGTAATGTTAATGATGATTATGGTAAGCCGGTTTATTGACGTAGATTAAAACCGATTTAAATCTCGATATAATATTATAGAAGTATTTTCAGTTTATTAAAACGTTATTATTATATTTTTACCTCAAAATATTATTTTCTATTTTCTATTCCTATTCGTAATTCGTTTATGTTTTCTATGGAATATATAGAAAATCATAGTCATTTAATCTCTATAGTTAAAGAAATATTTCATAAAGAATAAAAATGTAGGAATATTTCGAGTGTGGTTACGGGTATCGATATCGTAATGTGATTAAACTCGACGACTACTGCGGGCTTGTATATTACATCAATGTATTACCCCATAGAGGTAGTAGGTAGAAAATCAAGAATTGTTTGATATGAAAATATTGACTTGAAACTTTTTGACGATATGAAGTTAAAAATGGAAACGAAACGTCGCGTAGTCTAGACTTTCAATCGTTTATAGGTAAGCAAAGGGCTTAGAATTCTGAACTTATCATAGCATAGCATTCTTTCTTTCTTCCTTTAGTTCGTTCCTTCGTTCGTTCGTTATACGAACAAAGAGGCTAGATATCCAAGATATTTGAAAGTTTATCTCTTTTTTTTTTTCTTCTTCTTCTTCTTTCCTCAAACTTTGTAAAAAGTCTGCTTAAACGAACGCGAGGAATATTGCACCCAGCGGAAATTCCATCGTGGACGAGGTCGAAGAAACTGTCGGGTTAAGAAAGTAAAACTTAAAGACTTTAATTTTTTTAAAAAGTCTTAGCCGTTATTCTTTCCTCATCTCGTTTTTCCCACCCTTCCTTTCCGTTCCATTTTTATTTTGTTCATTTTAGTTTTTTTTTTTTTTTTTTTATTACCGTCTAAAATCACCCGGAAGGATGAAATTAATCAGTCGGTTTATAGACCGAGGAAAAGGTAAACCGAGATTAAAAAAAAAAAAACGGAGATGAATGTTTGAATTTGGTAAAAATGTAAAAACTCGCTCTACTTAGAGATAATCTAAGCAACGATTTTTCATATTTTCAAACACCTCAGCTACAGCCTCTAGGAATACGGAAACTTGACAAAAGCGACTTCCGTTTCAGCCAAATGTCCATGGCTCTGAAAAAAAAGGCGAGTAGTCTTTTGACGAGAAGCACAAGGCGGAAGTTAAACAAAAGCTAAAGCTACGCTGTACAGTTTCTTTTTGCAAGTGGTTTTTTGCGGAATAAGGTATAACAAGGACAGCACTTTGTAACGGCGAGCAGTAAAAGTAGAAGAAAAATAAGACGGAATCGTCTTGATACATCGGATATCAAATTCGGGAAAAATCTTAACACGGTGCGGTTATAAATTTGATAAGTGTCTGAAAATTTCTCACGATATACTCGTTTTTTTTTTCTTTTTATTTAAAATTTGTTTTTTTTTTCTAATCGTCGATTTATGTATACAATAAATTCTAAGACCTAGTATATTCGTCACTAAAAACAACGAGCATAGAGTCAAAACCGAGGACAAGACGTAACGTCTGTAAATTGAGAAACGTGACTATACTGTAAGATCGAAACAGTTAAATCCCATAGCGTCGTCCTACGTCGTTTCAAAAGACGTCAAAGTTTCTGAATCTTTCAATGCTACGATCTGCTCTGAAGTCGATGCGATACATTCACGTACGACTCGCGTACGTGATCAGGATAAAATAATTTTCTACATATAATATATATATACAAACCTACTATAGTATGAAATCGAGAGTTTCCTCATCTCAAAGTTGAAAACTTATTATTTTTTAGCAAAAAATTCTACAAAAAGAATAAGTTTTTCATTTCATAACGAAATTAAATGATCCTGTATCTTGCGATAGGATAGATCGAGGGTCAAGATTTATTAGTAAATGTGGTTTGTAATCCGAGATATGACATTCTCCTTCTCAGGTTTGACAAATATTAAGTTTTATTACAAAATAATGCAGGCTTATCCCGCATTACGTATAGGTAAGATTAATGGGGTAGTTATAGGTAGTGGTGGTAGTGGTGGTGCAGTTAGGAAGAAATTTATTCGTCGTAGCGGTTTTAGTTTTAACGAAGGATCAAGTTGAATGCTAATGTGGTGAGAATCTGTCGATTCTGGATTAATGTTGGATACCTTATCATTTTATGAACGGATAGTTTATTCAGCTTGCAATTATTTCACGAAGTAAAGTAACGCGTTGTACATCTATTCAAATAATTCATTTTACATTTACGGTATTATCACAGAATATAAACCGAGAATCGTTGAAGTTGAATAAAATGGAAAAGAAAAAACAGAAAAAAGAAACTGAAAACTCGTCTGTTAAAAAGGTACGGGGAGTCAACGGAATAAGGAAACGGGATCCCCCTTCGCGAAGAACCACGACTTCCTCACCTCGCTGTTCCCTCGAACTGAATATACTTTACAGCGGTTATAAATCTGAATGTAGCAGAGCCAGAGACAAAAACTGTGGGTACCTACAAAGACTCAGATTTCTATATGATTATTTTTTTTTTGTTTTAATTTATTTTCCAGCAAATTTATCAACGAAATTAGATCCGTTTAGAAATTCTAATAGAAATTCGAACTACGTAATCAAAGTGAATTTACTATAACAGATTTCAGATTCACGAATTCCTATCGAACTTTCCCAAGATTTTCACATTCAATTCCATAAAATTGATCATTTTTCATAGGATTTGAATAAATCATAGGAATCGTGATGAAAGCATTGATACTTCGGTTGTTTCATCCACTCTTGACAAATTTTCTTTCAATATTCAGAAATTTGGGGAATGAATTAGGGAGTGAGCTAGAGTATTGTTAAAAAATTAAGTAGGAATTAGGAATCTAGTAAAAGTTCTAATTTCCCGGATTCTATGGCTCTAAAAAAATGTCTAGGCACATTTACAGCCCTTAAATACAATCAGAAACAATATTTCTGTCGAAAATAATCCCAAGTCTAACGCATCGTAGTTTTTTTTTCTATTTTTTTATTTTTTTTTTCTATTACATGTCTTCCGTAGAACTTAAGAGAATAAGGAAATAAAAGATGGCGAGAGAGAGATATAGAGAAATAGCAAGGGTCCTGAGTCCTTGGTGCAAAGTGGCGCCAGGGGAACAAAGTCTTGAAGCCCGTGCAGAGAATTTTATATACCTATGTTCGAAACCAGCCCCATTTCCCAGTCTGAACCCACATAGTGTAGAACACTCTATGTACATGTCTACCTACCCCTAAAATCTACTCTTTTCATTCGCGTTGCGTATAGCTATGTGCGTCAGTATACGCAAATCGCGTGTATGTGGATAGATACGCGGACATATGTATATGTATAGATAAATTTGGTAGAGACTTTGCCCCGGGCAGTCAACCGCGCGGGAAATATAGAAAATTCTAAAATATGAGATATATCAGACGTAGGAACGTGGGTGGGTTTAGACATGGACCGCGTATCTGTATGCGTGTGTATCTTTACCCATATATTGTATCGATTGAAAAGTATCGATGCTAAAAGCGAAGAACCGTTCGCCTTTTTCGACCTTACGGATTGAGACTGGCAATTCGCCAAATTTAGCAAAGAAGAAATTTTCATATACTAGTTACTTTACTCCTTTTTCATTTTTTTTTTGCTTATTTTTCTTTGACGGTAAAAAAAAAAAAACAAAAAACTTGGAGGAAATTAGTAGCTGGACTAATTGGCTTTCAGATATTTTTGGATTTTTTTTTTCAGGCACTTTTAATTACTCAACTCAGATTTAGTCAATAATTACGTCTGGTCAGCAATAAATAAAGAAAAACCAAGTAGATGCAGAAATTATTTTTTCAACCGACGATTTCGTATAAAAAAAAAATATATTGACATCAATCCTAGGTATTATAGCGTCAATCACCGGGATCAAAGATCTAAAATTGACGAATGATATTCCGCGTATATCTATGATATGAAAACAGGCCCCACGTTCATCATTCATTTTTCTACAAAGAAATCATTCATATCAGTATTTTTATTTTTTTTTTCAAATCGACTGACTGATTGAAAGCAGATTGAAAAGCGTGATACGTACCTATGTATATATTCTGTTTTTGCCTCAATGAAATCGAAATTCACTGCACGTGATTAATTCGACGGATTTGATTCCCACGTGCAAAAAAGAAAAAATTGAAAAAAATAAAATAAAATATTTGTTCTTCCCTTTGCTCTTTATGTCGCCCGATGTTTTATCGGCGTTCACTTTATTAAGTTTCCTTCGCCTTTGCTAACCATCCTCGGCAGTTTGCTATACGAGAAAAAAAAAAAACTCAGCCAGACACATGTCTTTCCCTTTGGGATTTCTACTACCTACCATTTGTCCCTTTGCTGTTTACTCCGTTTCTGCAACCGGATTCTGTATATTCGTGACTATCAAAGATTACAAACTGAATGAAATTAAATAAATAAAGAAAAAAATAAAGCGGAAAATATATATTTGCAGACATTTTTTTCAGCGCTATTAATACCAAATATGAACAGACGTAGATCGCACAATCGTTCGAGTAGCAAATTTTCTAAAATCGCCACGAGGAAGAAAGAGAAAAAAAAATATGAATTTTTTTTTCGTACTTATTTGGCATCGTTGGGTATGAGAAATATTCTCCCCGCGTCGTTTGGTGAGACGAAGACGTTTCACCACGCA
Source organism: Tenthredo notha (assembly GCA_914767705.2). Classification (NCBI taxonomy): domain Eukaryota; kingdom Metazoa; phylum Arthropoda; class Insecta; order Hymenoptera; family Tenthredinidae; genus Tenthredo; species Tenthredo notha. The sequence continues at coordinate 16,178,409 of OU611906.1, forward strand.
TTAACGAAACCCTAGAGCGAAAAGGACCGAGACATTCATAAATCTGGGGTATAGCCTGTCCCTTAAAATATATATATGGCAAACTTTGGTGACTAGAAGGCATCGGACTCCTCCGTCATTATTATCGCGGGTAAGATTTGCTGCGGAGTTCTTAGAGGGGTCCAGGTCTATATAAATTCATCTTGGATATTCGTGAGTGTCGAATAGAACCTCCAGACATTTAAGTTTACGTCGCCCTTGGGGTAGGAGCGGAGAAAGAACGAAGCTGCTGCAGGATCAAATGAACGACTATAAATGGTATAATGCATCAAAAAAAAAAAGGCGACCAAGTCCCCCTGACCGTTTTATACAGTTTTGTGCCCAGAAATGCATCCGAGAAATCTGTCCCTCTGTCTTAAATACGGAAATTTTTGAGCATTGGTATTTTTTATGGGGGGTTTTTTTTTTTTTTTGTTTCTTTCAAAAGAAAAAAAAAAAGAGAGAGAGATAGAGAGAGAAAGAAAGAGAAATGCTTTCATGAAAATATAACGGCATAAAAGGAAGCAGAGGGCGGGAGGTAGAGGAGACCAGGAAATGAGACACGTACCTATACTCGGAACAAAATGTACAGTAGGCTTTAAGTCTCAACAATTCGCGTACTGAGTAAAACAATGGCGTTTCCCCTCGCTGACTTGGTACCCGTACCTACTTACAGTCATACTGTACATGTATACAAGTATATAGATAGATAGATATATATATATATATATATAACTGTATATAGGGGGCTGCTTCTGGTTCGCTGCTTCGAAGTGCGACGATCAACACGAGATACACGAGGAGTACATCAATTACCCTAAAATCTGCGTTACGGAACCTAAAGGACCTTTTTTTCGATATTTTTTCTTATTTTTTAATTTTTTTTTGTTTGTTTTTACTTCAAGAATGTATTTTTTGTCCGAATGAGGTAATCCACGTAGTTTTTCTTCTTTTTCTTCTTGTTTTTTTTCTCCTTTGTTTCAGGTCGCGTAACAATTTCGGGATTTACGCAATGGAAAAAAAAGAGAACTATGAAAGAAGAATGAACAGCTCGTGCAAAAAATGAACAAAGCTAGGTGGGGTCGAGATTTTTTTTATCTTAACTTGCGGGAGACTGTAGCGATCATTATCATTTTCAATTACTAATACAATCGTGATTACACATCGGCTCATTCAATTATTAAATTTTCATATAAAAGGTGCTAAAATTAATGGCACATTTGTATACTAGCTGATCTCTCGCGTGGATCAATGAGAACCGTAATTGATTGGATACGGATTTTATACGCAACCGTGAGAGACGTACTTTACCAACTCTTGAACCAAGGTATGATTATATGCGAAAAGTCAAAGGTTAAAAGCATCAAGTAAAAACTTTATTAGCCGGTCTCAGAGTGAGGATATAAATTTATTTTCAAAAATTAGATATGCAACGCTGAATTATACTCTCTCTCGTTCGCTTCAAAGTTCATTACAATTACAATTTTTATGATAAAATTGAAAAACAAAAAAAAAAAAGTAACGAATTTCTTCCGCTATTGCAAAAAAAAAAAAAAAATATGTCGTTTCGTTTCATTTATTATTCACACTATTCTCTACTCTTTTATTATTATCAAGATCGTAATATACCGCAGAATAAAGAGTATATTGCGATTATTAAAGCGTATCAATCTCTCTCTTTTTTTTTTCTCTTTTTTTTTTTTTTCTGTTCAGCCTGTATATTACTGCACGCACTTTACGCGTGTCTGCCTACGTCTAAAGTGTCAGACATCCGGTACAATACCCTCGGGTTGTAATAGGCCGCTAGTTCCTTGCATTGTTTGAAAGGTTGGTTTCCGCGCATTATACACGAAACACGTAGCTCTACGTTATGTCTAAACATGTCATGCTAAAGTCGCGCCGAAGAATTTCAATGCTAATTTCACGAATTTAGGCATATAATATGTAAACTTAGAAGAAAAAAACGAAAAAAAAAAAAAAAAAAAATTTACCTATTTTGCAATTATCTAGCTCAAAAATCGACGAATTGAAAATTTGACGGTTCAACTAGTAGAAGTTTGTTTTTTGAACAATTCCATACCAAAAAATCCAAAATCCAAAAAACGGTTTCCTAAATATTTAGGATAAGGACTTTTACTTTGATTGCATCTAGGCATGTGATAATAGCTCAAAAATTCTAGTTCGACTTGATAGTCTAGTCAACGTTAACAACAAAACTGTATTTTAGATCAAATTTGTTGAGACACATCTTCAAGCTTTCAAAAATAGCGACTTTTTGTAAAAAAAACAATTTTTTTTTTTTTTTTTAACAAATTTGAATTTCATGGAAAAAATCCTCTTCGGGAAAGATACTCAAAAGTATATGACTACAGCCCGTTTAAAGTAAAAGAAGCATAATGCATATGGAGTGAGAATAATGATACAGAGCTGATAATCCAGACTCGGAGAAATGGCGGATGAAGTGTTGCAAGCTGTTTATATTGCAGAGCGACAAGTAAAGGCGCAAAAAGGTATTTTGTATAATTCACACGCGGTGCCTAGTAGTTTTTCATTGCCTTCTCTGTCGCTATATGCAGTATGTCGAGCAATAAAACTTTCAGTAAGAAAAACGGGACGGGAGTGAAAGACGACTGTTAAAGATACGGTCCCCAGGCGACTAAACGAACTTAAATAAAACGATATGCGCATACAGAGAAATGAATTGAAAAAGTACATTTTTTTTTATTCATTTGTTTTTGAGAAAAGAAAAGAAAAGAAAAGAGAAGAGAATTTATTTTCTATATCAGTTTCGTATAATGCAGATAATTCTACACCGAAACCGATTAAGAGGCGTGAATAATATTCGTTAAGAAATCGAGGGGAAACTTGTACAGCTGTATTAACAAGTTAGTGGTTGAAAGTTTTACGAGTAGTCGTAACGATCGTAACATCGAAATTATTTAACCGTAATTAGTTGGGTTACTAACTAACAGAATGTGTTATACACAGGTAAGAACGAGAGAAACGTGTTCACCTCACCACGATACAGAAGATGAAAAACGGAATACGAAAGACTAGAGAAAAGGTAATTAGATCCAAACTGTAGAGAGAAACTAACGTCAAAACACAAGGATCTAGATTTCGTTTCAGTTGTGAAGGTAGAATAATTCCAAAACCAAAAAACAACGTTTTACGTGTACCCAGTGCTCGTTGTAAATTTATAAATTAGCATAACGAAGCCCCTGCACTCTGCACTCACTTTTTCCTTCTTCTCTATACGAAGTACCGTAATTCTTTAAAAATTTCGTTACATACACGATGACATATAGAAATGTTAATAAAAATTTTATTCAGGCTTAAATTTTATCGATATAAATTTCAAAAAACAAAAACTTGAATTTAATTTGAAAATAAATGATTCTATATATTCAGTTGCGACAAAATTGAAACATAAGGTAAGTGCAAACATTGCAGATGCTTGCAAGTGTAATAAATGATGCATTTAGTTGAAGTAGCAGCATGAGCTTGGAGAGCCGATAGGTAAACTGATTAAATTTCAAACTCGGATGTGTGCGGTGGTGTTTTGTTGGTGCTGTACAAGCAAGATTGTTAATTTGTTTTTCGAGGTAAAGTCAGGTTTTCCGATTCCGTACCAACTAGTTTGTTGAATGTCTCGACCACGAGGGTGTACAATCAATTTTCCAAGAGACGTAAATTAGGTCAAGCGGAAATCTGGGACGTTTCTCGACCATTCGACCCCAACTTTTCCATCGATTCTCTACCTTTTCTCATTACTTTTCTGTGCTCAGATTCTTCGTGGGTTTCGAATTGTCGGAACTCAGTTTTTCCGGCTTGTAAAAGCTCGCAAAAATCGGGTCGAATGAAGCTAGATAACGTTTTTTTTTTCTTTTTTATATTTTTTATTCCTTTTTCCGATATATTTCAAAGACCAAACTTTTCCAGTAGGTTATACCTTACATTAACACAACGTGTAATACCAAATTGGTTTCTAGATGCCAAATAGTGATATCAGACTTGTTAGATAGTATCGATAAAAAGCTTTGGTTAGAAACGAAACGTTTCGTCCGAAACGCACACAGACATCAGCATAACACGCAAGCGTTAAATCTTTAATTCATAAGCCCAGCATTACTCATTCATTCGTATGTTCGGTCATGCAAAACTGTTTCCAAGAATAAGAATAAGTGGAATAAAAAGGAGAAGGTGGAGGATGAGGAGGATGGGGATGAGGGGCTGCTGCTACCAAGTTTCTGGAACAAGATCGTTGAAAAATTATACGAAAATATTTTTTGATACCGGATGCAGTCCGGACGTTTAAAATAGATAGTGATTATAAATTCTTAGTACTAAAATTCTTATCACTCAAGTCATGTGTGTAAATATTATATAATATAAATTATTGAATCATAATTAAATTGAAGTCGATAAATCATCTTCAAATCCAAGAATGAAGTAATCACAATCGTTTCATCGTCATTGAATCAGACGATAACCTTTTGCGTTTTTTCATTTATCGAAATCAGAACCCAGGGCTATAAAATTTCGACAAACAAACAGAAAAGAGAAAAAAAAAAAAATACTCTCCCGTAGTGCAGCAGGATCTGGTACACACGACGTATGTTCATACGTAAAAAAAAAAAGTAACCAAAATAAAAAGAAGAGAATTTGAATATAAAACGGTGAAACAGACCCGTTTCATTAGGGGGAACCGCCACCGCGGATTCCGGATGCAATTTAAATTCTCCCCATTCACAGCCATACACCGTATCAACGTATGTATCCATGTATGTATGTACGTATCAATGTATCTACATACGCGTAGAGAGAAATATAGATTTTTTTCTAAAAAAGAAAAAAAAAAATTGTAATGTCCGCTATGCAATTGTACCTAGTATATAATAACTTTTATAAATAATAACAGTCATATATAGGTGTACTGATGAGTTGAGAAATGTTATTTTTTTCAATTTTTCTGCACGATACCTATTAATATTCGTCACTCTCGTGTACCTAGTTTACGTTAAAAGTTGTAAAAAAAATAAAAAAAAAGACCCAGTTTTTTTTGACACACCGAAGTTTTGACAATTAATTAAATGGAATTAATTAAGTTGCGGTATGACAGCAGCTGCACATGTTAAACGTACCTCGACAGATTCACTCATCGTTTCAATTAATCTCAAATGATATTCATGATCTACGATTTATTGTCCTTGGCTAGCTAGTCTAGTCCACTTTCAATTAATTATAGAAATATTGATGTACTACTACTATGGTAGACACGCGATATGGTATAATAAATTGTCACAAACTTTGCACGAAAGGAAAACGTTTATGGATTTTTTATATAACACTGGTTTTGCAAACTTTGAGTTCAAGTCCATATTAATAACGTATAAATAAAATTACCGATAATTTATCGTTAAAGTTGTGATATTTCTAAGACACTGCGAAAAAAAAAGGAAAAAATACGCGAACGGCTCCGATACTCGATATATAAATAAGCGAGCGATTTATTTTCGCAAATGTTGATCGGAACTACTACCACCTCCTCCTCCTCCTCCTCCTTCTTCTACTCCCCCGAGAATTCTTTGGATTTCTTAATATATCACTGACTTCCGTTTTTCTCACCCGCACCTCCAACCAGAGTCAAAGTCAAAGTCAAAGTCGAAGTCGAAGTCGAAGTCATAGTATATAACCATAAGTTTATACTATAGTTATAGATACAAGTTTCTGCAAACGATAAGAACTCTGAAGGTAGTGATACCCCCGAGTATAGAATATAGAGTAGATGAGGTAAAACCGTCAGCTGTTGTCTCGTATTTTTTATTATATACTCAACCACTCTCTGTATAGACATGTAATACCTAATTATTACATTCTGTCATTCCACTTTAGTCACTTGCTAACAATCTATACTGTTCAAAGTTCATTTACAAGTTCAAGTACCTCGACGTACGCAATGATCACAAAATTTCTTCATAATTAAACCGCAAATTGCAAAGAACGCGAGTTTCATATCACGCAGTCAATTCAACGAATGTGTGTCATAAGTGCCTTATAAAATACAACCGTTTTCCTATTTTTTTTTTTCATCACTGATAAGGTCGTATCATTTTTTCCCCATATATATTTACGCTAAAAACTTCAAGATATGTTCAAAAACGTTAACATTAAAAAAATTACCTAAGTAAAAGCAAAGCCTCGTAAATCCTGGCGCAGAAAATCCTTTGGAATTAATTAAACGGAAAATAATTACGTTAACTAATTCCGAAAGCGAAATTATACGACTTTCTGTCATTTTTTTAAAGTAAGAACATCAAAAATTTAAAAAAATAAACTTATTCGACCAAAACGTATCATTAAAATCGTATTTTCTGGTACACATACCGAACCTTATGCGCAATTACACGCGACATATATTTTTATACTTGAATGATTGATGGATAACAGCACCGTTTATAAATGCAATTATTTTCTGACTAAGGTATACAATGATACCGTTATATATATTGAAAATAATAATTAATCTGGGAGTGGAGCGAGGTAATTTTCTCCGCGAGAGTAGACATCAGACAATAGGAAAAGGAAGGTTCTTTAATCGTTGAGAATTTTCATTCAAGTGTGAACGGCGCCTGTGTTATAAATTGTTATAAAAGAAGAAGACTGTGCATGGTTTAAGGTAATGTCAATGTGTCTTTTCTCGTAGCCATATGTGACGATGTATATTTATAACTTCTACTTAACTCCCGTTCTGTACTATAGCTAGTGAGGAACCGGGTTTCATAATTACAAGAACCAGAGGCTTATGTCGTTCGCCACTTGATTCTATTAGGCAACATCATACCGCCGCATCGTTTTCATCGTCATTATAAAAAAAAAAATGTTGAAATTTAAATAGAAGAAAGGAAGAAGAGTAATGACACATAGTTCTATAGTTTAATCTTCAACACATTGTTCGGATTGAAATTTGCATATTCTACAAATAGAAAAAAAAAAAAAAGAACAATTATCTTACTCCCACGTGTTCCCACATGCACCTGACAATTATTTTTCTATTCTCCAACCACGTTCGAAAAAATTAACGTAATCGTCGTAAGAGAAATATAAATTTATTTATTGATTAATAATTTTTCTTCAATTTTACAAATTATTACCTTATATATACGAAAATCTAATATCGAAATTTTTGAATGGTCAGTTTTTCTAGCGCAGGATTCTAAGCGACTATATAAATATTGGATCCAGCAAGGGGTTTTAAAATTTTCAAAAGGGATGGAAAGACCGAGATGACTAACGCCCCTAGGGTACGTCGATATATCACTGTGGCAATAAAACGACTTCTGATGCAGAAGCAGCACTGCACGAAGACGCTTGACGTAGCTAGTCTTTAAGCCATCAGACAGACGAGTCGAAGGGTCCAGGGTAAAGATCAACTTGTACTATTAAATAGTGTAATAAAATTTATGACTATAAGAGGTAAACGGTACTTTTCTCATTTTCCATTTGTTCTTAGCTGAATAGGAATAGACGAAAATGAAATAAAAAAAAATAAAATAAAGAAAAAAAATGTAAGAATAAAGGTCGGAAATGATTGAGAGAACTGAAATCGCAAAACTGATTTATCTTCGATATAAGAAAGTGGATGTTGTTTGATCAAAGTCTAGATACTAAACAATAATAAAATAAAAAGATTTACTCTCTCTTTCGATCCCGTAGCTTTATATAACAGAGGGTAGAAACGAACGAACGAACGAACGAAGCGATGAGAGTGGTGTCGTGCGGGAAATCGAGATCCAATTCCAATTCGCTGAGTACTAAGTATTTTCCGGAAATACTGAGAAAAGAAAAGAGAATAAAGCGAGAAAATGACAAAAATAGACAAAAAGGGGAAAAAAAAAACAGGAAACCAGAAATCTGGGTCTCTCGGTCACACATATGGACACACATTACATTAAATCCTGCAGCATACATACGTATAAGGTTTGTTTTCTTAGTTTGATAATTTAATCAGTGAGAAAAATATTTTCACAGTCTAAAACCGCGTTACAGGCGCCATACCACCCGAGTTTAAGGTCCGTATGCTGCGGATGGGTTTCAACGTAGTTTATGAGAACCATGTGTTATCCACGCTGCGCTGGTTTCTCTGCTTTTATACCAAGATCTCGGTGTATGAACTGTTTTAGTACCATGCTAGTTTGTATTTGTTATTTCGTTGATCCATAAGATGCTGTAGATGATGTATGTACATAATATCGCATACACGCTGATTTCCAAAGGGTTAATATATAGTTCCTCCTAGTTTATAACTGGGGGGGCTGGTTTTATTATCAAAGAAAAATATACTTCTATAATATCTACACATTTATATATATTATATTCTCAGTTTTGTGTCGCGTAATCGATGGACCAAGATACTACGACCTTGGTTCCGCGAGGGACGCGTAAAATAAATGTCGACCAGAGTTGTACCAACATCAACAGCATCCAGCATCCAGCATCCAGCATCCAGCATCCAGCCAAGCGCCGGAATTAACCGTTATTAAAACGATATAGACTCGTATTTCTGACAGACACGCGCTCGAGCGAAATTTCATTTCGATTCTTTGGTATATGATATAAATTTAATATATATACCCCCTCTTCCCCCCCTTTTTACCCCTAATTTAGATACAAGTCCGCGTACAAGTTTTTCACCGTGATATTAACCCCTTGAGGCCAAATAATATTAATAATTATTTTTTCAAAAATAAAAATATCATCAATTTTCAACTGAGGGTGAGACACACTTTGCACAGATTTTTTCTACCGTAGCTCAATTTTGTCTTGTAATAATTTATGATCTTGTGATTTTTGCGACAAAACGAAAGTAACGACTCGCTAGGTAAACAATTATACTAACCGAGAAATTAATCATCGGAAATATTCGCATGAGATATTACAAATGTTCATTTCCGTTCGTCATATTTTATTCCTCGTTTATACAAGTATTTCTATTTTTATCGGCATAATATATGCTGCGGGGGTATCAGTAATAAGTTTTGAAAAAAATTCAACCTGAATATAAGAAAATCTATGGTAATAGTATATTTATTGAATATAATTAAATGATCGATTTTAATACTGTTAATCATTTAACGAATCGTTCCTATTATACAGAGTATATAAAGAGCGTAATAAAGCACTATTTGTTTAACCCAGTTATTGCAAGAGTATACGAACAACCCCTACCCTCCTTACATCTTTCGACCTGGACCAGAGCTAGTGCAACCTCTCGCAGTACTTGAGACAGAGAGGCTAAAACTACGAAAGAATAGAGTTGCAGAAGGCGAGAGGTAAATGTTGCAGCAGCAAACCGCTCGCGCTATTTAGAGTTTAGACTCTCTTGCAGCAGCAGCAGCCGTAGCAACTCGCGGGAGACTATAAGATCGTAGTTTAATTAGTTTTCTAGACTTGTCTCATTTAACGCGTCAAGTTGCTTTCTCTAATTCCTTTTTCATTCCATATCGCACGCTTATATACCTCGTCTTATAAATGCATGGAAAAAAGTAAAATAAAAATTTCGCGAGCTATGTGCATTTTTTTTTCTAACTCCCACATAAAATATATATGTTATATATATATATATTCTTTTCATTATTCACCCACTTCCCACACCAATTAATGTTTCATTTTTTTACTAATTCAATTGTACATCACGTTCCCATCATATTATAGCACAGCTGGTTTTATACCAGTGATAGAATATCTAGAAATCTTATCTTTTTATCATTCTTATTCTTATTTTTTAATTAATAGAAATTTCAAGAAAACTATGAATCGTTGCAAGAGCTACGCGCTCGTAATTAGGTCGAACTAATTGTAGGATAAATTTATTTTATAACGTTTTATAGATAGGTATAATAATAGGTATATTAGTTGACCTCTTTTTATAGAGTTATTCGGAGTGTGAATTGACCTGATATATGGAACATTTTATGAGCTAAATTTAATCCGTTTGGTATTTTTTTTTTTTTTTTTTACGTCATCTCTAATATAGACATATAGATCATCGTGGAATTAAACTATACGAACCACGATCCAATCCGGATGATTTACGATCACCATACCGAAGAACATCGACAATTTCCAAAAATAAACTCAACGGCGGTTTACCAACGCTCATATAAGAATTACTCGCACCGAATTTGAAAATAATTTAAATTGTTCGAAAATTAACCGTGAAAAGTTTTACTTCGACGACATAATTACCTACTCAGGGTATCCAGCTATTTAACTTTTCAAAATATATCGTGTCTATGATGCCAATCGTATCAGAATAACTTGAAATGGATACAAAGTTCCAAATTTTCAAATTTCCAAAGAAAAAAAAAGAAAAAATTTCAAAGATTTTCCGGATTTTTCCCTGTCACTGCACTGTAAAAAATTTTTTGGACTCGGTGTGGTGTAAATGGTTCGGTGTAAATATTTTTAACACGGACGGTGTAAAAATTGCACTGAGTTCAAATTTTACACTACACTCAGTGCAATTTTACACCGTCCGTGTTAAAAATATTTACACCGAACCATTTACACCACACCGAGTCCAAAAAATTTTTTACAGTGTGCGATGATATGAGAAAAGAATGAGAAAATCGAGTCTTCGATTACACAAAAACCAAGAGAGATAAAAAAATGAACGAAAATAGGAACTTACAAAGCTGGGATATTTTTAAGGCCACATATGTATGGATTCAGGAAACAAACATTCGGTCTGACATATGTCGACAGCTTTCAGCAGTAAACCAAACCCGTAAGACGGCTGCCTCGTTGGCTGTATACGTATATATCTATGTATGTATGGTTCGTGCAGCAAAGAGGCGTGCAAGAGTCGCTTGCTTGCGGTGCAGCAGCAGCAGCAGCAGCAGCAGCAGCAGCAGTAGCAGTAGCAGCAGCAGGATCGTAGCTATAGTATAATACTTTTGAGAGAAAAGTACCCACATCGATATTATAAAACGTGACAAGCAAGCGAACAACTCCAAGCGAATAGTAAAATAGCTGTATTATCCTCCTGCACTAAGTTAGGTGTCAATAAATAATAAGATATTATCACCATACCGAACGGTCGTAGAAAGCTTTCTCCTATTTAACTATCGCAAATTTACTCTATGGAAAATGATTCTGCAAATTGTTAAGAAAATTTAAATTTTTCGTAGGTTTTCATAAAAAAAAAAAAAAAAACTCCATTCATTCATAATTTTATTGACACAAACGGGACAAATTTTCATCTGCAAAAACTGAAAAAAAAAAAGGAAAAATCTAAGATCGATAAATCGAAAAAGTCTCAAATTTTTTATGATAAACTATGAAATATTTTCTTAAAAATAATTCTAGTTTTTTTTTTTTCTTTAATATTTGTAGGCGAAATTTGTGCAGTTCAATAAAGTTTTTTTCAAATCTATTTATTAATTATAATCGTAAATATAATTCTTGGATTAATTTTTGAGTATTATGAAAATATAATTAATAATACGGTTTATATTTGCATGACCTGAATGACACATAACTTTGGCGTTTTCTCAACTAATATAACACCGAAGAGTTTAAACATTGAGTTGACTAACTTCCGTAGGGTTTTTCTAGCTAGCTCTCGAGAGAATCTCGCTTAATATTTCTTGTTTTAACCGAGGAGGCTTAGCGTAGGCTTTCTGTGGGATAAGTAGAGGCATAACCTCGGCTTATTCTGTCGTAAGAATTATTGTTTTAAAATATATTTTCAACGAATATGAGAGAGACAAGAAAAAAAAGAATAAGAAAAAGAAGAAGAGAAAAAGAGACAAAATTCCGAGTAGGTACTGCTGCTGCATATTTCGCTTCCGCGATTAAGGTCATCTGTACAACAGACACGTATACGTATTTCTTCTCTCCGATATTATAGATAGAGTTACGAAATTTCAAATATCTCTGCGTTCTATTTTTCAAAGTAATAATAATTCGGGAAACAACCGAGAAAAAAAAAAAAAGAAAAAAAGATGACTGAATTAACAATAAACAATAAAATCAGACAGCAGCAGACTTAAAGAAATAAAGAATCCGAGAGGAATTTGCATCGCATACATAAGGCTGATTCTGTGCCAACTCTAAGCTAACCCTGACCAATATTTCGAATTCAGATTCAGATTTTTGAACTCCAAGAATATGTATCTTGGAAGAAAAGGTGGATAAGACATGATCAGGGTTTCAGGACTTTAGTCAATGTCGTATGTCTAATTGCATAAAGTCGTAAGCGCCAATATCCGACCGTTTGGCATTTCGAAAATCGATAGGTCGTATGATTTTTTCTTTACTATGAATCTCGAGATTTGTTCCAAAACGTTGAAATTGACAATCGACCGAGTGAAAGCAGAATGTCGTAAGCGAATGACGCATACGAGTTTTTGTCATTTGTAAAAGTAAAAGCATATATATAAATTTTGGAAAAATCTTAAAATATTAATAATTCAATAATTAGAAGCAGAAGGTCGTATCCGCCTTGAAATATTTGTAAATAAAATAATTAGTTAAAATTGGGGCCGGTTCAGAGTTTCGAATTTTCAAAGCTCCGAACGGTCAAATTTCCGAATTTATCCTAAGCGATTTCGAAATTTTCAGAAAGATTAAAGTTTAGAAAATTACAATTTCGAATGGTCGAAATGTAGATAGCTCAAGGCTCCGACCGTCCGATTTTACGAAAGTCCAAAGTTCCGAAAGTTCAAAATGCCGAAAGTACAAAATTCCGAAAGAACGAACGCGTTCTTAACGTGTCGACTAAACAGCGGGCGACGGCTTGATTTTCAAGTTTCGGAGTTTTGGCCTTTCGAATCCTAAGCTTTCGGAAATTTGAACCTTCGGTGTGTTGCAGTTCGGATTTTTTGAAATCGGTTATATAGACTTTCGGTGAAATACCCTTTCTGAAAACTGTGAGTTTGTTGCATTAAAATTCGGAAATTTGACCGTTCAGAGCTTTGAAAATTCGGAACTTCGATCCGGCCCCGTTAAAATTAAAAGAACGGAAAACTTAAAAGCAGAAGGTCGTATGTTGGATAAATTCCGTTGAGGTTTTCCTTTTTTTTTTTTTGCTGTCGTAAGAACCTAGAAGCAGAAGGTCGTATTCGCCCACATACGACTTTTTGCATTTAGGTTTCTAAATTCTTGATTCCGAATTATCTATCAACTTTCATCATTTTCATGGCGAATGACGGTATAAAATAAAAAAAATGATACGATCTTATGTCACCAAAATCGTATTTTTTGTATGTTTGTATCTTGTAATGATTTCCGGGGAAATGAGAATACAGACGTTCGATATTTCAGGACAAATGCTCTCAGGGTATAACCCTGTACCCTACCCTGTGAAAATTTATATCAGTTGCTAGCGAAAGACCAATGTGGTTAGTGTACAGATTTGAAACTAAGTACGAGATACCAGATCACTGTAAATGCTACCCCAAGATAATAGATAGCACATAGTACAGAACTAGTATGTATATTCACTACCCAGTCGTCTCTTATCAGTAGAAAAGCTATTAACCTAGTAAAAGTTAGCTTTCAGAAACTGCGGGTTAAACAAGCCAAATGCTTTGGCAAAATTATCAACAGTAAAATTTTCCAGACTATTATAGTATTTCCTGTAGAAATAATTTTTTCACAGTCAAATATTACTTATCTATTCAATATACCAAAAGAAGATAATTTTTTATTTCGTCGTCCTATTTTCGTTACATTGACCCGAATCATAAAATAATTTGAATAAAGCTTTTGAATTGCCTTCTTTTTAATTAGTTTTCTTCTTTTCTATAAGAGTAAAAATTATTTTGAGCAATTGGGAAAGTCATCAAAGATCTGACTAAAATATTCTCGTAAGAAGGATCATTTATTACAGTTCTAGTCGGTTGTTTGATCCGAAATTATTTCAATCTCTATCTCGCGGGTGTTAACGTAATTATTATTATAAAAACGTTGTGATAACTTGATTCTGGTCACACGGTAAAACGGAATATTTTTTACAGATGTATGCGCGGTGCTGGTGGGATCTAATTATTCTAATTACTATAACATACGAGGCGAAGACGATATTGCGTTTATTTATTACAAGATTTAATTAGCGAATGAAAAGTAAATTTCTTCACAATATGGCGGTGAAAATGATAACAAGTATATTGCGACGACTCTTTGCTGATCAGATTTTCACGAACTGGGAATAATCGACGTATGATAGGGCCGGTTTAAAGTTCCGAATTCGTTTGAGAAGATTCCGAATTTTTCAGAAAATTAAAATTCCGAAAGTTAGCAAAGACGGAAATTTCGGTTTATTTCTCAGGAGGTGAAAACCAAAGATAGTATACATTCTAATCGATCTTATCTACTTCAATCAATAAGTTCATGACGTCATAAATAATTGATAGGATTTTGAACCCTTTTTTTTCTCCACAAAAGTAAATCTCAAGATGATTAATTTGACCATACTCTGGCTTTTCGGAAATTTGAACTTTCGGTGTTCCACGTTTCAAAGTTTTCGAATTCGAAAATACCCCTTTCTCAAAACTCTGAATCCGTAATATTCAAATTCGGAACTTTGACCTGGCTCCCGTATAATTATTAATGGAATTTCATACAGAGATAACTACATACATATGGTCCTTTAAACCCCATGGAAAAGCTATTTGAATAATCTATACCGTGTAGGTACATATCGATATGTATATTATGATGATTGATGAATGAATGAGGTTTAACGTATGGTATAACGCTCTCAATCAGCAAATGAAGAGTAGGAAAATATATACCCTATCCAAACGTGAATGGACCACAAATTTCCTACACCATCTACCTTTCTACAATCTACATATGTATAATATATATACGAATGCATTCATGGCGCATGCAAATATACGTATAATTTACCACAGGTACATTATGTACTAGATACGTAGTTGAATCGACAAAGTTTTCACAGTTTTGAATAATAATACCTACATGAAATTGATACGAAATTTAACATAGTAGAAAATTTCCTAACGCCTGAACGAAATAGAGGAATAATTTTACAGTACGGTACTATAAACGATTCTACATCTAATTGATAAATCGTTATATAGATTATCTAATTCCAGAAATCTCTAGTCCCCTAAAATTTTCACGTAAAATAATCTAAAACGATGTCTGAAAATTAAAATCAAACTTTTCCACAAATGTTTGAAAAAAAAATTGAAAAACTTAGGATTTTTACTTATACTACATATGTAATACACCTCACGTAGTTAGACCCTAAATTCTTGCGAACAAGAATCGATATAGGTATTCGGTAGAATTCAATCCGTAAAATGGACTGACAATAAAATTTGTTAGTCGATTAGGCGCCAACAACGCAGCCAAGCCTTCGTCTCTCATCAGACTAGATATATATCTATAATGTACTACCGATGTAATCATATACTTATAAGGATTGGCGAACTGTACTTTTTTTTTTATCATTATCTTTTCAGGGACGTCGATAGCCAGAGATAATCTAAGTCCAGAAATAAAATTATGGTCAAAAATTACCTAATACATGTAAGTAGCGAAAAAAAATGTAATCAATTTTCAACTCATCCGTAGCTTTTGTTATTTTGAATTTTACCTCGTAATAATTTACGATCTTATGATCTGCAACAACCGGAAGTAACGACTCGTTAGGTAAACAATTATACCGAGAAAATTAATCATTTGAAATATTCGCATGAGATATTACAAATTTGCATTTCATTCGTCATTTATTCCTCAAGTCATATCCAAATGTTTTTGCGATTTTCACCTGCTGAAATCAGTATTCGTGAATACATCAAAATAGAGCAAAAAAAAAACTATACTTCAAATTTTATCAATTTTCAGGTGAGCGAGCTGCCCACTTTGCTTGGTATTAGATCAGTATTAGTTTCTTGCTTTACTTATTTTATTTAAAAATTTTTTTTTTGACTTGCCATAATGTAAATTATGGAATCAAGGTATTTAATGAAAGGTTGTAGAAATTTTCCCAGTTTCCCCTTTGTGCATATCTGAGTGCCGTTTAAATTACATTCCTCTCAGTTCGCTCTCGAGCGTAACCAACATTACGTCACTGCAGGCCAATTACCTGATTGACAAATGCGTCCTGTGCCCTGGAATACTAATGTAGCGAATCGTTACACGTTCCCCCGTGATCTGTTCAACGTATATATATCCAACGTTGGAAGTTTCGATTATGGTGAAATCTAAGTTACTTTACTCTACAAGATAGCCAACTACTACTCTACTACTACCTTGTCTCTCTTTCTTTCGTATGGCTAGGTAAACTATATCATCAAAAGTTTCAACGATCATTTTCTATCGTCCAATCTAGAAGATTGAATCGTAAAAGAAATAAGAGAAGAAAAACTGCAGAAAACAAAAAAAAAAAAAAGGCACAAAATATTTAATCAGATCGGTGGAAGAAGAAAAAAAAAATAAAAAATCTAACATCATTTTTATCCAAGTAAATTTCTTCCGCCTCTTCTTCTTCTTCTTCTTCTTCTTTCTTCAGAAAAATAGATCAATGCTAGAAACTCGACCATGCCGCAGTAATGCATATATATCATAAATATGAAAAAATCCTTACAATTCTAAAGAAGAACGACGGGTCTTCAGTTAAATAGGATTATAAAATTACCTCAAGTTTACACCCCGCTGTCCTAAATAACTTAAAAACGAAGTATACTTACGCATGAACATTAATACGAAGAATGCAATGACACAATTTTCCAGAATCGTAAATAGCGGATAATCGCCAGATTAGGGTTTGTCGATTCAGGGTAATAAATTTTTTTTCGCTTCTTCCTAAAGATCGTTAAAAATGAGGCTAAGAACGATTCTTCGGAATCCCTGGTAGCTCAATAAATTATTAAAAAAGTTATGACTTTTTGTTTAAATTGGTATTATTAAGCCGGGTTTTATGATACGAAATTTTACTCATTGTGGTATTCATGGGGAATTCAATTCTCCGTAAAAAAAAAAAAAAAATAATTCCACAATTATTTTCATAAATTCAATAGTTTAGCCGTGACAAGCGTTTAAAAATAAATTTTCAACGTTTACAACGCGAATTTATGTACCCACAGATTTCTGGGTTTTGCGAATATTTTTTGCACAGAATTATCGCGGGTGTATTACAAAATTGTACCAATTGAAAAAAAAAATAAAAAATAAATAAATAAACGATCATTTGATAAATTTTCGATGGTTTAAAAATGGCAAAATTTCAGATTTTCGCATCAGTTTTTGTTCTCGTTTAATAAGTTTGCGTAGTTTATTTTATTTTATTTTATTTTTTATTTTTCTTTCCTTCTCTTTTTTATGTTCGTTAAAATGTGTAAGGTTTGCGAGTTTATTAAACACGAGGGAGTCTTATTTCGCAAGGAGAAAATTCCAAGGTGCAAAAGTCGTTTATAGTATACGAGGTGATCACTACCAGGCGCGTTAAAGCAGTCGCATCGATTCGGACCAAATATTGCTCAGTTCCCCAGGGTGTCGTGGTGCTCGAAATGCCCCCGAAGCGGTTAGTCACTGTCACCTGCCAACGACCCGCGACACACTTTTCGCTCGTCCATCGATAATTCAATTTCAATTCTCATTCCCCGTTTTATTCCAATCCATACATCCATATCCTACCATACGATATCTATAGATAAATCAACGATTTTCATTTGACATCATCAAAATTGCGCTAAAATGAAAAAAAAAAAGAAGAAAAAAAAAAGATAGCTTAGTACACAAAAATCTTTTTTAAAAAATTTCGATTATCTAACGGCTTACTCTAACTACAGGACCAAATTCAATCGATACTATTACCCAATATATAGTGTATTTTTTTCTTTTCTTCATATATCAACGTTATAGCACCCTTTGTAAAGTGCACAGTCGATGCGGTAGATGCACAATTATATATATAGAACAAGAGACCCGCTTTTTTTGGTCGGTGGCAACCTCGTCTGGCAGAGAAACTCTGCCTAAACAAATTTCCTTACAGCTTTACACAGGCCTCATCTCTGCGTATTATATATACGAAATATCAAGTTTCAGTTTTACGATAGAAAAAAATAAAATAAAATAAAATAAGATGTACGAATATTTTTCAATCAAATCATCTAAATTTTTCTAATCCGGTCTATTTATTTTATTTATTTTTTATTTTTTCTTCAAATCGCGTCTTCTAATGTCGAAAACGAAAAAATATTCGATACGAAAAGCTTTAAAAAAGTTGAAAAGTTCATTGAACGACAAAACAAAAATATACAATAAAATATGCAGATTATACTGCATAATTCTTGTACGCATGAAAGTGAGAAGAATCGAGTTGGCGAGAAGAAAAAGAAAAAAGAAAGAAAAAAAAAGGAGATAACGTTTAAGATCTCGAAACGCACATTCCTCCTCAATTGGTCACTGGTCACTGTTAACCAGCGACCACAACCACCTTCATTTTTATTCTCTCTTCTTCTTTCTTCTTTATTCTTGGGGTCCAGCGCGGGCGCCCCGTTCCGGTAAACAGCTGCAGCAGCCAGCATCAGCATCAGCATCAGAAGCAGCATCAACGCTATAGCTCTCGACTGACTAATCTCGTTTTATCCTAAAGCGGATCTCCTAATAATAACTAAAGAATTCTTCATCTAGTTTATGCTTCAACGTTGATGTGAGTAAATAAATTCGACCCAAGAGGAGGCACACGCACAGATCTAACTAACATACCTATAGTTAATTGTCAGTTCTGGACCATAAGATTGACGTACATACCATCCCCATACCCATAATACATCCTAACATACTAATAGATTTAGACACGAAACATTACGCAACTATATGTAAAACTATTCTGTAACTGATACTGAACTATGCGAGCTATACACTGAACCCAAAGAAGAGAAGCGGTTGTACGTTTAATGACGTCACTACCTGTCTGAAGGCTCGGGGCACCCCACAGGCCCCAGGGTATGGGTCAGCATTATTCTGTCAGACTGTCACACTGTGGTCTATCCCTATCGTACAAACGACAACCATGAGCCATAAGATATGTGTATAGGTACGTTCAATTTATGCACATGTCGATCGCAGCTGGCTTATCAATGACTACAGTTAGTTTAGTTAGTTTAGTTAGTTAGTTAGCTTTGCCTCACAACTTCCCAGCTTCGATATACTTTTATGGATATAGATATCTGTCTGTAGATGGATTAATTAATTAATACGTCTTATTAGCGATTTATCATTTCTTTTGTTGTCTTTATGTTTTTCGTTTGGATAAAAGAAGAATAAAAATATGAGATACGAAGTTCTTTATCGATCTCGAGGACTTGGTATATAATTAGACTATTTCTTTCCCAAACATTATATTATATTCAAGGCGAGTCAAGGTCACGGTTATAGAAAACCATTAAACTTAAAAGTTCAATTTCAATTGATAAGATCGGACCGGTTGTCCTATCTATTCAGCGACGTGGTATCAATTACCTGTCGCTTTTGTTCAGATTTCCCAACACGGTATAAAGCTAGCTAGAGGGGTAAGAGATAGACAAAAAAAAAAATATAAAAAGAAAGAACGAAAGAAAGAAAAATAATGGCCGATCATCTCCCTCTCTCTATCTATTCCGTCTATCTATCTCGATCCGTTTGCAACGCATGGGGAAACTCGTTCCGCTTGACGATTAAACCATCGGTCTGTCTGTCTGTACAGTACAGTACTGTACTTTACTGTTCTTTGTTATTTGTAAATATCTACCCTCTTACCCTCAAGAATAAAATTATTAAAAAAAAGAAATTATTATCATACCTTTTATTATAGGAGATAGTTTGATATTAACCGCATTTCATATATCAATAAAAATTACCTATAAGTTACGTGTAGATGTAAAGGTAGATTTGTTATAGATCGCGTTGCATTTTTATCGCGCTACTCATGCCTTGGTAAACGTTAGAACTCAAGTAACTGATTGTGATATCGAATCGCGGTTTAGTACGGCGTTAAATATCGATAAAAGAAATTATTTTATAAGTGTATTAGTACGAATAAAAAGTAAAGAAAACTTTTACATATATATATATATATATATATATATAGATGTTAGATATTTTAGATAGATACTGTAATATGTATGTATGTACCATGTTACGTGGGACGGAAATAAAACTGATCCGTGATTCAACGTACGAACGCAATTCATACGTAGGGTATAAACACAGATAATCTTTTCATCGTGTCTATGAATTGAATTGAAAGTTTTCTATATTTATTCTGATATACTTTGGTGTCAAAAGACGACTCTGGTCATACTATACTGGATGAGTAGATGAAAAAGCATATTTTAGTAAAAGATTATAAGTGTGAATGAAAGAGCGTGATAATAAATGAATATATTATAACATTTATAGATGTATTATAATAGTTCTATAATTTAACTCACATTACGTAGATACAGCTAAATCGATAAAACGCTGCTGGAGTCTTTGTTCCACGCGAAGGTCATAAAACTCCATTCACTTAACGAAACTTAATAGTAAAACTGATAAGTTTAACACAATAATAAAAATATATATCAATCAATAAATTTTCTATTATATTTATAATCAAAAATCAGGATAATAATGAAAATCACTAATTCACCATAGTTTTACGTCCTCTGTGTTTTTGTACATGTAATATAAATGTACATCTATTCTTTCACAAGATCCTCGACGCGTCAAATCCTTTCTTATACAGTTAATATCATATTATTATTACTATTATTATCTTGTTCGAAACTATTTCACTAATTAGTATTATTTTTTTTTATTTTTTATCCAGTCACAAAATGATAATAAGAAACAAAAATAAGCCAAACGCATACAACATATACGTTTAGCAATAAATCAAACTTATCAAATTTACCGAATATCTCTCTCTCTCTCTCTCTCTCTCTCTGCTTATGTTTTCTTTCCTTTTATTCAGGAAATCTTATTCCAAGATACGTTGTTTTAATATTTGTCTATTAATCACGGAAGATTATCGTACCGCGACGTGAACCCTACGACGAACGCGGCTCGACTGAGGCGCCGGCGTGTTTACTCCCCCCACCAAGAGCCGCCCCTCAAACGCTTTTATCCCCACTGCATAGCTTCTCCTCTGACACTCATCCGCCTACGCCCGGGGCTCAGCTGGCCCGCAGTGGTTCTCAAACTGAGATGCATTTTATTCATTTTTTATTTTTTTTTTACTTACCGTGTGGAACTTTATGCTTCGTTTTGAGGTATTATAGGTGGAAATTAGAGACAGTGATTAAAGCTACTTGTCCTTTTTGATGATATTTAAGTTCATTGGATAGAATATAATCAGCTATATGTTCATTAGAATTCAGAGCATTGACCACCGTCGGTTTAAGCGACTAAAGAATTTCATAAAAATTAAGCAAAAACGATTTTAGCTTGTTTCAAAGAAATTTCTATGAGGTACTAGTCGGATACTTTTCTCATGCGTTTAAAGACTGGAATCCTGATAATTGTATCGAACGATATTTCTTCTTCAGTTTATATTTTACACGGTATTTAGCTTATATTCAATGTGTTAGTTATTTAAAACCGCATTTTTACAATTGTTATGCATACATTCATGCGGTAACTCTACGATATACCTACTATAATACATATAATGCATATGAAAGGTGAAACGTGATATGAGTAATCGGAGATGTCTTGTTTTGGAAGAACAAACGACTGTTTGTTTCTATCTCTCGCTACCCTTTGGCTAGTATTACATTACAATTTACAGCGTCCCCCAATAAAACCGCACGAGAATGATTTTTTCTTTTTTATATATATAAAAAATAATAAATCAATTCGTATATATGTAAAACTGGTCTTCTTTTATTTATTCTCACGTTATTCTCATTTCGTTTATTATCATCATCATCACTATCATTATTATTATTATCATTATTACTACCCTTTTACACATACGAGGGACCATGGTCGCCAGTTTCAACCCCCGACTAAATGGCAGTCGACAAAAAAAATTATAATTTTAATCCCCCCCGAGACTGCAGTGTATAGCTGGGGTTGTCGCTGAAAGGCACCCTTCTTATTTCCTCGCAATGGACGCTTGAATTTTTAGGTATACTTGAAAGAAAGAAAGAAAGAAAGAAGGAATAAAAGAAAAATTAAAAAAAAAAATAGCTTCACCTTTCCTTCATACTGCCCCACCACATTGCAGCAGATTCGTATATCTAAACACGACTTTATTGTTAGTTTCATTTCGGGACATAGGTATATAAATTCACAAGACATTGACCGTTGCTGTAATTATCTACGACTCAACAAGAAATACCCTCCTTGTTTACAGATCGGTAATCCGTTATTTCTAATCTACATGCCCACTTAAGTTAGCTGGACTTGGTTTGCTTTCCTTTTGTTCTCTCTTTTTTTTTTATAGGTATTTATGAAAATTATACGCGTTCTTATAACTATAACTGCAAAGATACGGTTTATAGGTACAAAAAGGATGTAAAAGTTCGACACAATCTAACTATTAGGCAAATTAATGCGAAAAGTTTGTTTTTTTGCCAAAACTTATCGAATTCTATAAGGATATAATTTATCTAGGTAAAAAATTTGCGTAGATATACGTTGGAAAATTGGGTTGAAATTGCGAGAAGAATATTACTTTTCTCAAAACTTTGTAGGTATGTACAGGCATGATTACTTTGGTGATTTGAAGAATGAAAAAAATCACGAATAACGTAAATTCCGAAGAAAGTAGCCTATAAGCCTTAGGTCCTAGGATATGCTGGTTAATATATGTATATACTTATTATGTACATTGACGTACAGGTCCTCTGGCAAAAACATATCTTTAAATTCGAAGGTCGTATTCGCAGACACGTCTGTTTAGTCTCAACGTCAATTTCTCTACGAACAATTACGACGCAAATTAAATATGTACGAGAAAATAGAACTTTATTTATACAGAATTGAAATTTTCTCGATTCCAGATGTAAACTGACTGAAAAACATCCTTTATTTAGATACAAGCGTTCGATCAAACACGCAATCAGTCTATAAGCTACTATTATACAAATAAATAGAAAGAAATTTTTCGTTAGATTTTTTCCCTATGTTCACCAATCAGTAGAAAAATTCGTAAGACTTGTTAATACGTTCGTATATATAAAATCGCAAAGTTTGTTTTTTTTTTGCGGAAAACCTTCGTCTCAGAGAGCCGGGATTCAATCTCTTCAATCTCCATTCAAAAGTGCAATTGAAAAGCAACAATTTTCGTATTTAAATTTTATCGATTTCGATACAAATGTCTTAAAAATCTAAAATAGCCGATTCTCAAAGACTATAATATATCTTCGACATTTTATATCTCATTGACGAAAAAAAAAATCATAGTATCGCATTCGGACGGATACTGTACCAGAAAAAAATCCAGAACGATACCAAAGGACGTGAACAGGATCAGGAGATAAAAATGAGTAAATCCTTTCGAAATTGTCTTTGATCGAAAATTATTAAACTAGAGATATTATGAGGTGGTAAATGGTTAATAAATTGAAGTTTATATACAGGAAGTAGTCTATTCTTGACGCTAGCTTCAAGGACGTGTCTTGCATCACAAGCATCACTTTTTTTTCCGTTCGTACGCTCTGACACTCCGGAATTGCTGTTATATTATACTCATACATAGTATATACACAGGTTTACACTCTCTTCATACCGTCATACCGGCACTTTATTTCTGACAATAAGTCTTAACTCTCGCGGGTGTTACGCTGCAGTAGCATGAGTCACTGAACAGGTTTGCATCCCGGTATACAAGGTATGGATATGGGTACATAATAGTAAATTGCGAATTTAAAAACTGGCTCTCACGCATCTTGCGCAATATTTATCACATGTTTATTAATCATCTTGATCATGGGCTCGAGTCTTATTTTCAAAGCCGAAATTTATTCCGGTTACATCAACGAGCCGTACGATTCACGAAGCACGTGGTAAGGAATGAAAAAAATTCACTGATAAAACGACCAGGAACTTGTTTGACTATATTTTATACGAATCGTTTGCAAGTAAAGGTGTTGTCGTCTCTTGTGCAGATTATGACTAATGCAGAGATCTCGCAAGGTTTGTCCACGCTGGAGTAGGTGGATTTTTCGAAATAGTTACGTCATCGTTTAAACGGGGTGACTTACATCACGAATAATCCGGAAATGCATAATATATTTTATATGAAATTATTCATTTCGCGGAAAATGATAATAACGGATATAAAGAACCGTTCGAATTCCGGAAAAAAAAAGTTCGATCATTCACCTACTTCATCGAAATTACTTACGTGACTCAATTTCGTGAATTTCGAATCATCTGCACAGCCGATATCCTGAAGAAATATATAGAAAAAAAAAAGATATGTTACTTCAAAATTGAAACTCAATTAATTTGGATGTGATGAAACGCCTGAAATATTGTCAAAATTGTCAAAGTTATTCCTATAAGTAGGAATAATACCTGATGTGATTAGGGCTAAATAAAATTTGTCGGATTTATACTTTCAATCATTAGTTTATCTTTCATACCGCTTTATTTCGTTGCTATAATTATCCTAATTACGTTGATAATCACTGTCCAATTACAACTGTAGCTACATATCATAAATCCAATGTAGAGAATAGAAGAAATCCATCTTTTATTCTCATTGTCTATCACTGAACAATCACGCTCTGTTTCATAGAACAGGGTTTCCCTCAGATTTCATTCGCTTTCTAATTAGTACCCGAAGATAATTTTAACGCCAACTCTATTCTAAGGCCGTACTGTGTAAAACATCATCACGATGCGGAGTCATGAAATGATTCACTGATTTAGTATGGATCGGTGTCATGTCGTCATGAGTTTTTGATCGACAAAGAAGATTCTATCTTTACGGTTTAGCACACAGAAGCAATGAGAATTTGTTGAATCAACCGCACACAAGCTTTTATTCGAGAACAATAATTGCGGAAAGTATTGCTCATTCAATTTGAATAAAACGTACGTTCGAAATTACACTATAAATCATTGGGTTCTCTACTAGCTACCATTTATTTAAATTATAAAATATATTCACTTTGACGTATTTAATCTCGAAATTTTGGTCTGGTCATTGTTAATCAAATAAATTTCGTTCAGTTTAACAAATCCTTTTAGCTCTCGGTTGGATAAATTTTTTCAGCAAGTTTCATACATCGAATAATGAATATTTTTCGAACTGGGTCCAAGTTTCAAATTTAAAAAATGCAAAAATTCGGAACTTATACGCAAAAAGCATACGCGAAACACGTTATTCTGTACCCACCTAGTATATAACCGAAGGAATTAACGAAGGATTATGTTATATCTATATTTAATAGGTATAACAGAAGAATCCTGCAAATTAATCCTGTGGGACAGCATCGTCTTCCCTCTTTCATTCATTTTTATCGGTTAACATTAGGAAGTGGTTCTACTGTGAATACTAATTTTTCACAAGATATATTTCATGGAAATTTCTTCTAAAACAATTCCTCCTACCATCTAGCTTATTTTTAAATTCTAAAGCACCAGCTACTCTACTCTGTAGCATAAAAAAGTAATATCCAGGATCACGTCGCAACTCTAATTACAATATTACCAGCCCTTAACTGCAGTACAAATACGCCTCTGCTTATCTACATATGTACATATGTACATGTGTAAAATCGAATCAAAAGTAGGTATTGCAAATTGATTTTTACACACTCTACTTGCAATAAGGTGCTCTTCAACCCCATTCAAACCATATATACTCGACAGTTAGTTTCTATCTGTAGTATATTAAACCGCGAACGTTAATTACGTAGTTTTCTCATACGAAATTAAGTATTGAGGTAAATTTTTCATTCTAAATATGTATATCAACGGAAAGTAGCTATTCAATGTTCATGATATGGATATAATGTTTCTAAGAGAATGGTGTTGTAGTACGTTTCTATTTCTATATATAAAGTAGGTTTTGCGTGTGATTTATAGAGATTGTGAGAAAGCTCATGGCGAAGAAACCCGAGTTTTACTTACATCTTGAAAAAGAAAAAAAACGAAAAAAAAAAAATAATGTAAAAAGTGGGTTATAGTTAACGAAGAAAAACACCGTCTCATAAAGGGTTAAAAAATTACATCAGCTAATGCAAACTTACTCAACTTTCGCCCTTATTTTATGAGGAAATGTGACGCTTATGTATAATATGTACTAAGGTATATATTACACACGATATACTCCGCACAAACACACCTACTTAGTTACACACACAAAATTGGCTCTAACCTGTGAGCATGAAGACCCAACGTTGTATGCGGTGACGTTATTGCGTTTAGAGGTATTATTTTGATACACAACCCTCCATAAACTATGTAGCAAACGCGTTGGGTAGAGCTATAAGACCATAATACCTGTGGCTCGTATAGCCCGTGATGTTATATTCAGTTTTTGAAAAATTTTTACTCCAAAATATTTACGTAAAATAGTTTATTTCGAAAAATGGATAAATTTTCGCATTCGTTTCATAAACGATATATCGCAACTCTTTGAACTCTCCTGTACAATATATAATTTGAAAAAAAATTTCAACGACAGTGTAATTGATCGTATATTATTCCTGTGTCATATATATGCCATATGTATATCTATATAATATGTAACCATGTGTAAGGATCCCGCGTAGTTATTCAGGTCTTATAAGTTATAACACCCTGTGGGAAGATATTTGACGCGCTAACATTGCATGTTAATAAATTACGGCCTGTTCAATGGAAGGACCGGGACTGGACGGTACAGTAGAGTTTATGTGCTAGCGATTGTACGGGAGATACGTATGTGGCCGAGAGGTTGGTCCAGGTCAAGATACGTTTCTCCGAGGATATGGCGTTTCGCATTTAGCGAGGCGCGAACCGCGAGCCCGAAGCCCGCGGCTAAAGGAGTCGTCTGACCCCGAGAATAAAGATTTTGGCATTTTGCGAGACTAGATTTTAAACAAGCCGCCTTTGTACCGAAGAGAAAGAAGGAGATTGGGACGAGATTTTTTGAATCTTTAAAATCCTCTGCCAAATTACAAGCCTCGACCTGGACAGATATCCTGTTATTTTTTTGTTATTTCTCTCTCTGTTTTTTTGAAACAAGACTTGTTTTCAGCTTTCAACGAGCTCAAGAAGTCAAGAGTTAAATTTGAAAGCAACATTTCGCTTGATAATTGACGTGGATAAAAGAAAAGAAAATTTAGCCAGTATACAATTTTTAGTACGTTAAGATAATTCGACCTAAACTTTCCGCACTGTACATATATAGGTGGGTACCTAAGTGCAGTTAAATTTTTTTTCCCTCTGCATTCCCTTCGTTGTAATTCTCGGAACTATTTGACCGGAACTTGCCCAAAGTACGTGGACGTCGCGTCGGTCGCAATGATCAATTATACAAAGTACTTTAGTACCGCAAAGCTATACAACAAGTTTTTTTCTCAGTTATTTAATTACTCAGCGTTAATCATTGCGTGTTGGACCATCGCTTCCCTTCGGTTGTACGAGAACCTCGATTTCTGAAATGCATATTTTTCTCCCCAATCCTTTGGTGTCGCAGTTCAGTCAAAGCCTTATAACTTTTCTCCAAATTTTAATTCCATGCGCAGAATAAATTTGGACGGTAAAGTAATAATCTGCGAAATGTTTTTTCTCTCCCTTTCAAATGCCTGAAGCATCGCGAACGAAACGCTCGATATTCAGGGTATGATATTTCTGTTTTTGACGAAAAGAGAAAAAGAAAATTCAGGGAAATTCGAAGTTCTGCTCTGTTTGTTCTTTCCGTTTCTTTCATCCTTTTTTTCTGCTTGTCTGTTTATGTATTATTTTTTTTCTTGTTAATTTGCATTGTCGTATCATAAATATTTAAGATTTTATCATTTGATCATTCTATAACAAATTTTTTTTTCTTTTTTTTCTTTTATATATTAGGGTGGTCCTCGATTAAATGCTATATTTTTTCCGTATATATTTGAAGGCGTCCCTGTCCCATGGGAGCATTAAAATTCGAAAATGATGAAATTAAGGACCACCCTAATATGTGTATAAAATTGTTCATTCGAGTACTGCGAACCAAACAAAAATACCTGCGAGACGTTATAAATATGTTATTAAAAGTACCTTTTTTTTTTTTTCATTTTCTTCGTCGCAAATGCCTTGAGCGAACATTTTTGTTGCTTGAATAAATAAATTCAACTTCGCCTCCTGGCTAAAGAAAAAATTTACTTCGGTATAATAATACTTATGGATATACAACGTATGATATCAACCCTAAGGATGCTAAGAAAATAACGAAAAGAATAATAAAATATTATACTCAAGTGAATAGCATATCTACTATTATCAGAGAAATTGAATTTTATTTCTAGTGACCGCAGGCAACTAGGAAAATAAGAGTAATAATTTCCATATAAGGGGTTAAACCATACCTTGACGGCTCCCCAAAGAAATTTTCAGGGAAACGTGTTATGCGGTTACCTGGGCATGGCAGGTTGGTAATATTTCGAGTAAATGTAAGACATTGTAGGCTACATGCAGAACCTGGTCAAATAATATCTCAACCGCAGAATAAATTAGTACCGCTTTGTATGCGCCTCATTCTACTACATTATACATAGGATAATATACCTATATATATTATATATATATATATATATATATATATATATACATGTAAAGGGTTTTCGCGAATACAGGGTAATCGTTTAACTGGGATCTCGAGAGCTACAATCGCCTGGTACACGGAGGTACGTAGGTATATACCCTAAACGTAAATAAATCTATATTCGAATTTATTTCTGCTATAAATTTAACACGATGTAATGTCGTTCACCTCTGAATCGAGTGGCGAATAAAATATATGTGCGAAATACCGATAAACGAATAAAATTTGCGGCTAAAAACAAAAAAAATTTATCAGTTCAGGTGATATTCTATTCACCCAGTTATTTCACAGCTGATGATCAGTATTTTGAGATACAATTCATTATTATTTCAGACTTTATGGACTTTGACTTGCGTGGATTAATTGCACATAATTGCACAATTGGTTGTCGAGCAGCGTTCAACGAAATTTCTTCAAATTTTGACAATCACACGATTCGAAAATCACCTTTCGCACGTTTATCGAACTTCATTTTTCAACACAGCGTACGTTATGTTGAATTTTATGCATTTTATGCAGTGTGGGAAAAAAATGATTTCCAACGTATTATATAACGAGATGATTCCTTGAAAGTTCACAGTCAGTCACAGCCAATTCGACACTACCCGAGTTTTTCGTCCGTTTTTCGCAGGCTGGCCATGCCCTTTTTAATTTGAATTTCGAAAGGCCGTCAAATAATTTAAAATGAATAAATAAATAAATAATCAAATAAATGTATGAATAAACGAATGGATGGATGGATGGATGGATGGGTGGATGGAAGGATCGGTGGATGGATGGATGGATGGATGGGTGGATGGAAGGATCGGTGGATGGATGGGTGGATGGAAGGATCGGTGGATGGATGGATGGATGGGTGGATGGAAGGATCGGTGGATGGATGGGTGGATGGGTGGATGGAAGGATCGGTGGATGGATGGATGAATGAATGAATGAATGAATGAATTTTATTCATTTTAAATCATTTGACGGCCTTCAACAATTCAAAATTGAAAAGGAGATCACCAGCCTGCGAAAAAACAGACAAAAAACTCGGGTAGTGTCAAATTAGTTGTGACTGACTGTGAACTTTCAAGGAATCATCTCGGTATGTGTATGTAATCCCCTTAACAATACCTAGATATATAATGTTATCTAGTATAACGATTCGATTATCGGCTAGCCCCGCATCCCGCAAGGCATATATTGCTGCATTACATGTAGAATTATTAGTCCCAAGAGAGCAGTTGGTGATCTACAGATCTACGTTGGTATATACCTATATAATATAAGTATGTTTGTAGGTAGGTACGTGGCTACGTAAGTAGGTAGGTATACACGTCGAGTTTAATGGAGCTGTATTTTTCACGTGAGCTTGGTTTTACATATTTTTTTTTATTTTTTATTTTTTATGAAAGTCGAGCACGCGGTGCTTGTAGCCTTGCGTTTACCATATAGCAAATAAAAAATTCTACCAAAAGCCGCTTGAACAAACGGGTGGTTTTTAAATCGCTTCAACCAACGATGTTGTGCTCGTTGTTTTCCACGGTATAACACATTTTTATATTCGAGCTTCCTATTCTAGAGATTCAATTTATTACTCGTTTGGACAAAAACGCGTTGATATCAACACATATTTAAGCACCTATATCTGTAAAAAAAAGCACATAGTAAATGTTGATGAGAGAAACGCCATCGGTTGACGTCTACGTAAATTTAAATAAATATTTTAAGCTTAAAATATTCAGATTTATTTCTGCCAATTTAGTTTATGAAAAATAAAAAAGTAAATCAAATTTCTGTGTCTTTAATGCGTACATTATACTATTATATACATATGTAATGAAGAAAAACGACTTCGCACGATTTATTATTCGCGTTGAAACGAGTGAGATGAAGAATTTTCACGATCCCTGCAGTAGCTATACGACACATTCGTCTTGCGTATCTGGGGAAGAGCTCTCACAGACGATTTGCCGGACTAAATGTTCAGTGAAATCACTTTATTTTGTAAAACCTGTTTTATTCCAAACGATTTACTCGAAGCTTGGATATATACTGCAGGTTCCAGTTAGGATTCTCGCTATTATGCAAGGCTCACTCGATATAATTCTACTTTTGCTACGTTTATCCTTCATTTCGTCTACTATTTTCACTCACCTTATCGTACCTTCGCGGGGGTCGAGTGGCGAACCGGGTTGAATTAAAGCAGCTAGTTTCTATAACGTAATGGGTGATGAAGGAAGCGTTTCGCTAATTTACCTCTCGATTTTACTAGACGAATTTTACCCCATTATAGGTCACTCAGTTAAGGTCAACGAGCCTGGACACAGTCTGTTACGAGATATTGAACCCTAGAGTAGAGAAAGCAGAGGACGAAAATGCTTGCCGAGGGTTTCATGGAGCGGCGTGTCACTACGGGGTCCGTTGGATTGGCTCGTGGCCAACGGCCCGAAAGCAATAAATTTTTATTTGGTAGGTACTCCAAATATTTATCAGCATCGAAGGACAGTTTTCTTATTTTCTTATTTTCTTATATATATTTTTTTTTTTTTTATAAATAACGTTACGTGACATGGAGAGGCAAGGAATACGGAGATTCACTTCTACCCAACAGCCCCGTGAACCTGGGGAGACTTGTTTTGATATCCAAATCGATTTCTGGTCTCAGTTTGAATGAGAATTGAGAAACAGCGCCGGAAAGAAATTCTATTCTAAATATTTAACCTCGTCATGAGAAAAACAGTCAACTTTTCTCTTTCTATTCTGCTTTTCCTGTTTTTTTTTTTTTTTTTTTTCTGTTGGATAAGTCTCCGAATTCTCTTTTCTCCGTAACGCGAACGAATTTTAGGGATTTTTTCCTTGATTTATAGTAACGAAGGTATAACGCTGTCCGATAATAAGATGAGAACTTTCGTTGATCAAACGAAGTTGATCTTTCTTTCACCTCGGCTATTTGAACTTTAAGTTAAAAATTTCCTTCGAGGCCAGGATATTCAGGCCAGCGTTACGTAAAAGTTTCCGGATATTTGAAGGGGTTGTTTTTTCTTTCTTTCTTTTTTTTTTTGTTCTTTCTTCTTTCATCAATTTATTAGGGTTTCAATTCCCGGCGATCAAATATTCCGATTGAACATTTCTGACAAGATCATCGGGGAATGGTCTTTAGAATCTTAACTTATATCGCGTACTGCTGCAACAGAGAGAATTGACGTATACGTTCGGAATACGAATCGAAAGAAACGAAAAGTTTTTCGTCTTAGTGAACTTTGGAGAGGTTTTCCGAGTTTTCTCGACGAATACCCTTTATATTTACCCCACACCAGGGTACGTACAACCAACAAGAATTGTTTTATTTTATTATTTCTTTTTTGTCTCTCTTTCTTTGTTTCTTTTCTTTTTTTTTTCGGGAAAACACAGTTTACTCCCAAAGGGATATATCCTGTGTACGTATACATATACAAGAGCAAAGGATCCCAAAAGTTCTTAACACGGTTAGCAGTTTGTGGGTAGAAATTTTGATTACGTCGTACTATTCCGGAAAACCGTGATAAAATTCGTTGAAAACTTTTTTTTTTTTTTTTTTCTCTCTGACTTTTTCATTAATCGAGCATTTTTTTTTCATTTCCATTTCCCTTTTTTCTTTTCTTTACTTTTTTTTTCTTTCTACCCGTTCCCGCACGTCCATTTTTCCGGTGTCGTTAATCTCCTCAGAGATATGATGGCGGAAAATTGTCTATCGAGTTTTTCCTGTAAGGAAAAACGTCTAAATAAAATAAACGGATCTTCTCGAGCTTGTAGTTTGGTTGTAGTTCGTATAGTACCGCGTTTGGTTCCTTCAGCGGCTTCTTGTTAGCTCTGTCTGCTAGCTAATACCTCAATGGAGCCACTTTCGACGTACTCGACCCTTACCGCAAGCACATGGGCGAGTTCTCGCACTAGATTCTCTTTGTAGGCAGTTCTCCAGAACCGTAAAAGTACTTTTAGAGCGCTCTTAAGGACGAAGACACAAAGTGCTAGCCGCTGCATCCGCACCAAAGGAGCTAACGAAGGTAAGAAACGCGTTACTTGCTACGTCCGTCACAAATTTTTACTACCTTCAAGTAAGTCTCATTAAACGGATAGAAATAAAGAAAGAGATCGAGGTACCCGGCATAAAAATCGGTAATAATAATAACGATGAGTTTTATAGGAAAGTAGGAGAGGAAAATTTTTCCAAGCTGTTGCAAGTCATCCTAGTTTATAAGTTCTTTAAAGTGTGAGACACGAACGTCGACGTCGATAAGCGTGATGAGAGAAAAGGAAAGACGGGAAAACTGAGTCGTAACGAGTTATTGGCCAATTAGAATACGGAGATGAGTTTTTGAGGTACTTTCCGTTGTGGTTTGATGGCATAAGCTGGCGGTTGTTCGCCAGTTATTATACTCAGGTTTTGAATCTTTTGATTAAATGTTTTATGCATCAGGTGATAACGGTTATATAGTACCGTGAGATTCGGTAAAAACGTTTCTAATGAAGTGATCCTTTGATGCTGTATTAACAAAAGAAGTTTCCGTAATTCTGTTTGTTAATTAAAATCGTCGGTGAAAATCTCATAAAATCAAAAAGAAAAAAAAACTTTCCTTTGTTTAACTTTGAACCAACTGTTAATTACCCCGTCACTCTCTTTCTCGAATACAAGTCACCATCAGAGATCGGAAAATTGTTCAAAAGTTAAAGTTAAGTCTTTACCCCGTTTTCTCTTCTCGCCAAAATCCACTTTACTCTTGATAGGTAGGTCACGCTTTCCTTCTTCTATCAACCTTGACAGTCTTGGGGTTGTTTCGTCGAGGCCTTCAGGGCAGCCCTGAACTTTGAACAAAGGATTCAATGTTAGGCCTGGATTGACTTGACAGCTATGTGAAAAAGAGGGAAGAATTGACAATTAAAGACATTTCAATATAACGCGACAAAGGTCGCGGTTTCTTCAATTAGATACAATTACGACGAATAAGGGAGCCAAGTCCTTCTTCATTTCACTCAATCACACCGATATTCGGGTATAAGAAATAAGTTCGTTTATTACCTACTAGTATGAAAATGTCTTTAATATCAAATGCTATTTTCTTTCAAGTCTATTGATATTCTTTCGAAAATAGTAGACTTGGGTATAATCAACAAGTAATTTGCAATACCCAGTGAAAACTAGTACCAATCTGATCGATGCAGCCCATAAGAACACCGCGGTTTGGTACTGCTAACCTTTTCTACAGCGCAACCTTTTGAAAGCGATGGAAGCCCGATTCTGTTTTTTTATCAACCCTAGTGACCTATCTCTAATGGCCGGTTGCATAAACGTGGGTTACCCCATGGGTTAAAATAACCCGTAGGTTACCCCGCAGATACTACCCGTTCAACCTTTATGAGCTGTTGAAGCTTCATGGCTATCTCTACGATCACGCATCAATCATCTGACAGCTGTCATGAATCGCTGCTAACCTCCTAATATTAACATTCCACACATATTCCCGTGAATTGTGTGTTAATTGTTAATTATAATCAGCTAATTATCTTTTTATTTTGATCTCAAATGGTTATATGCTCG
This sequence comes from Tenthredo notha, assembly GCA_914767705.2. Taxonomy (NCBI): domain Eukaryota; kingdom Metazoa; phylum Arthropoda; class Insecta; order Hymenoptera; family Tenthredinidae; genus Tenthredo; species Tenthredo notha. The sequence continues at coordinate 16,212,740 of OU611906.1, forward strand.
TCAAACTAAAAGTTTGAGGTAAGTACCGGAACAAACTGGGAAATGTTTAATTGATTATTTGTGTAGGTATGAATGGATATTTGAAAACTTATGGCTAATAGCTATGTTATGACTACAGCTAATGATCACTGGTTTGATAAATCAATTTTGATCAGTAAGCTATAATCCAACGTATTTGTTCGCACATACGACTCCGCACAATGCCCTTGTGGCAGCAGTTGATATAGGTTGAACGGGTAGTATCTGCGGGGTAACCTACGGGTTATTTTAACCCTTGGGATAACCCACGTTTATGCAACCGGCCATAAGCCACAGAACTTTCAGCTGAGTATAATCGAGATGAAAAGGTTACGTTTCTCGTATACTCATACCCACATGTCCCCGATCTCTTCATACATAAATGGTTTTATATTTGAAGATATGTAGCGATCGGTGAAGTTATGGCATATAGGGGAATCGGGACGAATTGACGGTGGGCTTTGATCGGTGAAATTTTTATCATCCTTTTTATTTATTTATTTATTTTTGACGACGGTCAAGGAGCTAGAGACGTATATATAATGCGGGATTCATTTCCGGTTGAATTTAATTCAATCTAACCTCGGCCACGTTCGTAGGGATGGACAGGAAAGAAAACAACAAGATAGACGAGGGTCGATCGGAAATTGCTGATCGTGTTCAAGCTAAACGCTCGCTTGCCTAGGGTCTCTAAGCTTAATTACGTAACCTATTTAAATAAACTCCAGACGGACCATAAGTAGATATCGAGGAGACGCTACCCTATGTATGAGTCCATTCAGATACTAGAAAAATAATATACGAAAATGACCGCGATGTGAAGTGGAGTAGCAGTTCAACAGAAGCTCCAATTTCTCAAATTTCAAAACCTTCACTTCAATTTTGACATCGATTTATTTATTTTTCAAAAATTGACGGTATATATCTGTTTTCTGTTTATAAAAATGTATGCATTATATTCCGTGGATATCTGGACTTGTAACTCCCTCAGCGATAATGTCTGCGGTATAAATGAAGGCTGGAATTCTTTTCTTTGCAAACAAACCTTGACCCCTTATCCTGAACGAGGTCTTGAGACGCCCTCGCTAGTCTCAGTATAGTTCTTTACATCTACTTCTAGAATTTCTGACAACCTTTTTCTTTTTTTTATTATCTCACCGAGATGTTGATTTCGCTTTGCATCCACACTTGCAGACTCGCTTGTCGTAAGCTTTGATCGTCACAGGAAGGGTGTAAAGGAACCCCATTGATTCGCTGGCTATCTTTAAGTTTTGGTATACTTGTATATAACTATACGTTTATACTTGCACTCAAGTTATACATATGTAAAGCATTTGTACATATACACATAGGTGTGTATACGTTTTAGGAATCATTTGATCGGACGTATCTGTTCGATAGCGAGCCTATAACCATAACCGTTACAGTTATGGCCCATTTGGTACCATTGATAGGAATCGTTAGAGTAGGTATTCTAAGCTGAAGTACAGAGCACCATGGATAGAATAAGTTCTATACCTCAGAGAATTCCATTATCCAAAACTCTCAAGTTTTCGTTTTTTTCTTTTCTTCTTTATTTTTTCAATACGTTTTTTTCAATGCGTTGGGGAAAAAAAAAAAAAAAATTTCGTACATTTGTTTTTATTACTTCAAAGTATCGAGACTTTTGCCGGATTAATGGTGTCGGAAAATTTTCCCCGCACTTTGAGAACGGAAAAGTTTAAGAGTATAAAATATATATAGATTCAGTGTAAGTCTCTCCCTGTGTAACTGAGACTCGAAATAAACGATATATTGATGTATAAAGTTCGAACTAACAAGTAAGAAGAAATCTTGGCTCCAGCACATTGAATTTCTCTTTTTATCCAGCGGGGATAGCGGAAAGAAGCGACAGGAAGCTGGGGGAAAACCGGTAAATAGTTTAGCTTCGATTCTCTGACCATAGTTTTTAGATAACTCTGAAGTTACGAAATCATTCCTGCAGTGAAGAAAACAACTATAAAGAAAAAGTGCAGAGAGATCCGAAGGATAAAAAATTTAACGCATTATTAATTAACACTTCCACTCAACGTCTGCAGTAAGTTTTCTCGTTAACACGTTGACACGTTGCACTATAGCTTCTCGGATATCGAAATTCCGTCAGCACCTTTTTTCCTAGGCTGATTGGTCATTCTGTTCAGCCAAGTGCACGTTGATTTGCATTATTATATGTTCAATTGAACGCAATTTCTGACGGAGACTTTACGGCGCAATCTCATTCTACTTGCAATCAGAACACTAATTAATTTGCAAATTATTCCCATTTTAATATAAAAATTTAATTACGATGTTTAAAGACTGTCTATTCAGTTCGGACTGAAGTTTATGCCACAACTTCATAACCGAATGGAAAATTCGATTGTATATTCTGCGATCAGGAATCAGGGAAAAAAAAGCAAAAAAAAAAAAAAACCTTTTCGAGACCGTCATTTCCAATAGAAAATTTCATCCACTTTACAATCGTTCTCATATTGCAAACGGAATCGACGTGCTGTAGCTGACTCGGTGCTTCATGTCAACCTTATGCAGCAGACAGCATCGTATGATTTGCAAGCTATATGCGGATTACTCGGATTTGCGGCGGATGTGAATTGGAGTACAGGAAGCAGACTATTAAGTTACTTATTTTATACGCTGTAGTTAGGATATTGGTAACTGATAATTAATTAATAATTTTCGAGAGTGAGATAAAAGGGTCGTAGAATATATATATATAGTATGAAAAATTTCTTACTTGCAGAGACAACTGGAGTGGAATATGATCTTTGCGTGTATCCTGGTTCCAAATTTACTTGTAAAGTAATAAAATAAATGCCCGGAAATAAGAAATAAGAAAAGTTTAAATTTCCACGAAAATCCAAATACATCTTCTCCTCTGGAATTGTTTGCGCTGGTAATAGCAAGAGTGCGAGAAAAGTAACGGCGTATATTTCTCCGTGTAAAAGTCTTGGAACTTTCAAGTTGGAAGAAATGCTTTTCTCATTTGTCCAAATCTTTCGAGGTCGAGTTATACGTTGCATGGTCGAAATTTGGCCCTAACGGTCCTGTTTACAGTCGGTACTTTTCCGTTTTACTTCCTTTTTTCTCGCCTTTACTTCTCGGTCGAAGACCCACTCTTATAGTTTCTTTTTATTTTTCGTTCTAGTTCTCCTTTTTTTCTTTTTTTCCCTCTATCCTTCCATCTTCGCCCGCCACGAACAGCTCTGTTTATTTACAGAAACGAACCTTTGTTCAGAGTAAACTGTCTAAAACTTTAACGCTCCACTACGGTTTCGAACCCTAGTATAAATACTCATATATACTCATCGATATAGGCCCACACCTATAAGTGTGCAAATGATGATACAGGGTGGTCCTTTATTTTTGACCTCATTCCTCATATAGAAATGAGAAGACTGAAAATCGAGAATAGAAATCTTGGTTATCAAAATGAAAACCTATCTCGATGATATACTTCCGACGTTTTTATTGAGATTGTTGCAAAAAAAAAAACAAAAAAAAAAAACGAGGAATAAATTGAGACCATAAAGTTTGGCGGACCATCCCGTGTGTTTATCTGAATATACCGAGATGTAGATTTTCTCTTCTCTCGTCGTATCAGACTCGATTGAACTTCCGGTTGTGTGCAGATCTGGTACGCCCTTCCATTAGTTCTGTGATTCTCCAACCTCGAGCATCCCCTGTCTCGTTCGTCGACGATATTTTCTGCTCTTCTCTTCTTGTCTCTTTTCTCTTTTCCGCTCTCTGACTAGTGTGTACTTCGCCCCCTCCCCCTCGAGGATTTGTAGACCTTTTGTCAGGCTCCTCTCCTGCCCCAAGCCCGGGGCAAACAATACGCCAGCCAGCCCTAATCTCCGACTGTGTTACTATAACACCCCCGTCGACCGACTCGCTGCCTACGTCCATGGGATCTAGCAAACGGTTTCATTGTCAGAGGACCAGTTATTATATCGCTGAATTTTCAAGAATAATTACTACTACGACTCAAAGGAATATAACTAGATGTACCTACCTACAAGCACACACACACACACACACACACCTCTATAACCAGATCTTTTCTTTTCTTTCAAATTTATATTCAAACATATTACATATAGCGAGAAGGTGCGATCGTTTTCCGCAATTAGACATCGTAATGTTTAAATTGATGTTCAAATATTTGAAGTTGTAGGTATATACTACATATATTTATATAATATGTACCACGAGGAACTAGGAATATTCTGACGTCAGTTTAAGGATCGAGTGTATTTTTAGTGGCAACTTAATCTACGAAGGTAAGAACGTTAGGTAAAGGGAGAATTGAGAATTAGGTACTTTGGTCAGACGTAAGGTTGACAAGTATGAGTCGCAAACTTGGGCGTGTCTCGTTGTTGATATAGTTATTAACTATGTTGGAAATTCTCTCCTTTTTTTTTAATTTTTTTTTATTTTTTCTATAATCAAATTTACGCTCGACTTAGGTCGCAGTTGGACTCGTCGCAAGAAGTTAATTATAGGTCGTCAACCACAGTTTAAATTATCTGTATCAACGGCGAAACTCCATTAACGTAACTTCTGCATTTTTATGCTGTGTCAGTTTATTTTTTTTTAAATTTATTTCATTTTTTTTCTCTTCCCGGAGTACCTTGCATGTAAGATAATGTTATATCCAAGAGAAAATATTCACATAAATTCAGTTATTCCTAACTTTTAATTAAATAATTAGTTCCAGTTTCGAATATAATTTAATGGTAATAACTAAGACAGCTGTCGCTCTGAATTAATCATAGAAAATCATGTTATCTTTGAACTTTTAGCTTCTCTAAGTGCGAGCAAATTTTTTTGAATTTTGTAGAAAAATTATTTTTTTCATTTCTATTTTTTATTTAATTTTTTTCCTTTTCCCTCGTTCTCGGCTCTCTTCACGTTCTAGGGAAAATAGATTAAATTTTAGATTAATTATCCATGTCAGAATTAATTTCATCCCGTTGTAAATTTTGGAGAGAAATTTGCTTGGTTATCTGGCACGGGTAATTGCCACACGCCAACTAGCTACCTTAAGAGCGTTTAATTCGCTTTCATTAATTACTCTTATAATCTGTTGCAGTCTATTTTACGATTTGCATTTCAAGTTTTTCCGCGAAACAGAACGAGGAATTAAACCATCGCCCTCGGAAACGGGATAAGGGGAACCATATACTCTACTACATTTATCATCCGATTAAACTTCAATTAGTTATCCAATTAATAATAATTAAAAAAATTAAAAAAAAAAAAAAAACACAAGTTTATAGAAACTTTTTTCAATCCCCCATACATATCGGATAATAATTTTTCGTAACACGTGCACCGAAAGTGGGGTTTTTTTGTCCTCATTTGAGAGCGGAAAATAAGTCTTTTTGAGTCAGGATCTGATTCGTTAGTTTTTTAGGTCCGAGGACAAAAATGCTGGTCAAAAATGAAAATATTCGTCCTCCAGTTCTGAACGCCGCCACCATGCTGCGACGTCGATTTCGGTCGATTTTGGTAGATCGGCTAGCCAGTTAGAATATATATCAGTAGGTTGATTGAATCCTGACTCAAAGACTCATTTTCCGCTTCTAAATGAGGACAAACCCCACTTTCGGTGCACTTGTTACGAAAAATATGGTATGCAGCATGGACAGATTGACAGTAATTTTTGACGCGGGTGAAGTTAGCTGCACTCGACTGTGGCTCGGGCTTCGCCCTCGCCGTCGTCTCGTGCAGCCAACTTCACCCTGGTCAAAAATTACTGTCGTTCGGTCCTTGCAGCATAATATACTATATTGACACGTTATTATTTTTTTCATCAGCACTACGACGAAGCATTTTTAATTAATAACTGAACTAATTATGATCTGATAATTAATATACCGTTAAAATTCTCGCTTCTACAAAATTCAATATTTGAAATTGACTCAATTACATGAAAGCTTGCGGGGAGGTAGAGAATGGATAGTGGATATTAAACGTCAAGTAAATGTGCCAGAGGCGATGTAATAAAGTGAAAAAAAAGCAAAAAAAAAAAAAGAAGAAGAAATTACAAGGTGGAAAACAAAGCCGAAGGATATAAAAATATCGGTATAGGGTCGTTGGAAAACGAGCTGTACCTATGTATACCTATACCCGTACTTCAGTTTGTGGGTAACTTTAGTTCCGTGTAAAGCTTACTAACGACGGGGAGTACTTTGGGATTGAGTTCTCATGGCCTGCGGTAAAATAATTTTCAGATTATGGTCTATGGCTGGTGGTTATACGAGAGGTAAAATTGAACAGTTCCCTAACGCGATACTCAAGTTTTAAGAGACAGCCGAAAGCTCCCTTCGCTACAGCTTTGAAATTAATGGAAAATGTCAAAGAACCGGAAACGACCGCCATCTTTCGTCCCTATTTTGCGTAGGACCTTAAATACGGGATCAGATTTTCTAAAAATAATAAAATCACAAGTTAGAAATACGAAATCCTCGTCTTGGCGTGATAAGGAAAATTAATTAAAAGTCAAAATCTCGATAAGAAAAAAAGCCTCGTACCTATATACGTGCTTGAGAGTCCTTCACGAATTCGGGTTGAACATATGAGATTGGAGAAGATTCGTATAAGGTAAACGACGTAGGTATTACTCTGTTAAAGCCGAGGTATACATAATACCAGGCGTATATTGACAGAAACGTGAAGCAGTAAAATGCGACGTCTTTCCCCGAGAAATTTTACGAGGGCACGTGGTGGTCGTTGAAAGTTTTGACGTGAGACTAGCCACCCGTAGAAGGAGCGGAAAAGTGCCGGAGAGGATTGCTAATTCGCACAAAAATTCACGATGCACCAGACCGTGTCAAGAGGCTGTACGAGCGCAGACAAGGATCTTGTGCTACCACTACCCCTTATCGATTACCTCGTCTTCTCTGAGGGGAATTCCCGCCGCGTTACGCCTACGTTCGCTTTTCAAACACTCGGTTAAAATCGTTCACGACTGCAAGCTCGTATCCTATATAGACGCAAATTATCACACCTATTACTATTCAGGAAATTATAGTACCGGAGTAAAAAAGTACTCTGCGCACTCAACGAACACTGAACTGGATTTTAAAAATCCGTAAAAGCTTTAGTGACTGTTTTTTCCCATTTGCCATGTTCGTTGGTTTCGATATTTTTTTGGGATTAAACGAAAGCTTCCTGATGCGCGATTTCGATGTTCAAAACATTCCAAGTTTTTCTATTTTGTTGCAGTGGCATTTTAAAGATCATTAGTCTTTTTCGTAAATAATAATCGCGCAGCAATCAACGATGGAATTTTCGGCATGTCGAGAGTTGCGAAATTGAAGCAGAATTCATTTGGCGGAAGGGGTGGTGACTTTTGGTGAAAGTTGAAAACCCTTTTTGTACGAAGCGACGCGGTACGATACGGCGCGGCGCGGCGCCGCGACGTCGACCCCTCCGCCAAATCGACGCCAACCCTACACCACGCCACGCCACACCACGCAACGCAACGCCATGCCATGCCATGCCATGCCACGATATACCTATCCTTCAGTCTAAAGCAAAGAGCTTCTGACTTGCCATCAAGCAACGAAGAGCTACGCGCAAGGGTTGGACCAGGCCCCGCGTAGGTACAATACAAGTGCATCACGTCGGGAGCTTAATGATGTGGTGACTACCGAGACAAGAGGAGGAAGGAGAAAGGAGGAAAGAGAGAGGTGGGAGGATGAAGTACACCGTTGATATATGCATTATGGAAGACTGCACTACGTTATTATTGTGTCTGCAGTCGTGCATCTATTCATAAAACAACGAACTCCCTACACGCAATATTTCACACCCTTTCGATATCATTTTTAAATTACTTTCAAACCGTCGGTTTACATTTGAAAAAAAGAAAAATTTTGTCTCTTCATTTATCATCAGAGTCTCAAGTTCATGAAAAGAACGATGTAGGGATAGTTTTAGATCAAATGATGTATAATTTGTTATGGTATACCTGTTTTTATCGAAGTCGTGGAAAAACCAATTCTGTAATGGATTTTTTTAAATCTTTTTCTGTTTTTTCTTTATTCATACGTTATATCACACGAGTTTTGGCAAAGATTGTACACACGCAAGCTCGCGATGGGTAACAGTGCGAATAAACGCAACACCGTTCGTTCCCTGCGATTGAAGATTCAGCGTTAAAGTGTAGAAATCTCAAAGTCCCGTTTGAAATTCATTTGAAATTAACGACTTTTTGGAATTTAGATTGTCACTATGTGGAGGAACTCTCCATCACGGTGAGTAACGCCCTTTTGCGACAGTTCCATTTCAAATAAAACAGTTATACAGAGAAAATTTGTTATGCCTCGAATACCCAACGAGGCTAAAGTAAAACCAACGTCAATATTCGAGGTTTCGGTCGTTTTTTTTTTTTCTTTTTTCGAGCCGAACGAAGTCAAGACTCTCAAAGTTTGGGAGCCATGTAGATGAAGATCCGTATGAATTCTTAAAATACAGACTGGAACAAATTCTGAAGTATTTCTTCTCTTTGCTCCACATATGTGACGGTATGTCTTGACAGAAACAGGTAAGTTGTATTTTTTACGAGCCCTTGTCCCTAACCAATCAAAATTTTCAACGGCCACTCGAGTGTCCAGATATCCACGTGGGTAAAGATTTCAGCCGAGCTGAGCTCTCGGCTTGGCGAAGGCTTCGGATGTGACTTGAATTGAAACTGCCTCATTACCATTTACCAGAACACCGACGCAATTTGTGAGTCTTAACTTACATCTGACCTAAGCGCGAGGAAGATTCTACGGTGGCTATTAATGGGCGCCCAAATCCACCTCGCCTTAATTGCTAATAAGAAATTACACCGTTCTACGGAATACGAAATTATTGATTAACTACGACAGCGAATTTAGGAGAAAGGGCCAAGCAGAAAATCACAAGGGTTTGAAATCAGCTCAGGAACAGAGGGCTCAACTTTGTTTAAACTTAAAGCTGTTTGGGACAGAGAAGTCTGCCGGAAGTTAATTTCTAACATTAATTTTAAACGTTAAAGGAACTCCCATATTTTCGTCTTACTGTCGCCATTACTTTTCTTGAAAAAGATTGAAATTAAATTGTTAGAAAAGAAAAAAAAAAAGAAAAAATTATACTGAAAGAGTAGCGAGGACTTGGCGGAGGACTCGAAAGAAATTTTATTCTTAAAGAAAAGGAATATTTCCAAGCACGTGCCTCTTACCTCTTCGTCAACCGGAGGTCTTCAGCCTTTCTGACTAATTAACTCGCCTTGGTACCCAGAGTTCGTCAGGCTTCTGAAATTCGTCGATATTCATTGAGCCGTTTTAAAGTGGCCTGTAACCTCGGTACTAAAAAGGTCACAGAGTTCATACATCCACATTCAGTCGTGTTCCTCTTTGCACACTAGGGCAATATTCTCACATATTATTTATACGAGTAGGTATACGTGACCAAGTGTTAAATTTGTAGAATTTTTATACGTATAGGGTAAAGACAACTGATTGAAATGTCATTGGCTGATCTTTTTTTTTTTTTTGGGGTTGTTCCTCACCTGGTGAATCGTCCTGGTTAACCACAAGGCAAATATCCTCTTGGGTAAGCTTACTACGAAGTAAGATATTCGTCCCTAGACTTTTTTTTTTCTTTTTTCTTTTTCTTTTAGACACGGGTATGTCAGCGGTAGATTTTTATATTCATGAAACGAGGAGAAATAGCCAGGAACTGAAAGGCTGGATGCGTTATCTTAAACTGCAAACCGTGCGAACCCTCGAGATCGGCATAGATACAACGGTCTCGAGTGGTAGTTTTGGTAACGTTTTTGGATTTAGGTTTTGTCGAATCATATAGGCGCACAGGGTCAACCATTTCATTGCAAATTTATTTGCGGTTTCGAAAGGCTTAAGGTACTTTTGCGAATCGGACAGGGAGAAAGAAAGCCTGTGTAAGATAAAGTGATAAAGATTCGACTTACGCGAAAGTGTATAGAGGTAATCCGCCCATTGTCGAGATGGCTTATTTATTTTCAATTATTTATAGCCGCCTTGCCTTAGGAGAAGCTTGTTTTATTTGAAAATAAATTGGGTAGATGATGATACTTTCCGACGAACTCGAATAGGGGACCAAAATGGATACAGTACAGATTATTTCCTACTCAATATATATATATATATCATGATAATAATTTAAAGATAGAAAAATATAACACCGTTATAAAGACATGAAATAATTATTACCTGCTCGTACGCGTTACGTAGTAAAACGTGATTACACTACATGAAGACTGAGTTCACTATGCCTGCCATAAAATAAAATAAAATAAAATAATATAGAAAAAAATTCGTAGATTACTTTTGAAAACACTTTTGTGAAAATCTTTCATAATTAGATAGAAACGCACAAGGCGTGAAGGTTGATTGGGCTTCCAATTCCAATCTATAGAAAATGAACTATGGTGTTTTGCTATTAGAAGTGTGAAATAGGCTATCAGGAAAAGTATACGAAGGGATTTTTATTTTCCGATACTCTTATAACCGTAGCTTTCCAATTCAGTGCAGTATTTCACGTATCTGAACTTTTCTAACAAAAATAAATCGTCTGTAGTTTTAATAGTCTCGTCAGAAAACTCGTTGTATAATACTCTCTTAGAAATCCTATATCAGTTAGACACGTGTCTTTGATTTAATTAAAAAAGAAATTAAACGATAACTTTTACAGGCATGTATAAAAAGAAGGCGATTTTTTTTTTCACACTCTACGATAATTGACTAGATAAATATATTCCTAAGTAGAATTTTAACAGGTCAAATTGTACATTAGAACTACTCGCGACTCTCTTAGACTTGAAGCTTTTTAATACCGCAGGGTTTCTTCAGATAACTGAAAATTATCATAGGTGGGTTGATTCCGTACCGGGTTTTACTTGAAAGCTAAAAAAGCTGTTCTTTCTATCTAGAATGCAGTAATTAACTGCACCTCATAATCAACTAATACATTTCGTACATCTGTTCTCTGGATAGTTAATTATTTTATATTTTATGTGTGCTTTATGCACCTATATGTTTAACAGTATCTGTCGTTTTCATAACGTCTAGACAGTGCAGTGGTTCTAATTCGGTTTGAGCTTATTATACTTTTGAATATGACAGAGCAATTCCATAAACAAACCTTTATCTTTATTATTATTACTTTTTCGAGCTGCAAAACTTTCGTTGCATTTTTAACTCTGACTTTATCAAGTTTATTTTTCTACCAGGTAATGAGAATTTTCGCATTTCACATATCCCGTTTCTCGTTTCCCGTTTGTACAGTAACTAAACCTCTATTATACTTACAGAAGAGTTGATATGCACACGTTTTACGTCACGTAAAATAAAATATACGCTGCAAAATCACATCGAGGACAACGGAAATTCAGATAACCGAAAAAGCTTTCAAAAAATATAAAATCGTCGTAAAATCTAGTCCAATTGACCGACACATCGTTTAATAAAAGTATAACACAACGTCGATTACTCCTCTTCGTAAAATTCGTCAATTCTTTTTTACGATAGTATAAAAAAATTGTCAAAGTTTTCAAAAACTGTGCCATATTTTTTACGTGAGAGAGAAAAATTCTCTCCTTAAATTACATCTGCAGATATAAGATATCTATATATATTTCTGAGTAAAAAGTATTATTACTTCATCCCCGATGATTCTTTGGAAGTAAAGCTTCGTCTCGGTGGTATCAACAGGCGCTGAATACCGGATGCTTCGTCTGATTACAAGTACCTACTCTGGTTTCCTGAAAGCCTTAGGATTTCTGTACTTTACTTATTTGAATGGATCTTTGTATTATAAATATATATATATATCTAGATACGCATGGTATAGATGTGCAAAGATTCAAAACTGTGTAAAATATCGGTGACAAAAAAGTGCGTTTGTAACGGTATAATAAGAAAATGGAATGAAATATTTATTTTATATCTTCTCTTTTATTTAATATAAGATGATAAAAACACAGTAAAAAAGTATAAGATTAAATTTTGCTAAAAGATTCTTAATAAATATATCTGCTGTTGTATTTCAGTGGCATAATGGAATTGTGTTTCAAATCCATTTTGTACGTATTGTAGAAAATTATTATTTCCTCCAGGTAGTTTCAGATATATTTCAGAATTTCTTCTTTACTATATAATAGAAAATTTATATTTATACTGAGAAACTTTACTATATCGAATGGTTTCTGTATAAAAATGAAAAAAAGTGTAAAGAAAAACTTGAGATTCCGAAAGGAAATTGATCAACTTTTATATATCTTTTATGTATATACATATCTTATACGTATGTTGTATACCCTCTAAAATTCGCTTCAATTTCCGCACAATATAGGTACCCCACGACCTGCAATTGCAGATATTCGTGTATAGCTATTTTATTTCCATCGAAATTCCTTTCGTTTCGTTTCGTTTCGTTTCGTTGACAATCCATCGTTCGACTCTCAACCTCTCTAATAAAATCTTGAACGAGTTGAAAACACGAACTTTATTTTAATTGCGAATTCTCGAGAAGTGAATTTCGTTGTGCTCTCCTCCTCCTCCCCCCATCTCAACCCCCGACCCCCATTAAAATACGTAATTACGCTACGAATAATAATTAATTAGAGTTTGTTCAACAAAACAAGCTGACTGAATGCAAGTCGTTTCAAGATCCCGATGGCACTTAATTCCTTTCTCAATAGAAGATAATACTGTAGAAACAAAAGTGAATAATCTAAGGTATCTATCCAATTATTTTGTAGATTGTAATAATTATTATCAGACATTGTTATACACGTCATATGACATTAATTAGAATATAAAAATAAAATACTATATACTGGATAGTCTAACAAATAATTATTACGAGAATTCTAAAATTTTTTATAGCACAATAATTCAAACTTTTTTAATTCACATAAACCTTTAACCACTGTAATTATAGGTAAACTAATTTTCTGCATACTTTCAGTTGGCTTTGTAAAATCTATACGCGATAGGTATATACAGTAAAAAGAGGCTGTAATTACGGTTAATCATTGTAGCTTGGATACTAACACTGAAAATTGAGGCTGTAGAGTTAGTTTATACACATATATCCATGTATACATACATGAAATGCAATCTGGAACATTCGCAATTTTTTTTATTTTTTCTTCCTTTTTTTTCCCTTTATCCTTTTCTTCTTCACATCCAGGGACAGAAGGATGGCTGTTGTTGGCTGAGGTACAATTTCCACAGAGAAAGAGATGGAAGTAGTTTTTCCACCCTGTCTTCACCTTCGTTTCTCTCTAGCACCCATTCATTCGTTCTATGGTTGGACCTGGCGCCAATATACATACTACATGTAGGTATGTACTCGCACATATATGTATAGATATATATATATATATATATACAAATACAGATATATATATATATATATATATATGAAATACATAGAACGACACCCGAAACATATATAGGGATTCCCCGGGGTCGTGTTGGGTTCGTACGTGAGCCAACGTCTTGAGGGCGAACACCCCTAATCCCGGGAATCCCTGGTCCCTACGCCTCGGCAAATACCAGCTACTGTGCCTCACACTTGCCCATCCCAGCCCTTATGGGTGACCTTTGCTTCTTTAACTCTTCCACATTTCCCATGTCTCGGATAATATTTATCCGCGATGATGATGATGCTAGACAACGAACGAAGGGTCGAGAAAGAAAGAGAGAGAGAAAGAAAGAATTTTCTTTATTATACTTTATACCCATGTCAGAGAGTGGGTACTTCTGCTGAGACATAGACAGATATGCGAGACTGGGAAAACTTCGTTTATATATTGACATAGTTTTATCAAATTCATAAGAAAAAAAATCAAATAAAATAACTCGAATGTGAATATCAGTTTTTTCGAAACGATTCGGATAGGTACTTGCTTGTCCCATATGGAGAGGTGAAATTGAAAGGAATAAACTAGAGTGAGGTGAGATTGTTAAATACATAGGTATACATACCGTATAGGTATGCATAGATACGTTATTTGAACTGGCACTTGAATAAGAAAAGCACTTGACGCAAGGCAATAAGAGTTTCAAAATATATCTTCAAAGGACGTTTTAGTCGCAGTATTTGATACTTGAAAACGGATCCTCATGAAAACACTGTCCGCTTTGAAATAGTCAGACAAATATTTACTCATGTAAATATATTAGTCTACCCCAACTCTTATATAATATATAAATAAATTTCCAAATAAATAGAGTAAAAAAAAAACATGTTAATTGATACCTTATAATTCTATAACTACAAAACATCACCAATACTCGCACTTTGATCAGAATCATATAGAGAAATAATGATGAAAGCTTTTTATGATACGGTGATGTTAAAACTTCGAAGGTAGGTTAGTGCTTACATATATATATATATACATATGTGTACGTATGCATGTATACCAATGCAACACAGAGTGAGGGTCTGACGAGGTGGTAAGTGAGCTGAGCTTCGAAAGCCCTGGATGTCTGCACTGAGTAAAAACGGCTTTGGTGTAGAACGTTAACGTCGAAAGTACACAGGAAAAGGTACGTATAGATGCCTGTCGTGTACCGCGATAGAAATACATACATGTGTGCCACTCGCTTTGAAGTTTTTCAACGATAAAGTAGTTTGTTTCCTCAAAATGGTCTGGAGACGAACTCGTAAACCACGATAGATGATTCTATTACGGTATACGTATCCACGTAGTATGTGTTGAACCAGTCGGTCAAATATTGGCCTATCATTTTTTTTTTACTAAAAATTATGCCACCCTTAATTCCATTTGAAAAAAAAAATGGATTTCCCTATCTGGGTAAAAAAGTCGGACGATTTTCCGTCCACGAAATTTAGAGACTGCGCTGCAATATTCCGAATACTGAAGGGTTAAAGCGATACGTTGCAGTAATTGATGATTTAGGTAGCTAGGTAAACACGTGTTACCCAAAGACCCGTGAAATATGCTTCTCTGACACTAATTGCTCGAGCTTTGAATGAAAAAAAGTTGCATAGTATACAAGACTTTAAGGGAGGTCTAGGCATCGGCCAGGGTGAAAGGGACAAGTGATTACTAGGGTAGCAGAAGTTGGAATGAGGGTAATGGAACGTAGGGGCTTGGCTATGAGAGCTGTGGCCCGTCAGGTAGGTTGAGTTAAGTTCAGAGCTTGCATAACGTCCCTGACTAACTGTGTGCAAATTTGTTACAAATTTACCACCACGTGTCATGCCTCGGTATCATTCGGCATTTACGAATAGCTATATGAAATATTGATATTCATAGCGGAAACAAATGCCCGATACATAATATATGCACGTTCAAAATACCGCATGAGTGAGATTCACAGATTTCTAGAAACGGAGAAAAACCGTCTCAAACCTCCAACCTCCGAGTGTAATAAAATTAATGAAAAGAACCACCTAGACGCTGGCTACGACTTTGTGAATGAAAATTAAAATGGAAGTACGAAAGAGCTTTCAACCCCCAGACATGTGAGTATAAAGGATAAATTGAGTTAGGCTTGTTACCAGACTAACTAGACCGTCTACGTTGCCGATAAACCATCTCTGGATTTAACTTCACTGTCCACTGCTAGAAAATTGCTTGTTTTACGATCGGGATTGGTGTGAGACTGCTCGTTGGATTTAAAAGGAATAAAAAAAAAAAAAAAAGCTCAGAGCTTACCTCGTCGCCTTACTCGTTTATGTACTACTAGTCTAAGGAGTTAAATATTCGTCTCACAAATATAAGTTACAAGTAGATTGCAGCGTGATCGGATATATAGTTTACGAATTTTTATAATTGAATGACTAATATCATAGAGGTATATCAGAAACCACGTTGGTGAATATATTAAAAACGTACCACGGATTGAAGAAGCGATATAAACTGTCCAGTTTATGAACCGTAATAAAATTCTATGTTTAGTTTCGGTATGAAAATAAATGACGTGAGTGTAAATATCGCATGGAATTTCTAAATAAACTTACTGGCTACATACATGCGCTAATTTCACCGCTATATAAGCTCGTTACATAATATTATTGAAAATTTATTCATGCAGTAAATCGCAATGAGCATAACTTGCAATTTTATACCATATATACCAGTTTTCAGGTTTTATAGAAAAATATTCAATCAAATGAATCGACTTTTAGCACCCATGCGTGATCTTCCATGATATTTTTCAATTCAATATATAATAAAAGATTTGAAAGTTTTTTCTAAACGAGCTATTATCAGAATTGTCTTAAATTTCGACACTGTTTTTCTGCAATCGATTAAAGCTACCTTAAGTTTGTCTTTGATTGTGATGAAATGACGGTACAGGTAATATTGGATTTTGAAATGGTATAACGAATAGTAAAAGAGAAAAAAATCTGATACCTATACGAGAACCGCGTGTACGTTCCCTTGATATAACGTAGAGCGGTCGAGAAGAAGGGTACCATAATTTAGCTGCTAGCGAGAGAAATGAGACGTCCCGGACAGCGTCGCGACGCGGAACTGGAGCTGAAACTGGAACCAGTAAGACGACCGCCGAAGAAAAAAAGTTTATTACACTTTCCGAAGTTTTATGTCCTTTAATCTGCGCGACGTCCTCAGGGGAATTGTTTTACTTGGATGTTTTGCGCGAGACGGTAGCGTTGGTCGTGGCCTAGGCTTTTCGCGGAAAAAAAAAAAAAAAAATTACCCGTCGCGAATCATAGACTCAACTATAACGACCGACGCCACCAAACTTTCTTCGTTCAATTTATGTTAGATACTTTTATAAACCTCTATCACTCTACGACGAACTAACTCGTTCCGTCTCCTCCACCCTTATTTTCTAATCAGCTCGAGGAGCCTTTAAGTCTCTCAAGCTACGATAGATTTTACCGTGCAACCTCCCTTATTCATTCAGAAGCGTTAGGATATACAGTAAGTAGTTAAGGGATAAAAAAAAAATCAAAAAAAAAAAAAAAAAACAATGGTATCGAATCACTTTCAGTAACAAATTGTTACAAAAAATGTGCAATCTTCATTCCCTGACATTCAGCTTGTCTCGCTGGTTGTCTTTGCTGTCTACTGCGAAGCTCGAGGTGAGAAAAAGCTGGATAGAAAGAAAAGGCAAAAAGCAGAGAATAATGGATTACTGTGAAGCTCGAATTTAATTACGGTGCTTGAAATGGCAGATATAAGCCGCGCGGGGAAGCGAAATAAGTACAGAAAAAAAAGAGAAAAAAAAATTGTTAATTTTATAAGCCAGAATTTTTTTTTTCTTCCCTTTTATTTTCTGTCATCGAATTTTCTTCTATACACCTACGTACGAACTTTGTCAATTTTTACGCTCGTTCGGATTCATTTTAACTCTGTACTCGTTGAAAATGCGACGGATTAGGATGAGGGTTGGAAAATATTTATATTAGAATTTATTTTCGCAGAGGTTGAGAGAATTTTCCAAATGTTAATGGATGTCAAAATAATTTCAACGCCTTTAATGGTGGGGTACAAAAACCCTCGATAATACAGTGCTTTCAGAGAAAATATACAGAGTCAATTCTGCAGGGAATTGACGAATGATAAAGTTCCCAAACGGATTCGACACGACTTGACGCGAATCTTATTATCCAAATTTATCCTTTACCCTTATAAGTTATTTTTGGAAAATAAGTAGCCGTGTATAAGCTGATAAAAATGATGGAAATGATTATAGGCTCAATACCATACGGTTCGTGACATTTGCCATATAATTTTCACCGATAATGGATGAAGGAAAACGCCTTGTCCCACGTCGTAGAAAAGTGAGATAGGCTATTCTCGTGGGTCAATAAGTTACTATATTTCTAACGGTAGGAAAAGGGCAACCACCATAGAAGCGGAAGTGAAGAGGGGGGCGTAAAAAAAAAAAAAGGAAGGTTTGAAATCGAATGAGATCACGTTTTGCATAAAGAAGTGAGCCTGGGAGTTCAGAGATGTTGTTTTTTTTTTCTTTCTTTCTATTTTTTTTTCGCTGTCGAATTTGAATTGAATTCTTATAGGTAGCTAGACTTGATGTATCGCTCGCATACATTTCGTAGAACGGTTGAATTGATTTTGGAGAACCGGTGTGAAAAGTAAAAATTTTTCACTCTTCCAATATGCGATTTGGACGAATTATTTCAGGCTTTTATCTCGTCGGAGTTGAAATGAAATTTTAACGAATTAATTATCGACGAATTATCGGAGGCGAAACAGATTCTCGTTTCACCTATATAAAGCCAATTTTTTTTATTTTTTTTTATTTTTAGCTTTTTCGAGAGAGAGAGAGAGAGGAATAAAATACACCTGGGGTAACAACGGGTGGCAGCAAATATCCGAACAACGTTCGTTTGTACAATTAAATCCAACCGATTCGAAAATCACTGGGGTGCCATTTACGAATCTGTTACTTTTACCACTTTCCCTATCTACCATTACCGCTGTTATTAAATCGGAAAACTATATGCCGTATAGGAAAATGGAATGAAATTAGAAACAGCGATTTTTTAAAAATAGATATATTTTCCCCTCACATATCATATTACGTATATGAAGAGGGTTGCGTCAGGGACCGAATGTCAGAGGGTGCAGCTAGCACGTGCCTCGGTGTTTGAAATAATGGTGGGCTCGTAATACTTCAGAGATTTTTAAATATCCACGATTTAAAGTCCCCGCTCGTTCATCATGGACCACTTTTATCTATAACCGAATATGTTCATCCGTGATAGATCAGTTCAATCGGCAAATGAACTGTCTGGGTCCAAAAATTCGCGAGTTCCAACCGCGCCTATTTCAATTATATAGGGTGCGCGTAATTATTAATCCGGTTATAATGAGATAACGGATAATTGATGATATCGTGGAGTTCTATCCATGATAGACGTATAGGTAGGTACGAGTATCATATTCCGCAATATCATATGAGTGCACCTATAGTGCACCAATGATTATCCGTCAGGTTCGTAAGTCTGATATCGAATCGATATTAAGGCGCGGTTAAAACGTTGTTAAGATATATCCGGAGACATAGTTTTTTTACTTTTGTTTTAACTTATTTTATCTGTCTCGATGTCCTCGTATTTTATCAGCTCGTATAAGTCTCTGGCTACCTCGCAGAAAAATCAAATAAAAAAGTAAACAATTACTTAGTTTCGCCGACGATGCGATGTTTTTTTTTTACACACTTGCATTACGGATAACTTATCTGTATATGTACTGTCTTACGTGACTTTGGAAAATAACAAATTTCTTAGCTAATGCTTATGATCGAAATTTTTTTTCACCGTTACGATCAATCTCGTATTTTTTTATGATTAGCTGTTTTTTTTTTTTTCCTTTCTTTCTTTCTACTGGGAGAAACCAATCAGCAAATATGAAATGGGATAATAAATGAATGAATTAGTGTCTGGAGCCTGAATAATGATCATATATACCCTACCTAGTATAGTTTGATGAAAAGTTTCAAAAATAAGCTTGAGAAATTATTTTAATTAATATAAGCCGATGGAATGACAAACTGCAGTTGTTTTATAGTATATGAAAAAAAAAACGAAAGAATAAAAAAATATGTATACTAGACATGTATGCTCATCAGTGACTCTCGTGGTCGGATGCAATCGACTTTACCACATATATCCACGAACGTCATGAATTTAACTCGCCTATAATTTTATTAAGTAATTAATGGATTCAACCTGGCGTGTGATTTTAATGACGTCATTATCCATACACGTGCTACGCGTATTCAAGTATTCTTATCATCAGCGTATATTCGAGTTTCATAGATTTATTTCAAGCTAGAAATTTCAGTACCTATATGCAGTACAAATATATATATATATATATATATATACAATATAGATACACGAGTGTATAAAAATACGTTACAAATAAGTGTATTGGTATTATTAATTTTTTTGTCAACCAATTAAATGAAAATTAACACGGAATGTCAATGAATGAATGAAAAAAAAAAATGATCATACAATCCGATATTGAAATACTTCCTACGGTTTAATCAAACGCGAATTTTTCTACTCTCTCATTTTAATGAAAATCGAAGCAAAATAATCACATAAATATTAAATGTGTATGTCATTTGTTATTATTATAATAAATAATTGTTTATCGTGTAGAAAGTGTTCTAAATTTGTGTGTGTATATATAATTAACGTTGTAATAATTTACTCAAGTTTGTTTTCATCCGTAGCGGAAATGAGTATAGCCTTGGCTGAGGACGATATTCACGCGCTAATTACAGCGAGGAAATATATCGTGTCAAGCGAATTAACGGATCTTTGAAATGTAGTATGTACTTTGCACTAGCCCCAGGGTGTACGGGCTAGTCGGGTGGTTGTAATAATCGGCCCACGTTATGACATAACTTTAAACGAGTGACATTAAAAAAACATTTCCTCCCTCCCAATTTCATCCAGGCTATAAACAATGCGTTTTAACGAGGTGACATAACTGTGGCTTTGAGAACGTGAAACATGGGAATACGAGAACTCGAGAACGACCCAACGACCTAGGAAGGCCGGCTTACACGACGGGATGCTAATCGAGCATTGTTGTTACACCTACTCGAAGAATTCACTCGGATGGTTTGCGTCTGAAGCCTCATTCTTGTGACACATTGGGGTGGAGCTGAAGTATAATGAATAAATGTTCATGCGAAGAAAGATGATAAAATTGAACATCATCGTTATAACTAATCAGCTATCAAAGATCGAACAATAGAACATCAGTTCGAACAGATTCTTTGAAATACTTAGTACAGTGTGGAGCGAAATGCTCTACGAGACTAAAAAAAAACTGTACAAAAATTGCGAAATTATTTCACGATATTTGTTAGCGGACTGGTTTTATTCAGTGATTGTAACATTCTGGACAATCTTTACCGCCTAACTGCAAACCTTTTCATTGACAATATGGCCTTTGGCCAAATATAATCAATGGGATTTCAACGGAAATGAATGAACGAGAATTCGTTACTTTTGGCAATACGCCATTGTCGATCGAAAATTCACCTAATCCAAACGATTTCCTCTGAAACTACGCGTTTCTATGCCTGTACCTATGCCTATACGTATTCGGGTCGTGTTTGACAGCTCTTTACCGTTATACTTCAGAGAAACTACCAAGCATTCGTCGTTTTCCTTTTTTTTTTTCTTCTTTCTTCTTCTTCTCTTTTCTTTTCTTTTCTTTCAGAAAATGAGCTGCGTAAGAACATCTGTTGGATGTGATATCGTTCATTCTGAATATCCAACACACAAGGTGTTCGATAAAATCCAAAATTCATTCAAACAAGACGATAAAAGTTTATAGATTATGTACCATGTGGATTTGTATGGGTCTCAATAAATTCACACTATTTTTTTTCTTTTTTTTTTTCTTTCTCTTGAGCGTGAATAGGTATAGCCTCAGATTTACAAAGACCCGATAAAGAATTGTAGATAATGAAAGAACAAGAAAACTTTCCCAAGGTCTCCCACGACGAAATTAGTCTTAGAACTTAATTATAATTAGCTACGAACAAGCTGTGACCTCGTATTTATATATATATGAATACATACATATGGTATACACGTATGTATAATTATATACAAGCTTCCATATTCAGCTACGCTTCAAATACACTTAGTTTACAAAGGGTAATAGCTGCACCTCGTTATTGCACGATGTAAAAAAAAAGTAAGAGTAAGGTACGAGGGCATCATCGATGCAGAGACACCTACCTACGTGTGCGTTTTACATATTAAATATACTCGGAGATCTAGATGCAGAGAATAAAAACGCCAGACTCTGCGATGTATACATATACAGTTACTTAAAATAACCTGGAAGCAATCAGAAGTCGAGGTCGAAGGTATAGAACATGTAAAAGAAGAAAAAAGGGAACAGAACCTTTGAACTCTTTACGTCTTTTAAGTTCGATTTGGAAAAAAATAAAACAGAAAAAAAAAAAATTCGACTGCTTTCTTCCCTTTGCGATAATTACATAGCTATTCGGTTTTATCTTCGTTGTTTGACGGTGTACTTCAATGTCGTAGTCTAAAAGCACCCTCGCAAACGCTTCTCTGATGTAGTATATATACCTATACCTACCTGTAAGTATTTTTTTTTGTATTTTTCTTTTCCTTTTTCTTTTTCTCTTCGTTCTCCGATTTCTCATCGATTTTTATTCAACAAGCCTTAGTCCTTCTATATACCTATATACGTAGGTAGGTATATGTACATTCAGACATACACATATATAGACTTCGTGTAATGTGTTCCATAAAATGTGTTCCAGAATAAAGTCACCCCACCTGAACCAACAGCAAACCTCTCTCACACCACAGTTCCTTAGCTCTAAATTTAGTGGTTCTAAAATTAAACGATGTTTTAAAACTCATTGCATACGCGGCGTTACTTATGCGTCTGCAGTTCTTAGGTAATAGAAAGTTCAAGTAAAACAATAGAAAAAAAATGTTACGCGACGACATCGATGGACCACTAAGTGGATTGCGTTATAAAAGGCCGTATTAAACGGACCTAGTCATTCTCTTTGACATAAATTTTCCTCGAATTTTGTCAGATAGATTAGAGACCCTAACATAATCCTAAGGCTACCAACTCCAAATATAATCGCTCCTCTTTAAAATTTATGATATCGTGCAGCCGCTGAAGCGTCGTCTAATGATTCAAGATCGCGTTGCTTAAAAGCTCGATGTATCGACGGTTCCTTAACTGTTTAAATCGGTACTATACGATATCTATATTGTACTATTTAGATCGATTTTATTCATTTTATATTCTTATCGTAACGCAGATACTTAACGAAGGTATCGATAACGTGGCATATACCTACCTATCTACCTACCTATATACAACAACATATGAACTTGGCCAGATTTCAAGAGGCTAATATGACACCGTATTCCCCTTGGCAGATCGATCACTGCCAACTGCAACTACTGCACTCGTAACACGTGGGGTGAATCGAGCGTAAACTGAAAGTACTTGGTACTTTCGAGGTTGAAGCGAAACGACGTATGGATAAAAGAAATTTAAAGAGTTCGTAGATTCGATTAGATTTACCTGTCACACCGATGAACGCGTCGCAGTGGTCAAAGAACAGATATTTATAGTTCTGAGTCGAGTCAAACTTTTGCTGCAATTTTTTTTTTTTTTCTTTTATCTGTAGCGTTTCGAAAAGTGGAAAATTCCTTTTTTTTTTATCTCAGCCCTTCTTCGCATCACCCTATTTCGATTTATCTCAATTATTTATCCAACCGGCACGACCTGAGCATGTAAGCGGATTTAGCGAGGTGGATGTGACTAATTCGAGCGAGAATTTTCACACAAACCAAATTTTGCTCCGCTATAGATCTTCAGGAGGCGACGTCCTCGTGCTCGGGTTAGATAACGGTCCCAAGTGCATCGTAATTCCTAATTAAATCGATATATGCGTATTTCCATTTCCGCATTCGAACGAATATAACCAGCTCGTTTCACCACCTGTGATTCTCATATTTTTTACTCAAATATCTCAGATTTATCGACATTATAATGATACCGAATATACAAGAAAAAAATACCGTCGATATGCTATAACTGATCGTCATATCAGAGACGAGATGAGAGATTAAAGAATCGTTCGATCCTTTTAAAGCTCTGAACAGTAGATCAGGAACTGACAATCACTGGGTTAGTTTTATACTCGATAAGTTTTTTTCCTTTTTTAATTACTATACTTATGTAGTTGTACGTAATACGTGGATATAATACAGGTAACAGGGTACGTAAATATAGTGCAGTGTCTAGACAAGGTGATGGGTGAATCAGAGTATATCTGAGGTGCAGATAAAGCGGAAATAAATCATAAATAAATCATAAATAAAACATAAATAAAGCATAAATATGAGAAACACGAATAAGGCATCAGTTTTACGAGCAACCATGAGCCTCGGGTGGCGAAATATTGTGTATTATTTATTTATTGTCCCTCTCAGAGAGACCGGAAGCGAGGGCGGAAGCTTGAGGAAAACAATGCATGGCCTTTACTCGGTGCTTCCTTACCTTACATTAACCATGCTTGTATTCAAAACGCGTTTAAAAACGCCTACCTACATGACATCCGTCTCTGTTTACCGTTCGCCATTTTGCGAAAAGCTTCTTCTTCCTCTTCCTCTTCCTCTTCCTTTTCCTTTTCCTTTTTATTTTATTTCTACTTTTACTTTGTTTCCCCAGGATCTACCGTCTCTCCATATACCGTCACGTTATGACAGTCTTTCGCCGTCTACTCTACCGTAATGATTACATACTATATGTAGGTAAGAACAGTAGCATATAAGGAAAAAAAAAAGGACGCCAGGGAGTTAAGACAAAAATTTAGTAATACTGGCTTTATTAGTCACGGGTTTAGCAATGGCGTAAAAGTTTCACTTTACTTTTGGAATTTTTTTATTTATTCAAATTTCAATATATCTGTTGGTCCTTTTGAATTATTAGAACGTAAACGATAGATTTATTGAATCATTTGAACAGCACGTTCGTATAACGGTTCTAAATTTTCATTGTTAACATAATCACGTTAATATCTTCTCGTAACGAACCAAAATTGTGAAAATTATGTTAATAAACAATTTCACAGGGTTTCATAATCATGCACGTTGATAATCAACGCATTCGATTAACAAACCAATTCTGACTGTGGTATATGCAGTAGGATGAAACAGATTTAGTATTTCGAACCTATCGCGGTCTACACGACACGTATATATAACATCATTACCTATATCTATATCCCGAGATAATAGCTGCAGAGAAATATATCGACGGTTTGATTAACTGCTGCGAAAGCTTTTCTATCTCGTTAATTATCGCTTGGTACGTGAATGGGGGTAGAGTGTATATATATATATATATATATACAGGTACTGGAGCGATGATCAGGAGGCACAAAGTTATCGAGATCGAAGCACCCCGGACACTTGCAGACTCGGCATTTTTTTCATAGACGATATAAGCTACCCCCAGTTGTAGGCTGTAGGACAGAATTCACTTTACTTTCATATCACCTCACCTCACCTTACCTTACCTTACCTTACCTCACGGTAACGTCCAGTTTGATTAGAAAAACTTTACCGCGGTAAAAATTTTACCGCAGGCTAATTTACAACCGGATCTTAAACAGCCCCTTCAAAACTTCAGGTTTTACCCCAATTTACAAGTGCCATTCGATATTCAAAGGCGACTTCCATCAAGCACCCCCGAAAAAGAAATTCCAAAAGCTCTGACGTAGTTCCTGTTTCTCCTCCCATCCGATCTGCTGCAGAGGTACGAAATCTCGGATGTTGGACCAGGAAGTTCAGAGCAAAGTATACGTTTAATAAAATCGTGAAATTTTACACAAAACTCGAGTAAGTTCGATTTTTGATAATTATTCGCGAATCTAAATTGCCGATTGAAAAGAAAATCTATAGTGATTAATAAAGTGCGGGTGTATGTATAAAGTCACGGTGCAGCAAACATACATATATCAAAGTGCATACTGTCAACGTAGAGGTATATAGTAGTTTCAGTACGTGGCAGCCAGGACAAGCGAATTAACTGTCGAGTTTGCGGAGTATAAGGTACAGACCGATTCAAGATTCGTACTGAATATAACCATAGTTCCGTTTATTTTTCGCGCTACTACGCCACTGGACGGTATATTGATCGGGGGGGTTGCAGAAAGAGAAAGATAGAGAGAAAGCAACCACGTCAGAGAGAAAGGGAGGAAGGGAGAGTAAAGTAAGAGCGAAACCCTTATACGTACGTCTGCTGCCGCCAACCCTTGGCCACATACACACTCGTATTACAGTTGAAGAGTTTTCTCAGAAGACGCGCCGCTATGTCGGTTCATTTTCTCTCTCTTTCCTCTTTTCTTCTCTTCTTTTTCCTCCACTTTATCCGACCGCGGATACATTGCTGTAATAACCTTTGGATGGCCGCGCCTTTGTATATCCGGGACCATGTTAAAGGGTGGATATACTAATTTCAGGTTTTAATACACGCGATGCTATACCAAAAATGAATTTGGCAATATTCCATTCAGTTTCATTTGTTAATGGACCCATACACGCCGGTATCATACATATCGCACATTTTCACCCCCTATAACGAGCCATTTAACGACTCCGTAACGAATGTATTTGTACGATTCATCGGGATATGTAGAAATCGTTGGGATTTGAAATTTTTGTCAAAACTTAGCGATCGATCGCGATTTTATAAGATCAGTCAGCTACGTGTTATTCATTTACTGTTCGCGAAAACTAGACACGTCTTATAAAATTCGTTTAAGAATTAGAAGCGTGTACGCGCTCAGCTGAAAACAATCGTGGAACCAAGACCAGACTCTAGACGCGAGTAATTATCGGCGATAAAATATTCTTAGACAAAGATCTCGACGCTCGCGTTAACGCCGTACCTACGGTAAAGCTGTAAAAAAAGTTTAACGTTTAACGGGGTAAAAGGTTTTGCGAAAATAATAAAGTTCCGCCGGTTTGACGGTGCGCACGGCAATTTGAATTTTTTTTTTTTAATATTTTTTTTTTTTTTGTCGAAGATTAGAAGAGCTGCGAGTGAGAATTATCAAATTATAGGAAAGAAAATGTCTTAAGAATTTATTTAGGTATTCAGATATTAGAAAGATATGAAAATAATCAAAATACTTATAGAATTCTGGCTTGTTTAAAGCATGAGAGTTCCTTACATGCCAAAAATTTTTAACTTGGAACGCAGACAGATCGGCATCCCGGGAATCTCTTCCGAACATTTTGATCACGGTGGCTCTTGCGGTTTTACTTCGACGTCGCGGTGTACCTCAATAATTCGATCTCGATGCCCAAACAATTTTGTCAAATTAGTCTACACAGTCGGACATTTGTAAATGCTACTAATTTTAAATGCAAAGGTTTACGTTCGGACCAGTTGTGCCTTCCATGGACAATGCAATTGTCACGTAATTGCGTTTCGTGCAATTCTATTTACAAACCTGTGACGAAATCGTTTATTTGGAAGTAACGTGGTACGTGACGAAGAAAAAAATAATTCAAAAAATAAGAATATTTGTTCATTAATTTTCATTGAAAAAATATAGAAAATAAAATGACACGTAAAGAATTGAAATCTAGCGATTAACGACGCAAGAAATTCCGAGGCTTAAAGAGACGAAAATTTGAGTAAATTATTATATTACCTGCAGCTCACTAAAATTCGCTCTGAATTTTACCAACTAAAGGACAAGCGTTGATGGCGTGCGCAATGTGCATTGTCCCAGCAGCAGAGCCATTAAGGTACGGGGCCAACCATCGTAACTTCATTTAGCACATAGCCACGAGCTACTATCGCGTAGTTATTAGTCACGGAAGACTGGCTACTCCTGAAATGTAAACTGGAAAATTTTCTGAGGGAATGAATCGCGAAAGTAATGATGAATATCAAAAATTGGTGTCAATTTTTATCCTGATATATAAAACAGAAAACTTTTCATACATTAACGGACAATTTTCGTACATTAAATTTGATTATGCATAGATTTTGCTCGCAGACCATTTGCGAATTCATCTAATTATCGCGAATTTATTACAGCAACATGTAAAGACCTCCGCGGTTATAATACGGCTTTACTCCGAAAATTTTCTCTTCGTTGTATTACGTGTAGTATAATTTTTTCTTTTTCTTTTTGTCGCCGGAGTTTAATCACGGATTAATTTTTATCATCAGAATTACCGTTCCGAAATAGATTTATTAAAATGAACGACCTCCGCAGTGTACCATCTGGAGGACAATATCCGGTGATATTAGTTTTCGCAAATGGCTAATGATGCGTCATTATTTTCTGAAGAGATAAAGGCGGTGTTAATTTAATAAAAAAATGAAATAAAAAGAAAAAAAAAAAACCTCGGTGCTTCGACGTTCCTAAAGTGAGGACTGAGGTCATAATACTGGAATTTTCTTACAAGCGATAAAGTTAGGAGGTCAGATTCACGACTTGACGTTTTGACGTTCGCTCGTTAAACCATAAAACTACTCTCTGCATTCTGTCAACTAATTTTCACAAATTAAGTACTTTTCAAACAAAATTGCTGCTTGGTTTCGAGCAGATAGTCAATAGTCAGAAAGTTTCAAAGCAAGTATAGTTTTCAGTCGACGACAAGGAAGCAAGACCAGGTGAAACGATTAACGTAATTAACGTTATAATCCAGCCTCAAACTCATTCGTGAAACAAACACGTTCCAGCCTCGCAGCCAGTTTCTATTCACTGATCGTTCCCAGATTGAAATCTAATAATCACTAGGATTATGTGAGTTGGCTTCGGGCTAGCCGCCAAGAGACTTCGAGGCGCCGCGCCGATCGGACTTGCCGGCAAAACTATTGGCACTTTTATCCAATCGGTTTGAAACTTGAGTCAAATCTGTAGAGGCGACAAATAATCTTCATCCATGGTTCGATAAGGCGTCTGTATGTTCGGACAGTGACAATCAAACCGTAACTTTATTAGCTTAAATACTTGGGGACATTTTCAGAGCTGCACTATTCACTCCGCTAAGCTCTTACCCCACTGTAAAGACTCGAGGCTCTTGAGGATGAAGTGAAAGCAAAGACGAGAAAAGCTACTTCGACCTGAGACACTTTTCTACTCCCAAAAGCCCGACTAGCTGAATCCGAGCTAAACTATGAAAGGGAAGCTGTACCTACTACATCATACATATCTACAACGCGCACTATTGACTATCCGTTATGCTTGAACAACTATCCAAATGATTTCAAGAATACGGAAAAAACAAAACCATTTGTATTATTTCATCAGAAATGAAACGAGGATATAAAAACGAGATATGTGGTCTTTGTGCCTGATAAATTATCCTTGTTACTATTATCAGTTCATGGCATGCTTTGAGAAAGGATATGACGAGGTCCTGTTGAGGAAAAACATTTTTGCGGTGAGGTAAGAAAAAAGTGATTACCTTTGTTATTATTATTACTGTCCCACCATTGTCATCGTCGTGGTTTAACGGAGGTAGCTTTTGTGTAAGCTTAGGGTGGTTGTGTCGGCGCACTTACCAAAAATGTAATCTTTTCCTTTTATTACGTCACTCGCGTTGATTCTACACAGACGTTTGCGACCTAGGTAGGAAATGGTGGTGGATAGATGGTTGGGTTGGGTGAGTGAATGGATAAGCCAGATTTTTTTTCCCCCCATCCAGTTAAGTAAATCGATTGAAATTCAGTTCAAAATGGAAACGAGAAACTTTAAACGAAAAGCTATAACGTATGGGAAACGGGAATAAATGTCTAGACTATCCAGGATGCGAGGTACTACGTGATTTTTCAGTCAAAGCGAATTCTGCGATTAGTCAATTACAACTTTTCATCCTCAACACGGAGAATAAAAATAAAAAAATAAAAAACTGCCCGTGTATCTACTCGAGCTATAGAAATAAACACGAAAATAAACTCGTCCTGTTTATCTGCTGCTTCAGCCTGACATATTCATCCCAATTCTCAAAACTTTCGAAGATCCGTCAAAGTGCTTATTGAGGAATTGAAAAGTGGTAGAAATTTTCTCAATTTCTTCAAGTTGGAAAGATGATAATCGATGATTTGAGTCAGAAGTCTTTGTCATTCGACGATGACAGTAGGTAGGTAGGTAGGTAGGTAGGTAGGTAGGTGAGCTGAAGGACATAAAGACGACGTAGAATCGCATTGAATCTTTTAACAGGTGTCATAATAATTTTCAGACGGTGCAATAAAAATGATCTTTTATACGCTGATTGTAACAAGTACTGATGGCATTTGCAATTATTCATCCTATTCTATTGCCATATGATTTCATTTTTATGATTGGCAAAACGAGGTTGAACTTGAACTTTTTTTTTTTTTACTACTGGTTTAGGAGGTTTACGCCAGTAATCGAGTATACATACTTACTCAAGCGGTAGTCAAATTTTTATCATGTATCATGGTAAAGTGTGTCATAAAAAAGTCAGAAAATCTGATCGTAAAGATTTAAAGAGTAAGAAAATTGTGCAGGGGAAAAAAAATGTACGAGAGGCATTTGATTATGCCACAACTCGTGGATTTGTGTTATTAAAATAAAATTCTGGTATCCTAAATGAAAAATTTTCAACCACATACAACGATCTCTAAGGTATTCGAATCGCTTGTATATATGTATATATGGATGCGTGTAGCAAACAACCCCCTCGTATCTGCATAAAGAGCTTTTTCACCGCAAGCGGTACTGTGCGTCAGTCTGTTACTGTTACTGTAACAGATACGTTTCCAAGTTAAAGTTAGGGTAGGTTACGTTAGGCATTGCATACTGTACATTGGTAACAGTCGTCTGGTATATATTTCAGAAGATAGAAATAGTTTCAAAGCGTCTGTGTGATAACAATGGTGTGGATGAAAAGGTTTAAAAAAAAAAAAGAAAAAAAAAAGAAAAAAGGAAAGGCATGAAAATTGAACCGGAACAGACGAGGAAAATGGTAAAAGAATTGCGGAAAAAGACCTCAATGCCAAGGTTCGAACTCAGACCTAGCTCTCCATTCTACCTACTCAATCTGAAGTACTCAACCACCAGCGGAAAAAAGCTTTTTCATACTCTCATAAACTACAATTACGCAGAGACTCTAGTAAACTGAGTTTTCGAGCTTGAAAGGTGCGCTAATGTATCAAGTGCACATGTATTACTATATAGCTTCCGCACTTAATCAAACTTCACGCTCGCAAAACTGACGTGAAAACTAAAAACTGAAACTAAATGAGATACGAGGTGACGTTAAAATGTCATTATTTTTTTTTTTCTTCTTCATCAAAGTGAAGAAGAAATCTTCTCAAATTACTTTTACGTAGATATAATTAGATGAAGAAACTACAACGTATACGATGATCCTTACTCTGATTTAAACATCAGCTTCGTAGCTCAGGAGAATTAATTGCTAATTGTACGTTGAAGAAGCTTACACCTTTAACCAACCAACTAACGGTCTCGTTACTAAAGACATTAAGCTAGGAAATTTAAACCCTGTACTAAAGAGCGTAGCCTCAAGCTTCAACGTAATATATTTGCTATCCGCGATCTGTCTTAATAAGTAATAACGATGGATGAGGAAATAAAGAAAATTTTAGGCCTCATAACTTTTCCTCATATACCTGGCTGAGTATATACCTACTCTAATACCCTACAGTAAATATATATATATATATATATACATAGATATACTGATCTTACATAACTCATTACCTCGTTAGCCATAAAACTTTGCGTGAGCCCGAAGTATTAGGGGTTTAGGGGTGCTATCTGTTCGACTGTCGACATATCGAGGATCTACCATCTCTACCAAATTTGCTAAGAAATACCTACTCTGCAGAGATTGAGATGTTTCGTTATAATCAGTGACAAGTTTTACGTTTGTAAAATTTACACAAAATAACTTCATCAAGTTTGTAAAGTTGAAGAGGTCGCGGTAACGTCTCAGTTAGAATGAATTAAATTTTCTTTTTTTTCTTTTTTTTTCTTATACCATCAGCAGAGTCTGATATATAAATTTTCGGTGGTAAGGTGTGTGCATACAAAGTGAGTACCTAATCCGTGTCCCAATCTTTACGTACAGTAGTTTGCTGTACGAGTTTAGGGTGAGTAATGAACCTTGGCTTGGCTTTTCGACTTGCGTTGTTTTCTAGTAACGCGATTCTGCCGTTGCTTGGCCTACTTTAGAGCCCCATGACTCTACGGCACGCTAGTTTCTAGATAAACTTTTGATTATCATTTTGCTTTGTACGATATGCCAAATATTCTCGAGGCAAAGAGGTCACTGTACCCTTAGCAACGAGCCGGTATAAGGGTGTGGCTTATATTTTTGACCTTATATATATACGTAGGCACAAAGTACCCCTGCCGCGTGTGGTGGTTACGATAAAATTATAGAGCAGTAACATCGTGGGCGGAGGTATATATATATATATATACACCGATACCCACCTGCCAAAATTGGGCAAAGGCTGCGCGTGAAGAAGAATTTGAACGATAATTTGCACTCAAAAAATCCTTTCAAGCAAATCACCTTGTTTCATCACCTTTCACGGTGCCAAGCATCGCGTCGTTCCCGTGGAATAAAAATTTGCAAATTTATATCGTAATTTAGATACCCATAAGGCACTGCTTTCGTACCTTCATAAATTTTGAAGAAAAAACAAAAAAAAAAAAAAAAAGTAATAAATCTCTAAAAATAAATCTTGTAAGGTTTATACTGTGAGCGGAAATAATGGGACAATTTTATATTACTGTTCAGTTTGAAGTAACAAAATAAGTATCTATACTTCATCGTCTTTTCAGCTGTAAAAAAAAAAAAAAAAAAGCAAATTTCTTCGCTATACGTATTTTATACGGAATAAATAGAGAGGCATGTACATAGTCAGGAAGAACGTTGCCGGAAGTGAGATATATGATCCAGAGTTCTTAAACCCATCCTGAATCGACCTACCTGGGCAAGTAGTGCACCACAGGTCGTGAAAAATTTAGAAAAGTTTCAAGACAACAAGAGCATATACATGGTCGAACTCGATGGTAAGGTTTCTCAATAAAACTCACAGATTGCTTACTAAAACTTTCAACGATATGAAATGAACCTCGATTTAGTTGATATAACATCCGATATATGTGAGAGTAATATCGCGATGGGGACCGATAAGATGAAATAATGTTACCGAAGAACGAATCTTGCTGTTTCGTACCAATAAATTTTTATTGGAAACACCTTCAGAAAGGTACACATACATAGGTCTGTAGTGATTTCTTCAAGCTTTTCCTTTTGAATTCCCCATGGGTAATGTAAAGCTATGGTAACTGCGCACAAACGCATGCTTACAGGATGATCATTTTCAAACAATTCCAAAAATTTTTAAGAAAAGGACATACACCCTTCATTTTGAATGAAAGTCTAAAGGTAATTTTTATTTCCATTTGAGTGAGAAATTGGCATTTTTAATTTCATTGAATTGATTCTTCTTTTTTTTCTTCTACCGATCGATAATAGCGAATCTTTGAATTCAGCTTCTCTATAAAAATGAATAAACGCCGTTTTGAAACTGAAATTTTACACTTCGTGTTATTAAAGGTCAGACAGATATTACTATCGCTGCAGTGTAGGCAGACCCATTGTTTGAAGAAACAGACCGAGCCTGATGAACTCTCGGGACAGACAGGCTAGACGAGGTAGCAAAAGACTTGAATAGTTGGATACTGCGTCTCTAAGCTAAGGATTAAGTCGCGGTCATGACTCCGGATGTAGGTAAATATTTGAAATTAACAACTTCAACAAGATTTTAAGTTCTCGTTATCGGGAATTGAGGAATTCCTTGATCTCAGTTTTCGACAAGTTTCCGATATTATGTAATGAACTTAACTCGTCTCATACGATTTTCACGAAGTTTTACTGATCGAAGTTTGTATTAGCAATCGTCAAACGAAGACTGACAGAACAGCAAAATATTTTCAAACTGAGAAGAAACTTAGGTACTCCTCTCTATACATCTCTGGCCTCCTGCAAACTCGACGGTCTAACAATTTTTACATTTTTTTATTTTTCATTTCTTTTATCTCATTTCCTTGCTTTCCTCTTATTGTTGTTTGTTGAAAAATTGACGACTGAGGACAAAAAATATACACCTACACAGCTTGAGAAAAGGAAAAAAAACACAAAAACAGAAGAAAGAACAAAAAAAGAAAGAAAAAAAATGGAACCGAGCACCCCACAGCAGTGTTCAAGCGAAATGTCTTGATGTCATCTCGGTTTCTCGCGAGCAACCCCAAAGGACTCGTTTCACTAAAAGTAAATAGAGACCAGAAGCGAGTCCAACGACGTGCCAGTTGCCAATCTCGTTTTGTGGTGTTGCGAAAACTCGGCTATCTAATGTGCGGAAAACTTCACGGCAAAATATTCCCGGGTCGAAACGGCTAGGTGAGGAAAAAAAAAACAGAAAAAATTGAATACCCAACTATTGCTAAAAAATAAAAAGAAAAAGAATAACAAAAAAAACTTAAGGAATATAGTGTTGAAAATTTGGCTGAAGAATTTTAGCACTAAAATTGAGATAGGAATTATTAGCAATAAAAATATGGAACAGATCAGATTAGCAGGAAATATATTCTCGCTGATAATACGAAGGGGATGTTGGTATAGATTGTATTCTATATATGTGTATATATATATATTTATATTCTGGTAGAACGGGGTGGGAAAATATCGGAATAAAATTCAGTCCGCGTATCAATATATGGCACAGCTTCTGCCTTACTGTTTCCGATATTGTATATTTTGTTCTACGATGCAATCGCAGCCAATAAGAATACTAAGTTACGCTCTTGCTGAATGTTTAGCCCTTCGCCACACGTGTTCAATATGTGTATAATGCGGTCTTCGGGGGGTAGCTGATGGGAATTGTAAAACTGTCCCTATTTCCAAAATTTCATACAGACAATACAACTGTGTTACTAATAGTTTGTTAAAAATCATTTAAAAGCAAAAAAATGTTATTTTTTTCTAACGAAAAAAATTCTTCCTTCCTCGCAATGTGATTCAGAAAACATATAAGGCCACATAATATGCCTGTTCCTTATTTCGCGTACCTGCCATATGAAGAAATATTACTCGAAGCTGAATCCCACGGTATAAAGTATTTCTCTCTTCTGATCGAAAGTTTACGGTCGAATCTTTGCAAGTATGATAATATCCCATCGAAGTGGTAGAAAAACATCTCGAAAATCCTCGCACATGGGAATATATCTGCGCCTGATATACCCTATAAAGGGGTGTTTCGCACTCGGGACACGAAATCCGTGATATTTATAAAATAGGTATATTATGGAGGAACTGCGATCGCCGAACCCCCATCCCCCCGTTCCGTGCAAGTTCGAGTGCCACGGAGTGTAAACGGCATCATTAATAAGGATCAATGCTCCGGTTTGAGCAATCTTTCGTAAAATTTGCAGAGGAACTCTTTCCTCGAAGAAAAAGAAAAAGAAGAAGAAGAAAAAAAAAAGAAGAAAATCCGCTAATATATATTTTCACCGAAACCCTTCAGTGGTTACATCAATCATCAATATTCAGGAGACAAGTTTAAGTGCAGCGATCGATATCTAAGGGTGGATTTCGCTCCAATTATTTTAATTCTAAATATTCTGCATAGGTATATAGATTTATTTATGGATATATATTGCGATTATAAGATGTTTTACTCTAGTGTGGAAGAATTTTCTACTTACATCCCTTTCGAACCCTATAACCAATCTAAGAACGAGTGTAGGTATTTTTTCAGATAAAATATCCCGGGAGTTTCACGAGACGTGAAATGGTTAAAGGAAGAGAACGTAAGATAGTTATTGAACAGCTACGGATAAAACAAAGGAGCGAAATATCGGAGATGAACTTGCCAAATATAAAGTTACATGCACACCGAGAAAAAAAATATCCGTACCTGTTTTTCCGACGAACGTTTTTATTTTTTGATTTTTTACAAACGGAAACTTCCGGTAATTACGATAAAGTGAAAGAACCGGGTCTAATCCAACGTTAATCACCATAAAAATCATATCCTAGATCCAATCTAGACACGCGAAATATTTTTACGTGATTTTTGGTACCAAAATTTAGTGTGAATGCCGCTTAATTACTCGTACGTCGACGCTTCACGTTTCAATGATCCAATCAACAGATACCTCGCCTGTGGCCTGGCAGACGTCAAATAGCCAAAATACAAAGTCAAAGAAAACTCAACCCGCATCTCGAAATACCAGAAAAGTTAGAATCCCACATCTAATCTCTATAGATAGAGGCTAATAACGATAATCTTGTCACAATTGATGGACACAAGTTTTTCCGTTTTTTTTTTTTCTTCCTTCTTCTTTCCTTTTCTAATTTTGGAGAATTGCTGCAATCGCTTTTAAATAGTTTTACTGATAAATTGCCTCGATAATTTCAAATAGTTGAGCAATCTTCATAAGACACAAGTGTTCGTAGTTACAGTCTTGTTGTATGTTCAGTAACTATGAGACTTTGACCAGGAGAAAAAAAAAAAATTCAGAAAAAATTCTAATCACTCAAATAGAAATTAGAAATTTGTATAATGGAATGATCGAAATTATAACGTCTAATGTAATAATATAAGCATGACTTATATGTTGTCCATTAAATTTCGCGAACAATTTGTCGTGTAGATAAATTTTACTTTCAGCATAATGCATTCATGCGACCGAAAAGGACGGATGAATACTGAGCATGCTTTAATATATTGACCACTCGTTTAATCTAATAAAACTCGAATGAAACTCAACCATTTATTAGAGGTGAAGTGGAGGGATTAAATTTGATATGATTGCCTTGAAATTGAATTAAATTGGGGCCGAAAATTGGTCGCATCACTCTACGGGGTAGGAGAGGGTTATGCGTTAACGTTTAAAATTGCGTTATAGTGATAAGGGTCAACTAGAAGATTCGATAAAATTTGAAACCTTTGAACCTTTAACGAACCCCTGCATTGTAACAGATGAATGCTATGAAATACGTCCAGGTATCCGCGTATTGATTTCTTTCACCGATCTTTTTTTTATAATAAAAATCACATAGAACTGACCAAAAATGTTTAGTCGATCAGAATAACGATAGAATATATTTCGGTGGGCAAAATATATTGCAATTTGTGGAATAGTCATCAAGCCTTTTTCATTTCCCTCTAGTTCTCTTGCAAAATGTTGAACGTTTCGTGGTTCGGTATAGCAATGGGTTTCTGAAGTACATCCGATATTTCTCCTTTATAGTGCTGGCTAAAACGATAGGGTAGAGAATTGTTTCGCTATATTGTGTGCGGTGGTACGGTTGAGCTTTTGCCAATTATGTTAAAGTGATATTTACTTCTACACGGCTTAGTCTCGGCGTTAAGATAGTTGAAATTAAGCAAAGACATGACTGTAGAAATTCGAGTCATAAATTTACGTTAAATGTTAATCATATAAATAAGTTAACTAGCGCTTTCCTACTTAGCTTATTGCTGTGACCGCAGTGGAAGTAGACGAAAGGACGTCGCTGCGTTGACCTACGACCTGTTTTAATTACCCTCTAATTAAAATCCGACTAACGTTGAAGGGTTTAAAATCAAAAAAAAAACAAAAAAAGGGTGAATGCACTCGAAATTTCGATACCAATTAGCAGCTGAAATCTTCAGACGCTCTATAAAATTTCTATGATCAAAAGTTCAGACCGACGATATATATATACAGATGATTTGAGGAAATTAATCTTCTATCGATTTGTCTGAGCATTGTAAAGACCCGGACAAAGGTGGGCAAACAAAGAACGGTAAAAATCAGATCGTTTAATTTGAATTGTATAAAATTAAATTTAAGACCTATTGGGGATAAGGACTGTATAATTTCCTAGACACCGAGTGGCTACAACAATTATTCGAGCTCCGTTTTGTGTTCGATTCGATTGCAGCTGCACTATAACCGTTTCAATTAAATGATCGATAAAAACTACTGCAGGGTCTGTTATACTTTCAGTGGCACAACTCAACTGCACTTCATTTTTCAAAATCGCGTTTGTCGTTGAATTA
This sequence comes from Tenthredo notha, assembly GCA_914767705.2. Taxonomy (NCBI): domain Eukaryota; kingdom Metazoa; phylum Arthropoda; class Insecta; order Hymenoptera; family Tenthredinidae; genus Tenthredo; species Tenthredo notha. The sequence continues at coordinate 16,250,472 of OU611906.1, forward strand.
AGCGATAAAACTTAACTGCGTGTATATATTTTCGAATATAAGTACCTGTCTGGTCACAAGTTAAGAAATTTCGTTAAAATTTGATGACATTCAATCCAAGCCTGCGCAGATTATACATAGAGGAAATTATCGTTAATTGAAGACGATGATTAGTACTTTGTCGCGTGTGCATCGAAACACAGCCCGTGCTTCGCTAATGCAGAAACGCTCCAAAAACGAGCCTGATTTCCGCCGTTGATATCTCTCACGCGATCATGACGGACGGTGTGGACGCTCTTTAATTAAAAAAAACAGCAGTGGTTTTTTTCCGCCACGCGACATGTTGTTGAACTTTCTTCGTTAAGTCTAATAAAAATATTTGAATCTTCACAATTCTTCGAATACGTATCTCGATCGGTTTCCAAAATTTCTATGCATCCGTCCTGATTACTTGAAGATAGAAGATTTTTGAATAAATGATTTAATACCGAACGACGTTGGTGAATTGAGAATTTCCCATTTAGCAAAAGATGACGGTAACGGAATTAACTGTCTGCGATTGACATCGAATAGATTACGCGCTTAATTACTTATCAACAAGCTATTATATGTTCAGAGAGTTTTGTTTACGCTGCAGTTACAGACTTGGCTAAGGGGCTGCACGTCGATACAGAAGCCCTCGGCGTCGCGACGCTCTGACGTCGGCCATTTGAATGGCATTATTAGCATAGAAAACGCGATGCAGAATCCTGTTTCAATGCAAATTTAACATTGTGTTAATTCCTTGATTTACAAAATTTAAACGCGTTTAACAATTCGGGGAACTATTCTCAAAATCGAAACACGTACTAATTAGCATTAGATTTGTAATTACATATGAAAATTTATTCAACAGAATATGAATTTCTACTTTGAATGACGAAAGAAAGAAAAAAAGAAAAAAAAAACGTTTAGGATTGTTTAAAAAAACTTTTGTATAAATACAGGAAGGAATCTACGCCAATGATATCAAAACGATCGAATGACACAGCCATCCTGACGCCAATGCTCGTGAATTATTTCCCAGGGTGAATGAATCCTATCGATCTTAGTTATGACTCATTTCCCTTCACCCCACACTCTACATCCCATTCAGAAGCACAACCGTCAACCTTACAGAAATCGGGTCCTGCATACTACCCCTGCTTTTTACCCTGCAATATAATATATATATGTTACCCTATATTATAGCTTAGAATTGTACTGAGGGAGTCGTAACACCCAAGAGGCCGCAGACTGGATCGATTGGTAACGAACGTGACAATTATATTGACTTTGTAGGATACGTGATTAATACACGGTGACTTACAACGAGTCGTGTTTCTTCTCGTGTCAAATAATAATGACGTAGTACTTTAACTCGTCAATTAATAAGAAAATAAAAAAAATAAAAATCAACCGACATTATTTAATCATGTGATACTTGATTTACCGAGAAGTACTCGTAGTGTGGAGATTCGCTTTAGTATTCACGTGAAAATTTCCAATATAACGAGATACCGATATAGTATTCCAAAAAGTTGATAAAAACAAAAAGAAGCCCCTTGGTTGTGCATTGTCAAGCTATAATTGTATGTTTTTTTCGACTTATATATGTACTACAAGAAACAAGACTCTACTTGAACGCATCTAGACGTTTTTACAGACAGAATGTCTGGCAGCGGATGTGGGGGGCCATAAATTTCTTTTTATTTGACAATTCAAAAGAAGATTATAGATGGAATATATATGTATGAACGAGTTCATGGAAATGGAAGTTGCAGTGAGGCTTTGAACCGTTAATAAAGAATCACCAATACTCTTAGAGACTGTAGCTATTGATAATGCATTGCGCGGTTATCTAATCCTTTCTCTATATGCTACCGACTTTTAGCTAATCAAACGACTAATTATTGTCGGCGACTATATACACGTTAAAAGAAATGTGATAAAGCTGATAGATAAACTTTTATCGTGATAGGTCAACCACGCTTCATTTAATTTTTCTTTAGATTATATCATCAGATGCGAAATTGATCGATTTATCATTATTATTATTATTATTATTATCATTTTTTTTTTTTTTTGTTCATTGAAAGAAGCTACGACTGATCAATCATCACCCTAGTTAGGTGAAACACGTTCATTCAACTATATTATGTTCTCCCCCTTTTGACGATCGCATCGACCGATATAATACCTTGCAGTATTGAGTAACAGAGCCGCTGACGTCATTTCCGGGAAACGAGACGCGAGTTGACAAATCACAATGCGTGCTATGTATCAGCAAATGAATTGTTTCAACTAAATTTAGTTGGATATGAAAAAAAAAAAAAAAAAAAACATTCACAGCCAATTTGATTAATGGAATAAAGCGTATTCAATTTTCCAATAGAATTAAAAAAAGATTTATTTGTTCTTGCATTTGCATTAATGATAACATAAAAAATGACTAAGTCTTATCTAAAATCGAACACTTTTCATTCCACGAGCGTACCTAAATACCTTTTTACATACTCGTATTACTCGTATAAGATTTACCAAAAATCATATCAATTTTTTTTTTAAATCGCATCAGTTATTAGAATGATATGGAATTTTACCACGGAAGTTGAATTCCTTTTGTTCGTTGAGCACGATATAATTACGTTAACAAAAGCTTTGAAAGTAAAAACATTACTATCATAAAGAAAAAGGTCGAAAATAAACTATATGTTACAGCATGGTATAATAACACGAATGTTAATATCGAAAATACATTCGCCGTTTTCCTGCGGCGAGTGATAAGCTTATCCAATTAAGATGAAACCCTCTCGTGTTTGTTTTCACAAATAATAGAAGAAAATAATATAAAAGATGCTAAATATCAGATAAAAAGTTACGAATGATAAACGAGAAACGATCTATTACATAGTTCTTCAATGAAACGTGATTCTCTGATATGAAGTTACGAATAGTAGAAGAGTAATAAGTTATACGTTATAATCGCGTCCATAATCGCGATTTCTACTTATACATAACTAAAACTACGGCGAATAGATCAAAGTCAGTAACAATGTTTCGTAAAGAAAAAAAAAAAGAAAAAAAGGTAATAAAAATCACCTAGTTCATATATTTTATATATTAGTATCTGAGGAAGGTACATAACGATCATTTCATCATTTTATTATTAAAGCGACAAGGCTATCCTTCCACGATTTTTATCTTTCGATAATACAACCACCTCGACTCTCTGACCTAAGCTAAGAGTCTGTCCTTTCATTTTTCCAATCGGTATAAGGCCGTTTGTGCCTACTCCTATATCGACAAATGCACCAAAGTTAGTAACGTTTCTGACCGAACCAGTAAGTACTGTGTTTACACATAAATCGTCCATACATCGAAGATTTCTTTGAAATAATGGAGCGTCTTCTTTGATTCTGATGTCTTCTCCTTTCTTCATTGTTAATCCTTTTAGAATAACGTCCATTGTATGTTCACTGGTGCCAAATTTTTTTGCTAAAATTTTTCGGTTACCATTTTTGTAGGATAATACTTTTTGGATAAAATTCCCCATTCCGAGTTGCTTCAAATCGCATCTACAAGCCTCTATAAATTGCCTAGCAACATCGTAAGATTCTGGATGAATCCATGTCTGATCCAGATAATCCAATTCTTTCGACGACAATTTGTCACGAGTCAATGCAGTTTCTGGTAAAATTCTTATGAATCCAGCACACTGTACGAAAATTTTCGGCCCGATTCCTTTCACGTTCAGCAATTCTTGTCTGTTGGAAAAAGAGCCCAATTCGTTACGATGGCTTATTATATTCTGTGCTCTACTCGGTGATAGTCCAGCTACTTTTGTCAGAAGACAATGAGACGCCGTGTTTATGTCAACGCCAACAAAGCTCACTGCTTCTGTTATCACCTGTAAAATAATAAGTAAATACAATTATAAAGACTCATGTATATTTTGTAGTCAAATTTTGTACAGGATTTAGCACAAGCCACAACAGCAACCAAGTCTTGCATAAATCGTCAAGATAGTTTGAGAGATGGACTCTGCAAACAATATTGCAAAAAAATAGCAGAGTCCTATTTCTTATGCTATATTGAAGACTGTTGTGGCAAGTGATTATCCCGTTTTGCTAGTAAAAATACCAAAGATTCAATAGTAAAAATAATATCAAAGATTTCCATAAAATTTGGATAATTTAATTTCTATCTTGAGTTTTGATCCAAAAGATTCACTTTGCTCAAGAGTCTTGCGTCTGAAATCATATTTTATAATTCTTTATAATAAATGAGAACAAACCTCATCCAAAGTAAGCTGAAGTTGTTTCTTTGGTAAATCACGTTGATACATTCCAATCCCCAGATGCTGTGGTTCGATCTTAATTAACTCAGCTAGAGGATCTTGTAGTCGTCTTGCTATTGAGATAGCGGATATAATATTTGGGTCTAGATGAGGAAATTCAGACTTAGCGTCTGAGCTGCAGCTGTATATCGATGCACCGGCTTCGTCAACAATCGTATAGGAAACATCCAAGGGAGCAAAAACACGAGCCTGAATTAAATCAGTCAAAAATCTCTCGGTTTCTCTGCAAGCAGTTCCGTTCCCAAGAGCAACGATTCTGCAGTTATTCTTTTTGATGAGACTGGCGAGAACGTGGACATGTTGTTCTCTGTTGGTTCCCGATTTTGTATGCGGATAGATAGTTGCGGTATCCAAAACGTTTCCCCATTGGGATATCACAGCCAATTTACAACCGTGATTGAACCCTGGATCAATGCCAAGAACTGTTTCTCCTCTGAGAGGCGGACTAAGGAGTAGCTTTTTCAAATTACGAGCAAAAACCTCGATAGAAGCACTCTCAGCTCTCTCGTTTAGGTCGTGCCTTACTTGCCGCACTATCAGAGGCCTTATTAGCCTGACGTAACCATCCTTGAAACTTTCTTCAATTATGGTATAATGAAAATCTGAAACCTTTCTGACAAACTTATATTTTGCTAAACAATGGTTCATTAAATCGGTCTGAAACCAGTCGGGTAGAACAAGTTTTACTGTTAAAATTTTCTGTGACTCTCCTCTGTTTATCGCTAATATTTGATAATCCTTGATGGCTTTTTCAGCCGCCGAAAAGTTTAGGTAATTTTCGTACTTCTGTAGATCAGCATCAGATTTTCCAGTTTTACTAGTTTTCAAAGAATTAACAGCCTTCGATTTTGTGCTCTCTATATGAATCACAGCAATCTTTCGCAATTTACGAATCCCCTCAAAAGTTGTTTTGTCTTTGCTTATTACATCTGCGATAATATGCATGATACCCTGTCTTACATCAGCCTCAGTCCTCAAGCCTTTCTTCGTCTTATCAACCAATGAATGTAAGCTAGGTATCGCTTTACCTCGCAGAATTTTATTGCCTATTGAAGCCAAGCCCAACTCCTTAGCTCTCTCAGCAAACGATCCTTTTGCTCCAGGTTTAAATGGAGCGTAAATAAGCTCCAACTCATTCATTGTTTTAGCACCAGTAATAGCAGAGTGAACTTCTGGACTCCATTTACCCGATTTATCAATGCTTTTCAGAATGACCAAAGCTCGCTGTTTAACTAGTTTCAAATTATCGTAAGTATTCTTGATGTTTCGCAGTTGTTCCGGCTCCATTCCACCCGTCATTTCTTTTCTATATCTTGCTATAAATGGTATGGTATTATCATTTTTGAATAGTGATATTAAATTCACAGCAATTTGTGGTTCAATTTGATTAAACTCGCTCAAATAATCAGACTCAGACCATTCAATATTAGCTATATTAGAATTGGAATTCTCCATCTTATTTCCTTCATCAATTTTTAATATCTTTTTCGATGGGGGTGCTCTTTCTGTTTTGGCCTTCTTTGCAGCTGGTGTTTTCAATGACCCTTTTCGTTTTGTGTTTTTGACTAGTGCCTCAGTCTTCAATGTAATATCTTCCTCCTCCTCATCATCGATTGCAATTTCGTTACTCGACAGAATTTCTTCTTCGATATACGATGATCCTTCTTCTTCCTTTCTTCTTACTTCTGCCACTGCAATGTTTCTGCTTGCTGTTACACCAGGCAGGGTTCCTTTAGCACTTGCCTTACGCTTAGATTTATCCATTGCAGATCTTTTATCCTTGTCTTTTATTCCAGCCTTGTTATAAGACTGATACTCAACAACATCATCGGAATCTTCATTTTCATCTTTATTTATTTCCTCAGCCGAGTCTACTGCAGATAGACTTTCAACTATTTCAAGTTTCTTTTTTGATGAAGTTGCTCGAACTATTTTGGTTTTCTCGGTGGTGGTAACTCTGCTTGGTCCTTTCCTCTTTGTGTTTTTGATTTGAACATCAGTCTCGACTTTGATATCTTCGTCATCATCACCATCATCGATGATAATTTGAATTTCATTAGAATCTGATGATTTTTTTTCTTCCCTCACATCAGCCTCTCTACTAAATCCTTTCTTTCTTACCTCTGTGGCTACGGCGCTGGTGTTTGCTTCAAGATCTTTATCTCTAACATTTCCTTTACAATTTATCACATCCTTGTCTTTTCTCGCAGTCTTTCTAACAGGTAGATACTCAACAACAGAATCTGAATCTTCTTCCTCGTCATCAATGAATTTATCGATAGTCAATTTATTCTTTGATGTGCGAGTAGTCTTGACCTTTTCTGTAGCAACTGTCTCTACTGATCCTTTTCTCTTTCTGTTTTTCACTGGAACACTTTTCTCCAGTTTAACATCTTCATCATCATCATCATCATCATCGTCGATTATAATTGCATTTGTTGGAAACGATGTTTTATCAATTCGTGATGATTTTCCTCCTCCTTTTACATCAGTTTTATTTCTGTTTCCTGTCTCTCTTTTACTTCTCATGGCAGTTCTGTTATTTTTTGGCTCATCTTTATCCTTATCACTCGCTTTATGATTTGATTTATTAATATCGACTATAACTACTTCGTCGTTATCTTTGTCTTTTGCTGCCACTTTACTGGATGGATGCATAACTTCATTGACAGAATCAGAATCTTCTATTTCTTGTGGAGATTCATAATCATTCTCTGAACCAGTTTCGTCAAGAACCAACCAAGGAGATATTCTCTTGTGGCAATCTTTACTCATTTTCCTTCAATCTGATCTCTTAAATTTTAGTTTTATATTACATTAATAAAAACCCAGAGATAAAACGCTTATTATACATTTACCTGAGGTGTGAATAACTATTTTGTTTAGACGAACAAAATAATATGATATCAACCTCACCTGTCGATGATCCAAGACAAGGAGATTTTTTTACCGGATTACGTAACTCGGGTTGAAATTTCACTGCCGTTATATTTTCAACAAGAATCTCTGGGCTTCTAAGGTAAAAAGTCTTACAATAGTGTCTAGACACATGTCATCACTGCAGTTATATTCAAAAGTTTATCGAGTAGTTCTAACCTCAAAATAACGAATATTTAGAATCACATGTACGTATATGTACAAAAACTTGTATTAAATGATTTAAAGCACAAAACTATGTTGAAAATTTTCATTTTTATAACAAGTTATGGTGAGATAAGAGACGTTCTATTAACAACGATGTTAAGACGTAAATTGTAAACAATCTTATATGCATCAATCGGCTTAGCTCAGCTGTGACAATTCCAATTTCCAGTCACGTGGTTGTCACGTAACAAGGATAGAGAACGTTACTTAACCTAACATAAAATCACTCTAAACTTAGTTCGTAGATTTAGTTATAACCGAATTTCACGATGGAATATAACGTCTGAATATTATAACAATACAAAATATCGCTATCGCGATGAGTAATTCCCGAAAATTGATCGATGCTATTGCAAAGCAAATAAACAAATCACCAATTCTGAACAACGCGAGTTCTGCTATTGGAAACGCTACCGAAAGAGCACAAAATAAACTGTCCAATGTACAGAACATCGCTACTGAAAAATACAATACTATTGTTAAGGTATGACTCCGTTAAATAAACTCTATTTTATTCTTCATATGGAGTGTATCACTCCAATACATCGAACGACGATTAGCTTATTCTCAGTTTTTGTACTTCTTTTATTTTCCTTTGAATAAACCAAAAAAACGGAATATAAAGAGTAAAAAATGACAAAAAAATAAAAAAACGAACCCCGAAAAATTGTATTTCACTCAATTGTATTCGAATTTTTAGCAAGTTAACGAAGCGACGATAATCCAGGATGTTAACTCAACGCAGAGCTTGCAATCGGTGAGCCCGTTACCACAGCGTTTAGTTAACTGGTGGCAATGGTATCAGCAGTTAACGGGTATGGACAAAGTCGAGTTGGCTAAACACCAAGTAATTCAAGTACAGAATAAATTGTTCGAATGCCAAAATGAAAGGAGGAGTCTTACCCGTCAGAATAACATGATAAATGATAAATTGAAAGAAATTTATGGAGAATTAGTACAGACTAGAAGGGACGATCAGAAATACGTGCAGCTTACAATAATGGAGAACAAAGGGTTGCAGGAACAAACTAGAATTGGAGCGCAATTAAATTCTTTAGAAAACGAGGAAAGGGATCATTTCACACAGCTGGCAACGGCTATTAAAGAATATCATGATAGTCAGGCAATGAATGCTCAAAAGTATAAATACTTGTCCATTCTCGCTTCTGCATTTTTGGCCATATTGTCATTGAGCGGTTCAATGATTTATAACAACAGGAGAATTGCTGATGTTAGAAACGTTATTGCCCAAGCACAGAAAAACAACGATGAGACCTTTAGGCAATGTTTTAATTCATTGCAAAATGATTCTAACAAAAAGTTTTCACAAATTATTGCAATACTAGATACCAATGCTGAAGTTGAGGCGACTACTCAGGCAAACTCTGATCAGGGAGAATTTGATGAAAGAGAAATTCTAATTCCAAATAGCATAACGAACACAAAACTTGCCATGTATCTAGGTGGTTTAGCTCTTGCCTTTTTGTTCTTTAGAAGTTAGAATTAATTTGCAGTAGAGATGAACTCGGATTAAGTAAATATCTAGAACGGTTGGTGTAATAGGTGTAATAGATTCATACTAATCGTCAGTATTTAGAAAATAATTGGGATATTGATTGCGAATGAGTTATTTATATTCGAACAGTAGAGTGCAAGATTTCTTTCATAACAGCATTTAATTGATGTATATTTTTATAACGTTATCTAGTCTAGCGCAAATTTTGAATAAATATTCCAAGATAATAAAAAGATGTGGACGATTCTTATCACTTAAATACTCCTTTGTAAATTTATATTTTACCAAGCCTGAATCCCTTTACGTAACTAAATAACGGGAGAGTCAATCCAGACACTGAATAGGTTTGTAGTTTTATTCTTTTTTTATGAACGAGTCAATCAAATAATATTTTAGATTGTTATTATCATTATCACACTGTTATTCGGATACAAATTTTTTTCAAACTTGAAAATATCCGGAGAACATAATCCTATACGATATATTAACAGTTTAAACGCATAGGATATCGACAAGAAAAGATTAATTTTTTTTTATCCCCAAACATCTAATTCATACAGAAATAATCGTATAGATTCTGCATCTTATGTCATGGCAGTTACAAAACAGTAAAATATCAATGAAGCAGCTTGGAAGAATCATTGAAATACAACACGCCGAATTCGTGTGATGGTGCATCAGAATAGGAATTGTTTATGTAGCGAGTATCAAAAGCAGAAATAATAATATATGATGCAATCAAACAGTCTTGAGCAGGCAATAGCTATTGAGCATTTTGATATCATAAGACAGAGAATTATAAAGTGATGATTTGTTCTTTTCTCTTCAATTTTTTTTTTTATAGATATTTGCAAAATATAATAAAGACATACATAGAAATATGTAACTTAAATCAAAACCTGTATCTTCAATTATTTTTTTTTCATATACTGTAGTACGTTGTGCGTTTGAATTTTTATTATATAAAAGTCATTTCAATGCCCGAACTTAATACGTAACACTTTGGTTTTGATTTTGAAAAATGACAAAGGCTTTTTATAGAGTTTGTTTTTTGTTAATTCGTCTTTTAGTTCCACTTTTAGTCCCACTTTTTCCACTCCATACCATCAGGAGGCTTTTTTTCCACATGTCCGCTCGCCACCTCGTTCCAATTTGTACTCAGAACTGTGCCACCCGATTCTTGCTGTTTTGTTTTTTTTACAAAAATAACATTAACATGGATAGATTAGATATCGATCTAACAAATCGAAACTTATCTCTTCATCAGCATAAGAAGAATTGATTTTACTTACAAAAGACTTATTCATGGCACGTCTAACTTCATCCGATCCATCCCCGTATATCTTTTGAAAAAGGGAATTCAGAGCAGCTTCTCCTTCGGGTTTCTCCTCTTCTTCTTGCTTAGCAATTTCTTTCTCAACTTTGTCCCAATCTTTAGACTTTTTGCTAGAACTTGGATACTTGGGTGGCTGGTTATTGCCCTGTAGAAATTCTGCAATGAAATGAAATCCGAGTGATAAAATATCTGTTTTTCTTTTTATTCCATGTATTATCACATGTAACTTAAATAGCAAAATGACAAATTCCAAAAATGAATAAATAAATGAATAAAAACAGTTTTAAGAAAAAAACAACATACCTTGCGGTATCGGTTGAATAGGATCTAAGATTTCTGGATTCCCTTCTAGAACTGTCCATCTTAAACCGTCCCTTTTTTTCAATTTAATTTCTATCTTGGATGGGACTACTTTGAATGAACATTGTTCGGTAACAACATGATGAGCAAGGTCTATCTCCAGGCTATAATCGTTACCGGACGGAAGTTTTGCCGACACGCTAAGCTATATAATGAGATATGAATAAGAAACGAATATATAATTGGTTGAAAGTCCGTAAAAAAAAAAGTAAGCTAACGCCTGTTTTTATACTTCTTTATATGTTTAAATAATTCAACTAAATGTGATAATGAATGAATAAACTTACCGTTCTCGCGCCGTATTCTACTTTTACATCAGCAGAATTTTTGGCAAGAATCTCTACGACGACGTGAGTTTCGGTCTGATACCAATCGTGCTTGATTTTTGGTGTCGACATCTGCGTGAATTTTAGGATATTTGAAATAAGACCGTAATAACAAAGGAGGAATTCAGGAAAAAAAAAGAAAATTGCATTATTTTTTAGGTTATTCGTATTCTTCAACGTTCGATGTTAATAGTTTCTTTAAATTTTAATCACTTACCGCCGATTCTTGGCTATTCACAAAGGCGTCTCCGCTAGCCATTTGTTTTTATAGTTTTTTTTATTTAATCAAATTTCCTCGTAAGAATAAAGAAATTTTATTCGCAGATAAACAGAACTGATGAAACGACTACGTGATGAAAATGACAAATAGAAATAACTCAATGTAAACGTAACCAAACTTTTTATCTCGTTTTTGTTCTCGAAATATCATAACATGGTTGGTTCAAATTTATTATTCTAGGTGACGCCACAATTAAATCGGATGTCATTTACCTCCGAAGTTCAAATATAGCGACGCGCCGATTTAATATAATAAAATATCTAGTATAACACCTTTACTGGATACTAAAATCTCTTTTTTAATGATCAATCTTTATTATATCAATCACGAAGTCTTCACATTAATGTATTTAGTGATAATGACCTCAGCTTGTACAATTAGAGATTTCGAAGATATTAAAGAAGTAGTTAGAAAATTTCGAACTGCAGGTCATTTTCCAAAATAGTTTTATTTTAGAAGGGTTTATCATCGCAAACGCTCCGCCCCTTTCTATTCATACTTGTTATCGTCGTATCAAGAAACCCCACTTCTATGCCCTAATTGTGCGAAGTCTAGAACAGGTATAATCTCATTTGGAACAGTATTAACAGAGTGCGGTTAGTGATAGTTTCGGATACCCGGAAGAATTCACCCTGTATATAGGATCGGGTATTGGGATATGGACATAGGAGGAGACGAGTTTGGAACGTCGAACACGCCGGTCGTGTCGCAATCCTTCGTATTCTCACGTATTAATATTTAAACTGTTCTATTAGACAAGGGAATAAAAGATAAAGTAATGTGGTTAATTTAAATCAACCAACGTAGTAAATCAATAAATAAATCAATCAAATAAAAGTATAATTAGGGATAAACAACATTCAGTTAGAACAATAACCTCAACTGTAGAAAAGGCCGGAAAACAGGTGGTTTTAATTGAGAAAGGCATAAATAAAAATATATATCTAAACAATTACTAGCTGAGAGAAACAATAAATTCTCTCTATAAATTCAGCGAAGTGAACTAGACTGTAGATCTCGTGATCGATAAGAAAATAATGATTAAGATTGCTCCGGAAAATTCGGATTACATAGGGAAGAAATTCCAATAAGATTCCCACGCGCTCCAAAATCTTTATAGAAATATTTTTTCTAATCTTTAACATTAAAAATCAGAAGGCGAGAAACACAAATAAGGAATAAATAAATAAATACTAAACAACAGCAGGCATTATAAAGGACAATATAAAAGAAGGGAACACGTGGTTTCCAAGTGAAGAAGCCTATAATCAAATCGAAAATATTTAATAATTCTCGCTAAAGAAAAACGAAATATTAGGTGCAAAGTATTTGCCAGGTGTCAGAAAGATAATATTTTACTCGATAAAGAATTAACTTACAGGATCGACTAAGGGGAAATGGATTAGCTGGAGGAATCTAGCTAGAACTAGGACTCACATGTGCTCCATCAGTTTATACATTGAGATGCTCTCAACTTCTCTATCCAAGTTAACCAGCGAGAAGGAAGAATCTAAGGAAATCAAATCGAAGAACATTAATTTGTCAAAAACACCGGGTTGCCATCAGCACGTGGATTCAGGATTCTTGAAGACAGCTCAAAAGGAGGTGGTTTTTGCTCAAGAAGCACATATTTAATTATTACTTTCCAATTTCTGTAACTAGCGGCTTATCTTGCCTTTTCTTATATTAGTTGCTTCTCGCTTATGCCATTTTATCGATTTGTTCTTTTTGGTGCATGGCTTGGTATACTATATTGATGGGTGGACTTTTGTAAGGGGATAGAAAATTTGAGTTTTCCTCAGCAGGGAATAACGGCGGCTCTCTCTTTCTCTCAAGTTTGGTAAGTTCTCATTATAGGTTGGAAAGGAGAGGGCTTTTAAAAAAAAAAAAAAAAAAAAAGGGGGGGATCTCAGACGGAATAGCTGCTGATCAACAGGAATTAGAAACGGAAACTGATATGAACAAAAGAAGTGCGAAAGATTCAGACAGCGAATCAAATTCTCCTACTAATTCTTCTTCGCACAAAGCAAAAAAACAGTCTCTCATGGAAGCCAAAGATAACGTAGCGGCTACTGCTTCCTCTTCCTCTTCGTCTAAGGTAATTTTGGAGAAAATCGTCAGTAAGATTCAAAATAATAGATACAAGAAGGAAAGTGTTGGGCCATACGTGGTTCACCTAACAGATACGGGGGAAAACAAATTTTTAGGCAACTACCATCCATATATGATAGGGAAGAGATTCAGAAAAGCGGGAATCGAAGTTTCTAAAATACTTAAAGGAGGGACGGATAGAGTTATAGTCGTACTCAAATCTGCCGAAGCAGCTAATTTTCTGGTTGACAATCCGCTCGTGTTGGGGGTGTTAACTTGGGAGGTCATTATTCCAGATCAGGCTTTGTATTCCATAGGCATCATTCGAGATGTTCCTTTCGAATTGACTATTGAAGATTTCTTTGAGGGGTTAGACCCAAATTCCAAAAGGGTTATTTTGAGGATAGAAAGATGTAGGCAAAAAAATTCCGGCAAGAAAAATGATGAGGATCCACTGTGGGTCGATTCTCCGGATATCAAAATATTTTGCGTAGGGTCAGTTCCAGGTAGAGTCGACATTTATGATGTACCATCGAAGGTCTTTAAATTTATACCTCCAATCAAGAGATGTTCGTACTGTCAGAGATTTGGGCATTCAAATCAATCGTGTAACTTTGAATCTAGATGCATAAAATGTGGAGAGGCGCACGAAGGATATTGCGATTCAGAAGCTAAATGTTCAAATTGCCAGGGTGCTCACAAGGCAGATTGCGAGTCATGCATCTTCTATATCTTCTACACAATCGTAAATGAGGTTAAAAACAAACTAGGAAAGAACTTATTCCAGGCTTTGGTTATAGCAAGAATCAAGTTTGAGGAGGAGTGGGGAAGCGAAGAGACACTCGAACGTAATCTCTTATGGGAGTCTTTAGATGAAGATATAAATCTTGCTCCAAATTCAGAAGAAATTCCTTCTTTAACTGTTGACAGTCAATCAGCCGAAAACTTAGATGAGGTAGAAGAATCATTGCTATTGGAAAGAGAGCCAACAACGGAGCAAGTTATAAGATCAAGGAACATAGCGGCCGTACAGGTCGAGTTACCTCAGGAGGATATAGGAGGGTAGTTATAATACAAAAGAAACTAAGCAAGAGATTAAAGAAGTATAAAGACAACTCATAAAATAGATATGTATAAAATAGGATTTTAGATTTAGGGAAACAAGTTGATAAGATTAACATAATACAATAACTTAGATAGATTAGGTTAAGGTCAAAATCCACAACAGATGTAACAGAAAATAAAGAATCTGATCCAGAGATCTAGTCTGGATGAGTCAAGGGACATATCAAAACAAATAACAGTAATAGGGCGGCCACAAACACTAGTGTAGTTAAAGTAGTCAGGGAGAATCTAGCAAAGCGCAAGCATGAAAATTCTAAGTTGGAACGCCAACGGGCTCAAGAGTAAGTTCCCTGAGCTAACTAACATACATTGCGAATTTGACATTTTGGGGATTTCGGAAACGAGATACTTAGATTATTATCATTCCGATAGACTATATGGATATAACCAGGTACGGAGAGATAGGAAAGGAAATACTGCAAATGGTGGTCTAATGTTGTACATCGATAACAAATTACAATATAAAAGAATTGATTTGAAACAAACTTTGCAAGAAGGGGTGGAAATCATAGGGGTCAAAATTTTAAATAGTAGTATCCAACTATGTATCTTTCTCATCTATATTTCTCCATCAATCTATTTGAACCGAACTAATATATTCAACCTTTTCGAAGAGTTAGACTCTTACAAGAACATAATTGTCATGGGAGACTTGAATGCCCATTCGGATAAATGGGGCAGCGAGCTCAGTAATAGTAGAGGTAAATTTCTATCCGAGGTTGTCGAAGAGCTTAATATATCAATTCTTAATACGGGCGATGCCACTAGATTCATTCCAGGTTCCACCAGAAAGAGCGTTCCAGATATAGCTATTGCAACTCAGGACATAGCTGATAGATTATCATGGAGCACTCTCCAGGATTCTATGGGTAGCGATCACCTACCTATGGTTGTTGAGTTGATGAGAACTCCTCTTATATTTGGGGAATATAGAGACAAGATATGTACAAGCAAAGTTGAGTGGTCTAAGTTTGGTGAATCTCTTAAAAATGAATTCCTATTAGGTAACTATGAAATGAACAACGAGAACTTTTTACTAAAATATGAGAAGTTTATTGAGTTAATTTATAAATGCTTGAAGGATTCTAACGCGAAATGGGGTTCGAATCATAATAAAAATATCAAAACTCCTCTATCTGCCAGATGGTGGAATGAGGAATGTAGCAAAGCAATTCAGGAGAGAAGAGCGGCTCAGAGACGCTGGCTAAATAATTGTTCAGATGATAATTGGAATAACCTCCGAGATAAACAGAAAACAGCTCAGGCTGTACTCAGTAAAGCAAAAAAAAAAGGTTTCATCGATTTTTGTGACAAATTGTCCTCAAGTACTCCAATAAACGAAATTTGGAGACAAATTAAATCTTTTAAAAACAGATTCTTAGTTCCTCCAGCCCAATCAGTAGAAAATTATTCTATTCAAGACAATCCTAAACTCTTTGAAGCCTTAAACAAAATATCTGGTTCTTACAAATATTCAAAACTATCTGAAGAAAAAGCATTTCCTACTCCTGAATTTGCGTTATCTCCAAAACTCTCAATTTCCTTAGAAGAAGTAAAAAATGCGATTTCCAAAAGCAAAGTTAAGTCATCGCCGGGATGGGACATGATCTCTTATAAAATGATCAAACACTTCCCGGATGTTTTGGTGGAATGGATAAGGCGATTTTATGAGATGGTCCTTGAAAATAACAAGATTCCGGAATCTTGGTCCAAATACATAGTTTGCTTTATTCCCAAGCCGAATGATGCGGGGTATAGACCAATTTCTTTATCCTGCACTTTGCTTAAAATCATGGAACGAGTTGTTACTGACAGAATTTCTTGGTTTATTGAAAATAACGGCCTTCTGCCAGATAATGCTTATGGTTTCAGAAGAAACAGATCGTGTAACGACTGTCTAGCTGTTTTGAGAACAAAAATTGATGTAGCAAGGAGTCAATCTAAACATATGGGTATCATGTTCCTTGATTTGGCAGGGGCATACGACAATGTTAATGTAGAAAAACTTTGTATAATGCTGAAAGCTCTTAATATCAATTCCTCTTTTGTGAACTTTATCTGGAGGGTTATGAGTCACCGCGAGATGCTGGTATTCAGCAATGGGCACAAAATTGGTCGAGCCATCACTAATAAAGGAGTCCCGCAAGGTTCTATATTAAGCCCTATTATGTTCAATATCTATATCTCGGCGCTAAACAACTTTATTTCTAAATCTCTAGGCTGCATAACTTTCGCGGACGATCTTACCTTCTTTTTCTCGGCGCATACGGAAAAAGAAATTACCAGTTTCTTGTCTTCTGAAGCGGAAAAAATAAACAATTTTTTCACAGCCATAAACATGAAAATATCTCCTCTCAAATCTAAATTTTTACTTGTTGCAAAAGACAATAAAGCTATTCGCATCAACTCAGTTTCAATCAAAATTCAAGACGACCTCATACATAACACTGAGGCCGTAAGATACTTAGGGGTTATTTGGGATAGAAAATTATCATGGAATCAACACATAGGTACACTGAAACAAAAAGGAATTAAACTAATATCAATGCTAAAGTGCATTGCCTCATACTCATGGGGCGCTCAACCTACTATAATGTTAAAATTTTACAAAGCTTTAATTAGGCCATGTTTGGACTGGGGTTCTTTCCTTTATGCAGAAGCTACAAAGTCTGACCTAAGGAAAATCGATGTGATACAAAATGAGGCCCTTAGACGAGCATCAGGTTGTTTCAAAACAACTCCCATAAATTCACTCTTACATATAAATGGCACGGCGCCGCTATTTGCCAGGAGGAAGTTCCTCTTGGACAAGTTCTTAATTAGAAATACATGCAACAATAAAAGCCTATTAGATGAACACTTAAATCAAATTTCAATAGATGGGGACATGGCCATTGTAGGTGCCAATATCAAGCATTCCTATATCTATGATAGATGGGTTGCAATCAAAGATACTCTTAAAATGACAATTTCCACGGAGAAGATTCCTACGTACCGGATCCCTTTCTTCTCTCATTTCCTGAAAGATAGCTTCATGATCAATTTTGGTAGGGCTTTGCAGAAAAGCAAGGACGCGGAGGCAGCCTTTGATTCGCTTTTTAAGGCTCACTTTCGTGGATTTTCTTGCATCTTTACAGATGGATCTCTAGACAAAGACTTAAGTGAAGCAGGTTATGGGGTTTTCTCAGAAGATATATCCATTCGCATCAAAGAGAGGTTCAATCCGAATGCTTCTATATTCACTATAGAGGCGTTCGCTATTCTTAGGGCAATTGAGTTAGCATTGGCTAAAAATTCTAGGCGAATCCTTATACTATCTGATTCTTTATCGGTAATTGAATGCCTACGAAGAGAGGGTTTGGATGGGAAAATGAATCCTATAATAGCAAATATAAGGGAACTAATTTATAACTCTAATTCCCAAGACATAGTGATTAATTTACTTTGGATTCCAGGGCACAAGGGAATCACAGGTAACGAAATAGTTGATAGCTTAGCTAAGGAAGGGTCCAAATCTATCTCCAGTATTAGAGTCAAGATTCCACATTCTGACTTGTTTGCACTAGTCAACAAAAAGCTCATAACAGAAGCAAACGAGTATATTCAATCATACGACATGGATTCTTACATTAAGGGAAGGAGTTATCTAGATCATGTGGGTCCGTTTAAACCATCTCCTTGGTTTCTGAATTCTTCCTTATCTAGAAAGGAAATAGTTATGAACAATAGAATTTTATCAGGACATTCTCAATTGAACTCTCATCTCAAAAGGATGGGCATAGTAGACTCAGAGTATTGCGAGTGTAATCTAGGAATAGAAAATCTCAACCACAGAATTTGGGATTGCCCAATTTGGCTATGCGGAGAAAGAGAGAGCTTCGTTTCATATCTAATCAAACAAGGGTTAAATAAGACACACGACTTGGCTACAATAGCAGTGATAAACTCTAGTATAAGAAACAGTCTAGTAGCCTTTCTTCTGGCTATAGGAGCTAGAATTTGAAGAAATAAATTAAGAATGTATATAGATTCTTTAGGAGGGAAATGCAATTAGTTTTAAATTGTGGAATGCTTGCTTGGTAACTTGAGTACAGACTATCCTTCCCGAGAGCTCGGTGGCTAGGAAATCTTAGTCATTCAGGATGTTTCCAGGAAGGTCGCGCGGGAGCAGCTTGACTGGTTGAGCGATCATCCACAATCAGGCGAGGTTCCTGAGAGGTCTTGTACAAAACAAAAGAAACATTATCCAAATCATCGAAGGCTAATAAATAATAATGATCTTAGAGTTTTAAATGGGATAGGAAGTTAAATCATATATTTAAAAAAAAAAAAGGAAAAAAAAAAAAAAATATATAAATCAAGCAACAAACTAAGCAAATAAAGAACAATCTTAATAAGACTGATAAGTGCCTAAGCAATTATAATCTTAAGCGTAGATACTAAAATAAGTTAAGAATGGTGGAGGGTTAAAATAAAAAAAAAAAAAAAAAAAAAAAAAAAAAAATTAAAAAAAAAAAAAAAAAAAAATCACCAGGGGGTGGATTATCTTAATCAACTAGTAAATAAATTCGGTTCTCCTAATAGTTAAGTTCATTCTCATCGGAAACATCAATAATCTCAAAGATTAACTTACTTCGTCAGAAGAGGTTGCATAATAATGAGGAAACGTAAAACAAACAAATAAACAAATAATAAATGATATCTCCATAATAAAGTAAATAAATGAAAACAAACAAAAACCAAGAATTAGAAAAGCTAAGTGGGGAGTTTACTAATCCGGGATAAATATTGGCAGCAGTGATTGAGTCCAGACTTGCCAACCTCTGGCTGGCTATGTAGTCCAGCGGATGGTTTGGTCCTGGGGGGAATGTTGCTGTCTTGTTTTCTTGTGGAGAAGATAAACCAAAGCTACAGCTAACCATATTAAATAAAACATAAAGTCAAACAGTTTTTAAAAAAAAAAAAAAAAAAAAGAAAAAGATTAATAGTCGCAAGAATTCAAGAAAAAGAATGACTTAAATTGTTTAACTAAGTTTCTAAAATATTAATGAAGGCTACATTCCTTTTTGGAGATAAGCCAAAGGTGGAAAAAAAAAAAAAAAAATGGACATAGGTATAGTAGAATGTATTCATTTTTTGCTGAAAAGAGTTTATTGAACATAAATATTTCGATGAAAATTGACAATCTTTTGTCAGTTAAAGATGAGAGAAATATCATCTTCTGTTGAGATGTGGGTCAGTTATAATATTACGGTAAATAAATTCTTCACAAATGTGAAAAATCGGAAGTATGGAATCACATGATTATAGGATTTCATGCGATTATTGACTCGTCTATCATGCAATGAAAAACTTCCCATGATATTAGAATATAAAAATAAACGTTTTACACGTTTGGGACTGTACATTATTCAACTTAATATCACCGGTAATATCCGTGCCCTATGCAGAAACCCGAGAGGCGAGAACCGTATTGTTGGCTCAGTATATTTAAATAAAGCATATTTAAGTATTAAATTAAAGATTCAATAATAACTTAAGATCTTTATAATGATTAATAGGTAGTATGTCGAATAATTTTAAGGCATATTTTACATTCCAAATGTGCTTACATTACTATAGACCGCGACTTTCAAAGAATTATGATAACGTGATGGGAAACTGGAGCAAAAACCTTGTCCACTATCATCACAAATTTACTTTTCATATTTTTTTTCCACATTCAAAATCACCAATGTTAAGAATTTTCGGTCAGAAACTCTGGCATATCTAGCAAAACAATTATTTGACTGGATTTACTATATAGTGCAGACGCAGATTTGAATTCAATTTATGGCACTTTCCCAATTTGCTTTTACAGAAAGTCGTATGATACTAAAATCCGCGTTTAAATATATTTTTTTCACATTATTAACGAGTTATGAAACTCATCTGAAAGCTCATAGTTTCTATTAATTGAACATTTCACTTCATCACCCTAAGACACGAGTGTTCTCATAAAATATTGACGGAAATCCAGCGACTATCAATATTCTCTAAAATGAAGATTTCATGGATCAATTTTTGCCTTAGAACCCAAAAGACTGTTACCAATCAGAAAATCCATAGTTTTTCATTAGAAGATTAGTGCGTTTGTGGTAAAATATAATATTGCTATAAGAAAACTATGAAATTTCAGGCGTTTAATACTGTGTTATATGCTACAGACTCGCTTGCAGTATACTCTGCAAAATGTATGTAAAGCTATGTTGTATATTGCTATACATATAAACGTTAAATCAGATTTTGATTATACATTCAAAAAAAATATTTCTATCAAGCAATTTTTAAATTTACGATGCCAAACCCCTGTGCTTTCTCTTGATACGAGCATATGGACCGATTTCCGGGTCCATTATAAAATCGTAAAGAACCGAAACCCACGAATTGTGCTGTGGAAGATCCTTGTAGAACTCAGGAGCGATGCGTCTCACCTGAAATTAGATTAAAAATTTATCTATTCAATATCTGAATAGATATATGCCACGAGAAATATGTTTCCAAATAAAACGCTCATTCTACCTCTGGTAACCTGGAGCCAGGTACAGCAGGAAAATCATGATGCTCGTTATGGTACCCGACGTTAAATGTTATGAAATTTAGTGGTCCGTAATAACTGTATGTTTCAAATCCTTTTTTGTACATGTAATGTTCGGATATAAAATGTCCCGCAACTGGATGTAGTCCCATTGCCATCACAGCGCCACAAATAAAATACACCAACACTTTACCACCTAGAAAAGTAAATTCTCATTACTCAGTGTCGTAGAATTGAAAGTATTCAACAGTATTTTATACTATGGATGTATCTAGTTTTATAGGAAAACTTTTATACTCCAAAGTGGAGTAAATACATTTAATAATATAAGCATACTGTTCACGTAAGTCCATGTGTACATACCAAAAAAGTACCATACAATTGCATCGAATATTAATTGTATGACCAAATTAACGTATTCCAACGTTGTTGGGACTTTGGGATACGTAATCAGAGGTCGAAACGAGTAGAAAAATGGTTGTAGTATTACCCAACACAGTTTACCAAGTGTTGTACAGAATAGTTTTGCCTCGATTAGTGTTGGTAAGTCAGTATCCAATTTCTCGTCGCCTTGATACTAAGACAACAAATATTTGAAAAACTTTACAATAAACTGCTGTGTAGGAATTATCTATAGATAATTACATTAGGAATTGAAATTGATACAAGATTTAATCATGAGCTCAGCTTAAACTTACCCTGTGATGCTCAAGATGATATTTTTTGAAGCTGATAGATACTGGCACTCCAATAGGCAAATTGGCAAAGAATCCAAATATTTTATTTGCTAATGGTCTAGCATGACCAAAGGCCAAATTATGTGAAATTTCATGTATAGCTGAAAGAAGTATAAATTTGTGAAGGAAACATAAAACGATTTACAAGCAATCGAAGGGATCGATGAAAAGAGGAATAAGTTAAGCCCAATTAATGGACAATTAAAACCATATCGATGGACTAATGCCATACGGGCGTAACCGACAAAAAATTTTTTTTTTGCGCATATGCTCACAAGATTCTTCATCGCATGAAAAAGATTTTGCCACTAAAAAAACGATTTTTTTTTTTTGGGGCTTACGCCCGTTTGGCATTAATCCATCGATATTAATATTGGAGTTGTAAGTTTACATTGTCTACACAGAAAGTAGTAATATCTGTGGAAGAGATCCCAATAATGAGTCCAATTCATTACTTATCTTAATATCTATTTTAGAATTACTGAATCTCTACTGATAACCGGATCACAGTGTGATCAAGTATACTTTTTGTTTTGCTGCTTTTGATCATTTGTGAAATATACATATAGGGTTTTTGAATATAATTAGACTCATTGCAACCAAAAATAGTCATTTTTTGAATAGAATACATATATTAAGCATAGAAGAAAAATTTGCTCAATGAAACTAAGAAAAGGAACGATTACTTTTGATTCAGACCCTTGTTTCAATGATTACTTTAATTAGTGAGAACAATCTCAAACTCCAAGTAGTGGAGTTGCTAATGCAAGACTATTTGTAAGTTAAGTTCAATTGATATTATGAGCCAACTATTAATACGGAAAAAAATCTCATACATCACAATGTCATGGCAACACATTACTGATAAAATCTGCATTATTCCCAGATTAAAAAATCCCAATGGAAATACAGGCAAAGTTATAATTAGGTATTGGAATTTGTTTGAACCGTTAAGCTAATCATTTTTCAATATAACAGCCCATCATAATTTTGATGATTCATTGAAGTTTCCATCGATTTAAAACGATTTATCTGAGTCATGATAACAAGAGCAATATTAGAAACTGAATAGAGAAATATGACCGAAAGCTGAACACCTGTTTGAAATATATACATGGTGTTTAATGATTAGATAAAAATTTAATAAATAAGTTTTTTCTTCTGAAGGAAACGTTACTCAGAAAAGTAAAGCTATTATAATATGAATTGGAGAAAATGTGGGAGGGAAGAAGGAAACCCGTGACATTGATCACGTAGAGCTGATTACAAGCTTGCAGATAACGTGTATCAAACTTATAGCATGTAGTTAAGATAAATATGTTATAATACAATAATACCAATAGAAGATAAGTTGATGCATTTTGCTTGGATATAGGTATACTTTATTGAATATTTTTATTCATACATATTTAAAACAAATTAATTATACTCACCAAGCATAAGCGAGTGATTGATTACTCCGCCAAAACAATATGCCATCAGGAAAACCATGGGATAACTCAAATCTTTGACTATGAAAATTGATGCAAATTGGACTAGAACCATTCCGGTTACGACCCATTTAAAGTTCGGATCATATCCAAATAGTTTTTTGATTTGTGGATATTTTTCTGCAAATAAAACGACGGTTTGACTAGAACATTTGGTCGATGACATAATTCATTCAATAGGTAAAACGTGTAGATTCCTTTTTCAAATTTTTCTCAATCTTTTCATTTGCGAAGATTTTAAAGAACGATTTATCACACATTTTGATGATCAACTACGTGTTTATAAATTAATAACATTTACGATTAAAGTCTGTCTTATACAATAAGCAATTTACATAAACGGGACACGGTTCTAAGATCTCATATTCGTTCGAATTGACATTCATGACATTATTTAGAGCCTAGGAATCTTTCGTGACGTAAAATAGAGACTCGTATAGTATAATTATTTGACAAGTGATAGGAATAATAAGTTGTGATAATGTGTCACGTGTAACCGCGTAACATAAACCAATATTCTAAAGTATAACTCCAGTTCGTTGATAAGAAAAAAAAAAAATGATGATGAGGCGTATTCATCTGATCGTTAGCTACATTATAATATGTAAATTATACGTAAAGTATGAGAAATTTAACTAACCCAAAATTATTTTTCGTCTGCTGGCGTGAGGCTCCTCTGTGTAAACCCACTCAAAATCAGTTCTTGATACCCGCTGCCCCATCTTCTTTTTATTCACAGATTAAACTTATTCAATTAATTTTCTTAACATTTGACACTATATACTAACTACGTAATGAACAACGCCGGTATTATAGGCGAGGCGAGTCAACTCCAACTATCTAAGTGAGTACCGCCACCACGAGCTACAAGCGACATACGACATCCTCTCAGTACTCGATAGCTGTAAAAAAAAACTGAAAGCTAACAGCGCTGCAGGAATCTGACGTAGAAGCAATTAGTTTCAGATTGAACTCAATTTATCATAACTGAGAATAGAGATGAATTTGAATTGTACAAATGAAATGGGATTGAATCAAATCGATCTTGGACTCAAATGATTAACATTTCAGCTCCAGTTTCTTCACAGAAACTTTTCAGTCATTCCTATATTTTATTATCAAATATTTTCACACAGTACTTTAGCGGCAGAGGAATGAAACCCTGCGATAAGTTTGAATTTTTTATTCCCTTAAACAGCCGGTCGACTATTATTTGAATTTGTAAATTTTCACACAAGGTTTTATCCGCGAATATACAGCTTCGTAAATATCTACGAACAGAAACCAAAATTATAAGTATAAAATACGCGGACGTGTGGCCTACATTTTTTTACTGATACATATGTGCGTTTTTTTAAGGCGTGACGCGATCCCTACCTTACCTTCGGCTGATCTATTTGTTCAACTAAACTTGGGGTCGCTAGCGATGTTAACTTCTGCTTCGAAATTTCGAATCATCCAGTTTTAGAATTGAGGTTAACTAGTAACTATGGTCGACGAATCAACGAAAAAAACTCTCAGCAGTATTCCCTTGTTAAATACAAAGGCAGGACCACGGGATAAAGAATTATGGGTTAACAGATTAAAGGAGGAATACCAATCTCTGATCAAGGTTAATAATCGGTTCAACTTATCGCCAGATTGATGTGAAATTCGTTAACCTCTCTCCATATGTTTGACAGTTGACTCCTTAGCAGTTGTTGCTTCTGAATTATACTACCAATTATTTGATTACGATCTAATAAATCACGAGATTTATTTTTCATATAAAATTTGTTTACAGTACGTTCAGAACAACAAAGGATCAGATAATGATTGGTTCCGCCTAGAATCTAACAAAGAAGGAACACGTTGGTTTGGAAAGTGTTGGTATATGCACAATCTTCTGAAATATGAATTCGACGTTGAATTTGACGTGAGAATCGTGATCCATTAATTACAAAGAAACATTGATTACAGAAGTTTTCGAATTCTTAAATAATTCGTCAAATTACAGATACCAGTTACATATCCCACAACAGCACCGGAGATAGCATTGCCAGAACTGGATGGAAAAACAGCAAAGATGTATAGAGGCGGAAAGATTTGTTTGACAGATCATTTCAAGCCTCTTTGGGCAAGGAATGTGCCTAAGTTTGGAATTGCTCATGCAATGGCCTTAGGGGTACGTGCCGATTTATAAAGGATGAAATTTTCCCCTTGTTTCAAACTAGGTCAATTTTATGTTTTTCTTTTACGAATTTCTTTCACGCATTAATCTTGATATCATTATTTCAGCTGGGACCTTGGCTTGCCGTAGAAATTCCTGATCTAATAGAAAAAGGTGTTATCACTTACAAAGATAAAGGAGATGAATAAATGACACGAACCAGCAAGTTAATAAATACATTTTTAAATTCTGCATTGATGGGCGTTATGTAAATAGTATAGGCGACGCTTTTCCAGATGTATATTTTTTCACTACGTCCTGTTGTTTTTTTTTTTTTTTTTTTTTCTATATAAGATCATGATTTCTTGGTGGAATTGATAGTCCAAAAAAATGTGAATATGTTCATGGAATATAATCAATGATGTTTGCTTCGCACTAATCTGTTTACATAATATTCCTAGTTTGCGAATAATGTTCGAAAAAAAGGTTCACACGAAGTTTAAATTAGTAGATAGACAAACATATTAAACAATTTAAATGTACACTGAAAAATTCATGTTTCATTTATACAATATTTACATTTACATTCCTACGTACAGTAAATACGATTGAATTCATTGATTGAACATTTGTCTATGTATTAACTACTTGTCATCATCTCCAAGTTTCACTTTCTTAGTTTCTTTTATAATTTGGTCTAAGCGATGCAAATCCTTTAAAGAAACTTCGCCAGTTCCTCTTTCTAATGGTTTTGGCTGAGAAGCATCAGGCTTCCACCCAAGCATGTAGATTATCTGAAAAGTAGCTGGCACGTACTTTGATCCATCTTTTTCATTAACTTTGCCATAAAATTCGTGGTATATTGAGGCTGCTGCCAAAGCCGTGTCCCTCTTCAAATGAAGCTTACGATTTCTGGCAGCATTGCTTTCGCCCATTCCTGAGAAAAAGGTAAAGCAACAATTTTGATGAATGAGAAACTTTTTTGACAAAGATAACAGAAGTAAAAAGCGACCATGAATTTCAAACACCTTTTAAATCCCACATCAATTCAAACATCGTAGGATAGCCAACAACTATTTCGTCCGTGTCAACAGTCAGCATTGTAAATCCAGCTCTGGTTAACAAACTGCCTACATCTCTGATCTCAGTGAAAGGAGAAATATGAGGTGATATTCCGCCGTCCCTCTCTATTTCTGCTAGCTGCAACGAAGACCTGGAAATAATGAATTGGTACTTGATTAATACAAGTTTGGGATAGTTTATACAGTCGTATATGTTGTGTTAACAGAATCTACATGAACCTTAATTCGTAAAGAGTATCGCCTCCGAAAACAGCGGCCATAAATACGCCGTCGTTTCTAAGGCTTTTTATGATCTGGCTAAAGCATCCAGGAAGATCGTTGACCCAATGAAGACTTAGGCAGCTTATTACTAGGTCCAAACTGTCGGGTTCAAAGGGTAGATCTTCTTCGTCGACAATTTTTCTCTCTACTTTTATTCCTTCATTTGCTTGAGCCTGGTTTAACCAGGTGGGAGACATGTCAGCAAGTATCAATTCCTCGACGCTATCGCTTAGAATATTTTTGGACACATACCCTCGTCCGCAACCTAAATCTAGGGCTTTTTTAAATCTTCTTTTAACGTCAAATATTCTGTCGGATAACCTATAACCAACCTCTTCCTTTATGTAGTCGTATAGTTCAACGTCTTCGGCACGAGCTGCTCGCTCTTTTTGTAATAATTTATGATCGCGGTTGAATACATTCATTACACTATTTGGTGGTAAGGCACAAGTTACTCTCGAATAACTTAACCTACGAATGATAGGCCGCATCGATTTAACTTCATTATTTATAATATGTATTAACAAGTTTCCAAACTTGTGTAAGTCATAACTTGAACAGCGGTGCTGCATCAGACTTAACTTCAATATTGACATTATAATTCAACATACAATATGCATGCGTTCGATTCAATAACAACTCCTAAGCCAAAATCTGTACATGCAGTATCCACTGCAGTGACAGTGCAGCAGATGTACGTTGAGTTGCCTACAATCAGGCGCTCTAAGTACGAAATAGTAGTACATTACAGTACGAGTAAGGTAAAACTTCTTCTGACGAGTGTGAGGTTGCAGCATGAGCCGAAGGCGAGTACTAAAGAACTGAGTACTACAATTGGTATTATGTGTGTGAAAATGAAATTTTTGCAATGAATGATTTTAAATGCAATTAAGTATTTTTCATAACATCTGTTCTGAAACTGCAATAACGACGATCGAAATTTAAAGGTTTGAGAATAAATACAAGGGTAGATTGCTGTAGGATTGATAAGACGTCACATTTATTTTTTAAACATAGAACATAATTGAATATTAGTGATAAATTACTCCAGTCTCAAGTACGAGTCATAACAATTGCGAGATTGAGACATCTGTTTATGCATGCACTATTGATACTAGCTTATTGAAGCTGATGATTCTGTTTATAATAGTTTGAAGTTCATATCCCATTTAAAAATGGTTCATTCAGGCAGGTTTACAAAATCAATCATAAGAGATATATTATAATAAATTTCATACAGATGTACTATAATCACAATTAGAAATTCTTTGGTACTTAGTTGAGAATGTTTGCTTGAAAAAGTAAACACATAAACTTAATCTATCCAATTTACCCTATGTTTATCTAGTTTTTATCTTCACAGGCGTTGTTCATCGAGGGAAACTAGTTCCTCCCTAT
The DNA here is from genome assembly GCA_914767705.2 of Tenthredo notha. Lineage (NCBI taxonomy): Eukaryota > Metazoa > Arthropoda > Insecta > Hymenoptera > Tenthredinidae > Tenthredo > Tenthredo notha. The sequence goes on from OU611906.1 coordinate 16,278,701, forward strand.
CTTCAACAAAACCTCTTCAAAATTCATCAGGACAGGGGATTCACACCAGGGAGTGAAGCAGTCCAAGCACCGGGGGAATGACCGCAAGACAACTCTGCACCGCGGAGTATTAATAAAGTAGCATAAGCAAATAGTTCGTAATTACAATTCCTTTTGAATAAGTTTTGGTAAAATCTCGCATCTAGTCTGAGAATCGATTCCGTTTGAAACGTTGTACAGAAAACAAACTGGGCTGGTTGCCACTAATTTTCAGCCAGCAGACTTTGTAACCCAGTTTATGTGTGATAAATAACGAAAAACCTAATTATAATATTTTCTACGATTAGTGACAACCACAAGCTTTTATATCTCAGCATCTGCTGCCCGCTCTATATAACATTAAAATCAACATCCTACTCGAGACATGTCGGATACTAGTTTCAATATTCAACAACAACTTTCAAATCATTTTACAAATCGCTGTACAGATCATTCCAAATCAATTTAATTATAAAAGCTATAAGCGGTAATATAATAACTCGGTTTTATAAAGCTTGCTATACTTGAGCAGTTCATTCGGTCATATTATAATCGTACAAGGAAAAGACTTGTAATATTACAGAATAGATGAGAATTCGTAATGATATATTATTAACAATATGTTTTTTTTATTAATAATATATTCACTCATTAGATATCTATAATCAATCATTAGATCAAAGGAATTAGTACTATAGATATTACGACTATAAGATATTGTGAAATAAATGTTTAAAGAATCAATAGTTAGTACTTTTATTGACTGAATTACCACCTGTGGATTAACAACATCGTTTATCTGTAATTAAATATAGATAAATACGGATATAATTTGACATGAATTTACGATGTTTGAATTTTTATTTTCAAAGAGTTTTATATCTTTCATTGGAGAAAAATTGTTGTTACAGATGCATACATCTTCGTTAAATATTTATGTCAGTTCAAGCTAAAGGTGTAAGTTGAAAAAATATGTAAGCCAACAATATACAATAAGATCGCTAAAGAGAATTGTAAAACAATGCTTCGAAGTTACGATGAATAATTGAATTTTTAATCGATGCAATCGTTTGGAAAAGTTCAGGAATATGTTTTTGTAGTTTAGGTAATAATAATTTGTTCGTTATTCATAAAAATATATTTTTGATATTAATATAGTATGCAAAACTTGGGAAAGATGGAAACGATATCTATTAGCTTGTTGTTGAGTCCTTCTAATAACATTAATTGTTTTTCATCGCATTGTGACTCGTAAATTCGAATAAAAATGCATTCAAAAAATGATGTATTATAATGTAGAAATAATCGGTGCGGTAGTTGCACCTGGGATATGTACCCGTTTGTCAATTTACGCTCTCTCTAGTTCCATAGTTTAATACCCGATGGCGCAGCAAGCGTTAGCTTGACCTACGACAACCACGTCCCCCTTGCCCCTCTCGCCAGGCCGCATTCCGCTCAAGGCCGTCAAGGGTGGGTTACATAAGCAAACCGGTCTAACCGGTTTCAGTCGCCTTCGTGGCGCCAGCGAGTGAGCACGGGTGGGTTTTAGCGGAAGCTCCTACGACATATAGAAACTTACGCGGCGAATTAAACAACGTGCGAGTTATGCGTTCGAGGGGATTTCCAATTCAGAGAAACTGACATCAACGAAAGTACGTCGGATATAAGTGAGCTTCAAATATTCCGATCACTATTTTACCATAACCATAAAGAATTGTGAATTTTCAATGCTTGTTTGTGACAGTCAGAATCTTGCTGATTCGTTTCATACTGAAAATAGTATTCGATACTTTTTCAACATATTTTCACCTATAGCGTATTTCGATCAACAGAGTGAGTAACAATTTGATTGTTACAAGCAGACTTTGATTATAATTGAAGTAATTGTTCATTTTCGAGTATATTACTGTGTAAAAATCTACATTTCTTACGAACATAACCGCTCAGACCTATTTTAAACGTGAACATAATTGGCGAGGGAGTTTCATTTCATAACCTCGCAATAATTATCATCTTATTATGATAACAATCATATCATTTCACGCTTCTCATACTTTTATTCATACTTTATTATGTATTTTTTTATCCGAGTTTTTTTTTTTTACTCATATTTTGCGACTTCGAGGGTAAACTAATTTGTAGTCTTATTTTGAGTATACAAATGTTTTTCGGGAGAATACTCGTTCCCTGATTTATTCTTTTATTCGATTTTTTGACAGCATTATCGGGCAACGGAGATCAGAATGACCATCGCTGATACTTGAACTGCATAGATCCTGCGTGCTACTTGGTCAGAGATGGACGCCAACCGACACTGTCTGGCTAGTCCTGCATCAACAGTCAACCAAGGCAATGGTGAGCTTTGTAATGTATTAGCCAAAGACCCAATCTAACTATAAATGTATATCCGCAAAACAATTATTGCTGAAACCTACTTTGCGATCCGATACAGGTCTCGGACAGATTACTCTTCCAAGTCTGTATACCACAACACTCCTCGGCCAAGTAACCGTAACGCTCACCCTGTATCTTTGATTCGATACCAGGGCCTCCGGCTTGCCTCTGTCCCCCCGTATACGCCAAAAACTTTCACGACAACTTGGTTTCACTCAGCTGCAAGGGATACGATACCGACGCGTAATAATATACCCAGAGGTAACATATTGTCCGTCTCGTTATAGGGTAAGCCTAGGCGAGGAAGCACACTTAATTCTCGGAAATAGCAATAAATTCTTTCTTTTCAATTACAAACCTGGAATATGATTGATAGATCTCGAGAGAATATGTTTACCTTGGTTGAATATAGTAGACTCATTTCATAGTAGAGAAATATTTGAATAACAAGGATCAAAATTGAAAGGTTTGAAAATAAATACAAGGATAGATTGCTGTAGGCATCACATTTATTTTTTAAACATGGAACATAATTCAATATTGGTGATAAATTACTCCAGAATCTCGAGTATCAGTCATAACAATTGAAAGATTGAAAAATCTATTCACGCATGCACTAGTCATACTAGCTTATTGACATTCTTGATTCTGTTGAAAATAGTTAAAAGTTTATATCACATTTGAAAATGGTTCGGGCAGGCTTACAAAATCAGTCATAAGAAATATATTATAATAAATTTCATACAGATGTATAGTCACAATTAGAAATTCTTTGGTACTTAGTTGAGAATGTTTGCTTGAAAAACACATAAACTTAATCTATCCAATGTACCCTATGCTTATCTAGTTTTTATCTTCACAGGCGTTGTTCATCGAGGAAAACTAGCTCCTGCCTATCCTCGACAAAACCTCTTCAATATTCATCAGTACAGGGGATTCATACCAGGGAGTGAAGCAGTCCAAGCACCGGGGGAATGACCGCAAGACAACTCTGCACCGCGGAGTATCAATAAAGTAGCATCAGCGAATGGTTCGTAATTACAGTTCCTTTTGAATCAGTTTTGATAAAATCTCGCATCTGGTCTGGTCTATAATTATTTTAAATTACTTTACTTTATAATTACTTTTACTAATCAAATCGAGTTCGATTACACATTACCAAACTGTTGGGTAATTGAATAAGTAATTTCATTAAAAATGTAACCAGTGACTCGTAACACTGCAAATATCCATGTAATAATAAGATCGTTTATGCAATAAACATGTATTATTATAGTAAATTGGCGCATTCTTGAATAAATATCTCTTGAAATTGTAAATCATCTATCGTTGAATCATTTTCCTATGTCCTTTCCTTGCCTATAAGTCGAAAATCATGAAAATCGCATGATTTCATAAAGCCCCGAACAATATTAATATATATAAATATAACAATATTAATATATATAAATATAACAATATTAATATATATATAATATAAATATTAATGCGCCTGAGTATATGCAACCTGCATGCCATTCGTGTAAACGGAAGGGCCCATGTTAATTTTTGTTGCCTATTTGGTGATTTCCGAATGCCTATATTCAGGCGTATTATAGTAATTCAGAAAAAAGGTCGAAAAAAAGGTTCCGGCAGTTGATACCTTATTTAAGGAGTCGGATTTCTGGCAGTTGATACCTCGATTTGAGTCGCTTTACGATGAAATATCTACTGCCAGAAAATCGACCAATCAGGAGGCTGCTTGAGCCAATTTAGGCTCAATTTCTCGAAAAGGAGCCTCCTGATTGGTCGATTTTTAAATTAAATCAAGTTACGGCGCTACAGAGGCTAGCCATCAGCAAAATTCTGGATTTCTGGCAGTTGATACCTCATTCAGGTACCAACTGCCAGAAATCGGACTCCTTAAAAACGTATCAACTGCCAGAAATCCAGAATTTTGCTGATGGCTAGCCTCTGTAGCGCCGTAACTTGATTTAATTTAAAAATCGACCAATCAGGAGGCTCCTTTTCGAGAAATTGAGCCTAAATTGGCTCAAGCAGCCTCCTGATTGGTCGATTTTCTGGCAGTAGATATTTCATCGTAAAGCGACTCAAATCGAGGTATCAACTGCCAGAAATCCGACTCCTTAAATAAGGTATCAACTGCCGGAACCTTTTTTTCGACCTTTTTTCTGAATTACTATAATACGCCTGAATATAGGCATTCGGAAATCACCAAATAGGCAACAAAAATTAACATGGGCCCTTCCGTTTACACGAATGGCATGCAGGTTGCATATACTCAGGCGCATTAATATTTATATTATATATATATTAATATTGTTATATTTATATATATTAATATTGTTATATTTATATATATTAATATTGTTCGGGGCTTTATGAAATCATGCGATTTTCATGATTTTCGACTTATAGGCAAGGAAAGGACATAGGAAAATGATTCAACGATAGATGATTTACAATTTCAAGAGATATTTATTCAAGAATGCGCCAATTTACTATAATAATACATGTTTATTGCATAAACGATCTTATTATTACATGGATATTTGCAGTGTTACGAGTCACTGGTTACATTTTTAATGAAATTACTTATTCAATTACCCAACAGTTTGGTAATGTGTAATCGAACTCGATTTGATTAGTAAAAGTAATTATAAAGTAAAGTAATTTAAAATAATTATAGACCAGACCAGATGCGAGATTTTATCAAAACTGATTCAAAAGGAACTGTAATTACGAACCATTCGCTGATGCTACTTTATTGATACTCCGCGGTGCAGAGTTGTCTTGCGGTCATTCCCCCGGTGCTTGGACTGCTTCACTCCCTGGTATGAATCCCCTGTACTGATGAATATTGAAGAGGTTTTGTCGAGGATAGGCAGGAGCTAGTTTTCCTCGATGAACAACGCCTGTGAAGATAAAAACTAGATAAGCATAGGGTACATTGGATAGATTAAGTTTATGTGTTTTTCAAGCAAACATTCTCAACTAAGTACCAAAGAATTTCTAATTGTGACTATACATCTGTATGAAATTTATTATAATATATTTCTTATGACTGATTTTGTAAGCCTGCCCGAACCATTTTCAAATGTGATATAAACTTTTAACTATTTTCAACAGAATCAAGAATGTCAATAAGCTAGTATGACTAGTGCATGCGTGAATAGATTTTTCAATCTTTCAATTGTTATGACTGATACTCGAGATTCTGGAGTAATTTATCACCAATATTGAATTATGTTCCATGTTTAAAAAATAAATGTGATGCCTACAGCAATCTATCCTTGTATTTATTTTCAAACCTTTCAATTTTGATCCTTGTTATTCAAATATTTCTCTACTATGAAATGAGTCTACTATATTCAACCAAGGTAAACATATTCTCTCGAGATCTATCAATCATATTCCAGGTTTGTAATTGAAAAGAAAGAATTTATTGCTATTTCCGAGAATTAAGTGTGCTTCCTCGCCTAGGCTTACCCTATAACGAGACGGACAATATGTTACCTCTGGGTATATTATTACGCGTCGGTATCGTATCCCTTGCAGCTGAGTGAAACCAAGTTGTCGTGAAAGTTTTTGGCGTATACGGGGGGACAGAGGCAAGCCGGAGGCCCTGGTATCGAATCAAAGATACAGGGTGAGCGTTACGGTTACTTGGCCGAGGAGTGTTGTGGTATACAGACTTGGAAGAGTAATCTGTCCGAGACCTGTATCGGATCGCAAAGTAGGTTTCAGCAATAATTGTTTTGCGGATATACATTTATAGTTAGATTGGGTCTTTGGCTAATACATTACAAAGCTCACCATTGCCTTGGTTGACTGTTGATGCAGGACTAGCCAGACAGTGTCGGTTGGCGTCCATCTCTGACCAAGTAGCACGCAGGATCTATGCAGTTCAAGTATCAGCGATGGTCATTCTGATCTCCGTTGCCCGATAATGCTGTCAAAAAATCGAATAAAAGAATAAATCAGGGAACGAGTATTCTCCCGAAAAACATTTGTATACTCAAAATAAGACTACAAATTAGTTTACCCTCGAAGTCGCAAAATATGAGTAAAAAAAAAAAACTCGGATAAAAAAATACATAATAAAGTATGAATAAAAGTATGAGAAGCGTGAAATGATATGATTGTTATCATAATAAGATGATAATTATTGCGAGGTTATGAAATGAAACTCCCTCGCCAATTATGTTCACGTTTAAAATAGGTCTGAGCGGTTATGTTCGTAAGAAATGTAGATTTTTACACAGTAATATACTCGAAAATGAACAATTACTTCAATTATAATCAAAGTCTGCTTGTAACAATCAAATTGTTACTCACTCTGTTGATCGAAATACGCTATAGGTGAAAATATGTTGAAAAAGTATCGAATACTATTTTCAGTATGAAACGAATCAGCAAGATTCTGACTGTCACAAACAAGCATTGAAAATTCACAATTCTTTATGGTTATGGTAAAATAGTGATCGGAATATTTGAAGCTCACTTATATCCGACGTACTTTCGTTGATGTCAGTTTCTCTGAATTGGAAATCCCCTCGAACGCATAACTCGCACGTTGTTTAATTCGCCGCGTAAGTTTCTATATGTCGTAGGAGCTTCCGCTAAAACCCACCCGTGCTCACTCGCTGGCGCCACGAAGGCGACTGAAACCGGTTAGACCGGTTTGCTTATGTAACCCACCCTTGACGGCCTTGAGCGGAATGCGGCCTGGCGAGAGGGGCAAGGGGGACGTGGTTGTCGTAGGTCAAGCTAACGCTTGCTGCGCCATCGGGTATTAAACTATGGAACTAGAGAGAGCGTAAATTGACAAACGGGTACATATCCCAGGTGCAACTACCGCACCGATTATTTCTACATTATAATACATCATTTTTTGAATGCATTTTTATTCGAATTTACGAGTCACAATGCGATGAAAAACAATTAATGTTATTAGAAGGACTCAACAACAAGCTAATAGATATCGTTTCCATCTTTCCCAAGTTTTGCATACTATATTAATATCAAAAATATATTTTTATGAATAACGAACAAATTATTATTACCTAAACTACAAAAACATATTCCTGAACTTTTCCAAACGATTGCATCGATTAAAAATTCAATTATTCATCGTAACTTCGAAGCATTGTTTTACAATTCTCTTTAGCGATCTTATTGTATATTGTTGGCTTACATATTTTTTCAACTTACACCTTTAGCTTGAACTGACATAAATATTTAACGAAGATGTATGCATCTGTAACAACAATTTTTCTCCAATGAAAGATATAAAACTCTTTGAAAATAAAAATTCAAACATCGTAAATTCATGTCAAATTATATCCGTATTTATCTATATTTAATTACAGATAAACGATGTTGTTAATCCACAGGTGGTAATTCAGTCAATAAAAGTACTAACTATTGATTCTTTAAACATTTATTTCACAATATCTTATAGTCGTAATATCTATAGTACTAATTCCTTTGATCTAATGATTGATTATAGATATCTAATGAGTGAATATATTATTAATAAAAAAAACATATTGTTAATAATATATCATCACGAATTCTCATCTATTCTGTAATATTACAAGTCTTTTCCTTGTACGATTATAATATGACCGAATGAACTGCTCAAGTATAGCAAGCTTTATAAAACCGAGTTATTATATTACCGCTTATAGCTTTTATAATTAAATTGATTTGGAATGATCTGTACAGCGATTTGTAAAATGATTTGAAAGTTGTTGTTGAATATTGAAACTATAGTATCCGACATGTCTCGAGCAGGATGTTGATTTTAATGTTATATAGAGCGGGCAGCAGATGCTGAGATATAAAAGCTTGTGGTTGTCACTAATCGTAGAAAATATTATAATTAGGTTTTTCGTTATTTATCACACATAAACTGGGTTACAAAGTCTGCTGGCTGAAAATTAGTGGCAACCAGCCCAGTTTGTTTTCTGTACAACGTTTCAAACGGAATCGATTCTCAGACTAGATGCGAGATTTTACCAAAACTTATTCAAAAGGAATTGTAATTACGAACTATTTGCTTATGCTACTTTATTAATACTCCGCGGTGCAGAGTTGTCTTGCGGTCATTCCCCCGGTGCTTGGACTGCTTCACTCTCTGGTGTGAATCCCCTGTCCTGATGAATATTGAAGAGGTTTTGTTGAGGATAGGCACGAGCTAGTTTCCCTCGATGAACAACGCCTGTGAAGATAAAAACTAGATAAACATGGGGTAAATTGGATAGATTAAGTGTATGTGTTTTTCAAGCAAACATTCTCAACTAAGTACCAAAGAATTTCTAATTGTGATTATACATAAACAAATAAATATTTCACATGGTTGCAAAAAAAAAATAACAGGAAATAAGAAAAATGTGAATTATTCAAATATCTTGTTGCTCATGCATACTACGTCTGTGTATGGTAAAGTCAAATCACCACTGAAACTCACTGACAGTTTACCATGTAGTGTGCCCCATACACCGCACGATGAAGCCTTGGTCGATTCATTTTAAGCTCTCTCAGCCAATCAAATCATTCGGTATTCTGCCTTGCAGCGTGTCGGTACAGCGTGCTCCAGGGATCCCTGTGGCGCGCGGTCGAAATGCAATTCACTGATAATTGTTAGTTGTCTGAATTTTTTTTATTTTATCATAATAATATGGAAGAGTTAAAAAGAATGAATGAATAGAAATTCAGGATATGGAAGGGAAATATAAATAACGAATTAAGTTTTTGGGTATTCGAGAAACTAGATACTGCATTTTAACTATTATATATTAATTATTAACATAATATACAAAACGGTAGACTGATAAAAGTTACACGTTCGTACACAATAAACGTTACACCTGATTTATTATTATTATTATTATTATTATTATTATTATTATTATTATTATTATCATTATTATTTTTAGTATGTTTTTTTTTCTTTTCTTTCTTTCTTTCTTTCTTTACTTCTTTTATATGTTATGAAGTCAAATTCTACGTCCGAAATAGCGCAAATAAATATGTACAAATAAAAACACGAATAATATTAATGTATAATACTAAAGCTTAATACAACATTCATAACAATGTACAAAGCCGTTCAAATTCTCCAAAGCTGTTCAATGTTCACGGTTTAAATAGGTCTAAATGTGATTATACAACAATTTGTTATACATAGGTGGTACACCATTATCGTGGAATGATAATCATTGCCTTTGTATAAGGTAAATGCATATATAGTTTAATGAGATTCGACAATTAGAGTTTCTCCAAATTGTATATTGATTTGCTCGGTAACATAGGAATATATTATATGTAGTAGTAATATTTAATTGACCACCGCAATTGGTGAGAAGAGATAAGTTTTATTTTTCAACTAAATAATATTAAAATTAAAATTAAATCGTCTGAAGGCAAATGTGTATTATTATAAATAGAAAAAAAAAAGTTTCAATACTGACGATAAAATATAATAAGTAATTCTTGCATTTTTTTTTTTTTTACATCTCAACCATTTCTAAAAATCAATAAACTAATTATGAAATATTGTAAAGAAGAAAAAAAAGAAAAATAACAACACGTGTTTGGCATGATGATTATTGTGACCAAAGAAAAATATATTTACATTCGTATAATATTAAGCCTTGATTTTTACGAGCATTTGCGATTAGCTTGTTATTATTGAAGGTCGGTAAAAGAAAAAAAAGAATAAAAGAATAAAATTGTTTTCTAGAACGGAGAGACGAAACAGAAAGCAAGATTTATTTTACACTATAAGTTACTACGTTTCCTAAGATTTAATTTGAATGGAACGTGATTCAACATATCAGGCAAATGATAAAATACCAGAATTAAATTGATCCTGTTTATAGTAGCTCGGAGATCTGTAGTACCACGTTGCAGTCAAATTTTTTTCACATAAGGGTAAAGATTTTTTATTCGAATATGAAAATCGAATCTAAATCTAATCTAAATGGCACGGTTTTATTTGTCACACTATATTAGCGACTTTACAATAAATAAAGAAGGAATAGTGTATGAAAAAATAGAACTAGGGTAGCAAAAACTATTAAAAATATTAATAATACACATTTTTCAATGTTTCAATTCCATCCTGAAATACACACAATTCCTTTCAATCAAAATCGCCTGTTTCGTTATTATTATTATTATTATTATTATTATTATTTTTATTATTATTATTATTAATATTATTATTATTATTTTCTTTTTATTTATTTGTTAATTGAGCACATTAGTTAAAATTGAAACATAATTTTACTGATAACTAGGGAGTTACGAAAAGATTCAGTTTAGTAAAATTTACATTTACATATTCATGGAAAAATATTTGAATGTGTCTTCACTCCTATAATAAAAATACACTGTTACTATTGCATAGTAAAATAATTTTTTCAAGCCTGCACAAATACGATTTACAATTACAATTTTTAACGAGTATCAAATACCGAGCGATTATGGGTATATATATATTTAAATATTTATAATGTTTAAATGAAATATTTCACAAGATCAATTACAAGACTATAAGGTATATATAAAAGTTACGTGATTCAATATTAATAAGGTCAGAGACTTAAGAATATGTAATGAAACACAATCAATAAAAATGTTTCATTTATCGCGTAACGATTAGTGATTTGACGATTAGAAATTGTTAATGTTTCGTTAGAACTTATCATTGAAATGAAATATCTGTACAGGCAAACGAACGAACAAATGAGCTCGGCAATATGTATGATTTCATTAACATGCAATTAGTTCGAATCACATTTGTCCACTGGTGAGTTTTATTTATCAGAAAAATGAATAAAATAAAAATTTATTTAATCACAGAGCTAAGAAGAAAATTATGTTTCATGTTGTAGGTGCACAACTTTTTTCCACTGCAACGATTCAGAAAAGCAATAATTTTTGGATGTAAGCCTCATGATTATCTATAGAAACCCCTTCGATAAGATTACAATCTTGTATAATATTATAAATAATCAATTTTCTGGACATTAGCATAATCTACGAGTCTTTAATAATTGGCATTTCGCGGCCTATGGCCTCAAATTGAAATAGGTAGTAAGTTCGATACACGTATTCAGACAAATCGTGCAATTATTATTATTTTTTTTTCATTATTTAATTGCACCTTTCAAAAAGATTTTTTCTTTTATCACCACAGGCAATATCAATATTTGCCCATCGTTCTTTCAATCCTTTCATGTAATATCAATTCAGACATGCATCAATAATGCTTTTAATGCAAGCAGCACATTCCATATCCCATTTTTCATATTTATTGATATGAACGTCTTCGTTGGCCAAATGAAAAAGCCAAGTACATAGAAATTGGAAACATCATAGTCACAATACTGTATATATTATAATCAGTTTCTAACCACCGTCGACACTTCTAATTCATTTTCGTTTCTAAATACCTAGGTATCTCGTAATAACGCTGATGCGAGTAACTAATCTGATTGCTAAAAAAGAAATGTTACAATGATTATAAAGATAACTCAAAATTCATTATACAATGTTCATTTTAAACAATTAGGTATATCAATGAAACAATGAATTATTATCCAAAAGAGCAGTCTCTGCGTTATCGAATACAATTTTGCGTTGACTTGATATTCAATTTATTCCATAATTTTGACGAATATAACTACATACCATATATGCTCCACTTATTATCTGATAATAAGAGAGCATGATTCACACTCATTCAAAACCTACACGGAACAGCTCGGTATTAAAATCACTCACAAAGTTCCTTATTCGAAACCATTCTGTTCATCTTATTCATAATTTTCCCGATGGAACTTATGTATGGTTTGTTTGGGCCCCACCCATTCTCTGCTGCATTAGATTAAGGAGTAATTCAGAGTACTGCTGCATCATATTAACGACTTTGCCTTGATCTTGTCCAGCAACAAGTTCTTGAAACTTGGCTGTTGCTTCGTTCGTATTCGCTCCGTCTTCGTTATGATTCGCACTGCTAGCAGCGACCAGTCTCAAAGTATGCATAGCTTCATTGACGGAAGATTCCAGACCACGCAGCATCGTATCTCTATCTAGTGCGGTAGCTGTTGGGTCGCCGGAGTTATCAAGCGTTAAACGTTTGTAAAGCTGTACCACATTGTCAGCTGTTCTGGTCAACTCATCCGCTATCGTGTTGCACAATTGGGTGGATACTGCGTATAGGAAAAAAAATCAAATGGACAAATTTTAGAGAGCTTAGATTATTTCTGTTAAGATGCGGTATTAAAAAATCGTTGTTAAAGAATTGTGAATAACAAATATCTTAGAGCCTTGTTTCATTTTTAACGAATGGTTACATAGTCCTAATAGCCGAGGCACATCCAAGGTCTTTGATAATGTACAATGTTTGCCGAGGCCATTTTTGATGGCTTCAATTTTAATATATGAGATTCATTTGCATTTATATATATGACTAATAATAATCAATGGTGATTTAGAAATGAACAAATTTACATATAAAACAATTACCATGGCAAATTATTATTTAATATGGCAAATAGTAAAAAGTAATGTGCAGGATATCGCATGCATGTTGTTATCATCTAAAATCCGTATGAGATCATGCTATTTCATTAATTATTCTAGAGTTATATCAAAATTTGAATGTTATTTATATGTCTCATAGTATATGTCTTCTATAACTAGAAGTTTAAGACAAAACTGACTGATGATTTGAAAATAAATCTGGCCTGATGTAAACATGAACATCACGTTGTTTGTGAAATTTTATGTATGTATGTACAAATAAAAAACAATACAAGTGAATAAAATTGAAATGATTATTGCTACCGTGAAATAATGAAACACTGAAGCTGTACAAATAGCTGTGATTTACATTTTGGCACAGCTAGTTAGAATCACAATATTTACAAGTAATTACGACAAATTTTCATAAATTATATTTCCATTGTTTCAATAAAATTGACTTTGAATGAGAAGTTTAGTCGAGTATTCATAATTTTAAATATTTAGAAATAAAAAATAAAAAGAATTTGCTGACTAAAGTGTAGCGTGAAATTTGATATAAGTACATTAGTCCGTTTATAGCATTTATGTACAGCAATCAGCACGAATAATATCTAGTATATTCTAGTCTGTTTTCTGATTGACTAGTGCTTGAAGGGTGAAACTTTCGACCATAGCATGATCACTTACAAATTTATCATTTACTCAATGCAAGGTTTATTAATTTCACAGCACGGCATTCTCAATAGGCGGCTTTAGTTTACCTAAACTGTTATCCATGACTACTGTGGGAGTAAAAACGTCGTATTAAAAGTTGCATTAGTACAAATATGATAAATATTTTAAGAAACGACCCCTCGTTGTCACCAAAATGCTGAATAAAACATTGAATGATATTTATTTGCTATTATTTGAAGTAGAAATAGGTGGATTAGTATCGAATTTAGATTACTTTACTTCTTCTACCCAATCACCACACAGATATTGAACAAATATGCAAATAACTTACGTTCGGCACTGGCGATATCAATGGCATGATCAGTGTCTTTTACTGGAAGCTCTTGAGGACTTGGTTCAAGTTGGTTGCGGTTTGCTGGAGCCAATCTACTTCCGCCTTGTCCTGTTGATCCACTTCCTGCTCCCCTGCCATTGGTCATAGTCGTTGTCGACCCCGACCTTCTAACCATAGCAGTTGGTATACTTAAGCTAAAGCATTGGAATTTCATTAAAAAATTTTATTAGATTCATAGTTTGAACCACAATTTACAACATAGATCTTGAGATCTCAATTTACCTAGCTGAGGAGTGATCGATACTGATACTTCTTGGCCTCGGAGGCAGTGCTGGTTTCCCTGAATTTCCATTCGACGATGTATCCTCCGAGCTTGAGTCTTCATGGTTTCCTACTTGACTTAGATTTACTGTAATATGAAATGAGAATGCGGGTATCAATATACAAAGATCTCGGTCTTGCTGGGTTTTAGTTTAATAATGAATGTACAAACCACTGGAATAAGCTCCTTGCATACCACGCCTTCGCAGAACTGAAGGCAGTCCATTCCCCGAAGAGGATGTGGACTTCATTTGATGGTTCGCTTTGTTTTGCGAACTTATTGTTGGCCTCATCAAACCGCTAATTCTGTTTCCACTACTTTGACTATTCCAGCCTCTTACTCCTCCAGAAATACCCACATCTGATTCGGAGTCACTTTGCTATGAGATATATTCAATTTCATTAGAATCTAGTCTTCAGATTTCGATACGAAACATGAAAATAAGTTTGGTATCAATCGATTAACAGATACCGAGCCTGTCCTCATTCTAAACAACTTTGAACAATAAAACAGAGAATGTTTCTAGTCAATGTTTGAAAATAAATATTACCTGATTCAATACACCCACGCTGCTGCTACGAGTCATATGATTTGCATAGCCTTTCCCTGCTGCATGCCTCGACTGACCTCCATTGCCCCCGCTACCGTTCCCTCTTGAAGAGTTGGTACCATTTTTGGTGCTAAGCTTTCCTGTAACTATTAGTCACCATTAGTGAAAATGGTTATCCTAACAGGTCTATTCGCAATACTGATCCGAATAATAATAAGCGAATTTTGTTGGTGTAATAAAATGGAATATGAAAATGCATACGCAGAGCTGTTATATGAAAAGCGAAAGACACAGCAAGATGTTGTTGGAAAATAATACTTGTAATAGATAAATATAGAATTATTTATCTGGAATTGTATCGTGGGTGACAATAGAGTACCTTTTATCGGACCATGCAGTAACCGGTTTGGTGGGCTGACGGATAGGTCACTTAGTGAACAGGCACGTCGCATACCACCTCCTTCTTCCTCGCTGTCAATTATTTTTGACGACAGCCGCCCCCCACTACTGCCAACTGTTGACAACACACACACACATGCACTAAGCTACCTTTCACATGATTTACGCATCGCAGAATAGATAATGATTTGTTCTTTTTTGGATTGCCGAATCCCAAGCAGTTCAAAACAAATCAAAATTTATTTGAGAAAAAAAATTAAATAAAATAGATATCAACAACAGATAGTATGCTATAAATATATTCTAGAGATTCTTGATAATAAATGGAGAGCGAAAAGATTATTCTTCTCATTACATGAGGTCTTTGGAATAGAAATATTTCGTTTGCATAGTAACTGTTGGCGATTATTTATATTAAATAAAAAAAAGGATGTGGGTGAAGGAAAGATCTAGCTGGTGGTACGGAGATTGAAATAAGGGTGCTAGAGAAAAATCATGCGACGAACTGCGCTACATGCGAAAATAAAATAAAATTCATTCGCAAAGCTTGTGAAATTGAATAAAAAAAAAAACCGATTTATTACGGGGTTTTGAAACTGAAAAGTAACTGCTGTCTCCTTGTGATTTGTCAACCAAATAACTTAAAATAATCTTTCAAACAAAGCCAGTAACTTAATAGCTAACAGTTTACTTGATTACTAGAATCATTGCTGCAATATACATCGCAAAACTAAATAATAAGGTCAGCAGTAATATCGATCGATAAATAAATAATATTTCTTGCATTAACACACATAACGATAGGCACCTGCCAAGAGTATGAAATAGAAAGTGTGCTGGACACCAATCTGTACTGTATATCAAATTAAAATGTAATTTAGAGCACTTGAACAGGAGATATTGAATAAATTGTGATTTGGTTTCCAGCACTCTTTCCAATACCCTGAGGTACCTGTGTAATGTTGTTTTGATGGCAGTATCGCTTGGTTAATAGTTGGCAATTTCTTCGTCCATTTAGCATGACTTTGGCAGTGTGAAGCCGGAGGCCAAAGACGTTTTGGGGAGTTTGTACAGCTTGATGCGGATGTAGAAGATCCACTTTCTAGCATAGATTTGTCCATTGCGGATATATCTGCACAGTCGCTGTCTTCCCCTGATTGACCACGAGCTTCGCGTTTGAACATCCAACATTTGGTATCTCGCTCAGCTTCCAATTTGGCAAAGTTTTCATTTGTGTTATCTTGATTGCGTAATTGTTTGAAGTCTTTATTTTGAGCAAAGTATGTCTCTCTCCGTACCAAATTTTCGAATTCTTTAGACAGTAGCTTTACCGTACCTTCAATTGCTCTACTTATTCTAATATCGACGTTTTTATCTTCTATTCGGATATGTTTACTTTCACTTTGTGCGTTTGAGAGAGATGCCTCAACCTCAGAGGCTTGGAGATTGTGGGATAGCTCCAGGTTTGGTTCAAGGGAGTCATATCGCTCAGGTGTATCTTTTGTGGGAATTTGATTTTCGAAATGTTTATTTTGTTCGATTTCTTGGCTTGATTTTTGTCCCCCTGTATCTACGGTGTCATAATTTGGTGCTTTACTATCCGTTGTATAAGCGGAAGTCTCAGCGCTCTGGTAGTTTTCATTTTCGAAATCAGACTTTGATTCGACTCCAGATTCACCTTTGAAATAGGAAGTTTGTTTCGCTTGCTTCATCGGTAAACTGAAGTATTTATTTTTATCTATTTGGGTGTTGCATGGCTCGGATGAATAGTTTGAACATTGTACAAACTTTTCAAATTTTTTCAAGTTATCTTCAGACCTGTGCTTTCGCTTGTGGCTTTCCACATCATCAGATTCTATTAAAGAACTAGTTACATCTTGCAGGACAGTATCGTGCTCCGAAGTACTAGAGACTTCTGCATTTTGAGAGTAATCGGTGCATTGATAATTCTTCAGGCATTCTGTGTACTGGGACTGTGATGTATCCAGATTATATTTGTTCCACGCTGGTCTCGCTCTGTTTCTCATACTCTGGGTCCTCGCAGAGTTTCTTTTAGGTTTCGGTGGTTTGTGAGCGACAAAGTCGTTCAGCATCAGCATTGATTTAGGCTCATTAGGTGCCTTCGAACAATTGGATTTCACTTTAGAATCGACATCGCAAGTGTCTTCCACATTGATCGATTTTTCGTGACTATCATCTACGTTGAACTCGTAATAAACGGATTTTGTAGGCTGCGCGTTTTCACTTTGACGATAATTATTCATTGATTTCACAACGTTCAGTCTTGTATCTTGTAACGATTTTGATCTAAATACTGCTCGGAGTTGGCTGGGATCGTCGCAAGGCTTTTGTGTCTCAATCTTGGCCTTAGTTTCAGCTGGGTTATTCGAATGCCCGATATAAGTCTCAGAATTTTGTCTCTTGCGTTTGTAATGGGAATCGAAGAGCATTTCCAAAGGCGCTGATTTAACCAAAGAATCTGAATCGTCCGTTAAAACACTTTCCGTACTTCTATGATCGGCATTTTCTCTCAACGGAAACATCTGGTAGTCAGATTCGTCTGTTAATATACTTTCTTGGCTTCTGCATGCCTGCATCTTTCGCCGTGAAAGGAAGAAGCTCGCACTAGAATGTCTCTCGTTTTCGAAATTGTAATCTAAAATTTCAGCACTGCCTTTAGAAAACGATTCCACCGATACATCGGACAGAATGCTCTCTTGCGATTGAGTTAGAATTCTCCTCCGCAGATTTTGGTAATTTGGATAGTTCTGGTTTTCCGACAATTCTGGGTAATTGAATATCAAGTAATCGCTGACGCACCGCCTAGGAGGATTTTTGAAATCTCCTTCCAAAGAATCATCGCTGAAACTCCCATTACCGTCGTCGTCGTTACCTGATACCTCGACTGATTTATGTTCGATGTGTTCATTCATAGCTGGTAAACTTTCAAATGATTTAGTTATATTTTCTAGTTCTGTTTCGTTGTCATCTAATCCAATGAAATAGCTACACGACTTTCTCTTAGCAGCAAATCTAGCAAATCGATTACCATTTTTCCTGCATCTTTCCTTTAGAATCTTAAGTTCCTCGCAAACTGGTGATTCTGGCAATGATTGATTGGCCTTGTTCAAGGACAGCTTATACTTTTCAGTTTTCTTTAAGCTCAATGTTATTGGGCGTTTAGGATTGGCTTTAGGCTTTATTTTCTCACTTATACAAGCAGTCGTCTGGCTTTTAGGAAATATTTTTTCACGTGGAGTTTCAAACTTGGAATAAGCGTTTCCCGATAATGGGACTTTGTTAGCTAGTTGATTTGGGTTGAATTTAGGCTTTGGGTTTGGCGGGGGTTTGTTAGTATTAGTTAGTCTCGCATTTTTAATTGTCTCTTCGATTCTATTACCTGTGTTTAATCTCCCTTGTCGATGATGTTTCTCTGAGGGAATGTGACTGCTAAGATCTGAAATACTCTGACTCGATTTCAGAGAGGATCGATATCCAACCTGTGTTAAAATAAAACATATACATATTGTTGATTCTCTTTATTTCATTCAGCTATCTTAAATATTGAATAAAGTTCACCCACACTTTGTAATTTTCTCCTAGTTTCCTCTATCCTCCTCTGTAATTCTTCTCTTTTCTTAGTGGCATCCGTATCTCCTCTCGTATGCTTTGCTGCATTTATAACAGCCACATTTCTCATCCTGCTGGCCCCACTTTCACCTGTAGAATTCGTCCTGTGGAATAAATCTTCAATTAGACAAGTAGCCCAAGATTGAACCAAGATAACGGAAGAGAGATAGAAACAGAATAAATTACCTTCCATGAAATTTGGAACTTATGCTGGATGTCTTGGACATGTTTGTTGGTTCTTCAGCACCACTAAGTGACTCGAATGCACTCTTAAGATACTTTTCTCTGTGACTTTGATTGGCCATTTGGTCAAAACTCTCAGAGCTTACTTCTGAAAGCATTGAAAGTGGGTTACGCTCTGCACTTGGCGTCGAAGCCCCACCTTCAGAGTCAGAATCATCTTGACTACCCGAGGCCGTTAATTCATTGGTTCGTCCAGCGTCTCCACTTCGTGGTTTCTTTAATCGTCTCTGAGAGCTGTAAATGAATTACATCATTAGAAACTCTCTCTCATATGAATTGATACTTCCAATTATATTATAATTACTCACCGCCTGAGTTCTTCCACGTCCATGGCATTTACCGTAAACTGATTAGACACAATATCTTCGGTAGGCGGGTAATACATCAGCGGATGATGGTGGTGCGATTTTTCCGATCCAGTTGTACCATTTTCACCCTCTGAATAATCTTCCACGTCTCCGTCGTGTTCTGTGCTTTCATGGTCCTATACGTCATCAAGAAGAGGAATAAAATAATGTATCAAAGATGATATAGAAGATCAGAAGACTGAATCTTATTCCGCTTTATCGAAGAAAGAAATTATCTTCTTAGATTGAGCATAACTATTGAATGTTCACAGTATACAGATGCAATGGGCCTCTATTCGTGCTGATAAAAGAAAATAAATGTGCGAGGCAAAGCTGTGGCTTAACAAATTTGTTGAAAGTAATTTAAAGCAATTCATGTTTGAACTCAAAGCAGAACAGTTCAAAGGTCTGAGAAGACTGGTATTCCCTCTTGATTCATACAGCGTTTAAACCTCATATACCTCGAACTTGAAACTTCCAAGACTGCTGTCGTCAGTGTGATGGCGGCTTCTTGATTGTCGATTTAACTCCGTGATATTGCTACCTCTAGTTATCGTCACGTTACCTCCCATCAGCTACGCGATTCATCGGGAATAATTGAAATGATCAATGATACATATGCAGCAAAAAAACGAAAGGATTGCAAATAAACTAAAGTTAATTAACTCATAGAATAAAATCCAATAACTCAGGACGGTTGCACATTTATAAAAGTTGATTAAATTCGATATTATCATTCCAAGCATGATAATCAATCGGGAAGCAGAATTTTTCAACAACGGACAAGACAAAAACGCAAATTACATCGCAGTGTGTAAGCGACTTTGATTATTATACATGCGTTGTGAATTCTTTTGATGAATTATTGTGTTATTGTGATAAGTTAGTACCTGCTTTGAATCATCAGCCAATTCTCTGTAACTATCTGGGCATGGTTGAAACTCATTTTCGTCCTCATCCTGTAAAGTGATGTTAAAAATGTTCAATTCATGAGTTGTATTAGAATGCAGTTACAAAAAACAGAGTTGAAGCAAATATGATTCGTTTTTCGATGTGCATTTGAGACTCAAGATCCATAAGGCAACAGAAGGTGTACATGAGTTTATTAAGGCACGAAATTTCGGTGTTTTTGCGAAGCTTTGGACATGAGACAAAATGTGCAACAGATATCACAGTTAAATAATCAATGCTACACCTGAAATTTATATCGGATTAAAAATCGAGCTACCAACCCTTTTTATGATCATCGTATCCCGCCTATAATCACTACTACATTTGGTTTCTGTGCCGCTATCGATGGAGCTGTCTTTAGAGCCGCCTCCACCTCCTCCGCCATCAGAATCAGTTCCACCCCCGATTCGAGGAGATGGAAATGGGATGACTGGATCACTGTCGTAAACTGACTTGACAGTGATACCATCACTTTGTTGTACTCTCTGCGCCCATCTTCCTTTAGGCAAATCAACTCCGAGCATTCTACTCCCGCTGCCAAGCGTTGAGGTTTCTTCAGCCGTTGCAGCAGTCGTAGTTATCTGCTTTTTAGCCCAGAGCGGAAGCTGTCCGACGCTGAAACGGTAGTCGATACCTGTTACCTGAGCCGTGGGATTGGCATTTGGGTCAAGAAACTCTGGTGGAGGAGCGCCAAATGTTTCGTTGTCTAGATGGACGGCGGTACTGCCTCCGTTAACCAGCGGTGGCCTTCTGGAAAAAATTGATCGATTAAAGGAAAATATTAGTTTGAATTGCCTAAATTCGAAATACGCGAAATTCAGAGGAAAATTTGTCTTCTCTAGCTTTTCGGAATCCCTGTTTATCTACTTACTTTCCTGCTCGCATAGCTTGCTGAGCAAGTCGAGCTTGCATGGTGACGACCATATCGTGTGGAACTTTCCAGACAAATACGCAGCCATCTCCACTTGCGGATACTAAGTGTCTGCAGTCTGGACTGAATCGCAGTCCTGTTACAAGCTCAGAATGTCCGAGCATCGTTGCCATGCATTCGCCGCTGTAGTAGTCGTAAACGCACAGCGTTTTGTCCGTACAGGAAGTTGCTACGTAGATCCCCGAAGCATCTGGAGAAAAATTTTAGGCTTAGAATATCAGATTTAATCATCGTTGGGAAGTAAAGATCAGAATCTATGTACCTAAGACAACTTTGATTAGAGATCCATCTTCCCCAGCAGACCCTTTGAATGTTTTACTGTGTTTTGCAGTAGCAACGTTGTACACACGAATATTTCTGTCTTGGCAGGCTGTTAAGACGTGCTTCTGACTAGAATCTACTTCCATATCATATAACGTTGTTTTACCAGCTGCGTTATGGCCTCTAGCGAACTGTGGGGTACCACCTGGCGTCTGGAAGGTATTGAAAATGATGAAATAATTACTGTGACAGTGAAATTGTTTACTATGAATAAAACCGTATCGGATTCTCACCCCTTGAAGCTGTCTGAAAATAATGCTTTTATCTGCGCCACAGGAGACCATTTGTATCTGGTTTGTTTGATTTGTTTGGTTGAAGAAACGGACGGCAGTTATAGACGAACTGTGATCATCAAGAGTTTGTACAAAGTTGTATCCATGATCAACGCTGAATACATGAATGAGTCGATCTCGAGATGCGCTGGCTAACAGCTTGGGGGTATCTTCCTTAGCAAACTTTGAGTACCTAGAATACTCGAGGCAAAGAACCTCCGCGTCGTGGGCTTCAACGCGGCAGACTTCTTCGAGGGTAGATACTTCGTGGATACGAATATTGCCAGACCTGGGAAAAAAGGAGAATTATTAAGTATTGAAACACGATCTTATCGATA
The DNA here is from genome assembly GCA_914767705.2 of Tenthredo notha. NCBI lineage: Eukaryota > Metazoa > Arthropoda > Insecta > Hymenoptera > Tenthredinidae > Tenthredo > Tenthredo notha. Next base: position 16,300,968 of record OU611906.1, read on the forward strand.
TAATCGTTCAGGTCGATTGAAAGACTCGTACCTATCTCCAGATGCAAGGTGTTTTCCATCGGGACTAATCCGGATAGATCTTACTCCGTTTCGTCCGTCGTAAGAGGCGTCGCTTTTTTCTGCAGAACCTGCCGCAGCCAAGTCTAGATCCTTCAGATAGGTCAATTCTGGATCAATGTACAAGACCTTGAGCAGTTCCTGAGAAATGAAAAATGAGATGAAAAAAAAGATAGCGAATAAAATGAATGAACGAATAAATGAATATATATGAATCTTCTCAACTTACATTGCTGTATATATTCCTCCTATACATAGTATCATCCGGTTGTAAATCCTTCTCTAAATTCCAGACGCGAATAGTGTCGTCACTAGAACATGTGACAAAGCTGCCAGGGGGCATTGCGCTAATAGAATCCGATCCTGTAGGATACATCTCTACGCCCCATATGCAAGCCGAATGATATAGAAAAGAGTGAGATTTTCCGACTCTTCTTATGTCCCTAACGTCCCAAACGTAAATACTGTGATCGTTGTACACACAAGTTAATTTGTGGTGGGTTTCGTCGTATGCCAGAGCTATGGTATCTGGATATTTTGCGCTAGCAGGGTGTTGAGACATGTGACTAAAACCAATGAGAGATTATGGATAGTATATAAAGGATATCAAATTCTGTATCATTTGAAACTGAAAGAAACTATTTATTCACCTAATAGTTAATCCTTGGGCAACATCTACTCCGAGGTAATGTGTTCTGGGTAAAGTTGTGACGAATTCTAAAGAGACGGGACTAAAACATCTCACAATACCTTCGGCACAGCCTATGAAAATATATTCTGCACCAACAGCCATGCAATTGGCGCTAATTGTCTGTGAAAATAAGTGGATTTGAGTTAATTAGGGTGTTGGCTTTCTCGGGATAATATATAGTGACTTTTTCTCTGATATTGGTTCGAGGAATGATAGTTTCACAAATTTTTAGTTATTGTTGCATCCTCTTGACCAAATAAAGAAATAAATTGGTAAAGTACTGCAAAACTAATTGAGGAGTGCCACAGCTAGTAGTTTTGATACGTAAAAAGATATAGCTTTAACTTGAACTCACCCTTAACTCAACCCATTTATCTAAAAGCCTTCGATTATTAAATTCACAGAGAAGTCCAGTCTTAGTAATGGCATAAGTCGAATCAGCCATTGCACCTCTGCCACAGGCAACATCGACAAAATCATTGTTTCTTTGCTCACCGAGAATTGCAGACCTCCCCATCAAAGGAACAGGTTCTTTGTACTGTAATGAGAAGTATGATTGTTCCAAGCATGTAATCATGCTCAATGACTTCTTATGCTTAATACATATTGCGAGTCTCATGGCATTTCAGGAAGTTACTTCGAGGGGAACTGCTTTCCAGGATTAGATCCGTTTCAATAAAATACTGAAGTCTAAAAGGATATTTTTTGAATATTTGAAATATTCGAAATTCTTCTTCAGAATCTCTCCGCTAGATAATTGAATAAATAAATAAAGAAGCTCCTTGAAATTTGAAAATTTGATGACGATATTAAAGGAGCTACTGTGAGAGCTGATGTTATGCTTCTATCAAAGAGAAAGATGTTCGTATTTCTTTGCGTGTTCTTTTCACTTAGAGTATAAAAGGCCGGGTAAAGGTGTTCCTTACCTTAGCACTGCGGGAGTATTCCAAGTACCAGAACTTGACATGCCTGTTTCCAACGGTGACAAAATAATTGCCATTTTCAGCAAAGGATACGGCCTTCACCTTGCTCGAGACTTTGTTAGAAGCTACTTTAACGTTGTTTCTCCAATCCCATACATTTACTATCATATCGTGCTGGGAACCTACTGAGACTACGTATTTGTTGCCTGGTGAGAATGCCTGGAATTATGAACATCATCGTTAAATTTATTATGTTGATGAAAAATGGGACATACGAGATTCATTTTTAGCTTTATTAAATCAACTTTAAATGCGTGATGAAGATAGAAAGAAAAAAATAACGAAGGGTTAATAATGAGTGTGAGAATTCATGTTTGAAAATTTACGATGTAACACACGTGCGGAGGAAAATCCCATGTGTGTAAATTTGACGGAGAGTACAATGGGCACTTTTAAACAGTTTCAAAAGGCTTATGTTTCGTTTTACTTCGAGCCTGCAGATCCACGTGACAAAATGCGTATTTAGTATTTACGGTTCCTATGGTACGTGAAAAAATGCTCAAAAGCCAAGCTCGTACACAAAACGTAGAATAAAGATATATACGAGTTCGTGTAGCTACGCGAAACACCGTTACGATCCTATTGAGTAATTTCCTTATAATAAATACGCCGCACCCATTGCTGGGGTATTTTATTTATTTCTTATTGCCCTAAATATACGTGTCTATAAAATATGATAATTTATCACTCTCTTAGAAACAAGAATGAAATAAATTAAAATGATTAAAAAAAAAATAAAATATAAAAATTAGTATACATGCATCGTGATCCGTATGCAGTCTATATTTGAAATTATTTCTCTTCCGCTCTTTGCGCCCATCTTCGTTATCGCTAATTAACATGAGAGGGATGACACTTCGTAGTTAAGATATACCTAGCCAGGTAACATTCATAAAAGGTACAGCTCATATGCACAGTAGACGTATATAGATACGTTTAAAGAACTCAAATAGATTTCTAGAGGCGTGAGCTCTATCTGCAGTTAGAATAGTGTCATTGCTGTATGCACCTTTTTCTTTCCTACATATACAGAGCGATTTTATGGAAAGTAACGCGCCTAAAAGGTAGGTAAGCGCGAAACGCCTGCATTGAACAGCTCAAACATCGACGATTGAGTTTTATTTATTACGTGGGAATATCACAAGTGTGTGAATATCTTGTTGAAAAGAGATTTACTGTAATAATTTTTCAAGTCAAGTTTAACTCCGAGATCAAATCATATAGTCGAAACTTTTGCATTACTTTGGATTTTGGATTTTGAATACGATTTCAGATTCTCGAAATTTCGTATTAGTTTAATCTTATATCATTTCGAAAAAGTTTCCTTCACTTTCTCGAAACAGTATTCGAGTTTTATTTTTTATTTTTGTATGAAAAAATTAATATAAATTATTCGATTACGATCTAATATGCGGCTTGAGCTTAGACCTGTTCTAAGTACCTAGATTTAACACTTATAAGTATCGATATGCAGTCGTTGGGTATATACCTAATAGAAATAAAACTGTGCATTTGGTTACTCAATCTATTCGCTAACGATTTACCATTAATTATTTCCGACACATTTAGAAACGTGTTTGAACGATAATAACGATCATATTCTCTCGAACGTTAACGAGTAATTTCTTTTTTTTTCCTATTAATCATGAATTGCCATTCATTTATAACATATTACCATTTTTTCACTGCGATATTATATGCTAACGCTGGTCATTCGTTTACCTAGTCCTATTCGGTTCATTGTAATCCGAACTATGACACAGATTCGACTCTTGGTCTTAAATAAAAATAAAAATATTAATAAATAAATGTATCTATGGTTACTTACCACGCAATTGATGCCGTACTTGTGTCCCGGAAATTCGGCAATTTGAACTGCGTTATGGGGATCGGAAACATCCCAAACACGGACGTTAGGTACATGCCCACATTCACCGGTTGCCAAAAGTTTTCCATCCCCCGAAAGAGCCAATGATGTAACTGTTTTTCGACATCCGTTTAGCACGTGGGTTTGACTGTTTTTCCGTGGGTTGAACAATACCACCGTACATCTATAACCGAACGAAAAATATAAAGGGTCATCATTAATTATTATGTTACCTCAAACTCTATACAGTATAAAAATTATACTTGACCCTAATTCAAACACGCCTATATAAAAATCACCTAGATATCCTAGATTTAGGATATTTTCAGTGTGACTTCATTCTTTGTAACAAGTAGAGAATCAGACCTCCAGGTGATAGATTCTGCCTAATGAGTCTTTCTTTACTCGATCTAGAATTTATTCATCAGTTCAATGACTGTAATGCAGTAACGAACGTAAAATATGCTGATATGCTCTGTTTAGTATTCATTTTTATGTTCGACTGATTAGGATTTCGATGATAGGGTCTCACATAGAACACAATCTGAACGGATCATTCTAGATCAAATTTCTCGATGATGAAAGAGAAAAAGAGTCATTAGATGGAATTAGACATCATAGGTTCCATATTTTGGCCCAAGGTAACACCTCTAGAAGTTTAGGCAAAATCCTTCATCCGGAGGTCCGATACTCTCCTCGTTAGCCAAATTGTTTCACTTATTTGTTCTCTACGAACAAGCGAGGAATAAGGTATATAGTTTATATTGTTCTTTCGAAGTTTTAATTCCCATCGGGCCATATATATATAATATATCGGTGTATATGATCGAAAGATTTTCTTCTGGATAAAATATAATATGAAACGCATTGTGCTACTCGCTTGGTGCATTCTGGGTCATATAAGATTAAGTCGGGCGTCTGTTGGTCTGGGTGCAGGTAGGATAGGTACTGGATTTACAAATCCCCGTCGATGAGTCTGGGAACGTTCCAAGGACCCGGAGAATGAATACCACGCACGATCTGACGACGGGGGCCGACGTAGATCGACGGGAAGTTCAAGTTCACGAGAAACGAGCATTCAGCGGTATTACCTTGATCACCCGCCGGCATTTCAACCGTAATTTCATACCTTTCTGCTTGGTTTGGTTCACGTTGCTTTCTCCCAGGTCTATACAGTCTCTGATACGGTCTCTTACAGTCACGGGACAACGACTACAATTCTTGATTGCAATAGAGAAAGAGAAATACGTAGCGATAGATACCACGAATCCATAGCCGGAAACACCCTACGGTAATAAACTCAATCTAATATCTTCGGTGCTTTTAACGAATTCGCAAGAATATGAAATAAAAAAAATCTACATAGCAGTTCGAATCCAATTTGAATGAATAAATTTTCGAATATTATTCAACCAATGGGACGAAGTTCTTTCGATTATTGAAATAAGTCATTATAGACGGTAGAATATTGATTGAACATTAGTATATATACATATATACGATCATTGATCAATGATCAGTAAGTATTGTTTTGTAGATAGGAAGCGACACGGATGAACGGACAAGTATGGACTGTAGACGTAGTTTGCGGTAACATACCTCGTCACGTGAACTGCCTAGCTTATTCGTTCGTTTGTAAGTAGAAAATAATGAAGTTATAAGTACACGTTGAGCTTCTCCAGGTTCAACGAGTCAATAAACTTTTATAGATGCAATTCGATCGACGTTTGATTATAAATCACAGTTATTATGCATAGGTATACGGTATACGATATAAGCTCAATATCCTTGTATAGTTTGAACGATATATCTCGAAGGTAAAAATTCCAAATTCATTTGAGATGATTTCAAATTTTCAGAAACGTTGAAGTTTCGAACTTTGAAGACCTGAAGAATGGAAACGCACGACCCTCGTAAAATTATATCAGAATTAATACGGTCGCAAAAGCTGGGCTATTATTTACGAGATGATGATGAGAGATGATTTACCTAGTGCAAAATCATCTGTCTATAATTGAGAAAGTAAATTTTCATGATTCATAACGAATTTATAATCAATATGGGAAAATATGGGCATTTCTCCGCACTTTACCCCAGATAGAAATTAATCGTGAATATGAATTAGGGTATATATATATATAAAGCATAGACATGCACGCATGAATCGCGAATCTTGTTTGCTATAACGTTAGCTATAGTATTCATACTTTTTCCTCAAACTACTGACCCAATTTATGTCTACTAAGCCAATCTCATTCAAATTATACTATCGGTCAGAAAAAGTAAGATAGAATGCGTGGCAATACGACTTTTACCACTAGCAGACCACATCAAGGTAGGATTATTATATGTACTATCGCGCACGTTCGATGGTCACACACAACTCGTGCCTGCTACATTATATCGTGTGACGGATTTTATTTAGTCTTTTACTCCGATCTAAATATACCTAACGTCTTTATGTATAGGTAAAGAAAGTTTGAAATTCGCCAATCTAACTGAAGATTTCAATTGTCGTCTTCGTCGTCGTCGTTTCGAATAGCTGCAGATAGACGTCATTGTTCGAAAAGTCATCATTTTCGTAATACTGTGAGAAAGAACTTTGGTTTTCAAGACTTCTTTACTAATAAAACGCTTTTTATGTTTATTTTGCAACGTTAAATATTTGTGAAAAAAATTCTGCATAAAATTTATTCAGAATATGAATAAATTTCGAACGATTATGCAGGCTAGACAAAAAAAAAAAAAAAAACAGACGAATATATAATTGTAATTATATTCGATTTAGCTACAGAGTTTATTAATGAACGAGTAGTTATAAATACGATTTATTACTCCAGGTGACCGGTCGCCTTATGAGTAGCAATACTTCCGGTTACTTCACTTTCAGCTACCAAAGACAGCGACGTCAAAGTCTGATCAAGTATCGGTTCAAAGACCTTTCTATTCATTAATATACCTTTCGAAGTTCGAGCTGCAAGTCTCTCAGTGTCAATTTATTTCTATATATATATTAAGCTGGTCCTTAATTCGATCATTTTCGGAGTTCAATGCTCCCATGGAGTCAGGAGTTTTTTCGAATATATATATAAAAAAATGTATTATAAACCCCAGTTTTTCAACTCAATTCTAAGTACTGATTCAAAGCCTTCGAATTTTCCCATTTGAATATATATACTATATATGTATAGAAATGATAAGATTGAGATAAAAGGAGATTGCGAATGACGAAATTGTCGTCTTTAAATATCGATATACTTCCGGTGTCTTTTACACCGTATAACTAGAGCCTTTATAGATATACATAGATATATGGATGAAACGCTGACTAAGGAAATTGCTGATTTTTCGCACTGTATTATAGGTATACGAAGTTATAGAATTCATAGTCTGAGGTTATTTTCACACCAAACGCGAGAAAGGATCGGAGCCAAGTATCGCTACGGTCTACAATACACTCTCCTCAATCGACCAGGAATACTTTCAATGTGAACGTCGCCTAAAGGCCTCTTTACTCTTCGAGTACCTACTACCTTGCCTCTTCTTACGACAAGGATAGTCGGCGAAGAGGCTGGGCAAAGGAGGAAATAAAAAAATGTAAAAAAAATAATAAAAAAAAAAAAAAAAGGAGAAAAAGTAAGGAAGGAAAGGTTTGGACAGCGCTACTCTCTGTCGACCTGGTGAAACTATCGCATAACCATATACATACGTTCTTGTATATAATATGAGAATATCTATATACCTACCTATAGTACGTAGATATGTATATACGTAACGTGTGGCTTGTACATGATTCGCGTATATAGTATATATATATATGTACACTGTACTGCTCTAGTAAATATAACGCAGAGAAGGATGGAAAATCGAGCATGAAGGAGAGAGAAAGAGAGGCGGTGATATATGTGGGATATATAGGACATTCCGGTACCCAGGACCACATATCTAGGACTGCAAATATCTATATAGGTATAGATATATATATATATATTGGAACATGTCTACCTGGGCTTACAACAAGTTTAGTACGGAAAAGCATATAGCCAGCGGCGAAAGGTTACTGGGTCAACCGCGAATAATAATTGGCAATGAATTGCCAATATAGGTATAGGCATTATAAGTATGTGTATGTATCAAAGAAAGTCTTTATATTTCTCAAATCTCTATTCATATACGTTTACACTACATATATATACATATAATACATATGTAAAGCCTTTACTTTTTCGACAAATTGTTTCTCTCGCTAAGAGGTATTAGATTTTTACTTCTATATAAGATCGCAAATTTTATTTTGCAGATACGTTGAGAAACAATGAGAAAAATATGTTTTACATGTAATAGATCATTAATCCGGAAACATGGAGATCGAGTTTTGGAATAATCTCCAGTTTTATGAATTTACCAAAAATTACATGTTGTAGGTATCTATTATGGGAATTATTTGCAAATTTTTGCATCTCTATTGACAGAGATATTCGCGTAGGATTATTGCAATGGGATAATACCGTATGCATGTAACAACAGACAACTTGACGATTGCCTACGCACGGCATTGGAAGCTATGCGCTGCATGTATGTACCGTACGCAAGGTCTTAGCGTTTTTTTTTTTTTTTTTTACAATTTTCTCTTTCTCTCTCTAACATCTCGCAAAAAGAGATACTCTCTTATTTTCGCAAGGTGTGAACCTTCATTGATATAGATTATACAACGAAAATGATATAAAATAAACGAAAACTAGGTATACATATTATTTATTTATAGTATAATAATTTATGATTCTTCTCCAGAAAAAAAAAACGACCTTCGATAACAGCCTTGATCGATACATAACGCGAATATAAAATAATTAGTCTCATTTTAATATCTAACAATACGCCGGCCTAATGGTATATGAAAGTTTGTTACTATCGGTAAACAATCGGAAATCTCCATAGTCTAATTAAAGAACTTTCTTAAAAACCTCGCGCCTATGCTTTCGTTTCTATAACTATATAGATGAGGAAAATTGGAAATATATATTCTACATAAATTGAAGAGCAATTCTATAATCATAATCGGATTAGATTAGGTCAAATCTACGTTACTTTATTCGTAAGGAATGAAATACATTATTTAGCTCTAAGCTAAGCAGTTCAAGTAACGACAATTAGAAAAAAAAAAAAAGAAAGAAAACAATTCTCGGAAAAGTGTGATTAATCACTAAAGGAAACGAGTTGCGCCAAATAGTTGTGTTGACTGAGAAAATGAAGTTTAGCTTCGATCATCCGAGGAAAGAGTCTGCATACTTGCTTTCTCGACCGATAACTATTAACTTTGCGGTTTTCACAATCATAGATGAACGAGCAAATGAATAATACAAAAAAAGAAAAAATCTAATCGACCTGCACTAATTACTATTGTAATTTTATCACCGCAACTATTTAATCTTGCCAAATAGAACGTCAAAACTAAATACCATGTACAGGAGATAATAAATATACACGAGGTTTACACCTCTGGTTCGTCGCTTAATCCTCATTTCCATCCTCTACCCACGCTATAACTATATTCACTCACTATGATTTGTAAAATTGTTCCGCATATCAATTATCACCGTATACTATTCACCTAACTCTCATAGCTAACTAGTTATTACAGAGTTGTAGGTAGTACACCTGGCTGTCAATGCTAAAGACAATAATTTGCAGGTTTATATCTGGCCTGCAAGCCGGAGCTTTTGATCTCTCACATGCGAATATTGCAGTAATAAATAATAATTAATAAAATCTGTCGAATAGCAGCGTTCAAAGTTTTATAATATTGCGATTCAGACCATCGCAGGATTTCATGGTATACAGCACGCGAGATACTATGTTCAAAAATGCGAAAAATAAGGCAGTGATGCTGATGCTGATGCTGTTGCTGATGCTGCTGCAATGACATAAGATTCATTGCGAGCACAGACCTTGTCGGATATAACTTATAGCTGACATACTATTCGCACGTGGATCAGAGCAGGGCACGCGATATCCCACTTTCATTCTACGTCTGGAGTTCACGCATAGTAACTCCGATCTTCGCTTGCTGAGCACAGCGAGCGATATATATATGAAGTAACTAATTCAAGGGATAAATATATAAGACTCTTTCGACTTTCGTGATGCACCTAATTTTCATCATATCTTATAATTACACACCGTATAAAAATAACAGTAAAAATATAGAATGAGATAATAAGATAAGAGCTGATATCCACTTTGTAAACGAAGATGAATCTCTCGTCGACGATGCGCGGAGCGACGAGGTAGGCACAGCATCTTTGGTCCATTACCCGCTCTGAACACACTCACTGACCCATATTTTTACGTATCATGTAAATATTTTATTTTTTAATTCACTGTGGTCCTCATATTCGCAAATTACGGTTTATTGTCAGTTGATATTATAATTAATTAGCGAGTTGACCCAAGGGGAAAAATATCTTCTTCTAGATACAGGATTAATAATTCATCAAAGTTCTCTCAAGTCTTTTATACGATGTTTATCTCGAGTTTAAAGTACTTTTAAAGTTTCTTAAAATTACGTTAGATGTAATTAGCAGAAAACTCAAATCGCAACAGTTGTCTACTAGGATAAGTGCACAGCCCGCGCGCGCGTCTCTTTTGCTTTTACCTAATCATTTAATTTCCTAGAAGTTAATCTCGCGGAGTAATGAGAAAATGAAAATTATAACAAATTAGATGAGTTTTATCTAATTTCTTATTTCACAGACTAAAACAATGCATATATACATCAGTTTCCACCTACAGTATCTCTACACCACCTTCTTCCTACTTTCGCTATTCTTTTCAATCGCGTGGGTATTAAAATCACGGCTATAATATATAGTCAAGCGAGTTTGTTTAATTACTAATTACAAGGTTCTCTCAAAGACGGGTGAGAATAAGAATAAGATAATAGATCTGAACAGTGGAAATTAGTCGCGTAAAATCATTCATATATTATGTATAGAATTTATTATCTTTTAACTCACCCTGCCGGATAAGCGACAAGACCGTTTGTCTGGTCACAGTCTAGAGCTGCATTACTAGACACAGTCACACCCAGGACACGTTCCAATTTTATCTGAAACAAATTATTGATAAATTAAAAACATTACTCAATATATGTTTCGACGATTCGTTTTTTTTTACGTCCAGTTTGAATTTTATGCGATTCTGATTAATAATAAAATGAAAAATATATACATATACGTATTTATAATACGAATAACTCTCTCCTTATGCGATTCGGCGGCATGCAATCTAGTAAATACAATTTGCATAGAAACTACGCAGCACTTGGTGCCTCGGACAGCGACACCATAAAAGTACACGACCGAGTGTAACTATTTCTCTTTCACTTCTCTCTCTCTCTTTCTCTCTTATTTTCTCTATCTGTCTCATACTCTCGTCTACATTCTCTATCTTTCTACGATTTATGCAATTTTTTTTTTCCTTGATTTTTATTTTTCTCGATTTTTTTTTTCTTTTTTCTTGTTCTTTAGAGTCAAATGGGTTTCATTTATTAAACCAAGCGCAGCAATAGCAGTAGTAGCAGCAACAGCAGCTACGTGACATTGTTCAACTCGTAAATTCTAGTTAGTAATATACTACTAGTTACTTATACGGAATGGGCACTCCTACGCTTCTTCCGCGCTCCAGCTTCTCTGAATCAACTATACAATTTTCTCGATTGTCCTTAACAGGTAGTATAACTAATACGATTTAATGAAGAATTGGGACGGAAAATTTTTACGCTGTTATATTCGTCACGATTTAAAATGTATGTACATTAAATATACGACTAGAAAAAGAAAAAACGGTATATCTATGATAAACGGATTAAAAGCAGCCGGAACCCTGGGTTCATATTTCAATTTGATGAACTGCTCCAAAATCTGCGAATTTTCCAATTTTAATAAAACACGATTTTTGATACTTTGGGGCTAATTTTTCTTTTCTATTGCAGTATAGATCAGAACCTTACCTATAGTAGCAGGTATTTCATTGATATTGAACAGATTTTAATCGATGTAATTATCGAAGCTACAGGGTACCGAACGTAATTTTTTTTTTTACATATATTTGGCGACGTTTTGGCCGATATGGAAGCATCGAAATTTGTATACGACTAAATTAAAGACACATATGCATAAATTTATTATTTCGTATTGAATCTTAACTTGATTTATTAGTATAAATTGTTCGCGGTCTATATACGTTATTCTTATAGAAGATATTATAGGTATCTATATGTGATTAGAATCAATTCGTCATATCTGAATCCCACACGATAATTATAAAAATAATAGAAAACCGGAATATGGAGTGGGTTGAAAATTGTAATTCTATATCGTAATGTGAGATAACCATTCAGGTTTCGTTGTAACAATTTATACCTATATATATATAATCAGTACTCACGTATGCAGACGTTCAGGTAGGTATATTAAAGTTATAAATCGATTGAATAATTATTATTTCATACACAAAAAGACCAACAAGATGCAAGTATCAATTCATGCATTTCCGGTTTCGTAACGATTAAGAGTTAGTTACATCCGCGTTTGACTAACGTTTATTATTACAAATAAAATTTGCATCCTGACGTCATATACGCATCCTTTCATTGTTCCTTAATTTGGAACTACGAGGTAATCGATCAACCACGGTTACTCACTTGGATATACATCATTTCTGAAGAAGATATTGATCACCCATAAACTTTTAGGCGTATTATGACACAACGAAAAAAAAGTTTGCCGGAAAATTCGCTTTCATTACAGAAGTTCTACTAGTCTATTGATCACCAGCCAAAGTAATCTCATCGTAAGGATTTGGGTCAACCGTTTCTTCGATTATAGATTTTTTAGTCTCTAATTGTTCAGATAACAAACCTCTACCGTATGGACCGACAAGTGTTCGATAAGTTTAGTCTTTTTTATAGAAAATTGAAAAAATAGATGAAAAAAGTTTGGGAATTGGGACATTTGGTAAATGAAAATTCATCAATCGAGTCATTTTTTCTCAGTATAAAGAAGTTGTCTGTTCTGATGATGATAGAGGTTTGTTTTCCGAATAATTAGAGACCGGAATATTTAAAATCTAATTAACGGTTCATGTAGATGATTAAAATACAAATGACTTTGTTTGTACTGAATCTGAAATTAAGATAGGCAATGGTTTTAAGATCGTAACTTTTGATGGAAAAATGAAATCTTGAGGTTTTGAAAAAAAGAAATTTATACAAAACGAGAAGGTGATTAAAAAGTTTTCTTTACTTTCCATAGTAAAGACCATAATATTGATAAAATAAAAATATACTAACAGTCGACTGCTTTCTATACTGCAGATATGGTAGCGGTATAAGTGATTCTACCTAGGATAGGTAGAACCGCACATATATTCTCCAACTGTCGTGAGGTGTAGTAAACCTGCAGTAGTCTAGAAAGGGTGTCAAGCTAGCGTAAGCTATTTGCTGGATAATCAACTCACTCAGAGTGTAAAGGTGCGTTCATTTCAAGGAAAGGAAGAAAGAAAGAAAGAAAGAGAGAAATAAAGAAGACAAAAAAAAAGGAGGACATTCGCGAGAGTAAGTCCTTTCAATCGACAAAGCTCGCTGTGTATGTAGGCAGTGATACCTACGTATAAACGATTGATTAAACGTGACTGCGTATTGCACCGATAATCAACAGGAAGTGTCTTACAATTAGCGTATAGAGTTGCTGCGATATATGTAGAAATACGTGGGCAGACATTAGATATCTACCGGTTCCTTATTGACGGTGTCAAATCGATCTGTCAATCCACATTTGATTTTTCATTCGGTTAATAAACAAATCAATAGACCGTGAAATAGATCTATGAATAAATTACGGAGTACGAAAATAAATCTCTATCATTTTCGTCAATTTCCATCCCTTAGAATTCAGATATATCTATATAATCTCTCGATTTATAAAATGCGTGAAATATCTTTACATTCCGTTAGAATAAATTTTGTACAGTATAATTTGAAGGTAAGTATCGATAAGTTTGGAGATTCGTTTTAATATTGAGGTTCTTCCTTTTTTTTTTCTTTTTTTTTGGTTTAATTAAACTTTTATCTCGTAACTTTTTTTTTCATCAAGTCAAGTTAGCGGATGAAATTAGTGCAGAATGACTATGCCTATCTACGAAACTCTGCTTTCTCGGCAAATTTATGTTTATTCTTCTTCTTCTTCTTCTTCTTTTTTTTTCCTCCTTTTTTCATATACGAAGGATAATAATTCTTGGTCACTGACAACTAGCTTGTTATAATTGTGTTTAGGTGTAGAGCTTTAAGTACAATGAAGGATCAAGCTTGGGACAGCCAAGTCGTTCAAAAGAGATTTATTTTTCCGCGAAAGAAATTTTGATCTAATCTCATACATTATACCTCTCGAGTAATCACAGCGTTAAGTAGACTCATAAATTCATTGCACTTTGTTAGCCTAATTCGAACTCGTATATCCCACTCTTTAATTAGTGGCATGATCCAGTCAGTAAATGAGAGTGCACGCAGCGAGGTTCAATATCAGATCTCTCACGTCACCAATAGATTTCAAAGAAGACTCTCTCTTTGCGATCAAAGGAAAACATAAAAAAAAAAAAAAAAAGCGAAGAAAAAGGCGAATGCGAAATTCGATTTCCATCAATAGACGTGAAAATCGAGCAAGCGGTTCATATACTTAAATATTTTCGTCTCGATTTCTATAAATCTAATTTGAAAAAAAAAAGGCAGAAAATAACAGTTAGCAAGAAACTTTTCGAATAATGAATTGCGGTTATTGTTACCTAAAACTATAATTTTGAATATAGTATGTCGTTGTTAGAAATGAAGTTGCAAATTGCTTTCACTCCGCTTTGAATACAAGTCTTTATGTACTTACATTGACCCTGTGATTACCGTTCACTGACATTTGGAAAGCAATGTTAGTTAAATTGCCACTGAACTTTTTTGCCTATTATTATTTGAAAATAATTATATAGATAGAAGGTTTACCGCAATCATTTTCATTCACTCTTTATTTAATTTTGTGATTCATTTCGTCTTTTATATTAACTACAGACAATAATTATATTCGGGCTATGATGTATGTTTATGAGTTTTAATTGAAGCTGGTAAAATTGACTTGTACGATGTTACCGTTATACATATTTCGTTAAGTTCATGTCGTTGAGTGTCGTTAAATTGGCGTGTAATTACAAGAGCACCGGTCGTCGGTGGGTACACGTTAATCGAGAATCTATAATTACCCTCGGAGGGATGAATTAATTTGACAACATAACACGGAGCTCATTAAATCCATATACCTATATATATACGAGAGGGTTAATTTCGTAATAATTAAATAATTAATTAAAGCCTTATGAAGTCGACTTTTTTGCGGCTTTGTAATACATAGCATTGAATCAAGATTATAAAGCGAATTTATTCTGAACTGAATGAGGTGAACAGTATGAAATATTTTCAAGTTCAAAATATCGATATCATTGCTCTTGAAAAAAATTATACCTAACTATAATAAGAATCTAAGAATGAAGATCCAGTTTTACAGTTTTTGTGCGAAAGTTTCATCCACCTGCTACCTTCACGTGCAAATAGTGAATAAAACGAGTAATTGTAGTTCGTCAGCTGTTCCGTATTATTTTGCCTTTCCCCGACTGATGTTTAATGACCCCTCCCTCTCTCTGTCTATTTCTCTCTCTCTCTCTCTCTCGCTTAATACCACAATACCGTTCTTCGGTGGCTTTTCCAATCTACAATCCCCGAACAATAAAATTGAAAAAAAAAAAAAAAAATCACAATCACAATCACGTTTCAAAATAAAGAACTAAACATCCGTGAATATTTTTTCAGACAAGTATAAAACGGCTATATACATATGTACGTTGACACAAATACATCCAGCGACATCGCGCGTGTATAGAATGTGCAATTAGATGTTTGAACTCTGCGATATATCGTGGCAGTAAGATATATTGGCAAATAACAACTATTGGCTGCAGCAAGTGTGTCTCATGGTTTTATTTTTATATTTCCTTTTCGCTTCTTGATTCTTGATTCTTGATCCTTGATTCTCGTCCCTTGCTCCTTACTGCGATATAGGCAGACCCAAGTCTGTAGTAGCAAATTGCTGTTGCAGTCAGTGATCGTTTAGCGGCATTCTTGGGTAAATCGTTGCCAAAGCCAGCTGTAGCTGTCTTTCTACATTCTCATACTATAATGTTTAAAGCTATTCATACATAATACCTACCTGTACCCAGCCTCAAAGAATTAGCCCATTAAATTAATGTGAACTCGTGTTTTTTTCATAGAATTCGAAAATCATGCAACGGCAAGAAGATATCGCGAAAAACGAATTTGAATTTTTTTTTCTTTCTATTTTTCTTATTATTATTATTTCTTTAAAATATTCTATTCCAGTGGTATGATTTTCCAATTGCGGATCGCGTTACTTTCTACAGAGAAAAACGGAGTTGCAAAAATGCAGAGTCTCGAATTCAGGTTACATCGGAAATACTTCGCATATAGGTTTCCTCATTATCGTAGCTTGCCTAAAGCCTGAGTTAATTATTTAGTGATATATATATATGATATATTAGGAAGTTATTACTCTCGTGTACGTAGGTAGGTAAGTACTTACTAAAATACTATACTATATTATAATAGCCAGATTGATGGACGTAATACGTGCATACATATACATTGCGGTGAATTCCTTCTGCCCACTGTCGAAACCAAGTCGACAGTCATGTCAGCCAGGTGCAACATACTTATTTACACTTGTTAGCAAGGTATAAATAAAATGCGGAGGTAGTTTATTGTATGTTAGGTATGTACGTACGTATACGTACGTATAGATACTAACTTAAGTACATAGCTAGGAAAATGGAATGCCCATGCCAAAACGCGATGTGATTGCAGAACTAGCAATTTATCATTCATGGTACACCCATACAAAGATCTGTGAATCGCTACACTAGTCATATATGCGTGAGAAAAGTCATTATTCTTATTCTTCCTAGATTTTAAAACCATAACTGTAAATCTTGACATTTTTTTTCTCATTTTTTATGGAAACTATTTCATGAATTTATAGGTAAAAATGATTTTTACCGTGAGAATTATCAAGATTAATAATGGATTATGTAGAAATTAGGGTCTAGGTTTACGGTGAAGTCCATATCGTTTGTAAGTACCTAATACGTAAATGGAATATGTTTCTTTGACTGCAAGTACCTTTAGTTTGCATATAAATATGGTTTATGAATAATGATGATCTGAAAATATGGGACGTTATTTCTTCCTTAGGACTTATACATTTGAGAAAAATAAAAATAAAAAGAAAAAAAATTGCAATTACAACATAACTTAAGCATGTATAAAGCCATATGTGTGTGGGTATAAGAGAGCAATAAAGGAATGACAAAAATATGCGAGTTTAAACCCACGCAAAGGTCTTGCAAAATCATATTATGGTAGTAAAAAAAAAAAAAAACAGAATATAAGAGAATTGGAATCGGAATTTGTTTATCACATTAACATCAAAGTTATATTTCGTTTTCGTCTATGTTTCGGAGACAGTAATATACGTAAATCGATTAAAACGAATAAAATTGACCACTTGAAACGAATCCAGTGGGTTTAGAGTTATCTAGTCTATGCAAAACGCACAATGGCGCCACGATTCGCGACGTTATTAATTATCGTTTAAACATATAAATTGATCGATGCAAAACCGGTTGAGTAACAAAATTTTTAGCGATGATACGCCACCCGGTTTACCTTGCCTCAGTATTATCCTTCCAGATTTTATGCTTCTTCTGTATATCCACGCATCTCTATCTCTATCTCTCTTTCTCTACCGTAAGAAAATAAGATGCTAAATATCCCCGTGTATAAACACCTGATTCTACCGTCTCAATTCCCGGATTTTATACACGCCTACGATATCGTGTTCATTCATCGATTGAATATCGCCGATTATAATTTTATCCTTGAAAAAATTCCGTATGATTTCCCATCAGTTTTTTTTTTTTTTTCACTGCAGAAGATAGGAGAAGGAGTCTCGGTTTCTATATTCGCTATTATAATAGCTTCTCCTTTTTTTTTTTTTTTTTTGCACCAGGTAAATGCATAATTCTTTGCGCATCCTCGTACGTGTCGTCTTCCCGTCTTTCATTAATCAAACTTTACGACTGTTTAATTATTTATAATTACATTTAATGAGACTTTTTTTTTTTTTATCATAACAGATTCATAAAGTGGGAATCGTTGAGCTTGTATGTATCGTATCGTCTGCCTTTGAAGCATAACGATTTAGGATTATACCGTTAAAATTGATTATCGAATATCAATGACGTATCTAAGATATTATGATATTGCAAATTAATTTGATGATAAAATTAAGTAAACAAAATTTAGTGAGCAATTTAGCAAAGAAATGTGGGTCTCATACGAGATTAGAACGTTATAATTTTCCGGTTTTTACAGCTTTTAATAAGGCAGAAAAATTGGAAACCGACACGAGCCTGGAGCGTATTATAAGAGCCAGATGCAACGTGTGGGTGTATAATCCATGTGGAAATTAATTGTCTCACATTATTCCCATAACGTTTACCCATACCAGTACCATCAACGCGGTGATTCAATTATCGTTAAATACCGATTAGACCGAGTGCGACTAAATACAAATAGAAGAGAGAGAAAAAAAACAAAAATTCACTGCTCTGCACACAACGAACATTAATTCGTACACAATTTTTACGCATTATTTTCGGATTTTTTTAAATTAGTACATTTTGTATTATTAAATTAAATTTACTCCTATACGAGGATTTTTCCTCATCATTAAAGAAGAGGGAATAATAAAAAAATAAAAAATGTAGTAATAACTTGTTTGACAAACAAAAAAATATATCTTCGTTCATGTCTCTTATACCGTTCAGCCATCTTTAATCTAAACATGCATACGTGAGTATTACTACTATAGTTACACACATCGTACAATAACAGTAATGACGTAATACTCAAGAGGTAGTGACAAGGTCTCCGTAATATGCGTATCGCGTTTTACGTAACGCTTTGAAGATCGTTCATCCGCGGAATAATAGCGTTTTGCGCTGCGCAATGCAAAATTAACCTGCTTTACATATTCGATATCCATACAGTTTTTATTATTTTATTTTTTTATTTTTTCGTTCTTAGAAGGTATAAAAATCGAATGTAGATGTAATATGGTTTACAGCTTATATGACAGTACCTATCTTGTTCTTTATAATTAGAGAGGAAATTATTGATACAAGTGTGTATATATATAGGTGTATATACCTATGTACCGATCTATAGAGAAGATCTTTTCGCATCGTGGCTTTTAAACATCGGAGAAACAAATCCATAATAATTATTAGATACTGACGTGAGAGATATTAGTCTCGTATATAATGAAATACATGTATCTATACATGTAAGGTATCAATGCATCAATGCCTTTTCTGACCCGAGACATGTTGGTACCTAATCATCTCTAATGAATATTCGCTTTCTTACTGGCATCAATTGTCTCCAATGTCTCATAGCCGCGAAAGTTCTTCAAACTTTGTAAAAGATAATAATAATAATAATAATAAAAAAAAGAAAAAAGAAAAATCTCCTGACGTCAAACCTACGCGACTTTCGATACGGTTGTTAAATAAATATATATATACGAGGGCGTTAAGATATGCAACATGTATCGCCATGTATGATTTCCTGGAATCTTTAAGGTGCGCGATTATAAATGTCGGACTGTTTGATCAATCCAGTTAATAATTTTTATTCAAATATATAATTGATAACGAAACGGAGAGAGAGAAAGATAGAGAAAAAAAAATTAATTAACTTTTGATTAATTCAAACGACGGTTATAGGAGAACAAAAAAAATAAAACACTGGTATACCAGACCGATCAGTAAAGAAAAATCATACGTATGTAGGATATGAATGATGATTATTGGTTATATAGGTACGAAAAAAAAAAATATATATTTCATCGCTATTGCACAACTGGCCAAAAACCTCACCAGCCCACATATTCAAATCTTCGACAAGACAGTTTCACACAGTAATAAGTTGCAACATAGGAATATATGCCTACTCCACGATACGAAATATCTGGGACAAGCTATACGCACACGTGTGTGTATAGAAATAATAAAGTAGTATAAGAAGTAGGTATCATGGCGCTTAAACGTGTGGGTAGGTATATTATAAAATAGCTAAGAGAATTAATTTCTTTTTTTTTTCTTTTTTTTTTTTGTGAAGAAGTGATGTGAGATTATTTAACGAGAAAAAGATGACCGAAGATTTTTACTGGAATTAAAATAGTTTATGTATATTTGAAAAAAAAAAGGTTTGCATCGCGACGAACCTGATACGACCTTGCTTAAACAATTGATCGTTTCATTATGCGGCAAAAGTTTCATATATATTCGATATATATTATATATATATACTACTGTATTACCTGTTTACGTAATTAACTATCGTGTATCTCGAAATAGCATAGATTCTTCAAGCTATACTATACTATATAGATACGAAGCTACGTATATATGAACTTGAGATAACATCGCAGAACTCCTCTAGGTTGAATCTATAAAGCCGTTTCCAAGGGAATTGATCAAACCTTTCAGAAACTATCGTCCCAGTCACGAAACAAAACGATAAACTGTCTAATAATCATCGAAAAAAACGATTTCCTACTAATTTGATGTAACAGTAAATATAACAATGGCTTTATCACCGATTACCCAAATCTCATAAAAATGAAAAAAAAAATGAAATGTGCAAAATTACTTTCAAATAAACAATTAGCGAATCGAGGTATGTTCGTTTATTTTGTCTTATTATCAAATTAGACTTTCGATTCATCGATTTAATCAAAGTGCGAAGATTATATTCTTACGTTAACACACCGTGTCATAACTAGTATAAATTTTACCCTGATTTGTGAGTCAAAAGTTGCACAGACCGTGAGAAAATGTCACCGAGATCAAGAAATTCTGGTTTATTCTTTCGTATATATACTTCCGTATATAAATTATTTTTTAAAGTACCGTAAACGGTTATGGAAATAGAATCTCATCCGGCCTTTCAATGCTCTAGTCGATTTATGGATTCGTTCAACAAATCTTTGCCCAAACATTTTTAACGAGAAATTCGTTCTTTTTTTTTTTCCTCTCAATTTTTTTCTTTCTTTTCTCGTATTACACAAATCATGTAACAAAATACACAACGACAGCAGGGATGAGTAAAAATGACTAAAAATTTTTTAGTCTTATAAGAGAGAAGGTAAGCCTTGACAGTACAGTATGTAAAAAGGTACAGTTACCTGTCCATAATCGTCTTAACCCGCATCGCAAAGCAACCTTAGACGGTATCTTAATCTCATTTAGGAATATGGGGGGCCTTGGTTATGGTCAAAAGAAAATAATTTCAAAAATCGATTTTCATTTTATCGAATTGAATAAAAAATAAGAAATTTATAGATATGTCTTCAGATCAGAAGAACGTACAAATTAAGATCATACTCTCTGCGAATTTATTAATGTAAAAATTTACTATGATTCGAGTAGAGTTAAAAATCGAGTTACTCGAAACTGGAAAGAGTAAAGAAGTTTCGCTACTTTGGAGTAGACTTTTCTTAAAAAAAAAGAAAAAAAAAAGAAAAAAATATTACAGAGTACGTGTAAAACGCAAGTATGAAACATGAGGAAGTATAAATGTATTCTCTAGCTTGCAGATACGTCTGCGATAGCATAAGTAGTCGGTTTCGTTTAAATAATGTAACAGGAGCCTTATAGAGAGAGAATAGCCAAAGCCAATAAGACGAAGTAGTGTTCATGAATATACGCATATGTATATGCTACGTACCTAGGCATTATACAATGAACATCTGCGTTTAAAGAGAAGAAAGAAAGAAAGAAATAAAAAAAAAGTTGTCAACGGCGATCTATACCTGAACTATACGACGAAGGAGGGAATAAAACGGGATAAAGGATGTCAGAAGCTAAGAGGATCGTCGCGAATAAAAAAAAGATAAATTATGACACGACCGACTCTCGAGGGATCGATAAGGTGTTACAGAATTTTTACAAGCGAGTTGATAAAACGGTTTTAAACATTTTTAGCATAAAAAAAAAAAAAAAAAGAAACAGAATTTAAGGTGATAAAATTTTCACTCTCAATTCTTTGTAATTTTATTTCGGTTGCGTCATATATCTATATGGTGAAAGTTAATTAGATTATTAAGACGAGGAGGAGGAGGAAGAGTAGGATGCGAAGTATACGAAAGAATAATTTCTATTTCATTTCTCTTTATGATTATTTTTCCCTTTATATATATTAAAAATAGAAAAAAAAAACTTACCCTTCTGGCAAGTACCGTAAGCATAGATACTGCAGAAGGTGAATAATATGTTTACGCAGTTGCATAGCCGCACTGCTGTATGGTACAGGTATAACAAGTACGCTTGAGAAATAGTAGAATTAGACAGAAGGCTATAACGAGCCACCAGTAGTGGGTTAAGCATTAGATAAGGATATCTGAAACGTATAATACAACGCTTAGCGAATGGGGGCGCGACACGAAGGTAGATAAGACGCGGAATAAATTGAATGATTAGGAGAATTCTTATGTCTGTGCAAAAAATAAAAAAAAATACGTAACATAATATGAACGAAAAAAAAAAAGAACAGAGAGGGAAGTTCGCTTACTCTGCAAATCAGGCAATGTGATAAATTATCGAAAACGAGATGAATTTGAAAGGATCTTCCGTTTGAGAAAAATAAATAAATAAAAAACTGAACCCATTCTTACGTCAAAAATCCTGTATACTGACAATGAGATTAAAGTCGAGTCACTTTTCCTTATCGTTATGGTTTGTAAATATTGAATGTAACTAGGGCATAAGGCAAACGCGGTATAATAATTACACGAGTTTTATTCACCGCGTATAATTAGCTTTATATCGTTGTCAAACAGTATATATATATAGGACCATATATATATGTATATCTACACTTCGAAGCACGTACTCGCGTACTGCAGAACACAGAAGAAGTAAAAAAAAAAAAAATATATATATTTGTAGTTTTTTTTTAATTTTTTTTTTAATTAAAGGCAAAATGCTAAGAATGACGAGAAAAAAAAGTCGCGTACCTGCGTAATGTCTGCGAATTGACGGATATAACTACGTGACGTCACTGGCGACAATCGCGCGACAGACTTTGTGCACAAATAGATATACTATATATTTACAGCTGTATCATATTGAATTTTTTATCCAGATTCGATCGACTTTTAACCGTTTGGTTAACAGGATTTACTCATTCGCCTTTCTAATATCATTACTTTTTTTTTTTTTACTACAGAATCGCGGCGAGAACATGAATCAATGTTTCTAATGAATAGGGGAAATATATTATAGGAGATACTATATGTACTACATTTGTAATAGTAAATAAATAAACGTTTCTAATGGTCATAATTAGACATATGTGTTACTATAATATACATATATATTTATGGGAGACTAGGTTGAAGTTCCGAATTCGTTTGAGACGTTGAAGTTTGGAAAATCTAAATTCCGAAAGTCCATATCCTTGAAAGCTTAAAAATCTTAAAATTGAGGTCCATTTTTCAGGATGTGGTGGTAAAAATTTGTTCATTTTAATCGAGACCCTCTTTACGGAAATCAATTTTATCTATTTCACATTGATGTTATAAATAATTGATAGGATTTTGGAGTATTCTTTTTTTTCCAAAAAAGTAAATCTCAAGAAGAATAATTTGACCACTTATTGGTTTCGATATGATCAATGCAACATACGTGAATTTCAAATCTCGGTTTTTTTACCTTAAGGATCTTTAGCTGTAGAAATTTTGAACCCTTCGTTTCAAAGTTTATGAAATTAGCTACATAGACTTTCGGGAAATAACCTTTTCGAAAATTGCAATGACTCGGTGATATTCAAATTCGGAATTTTTACCGATCATAGGGTTTTAAAAATTCGGAACTTCGACCCGGTCTCGGGTTTCTCTAGTATAGATTAGATCCTTACGTCGTATGCAGGAACGTTTTCCTTGTCCCTTATAATAGGCGAGCTGTTTCTTGGAGCAATTAAAGCCATTTTTATACGGTGATTAATTATCATGCACTATTTCGTTTCTAATATTTTTATTTTCAATTTTCAATGATTATTATTTTCTTTTTTACTATTTTCCTTTCAACTTGTTTCACAGTTCTTCTTCTTTCAGTAGTTCACCAAATATCTTTTAATTCCTTCATCGTCGCCACGTTGTAGCTTATAGGTGTATAAATAATTTATCTTTCAGCGTACTTATTAGGTAACTATTGAAAGAAATATGGGATATTATAGTTCATAAGTTACGTGGATATCGTCGACTGCTGCTGCTGCTGTTGCAGGATTGGAAATAATTATTATATAAAAATCATAAACAGAATTTTAAAAGTAAAACCGGTAAATTTATAATAACGAAGACGAATACATACTACAACGAGAGACGTTTAAATCGCATATGTCCAATTGATTTACACAGAATTTTTCATGTATAGGTATTATACATGTTCGCTACATATTTGTACTCCAAAACTGTTTAAATAAAATAGTCAAATTTTGCTTTCGGACTAAAACCATATATGACGATGATTGGTATTCGAGGTCGTAATGCACACACAATACATTTGGTTACATAAATGCCACGTGAATACGAGAATCCTGCCACGAGCATACATAGCTATATATCTACATAATACGCCTTTCAATTCTCAATATTTAATTAACTTGCTGCAGGCAAATTACGTCGCTTCGTAATTACGTGAAAAATCAATTTTCGAATAAGCATAAAAGTGTTCTCGACAACGTTCTGTTGTTCTAATCAGATTCTAATTGATTCTTATACTTTGTTTTCTCATTATTATTTTTTTTAGAGTAACAAATTATGAAAGAAATTTCTGATTTTTTATTTTATTTGCTTCTTTTCTCTCTTATATTATTTAAAAGGAAAAGTTATAAATATGTGATTATGCTTTCGCAGTTTAACATATAAAAAATAAAAAAAATTATACAACGATACGACGACGTAATTTCTTTGTAATTCTCAGTCATGGTTACGATCAGCTGCTGCTGCTGCTGCTGCAAGCAACGCAAGGTTGTAACTTAATAAAAATAACGTCTACTATGCTGGTTATAATTTAATAAAATAATAATCTCCTTTACTTTCATAGATTCTTGCTTACATATTGACGTCATAGTCGGTCGTACAAACATATTCTTATTTTATTTTTATTTTTTTTTCTCAATTTTATTTATTACGTCAGTAATTAATACAAAAGGAAGACATCCCTTAATCACGTTATCATATAGCAAAAATTTATTCAATATACCCGAAATGTTGATCATCTTCAAATATTGCTAATTATTTTTATTTCCTCTTTATTCCCTTTAGCATGCGTATATCAGGATTCTCGTACGTATAATTAATCGAACTAACGTCCAGGTATATAATTCCACATGGATTTGATTATATAACATTTATCTCTTACTACAGCCTCCAGCTGAGATCAACAATCGATTATTTATTACGCAAAGTTACGTTAATCAAGGAAAGGAGAATTCTGTTTTATTCATAAAAACTAATAATAATAAAAGAAACTAATCATCATCGGGGTAAATTTTATTCGAATCATTAAATCGCTATAAGATCCCATATCAAAATCTGAAAGAATTTTCTTATTCTGTTTCCTATTACCACTTGTTACGTAGGTACTCCGAAATTTTTTCTTTTTTTTTTGTTTATCGAATATTAAATCTGCGTGATGATTATTTTGTATTTTCAATTGTCACGTTACTGTGACATGATAAATCATCATTATTTACTTAAAATTTTCACATTTTTTCACACAAATTTGTCTCTCGCTAATCCACTCAGAGTTTTATAAAGTAATAGTGAAAATAATCGGTTCGTCCCGAATGTCAGAGAGTCATTTTCGACGCTTTCGATAAATTCGTTCGAAAGTTTTGATTTTGATGTTTACAATACGGTTTTAAATCTCGAAACTAGTGAAAACGGCTAGACAACAGCAATAGTCGCTTCCGCCGGCCGACTACAGACTGAACGGCAAGCGGTGCTGTCAGCTTTTCTCCCTCTCTTCAATTTATTTCCCCTCCATATTACCGTATATATAAATATATATATATTCTCACCTTACTTTATCAAAACCGCGAATAGCGCGAATTTCTCTCTTATTTATCTCTCGCCATTTAGGAACAATATTTATTTTTAATTTCTTTTTCTATAACATACGGGAGATAAGAAAGAGCGTAGAAGCTGCGCAGCAGCAGCAGGAGGAGAAAAAAGACCGTTTAAATATTAATGCAGAACGTTTAACTCGGATGAGAGTTAAATGAAGCGAAAAATTTTCTTACTTTAGCTATACAATCCTGGAGAATTGTAAACGATAAATTAGTACTGCTTTCGCCTGTGAAAAGGAATAAGAATCTAAGCTATTTAACTGAAAACTAAGAGAAATGTATTCGGTTAATTCGATGTCGAGGCATTGATCTTGCCCAGACTACGAATCAGTGAAAGATAAAAAAAAAAGGAGAAGAAATTGTAATTTTATCAAATTTTTTGTACGTTTCATATGCTTAACAGTCCGCATATTATTCTGAGAGATGTAATTTTTCCATTTCGTTATCATTTTAATAATATAATTCAACGGTTTTATGGCGTGATTCTACAAGGGCTATTCTATTGCAGCTCTGTCTCTGTGTGTTTTCCAGGTGTAGAGATTACCCTGTTTGTTGGGGTGCGGCATGGGCATGGAGGGACGTAGGGACGTAGGTAATTATTATAGGAAGGTGTGGCAATTCTGCGGCTGTTTAACTACCAGCTACTAATGTAATCGACTAAAAGCAAGAAGGGAAAAACGCAGAAGGGAGCTAGAAGTTCGTCAACCCTAGGAAAGCACCAAGGTTTCAACAATCTCTGAAATAGTCTTTTTAGTATTCTTAATGCCAAATTATCTATACGAAGAATAGAAATATAGGCAAGATATGTATAAGGTTCAATATAACCCACGAGATTTGAAAAACCATGTAATAACAACAATTAATAGAAAACGCTACCGAAACTTCGAGAAAAATCGTTTTTTTTCCTCTGCGTCTAATCGCGGATGATTGACATTTCTTTTTTCAACACGCATACAACCAGGATCTGAAAATGGTATGAAGCGTTTTTTAATTGGACTTCGTTTAGTCACTTAAGGAAATTATAATGTTTTTTTTTTTTCAAAGATTCAGTGGCGTTTTCCCTTAACAGGTAAAACTGGCATAATTTTCCCAGAATGGTAATCAAAAATTGGAATATGATATCCCTTGCCATTTCCAGGTCTTCTGTAATCAGAATTCAGCGTTTTTCGCATGTTCCACGGTTTTTAAATGTTTTTAATTTCCAAATTCCCTGACTTTCCCGGGATTTACTGTTTTCAAATGATTCGTCGAAAAATGAAGATAGAAAATAAAATCATAATGTACGCCTCAATTCATGTAAAGAATTTTTGCAGATGTAATTAGCCAACATTTTCTGACCCCGAAGGATCAGTTTTTGTTATTTAGTTCTAGGATCAGATTAATGTACGATGGCGTAGTTGACCACTGCGAACTTCAATAGGTTTTGCGCGATCCGGTTTTATCGGTTTGCAAAAAAAGCGTTAGATGATCTAATGCGCTGTAAGCGAATGTTGGTGTTTGACTAGGCGATTAGGCGACGCTTAAAGATGATCTAATCAAGAAACCGGAAGATTCGCGTGCGTGAAAGCGAATGAAAACGAGTATTTTCGCTTGCCCACGTATAGTACGGTATAATTCGAACGATAAAATTGCATTAGGCGACAACCGGAGGTGAGTTTCCCGTGAAAATAAACAACAATTCATTTTTCTCTTCTTCTTCTTCTTCTTCGGAAACTTGTGCTGAACTTCCGACAGCTTTGAATATCCGGAATTCGTTTCTTTTCTTTTGAAATCCATTTAATTTTACTTTTCGCAGATTATGCGATAATCGAAAGCAAATTTATAATACAACAATTGACGATATAATATTATAGTCCCGTTATCTTGACCGCTTCTCTTTATTCGAATATCTACATCTATTGTTAATCTTAGATAAGTTCATTATACCTACTTCCGGATTTAGAACTTTATCGTTTCTTTTCGTTGAGGCAGGATAGAGAGATTTCGAATTTTAAAAATCCCAAACGTTAGAAATTCCGAATTTGAATATTTATTATTACCAACTCGCAGTTTTTAGAAAGGATATTTCTCCGAAAGTCTAGACAGCCGATTTCAAAAACTTCGAAAAAAAAAAACCACCTGAGATTCAATCGTCTCAAATGAATTCGAAATTTTTTTTTAAATCCTGAACTTCAACCCAGCCCCTTTCAGTTTGCCTATAGCCTCTTCTTCCTCCTTTTTCTTCTCCTTTCGGTGTTTTATGCAAACATAAAGGTGGGCGCGTATGTTTGCCTCGGTCGTCTCGTTTCCTGACATCTTGTCATGTCGATAAGAATAAACTGCGTAGTATGTAATATTATCTTATTAAACGAGTTTCTTACTACTATATACCTACTATGCATAAATAATTCTTTTGAGAAATGATTTTTATGCGAAAAAAATATAAGAAATAAAAATAAATTCACCAATTTTCAGCTGAGTTTCCCACTTTGGCCCAATCGCTCATAGCGAACGAGATAAATGGCTACTAAAAAGATTAATCCTAATCCCTCAGCTGTTCGAAAAGATGAATTAATAATTAAATAAATAAAATATGAAAATAGTGATAAATCGAAAAATTGATATATATTAATTATTGAAAGATATAAATAATTGCATTCGTATATATATTTGACGATCCTGTTCTGACGTCGTAACTTTATATACCTACAGCGTGACGTTATGCTGTTTAATTCTTGTCGGTGTTCTACCCACGCGGTAATTTGCACACAATAATTTTGGCCATTCGTTGATGACTAAATGGCCTGTATTATACTACGCGTAGCGAGATAAGAATAAAAATTTCATCGTTTAATATCTTCGTACCGCTATACGTGTGAGTACTTTACTATTCGTATTACAGCTGTATTATTTTTCTCGCACAATTTATTTCGACATAATAATATAATAATATACAGAGTAATTCATGCTACTCGATCTATATTCCGAGGATAGATTCCTTGTGAAATTCTAAGACTAAATATCCTTTGCCAAAAATTCGTAAACCTAATAGTTTCCGAGTTACAAAAGATTTTAGTCGACCAATCGCAGAACTTATAGGTGACTCAATATGGCCGACGACGAGTTTGAGTTGCGCAGTGATCCTAGACGGGTAACAAATGCACTATGCGATTGTCCGATTCAGATCTTCCGTAGCTCGGGAACTATTGTTCTCTCGACTTTACGGTAAAGTAAATTTATTCTTAGATTTTCGCGAGGAATCTACTCGCAAAATTTCAACCACTCAATCCGAATCACTCTGTATATATATTTGACTATGTTGTACATATCTTTTTTTGTACTATGTATAGAGATTTCGTACGTATAGGTACCTGTGTTAATACATCTGGGATGACGACTGAAACCAGTTTTTATGTAACGATATACGAAACGTTAGCGTATGCTGTACATACTAAACTCTCTCGATATCTGCGCTGCAGCAACGAATATGTATACTGTCAATAACAAGAATGTTTGCAAACATTGAGTACGCGGTCTTTATCGAATACTTGGGGACTGGCCTAGCCTAACGTGTCGATGACACAATCTCTATGTTACAAAATATATTCGAGTATATATATTTTCTGTATCATTTGTCAGATAGAAATTTCACCGATTAGTTATACACGACTGCGGCGTATTTTTACGTTTTTTTTTTACGATATAGTATATAAATTTTGTCTGCTGTGGCTGCAGATATAGCAAATTTCAGCTTGCATCAAGGGGTTGTACAGCAAATATTGTTAATTATATGGTTGCACGCTTTCTGCTCGCCCTTTGATCTCCGAATAAACAAATCGCATTATTATAACAAGAAGAAAGTGCTTTATTACAGTATATGTGCTGGTAAGAATATAGATATATCTAAAGTCGAGTCAAAAGATTGAGAGAAACAAAAAGTAAAAAAATTCGAAATGCTAATCAACCCGATTGTTCACATAATCGTATATCGCATGTGGCTAGAGATTCGGATCTTAGTCTCTATTGAAATTCTTTTTCTTATTCTTCTTAGAGTCAACTAGACACTCGTGTGACCGTGAAGACCGTTGAAATTAGATTAAAAAATTAAAATAATAATGATGATAAAATAAACGACCGTATTTTTTTTACGTTTACATCTTTCAGTAGACAACGGGGCACTTTTAACTTCATTTATAGATCGCTAAATAAGAAATGCAAAAACTTTTTTTCGATCTCTTGCAGGCAGAATTAATTCCGATCTTATTTAGCTTACGTTTAGTTTTTAGTAAACGTAATAAATTAAGAACGTTGTGATTTTTTATTCAATTTTTATACAGCTAATATGTTGTTTTTATTTTTTTATTTTAATGCATAATAATCTTTTCTTTTTTTTTTTCTTACGATCTAATATACGCAGAATTGTAGGAATTAGTTTTACCAGTAGAAGAGAATAGATCTATGCGCGTAGATTTTTCGTAGATCGATCTGAACCAGGTTACCCACGAGTTTCTAAATCATGATCATGATCTCGCTCGTTTATGCAGAGTTCGCTATTTTCCACTGATCATAGTCACTAACTTATCGACACTTTAACCAACCCTGTGTTACCATCGAGGAATTTATCTTTAATTTGAATTTGAATTTGGATTTTTCAAATTTCACTATCTCACGTCAAGTCCGATATAGTATTGTAATCTTATCGGTATAGATATCGGAGGATTTAAAACGTCAAAATAATTACAAAATATTATTTTACACTCGAAATTACAGAAAAATAAATAATACACACGCGTGAAAAAATCACACGTAATGTCAGCTGAAAAATCTCATCCAAAAATATAGATCGGGCATTAAAATTCCTACGAGATATCAGCTGTGCGTAAATTTCGAGGAATTTCTTGAGTAGTAATTCGATCAATGTCTAGAAGGGGCTTTTAGGCTTTATTAGAACTAAAAGTCAATCAGAAAATCCGTCGACTTGGGTTAATATTAATTTGCAAACATTATAACGTATAGGCCACGACTAGGCCTACCCTTTAATAATAAAATGAGGCAAGTTTTCTGTGATGAAAAGAGACTTGAAAAATATTCATAAGAAATAAGGATCTTAGATTTTATTTCAAAGGTTTTTAACGATTTGCGAATCTCTTTCTTCATAAATTCAAAAAAACATACTTTTTCCGGTTTTTTCACACAGAATAAAACTCGCCTATATTTCTTATCGCTCCGATATACCTTTCTACGTCACAAAAAATCGGCAAATCGGATACCCGAATAAGGAAGAGAAAAAAAAAATATATATCCTGACTCACCCGATCTTGAATCCTGATGTTTTCTTGTCCTCTTTTCAGGCTAGGAGCCCTAAGGACTTTACTAGTCGGTGGTGGTTCCATCATGGCTAAAGATCGTCTACAGGGTTACGGGGACCAGTTTAAAGAAAATAATTTCTTGTCAGGGTTTCATCCTCTCGTTTCAGGAGTGCGCGCTGCGTCGATCACTTCAGTTTCTAAAAGAATTTAAAAAATTACTCCATTAATTAATTAATTCATTAATTCACAGATTTTTCAATTTTTTTACACATTTTTTTCGTTTTTAAATAATATATTAGGTATTTATGTCGATGCAAATAACAATAGCAAATATATCTTCACAATAACGGTACTAGAATCATGTAATAATTATACCACCACGTTGTCGTCACAGAATACTGCGGGTACCTAGATATCTAGATATATTGGTGACGCGTTGATAATTATATGTTATATCACATATTGCAGACGATATTTACAACTGCAAACCGATATTGTGTATTCATAGAATCCGTATATCTACCTATATAGGTACGGTAGTTGAAGAAATATAAATGAAAAGCTATACCGATGAATGGTGTAATTTCGCGCAATGTGCATTCGATAAAAGAGAGAAGTGCGAAAAACGAAGTCCTTTTTTTTTTTTCTCTTTTTTTTCGCCCGAGGTCGTAATTTCGTTATTTCTTTTACCCTGTAAACATGTTATATCTATTCCGCACGTGAGGTACGTAGAGTATTTCTACGTTCGTATGGAAACGTGTCTGTGAAAGAAAAACGGCGTTACGCAATCGAGTAAAGTGCGGTCTCTGCTCTTGGGACGTTGAAGTTTGTGGTTTTGACAAAATATATATATATATATATATATAGATAAAAGTGGAAAGACTGGAGTATATGATAATTTATGCATAAGCTAAGGAGGAGGTAGTATTCTAATCACGTAGTTTCGGATAACCATTACCATTAAATTATTCGGATATCTATAATATATAAACCAGAAATCTTTCAAGTATTTCTGTGATACCGAAGAACAATTTCTTTCACCCGAATAATAAATATCCTCATTTCTTTAAACGCAAAGACATCTGCGTTGCAGTTATTGCAGTTTTTTTTTTTTCTGAAACGGTGCGAATACCACAAAAGGAACAAAGACAACAAATTATGCTTAAATAACTGGGAATCAGTTCGCGATTCGTTACATAAATATATATATATATATATATTATATACATATACCGGGGGTCGTTGGTACGGCTTCAAACTTGCAGACAAACAGTTATAGGTAAGTACCGACCATGCGGCATGAAATCGATACGAGACGATATTGGCCCGTGCGTGACGCGATTCTACCATTTAGCGGATAATTCCAAACAGTGGTACAACATTGTTCGGCTAACTTTCTTAATTGCAATGACCGTCACCTAATTATTTAATTTTAGATCGGAGAAACAGAATCGGAAATCGGGTTCACAGAGTCTGCTTGTTTTTTTTTTTTATGAAGGAATTGAAAGAATACGTGACAGATGTAGGATGAGATTTATTTTCAATGGTGTGATCATCGGTGAAACTGGTCGTTAATGAATATTAATTCTCGTTATTTCGCAGCGTATTATTCCACGCAGACTTATGTCTGTTGTTTCGCAAATCTTGCCTTAAGTAAAAACACAAATTATTTTCAAGGATTTATAGAATTTGAATAATTTTGGTAGAGAAAATCTGACAATGCAACTCCTAAACAGTATTGAGATTACAAGAAGTGGAAATCAAGTTAGAATTAGGATAAATATCCAATCAAAAATTCCTTCCTGTAAAATTTACTTCCGCTAAAAATATTCTGTGTAACGCTGCCAAAGAAATCCTTGCGCATTGCACTTTCATCGCAGAAGAATGAAATTCTTTTTTTCAATGCATGTATAATATAGTAATCTGAATTTTGGAGAGAGGAATTTTGGGATTAGATTTTCTTTTAGTAATTTTAAAACCAAAAAATCGTTCTTTATCAAAATTTCACCGAAGCTTCTTCTTTAATATGGAAAAACAGAAGATCCGAATTTGCAGTAATAATAAAATTAATAAACGGTCGATTTCATCGAGAATAAATATCATTTTATTCGATGCATAAACTATTATATCTGTATTTGGTGAAACTGGGCATAAGTAAATTAAATTGCTTGGCCGTTTGGAGCGATATTTCATGGTACGTATACATAAATTCGTACATTTGGTAAATTCGTTTTAAACTTTATCGAGTTATAGAATATTGAAATATTATTGGCTTCCAATCGGTTCTTGAAAATCGATGCCCACATATATCTATAATGCATATGCACCTATATCGTATATCTATAATATAACGACGACTGTAGATAACACATTATGAATCATGAAGTGTCTTCTTTGATCGAAATAACGTTTTGCAAATTGACTTTTCTGAAGACAATTCAATGCCATAATTATTATTGCTTTGTTTTGTTCGAAAATAGGCAAAAAAAAATAAAATGCGTGGGAAGCTTCACACACTGATTCGTTATCCCAGGATACATGCAAGAAAATTGATGATTGATCCCGTTGTTTCAAAAGCAGAAGACTTATCCAGTACATTAGTCGGAATTTAAAGAAAATTAGAGAAATTTTTGTAGGATTTGAAGGATTTTCAGGAACCCTGAGATATTATATCACGGTTTCGCGTATTCTTGGGAATCAACACATGGACATATATAGACGGGAAAGTACCCATACGTCGAATCAAAATCCACAAAGAAATAGATATGGGGAAATCCTATTGTATATTTGAGTTACAGACATACGTATTTAAGATTTCGATCCCCAGTTGGATGGCATTGCTTGTGCATAACGTATGTATACTTTCTTGTTGCGAAAATATATTTCAATAGAAGATATAGATCTAGCGAAGGCCCCCCGTCCGTATAGCATAAGATAAGTATGTAGTATGGTAGTGCTTACCTACATAAGAATTTTATATGAATCTAAAAGCTGCTTAGGTAGGATTTTTTCTACTCGAATAAACAGTGAGAGGTTCAAGGAATTTTTCCCTCAATTTTCACGTTATTTTCAATTCTCAGCTGCAGCTGATTAACAGCGAAAAAATAAAAAAAACATTCGCCCACGAATTGCACCGTCTAAAAATAAGATTCGGAGAAGAGATGAACCACCCTCTGCAGTTTGGCAAAACAAATCAATCCAAGATCGCTGTACTTACGAGTTACGATGATTTTTTTTTTTTTTTTTATACACGCTCGTCAGTTTTTAACAGACTTTTTAAACACTCGGTTATAACAGACCGGAAATTTTCGCGTATATTTCTCAATTCCACATACACATGTCCATGTTTAACTTTCGATTGAACGTCGTCACGATTTACTCCGAAATTACGTATAAAGCCAGAAAATCACAACTCCGATAATTTCAATAATTCAAGGTGTCTACCAGCAAACTGATTTATCACTCCAGAACATTTCCACCTTACATATACGTTCATATCCGCAAATTCGATTTTTCTTTTTTTCATCTATTTAAATTCTAATCAACGATCAAAATTTCGGCTATCAATTACCACATTATATCGGCGCAGAAGATAAGCGGATAATTTATATCATGATTTTGTCACATATTGTCCACGATGACGTATCGTAGGTACTAATTATTAATTACCGTGCTATGAAATTATGAATATTGATTGAGGAAACCGATCATACACTAATAATTAAAGCTTCTTCGTAGTTATTATCAAGACAGAATTTCGAATCTCATTTCATTCAAAAGGAATGAATAAAATTAAAAGTTACATATATGAATCGAAATAGCGATAAGTGTAATTAATCCGGCGTAAAAAAAACTTGTCGACAAAGGTACTTCTTATGTTATAATTATAACTCTCTTTTTCTATTTTCTCTTTTAAAACGTTGCGCCTAGTATATATGTATATATGCATATATAAACATATACTTACGGTGAAAATTAGTTTGATTTCTCTTAGATTGAAGGTAATAAAGCAGAAAAATTTTTTTAAGAAAAATTAAACACCCTCCCACGGTCGTCCATATAAGTAAATACATGTAGTGTATATAAATATTCGTGACTCCATTTTTCAAGGATATAACAAACACGAATGTTACAGTCGCACAGATTTGCAAACGAGTCACTTTCCCAACGGACAATCGCTAGGAATCTTGGAAGGAATTTATATTAATATATCCTGTTCGCCCACCACTGGTTTATGTTGTTTAGCGATCCGTCCCTTTGTTCATCTGTTTCTTCCTTTTTTCCTTATTTCTTATAAAGGCCGAAGAATTCCTTGAACGATACTAAAATTCTTCTCAAAGTCTCGACGAGGCAAGCTGTGCAGACGTAACGTGTCCTTCTTGCGAAATGGTGCATCACCAAACTATCTATTCACTTCGCTCGATCGAAATGCCCACTTATTCGATTCAGCAGATCAAATAATAGCTCTTCGTTTCTTCTAATGTACATTAATACGTTACGTAACCTTATGCCCGAACCTATAGATACGCAAACTATAAATAGTATAATTAATATTAATATTTTATCCGTGAAATTAACGGGCTATGAAACGGAAAGGTGCGGCTTTGCAGATCTCGAGTTGCATTGTGCAAAATCAGATTACGATTTTATAGATTTCAATACATTCGACTATCATTTCGCTGATATATTTCATCAGCATTTTTGTATTTCGTATAAATACTCGAAATCATTAAACTGATAAATTCGAGAATGTATTTCTACACACCTGCATACGACATAAAACAGAAATTACTGCAAGTTAGATACTCAGTTCTGTGTGAACTGATAAGAAATGCAGTTATACCTATGCTTCGAGTCATTAGTCGGCCTTGTACAAGGCTAAGTTCAATATACAGTTTTTTTTTAATAAATATATCGAATCATTTCATTCCTCGAATCTTATCGAAGATAAGAATTATAATTATAAGATTAATTCCGATATTAATTTTTTTTTTATTTTACATTCGAAATACGACGGAGTTAGGGAAACAGAGAGAGAGAGATAGGGAAAGATGTAAGAATAAGAAAAGCGAGAATTAAGAACGTGAATAAAATATAATTTGAAAACCTGTTAAAGCGTGGGAGTTAAGCCTCAAAAATCTGGTATAAATTGAAAATTTAACGAGTTGGTGCTGCGGTCCCACCGGGGATCAACTCGGTCTTCGTTCGGTCGAGCAACTTTAGACCTTTTTCCATTCTTTTCTATAGACTTTGGCAAAGAGAGCGTGAGAGAGTCGGTGACCTAGCCTAGTGAATATAATAGCTCCTAGTCTCGGCACTAGCATAGTCTTAGTACATATTCGCTCTTTGCTGTATAAACTGCAACCTCGCTGTACGGTGTACCTTTACTCATTTAGTTATATAGTCCCCTTTCACACATCTATAGGTACGACAAACCGCATTCACCACAGCCCTCCGGAATGCATCCATACATACGATATATGAGAATCTGGTAGCTGCAGATCTTAGCCCTATGATTTAAAAATCGTGAAAAATTGCACGAAAAAAAGTCAAGTTGAGAGATTAATCTATGAAGTTTTGATGTATAACAGTGAGATCACTTGTTTCGCGACATTGAAGTATGTGAGAGAATTTTGAGAGGGCAGCCCACCCTTGCAAAATGAAAAAAAAAAACAGTTTATTCTATGAATTCATGCGACTGGGTTGAAGTTCCGAATTCCGAATTCGTTTAGGATGATTCCGAATTTTCATGAAAATGTTCAGGTTCAAAACATTGAAATTCTGAAAGGCCGGAATACAGACAAGCTCAAAGATCTGAAGACCTCCGAAAGCTTAAAAATGTGAAAATTTCGATCTCATAATCGGTTCATAATCGATCATTTCGATGTCATAAATAATTGATAAGATTTCAATCGGTGGGCAAAAAAAAAAAAAACGATACAATTCATTGATTGGGATATAATTTTCCCAAAGAACAAGACTGTAAAAGAAACAAAAAAAAAAGAAATTTCCTCCCCATATATCTTCAGGGGTGTAAATCTATTATTATCACTATACGACGTATGGATATATATAAAAATTCATTTTCCACTTTGTCGAAGAGTAGTAGGTACGTGAGATGTGAGATGTGTGCCTTTGGAATCCCTAGTGTATTTGAAAAAGTCCCTCATGGGTTGAACGCCGCAACGCGTGGTTTCTTCATCGTGGTATTGTCATTGCCAAGGCTTACCACCGAGCCTGTAACTTGGCCCCGTCTCTGACTCTTGGCGCATTGTGCGTACGTATATCTATCTATGTATGTGTATGGTATGTATGTGGGTATGTATAATGCATGTATGCATTTATGTACATATAGATGGAGATAGGTAGGTGTACGACCCCGACCACGAGTTCGACTTGGTCTTAGTCTTCGATACGTGACTTGCGCTCCAAACGATCCACGCGCGACTGGACCAGACTGAAATACATATACCTAGATAGAGAGAAAGACGCGTTAGAGAGAGAAGAAAGAAGAAAAGAAGTAGAAAAAAAAAAAAAAAAAAGGTAAGAAGGTAAAGACAGAAAGAAACCCGCGGAGATCCGCGGCTGGTTCCGATCCTCGGTGCTGACCGAAGAAGATGAGACTGTAAAAGGAAACTAACGATCTTATACTATACCGAGCTGACGAGTTACTTGACATCTCGTATCACCGAGAAAGATAGCACTGCAGAGATCCCAGAGTTCTACACGAGCGGAACACTATAACTAGTCGGCAAGTTATCGAGATAAGATTGTAACTTCACCATCATCACGTCTTCTTCGCGCCCCAGTTTTCGGCTCATTCATTTTTCATGCGTTTTTAAAGAAACGATGAAATAGGAAAAAAAAAAGTAAATTAAAAGAAAAAAAAAGAAAATTAGGGCAGTGGTATGAAAGAAATTAATCTATCGATAAGGAATCACACTAATCTTTCACAGATATAATTAGAAGAAATTTAATTTCAAAAGATTTATCGTAACGATATTTTCTGGGATTTGGAAAAGGCATGAATGAATTTATTCTTCTCATATGATTTTTGGAAATCACATTTTGTCCTCATATTTGAACTTTCTTTTCTTTTTAGTTAATTAAAATAACGTTTTTTTTTTTCCTCTCTTTTTTTAATGAGATTATATTGCTGTAAAGATCTACAGCAGATATTAAATAAGTTTATAATATTTTATAAGAACTTTTTCCGATCGAAATTAATTTCCAAATAAACTGATTTGTAATAAGAACTTCTAGGATAAAGTAAAAAAAATTAAAAAATGCTGTAAATGTTCTAAAGATTTATGAAAATGGCTAAATAAATGAAATAAAAAGATTGAATTACCTCATTACGATGTTTTTTTAGTAATGAAGAAACGGTTGTTTTTTTTTTTTCTTTTTTCTTTTTCTTACCAAGTATTAAGAATTCGTGCGCCTTATGGTCAATGACTAATTCGACTTTGTCGAGACTTCCGCATAGTTCGCACGAAAAACGAAGTCGTTGCCCCTGCAGGCGAATTGTATTCGTTATAAGTTCTCGGTTTGTGAGGAAAGACATATATATACGAGTAGGTAGGCATTGTCTGTTAATATTTCTCATACGTAAATAGAATAATGTTTCGTGTAACGCGAGTAAGATTGTTATAAGCTATAGAAGTTCTATAGGATTAGTTATTGAAAGAATGTGAAACAAAAATAAAAAAAGAGTTCTAATTTTAATTCCAACGATAAGATATATTAATTACTGTTTAGTAATCCGCTTAGAGAGAAGATTGAACGTTCTTTATAGTACTAATGACGTCAAAGCAGCTATACGATATCTATATAAACAGTAATGAATTTTTCACCGTCTCGTGTACCTATACCTCTTTGTTAAAATATTTTCTTTACTTAACTCCCTCGTGCAATGCCTCGAAACGTTGCTTTTGATTCGTCATTAATTCCTACACAAGCATATATACATCTACAATATGCGTCATAAGGTATACGCTGCAAAGTGTTAACTACGCTCTTTATGCGTACTTACTGTGTGATTAAAATCCATCTCAAAAGATTTTTCACACCGTTGTTGATTTACTTGAATAGCTTTAGAAAATAAATCGCGCTTTAAAACGCTGCTATACTTTCATTCAATTCTTGGTCAATTTTGCACCAAATATTGTAAATTTTCAAAATTACTTCGTTTACGTGCGAAGAGTCAAGTATCCGATTTTTTATTTATTTTTTTTTCTAAAACAAGACGATTGAATAGAATTGATTTTTGTTATAGCCGGGCTTATCGATCTGAAATAAAACCAACTAAGTTGTATTTTATTATAGCTGCGGAATAGCTTTGGGTCAGCTAAATCGTATAATAAGATCGTTTTACTCAAGGTGAGGTACTTATCTGTGTTATAAACTCGCGAGTAGAATGGAATAGGTATGAGTATAGGTAAGTAATATTGTTATAGAAATTCTATCGTTTTATAGTATTTAGGTCACAATGAATCTTTGAACATAGAAGAAAAAGAAGAATGAAGAAAAAAAAAAAAGATTAAGAAGAAGAGCGCCGTGTGATATGAGTTATATTATGTGATGGCAGAGAGAAAGAAATCTACATATTTCATTGTTAGACATATCGCGATTGTGAAAAAGAGGATCCCCCTGGCCAGGTTCGAGAAAAATTGGTGTAGAAATTCGGTGAGATTATATTTTTACAAGGTACTCGAAAGCAACGAGTACTTAGGTATAATTGAAAAGCAAAAAGATTTCTGAAGAGTGTAATGGACCCTGAATTAGCGAAACTCGACTACAACACGGAGTACCCAATTGAACTTGAAGTTGATATACCTCGCCAGCTATACCTGTACTCAGATTTTTTTTCTAACAGAGATGTAATAGTTTGATGTGAAATTTATATACAGTTACGCGGTTGAAATTAAACAGACTGGATAATTACTTTTATTATTATTTTTAATTGTCAGTTGATTTAGCAACCGATTAATTATGACACAATTTAATCTGAACAAAGATTTGAGATTAGTATTATGTCCAAATACACGATTGCGCGAGTATAACAATAGCTTCAATAGACAATCTCGACTTTCGTGTGATTCGCAATATATATATGTATATGTATAGCTGCAACACAATTCCGTAAGGAAAAGAAAAAGAAAAAAATCTTATAACACAGGACTTGTGAAAAAAAAAGAACAGTAAAAAACACACCTTTATCAATATCATAATATGATCTTAGAATTGGAGAATTAATTACCCCTCAATAAGGGTGGACAGAAAAAAATTGCATAGGTATAGGCGGAGAAATAAGATTCATCAAGAAAAGTATGAAAACCATTTTTTCGTTTTTTGTTATTTAATTTATTCAAATCGCCGGTTTACTTTAAACGGGTATGTCCAGTTATACGTATGTGCATGCAATACACGTGGTCGAACGGAGGTGAGGTGTACATATTATACCTATACCTATACCTATATCACCTGCAGAAAGGCTAGAGAAACAAAGCAACGGAGTCTTCTCCTCTGTACGTATTCGAAAGCGAAAAAAAGAGAAGGCACTACCGTTTTTAGTTCTTTTCATTTCTTACATTCTTACTTTTTTAGATATATTTTGTTGTTCTTTCCTTTCTATCTTTACTTTACGGGGTATGAATTTCTTATCAAACGAAAGAGCGTCTGCACGCCCTGCAAGAGATAGCCGAACATCGATACTTTTCGTCGATCCGAATGGGAGTCAAAGGTGATCTGAAGGATCCAGCCTCTGGTCGAGGTCGATTTCGGGATGAAAATCTCTATTTCGGCTCAAAATCCGCGATTCATTAGTCCTAGGGGTATGAATTTCTTATCGAACGAAAGAGAGTCTCACGCACTTCACGAAAAGGCCAAACATCGATACTTTTATTCGATCCAAGGTAGTTTGAAAGGTGAACTGAAGGATCTAGCGTCCGTTCGACGTCGATTCCGGGATGAAAATCTCTTTTTCCGCTCAAAATCCGCGATTTATTAGTCCGTGGGGTATAAATTTCCTATCAAACGAAAGAGCGTTTCACGCACTTCAAGAAAAGGCCGAACATCGATACTCTCATTCGACCCGAGGTGGTTTGAAAGGTGAACTGAAGGATCTAGCGTCCGTTCGACGTCGATTCCGGGATGAAAATCTCTTTTTCCGCTCAAAATCCGCGATTTATTAGTCCGTGGGGTATAAATTTCCTATCAAACGAAAGAGCGTTTCACGCACTTCAAGAAAAGGCCGAACATCGATACTCTCATTCGACCCGAGGTGGTTTGAAAGGTGAACTGAAGGATCTAGCGTCCGTTCGACGTCGATTCCGGGATGAAAATCTCTTTTTCCGCTCAAAATCCGCGATTTATTAGTCCGTGGGGTATAAATTTCCTATCAAACGAAAGAGCGTTTCACGCACTTCAAGAAAAGGCCGAACATCGATACTCTCATTCGACCCGAGGTGGTTTGAAAGGTGAACTGAAGGATCTAGCGTCCGTTCGACGTCGATTCCGGGATGAAAATCTCTTTTTCCGCTCAAAATCCGCGATTTATTAGTCCGTGGGGTATAAATTTCCTATCAAACGAAAGAGCGTTTCACGCACTTCAAGAAAAGGCCGAACATCGATACTCTCATTCGATCCGAGGTGGTTTGAAAGGTGAACTGAAGGATCTAGCGTCCGTTCGACGTCGATTCCGGGATGAAAATCTCTTTTTCCGCTCAAAATCCGCGATTTATTAGTCCGTGGGGTATAAATTTCCTATCAAACGAAAGAGCGTTTCACGCACTTCAAGAAAAGGCCGAACATCGATACTCTCATTCGATCCGAGGTGGTTTGAAAGGTGAACTGAAGGATCTAGCGTCCGTTCGACGTCGATTCCGGGATGAAAATCTCTTTTTCCGCTCAAAATCCGCGATTTATTAGTCCGTGGGGTATAAATTTCCTATCAAACGAAAGAGCGTTTCACGCACTTCAAGAAAAGGCCGAACATCGATACTCTCATTCGATCCGAGGTGGTTTGAAAGGTGAACTGAAGGATCTAGCGTCCGTTCGACGTCGATTCCGGGATGAAAATCTCTTTTTCCGCTCAAAATCCGCGATTTATTAGTCCGTGGGGTATAAATTTCCTATCAAACGAAAGAGCGTTTCACGCACTTCAAGAAAAGGCCGAACATCGATACTCTCATTCGATCCGAGGTGGTTTGAAAGGTGAACTGAAGGATCTAGCGTCCGTTCGACGTCGATTCCGGGATGAAAATCTCTTTTTCCGCTCAAAATCCGCGATTTATTAGTCCGTGGGGTATAAATTTCCTATCAAACGAAAGAGCGTTTCACGCACTTCAAGAAAAGGCCGAACATCGATACTCTCATTCGACCCGAGGTGGTTTGAAAGGTGAACTGAAGGATCTAGCGTCCGTTCGACGTCGATTCCGGGATGAAAATCTCTTTTTCCGCTCAAAATCCGCGATTTATTAGTCCGTGGGGTATAAATTTCCTATCAAACGAAAGAGCGTTTCACGCACTTCAAGAAAAGGCCGAACATCGATACTCTCATTCGACCCGAGGTGGTTTGAAAGGTGAACTGAAGGATCTAGCGTCCGTTCGACGTCGATTCCGGGATGAAAATCTCTTTTTCCGCTCAAAATCCGCGATTTATTAGTCCGTGGGGTATAAATTTCCTATCAAACGAAAGAGCGTTTCACGCACTTCAAGAAAAGGCCGAACATCGATACTCTCATTCGATCCGAGGTGGTTTGAAAGGTGAACTGAAGGATCTAGCGTCCGTTCGACGTCGATTCCGGGATGAAAATCTCTTTTTCCGCTCAAAATCCGCGATTTATTAGTCCGTGGGGTATAAATTTCCTATCAAACGAAAGAGCGTTTCACGCACTTCAAGAAAAGGCCGAACATCGATACTCTCATTCGACCCGAGGTGGTTTGAAAGGTGAACTGAAGGATCTAGCGTCCGTTCGACGTCGATTCCGGGATGAAAATCT
Source organism: Tenthredo notha (assembly GCA_914767705.2). NCBI lineage: Eukaryota > Metazoa > Arthropoda > Insecta > Hymenoptera > Tenthredinidae > Tenthredo > Tenthredo notha. The sequence continues at coordinate 16,344,222 of OU611906.1, forward strand.
CTTTTTCCGCTCAAAATCCGCGATTTATTAGTCCGTGGGGTATAAATTTCCTATCAAACGAAAGAGCGTTTCACGCACTTCAAGAAAAGGCCGAACATCGATACTCTCATTCGATCCGAGGTGGTTTGAAAGGTGAACTGAAGGATCTAGCGTCCGTTCGACGTCGATTCCGGGATGAAAATCTCTTTTTCCGCTCAAAATCCGCGATTTATTAGTCCGTGGGGTATAAATTTCCTATCAAACGAAAGAGCGTTTCACGCACTTCAAGAAAAGGCCGAACATCGATACTCTCATTCGATCCGAGGTGGTTTGAAAGGTGAACTGAAGGATCTAGCGTCCGTTCGACGTCGATTCCGGGATGAAAATCTCTTTTTCCGCTCAAAATCCGCGATTTATTAGTCCGTGGGGTATAAATTTCCTATCAAACGAAAGAGCGTTTCACGCACTTCAAGAAAAGGCCGAACATCGATACTCTCATTCGACCCGAGGTGGTTTGAAAGGTGAACTGAAGGATCTAGCGTCCGTTCGACGTCGATTCCGGGATGAAAATCTCTTTTTCCGCTCAAAATCCGCGATTTATTAGTCCGTGGGGTATAAATTTCCTATCAAACGAAAGAGCGTTTCACGCACTTCAAGAAAAGGCCGAACATCGATACTCTCATTCGACCCGAGGTGGTTTGAAAGGTGAACTGAAGGATCTAGCGTCCGTTCGACGTCGATTCCGGGATGAAAATCTCTTTTTCCGCTCAAAATCCGCGATTTATTAGTCCGTGGGGTATAAATTTCCTATCAAACGAAAGAGCGTTTCACGCACTTCAAGAAAAGGCCGAACATCGATACTCTCATTCGATCCGAGGTGGTTTGAAAGGTGAACTGAAGGATCTAGCGTCCGTTCGACGTCGATTCCGGGATGAAAATCTCTTTTTCCGCTCAAAATCCGCGATTTATTAGTCCGTGGGGTATAAATTTCCTATCAAACGAAAGAGCGTTTCACGCACTTCAAGAAAAGGCCGAACATCGATACTCTCATTCGATCCGAGGTGGTTTGAAAGGTGAACTGAAGGATCTAGCGTCCGTTCGACGTCGATTCCGGGATGAAAATCTCTTTTTCCGCTCAAAATCCGCGATTTATTAGTCCGTGGGGTATAAATTTCCTATCAAACGAAAGAGCGTTTCACGCACTTCAAGAAAAGGCCGAACATCGATACTCTCATTCGACCCGAGGTGGTTTGAAAGGTGAACTGAAGGATCTAGCGTCCGTTCGACGTCGATTCCGGGATGAAAATCTCTTTTTCCGCTCAAAATCCGCGATTTATTAGTCCGTGGGGTATAAATTTCCTATCAAACGAAAGAGCGTTTCACGCACTTCAAGAAAAGGCCGAACATCGATACTCTCATTCGATCCGAGGTGGTTTGAAAGGTGAACTGAAGGATCTAGCGTCCGTTCGACGTCGATTCCGGGATGAAAATCTCTTTTTCCGCTCAAAATCCGCGATTTATTAGTCCGTGGGGTATAAATTTCCTATCAAACGAAAGAGCGTTTCACGCACTTCAAGAAAAGGCCGAACATCGATACTCTCATTCGACCCGAGGTGGTTTGAAAGGTGAACTGAAGGATCTAGCGTCCGTTCGACGTCGATTCCGGGATGAAAATCTCTTTTTTCCGCTCAAAATCCGCGATTTATTAGTCCGTGGGGTATAAATTTCCTATCAAACGAAAGAGCGTTTCACGCACTTCAAGAAAAGGCCGAACATCGATACTCTCATTCGACCCGAGGTGGTTTGAAAGGTGAACTGAAGGATCTAGCGTCCGTTCGACGTCGATTCCGGATGAAAATCTCTTTTTTCCGCTCAAAATCCGCGATTTATTAGTCCGTGGGGTATAAATTTCCTATCAAACGAAAGAGCGTTTCACGCACTTCAAGAAAAGGCCGAACATCGATACTCTCATTCGATCCGAGGTGGTTTGAAAAGGTGAACTGAAGGATCTAGCGTCCGTTCGACGTCGATTCCGGGATGAAAATCTCTTTTTCCGCTCAAAATCCGCGATTTATTAGTCCGTGGGGTATAAATTTCCTATCAAACGAAAGAGCGTTTCACGCACTTCAAGAAAAGGCCGAACATCGATACCTCATTCGACCCGAGGTGGTTTGAAAGGTGAACTGAAGGATCTAGCGTCCGTTCGACGTCGATTCCGGGATGAAAATCTCTTTTTCCGCTCAAAATCCGCGATTTATTAGTCCGTGGGGTATAAATTTCCTATCAAACGAAAGAGCGTTTCACGCACTTCAAGAAAAGGCCGAACATCGATACTCTCATTCGATCCGAGGTGGTTTGAAAGGTGAACTGAAGGATCTAGCGTCCGTTCGACGTCGATTCCGGGATGAAAATCTCTTTTTCCGCTCAAAATCCGCGATTTATTAGTCCGTGGGGTATAAATTTCCTATCAAACGAAAGAGCGTTTCACGCACTTCAAGAAAAGGCCGAACATCGATACTCTCATTCGACCCGAGGTGGTTTGAAAGGTGAACTGAAGGATCTAGCGTCCGTTCGACGTCGATTCCGGGATGAAAATCTCTTTTTCCGCTCAAAATCCGCGATTTATTAGTCCGTGGGGTATAAATTTCCTATCAAACGAAAGAGCGTTTCACGCACTTCAAGAAAAGGCCGAACATCGATACTCTCATTCGATCCCGAGGTGGTTTGAAAGGTGAACTGAAGGATCTAGCGTCCGTTCGACGTCGATTCCGGGATGAAAATCTCTTTTTCCGCTCAAAATCCGCGATTTATTAGTCCGTGGGGTATAAATTTCCTATCAAACGAAAGAGCGTTTCACGCACTTCAAGAAAAGGCCGAACATCGATACTCTCATTCGATCCGAGGTGGTTTGAAAGGTGAACTGAAGGATCTAGCGTCCGTTCGACGTCGATTCCGGGATGAAAATCTCTTTTTCCGCTCAAAATCCGCGATTTATTAGTCCGTGGGGTATAAATTTCCTATCAAACGAAAGAGCGTTTCACGCACTTCAAGAAAAGGCCGAACATCGATACTCTCATTCGATCCGAGGTGGTTTGAAAGGTGAACTGAAGGATCTAGCGTCCGTTCGACGTCGATTCCGGGATGAAAATCTCTTTTTCCGCTCAAAATCCGCGATTTATTAGTCCGTGGGGTATAAATTTCCTATCAAACGAAAGAGCGTTTCACGCACTTCAAGAAAAGGCCGAACATCGATACTCTCATTCGATCCGAGGTGGTTTGAAAGGTGAACTGAAGGATCTAGCGTCCGTTCGACGTCGATTCCGGGATGAAAATCTCTTTTTCCGCTCAAAATCCGCGATTTATTAGTCCGTGGGGTATAAATTTCCTATCAAACGAAAGAGCGTTTCACGCACTTCAAGAAAAGGCCGAACATCGATACTCTCATTCGACCCGAGGTGGTTTGAAAGGTGAACTGAAGGATCTAGCGTCCGTTCGACGTCGATTCCGGGATGAAAATCTCTTTTTCCGCTCAAAATCCGCGATTTATTAGTCCGTGGGGTATAAATTTCCTATCAAACGAAAGAGCGTTTCACGCACTTCAAGAAAAGGCCGAACATCGATACTCTCATTCGACCCGAGGTGGTTTGAAAGGTGAACTGAAGGATCTAGCGTCCGTTCGACGTCGATTCCGGGATGAAAATCTCTTTTTCCGCTCAAAATCCGCGATTTATTAGTCCGTGGGGTATAAATTTTCCTATCAAACGAAAGAGCGTTTCACGCACTTCAAGAAAAGGCCGAACATCGATACTCTCATTCGACCCGAGGTGGTTTGAAAGGTGAACTGAAGGATCTAGCGTCCGTTCGACGTCGATTCCGGGATGAAAATCTCTTTTTCCGCTCAAAATCCGCGATTTATTAGTCCGTGGGGTATAAATTTCCTATCAAACGAAAGAGCGTTTCACGCACTTCAAGAAAAGGCCGAACATCGATACTCTCATTCGACCCGAGGTGGTTTGAAAGGTGAACTGAAGGATCTAGCGTCCGTTCGACGTCGATTCCGGGATGAAAATCTCTTTTTTCCGCTCAAAATCCGCGATTTATTAGTCCGTGGGGTATAAATTTCCTATCAAACGAAAGAGCGTTTCACGCACTTCAAGAAAAGGCCGAACATCGATACTCTCATTCGACCCGAGGTGGTTTGAAAGGTGAACTGAAGGATCTAGCGTCCGTTCGACGTCGATTCCGGGATGAAAATCTCTTTTTCCGCTCAAAATCCGCGATTTATTAGTCCGTGGGGTATAAATTTCCTATCAAACGAAAGAGCGTTTCACGCACTTCAAGAAAAGGCCGAACATCGATACTCTCATTCGACCCGAGGTGGTTTTGAAATGTGAACTGAAGGATCTAGCGTCCGTTCGACGTCGATTCCGGGATGAAAATCTCTTTTTCCGCTCAAAATCCGCGATTTATTAGTCCGTGGGGTATAAATTTCCTATCAAACGAAAGAGCGTTTCACGCACTTCAAGAAAAGGCCGAACATCGATACTCTCATTCGACCCGAGGTGGTTTGAAAGGTGAACTGAAGGATCTAGCGTCCGTTCGACGTCGATTCCGGGATGAAAATCTCTTTTTCCGCTCAAAATCCGCGATTTATTAGTCCGTGGGGTATAAATTTCCTATCAAACGAAAGAGCGTTTCACGCACTTCAAGAAAAGGCCGAACATCGATACTCTCATTCGACCCGAGGTGGTTTGAAAGGTGAACTGAAGGATCTAGCGTCCGTTCGACGTCGATTCCGGGATGAAAATCTCTTTTTCCGCTCAAAATCCGCGATTTATTAGTCCGTGGGGTATAAATTTCCTATCAAACGAAAGAGCGTTTCACGCACTTCAAGAAAAGGCCGAACATCGATACTCTCATTCGACCCGAGGTGGTTTGAAAGGTGAACTGAAGGATCTAGCGTCCGTTCGACGTCGATTCCGGGATGAAAATCTCTTTTTCCGCTCAAAATCCGCGATTTATTAGTCCGTGGGGTATAAATTTCCTATCAAACGAAAGAGCGTTTCACGCACTTCAAGAAAAGGCCGAACATCGATACTCTCATTCGACCCGAGGTGGTTTGAAAGGTGAACTGAAGGATCTAGCGTCCGTTCGACGTCGATTCCGGGATGAAAATCTCTTTTTCCGCTCAAAATCCGCGATTTATTAGTCCGTGGGGTATAAATTTCCTATCAAACGAAAGAGCGTTTCACGCACTTCAAGAAAAGGCCGAACATCGATACTCTCATTCGATCCGAGGTGGTTTGAAAGGTGAACTGAAGGATCTAGCGTCCGTTCGACGTCGATTCCGGGATGAAAATCTCTTTTTCCGCTCAAAATCCGCGATTTATTAGTCCGTGGGGTATAAATTTCCTATCAAACGAAAGAGCGTTTCACGCACTTCAAGAAAAGGCCGAACATCGATACTCTCATTCGATCCGAGGTGGTTTGAAAGGTGAACTGAAGGATCTAGCGTCCGTTCGACGTCGATTCCGGGATGAAAATCTCTTTTTCCGCTCAAAATCCGCGATTTATTAGTCCGTGGGGTATAAATTTCCTATCAAACGAAAGAGCGTTTCACGCACTTCAAGAAAAGGCCGAACATCGATACTCTCATTCGACCCGAGGTGGTTTGAAAGGTGAACTGAAGGATCTAGCGTCCGTTCGACGTCGATTCCGGGATGAAAATCTCTTTTTCCGCTCAAAATCCGCGATTTATTAGTCCGTGGGGTATAAATTTCCTATCAAACGAAAGAGCGTTTCACGCACTTCAAGAAAAGGCCGAACATCGATACTCTCATTCGACCCGAGGTGGTTTGAAAGGTGAACTGAAGGATCTAGCGTCCGTTCGACGTCGATTCCGGGATGAAAATCTCTTTTTCCGCTCAAAATCCGCGATTTATTAGTCCGTGGGGTATAAATTTCCTATCAAACGAAAGAGCGTTTCACGCACTTCAAGAAAAGGCCGAACATCGATACTCTCATTCGAGCCCGAGGTGGTTTGAAAGGTGAACTGAAGGATCTAGCGTCCGTTCGACGTCGATTCCGGGATGAAAATCTCTTTTTCCGCTCAAAATCCGCGATTTATTAGTCCGTGGGGTATAAATTTCCTATCAAACGAAAGAGCGTTTCACGCACTTCAAGAAAAGGCCGAACATCGATACTCTCATTCGATCGAGGTGGTTTGAAAGGTGAACTGAAGGATCTAGCGTCCGTTCGACGTCGATTCCGGGATGAAAATCTCTTTTTCCGCTCAAAATCCGCGATTTATTAGTCCGTGGGGTATAAATTTCCTATCAAACGAAAGAGCGTTTCACGCACTTCAAGAAAAGGCCGAACATCGATACTCTCATTCGATCCGAGGTGGTTTGAAAGGTGAACTGAAGGATCTAGCGTCCGTTCGACGTCGATTCCGGGATGAAAATCTCTTTTTCCGCTCAAAATCCGCGATTTATTAGTCCGTGGGGTATAAATTTCCTATCAAACGAAAGAGCGTTTCACGCACTTCAAGAAAAGGCCGAACATCGATACTCTCATTCGACCCGAGGTGGTTTGAAAGGTGAACTGAAGGATCTAGCGTCCGTTCGACGTCGATTCCGGGATGAAAATCTCTTTTTCCGCTCAAAATCCGCGATTTATTAGTCCGTGGGGTATAAATTTCCTATCAAACGAAAGAGCGTTTCACGCACTTCAAGAAAAGGCCGAACATCGATACTCTCATTCGATCCGAGGTGGTTTGAAAGGTGAACTGAAGGATCTAGCGTCCGTTCGACGTCGATTCCGGGATGAAAATCTCTTTTTCCGCTCAAAATCCGCGATTTATTAGTCCGTGGGGTATAAATTTCCTATCAAACGAAAGAGCGTTTCACGCACTTCAAGAAAAGGCCGAACATCGATACTCTCATTCGATCCGAGGTGGTTTGAAAGGTGAACTGAAGGATCTAGCGTCCGTTCGACGTCGATTCCGGGATGAAAATCTCTTTTTCCGCTCAAAATCCGCGATTTATTAGTCCGTGGGGTATAAATTTCCTATCAAACGAAAGAGCGTTTCACGCACTTCAAGAAAAGGCCGAACATCGATACTCTCATTCGACCCGAGGTGGTTTGAAAGGTGAACTGAAGGATCTAGCGTCCGTTCGACGTCGATTCCGGGATGAAAATCTCTTTTTCCGCTCAAAATCCGCGATTTATTAGTCCGTGGGGTATAAATTTCCTATCAAACGAAAGAGCGTTTCACGCACTTCAAGAAAAGGCCGAACATCGATACTCTCATTCGATCCGAGGTGGTTTGAAAGGTGAACTGAAGGATCTAGCGTCCGTTCGACGTCGATTCCGGGATGAAAATCTCTTTTTTCCGCTCAAAATCCGCGATTTATTAGTCCGTGGGGTATAAATTTCCTATCAAACGAAAGAGCGTTTCACGCACTTCAAGAAAAGGCCGAACATCGATACTCTCATTCGATCCGAGGTGGTTTGAAAGGTGAACTGAAGGATCTAGCGTCCGTTCGACGTCGATTCCGGGATGAAAATCTCTTTTTCCGCTCAAAATCCGCGATTTATTAGTCCGTGGGTTATAAATTTCCTATCAAACGAAAGAGCGTTTCACGCACTTCAAGAAAAGGCCGAACATCGATACTCTCATTCGACCCGAGGTGGTTTTGAAAGGTGAACTGAAGGATCTAGCGTCCGTTCGACGTCGATTCCGGGATGAAAATCTCTTTTTCCGCTCAAAAATCCGCGATTTATTAGTCCGTGGGGTATAAATTTCCTATCAAACGAAAGAGCGTTTCACGCACTTCAAGAAAAGGCCGAACATCGATACTCTCATTCGACCCGAGGTGGTTTGAAAGGTGAACTGAAGGATCTAGCGTCCGTTCGACGTCGATTCCGGGATGAAAAATCTCTTTTTTCCGCTCAAAATCCGCGATTTATTAGTCCGTGGGGTATAAATTTCCTATCAAACGAAAGAGCGTTTCACGCACTTCAAGAAAAGGCCGAACATCGATACTCTCATTCGACCCGAGGTGGTTTGAAAGGTGAACTGAAGGATCTAGCGTCCGTTCGACGTCGATTCCGGGATGAAAATCTCTTTTTCCGCTCAAAATCCGCGATTTATTAGTCCGTGGGGTATAAATTTCCTATCAAACGAAAGAGCGTTTCACGCACTTCAAGAAAAGGCCGAACATCGATACTCTCATTCGACCCGAGGTGGTTTGAAAGGTGAACTGAAGGATCTAGCGTCCGTTCGACGTCGATTCCGGGATGAAAATCTCTTTTTCCGCTCAAAAATCCGCGATTTATTAGTCCGTGGGGTATAAATTTCCTATCAAACGAAAGAGCGTTTCACGCACTTCAAGAAAAGGCCGAACATCGATACTCTCATTCGATCCCGAGGTGGTTTGAAAGGTGAACTGAAGGATCTAGCGTCCGTTCGACGTCGATTCCGGGATGAAAATCTCTTTTTCCGCTCAAAATCCGCGATTTATTAGTCCGTCGGGGTATAAATTTCCTATCAAACGAAAGAGCGTTTCACGCACTTCAAGAAAAGGCCGAACATCGATACTCCTCATTCGATCCCGAGGTGGTTTGAAAGGTGAACTGAAGGATCTAGCGTCCGTTCGACGTCGATTTCCGGGATGAAAATCTCTTTTTCCGCTCAAAATCCGCGATTTATTAGTC